>CM069526.1:18280000-19485000 GCA_035773235.1 Eospalax fontanierii
TCTATGGCACTTAGGGGATAAATATAAAATGAATTGTGGTAATGCTTGGGAAAGCATTTTATAAGCTTTAATGGTGTATAAATATGGAATGTTTTGGTAAATTATACATAAAACAAGAATACTCTCACATTGTCAGCATCATGAATGTATATGAAACTATACACTATAGGGCTGGAGATGTGTAGCTCAGCTATTAGAGTGCTTACTCAACATGAACAAAGTCCTAAGTTTGATTCCATTACTGCATAAAAATCAGGCATGGTGGCACATGACTGTAATCCTAGCACTTCAGAGGTAAGGGACACATAGATCTAGTCTTAAAAACAAAAGCCAGCTGGGCATAGTGGTGCACACCAGTTGTCCCAGGAGTTGAGAGGCAGAGACAGGCAGATCTCTGTTAGTTTGAGGCCAGCCTGGTCTACATAGTGAGTTTCAGGTCAGCTGGAGCTGTAGGGAGACCCTGTCTCAAACAAACAGACACAAAACCCCTAAAACAAAAACTGAAAACTACACAGAGCAATTAGGAGATAGGACAATATACAGTTTAGGGGATAACTATTCTGTTCTACACGGTGGTTTTATTTATTTATTTATTTACTAGTTAATTAATTAATTAATTAATTAAGACAAGGTCTCATTATGTAGCCCTGGCCAACCTGGAATTTGCTCTGTAGCCCAGGCTGGCCTTCATCTCACAGAGATCCGCCTGCCTCTGCCTCCTAATTGCTGGGATTAAAAGCAGGTGCCACCACACCCAGTTGCTCTACAAGGTTGTTTGTACCTCCAGCACCTGAGCAAATCCTTGAGGCTTCTGCTTGGGGACCTACGTTTTTTTGTGTGTGGTAAGGAAGAGTATAATCAACATTCCTAGGTATAAAAATGATTTGCTCTAAAAAGTCAAATGATGTTAAAAGAGAAATCGCCAACCCATGAATAATTTGTAAACAGATGGGGCCCCGGAGAACTGTTTTATTTCTCAATCTGCATTTTATTGTCTCACAAGGTCTTGAACCTGTGGGATAAATAGCAAACTGGGATGTGAGCATTCTATCTACACCTAGAGTAGAAATCTCTGAATCCTAAAATGTGTGTGTGTGGGGGGGGCACGTTTTACTTTTTTTTGTTAATTAATTTTTTCTTGGAAAAGTGGGTTTGGGCTGGCCAGTCTTTTAAAAGAACCCTTAAGCTCTTCCTAGTGCTGCGGGGATTTTTGCCAGCTTGAGTGCAGGCACACCGATGATCTTCATCTTGGCTGAAGACACTCCCTTAACTGTAAAAGCTTGCAACACACATTCCACATACCAGCAAAAAAGGAAGAAGACCTGGATGCAGTAGCTAATATGCTGGCGCAAAAAAGGAGGGTGTGCCCTGTGTCCACTGCTGGCCGAGCACCACTCAAGTCACTCATTCATTCATTCATTCATCAAATATTTATTCTGTGCACTTTCAGCGCCCGGCAGCGGTGCTCGCCCACCAGAGGTCCTGTGTGCGCAGTGCGCACAGCCGAGAACTTCAGCTTCTCAGGTCGGGGTCTTCCCTCCGGCATTGCTCGGAGACAAAGAGAGGCGCCCCCGCAGCTCCTCCGGCTGGAGGACTCCGCCCGCGGCCCCCGGGTTTTCCGCACAGCTGCTCCTTCACTCCCCGGCCGAAGGGGGCGCTGCAGCGCTAGCGCTCCGCCCGCCCCTGCGCCGCGCTCCGGTCGGCTCTGCGCTGGCGGGCGGCGCCGCGGTGGTACGTTCCCCCTGACTCCCTCCCCCTCCTCCTCCGCCCTCCCCGCCGGTGGTAGGTGCCGGAAGTGCCGCCATTTTGGGTGTTCTGCTCTGGCGGCAGCGGCAGCGGCGGCGGCGGCGGCGGGACGCGGAGGCTCCCCTGGGACTCGGCCTCAGCAGCGAGGCGGCGGCGGCTGCGGAGGCGCAGGCAGCAGCTGAGGCAGCGGCAGGCTCAGGCGCAGCCGCTGGTGAGCGCGGCGGCCGTGGGATAACGGGCCGCGGGACGGAGGGAGGGAGAAGGAGGCTAGAGGGAGGCGCCGCGGGGCGGGTCCGGTGCGGGCGGCTGCGGGTCACCGGGCCCTCCGGGCGCGGTCGCTCCGGATTCCCCGCACCCTCGGGGCAGGGCGGCGGTCTCGGGTCCTGGGAACCTGGGATCCGTGGGCGCTCGCCCTGCGCGTGCCCCTGCTCCCAGGGAGACCCGCCCTCCTCGTGGCCTTGCCCCTCTCTTTGCACCCTTTGCCTGCACCCTCCGGCCCAGAGGCCTGGTTCCCTGCACCGGCTCTCTCGTCCTCGCCTTCCCGGCTGTCGGCCCGAGATGCCTCTTCTCTGACCCTGTCGCCCCACGTGTTCTTGGTACCCACCCTTGAGGGTGCCCCAGGTCCCCGCCCCTAGACGGCAACGCTTCTCCAGAGACTGGAGAGACCCCCTAGTTCTCCTCCCAGGTCCGCTAGCGCCTTGCCCCCCTCCCCCCGTCAGGTGCTCACCCAGTCATGGCCTAAAAGCAAGGCTAGAATCTCGCACCCGGGAGCGCGGAGAACTCATTAAAGCGCTTTCCTCGCCGGATACCTGGCTTTGGATTTAAAGTTGGTGCTGTCTTTGGTTGTGGTCATCCCGGCAGGATGTTGTTTTAATTCTCGAAGACCATTGCATAGGCTGTTAAGAAGCTTCTCATCCGGATTCCCAGAGTTGAGGGTGAAGGTGGTTGAGATTTTGGTCCGAGGCTGTTCAGCAAAATGGAATCGCGCTCTCATCCGCAGAGTACGTGTAGTTCTCTCGAGACTAGAAAGGCTGTTGAACAGTTTTAGAGATTATGGAGTACAATGTTGGAGGTTACAAACAGCCTTTGCACGCTTCACAGAAACTTCACCTTTGAAAGGTCTTTCCTCTGTCTGATTCTCAGTGAATTGGAGAGGCTTTAATTGCATTTTTCTCCATCCTTTAACACAGTTTCTCCTTAAATCCTTAGTGAGAATGAAGATTTCTTAGTTTGGAATCACTTAGACTTTTTTCTTTTTTAGTATTAAGAAGTCTACTTGGAAAGTCATAGAGTTGTGAGCACAGACTGCTGCTACAGTAATTTTTCTCTACATGCTGGTTTTTGTATTCTAGCTTATTTACAGGGTATGCAGTTTCTGATCATAATTTAGGGAAGATTGAAGTAGTACTGTTAGTAAAACAAAGCGGAGCGTTCAGCTGTTGCTTTAACCCGCAGGCTTATGGTTCCCCTAGTGGTTTCTTCCTCTTGACTGTCCACCACCTGTTTCCCTTAAGAGTGGCCCTTGGCCCCAGAGCATAGGTTTCCATTTCTCTCCAACCATTTATTATTATCCTCTGGGTTTTCTCTTAAGATCCATTAGCAGGAAGGCTGTTATATATAGGTGAAATAGTGTTTCCAGTGCTTTCATTTTTCTGGTGTCCTAAAGAAAGAAAGTGACTTACTTGTCCAGGGTTCCATAGCAAGTGCTCTTAAAACAGTCTCCTATCAGAGTTTTGCTTGTTTGTTTGTTTTGTTGTTGTTGTTTTACAAAACAGTATCCCAAGCAGTAATGCAAATTGCCCTTTAAGATGTGGTGGAACGTAAAGAGCTCTGGGCTTGAAAGTAGAAAGCATGTTTATATTAATGATTTTGCTGTCAGTTACTAGTTGGCCAGATCACGCTGTGGTTATGCTTCTCGGATTATTTTCATCTTCCATAATCCTCCAGGAAGTGGTGTCCATCTCACATGGTGTTAGTTGTGTTAGTTCCCCTTCGATGTGGAAATGCCTTGAGTGTCCCAATGGAATTCTGAGCCAGAGTGATTTATTTTTTTTAAAAAGAATTCTACCTAACTTTTTTTTTTTTTTAATTACAGAAGTTTTGAAACGGCCACAGTTCCACCTCTTACATTATTGTTAAAAATTGTCTTTTTTTGTTTTTCTGAGACAGAGTCTTGCTATGTAGTCCTGACTGGCCTAGAATTTGCAATGTGTACTAGACTGGTATTGGATTTGCAATGATCCTCCTGTGTCTGCCTCCCAAGTGGTGGGATTATGGCATGTACCACATTTGGCTAAAATTTGTCTTTATTTTGTCTAGCCTTTCCAGTCTCACCCCTGTCCCCCTCTCCGCACAATTCGTTTGCTTTGTTGTTTGTGGTGTTGGGAATCAAACTCCGGGCTTCCCACATACGCTAGGCATGGTATGTACCACCAGGTTATGTTTCTGGCCCCAGCCCCTCATCCTTTTCATTTTCCTAGTCATTGAGGATGACTAGATCCTCAATGGAAGTAGTGGACTTGAATCCACAGCAGTTTTGCCTTAGCTGGAGAATTAGTTTCCCACATTCTGGGATTATTGGTATAGTCACTGTGCCTTTTACATGCTATAGAAGCATTGTTTACTCATACAGGTTTGTCCTAATCAGTTCTGTGGTATGCTCCCCCCACTCCAGTGCCCCAGGGTCTTGTGTAGCTCAGGCTGGCCTTGAATTCCTGATCTTCCTGACTCTTATCTTCCAAGTGCTGGAATTTCGGGAGTGTGCCACCATGACTGACTGTGATGTTTTTGAGCTTTAATAGTAGGTGGTAGGCTTCATTTGTTTTACCAGTCACATTTTAAATAGTGCTCTGTATTTATACTCCTATGAGATACAACAGTGGATACTCCAACACAGGAATAGACAGGTCCTTCTTTTAAGCATGCTGGGCCAGAAGAGTAGCAGAGAAATACATATATACATATGTGTGTGTGTGTGTGTGTGTGTGTATTTTTTGGGGGTGTGTGTGAAGATTTGGGCTCTGTTGCCAAACAAAGAGTATTGGTACTAAATTAGGTGCACCCTTCTTTGACTGCACTGTAACTCCTTTAACTTTTCCTGGGATACTAGACCTAAAAAGGAAGTAGCTGTTTAGAAGACAGTAGTGATAGGGTACCTTGGTAGGGGTTGGGGAGCTGTGGTTTGGATGAAGCAGGAACATAGGCGCCTCTGCTCAGGGATTTGGATCCTCCCAACAAACAGTGCTGTTCTCTTTACCAATGAATAATAGGGTTTGATTAAGTTCTTTCATCTGGCTTCTAAAAAATTTTTTCTAAAAATTATGTGTATATGTCTCAGTGCAGGGATGTGCATGTGAACGCAAATGCCCTCAGAGGCCAAAGTTAGTATAATCCCCTGGCACTGGAGTTTTGTGGGCTCCCAACGTGGGTGCTGAAAATCAGATTTGGATCTCTGTAATTGTAGAATGCTCTCTCAACCACTGAGCCTTCTCTCTAGCCCCTCATCTGCTATTTTAAAAAGAGTGTTATTGCAGTTACAACTTACATACTATATCATTTAGCTATTTAAGATGTACAAATCAGTGGTTTTTATTTATTACCATTATTTTGTTTTTTTCCAGTCAGGGCCTTATTATATAGTGCTGGCCGGCCTGGGACCCCCAGTGTAATCTAGGCTGGCCTCAAATTTTTGGCAGTCTACTTGCCTATTTTCTACCTCCCTAGTGTTGGCTACAGGTGTGCCACTATACCTGACCAATTCAAGTTTTTGCTTTCATTTCTTTTGGTTACAGGTTTGGTTACAGGTAAAGTATCTCTTACTCTAAGTCCTTGAGACTGGAAGTGTTTTGGGTTTGGGATTTTAATAAAAATTTTGGAATATTTACATACACATAAGGAGATATCTTGGAATACCAAGTCTAAACATGAGATTCATATTTATTTAAATATCCTATATTCTTTCTACATGTACACTGGGTTTTGGGGTTTTCACATTAGGGATGCTGAGCGTACACACATACCACGCACACACTCAGAAAAGCAGGGTAGCCAGATCATATGGGAATTGTACTTGGAGAATCCTCACTGAATCTGTAGCAGTTGTACTATTTATTTATTTATTTATTTATTTATTTATTTATTTAGTTTGAGGCAATGGCTCCATGTCACAGACTGGCCTTAAATTTGCTGTATAGCTGAGCATTATCTTGAACTTCTAACTGCCCTATTGCTACCTTCCAAGTGTTGAGATTATAGGTATATAATACCATGCCAGGTTTATGTGGTTCTGGGTTGGAACCTAGAGTCAGGGCCCAGCCCCCTTACCCGTACCATTATTTTTAAGGATTCTAGTCTTTTCATATTCTGTACAACACTTGTTTCTGGTTTTGTTTGTTTCTTTTTTTTTTATTCTTGTGTGTGTGTGTGTGTGTGTGTGTGTGTACACTCAGCGTGTTTTGTTTTGTTTTGTTTTGTTTTGAGACAGAGTCTCACTGTGTAGCCCTGGCCAGCCTGGCCTCAAATTCACAGAGATCCACCTGCCTCTCTCTCTAGTGCTGGGATTAAACACCACTTCTGGCTTTGTTATTTTTTTTTTTTTAATTACATTTATTTATTTCTGTGTCTGTATGTGTATGTGTGGGGGTACATGTGTGCTGTGATGCAAGTGTGGACGTCAGAGGACAACTTGTAGAAGTCAGTTTTCTCTTTCCACAGTATGGGTTCTGGGGAGGTAGTTGGTTCTTGTTCCACCATGTGGATCCTAGGGCTTGAACTTGGCAGTAGACACTTTTACACTTTTACTTTTACTCAGCTGAGCCATCTCATCTTTTGATAGCCACCCTATTTTAAAAATATTGTATTATTTTTATTTTATGTGTATTGCCTACATATATATAAGTGCACCCATGTCATGCAGTGCCCACGGAGGTCACAAGAGGGTGTACCCTGGAACTGGAGTTATGGACAGTTGTTTGCCACCATGTGGATGCTGGGAATTAAACCCCAATCCTCCACAAGAGCAGCCTACTCTTAATTTTTTTGTATGTGTGCATGTCTGTGTGTGTATGCTGCATGTGTGTGGGTGTCCTTGGAGGCCAGAAAAGGGTGCTGGATCCCCTCAGCTAGATACAGGTGGTTGTGAGCCACTTGACAAGGATCCTGGGAACTAGACTTGGATCCCTAGGAAGAACAGCCCTCTAAATTTTTGTTTGTTTGTTTTTTAAAGATATTGCTGTATAGCCCAGGATGGCTTTGAATTCAGGGTTATCCTGCTTCAGCCTCCCCAGTGCTGTGATTATACCACTATGCCCTGAGGTTTTGATTTCCATTTTTCTGATAGTTGCTAATGTTGAGCACATTTTCATATATGCTTGCCAGTCATCTGTATTTCTGTTATATTACAGTCCTTTCCCTTTTGTTTGTTGTTTGTTTCTTTTTTTTCTTTTTGAGACAGGGTCTTGTGTATACCAGTTGACCTTTAACTTGTTATAGATCTAGGGATGATCTTGAAATGCTGATCCACTTAACTCTTATCTCCCAAGTGCTTGGATTATAGGTATATGCCACCATATATAGTATATATGGTACTGGAGATTGAACTTGGGGTTTTGAGCACACTAGACAGACACTGCTGACTAAATTTAATCCTCAGCCTTTTAGCCCCTTTTGTTTTTGTTGGTGTTGAGACAGGTTTTGCTGTGTAGCTGGAACTGGCCACTGATACTTGTACTTCAGTCTTCTGAGGACTGGGATTAAAGTCTCTGTACCCAGTCATTGTTCATACCCTTAAATTTTTATTAATTTAACTTTTATGTGTATGAGTGTTTGCCTATATGTATGTAAGTGTACCGTGTGTATGTAATGCTTGCAGAGTTCAGAAGGGTGTGTTGGAGCCCCTGTAACTAGAGTTAAGGACAATTGTTGCACTGTAGGTGCTGGGAACTGAACTGGGGTCCTCTAAAACAACAGCCAGTACTCTTAATCACTGAGTCATCTCTCAGGCCCATCACACAGTGTAGCCCTAGCTGGGCTGGAGTCACTATAGAAATCTGCCTCTCATGTGCTGGGGTTGTTAAAGGTGTGCACTATCACTCCTGCCTGTACCCACTTTTAAATGTTATTATTTGTGCTGGAGATTGTAGCTCATTAATATAGTCCTTGCCTGAATTCAAACTCTAGCACGGAGGGGCAAAAGAAGTATTACTTGAGTTGTATGTATACATTTCCAATTCTTTATTGATTACATGATATACCAATTTTCTCCCATTCTGTAGACTACTTTGTTGATTATCCTCCTTCCTTTTACCTTTATTTTTGAAGGCTTAAGAATCTCACGATGTAGGCCATCAAGGCTGACCTCAAACATGCAACATTGTCCTGCTTCTGCCCCAAGTGCTAGTATTGTAGGGTATGTGCCACTATGCCTGCCTGATAGAGACGTGATACACAGAAGTTACTATGTTTGATGTCTTCTGATTTGTCTGTTTTCACCTCTGGTGCCTGTGCATCTGCTGTTGTATCCATTATATCATTTCTAAATCCAATGATGTTTTCCTTCTGTATTCCCTTCTGTGACCTTTTTAGTTTTAGGGCTTAGATTCAGATCATTTTGACCTTTTTGTCTTGTCTTGTTTTGTTTTTGAGACAGGACAGGGTCTCCCTATATATAGCCCCAACTGGCTTGGAACTTGCTGTGTAGACCAGACACAGAAATCCACCTGCCTCTGCCTCCTGAGTGCTGGGACTGAAGGCATGTACTACCATGCCTGGCTGGCCTTACTTTTATCATTTTAAGTGTATAGTTTAATAACATTGATTATATTCAGTTGTTGTGAAATCACAACATCTTCTATCCAAAGATGTCTTCATCACCCCACACAGAAACTCTGTAATCATTAAAGAATAACTCCGTATCTTCCCCTCCTCCGACCTCTGGTAGCATTGAGTCTAGGTTTGTCATTCAATTTGCTTTTCCAGATTTCTGGTTTTTTCTTTTTCTTCTTCTTTGTGTTTTGTTTCTTGAGACCGGGTCTTACATATTCCAGGCTGGCTTTACAGAATGAAGCTTAGGATGACTTTGAATTCCTGATCCTACTGCCTCCATCTCCCAAGTTTTGGGATTACCAGTGTGTTCTACTATGCTCTTCTTTATTTCTGTCTGTCTGTCTGTCTCTCCCTCCAAGACTGGGTCTTACTTTCTAGTTTAGGCTGGCCTGGAACTCATTATGTAACCTAGGCTGACCTTGAACTTGTTTAAACCTACCTTAGCCTCCCAAGTGCTGGAATTACAGGCCTGAGTGACCATGCCTGACTTTCTGAGTTGAATTTCTTTTTCTTTTCTTTCTTTTTTTTTTTTATTTTATTATTTTATGTGTATGACTAATGTGTCTGCATGTATATAGGTGAACCACATGCTGGTGGAGGCCAGAAGAGGGCATCAGCTCTCCCTAGAACTGTAGTTATGGGTGGTTGTTACTGCCATATATACGGGTGTTGGGAACCAAATCCAGGTCTTCTTTGAGAGCAGCTGGTGCTCTTAACCATTGAGACATCTCTCCAGCCTCAGAGCTAAATTTCTTAACAGGTCCCAAAGTCAGTTGATACTAACTCACATGAACATTTTTCTCTGACATGCTTTGGCACATGGAAATGACCAAAGGGCAAGTGAAGCAGAAATAAAAGTTTGGTAAGAATCTGAAATTAAACTTCCTGTAATTGAGAGTTGATTCTCTGAATGTGAATCCTTAAAATGGAAACGGAACAGTTTGGAAAAAATGATGTGACTTGCATGGGACACAGCTTGGGAGGAAAGTCATGACAGCCTGGCATGGTAGTTTAAATACTGGTATCACCATTGCAACCTTTACATTTCTGGTCCTATTTTCCAATCTTTAAAATCAAGATACCAACCTGAAATAGTAATGTCAGAAATTAATGAACTCATAGGCCCTGGGTAGTACCTGGGACAATGTTGATATTGCTGTTTCCTCCGTTACAGTACTACTTTTTATCTCATGAGTCTAATGCAGTTCTACCAAGTAAAGTAAATAAACACCTAGCAGTCCCATACATAGAATAGCTACTGAGTGATCCTTTCATTTTTCCTTTTGGGTGTATTTTGATTTTCATTTTCTTGTTTCTAAGCCCAGTTTATGCATTTGCAATGTTTTACTAAACAAGGCATTCTTCCCCATAGAATTTATTTTTTGTGTGTTATGTTAGTGGGCATGTGTAATGCCATGGTGTGCATGTGGAGTTAGGAGACAATTTATAGTTCTCACCTTCCTCCGTGTGGGTCACAGGGATCAAAGTCAGGCTTGGTATCAAGTATCTTTACCTGATGAGCCATCCCATTGGTTCTCCATAGAATTTTTTTAACTCATTGTTCCTTGTAGAGTAATTGGTAACACAGTTTCTGTATCTATCCTCACTGTCTCTATTTCATGTGTGAATCTGTGTTAGGAAGTCTCTGTGTCCACATGAGCATATTGCGTTTCTCTAGTGTATAGAGGCCACCTGTTAAGAGGGTTTCTTTCTAGTTTAAATGGTAGCTAGAGTAAAGAGTCAAGAATGAGTGGCTGGAGAGCTAACTCAGTAGTTAAGAGCACTAGCTGCTCTTGCAGAGAACCCAGGTTCTATTCCCAGCACCCACATGGCAGCTAGCAATTGTCCTTGACTCCAGTTCTTGGGCATTCAGTGCCCTCTTGCATCTGTGGATATTGAATGCATGTACTATACTTAAATACATACAGGCAAAACACTCTCACATACAAAAAATAATCTTAAAGAATTGGGAATGAGTACTCAAGTAGAATTGTAATGTAGATCCAAGAATCCTCATCTGAGTTTTATATTTACTAAAGGCAGGATTTTGTAGCCCAAGTCCCAACTCTGTATGTAGTCTAGGATGTCTTTGAACTCCTGATCCTTATACCTCTACCTCCAACTGCTGGGATTACAGACATGCATGTGTTGAACATTTTTCCACTTTTATTTAGGAAAAAGCAATTTATTATTTGTATGCATTTACACTTGCATGTATTCACATGTGCTTATATATGTGCCACATCACAAGTATGAAGGTCTGAAGACAATTTGTGGGAGTCATTTCTCTCCTTCCACCTTTGATTCTAGGATCAAACTGAGGTTGTCTGACTTGTGTGGTGGTTAAGTGCCTTTCCTCTGGGCAAGTTCTCAGACTCTTTATTTTGTGTGTGTGGTTAGTGTATGCCATACCTTGTGTATGGAGGAGAGAGGACAGTTTGTGGTATAAGACTTAGGCTCAGGTTGTCAGGCTTGGCTGCAGGTGCCTTTTTTTTTTTTTTTTTTTTTTAGCAAGAATGTTTCATGTTCATTATAAACTCCATATTGATTTTGTATATTCTTTCTGCTAAGGGGCTTTTTAATTTGCTTAAAAGCTTTATGTTGGCTGAGTGTAGTAATGCATACCTTTAAATCTCAACACTTGGATGACAGAGACAGGTGGATCTCAGAGCAAAGCCACCTGGTCTACATAGGAAGTACCAGGGCTATATAGTGAGACTTTGTCTAGAAACAAACCAAACCAACTTTATCTCATAGGCTAGAAGGATAAATACCAAATTTTTCTCAGAGCAAGAGGATATGGGTTTTTTTTCCCCCCTCATTTAAACAGGGTTTTCCTATACAGCCTGGTCTGGTCCAGGCTGGCCTTGGGCTTTCAAGCCTCTGCCTCAGCTTCCAAGGGCCTACCGTGCTCAGCTGTTTTCTAACTTGTATACAAAGAACATGATTCTTATAAAAACCTTTATTCCTCTCAAAGGATGAGAAAGTCTTGTTAAAGGAGATGATGTGTGTATATTTCACTAAAGGATTTAAAGCATTTTAGCTCTTAAAGTTTCATAAAGTTCTGTGTGATGCCACATCACTGACTTTGTACCTACCTTTCAAGGAAAGGACTCCTTTTCAGAACAGCTTTTGTTCTGGGATTGTAACATTTTGGTTTTCTTTCCCTACATTTAAAACACAAGACCACAAATGTGAGGAGGAATGGGGAGTCTAGCCTGTTGCATCGGGGCTGAAGGGATGGATTCTAGGTAATTGGAATGTGCTGCTTTTGGTGTGTGCTCATAGGTACTAAGTGTGGCATTGCAGAAAGTTCTTCACTCATTTGTGGCAGTTGTGTTTAATTTTAATAAAATGGAGTTGAATCATTATTTTTATTTGTGTCTCTGTGTGTATCTGCCACATGACTGTAGGTGGCAAAAGGCCAGAAGAGAGTATTCCATCCCCTGGTACTGGAGTGAAAGGTGGTTCTCACATGAGTGCTGGGAACCGTACTTGAGTCCTGGAAGAACAGCAAGTGCTCTTAGCTGCTGAGCTCTCTCTCCAGCCAGTAGTATTGGAGTTTATATAACATTGCTACTTTTCAACAAAAGACTCTCCAAATTAGGAACTGTTACCGTTTTCTCTTGTTCTTTTACCACTTTGTTTCTTGTGAGGTCAAAGCAAACTCTAATAGAGAATGTGGGAATGTGTGATATTTGATGATAATGTGGGGGTAACTAATAGTCTACTTTGAATAGATTCCTTTTTTTGACATCTGTTAAAGTTTTGCTAGTTCTTACTTTTCACTGATAATTTGCTATAGATTTTCCCTGGTTTCTTTGTGCTTGCATCTTTTGTGGGGGCGGGGCAAACACTAACACATTCTTTTCTCTACCAGTCCCGTTGATCATACAGCTTAGTGTTTCTCTCCTGGGTGAATTCTGTCTATCTGGGTGATGCTGCTGCTGGCTTCCATGCTAGATTAGAGTGGGATCTTACCAGCAGAATCCATCTGTGTTGTTTACTAGCCACTGTCCTGTTCTGACTGCTGCCTGGGCAAGAGTCTTGTAGGAGGCTAAGGAGTGAAAGGATTACATGATAGTGGTAAGAACTTGGTATTTGCCAGCTAACCAGTGGTGATTCTGCTTGATGAATCTGTACTGTTTTATGGTGATAATCAGTTTAAATTACATGGCAGATGTTCCTCAAGGATACATCACTGGATACTGTTTATGTGGCAAAAGGATTATTTGTGAGGTTCTTGTTTCTTATATTTTTTATTTTATTAAGAAAGTGTCTCTGTAGCTCAGGCTGGCTTTGATCTCACAAAGATCCACCTGCCTGTGCCTGAGTGTTGGGAGTAGAGGCATGCACCACCTTCCTCAGCCTCCTGTTTATTTCATTTTTAGGGCAAGTGAGGGAGTCCAGGGCCTTGCCCACATGCTAGTCAAGCTCTCTACCACTAAGCTATATCCCTAGTTCACTGTTTACTTCTTTTGAGACAATCTCACTAAGTTTCCCAAACTGGCTTTGAACTTACTCTGTAGTTCAGGTATACCATTAATTCATGATCTTCCTTCCTCAGCCCTCCTGAGTAGTAGGGATTACAGGCCTGTGCCACCATGCCCTGCTAAACCCCTCTTTTCTTAGAAGATGGTTAAAACAAGAGAAGCTTGCATTACATTTTGTAGTTAGGCATGTTCATCAGCCTCTCCCTACTCATGGTTCAATTCCTGTTTGCTTTGGAAACAAATTTAAAATAATTTTTTAAAAAGTATTTAATTTTTTAGTGTGGTATGTGCATGTTTGTGATATGAATGTGAGTGTGGCCATCTGGGGTTATAGGATAACTTATGGGAGTAGGTTCTCCCTTTCCACTGTGTGGGTTCCAGGGACTGAACTCAGGTTTAAGCTGTCAGGCTTGGTGGCTGGTGCCTTTACCTGCTAAGTCACCTCATTACCTCTTTGCCTTTTTTCATGAAGCTTTTCTTGTCCATTCCTGTAATTTATAGGATATGATTTCATATTTTTTAATAATACCTTTTTCATTTCAGTAAGATTTTAAGCTTTAAAAAATTTTACTTTTTTTGTGTTTGAATGTTTTTTCTGCAGGTAAGTGCACCCACATGTTCATTGCCCTCAGAAGTCAGAAGAAGGCATTGGATCCCTGGAACTGGAGTTATGGAGGTTGTTAGCTGCCATATGGGTGCTAGGAACCAAATCCACCGGTTCTCTGAAAGAGTAGCCTGTGCTATTAATCACTGCATTTCTCCATTCCCTCTCTTTGAGTTTTTAATGATTGTTTCTAACTAGTATTTTTAGGCATATAAGACTGATAAAATATTTTCTGACAGGAAATTTAAATGAGTCATTAATTTTACAAAATTTCCATGAGGCAAGTTTTTATTTTTTCTTGTAACACATTTGTTTTATCTTATTTTATAGTTTTATCTTAAAAAAAAAAAAACTTAGGTAGGCTTATGGAACACAATAATGTGGGTTGAATGTCAGTTAAGGCTTTAAACAGAGAGCCAGGCGTGGGGGCGCACATCTTTAGTCCCATCACTTGGGGGAGGCAGTTTGAGGCCAGTCTGGTTCCAGACCAGCTGTGACTACAGGGAGACTCTGTCTCAAAAAGAACAACAACAAAAAAAAAGAACAACAACAACAAAAAAAACGGTTTAAACACAAGGGTAATGATGGATGAGTGGCTGTGTGCCTCGTCTGTCTGGTCTGCGTTCAGTTAGGTACTTCATGAATTATCACAGTGGGGTTTTTCTCTTTGATAGATGTTAATGAAGCTTTGAAAAGACTAGTTTAGTACTTCTAGGTTTTTTTAGTTAATGTATTTTAATAGCAAACTTACAGGAACAGCACAGCACAGGCAACATTGTAGGACAACTGAGTTAGAAAAGTCGTGTGAATGGATGGATCTACTGTAATTTTAGTTGCTGTCAATACAGAGTTTATCTCACAAAAATCCAAATGTTGGCATAGTCCAGAAAGATTTTTATATATATATATATATTTTTTTTTTATGTGTATGAATGTATTGCCTGCATGTAAGTAGGTGCACCCATGTTGTGCAGTGCCCACGAAGGTCAAAAAAGGGCATTGGAACTGGAGTTTGGGATTTTTATTAGCCTCCATGTTGGTGCTGGAAACAGACAGAACCTGGGTCTTCTGCAAGAGCACTCTTAACCGCTGTGCCATCTCTTCAGCCCCAATCCAGAAAAATTTAACAGGTTTATTTATAATTGTTATAAAATTAAACTGTTGAAACTTGTTCACTGAAACATTTTGACTTACATTAATGCTTTACATCCTGCATTACATTAAAAATGCACACTGCCAATACATGATTTCTGTCTCTAATTTTTCCACTGGAAATCATATACTTAGGTACTCTTGACCCCATGGAAAAAAATATATATCTAACATTCAGAACTCCTAGTAACAGGATGAAGAGGGGAAAAAAATCCGTTAGAATGAAATGTTTCCCCCATAGTGAATTCTTAAGCCCATTTTCCGCCTGTGTGGCCTGCTAGCTGGGTAGCTTTTGGCATGGACAGCACATATTATCTTCAAAAAGGTCAACCAAATAGGTCTTACCTCCTGTAAAGCACCAATAGCTGCATGCACTCTGGAAATGCAGATCTGTTTTGAAGTCCTGAGCAATTTCTGATACCAGTCACTAGAAGGGGCATTTGCGAATCAGAAGTTCAGTGGACCGCTGATAGTGTCTAATTTCACAAAGTGCCTCAGTGTCAGGCCTGTAGTGATGAGGTTTCTTCATCCTTCCAGTTGAGGATGCACTCTGAGCAGCTTTTGTAGTCTCTAGTTTCCTGGGTGCTTTACCATCAGTTGATTTTCCTGCCATCTGCTTTGTACGGGCCATGGTACAGACGCCTTCTTACTTGCCTCCCTTCTCATTTGACTGGAGCTTGTGAGCGAGAGGTGGTGCTGATATTAGAGAGCTGTGGCAGTGTGGAGGCCTCAAACAAAACAGTACTTAATTTGGTTGCTTTTTTTCCTGTGATCATTTTATTTTGTTAAGTAGAAAGACTTTATGCCAAGAGAAATTAAAACCAGGAAAAGCTATGAGACATTTGCTTTTGGGTCAAATTGTGGTTGCTAGTATGTATATGAATATTATGCCTCCATGTAGTATGTGTACAGTATTGAGCCGAATACTATGCACAAAAGAGTTTTTTTACAGTCTGTGCTGTTTACTGGTGTCAGGGCCTTGTATAGTATTTGTTGACTCCATTATCTGGTAGAATGGCACTTTATGTTTGAAACAGTTGAGTATTAAGGACTAGGAAGAGGAAGAACACTTAGTAACTTTGAAGTTCTATGACTGTCAGTCATTGTCTTTTGAAGATAGAGTACATTAAAGCCCCGAGGAGCTTTTAGAAAATAATGTGAACACCTTTTTGTTAAAAGCTACTGCGTTGGCTAAGATATGTCCCATAACAGCTTTCTAAAACTTTCTGATCTCAAAACATTATATTGTATATTGTTTGAGTAAAGTCAGAGGACAACTGCCATTTGGGCTGATTTCTGTAGCTCAGAAGAAAGAGACTCGGGCATATGGCTGGCAGTCTGTATTATTTTGTTTTTCAGGGCTAAGACATGCTTTTCCAAATAGAATCAAAGAAAATGAAATGAGCATAAAAATGGAAAAGGACCTAGGAATTTATATTCCCTCTTGTCTGGTAGAATGAATCTCGTATTTTTGTTTCTAGATTGTCTGATATTAAGTTAATGTAGAAAAACTATCCTCTGAGCTTGCCTTCCTACTTCCCTTTTCAAGTTGATGAGAAATAATCATGAGAAGACATTGAGTTTATTAATTACCCTCACCCCACCCCCCCCTTTTTTTTAAAGATTTCATCTCCTTGTAGCCCCAGCTGACCTAGAACTCCTGTATAGACAAGGCTGGCTGGCCTCGATCTCACAGAGATCAAACCAAAGGCATGTGCCATCAGGCCTTGCTTTTTTTTTTTGTTTTTATTGTTTGCTGTTTCTGTTTAATAGCCCCTGGACACATTTTCAAGGGCAATTAAAAATAAAAACTTACAAATCTCTTTACTGAACTAATTTGGGTTATAGATAGGAGTTGGGAAACTGTTTAAAAACAGAGCCTGTGGACCAGTTAGAGCAAAGTTTTAGGTGAATAATGTCCCAGGATTAATATTTTTGTGAACTATTTTGATGCCTAATGCCTATCTTTAGCTAACACCATAATCTTTGTACTATTTTTTCCCTTTTGGCTTAAAAACTGGAGTTGTTTTTTTTTTGTTTTGTTTTGTTTTGTTTTGTTTGTTTGTTTGAGCTAGGGTCTCCTATAGCCCCGACTGGAACCCATTGTGTTGACCTGGCTGGCTTTGAACTCACAGAGATCCCCTGACTCTTTTTCTCAGGTGCTGGGATTAAAGACATGTGCTGCTACCTCCAACTGAGACTGTTGTTTTAAGTGGTAAATTGGTTAAGAATTTTTGGTTTTCAGTATATCTTAGTGGTATTTATGTTTAGACTTTTAAATTTTTGATTACTGTTTGAGATTGGTTATAGGCTTTTATGGGTACAGACACACTTCTTGAGCTTTTTTTCGAGATATTTTTCTAGTTTTCATGTTATTGTGGATGAGGCATAGGAAAGTTTAATATTCAAGGTTGTTGCTGTGAAATTAGTGCTATTTTTATTAATGTTCATTTATCTGGTATAGTTGCTGTGGGTTAAATAACATCTATAGGAGAACTTCAGTGTATTCTAAGAACTTAGAAATTCACAAAATGTTGCTTTGGAATTATGATTGCTTCATTTTTTGGAATAAACTATATCCACTGAGCAGATTTGTAAATGTTCTGTTTTCTTAAGATATCTTCTGCCTGGGCATGGTGGCATGTACTTGTAATTCCAGCTATTCAGGAGACTGGTTGGAGGATCATGATTTCAAGGATAGCTGGGGCAATTTAACATGACTTTTATTTCAAAATAAAGTTTAAAAAGGACTAGAGATGTCACTCGGTGATAGACTTCATGTCTAGCATAAACAAGGCCCTAGGTTCAACTCCCAGTACTACAGAAACAACAGAAATGGGGTATCTTGGAAGCTGAAGGCATTGCTTGGTTGCTTAGGTATGTCTTGAATTGCTGAATTACATCATCTTTATTTACACAAAACACTTCATAAAGCAGTCTTTGAATTTGAACATGAACTTCTGTGTTGCCGTACAGTTTTGTTACAAATTTGTAATTTGTGTCGGAACAGCACAGACACATAGACACACACACACAAACACAATTTTTTTTTAACCAGGGTCTCATGAAGTACACAGTAACCTCAAAGTGCTGGGATTATAACCACCATCAATGCCTAGCAGGCTGAAATGTTTCTAACTATCATGTAAGGAAACTGTAGTTTCTTAAGTTTGGAGAAGTTTGAAGTCTCATTTAGAATACCAACAGTTAAATAATTTAGACATTGTGGTTGTCTGGAAAGTAATAGCAACATACATAAATAATTGAAACACCTAATTGAATATCTTGTCATTTAATTGGAGGGAGTTGAGGTAGGGTCTTATTTTATATATATAGCTTAGGCCAGCTTATTTTATTCTGACTGAAGCTCCTGAGCACTGGATTTAATAGCTTACTTGTTTTTATGAATAGAGAGGAAAGATTAAGATTTGAATATTTTTAAGTATCTTTCGAGAAAGAACTAATGACAATTTTAAGTATTTCTTCAGAATTATATGCTGTGTAGTAATTCTTGAAAGCAACTTGCTGAAGAAAAGTTAGATCAGCATTCTGAATCGCCCAATCAAGAGCATCAAAAAATGCTTTCACAAAAGATCCACCGCCAGGAATCCTCATGAGTCCCCATGGTAACAACCTCCTTGCTTACAACTTGTCACTGTGTATCTGTCACTGGGATTCAAAGAAAAGCCAGTATCAAAAACTGTATGGCATTAACTATTCCTTTAAAATGCTGTTGCACATTTAGTATGCCAGGAATAGAAAAGAAAGTTTAAGGTTTTAATTTGTGTTCCATTAATTAGAGGCTTAAAAAAGCTGCCTAATTTTGGTAAAGTGCACCAGTGGGAAGTTGGTGGGTGGTAAAGGAGGAAGAGGAAGTTAGGAGTCTTAAAATAAGATTTTCCTTTTCTAATTCTTTCAGTTTGCAAATGAGGAAATGAGATGGGGAAAATGAAATGCCTTAAGTTTACATAGAGGTAGAAGCAGGATTTCAGCCCAGGCCCTTATTTTTATTATTATTGTTTTTGTTGTTGTTTCATTTTCAAAGGGTCTGCCTATAGCTTCTGCTGGCCTGGAACTTGCTATGTAGACCAGACTGGCCTCCATTGCACGAGAGTTCTGCCTGCTTCTGCTTCCTGATTGCAGGGATTAAAGGCATGTGCCACCACCCCCACCTAGCCCAGGCCTTTTAATCTTCTCTTCTGCAGTTTCTGTCCACGAATTTTCTCTGCCGTTAATAAGAAGCTCTCAGTTTCTGAGGTTAGAAAAGGACCTAAGAGATCATGCAGGAAAACTTCATGCTTAGTATAGGAATTCCTTCTACAGAATCTTGGGTAGGAAACTTCTACCTCTTCATTTAAGTGGATGTTAATTGTCTAGTTGGCAAAAGCTCCATTACTGGAGGGTTTTTAAAAATTGCATTGTGTGTGTGTGTGTGTGTGTGTGTGTTAAACAGTAAGAAGATCAGAGGACAGCTTGTAAGAGTCAGTTCTCTTCTACCACATTGGACTTGGTGAGTAAACTCAGGTTGTCAGGTTTGATGGTTAGGTGCCAAATATTGGAGTTTTACGAGAAGATAGTTTGACATGAATTTCCCATTTTTAAGCTAGATGCTTTTTTTCTCCTTTCCCCCTATAAAACAACAGTATAAATCTGAATTTGTTTTTCTTTCATACTTTTTTTTTTCCGTCTTTTTGAGACAGGGTCTCCCTGTAGCTCCAGCTGGCCTGAAACTCACTATGCAGACCAGACTGGTCTTGAACACCCAGAAATCCACCTGCCTCTGTCTCCTGAGTGCTGGGATTAGAGGCATGCACACCATACTGAGCCTGAAATATTTTTTATTAGCCCATTTATCTCTACTTTAGTCATGCTTGTCAGTCTTACAGATTATTCTGTGGAGTTATCATGGCTAAACTCTAGAACTTTGAAAAGATCTTGCCGTATTTAGAATAAGTTCTTTAATAAGTGGGAAGGAAGATGTGATGATAATTGCTATATTTGAGCTTAAAGTGTTTTATAATGTGTTGAGTAAGATGAGATGACTGAACTAAAGAGCCCCAGAGAAGGCCTTCATTTTTTTTTTTTTTAAGGCAGGATTTCACTGTAGTCCTAGCTGGCCTGAAACATCGATCCGCCTGCCTCTTCTTCCCTAGTGCCACCATGCCTGGCTTATGTTTTGTTCTGTTTTTTTCTTTTCCTTTTTTCTTTTGAGACACAGTCTTAAGTTCAACAGGCCATCCTCAAACTCTCTGTAGTAGAGTCTGGCTTTAAATTTCTTGTCCTTTCATTCCATCCTCCCAAGTTCCAGGATTATGAACTTTGCACTACCTCACCTGACCCAAAAATATATTTAAAGCAAAACCAGAGATGAAACAGACAGGTTGTTTGTGTTTTGTTATATGTTTTTGAATATTTTCATCATTGTTTAAAGTTGGCTACGTTTAGACTTGGCATAGTGTTGCATGCCCCAAACTCAGCACTTAGAAGTCTGAGGCAAAAAAAGAAATGGAAGGCCAGCTCCAGCTACATAGGAGTTTGAGGCCAGCCTGTTGTATATGAAACCTTGTCTCAGAAGACAACAACAAAAGAAAGTACGTGTGTGTGTGTGTGTATAATGAGGTTTTAGTTCAAAAGTAACACCAGTTTGGTGTCTACCAAGAAAGGATTTTTAAACCCTTTTTTTATCTTTTGTCTTTTTGAGAAAGCATCTCCCTGTAGCCTCTGCTGGCCAGGAACTCAGTATGTAGACCAGGCTGTCCTTGAACTCACAGCTGTCCTCCTGCCTCAGCCTCCTGAGTGTTGGGATTAAAGGCATGTGCTACCACACCTGGCTAGTGTTCGTTATGCAAGACATACTCTACCTGCGAGTGCGCCAACTTCAATTCATGCTTCTCTTTCAGAGCTGCTTGAAAAGTAGTAGTAGGTAAATATTTCAGACTATTTATGCCTTTAAGAATGTATTTACCACTTTATGTACATGAGTGTTTTGCCTGCATGTATGTAAGTGCACTTGTGTGTGCAGTCCTACAGATGTCAATGAAGGCATCAGATCCCTTGGAACTGGAGTTGCTAGCCACCATATGGGTGTTGGGAACTAAACCTGGGTCCTCTGTGGCCCTCTGCTCTTAATTGATGAGCTGTCTCTCCATCTCCCTATATATACCTTTTAACTTAGGCAAACACAAGTACAAATTTTCTTTCTTTCTTTCTTTTTTTTTTTTTGAGTCATGGTCTCTGTAGCTACAGCTAGCTGGAACTTACTTATGTAGATTATACATAAGTGCCATCACACCTATCCTCAATTTCACAGAGATCCACCTGCCTCTGCCTTCTGAGTGTTGTCATTAAAGGCATTAAAAGCTCCCACAAGAGGCTCAGATATGTATTTTCTAATAAGATATTCACAAATGTTTTCAGTTTCCTATAATCATGTTTTTTTTTCCCTCGAAGAATGTACCTAAAAATGAAGACTTTGGCTCTTGTATTAATTTTTATTTTTGTCTTACCAGAAAATTAAAGAATGCTGTTGGTAGTCTTTGCTGTCTTCACCATAGAAGAGAATGCTATAATGAAAACGTGTCTGCCCTAGGATTGCGTGTCAGTGCTTGGAACACTCACACAGCATATGGGGGCCCTTGGTTATATCACCAGTACTACAGAAAGAAAGAATATATGGTATTTAGTGTTCTTGAAAGTCTTGCTATATACCCCGGACTGATTTCCAATTTGGGATACTCCTATCATTGTGTCTTGAGTACTGGGATTACAGGTGTGTGAAGTTTTGTGGGTTTTTTTTTTTTGATGGGGGTTTTCATTATGTAGACTGGGCTTACTTACCTCACTATGTAGCTCAGGTAGACCCCAAATGTTTGAGATTCTCTTTGCTTCTGTTTTTTTTTTTTTTTTTTAAGGACAATGGTCTCACATGTAGTCCAAGATAGGGCTAGCCTTGAACTAATGATCTTCCTCTCTCCATCTCCCTAGTGCTGGGATTATACATAAGCGCTATCACTCCTGGCTTAAAGTTTTAAAAATTGTGGAAGTCACCAGCACCTGTTTTGTATGGTAATTAGAGTAATCAGATATTTTATCAGAAAGAAAGTTAAAACCTAGTCTTTTTCTTTAGAGATCCTTCCCCTCATTTACCCTAAGACATCATTTAAATATTCTCAGTCTTATTTGATCACTGAATTTTGTTTTGGACACAGATTCTCATTAATTAAGCTGGCCTGGAACCAATACTCATACTGTTTGTCTGTGGGTGTATGTCATAGCACTTGTGTGGAGGTCAAGATTTGGTTCTCTCCTTCTTTCATGTAGGTACCCGGGATTGAACATCATGTTGTCAGTTTTGTGCCAGGTGCTATTATTGGCAAGTAATATTACTCCTTGAGCCATCTTACCATCCCTGTGATTGTTTTAAACCAGGTGGTGCTGTGCATTTTAGGCCAGCCTGGAATACTCTAGGTAGCTTAGATTGGCCTCCAACTTGTTATCCTCCGCCTCTACCATCTGAGTGGTGTGCTGGGATTATAGATGATTACAGGCAAGTGCCACCAAACCCACTTTTCCTTGAGTTTTTATGGGCAGATGGTAAAGGTAACTTTTCCATTGATTGTTGTATTTTTATTTGGTTCCATAGTGAAACAGGATATGTTTTCCATCTCAATTCCTATCTTTGTAGTCCTTGTTCTTTAGCAGTAGTAGGGGATATTAGGGATTGAACCTAAGGCCTCATATGTGCTAGGCAAACACTCTGGTACTGAGCTACATCCACAGTTGTTCTTTAAGCCTGAATTTTCTCCCCATCCCATGTTCCATAGACATCCTTACTCTTTTGGCTCTGGTACTGGTCTTTTTTTTTTTTTTTTCCTCCTTTCTCTTGTACTGGGGATTGAGCTCACACTCATGTGCTCTGTCACCAGGCCCAGCTGATACTGTATATGAATTCTAAGCAGCCATATGCTCTGAGCTCCTAGAAAAGGAGAAAACACCCTTTTCTGTAGATTACCATGGACGCAGCCAAATTGTGTGGACTGTGACCATGTCATATTTTGATTGGGCCCCTATTAAAGAGTCCTAAATGCTATCTTGATATGTCCTCCCTAACACTCTTGATTCTAAGCCTCCTTTTACAGGTTGACTCACAGTAGGAGAGAGCCATATGCAGAATTTTTTTCTAATCATGTGAACTTTCTTGTCTGTCATCTCCTTTCTTCTATTTATAGTCTTTGTACCTCTTCCTTGAGCTTGTACCTTCTGCATAGCTGACTCCATTATATCATCTTTGGGACTGCAAAATAAAAGTTGGAAGATTTTAAAGTTCTCAGAATAATGTCGCCCACATTGCACATATGTCATATTTTGAGTTTACTAGTTAAGTATCCAAATATGTGCTTTCTATACAGTATGTTCAGTGTGCTGACTTAAGTTGCCATGAGAACCCAAAAGCCTTAAAGCTTAAATGATTCTGTAATGATTTTTTTCTTTTTCTTTTTTTAGATAAAAACTGTTTGTTGTTGTGTGTTTGAGATAGGATCTTGCTGTGTAGTTCCTGCTGGTCTGAACTCGCAGATCCCCCTGCTTCTGCCTCCTGAGTGTTGAGACTATAGGTGTTTGTCACCATGCCCAACTTTGTTTCTGTTTTTCTTTTTTTAAATTTTTACTTTATGTGTATGAGTGTTTTGCTTGCATGTGTGTTAAGGGCACCAAGTGCATTCAGTGCCTATAGAGGCCAAAAAAGGGTGAGAACTGGAGTTACAGTTGTTAGCAGCTATTTGGAACAAACCCGGGTCCGCTATAAGAGCAGCCAGTGCTCTTAATGGCTGAGCCATCTCTTCAGCCCCTTGTTTTGTTTTTTTTTTTGAGGCAGGGTCTCCCTGTAGCCCCAGGGAGGCTATGTAGATCAGGCTGATGATCTTGCATAGATCTCTCTGCCCCTGCCTTCCAAGTGCCTATCTTGTTTCTGTTTTTTAATATGCTTTTTTCCTAGAGACAGGATATTCTGAACCCAGATTAGTCCAAAACTTGGTGTCTAGCCATGACTGGCCTTGAACTCCTGATCCTCCTGGCTCAACCTCCCAAGTGCTTGAATTACAGATATAAGCCAGTGTGCCCAACCCAACTAATACAGATTTTACCAGCTGGGGTATAAGGCACTCCATGCTCACAGGGTGACAGCTTCTTTCTCTGCTTTTTACTAGTGTCTTCCACTTCAGTCCTAGTTTTTTCTCTATACTTGTCTTACATTACTGGTTTGTTTTTGAATTGGGGCCTTACTTTGTAGCCCATGCTAGCCTCTAACTCCCAACAATTGTCCTGCCTTCCGAGAGCTGGGATTATAGACAAGGGCTGCCATTCAGCTGAATTTTTTTTTTTTTTTTTGCTACAATGGTAAGAATAGTAGGAGGCGGAGGCATGGCAGTGTACCTATGAGGTAAAGCAGAATGTCAGTCCAAGGCTAGCCTTAGCTATGCAGCACCTTGGAGTCCAGCCTGGGCTACATGAGACTGGTTTAAAAAAACAAAAAGTAGAAACCTAGGAGCAAGCTAGCTTCCTTCCCTCCTTCGTTCTTTGCCTTTCTCCCTTCCTCTCCCTTCCAATGAGTTTGGTAAGAGAAGTTTTCCATTGGTATATCTCTTGGCACACCTAAGGAATTCTCTTATACATGCCCTGTGTTATGGTATCCTAAGTAAGTCATGACCTAAAATTCCTTCCAAACTTAAAAAAAAAATAAAATAAAATAAAGTCATTTTGAAGTTAGTCATTTTGTCATCTAAAACCAAATCAGATTGAGTTTAAATTGGAACACATTAGTTTGAGGAATTTCTTGGCCAGATTGACTTATTTATTCTTGATTGACTGGATTTAAGTCATGAAGATTCTCTTCGTTTTTGAACTGAGGTACAAAAGAAAGCAGTTACTTAAGAGTTGGAGCAATTGTATATTGTTTAGTCTTGATATTTGTTGTTTGAAGGAGTGGCTCATGTAAGCCCAGGCTGGCCTAGAACTTGCTATTATATATAGCTAAGGATAACATTGAACTTTTGATCCTCCTTGTTCTACATCCTGAGTGCTGTGATTACAGATGTGTGCCATCATGCCCAGTTTTATGTAGTGTTAGTGCTTGAATTCGGGGCTTTGTGCACAGTAGGCAAGCATTCTACATTCACAGCCCTGTTTTTTTTTCTTTTTGAGACAGGGTCTCTCATATGTAGCCATAGCTGATCTGGAACTTGCTGTGAAGATCAGCCTGCCTTGAATTTGAATTTGTGACAGTCCTCCTGCCTCTGCCTCTCCAGTGCTGGGATTCAGCCATGTGCAGCTATGTCTGCCTAGTTTTGGTTTTTGTGTTAGTGAGTTTTTACTGCTTTGACACAATATCCAAGGTAAACAACTTTGGGGAGAAAGGATTTGTTTTGACTCAGATTTTATTTCAAGGTCATTTGGATCCATTACTTTAGGCCTGGGTCTGGGAAGAATATCATGGTGGCTGAAGCATATGATTGTAGCTGCTCACGCAGGAAGCAGAGGGGAAGGGACCAGTAGGAAGGCACAAGTTCTGAGACATGTCTTTGGAGACCCACCTCAAGATTAGGTACCACAACCTAAAAATACCATCATATTATGACTATATCAAAGGATTAATATATTGATTAGACCAGGATCCTTAGGATCCAATCATTTCTCAAAAGCCCATCAGTTGGCAGCCAAACCTTCAATACATAAGCCTTTGGGGGATATCTCAGATTCAAACTACAGGAGTGTGTGTGTGTGTGTGTGTGTGTGTGTGTGTGTGTGTGTGAGAGTATCAAGAGTCTCACTGCCAGTTAAGACTTGTGGTCTTCTTGTCTTTACCATGCAGTTGCTGGGATCATAAGTATCCCCATCTTGCCTAGTTCCTTAACCTTAAACCTATTTTGGGATATAGCTTCCCATTTTATATTTAGTTAATCTGGAATGCTCACTTTCCCATAAATGTATATGTAATTTTGTGCATAATATAAGGTTTTTTTTTTGAGTACTTGAAGTAGTTATTGATTACAGAGGTCTGTGAACCTTCAGTTTAGAACCCCAATTTTGATCTAATCTCATTTTTTTTTAACTTGAGGAAATGGGGCCAGAGAGGAGACTTTCCAAGTTGAGAGTACTGTAGGAGTTTTTCCACCATTTTGATTTTGAGATTATATTTTAATCACTCTTGGTATATATAAATGGTCTTTTGTGTTTATTTTTACTTTTGCTTTCACATAGTAATCTTAGTAAAGTATGTACAGTGATTAAAGCTGTGTTACATAAAATGTAGCATACACACAGTAAACTGTAAGAAATAAATTGCTATAACAAAGCTGTTCAGATTAAAGATTAAAATACTACTATACCTACTTAAAAGGTCTTTAAAGACATGTCGAACATTTGTCATGTCTGTTTGTGATACAGAAACGTGCTTTCCAGTAACTGCTTGAATCTTTTTAAAAAAATACTTTATTTTCATTTTATGTGTATGAGTGTATTACCTGCATGTATGTAAGTGTACTTGTGTTGTGCAGTGCCTGTGGAGCTCAGAGAAAGCATTGGATTGCCCTGGAACTGGAGTAACAGACAGTTGTTAGCCAACAAGTAGGCACTGGGAATCATACCTGGGTCCTCTGCTAGAGTAGCCAGTGCTGTTAACACTAAGCCATTTCTCCAGTCCACTGCTAGAGACTTAAACTGTGTTCTTTTTTTCAAAGTATGTCAGACATCGAGGAGGAGGCCATTAAGTATTTATGGTTGGCCGTTTATATCTTAAGAACTTGACTTTTTTTCTAGAGAGTGTGTTTGGGAAGTTACCTAGGATTTTTATGTATTTATGCCCCAGCCGACATTTCCCTGACTTGATGGTGAGAAGCAGTACTTTTTTTCTCAGCTTGTGGCAACTTTTTGTTGTATTTTGACATAGAGTCTTAAGGAACTCAGGCTGGCCTCTTAATCTGACATATACCTAAGAGTGACCTTGAACTCCTGATCCTTCTACTTCCTAAGTATTCATTTGTGTTACTTGTCTTTTTTTTAGAGATAACATTTTTTTTCACATTTTTATTTTAATTTTATAAGTATGAGTGTATTGTTTGTATGTGTGTGTACGTGCACCCATGTCATGCAGTGCTTACAGAGGTCAGAAGAGGGTGTTGGATCTCCTGGAACTGGAGTTAGGAGGATTGTTAGATGCATGTAGGTGCTAAGAATCAAACTCAGGTCCTCTGCAAGAGT
Source organism: Eospalax fontanierii (assembly GCA_035773235.1). Lineage (NCBI taxonomy): Eukaryota > Metazoa > Chordata > Mammalia > Rodentia > Spalacidae > Eospalax > Eospalax fontanierii. The sequence goes on from CM069526.1 coordinate 18,307,070, forward strand.
AGCCACTGCTCTTAACAACTGAGTCATCTCTCCAGACCTTGCTTTTTGTTTTAATAGTGATTTAAAATTTATTGAAAAGGCTAAGCAGAAATGTCTGGGGTGGAAGAGTATTTTTCTGAAAGTTTACGGTCTTGAATTTGTATGTGTTTCAGAGAAGCCTTTTTTTTTTTTTTCCCTTTCTTTTTTTAGGGGAAGGGGTGGAGGCAGGGTCTCTGTAGCATCAGCTGACCTGGAACTCCCTCTGTAGACCAGGCCTGCCTCTGTGCTGGGATTAAAGGCATGTACCACCTGCCTGGCTGAGAAAAGCCTCTTGAGTGCTAGAATTGCAGACATGTGCCATGTGCCACCGAACCTAGTGTTACTTTTGACTTTTCTCAGAATGTTTAAAGTGGGGAGAAACCATAAATGATGTATTAATCCTATTAATATAATCTCACTTAGATATTGCTAGCCATTACTGTCGAGTATTAATCTTACCCAGGAACTAGACCGTTAATTGTTGGAAGGTCAGTCAGTGATAGAACAGCTTTAATTTATGCTATAGCTCCTATTATACTTAGCACCATACTGAATACTTGGATAATTCTTGTTTAATCAACTACTGCATGTCTCTTCTTAGAAGCATTCACTCCTGTCAGAATTGAAGTTTTCATGTGTTTCACATTGAGATAAATCTGAATGAGTTCTAAGTAAAATAATTTTGGGAACAAATATTTGATTTGATTATATAAGCCAGTAACCTGGGAAATATATCTATCAGGGGCTGGAGAGTTGGCTCAGTGGTTAAGAGCATGGGCTGCTCTTGCAGAGGACATGGGTTTGATTCCCAGGACGCACTTGGTGTCTAACAACTGTCTGTAGCTCCCGTTCCAAGGGTTTTGCTGCCTTCTTCTGACTTCTGCAGGCATTGCACAACACAGATGCACTTACACACGTCATATGCAGGCAGTACACTCATACACATAAAGTAAAAATAAAATAAAATTAAAAATTTTTGAACCCTATAATTAAAACTAGAATAAATTAAAAATAAAATTAAAAAGAGCTATCAGAATTTAGCTTGTACCAATCAAAACAAAAAAGAGAGACACCAAAACAGTCTGAAGGTTAGAATGACCAAAGGGCCAAGCAAAGTGGAGAATAGCCTTTTTTTGTGTGTGTTAAATTTTAGGATTTAAATGATAAATTGAATTGAGTCCGGTGGTACATGCCTTTAATTCCAGCATAAGGGAGGCAGCGGCAGGTAGATCTCTTGTATTTGAGGCCAGCCTGTCTACATACTGAGTTCCAGGCCACCTGGGGCCCCATACTGAGACCCTATATCAAGCAAGCAAACAAAAAAAGCTCTAGGAAAAAAAAAAAACAAAACCAATGATAAATTGAGCCTCATAGCTATTTCTGTGCTATTAAGAATCTGACCTAGTAAAGTTTTTCAGTGTCTTTTTCCATTTCCCATGGCTGGGGAATCTTGGTACAAGTGACTGCAATTATTGGGAAGCTCCTTTTCTATTTCAAGAATCTTTCAAATCTTCCTTTAAGCTTGTGTGTTTCTGTTTTGTATCTACAGCATGTGAACAGAATGCATGTGTGTGAGATAATTGGGCTTTCACTAATGGCCCCCTTTCAGCAACCATGTATGGGTAAAGCTGTTCAGTTCCCCGCTCCTCCCTCCCTGAGAATGGAGCAGTCTGCTCTGCTGAAGCTGCTGTTCCACTTTTCAGCTTTCTATATTTGTCCAGCAGCAGCAGGAGCAGCCCACTAGCTAAGGCTACAATGTTGCCCTGTCACCCACACTGCCTCAGACCTGCTCAGGATTCAGCCAGGGCTCGCAGTTTGTGTTCTTAACGTGCGTCCATCTGTCTGTCTGTGTTCATTTCTGTGGAAGACTAAGGTTTGCAAGTGAAAGAGGTGACTTGTTTGTCTTTTTTGTTTTGATTTATTTTAGGTTTGTCAGTTGTAAATAGTAGAAAATATGGAGCATTTTGGGAATGGGTGGAGGAAAGATTTTATATTGTCTTAAAAAAAAAAAAAAACGTCTTGAGGAGCAGGTGCCAAACTGGTAAATTTAGTATCAGAAAGTCTTGAGTTACCTTAGAAACATGTCATTTAGGAAGTGTTTTCTTATTTTGTTTTTTTAAACAGGTCAAAAGATGAGCTCTTAAGGGTGGGATTAGACACATTTTTTCAGACGCAGTATCTGAGTGTAAAAAGATGAGAAACCTCCTCCGAGAATTGCTTGTGCATCCTTTTGAAAAGGTATATGGTAGGGAGTACTGACTGGGCCTTTTTCAGGGAAGGGAGCTATAGAGAATGCTTTGTTGCTCTGGGTTTTGCAGCAACCTGTGCTATCTTTGTATGGACTCAAGAGTGCTTTGTAAAATTTTGCCTAACAGAGGCCTTGTTATGCCTTGTGGTGTTATGTCTATTTAAGGAGTAGGATGGGACTTGATAGACAGGTTTCAGGCTATCTTCAAAAGATAATGGAGTTGTTACTGTGTTTTAAAGAATACTTTTTCTCATTTGTTCTGAGATTATCTAATTAATCAAGTAACTCCTCATTCTTGATCAACCTAAGTCTAAAGTGAAGGTCTTTGTTTTACAAGGTTCCTTTTTCCTCCCTTCCCCCAACCCTGTCTTATCTTCATGAGTCATAAATATGCAGAGTTGGGAATAAACTTGTCAGCTCAGTGGGGATGAGACAGTTCTCTCAACATGTTTATAACTGTGGTTGATAAGGAAATGAAAAGGCTTTAATGCTGGAAAAACACCTTCACTGAGGCAGCATCTATCTGTAGCTGGGTGGTAGAGTTCTGTGGCTGTTCACTGTTGTGTTCTGACTCTGAAGGCTAGGACCTGGTGGGGACTCATGGGCCCTACACACCTCAAGACCTCTTAAAACTATTGAATGTGACAGTATATTGACTTCTTAGTAGTTATATTTCTTCTTAGTAGTTCTTAGTGTCCATTCCATTTTATTGTCCTCTTGATTTCTTGTTTTTTTTCTGTATATCAAGATAACACATATGAGAGAAAAACATGTGATGCTTGTGTTCCTGAGTCTGGCTTATTTTTCTTGATGATCTCCAGTTCCTTCCATTTTACTTCGTGGTAAATGACATGATTGCAGTCTCCTTTATGACTGACTAGTATTCTGGTTTTTTTTGTTTTGTTTTTTTTGTTTTCTTTGTGTGTGTGTGTGTGTGTTTGTATTATTTACTGATTAATTTGTTGATGGGCAGGCATTTTCACTGATTCTATAATTTGGCTGTTATGAATAGTGCTACAATAAAAAGAATGTGCAGGAATTTCTGTAGTGTGCTGTCTTTGATTTCCTCAGTTATGTTTTAAGGAATGGTATGTAGCTGGATCACTTAGTAGTTTTAATATTTGGAAGAACCTCCACACTGAGTTCCATAGTGACCAGACTAATTTAATTTAGATTCTTACCAACGGTTTTAAGGGTCCCTTCTCCAACTCCATGTCTTCTGTGGTTTGCTTTTGTGTACATGTGGGCGTGGGGTGCATGTGCACAATACATGTGAACACTGTAGTTCCATATTGGGTTTTTAACCTCCTTGGTTAGGCTTATTTTGGGATGTTTTATTTTCTTTGAGGCTGTTATGGGTGGGATTGTTTTGCTGATTTCTCTTTCAATGTTTGCTCTATAGAAAAGCTACTAGTTTCTTTTATGTTGATTTTTGTATCTTTGCTAAAAGTATACAGCAGATCAAGAATTTTCTGGTAGTCTTTAGGGTCTTTTAAATACAGGATCATATCCCTGAAAACAGGGTACTTTGGCTTATTTGTATCCTTCTTCCTTTTCATTAGGTACCCATTTTGAAGAGAATTAAATCATCTGGCTAAAGACTAAAGCTTTCTGGAACTTACCTTCCATAGGAACTGAATTTAGTGTCTAGAAAAATAACAGTAGCAAAGGTTACTGAGTACTTTATTTGTCCTAAATGTTCTTACACATACAAATCCTAACAAACCCTGTGAGCTAGATATTGATTTTTAAATTTTATTATTTTTGTTTTATGTGTATGAGTGTATTGCCTACATGTAGGTAGGTGCACCCATGTTGAACAATGCCTGAGACAGAAGAGGTGTTAGATCCCCTGGAACTAGAGTTCTGGGCTTTTGTTAGCCACCATATGGGTGCCAGTAATGGAACCCAGGTCCTCTGCAAGAGCAGCAGGTGCTCTTAACTGCTGATCCCTCTTTCCAGCCCCTAGATACTGTTCTTATAACCATTAAAAAAAAATTTATGTATATGTACTGCTTACATGTGTGTAAGTGCACCCATGTTGTACAGTGCCCAAGGAGATCAGAAGTGGGCGTCAGAGTCTCCTGGAACTGGAGTTACAGTTGGTTGGTAGCTGCCGGTTGGGTGCTGGTAATGGAATCCAGGTCCTCTGCAAGAGCAGCCAGAGCCATTAACTGCTGAGCCATTTCTCCAGCCCCCTTTATAACCTTTATTTATTTTTTTGGTAAGAGAAAATAAGGAAATTTAACAATTTCATAAATCTGGTAGGGATGTGTATAGCTCAGTTCGTAGAGTGTTTGGTTAATATGCAGGAAGTCCTAGGCTCTCAGGACTACATAAACTGAGTGTGGCGGTGTATGCTTGTACTCCCCGCACTCAGGAGGTGGAGACTGGAGAATCAGAAGTTACGTAATGAGTTCAAGGCCAGCTGGGATATATGAGGCTCTGTCTCAAAAGGAAAAGGGACTGGCAAGATGGCTCAGCTGGTAAAATCATTTACGATACAAGCCTGTCACCTGCGTTTGATCTTTGGAACCCATGTAAAGATAAGAGAGAACAGACTCAGCAGAGTTATCCCCAGCCTCCAGGAATGGGTGGCATGCAGCCCCAATAATAATGAAAATTAACATTTAAAAATATATCTTCACAGAGTTACCTGGCTTGTGAGCATCAGATCTGGGATTGGACAAAACTGGGATTAGAGAATAGCATTGGTATGATTCTAGTGTTGGAGTGGAGTACATCATAGGCTTGTAGTAAATTTTTTTTTTCTTTTTATTTTGTACTGGGAATTGAATTTAGGTTCTCATGCATGCTAGACAAGACGAGCATTTTACCACTGAGCTACATCTTCAGCGCTTTCCCTGCCTTTATATGTATTTATTTTTATTTTTATTTTTATTGAGATGGTCTCATTTAGCCAAGAATGGCCTCAAACTCACTCAGGATTGCCTTGAATACCTGATCCTATCTCTGTATCTCCCAAGTGCTAGGATTGTAGGTATGTGCCACCACATTGAGTTCGTGAGGTGCTTGGGATTGAACTAGTCAAGCATTCTACCAACTAAGCTATATTTCGAGCTCTTTCCTTCTTAATCTTTACTCTGTACTATATACATCTTTTGGAGATGCCTTCATGGGAGATTATGGAAATGGAGGACTGGCAAATTTTGCTGGATTCAGGAACTTTGATTTTTGACAGGCTAACAGAGAGCTCTGTTCATAAAAAGTGATAGGAGAATTGTGGTTGGCCAGGTAAGTGCAGAGGGGAAACAGCAAAAATATTCTGTCCTGGACATTATGAACAAATACCACAAAGATTGGATTTAGGTGGAGGAATAAGAATCAACTGATCTGAACAGTAACAACAAAAGAGCCATGTGTGTTGTTGGCATGTGCCTGTGATCCTACTACTTGGGAGGCTGAGGCAGGGAAATCATGAGTTAGAGGCCAGTGTGAATTAAGTATCATATTCCAGGCCAATCTGGACTATATATAGTATGACTCTGTCTCAGACAAACAACAGAACCTCCTTTTCTGAAAATCCAAGTTTATGATAGCACTTTCCCTTAAACATGTGTGGCTCCATGTTTTTATTTATAGTACAAGTCGTTTTATGAATGTGATCATAACTCTTTAAGATAGGTATTGGACCTTTTTCTTTTCTAAAAAAATTATTTTTATGTGTATGAGCATTTTGACTGCATGTATGTATGTATACCACGTGTGTGCCTGATGCCCACAAAGACCACATTTGATCCCCCTGGAAATTGAGTTATGGATTGTTGTTGTTAGCTGCCATTTGGGTGCTTAGAAGTGAACCTGGGTGCTTTTAACCACTGAGCCGTCTTTCCAGATGTTGGTTTTTTTGGTGTGCTTTCTTGAGTTTCATAAACAGATTTTTGAATACATGAATATTTTGTCTGTAAGTGCACTTGTGCATGCAATACTAACAGAGGTCAGAAGAGAGTGTTGATTTCCCTGGAACTGGAGTTACAGATAGCTGTTACTTACCAGGTGGATACTGGAAACTGAACTGTGGTACTCTGGAAGAGCAGCCAGTGTTCTTAACCACAGAACCATCTCAATCTAGCCCCTGTAAATGGATTTTTAAAAGATTATTTATTTTATTTGTGTGTATTTAAGTGCCTGTGTGAGAATGTATTGACACATGAGTGCAGGTGCCTGAGGAGGGCAGAAGAGGGAATCATATCCCCTGGAGGTGGAGTTACTGGCAGTTGTAATTTGCCTGGAATGGGGGTATAGGACCCAGAGTTGGGTCTGTGGGAGTTGGGTCTCTGGAAGAGCAGCAAGTGCTCTTAACCACTGAACCATCTTGCCAGCCCTGAATTCTCTTTTTAAAAAAATGATAGTTCTCAGTTTTTTTTTTAATTTAATTTTTTAAATGTGTATGAGTGCATGTATTGCCTGCATGTGTGTAAGTGTACCTGTGTTGTGCAGTGGCTGCGGAGGTCAGAAGAAGGCGTCAGATTCCCTGAAACTGGAGGTAATGGATGGTTGTTAGCCACCATGTGGGTGCTGGGAATTGAACTTGGGTCCCCTACAAGAACAGTCAGTGCTCTTAGCCACTGAGCCATGTCCAGTCAAGAGAGTTCCCAGTTTCTAAAGAACTTGTTTTTGTAAAAATGAAATCAAATCACTGACAAGTTTAATTTTGTGAAATGAAACATTCAAGATATTTTAAGGAATGATTTGAAGGAGGTGTTGAATATCATATAAGTGAGTATTTAAATATGAGAAGCTCTTTTAGAAGCACAATTGGAACGTGATGAAAGCATAATTGAACTCACTTTTCAAAAACACAATGTATAAAGAAATATTTAGAATTTGTTTTTAGGTTTGCATCCTTGGATGTGCCTTGCTCACTGACTGATGGAAGCAGAGACAAGGTCTTTCTGTGCAGTCTAGGCTGTTCTTGAATTCAGTCTTCCTACCTCAGCCTTTTGATTGCCGAGGATTACAGGCAGAGACCACAACTGGTAGGAGTTGGGCATTGGCCTTTATTTATTTTGGCTTTATTGAGATAAACCTGTGAGAATATTTGTGATTTCTCATATATAACCTATCTTAAGATAAATTTCCATAGAAAAGCCATTTCTTGTTTCTGGTTTTGTAAAAGAAGAGAAAGAGTGAATGAAGTTTTCTGCTTCTCCACAAAACAGGACAGCCATCCTGAGATACAACCATACGGAAGCTTCCTGCTTGAGTGCCCACATGTTTGGGGATGAGGATGAGGCAGATGGTACAGGCAGGGTTCTTGGCTGCTTGGTCAAGGGTTTTGGAGATAATAGCAGTTATATGCTAGGTACCGTGGAAGAGCTGGTGTACGTTTTCTGTTTTATAAATGCCTGTCTAAAAGGTGGATAGGCCTAGTGAGAAGATACTGTTGTTGTTGTGTTGGTTAGTGTGGCGGTAAGGTAAGGGAAGAGGCAAGGAGATGTGGACTTGGATGATAAAACCTAGAATTGGGTCTAAACCTCCCTCTGAGACAAGATGCAGTGTGAGAAACAGGACTCCAGGTCTCTGGTCTCTTATGATCTCTAGAGCTGTCAAGAATGATATTTCTGGACTGTAGGATTTTTCTTTTTAAGCTTAAAGCTGCTTTGATTCCTTTTTGAGATAGTAGGCCAAAAGCTGTATTTATAGAACTTGTTTTGACATATTAACTTACCCAGTCCCTTGCCTTCCTTACTGGAATTGAGCTTATGTTGTATTCTGTCTTGGCAGGAAAGATTGATTGAAGAAAATGTACATAGATCTAAAGCTGAGAGATCAAAAATAGCTCCGTACTTTGTAAATAGGGCAGCCATAAGGTTTGTAGTCCAAGTTGCTGGAATAATTTCAAATGATGTAATACAGTTATCCAGAACACATACTGCTGGTTTGCCTGGACAGTCCTATTTGCACAAAAGTTTTAGGCAAAGCAAGAAAAAAGTACAAAATCCAAATGGTTTGAAACACTTCACGAGTTGAGATGTTTATTTTGTACTTCATGGTTTTTTTTTCTTAAACATTTATTTATTGTGTGTGTAGGGGGGCTGGTGACACACACATGCTACATCTTACATGTGGAGGTCAGATGATAGCTTTCAGGAGTCAGTTCTTTCCTTCTCCCATGTGAATCCTAGGAGCCAAACTGAGGTATTCAGGCTTAGTGGCAAGAGCCTTTACCTGCTGTGACATCTTGCTGGCTCCATGCGTTATATTTTAAAGAACTCTAAAATTTTTCTGTTGATATTGAGCATAGTGGTACAGGCTTTTCAACCCCAGTATAATTTCAGGGGATCCAATGCTCATCTCTGGCCTCTATGGGCATTGCATACATGTAGGCAGAATATTCATACACTAAAACAGAAATAAATAAACTGAGCATCTGTACATAGGCCTTTAATCCCAGCATTCAGGAGGCAGAGGCAAGCAGATCTCTATGAGTTTGAGACCAGCCCAATCTACATAGTGAGTTCTAGGCCAGCCAAAGCTACATAGTGAGACCTATCTCTTAAAACCAAAACCAAAAAATAATAAAATAAGTTTTTAAAAATTCCATTGACTAGGTTACAGGTGCACATGCAAACACTTTAATCAGTAGTTCACCTCTGGGACTATTTATTGTTCCACAAATTTCTGTTCCCATTCAAGCCATGTGTGATTCCTTTTAGTTATATAACTATATCTTGATTAGCTGTTGTATTTTCTTTAATAGTTCCAGAATGTTCTTTGGTATGATTATGCTATAATTTATTTTGTCAACCTACAGTTGATGGGCATGTTACTGTTTTGCTATTGTAAACAATATTTTTATGAATACCCCTTTACATACTTATGTGTATCAGATAAAAGTTTTTTTTGCAGACTATCCTTTATTTATTTGTCTTCTTGAGTCGGTCTTCTGTAGCTCCAACTGGGCTGGAACTCGTAGACTAGGCTAGCCTCAAATTCACAGAGATCCCCTGCCTCTGCCTCCCAAGTGCTGGCATTAAAGGTTTATGCCACCATACCTGGCATATTTATAAAAACATTTTTTTGAGTATTTTGCCTGTATTTATGTTTGTGCACTTGTGTGCCTGGTTTCCTCAGAGTCCAGAAGAGGATGTCAGAGTGCCTGGAACTGGAGTTATTGATGATTGTGAGCCACCATGTGGGTGCTGGGAACTGAACCCAGGTCATCTGCAAGAGAAGTGAGTGATCTTAATCTCTGAGCCATCTCTCCAGCCGTCTACAGACTGTTTTTCTAGAACTAGAATTGCTGGATTCTAAAGCACGCCCAATATTCAGTATATCAAATACTTGTACAGACTGTTTATATTTTGCAAGTGATACTTCATTCATTGAAGAATGTTATTGGTAGATGGACTGGTGAGGTGACTCAGAGGGTAAGGCACTTGCCAATCAAGCCTGATAACATGAATTCAGTCTCAGGGAACCTACCAACATGGTAGAAGGAGAGGACTGACTCCCAAAAGTTACTGTGGTTTCCACACTTGGATGCATATGTCCAAATACAAAGGGTCATACCAAAAAATAAATATAAGAGTTTTTTTTGTTTTGTTTTGTTTTTGTTTTTTTTTAAATAAAAAACCAGTGTGGTGTTGTATACCTTTAATCCCAACACTTTAGGAAGCGAAAACAGGCAGAGATCAGGCTAGCTTGTTCTACATAGTAAATTTCAAGCCATCTGTGGCAACAGGGAGACCCTTTCTCAAAATGCCCCCTCAAAAATATATAAAAGTAAAAGGGAAGAGGGAGGTCAAACGATCACCATGTAAGTGATTACAGAATAACAGAAACTCAAGTATCTGGACAATTTTAGGAACTTTCTTGAAGTGATCTTAATTATCAAATCTAGTAGTCAGAGAAGAGGTCTAAGTTGGCTAAAAGAGGTAGAAGCAATCATTTCCAAATTGGTCATTCATTCATTCGTAGGGGTTGAGTGTATGCCATGACACACATGTAGAGTTCAGAGGACAACTTTGAGAAATCAGTGATCTTCATCTTGTTGGTCCCAGGGTTGGAACTCAGATTACCAGGCTTGGTGGCAAAGTGCTCATACTTGCTGGGCAATTTTACCTGCCCTACTCCCAGGCTTTTGAAAAATTTGATGATGGTACTTGAATCTATAAGTCGTTTCATGATAATTTCACCCACTTATGATCTCTAGTAGTTAGAAAAATGTTTAGGTGTCCTGTTAGTCCTTTTTTTCTTTTTTTTTTTTTTCCTGTTTAAAGTTATTAATTTTTATTTTATATGTTTGAGGTTTTTGCCTGCATGTAAGTACACTGTCTGTGGAGGTCAGAAGAGGGTGTTGGAAGGACTGGAACTGTAGTTATATAGGTGGTTGTTAGCTGTTGGGGGCTGGGAACCAAACTGAGGTCCTCTGCAAGAGCAACCAGTGCTTTTAACCATTGAGCCATTTCTCCAGTCCCAGTCTATTTTTCTTAAGCCACTCAGATATATATCATCATCTTGTCACATTACCTATAAATTCCAGATAGTTGTATCTGAACTTTACTAAAGATTTGCATAAAGTAAAAGCAGTGGAAGGTGGTGGCTCACACCTGTAATCCCAGCACCTGGGAGGCAGAGGAAAAAGATTGACACAAGTTTGAGACCACTTAGTCTGTTGTCAGGTCAGGCAGGGCTACACAGCAATGAAAAATAAAATAAAAGCAAAACCTGATGTGTTGGCACATACCTGCAATTCTAGTGCTTGAGGAGATAGGTCATCATAAATTCAAAAAAGAAAGTAAAACAAAGTGAGTTTTTCACTAATTTTTTTTTTTTTTTTTTTTGAGATAGGGTCTTACTATACTGCTTGGAATGGCCTGGAACTCACAGTGAGCTCACAGGTGGCTCCCTCTGCCTCCCAAGGGCTGGGACTAAAGGTACACATCACACCCAACAACAAAAACATTTTTACATTATAAACTGTAACTTATTTCCAAAAATACAGCACAATCACTCAAGAAAGTCCAGGTCCTATTTGCTGGCTGTGGGTTTAGAGTCACTGAACCTGTCTCTTTGCTTTAGTTCTTTTCTCTGGAAAGCAGGAGTGAAAGTTCTGAAGAATTGCCTTTGATGCTCAAATGACTGAGCAGATGGGTAGTTCCAGCTCTTGGGAGACTGAGGCAAGATGACTTCAAGGTCAAGTCTAGCTCGAGCTATATAGCAAGATACTGTTTCAAAAAAAGCGAAAGAAAAGGTTATCTGACCACACTGATAAATAATTATAAGCCATTTCCAGAAGGTTGTATGTGTTAATAACTCTTTAGAGACATCAGGATTACAAAGTAATTTTTATAGCAACTCTGTCAGTGTTTTAGGGGGAAAAAGTCACATTCTTCCTACACGGTACTAACATATGGTGCAGTCCTGTTGAGCTTCACAAGTGGGCTGAAACAAAAATGCAGTTGGAGGGAGGAACAGTAATGACTCATTAGATTTGGCCTTCTGGCAGGACAGTAAAACCGAGGAGGAATTGATAGCCGTAGGAATACATCAAGTGTGAGTGAATACTATGGAAAAGCCAAACAACAGAGCACTTATTTTTAGATTAAGTTCTTTGTCTGGTGTCAGAGTCCCTCTGCTGTGTTAGGTACTCCCCCCTCCATACCTGCAACACCAAGTTCAAATTAGACTGATGCTAGAATGATTATAGTGATCTCAGTGATTGCACCTAGGGAATGGTGTACCACAGCTTAGTTACTGCATGTACACTGTAGCATCCAGCAGTTTTGTCCAGTATAGAGAGTACTGCTGTGGGAAGGAGACAGAAGACCAAGAATGTACCCCTTTCCAGTTTTCCTTACTGCCTCGAAGCCCCGTATTGAATTGAATGGGGGAGAGAGGGACTGCTTAGTGGGTTTTGAGAATTAATTTGAAGGTGATTGAGGAAGAAATAGGAAAAGATCATAAAAAATTTTAAAGTTCTGATTGTATGTGTATATGTGGGTTTGTGCATGTATGTACATAGAGGTGAAAGGACAACTTTTGGGAATCAGTTCTCACCTTTCACTTGTGGAGGCAGGGTCTCTTATTTCTGCTGTGTTTTGCACTTCAGGTTAGTTGATTCACAATCCTGGAAAATTTTCCTCTCTTCCCTTGCCATCTTGCCCCTTCTGGATTACAGATAGGTATCATGTTTTTTTTTTCTTTTTCTTTTTCTTTTTCTTTTTCTTTTTTAACATGGATCAAACTCAGAGATCAAACTCAGATCATCAGGCTTGCGTGGCAAGTGTTTTTATCCCCTAAGCCATCTGATGAATTTTTAAAGATTTATTTTATGTGTATGAATATTTTGCATGCCTACATGTATTTGTGTGTACCATGTGCATGCAGTGCCCATGGAAGCCAGAAGAGGACGTTGGAACCCCTGGAACTTGAGTTACAGGTGGTTGTGAGCTACCAGGTGGGTGCTGAGAACCAAATATTAGTCCTTTGGAAGAGCAGCAAGTGCTTCTAACCACTTGCTATCTTTCCAGTCCCTTAAATCAGGTCACTAGAAGGCTCAATTTTATGTCTCTTGCTTCAAGACTTTTTTATGAGGCTGGTGCACTGTCTACTGTGTCAAAGAGGTAGGTAGGAAAAGATTTTTTTTTTTAAGGTATTTTGTGAACCGGGGAGATAGGTTAGTGTGTAATAGAACTTACTATGCAAGTATGACGACCTAAGTTGGATCAGCATCCATGTACAAAGCCAGGCCTTCCCATGCCTATAACCCTACTAACCAGGGAAAGGAAATATGTTGATCCCCAGAGCTCACTATCTACCTGGTCTAGCTGAAACAGTGGGCTTCAAGTTCTGTGAGAGATGTGCTCCAGTAAATAAGGCAGAGATCAATAGAAGAGAACTCTCTATGTCCTCCTCTGGCCTCCACACAGTCTCACATACCTGCACTCAGACACCTATATGCACACATACATTTTGCCTTTCCTGTCTATCTGATCTGAGTGCTTCCAAAATGGGCTGCTTCTCAAGTGAGATGACTGCTTACTTAGATATATTATCATGGAAATAGCATAATAAAACAGTTAACAGATCATGGAGGAGGAAGAGTAAAGGGAGGTAAGAATTACTCTTACCCCTCCCCATTCAACTTTAATGTACACTTTTTTGTACAGTTTCAGAGGACTTAATAATTGTGTTGGCTTTGTGAAATAGATAGTTTGTATTAGTTGTGGCACTTAGGTAAGAATGCTATTGGCAAGTCAGGCACTTAGCCAGTTCTAGCTGTGACCCATAAAAACAGACTGCTCACAAGAAAATGCAAGTGAGAAAAATAGGTGTGAAAGCGGTGCAAACATGTGATTGCTTGAGTGTGTGCATCTTAGCAAGGAACATCCTGTTGGTAGTAATTCCATATATATATAAATTTAAATTAGGGAAACAGAAAAACAGAAGAAGGTGGGGGATGCATAATACTGCACACCCAAGTGTCGGAAAGAACAGAAAGTAGCGATATCTTTTTTCAGTTATGTCACAGTTTCAGAAAATGTTCAGGGTACACACACAGTGGCATGCTCCTTAAGTTCCAGCTATTCAGAAGGCTAAGTAGGAAAATTGCTTCAGCACATGAGTTAGAAGCCAGCTTGGACAACAAAGTATTAAGTCTTGACATGCTAACCAAGACAAGATGTAATTGAGCTTGAATATAGCACAGGACCTAGATGGTTCCAATATAGAGTGTTTTACTATAATGGAATGTGAATGCTTTGGGAATGAGTGTTGGGATTAGAAAAAGGAAATTTTATGCTTTAGTGTGCCTGCTTAACCCACTTATACATCCCTGTTTTATAGATGATCAAAAGAATTAACAACTAATAGTTTCTCTAGGATTATATTGTTTTTTTTTTCTATTTGTTACTGTTGTATTTGCACGTCTTTTAAAAGTTGTTTGATTTTTTTTTTTTTTATATGTGTCTGAGTATTTTGTCTGCATGTATGGAAGTGCCCCATGTTGTGCAGTGCCTGAGGAGGCCAGAAGAGGGTGTCAGTTTCCCTGAAACTGGAGTTACAGACAGTTGTTAGCCACCATGTGGATGCTGGGAATAGAACTCTGGTCCTCTGGCAAGAGCAGCCAGTGCTCTTAACCACTGAGCCATCTCTCCAGCCCCATACATTTATACTATATTTGGACTAGCCTTTGAGGTTGAGTTTACCCACTATTAATTGTTAGCATACAAGTCCAAGATCCTAGATCAGAATCTCCTGGCAATTGCTCTTTTGCTCCAAGTTTCTGTACAGAGTAGGTAGATTGGCTGCCCTACCAAGTTGGAGCATTAGTCTCTGAAGGAGTTTTGCACTTTACTACTGGGCTAGCCAGAAAAGCACCCCATTTGATCTTTTTATCTGATTAGTTGTCTTTCTCATTCTAGAGCAAAGCTCAGTGTTTTATTGCATCAGCCATATGATAGAAGGAAAAAGAAATTCAGAGAATTGAAAACTGGCTAAAATATAATTTTTTTAAATTACAATTTTAAACTTTGTGATTTTTGAAAGCTTTAGGTTAGTTTTATTAGAGTTTAAAAGAAAAACCACAGGGTAGGCAGGCTGTTGAAGTCTTGGTAGCTGCCTCAGGAGGGAGATGGAGAAGGGGAAAAGAAAAAGCCATACCTTTTGAGTTAGGCATGGAGGTTTGGCAATCAACCGCATGACACAAGGGAAATAGGTTCAAAGAAAGAATAAAAAAGCCCAAAGTACTTAGGCTCTGGCCAGCATATGAAAGATACAGAAGAAAAGGAAAAGTTACAGGTACAGGTGACTCAGAAAGGCAGGCAATCATAACAAGAGCCTCTTGGTGGCTCCATAGAGGCTGATTGCAAGTCTTTTAGGAAGAGTGTGTTTTGCAAGTTACTTCTTTAATTTGTTTCTTTCTTCCAGTTAAAATTTTGCATAACAACTTATTTATATTTTGAGCGTTTATTTGGTCACACTTGAATTATATAGAATTATATAGTTTTAAAACTTCTTTTACAGGCAAAAAAGCTAATTAATTTGTTGTAAGGTGTACTTCTATCAAGTTAAGACAGGCGTTCTCACCACTCTTATTCATACTTTTTTTTTTTTTTTTTAGTTAAAATTAAAAAAAAAAAATTCAACAGCACATATATGGGGTCAGAAGATAATTTGCTTGAATCAGTTCTCTCCTTCTACTGTTAAGGCCTGGAGATCAAACTTAGACTCAGGTGATCAGGCTTGGTGGCAAGTTCCTTTACCTGCTGAACTTCCTTGGTTGTCCCACTCCGTACCTCCCACAATTCCCCCCCCCCTTTTTTAATTTGTAAAAAAGATTTTATTCAGCATTACAAATGGAAATAAATTATCCTTGCTTTCTGTTGCCAGGACTCAAAGGAAGAGAACTTGGTGACCTTTAGCTACCAAGTGAGGTAGTTTTTCCAAGTGAAGTAATTGATGTTCAGGCTGGCCTTGAATCTCTGATCTCAAACTCCCCAAAGCTGGGGTTACTTGTATGTACCACCATCCTCAGTCTTGCTGTTCTTTAGAGAAAAAAATTATGTATGTGTGCCTGTGAGCCCAAGAATCATTTGACATGAACTCTACATTGGACATTGAGATAATCCTTCCTTCATGCTAGGCTTGTATTGACCTCCTCAGTGAGGGAGTTCTTGTGTTTCTGTACCTTCTGTCAACTTGAGTCTCTGCACTTGTCCTAAGCACTTGATATTAGCCATCTCATTTCCCCCAGATAGTTTTTTTGGGGGGAGGGGGTGTCTTTTTGAGACAGGGTCTCTCTATACCACCAACTGATCTGGAACTCCCTAAATAATCCAAGCTGGCCTTGAACTCACAGAGATTCACCTGCTTCTGCCTCCCAAGTGCTGGGATTAAGGACCTTTCCACCATTCCAAGGTATTCCCCTAGATACTTAACACCTCCCTTCCAATGTAGGCTAAGAGATTAGAGACTGGAGGATACATTAGTCAGTTGCCTTTATATGGTATCAAAAATAATGGTGATAGTGGGGCTGGAGATAACTGACTTATCTCGAGCCCATGCTAACCTCCAATTCAAGCCAATCCTCCTGCCTCAGCTTCCCAACTGCTATGATTACAGGCATGCACCATCAAGCCTAGCTTGTTTGTAACTAGCTTTTATGGTATCATATTTTCTACCTACGTGACTCAGACTGCATGATGGTTGAGAAGTTTCTAGAACACTGAGAGAAAAAGTGAGGCCTGAGGTTGTTATACCCAATATATGAAAGTGTGAAGGACACATACTAGGGACAAGAGAACACAGTAACCCTTACAGAATTAGGGAAGCCCTAATTGTCTAGCTCAGAGAAAATCATAAACAAGTTCCTTAAAACTGGGTAGAGTTGGGGCTAGAGAGATGACTCAGTGGTTAATAGCACTGGCTGTTCCTCAAGAGGACCCAGGTTCCGTTCCTAGCACCCACATGGGGACTAACAACCATCCCTAACTCCAGTTCCAGGGAATCTGACCCTCCCCACTTTGGTTCTGCAGGCATTGCATTACAAGGTGCACTTACATGCAGGAAAAAAAAGTCCAAGTACACAAAATAAATTTAAAAATTCAAAAGTGGGAAGTTCCTCTCAAAGCTTTAGGTAATGCATTTGCCTAGCATGTGTCGGGCCCTGGATTCAAGCTCCAATACCACTCCCAAATTCATACTAAGACTTTTTTTTTTTTTTTTTTTTTTTTTTTGATACAAGATTCTATAGCCCAGCATAGCCTCAAACTTGCAGGAATCTTCCTGCTTTGGCTTCTCAAGTGCTGAGATTACATGTGTGAACACTATACCTTTTATTAAGGTAAAAACTCAAGCACCTAAACAAAAAGAGTAATAGTGTATTCCTCCACAGTGGTCCTTGTCACTTGGAGGGTAAGGACAGTAGCTAGTCTAATACACTGGAAGGTATTTTCTTTTT
Source organism: Eospalax fontanierii (assembly GCA_035773235.1). Taxonomy (NCBI): domain Eukaryota; kingdom Metazoa; phylum Chordata; class Mammalia; order Rodentia; family Spalacidae; genus Eospalax; species Eospalax fontanierii. The sequence goes on from CM069526.1 coordinate 18,324,265, forward strand.
CCTCTCAAGTGCTGGAATATAAGGTGTGCACCACCACACCCAGGAGAAGACATTTTATTTAAAAGCTGTCTTTTCAATTTTGCTTTACCACCAAAAAAGAAGAGTACATAGTCAGACACTGTGGTACATGTCTGTAAACTCAGCACTTGGAAGGTAGGGGTAACTGGTGCTCTTAATCTCTGAGCCATCTCTCCAGCCCCACTATCACCATTATTTTTGATACCATATAAAGGCAACTGACGAATTAATGTATCCTCCAGTCTCTAATCTCTTAGCCTGCATGGGAAGGGAGGTGTTAAGTATCTAGGGGAATACCTTGGAATGGTGGCAAAGGTCCTTAATCCCAGCACTTGGGAGGCAGAAGCAGGTGAATCTCTGTGAGTTCAAGGCCAGCTTGGATTATTTAGGGAGTTCCAGATCAGTTGGTGGTATAGAGAGACCCTGTCTCAAAAAGGCACCCCCTCCCCCCAAAAAAACTATCTGGGGGAAATGAGATGGCTAATATCAAGTGCTTAGGACAAGTGCAGAGACTCAAGTTGACAGAAAAAAGAAAAGAGACAGTGCATGGTACCAATGTGTTCTCAAACTGTTTCACTCAACATTTTGGGATTACAGTTCCTGGCCTTTTCTTAGCTCTTTGCATCTTTTAAAACATCATAGGCAATAAAAAATTAACTTGTTCCCTACACTTCAAGGAAACTGCTACTCAAGAGTCCTCGATAGACACACAATCTCTATAAAAGTTAACTACATTGTGATCACATTTCTTTTTAAATTAACTTTTATTGAACTTTTGTGAATTTCACACAATATATTTCGGTTTTAGATTCACTTCTGTGTCTGTACTCCTTGCTCCTAACCCCCCATCAAATTTCTGTACTCTAATATCTATCATATGTAATATACATTGTATAATAACAATATAAATATTAATATAGCATATTAATGCAAATATATTTGTTATATAATCTATAAATATACACACACACATATATATATTCCTATAAAGTCAGTTTGTATTCCCAAATGCCCTTCAATGTGGGTTCATTTACTGGAGCCTGATCAACTTACTCCCCTTCCCAGCAGTCATCTGTTGCCAAGAGTTCCTCAGGTAGGATTGGGGTTTCTTACCCAACTTCTCCATATCTATACTGGGATTCTGTCTGGATTGAGCTTAAGTGGGACTTGTGCATGCTGTCACCATGCTGTGAGTTGATATGAGTAACTGACCAGCTGTCTGGAAAATTGGTTTCCTTGTTGTAGTGTACCTCCTCTGACTCTTAAAATTTTTCTTCCTCCTCTTCTGCAGTGATCCCTGAGCCTTGGGAGTAGAAGTTTGGTACAGATGCCCTGTTTAGAGATAAGCACTCTGTAGCCTCTTACTCTCTGCTCCATGGCCAGTTGTGGTTCTCTGTGTTAATCACCATCTGCTGCATAAGGAAGTTTCTCTGCTCACAGTTTAAAGATGCAGTAGTCAAGGCAGGTCTGGGAAAGCTCATGATCACATTTTCATTTTTATGTGTGTGAGTGCATTGCCTGCATGTATGTAAGTGCACTTATGTCATGCAATGCTCTCTGAGGTCAGAAGAGGGCATTGGATCCCCTGTAACTGGAGTTACAGACAGTTGTCAGCCACAATGTAGGTTCTGGGAATTGAACCCAGGTCCCAGTGCTCTTAACTGCTAAGCCATCTCTCTAGCCCCATAATGACATTTCCTAAGAGAAACAGACTGAGCTCTGTTTCTCATCTCATCTGGAACACCCATGAATATATAAAGTACAGCTTATCTTCCATGGCATCAGAACCCTTAGAGTAGTTTCTACTCTAAATAGTGATTAATATATAGGATCAAATGAAGTGTTGTAAATTTAGTAAATGAATATTCCCTTCTTCTTAGTAACTTTTCTCTTTGGTGCTGGACATTGAACCCAGGGCTTTACATATGTTGACCATATGTTCTACAATTGAACATACCCCCAGACTCCTTTTGTAACAGTTTGTTTTGTTGAAACATAGTCTCACTTTGTAGCCCAGGCTGGTCTTGAACTAGAGGCCATCTTCCTGCTTCAGCTTGCAAATGCTGGGCTTACAGGTGTGAGTCACCTGCCCTGCTTCTCTCTCAGTAGCTTTTGATGGCATAGGCAGGTTCACGCAAATGCCTCTAGAAGTTTGTTCTTGATGTTGCTGTTGGTATGAATTTCCTTTATCAATATTGGAAACTAATTAGGTCGATATGAAAAATCACATACTTAGCCAAGCATGCTGGTGTAACTCTGCTAATCCCACCTGTTTAGGAGGCTGAGGCAGGAGGATTGCAAGTTCAAAGGCAGCCCAGCCTAGGTCCCTTACTGAAAGTCTTGTTTTCAAAATTAAAGGGTTGGCAGGCTAGGAGTGCTTGCTTAGCATGCATGATGCTTGGGTTCAGTCCTCATCACTGAAAAAAGAAAAAAAGAAAGCTCAAAACTTGAGCACATGTTTTTTGTTAGTTAAGAAGAGTCTTTCATTTTTAGAGAAGGCAGATTTCAGTTAATTCTGAGTCTGACTTTATCTTTAAAAATTCTTACCTTCTCCAGTGTAGACATTGTCCTTGATGACTTTGGGTAGTTCTCTGCCTATTGCTAGACAGAAGCACAGCTGGAAGGAGTTATAAATGGAAGTTTGCAGGAATCAGGGCAGTTACAGAATCAATCTTTACTTGTAAGATTGTTCAATAATGTTAAAAATAAGACAGATTGGTTTTGTGGTTCTTCTCTTTGCTTTTACCTTCAATTAACTTCCTCATCTTATGACTATTTTGGTTTTAGTGGTTTACCACCACTCTAGGACCACCAATATCCATTTACAGAGTCAAGAACATGGTTGCCTTTGAAGAGTTTTGTGCTCAACATCTACCTGTTCAGAAAAATTGTTTATGGAAAATAAGTGTCCTCTTCACATTAATAATATGATACTTAATTGCAGAGCATTATATAGCCTGTAGCTTTTCTGCAGTCTCCTGTCCCAAAGCAGATGTTAAGAGTGATCGTTTTGGGGATTGGGGATATAGCTCAGTTGGCATAGTACTTGCCTAGCATGCATGATGCTCTGGTTTTGATCTCTTGCTCTGCAAAACTGGGCATGGTAGCACATGCCTGTAATCCCAGCACTGGGGAGGTGAAAGCAAGAGGATCAGGAGTTCAAAGTCATCCTCATCTGCATAGGGAGTTTCCAGGCCATCTTGGATACAGGAAATCCTGTCTCAAAAACAAAAAACAATTCTGATGACTTAAATGTACTGAAATTCAATCTTACAAGTTTTAGTTGTCATTTCGTTATTTGTTGTGAGATTTTGGGGACACGCCTTTCTTTGGCCTTTTAGTACTTTAATTCTCTTAACTTATCAGTTAATATTTTAAAATTAGCTTTGAAGTATTAAGTGCAGTTTATTTGTAAGGTATTATAAACTTTAAAAATGAAAGAGAAAGAAGTCTTTTCTTTTTTATCTACTGTGGTAACAAAAGCACTTTGTTTGGAAAGAAGCTATGTATCTGGAGTCCTCGGAAGAGTTGGCATGACCCACTTATTTTTATTTTGCTTGATTTTTTAGAATGAAGACATAGTCCAGAGAGGGAGTTATAAAGCTGCAGGTATGGGTTAATTGCTGAATGATTGTGTTCCATGGCTATCTTATTTTAACCTTTCTTGGAGCCTGCTGTGCAGGTATGAAAAAATTACTTTTAGAAAGGTGATGGCTTCTTTACTACATTATTATATAATGTAAGTTGTCTGCCCCTAGGAAACTAGAACATGTTTGCCCAACTCTTTCTTTTTAGCTATTTCCCAAGTTAGGCTTTTCTCCCATCTAGTTGTTGGGGTAGAGGAGGAAGATTATAGGGATTGCAGGCAGTAGTCTACGTACAGCAGCCGTCCTCCAGTTAACTTTCTGTTTTTATTTCCACCTGTTGTTGGGAGACCCTAACTAAGCAAGAACAAAAATGAAGTTGGAATTTAATAGAATCCAACAAAGATGATATCCTCTTGGAACCAGAATTTGTTCAACACAGTGGTTTTTAAATTGGCCACAGAACTTAAAGGATACATAAACCATAGCATATTATCATCTTAAAGTTACTTTGAAGCTCCCAACTAGGTTTGAGATTGGAAATATGATTTACTTGGAGGAGTGTTTACAAGTTGGCCAAGACTGTTACATTAGGTTTAGCTACAGAAACACAAAGAGGAGAAGGTCTTCTGCTAGTTTTTATCTTTTTCCCTGATTGAGGGAGAAGAGAGGAATGGTTAAAATAGAGGGAGGAAACATCGCTTTTTAGTTTTCAAAATAGATTCTGGTTTTCCTTCTTTCTTAATTGTCATGTTTTCTCAGTATATTATATATGAAAATTTGACATGCATACCCACTTGGGCACAACAGATCACTGAACCAACCTCTCTCCTTTTTTCTTTCTCTCCCTCTAACCCTGACTGGCCTAGAACATGCTATATAGCTCAGGCTGGCTTCCAACTCAGAGAGATCCTCCTGCCTCTATCTCCCAAGTGCTGGGAGTAAAGGCATGCACCACCGTGCCCAACAAACATTGTTTTCTTCATGCAGTCATTTTATATTTGAAATATAATTTTTGTAGGTATTTATTTTTAGCTACACACACACTCTCCCCTTCAGAATTTTTTCATTGTCTAAGTCCTAGTGAAAACTCAAGGGATTTTTGGTTTAACATCATTCTTTTACATTTTTGAGACAAAACTCTCTCAAAGTAGCATGCAACAGAGTTAATTGCCAATTTAAGTCAATATATTTTACATATTTAAGGCTTTGAGATGGGAAGTTCTAGGAGACTCACTAATTATATTAGAAGTACTCAGTTAAGAAAAATTTATTTTGTGTACGTGCATGTGTGTATGCATATGCACATGCATGTGTGTACCTGGGGAAGCCGGAAGAATTGCTCTAGAGCTCCTAGAGTTGGAGGTACAGGCAGCTATGAATTGCCTGTGATGGGTGCTGGGAACTAAATTCCAGTCCTGGGAGAGCAGCAAGGGCACTTGACAACGAAGCCATCTCTCCAACTCTAGAACCACTCAATTTTTGGAATAAAATTCTAATGTATATAGGTTTTAAGTTAAAATTTTGTTATTCTGGTTGGTTACTTTCATGTGAGCATCAATTGCTTCTTTTCTAAATCCTGTCTGTCATCTAACCATTGGCCGTTAGGGTGGGCAGTGGGTGTATGTAGTTAACTCAGTAGTCTGAGTTTATGACTGTTCTCTAAATATTTTCACTTTTAGTTTTCCTTATATAATTTGTGGTGATTTTTAATGACGCAGGTTTTCTTTTTATAATTTGGTGTTGGTCTGTAATCTGTTCTTATATAACCAGACTTCATGTTATTGCTCTTTCAAAGATAGATTATTGGAGTGGACAGATAAAATATGTTCACCTGTCACTGTGCTCCCTTGTTCTGTCAATCAGGATAGCTATTTGCACTGGCCTCCTAGGCCTTTTTTGCTCTTTCATTGTTTTGGAAAAACAAGTACCATAATTTTCTCTATGAATCCAGTTTTATAACATTTTCATACTAAATTTATCCATTCCTATATTTGAAATGCAGGATGTGCTATTCTTTAGAATATGTTTTCCTTACTATATTGATCATGTTTACTGATTTGGCTTTTTAATGTTACAGCATGCTGCTTGCTCCAACCGTGTCATAATCAGGCTTTGAATTGCTGCCTTTAAAAAAGAGATAGAAAATATTTAATATAAAGAAAACTGACACATATAAACAGAGGAAGAAGAGGAAATCAGGAAGGTAAATCTAGAATGAAAGGAACAGGATGCAAACAAAGACAGGAAAAATCGAAGCCTTCTTTTGCAGCAAGCTCTTGGTTACAACCACTTCTGCTACTTTCTTCTAATGGATGTATATCTGATATAAAGATTTTACAAAATTAAGGGTGGTTTTCTGTGAGTCTTAATTTTTGAAATTTTGAGTCTTAATATTTTAGCATCTGCATTTTTATATTCCTATAGTTATTATCATTTAGTTTTATAACCAGTTTCTAAAATTGAATGACTTGTAACTTATTTTTCTCCTTTCTTTTTATACCTGCACAGCGTATTGAATTTGAATTTAATTATACTGAGATAAGTCTTGTGACCTGCCTAAAGAGATGCACCCTATTTCCATCTTAAAGGTTTTGAAAGCAGGACTGCTTTGTAAATCATAAAATGTATTTTAATAGCAGTGTAAGCACAGAACTTGGGACCTCCATTCCCTACGTTCTTTTTCAAACTTACGTTAATTGAGCTTTCAGAGAATTCTTTTGAACAAAAGTTCTATTCTGGGGAAAAAAATTGGTTTTACAAATTTAAATCAAACTGGGCCTGGTAGTGCACACCTTTAATCTCAGCACTTGGGAGGCAGAGGCAGGTGGATTTCTGTGAGATCTAGGCCAGCCTAATCTACTTGATGAGTTCCTGGCCAGCTGGGGCTACAGGGAGACTGTTGGAAAAAAGGATAAAACAAAAACTCCCCAAAATTAAAATAAAAATCAAATCAGTGTTTCTCAGCCTGTGGCATAGTGAAAATTATTGTAAGTACAATACAGTGTTTCATAACATTGAGTGGTGCCTGGCAGTTCACTTAAGTCTTCCATCCTTTAGTACCCTTTTATTATTGATATTTAGTTCTAATTAGAGACATAATTTGTGTATTTTTTAATGGATTTTAGAAACACAACAGTAATCAGTGGAACTTGTTGATTCCTTTTTAAAAGAATCCTTAAACTAAAAATTTGATTTTTTGACTTGTAAAGTTAACTTTCTGTAGGATGAAGAATGTTTTCAGCTGCAGCACAGATGGGCGGAAGGACAAACCTGACAGTAAGGAAACAGTCTCAGCTAGGGCTCTCAGCACCTAACCGAACTGGATGACTTGGACTGTGTTGCTCATGGTCTCCTCACCCTTGCAGCTTTTTTGTCCTTCTCTGTTAATGGATGGAAGAGAACTGCTGTTTTCTGTCTCCATAGTTTGAGCCCAAGTCTGACAAAGTAGAAAGAGCAGTTGGTCTCTGCTATAGTTGTAGATTTGGGATGGTTATGTGTGAACTTTGGAGGAAAAAACTCCTACTTTGCTGGGTCAGGTACAGATAAGTGTTAGCCATTGAAACATAGACTGGAAGTTTTTAGTCTACCTCATCACATGTTGTTATTTTATATTACATGTTTGAATTGATTCCATTTTACTCTGTTTTGTTTGTTTGAGACAGGGTCTCCTGTTAGCCCTAGCTAGGTAGCTAAGGCTAACCTTGAACTGATGTTCTGCCTCTGCCTCCCAAGTGCTGGGATTACAGGCATGCAGCACCATCCTGGCTTCAATTTACTTCATGTAGGCTAAACATAACTTTGTTCAAAGTTCCCTATAGTGTGAACTGAGCTAGTGTGAGGTGAAATCTGCAATAACACAGCCCTAATGATAAAAATGGAAAGAAAGCCCGTGAAATTTGGAGGCCTTCAGAGATAAGTTTTAGAATCATTGCCTAAATATTGAGATGCTACCATTTGTTGTTTGGAGGGATGTAGAGCTATATTGAGAATGGGAACACACATCTGCCTCAACTGCTAAGTATATCTGTCTCTACAATTCACCCATAATAGAATTTTTATGTGTGCATTCACTAGTCTTGGTTTTAGCAGCAGTGTTTTTCCCCTTGTTGCTAGGGATTGAACCCATGTTCTTGCACATGCTAGGCAAGCCACAAAATCACACCTCCCAGTAGGTTGCAACAGTTTAAAGGAGGAAAAAAAATGAAGAGAGTTAGCCTATGTTTCTCTCTCCTTCTCCTATGTTTGCGTTTTTTTCCCCCCAATAGAGTTCTTTTAATGAGGTTTTTTTTTCTTGTTATTACTAGTAGTTTTGTTTTTTATTTCTTAAGAAGGATCAGCAGAAAACTGAAAGGTATAATTTCCTAGTATGCTATCAAGAACAAGGCAGTGCATTACTATTCCTTTTTATTACTTTGCAAGTAAAGATACAGAATTAACGAATTAGTTAGCCCTATCTGACAAGACTTTTTGATAGCACATGTTACCCTCAACACTGTTAAACAAGCAGGGCCAGCTTGCCTCTGGCCTGCTTCTGATGACCTTGCTTTTGTGACTGTTCCGAGGTTAATTTGTACCCAGGAACTATACTCATTGGTATCTTTTATTTAGCACATGGAAATGAAGTTTAAAACCAAGGCCAACAACTTAGTTCTTTAAACTACATGGTTCTTTAGACCACGTGAGATGAGGTGAGTCTTTTGTTGTTGTTGGCTGGTTGCCTTTTTGTTGTTCTGTTTTTGCCTGTTTGTTTTTTCTTCAGGTTAATTTTAGCTTTGGGGGACCTCAAAAATGAATTTACAGGGACAGCTTTGGAGGATATGAAACAAGTTTGTGTTTCTTCTACTCTGTTGGCTACTGCTGTCTTCATGAATCTGACACACTATTTATCTGACAATGCACTTAGTACTGCTTTGCCAGAGAAAATCACACAAAACAAGCCTGGTGCATCAGCACTTTCATTGTGTGCCGGGCTGAGCCTCCCTTCACATGGTTGCATCCCCATTTTAATCCAATATTCCCTTTCCCTGTCCCTTCCCCAGACCTGCCTCTTTCCGTGGCACTTATTGCTGGTTTCCCTGAGCTCCGTTTCCACTTTGTGTTTTTTGTGGGGCCCAGGAAGCTAAAGCTGTGTGTATTTGTGGATCAGACAAGTGCAGCAAGTTTATATCATTGGCTTCTGAAGGGGAGAGTGAGGTGATGGCTGCGTTTAAGTTGGATTTCCTTCCAGAAATGATGGTGGATCATTGCTCTTTGAATTCCAGTCCCGTGTAAGTATTTTTGTTGTCTAATTTTTATCATAAGCAGAGGGAACTGGGCTGTTTTTATTATTGTTATTTGGTGAAACTGATCCCTTTCCTTAAAAGAGAGAAGAAAAAAAAGTAGACAAAGCCCAAATTTAAATTCTCTCATGCTATTATATTCTATTTAGTCTAATTCTATCTCATAAGTGTTAATTTCCTCCAGGATGTAACTAAGTTCTTTGCACAAAAGTACACTTAATGTGTGACCAGCAATACCAGCTCAAGTGTGCTGGTTTTAATCTCTTCAAATTGTAGAATGTTTTCCCATGTCATACATTCCAAGGTGTTTTTAAAACTGTGGCTTTATTGCTTTGGGCTGGGTATACAATGTTAAATAATCATTTTGGGAATCAAGTATTTTGTTTATCATTGTTTTAATTTGTTTTGAGACAGGGTCTCTTATAACCCAGGTTGGTCTGGAACTCCCTATATAGCTGAAGATGACCTTGAACTTCTGATCCTCCTGCTTCTCCTTCCTGAGTGCTGGGATTAAATGCATGAGCCACCAAAGTCAGTTTGATGTTCTGCTGGAGAGAGAACCCAGAGTCTTGTGCATGCTAGGCAAGCTCTACCAGCTGAGCTACACCCTCAGATCCTGTTTTTATTTTTTGAGACAGGATCTCACTATATAGCCCAAATTGGTTTTGTGATCTGCCTGTCTCAGCTGCCAAGGTGCTAGGATTATAGATGTGTACTCTCAAGACCCACTAATACTGTTTTTAACTGTCATATTCTTAAGCTTCTATCACAGAGGAAACTGGTAGTTAAGAGTATTTAGTATTGCATATTGTGTATTATATTGGCATGCAAAGTGTAATTCTGATTCTTAATTTCTCAAATCCAATTGAAAGTCCAGTTCCACATTATAATTTCAGGAATAGCAGATTATCTTTCATGACAAGAAAAAAGCAGTAAAAACCTGACTAATTTCAGCCAGTAGTTTGCTCACATAAACTGTGGATACAGGAATAAGAAACCTTGTTAACCTATAAAACTATACAGGAACTGCATTGTACACAGCAAAATGTTATTCTGACCCTGAGTTTTGTGATTATAAGGAACCTCACTTCCACTCAACTTTAACCAGGTTCAAAATATCTTGGACCATCAGCAAATGAGCCTTAGGGTTTTAAAGTCAAGAATGTTTTTAAGTGATAGAATGCTCCCTAGATGCTAAGTGTTAGGCCTCCCTGTTCAAATCACACCCCTGAGATACACATGATAGCTATGAATAATGGCAAAAACTTTGTGGAATCGTTTGGGGGCGCTTCCATAACTATTTTTTTAAAATGGTTTCTGAGCCTTCTCTAGTCTCCCAAACAGTAATTTAGACATACCTTTTTAGGACAGTTCTTTACTTACCAAATGGTATTTTAGTAATAGTTAAAAGGTGAAATTATAGTAAGCATTACTATCAAGATTTAGTGCACAACAAAAATTCTACTCATATACCAGAATGTATGATTGCTAATGTTTTTGGCTCAAATTATCTTTGTATTCTAGCAGTTTCTTTCTGTGTTTTGCTATTGCCTGGTGTTCAACCTTGCAGTATGTTTCTCTTTTCTTTTTTCCTTTCTGCCTTCTTTTTGCACTAGAGATTGAACCCAGGGTCTTCAGCGTGCTGAGCAAACAGACCTTCTGCCACTGAGCTATTCTGCAGCCTTTCAGCTTCTTTTCTTTTCCTTTTCATGTCTCTTTTTTCCTTGCCTTTCCCTTTTTCCTTTGCTCTTTCTCCTCTCCTTTCTTCCTCTCCCCTCTCTCACCCTTCCCACCTTTTCTTCCTTCCCTTTATTCTACTACTTCCTCTTCCCTTCTGACAGGGTCTCATATATCCCAGGCTGGTCTCAACCTGGTGTATTGCCAAGGCTAACCCTGAACTCCTGATCTTCTTGCTTCCACCTCCTGAGTGCTGGGATTACAGGTGTATGCCTCCACTTTTGTTTACGCAGTTCGGGCATGAAACTAGGACTTTCGAGCACTCCATTAACTGAACTACATCTCCATCCCAGTTTTCATATCTTTTAAGGGGTTGAACTAACCAACTAGTCCATGAACTACTGCATGAACATCACCTGGAACTTAAAAATCCAGATTAATTCTTATGCTAAAGAATGACTCAAGACTGTATTTTAAGTATATTTTATGCATATTGAAGTCTGAGAGAAATGGATTGGATGTAGTATTCTGAATTAATGATTGTCATGTCATCCCCCTCCCCCAAGGTCATTTGCATCTGTTTTAGTCATGCATCTTCACAACTTTGTAAGCCTAACTGTCCTTTGTCTATTGCCCTTATTATAAATGATGAGCCCTTTTGAGAGTGGCCATGATTTGCTTGCCTGAAGACAATTGATGTCAACCTTGGCCCTAAAATAATCCTCCCCCACTGGACCATGTATCAGTGAGCAGTTTATATACTTCCAAGTTCTCAAACCCACTTCTGTAGAAATGATAATGATACATCAGAACACCACAAAGATAGAAGGGCACTGTGAAGAAGCGAGAGAGAACAGGTGTGGGTGTGACTGTGGGGTGTTGGAGATTAAACCCAGGACCTGTGTGTGCTAGACAAGCACTCTTAAGGCCAAGGTGCGTTCCCAGCTCCAGAAGAATTCTTGGAAATGATGTGTGCTTGCTGCTCTTGAGTTCTTAGCTCTTCCTTTTACTCTTCACTGAAACAGTGCATTTACCTGGGGGCTAAATTGGTGACTTGTGATAAATGATTTTGCCTAGGAATGTGATCAAGCAGTGTAGTATTTTTCAAAAAAAAATTTTTTATAATACAGAAATTACACAAGAGCATAGAAAGCTCCAGGAACCTGGACACTCTAATGTTACTGTAATCCGTGTTCTTGATTTTACCATGGTCACCATGAAGCCTTCTACTAGTTCTTATTTTTGCTCACATTTTAGGATAGAGTATTCTCCAGGTATTAGTCCTTAGGCTTCTACTTCTCCTTCTGATTGCTCCTTTTTCTGGGCTTTGGTGTTTGTCAGAACTCTATATCCTTTTAATGCCTTGAGCTCCATGACTTGATTCTACAACCTGTCTATTAGCCATTTCTGTCTAATGCCTTCTTACAGAAAGGAAGTTTTCCAAACTAGAGAACCCAGTAGTTAATTCTCTTTACATCCTTGGAATTCACTTAAACCCAAAATGAGAATGGGCCCAAATCATGGGAGTAACTTGATACAGAGTCCTCTGATCCTATTTCCATGTTCTTGCCACCCCTAGTCCATCCCCATTTATTTCATCTTCTAGATTAATCCCAGGAATTTTTGTTTTGTTTCATTTGTTTTTGTTTTTTTCCTTTGATACGGGATTTTGCTATGCATCCATGACTGGCCTGGAACTAAGAGATCCATTGATCTGCCTCTGCTTCCAGAGTACTAAGATTAAAGGTGTACACCACCAGGCATGGCCTTATTTATGCTTTTAGACAGGATCTGGCTGTGTAGCCAAGGCTGTCTTTAAACTCATGATGTATCTAGTCTATGCAGTGGGGGTTGCAGATGTGCATAATTGGAAGCTACTTTGCTAAATATCTTTTATAAAATTTATTATTTTTATTTTATGTGTATGAGTATATTTCCTGTATGTATGTAAGTGTACTGAGTCGTGCAATGCCCATGAAAGTCAGAAAAGGGTGTCAATTTCCCCTGGAACTGGAGTTACAGATGGTTAGCCACCATGTGGATGCTGGGAATCGAACTCTGGTCCTCTGCAGGAGCAGCCTGTGCTCTTAACCACTGAGATAGCCCCCACATATCTTTTAAAAGTAAAATCTGATCATCCTCTTATTTTAAAATACAGCAGAGTATGGTCCATACCTGTAATCTCTGCACTTGGGAGATACAGGCCAGAGGAGCAAGAGTTCAAAATCATCCTTAGCTACATAGCAATTTCAAGGCCAGTCTGGGCTTATGTGAGACCCTGTCTTAAGACAGAAAGATGGAAAGGAAGATCTTGGAATAAAGTCCAAGCCTCTCATTATATCATAGAAAATCCTTCATCTGAGTCTTTGCAACCTACCTCTTTATTTTTCTTGATTCTGAATCATTTCCTTTTCCTCTTTTTTTTTTTGTGGGGGGGGGTGTCAGGGGTTGTTCTCTTCTTTCCAACTTCTCAAGTTCATTTTCTTGCTTTCTAGTGGTCTCTCTCCTCGATGTGTGTTCTCAGTCCTTCATCATCCTTAGACTTCCAGTTTTTCATGCTGTATGTCATATTCGCCGGGTGCCTAGTTCAGTCATCTTAAATCTCTGCTCCATTCTTCAGAAAAAGTAAAATTGTATTAGCTGAATCTTTCACAGAATTTTTATAGCTACTAAATGATTGTGGAGTATTGTTGTCATTTCCAGTGCCTCCAGGCCAGATAAACTCAGTCCTTCATAAACCAGAGTGGTGGTAGAGTGTGTTGATCCGACACTATAAAAAGAGCATGGAAATTCTTACTTTTTCTTTTTCTCCTCTTCCCCCTCTCCTTTCTTTTGGCAGAGGGAAGAGGATGGGAGGAAAATAATTACAGGATAAAAATCTCCAAACATATTCACCAGATCTCAGGGAAGAATACTTCAAAAGCAAATTGTTAGCTATGCTAACAGATTGTTGACTGGTGACTTAGAAACCTATATTAATAGCTTTTTTTCTAGTACTAGTGACAGACTTCCCTTTATCTGTCATTACTTCCTTACAGCATAGACATTTTCTGCCTTGTCCCTAGTGAATACCTGGTAAGTAACTCAAACCTCTTTTTCTAAACCCTTTCTGCTCACCGTTTTCCATAGTGCAGTATGTAAGCCAGGGGGACCCAGTGAGACTGGGTTATGGCTAGAATTTGGAATGTGACAGGGGTTTGTTTATACTTGCTGAAGAGGTAGATGGATTGATGTCTGGAATTCTTCTATTTATATAATGAACAAAGGGAAATCAACAAATGACAGGTGAGTGAGAATGAATTATGAAAGTTTCAGAAATTATTAGAAGGGTAGTATGTGCGTGTGCGTGTGCGTGTGTGTGTGTGTTGACTTTCCCTGTGTAGGTATGCTTGCTTTTGCAGTGGATGCATGTAGAGACCATGTCTGGTTTTCTTCCTCTCTCTTTTTTCACCGTATTCTTTGAGAAAGGTTCTCCTACTCAAGCTGGAACTCGCTGTTTTAGCTCACTAGATTGACTGGCCAGTGAGCTTCTAGAATCCCATCTCTGACCCCCAGCGCTGGGGGATTACAGAAGCTCCCATCATGCCTAGTTTTTTCCATGGGTCTGGGGATCTGGACTGAGGTCCTCACTCTTGATTGGCTAGTACTTTGCCCACTGAGCCCCTCTGTTTGTGGTATTGAGGATTGAACCCTGGTTTTTAACATGTTAAACAGGTACTGTACCTTGAGCTACTAGTACCCATGTATCCCCCTCCCCAGTGGTGCTGGATACATTAGCTGATACCTTACAAATGCTAGGCAAGCACCCTACTACTGAACTGTACCCTCAGTCCCAGGCAACTTTTTTGTACGATAATTACATGGCCTTTAGGAGTACATGCTTACTGAAAGCCCTGGTGGAGAAAGGAGAACAGAAGATGCTGTTGCTCATTCTTTCACCTCAGTGCAGCTGAGAACATTTGTGACTACTTAAAGTTTGTGTGGTGTGATTGCTTCTCCTTTTTAAATCTCTGATATTGTCAATTATTTTTTAACTCTACTTCCATGAACTCCAGGGAAATACCTCATTTCCCTTTTAATTTTATTTTTATGTTTATTTTATATTTATGTGTTTTGTGTGTGGATATGTGTGGTTACTTTGAAAGTCAAACTTGGCAGGAGTTGGTTTGGATCTCCTTCTACCATGTAGGTTCCAGGGATTGAACTTGGGCCCTCTAGCTTGACACAAATGCCTTTATGGGCCAAGTCATCTTTTTTTTTTTTTTTCTTTTTTTTTTTTACCACCACATTTCTTATTTTGTGTTTGGCACATCTGAAGGTCATGTGGGGATTGGTTCTCTCCCTTTACTGTGACAGTTCTGGGAGCTTGAACGCTGGTGATGGCAAGAGCCTTTACCCACTGAGTCATTTCACCAGTCTCTTAAAAAATTGTTTTTAATTGCATTTATTTATGTCTATACATGTGCCATGGGGTGCATGTGGAGGTCAGAGGACAACTTGTTGGAATGTGTTCTCTCCTTTTACCATGAGAGTTCTGAGGGAAATTGAACTCAGGTTGGTGGCAAATGCATTTACCTGTTTAGCCATTTTGTCAGCGTCTATTTTGGCCTGGCCATTAGCCTCAAGATTTTTTTTTTTTTTAACTTGTATTTATTTGTGTAGGTGTGTATGTGCATGCACGCATACATACTTGTGACAGGGTGTTTATGTAGGGGTCAAAGGATAATTTTAGTAGCCAGTTTTCTCCTTCTAATATGTGAGTATAGAACTCAAGTTGTCAGGCATGGCAGCAAGGGCTTTTACCACTGAGCCATCTCACTGTACCCACCACCCACTCCCTTCTAAATTTTTCAGTCTTTAAAAAATTTCAAGCTAACATACAAACAGATGGATTTTATTATGGCATTTTCATATGTGTATACCACTATTTTCTTTTTTTAACATTGTATTTGTATTTTATTTGTATGAGTATATTTACTTGCATGTGTGTAAGTGCACCCTAGTCGTGCAGTACCCAGGGAGTCCAAAGAAGGCATTGGATTCCCCTGGAACTGGAGTTCGGGAAGGTTGTTAGCTGCAATGTGGATACTGAGAATTGAACCTAGGTCCTCTGCAATAGTAGTCAGTGCTCTTAAATGCTAAGCCATCTCTCTAGCCCTCACTATGTTTTCTTTTTCATTACTCTAAGTTTTGGTTATTCTTGTATACCATTCCAACACTGTGCTGGCCCGTATATAAGTTAAGTGCCAAGTACTTACCGGAGGAAGGAATTACTCAGTATATGGTTCTAGCTGCATGATCACCACGGCATGTTGAATATGGCCGAAAATTTGAAGCATCTACATAGTGCTTCTCAAACGGTGGTGGACTACCTCATCCCTCATCCCATTATAAAAGAACAGTAAAAATTTGTTCATTAAAAAACAAAATAAGATGTGAACTTTATTAATTATTATTATTAATTGTCATCACCAATTTGAACAGACCTATGAATGGCTCAGACTAGTTCCTATAGAAAAGGAATTTTAAAAGGTTAAATTTGATAGTTGCCCCTGGTTTCTTTGGGCCTCCTTTCACAAAGTACTGGTAATTCTTAGGGCGACTGAATTTGTATACACAAGAGGGAAGGTTGGCTCATGGAGTGGGTGGACTTAAAGAAATAAAGAAGGATTTTGAGCAGGTCCTGGTGATATAGGCCTGTAGTCTTCAGGTAGTAGGAAGTCTGAAGAGAAACAAGTTCAAGGCCAGCCATGTTCTATAGAGTAAGTTTGAGGCTATCCTGGTTTGAGGTTAGTGAGAACATGTCTGAGAAAGTAAAAAGAAGGCCCAGGAGCTGGAGACATAGATGGCTCAGTGATAAAGAGCATTGGCTGCTCTTGTAGAGGGCCCAGGTTTGGTTCCCAGGAACTACATGGCACCTAACAACCGT
Organism: Eospalax fontanierii; assembly: GCA_035773235.1. Classification (NCBI taxonomy): domain Eukaryota; kingdom Metazoa; phylum Chordata; class Mammalia; order Rodentia; family Spalacidae; genus Eospalax; species Eospalax fontanierii. The sequence continues at coordinate 18,340,755 of CM069526.1, forward strand.
CAATAACTACAGTTCCAGGGGATCAAAAACCCTCTCCTGACCTCCGAAGGCTTTGCACAACAGGGTACACTTTCATACACTCATACATATAAAAATTTTAAAGTAAAAAGGAGGCATATAGCTCAGTGATATAGTGTTGCCTAACATGCACAAGACTCTAGGTTCAAGCCACCGAAAAAGATTGGAGGTAGAGAAGGATTTGGTGAACAAAAGAGAAAACAGTTTGTCTAAAACCCTAAGTCTCCACTAATTTTCACATAAGTTGTAGTCTACATACATTAGCCATGCTTTTGCTTTTATACTGAATGATGTAGAAAATTTAAAAATGGCATACATATAAAAAAGGAAAGGACAAGCCAGAGCAGTTAGTTGCTCCCAATGTAATGCAAGTGAATAAGCCTCTGCTTCTTCAAAAATAGCTGTCAGCATATCATTGAAACATATTCTGAGCACCATTGGGGTTATATTATTCTTCCTTAGAGTAGAAATATGAAAGATTAACAGCATTTTAATACAGTGCCACTAAAACTGATAAAATTGTTAGGGGTAGATTGTAGTTAGTGATACTCACTTTTTCAGTAGTTATAGGAATTTATTTGTTATATCATGGAAGTCTGGTTTCTGTTGGAACAATAAAAATTGCTAAAAACAGTTACATTATATTTTTTCAATGACCTGACATAATTCCCTTCTTTCCTCTCCACTTTTTTCTTTTGTTGATTTGAGAGAGGGCTTATATAGCCCAGGCCTTCCTTGAATTCATGATCTTCTTGCCTCAGTCTCCCTACTGCTAGAATTATAGGTATATGCTGCCATGGTCCACCATAACAAAGGAAAGGAAAATCAATAAAGCAGTGCATTCCAAAGTAGCTTTTTTTGTTGTTGTTTTTTTAATGTGTACAATGTGTGTGCACTGGGTAGGTGTATCCATGCATGGGCATATGGAGGCCAGAGGATGTCTTCTTCTTTGGCTCTCCATTGTGCGCCACACACACACACACACACACACACACCAGGGCATGTGTGTGGAGGTCATAGGACAAATTTGCAGGAGTTGATTCTCTCCATCCACCATGTGGGTCCTGGGAATCAGACTCAGGTCATCAGGTTAGAAAGCAAAAGCCTTAACCTGCTGAACCATCTCTCCTGCCCCTCATCATTATTGATGCTAAGAGTTTGCCATTTGAGCTAGACAGGCTAACCAGGTAGTTCCTGGGATCTTCCTTTCTCTACTTCTCAGTGCTGGGATTATAGGCATGTATTGCAATGCCAGTTGTCTAACAAGGGTGATGAGTATACAGATTTGGGTCTTCGTGTTTGCATTTTTTTTTTTTTTTTACCCGCTGAACCATCTCCGTAGTCCTTTCCAGAACAGTCTTTTAAGAAGATAGCATATGAAGTGATAACTGTCCTTTTGTTGTTGTTTTGAAATAATCCTCATGTAACCAAGACTGGCCTCAAGTTCTTAAGTCAAGACTGCCCTGGAACTCTTGATCTTCATCTCCCAAATGCTGGGACTCTAACACTGTACCTGACTGTAATTACCGCACTTAAATTTTAGAGTTCTCTTTTTGTTTAACACTCATTTTGGCGGGATCAATTAATTGCTTGAATAAGAGAAAGTTTTAGAACCTTTGATAAGAAATTCCTTCCATCCCTAACTTTGAATCAGGCACTGTACCAGGTATAGCTACAAAAATGAACAAGGTGGGCTATGACTGTAACTCAGTGGCAGAATGCTTGCCTAGGATGCTCAACACTGTGTTCCATTCCCAATACTGCTTTTTGAAAATAATAGGACTAACACAATTTCTGCTTTCAGTCCTTGGGAGAAGTGGATACAGCTAAATGATGTTAAAAGATGTTGGATATATAATAGAAATGGAAATCTAGCACTGTTTGAATCCTAGAATGTCTCTGACTAACTAACCTGGAAGAATATGGATGTCTTTTATAAATACAGGGGCAAATGTTGACTTGTATGTTATTTTAGTTTTGGGTTTTGAGAGAGGATTTTGCTATGTAGCTCAGGCTGGCCTTGGTCTTAAGGCATTCCTCTGCGTCTCAGTGCTGGAATTGCAAACAGTGCCTCCCTTTATGTATGTATGTGTCCGTCTGTCATTTTGATTTTTATTTAATGCTTAATTCAGCAAAGTTGATGTGAGAATACCCTTTATGGGTGTTCGCTTATAAAATAGTTATGAATTAAAACATTGAGGTCAGACTGCTTTCATAGATTCAGCATATTACCTGCTAGTTTTTCATAATTTAAATCGTTAACAGTTTAGATGTTAAATTTTAAGTGTAAGCTCTTGAAATAAGGCCAGATGTGCTGCTGCTTTCCCATGGTTTCAGCACTCAAAGAGGCAGAGACAGGTAGATCTCTGAGTCAGGGCCAGCCTGGTCTACACTGTGAGACCCTATCTCAAAAAAAAAAAAAAAAAAAAAAAACCACCTTGACATTGTAGGAAGGACTTTGAAATAGATGGTACATCCTTTGTGGAAATGTAATGCAAGAATCCCCTACATTCTTCTTGACAGTAAGAGTCAAGGTACAGGTATTGAGATAGGAGTCCTAGGTCTGGGGAGATGGCTCAATGGTTAAATGCACTGACTACTTCTGCAGGAGCCTCAGGGTCAGTTCCCAACTGACTGCTCTTAGAGAGGACCCGAGTGTGATTCCGAGCACCCACATGGCAGCTAAGAAACATTCTTAACTGCAGTGCCAAGGGGGGTCTAATGCCCCATTCTGACCTTCAAGGCATTATACAACACAAGTACACTCACATATATACAGGTAATACACTCATACACATAAAATAGTAAATAAAAAAAATAAAATAGTTGTACAGTTGGTAGGAAAATCCAGTATGAGTTCTTAGAGAAACAGCACTATGTTACATGATTTAGAAAATACCTAGGTTGATGACAGTTTTCAGTCTTCTTTTGAAAGTTTAATAAGAGGTAGAGTTAATTTAAAAATACTGAGATTATGAGATAGCCCCACCTTCAAAAGCCAGTAATTCTCATCAGTTCTTAGATTTTTGGAAATTAAGTATTTCTGTTCTAACAGAACAGAATGGTATCTAAAAGGATACCATCTGTTGTTGTAGACTTCAAAAGATCTCAATCTCTTTTGAGCCAGAGTCTTCTCCTTGTTGCCCCAGCTGGCCTGGAACCCACTATGTAGACCAGGCCGGCCTCCATCTCCCAGAAATCCATCTGACTCTGAGTGCTTGGTCTAAAGGTGTGTGTCACCTCTTCTGACAAGAGTCCTTAATTTTGTCTGTAATTAGTAATCCTTTGTTACTCTACAGACATTACAAAATGTTCGTTTGCAAGACTGGAGGGATGGCTTAGAGGTTATGAGTACTGATTGCTCTCACAGAGGACACAGCTTCCATTCCCATCACCTACATGGTGGCCAACAACTGACTGTAACTCCATGCCATGAGATCTGAGGTCTTCTTACCTCCATGGACATTGCATGGCATGGGCACACTTAGATGGAGGCTCTGTGCCAGGAGAGGAAGGAAGGGAAGGGAGGGAAGGGAGGGAGGGAGGGAGGGAGGGAGGGAGGGAGGGAGGGAGGGAGGGAGGGAAGGAAGGAAGGAAGGAAGGAAGGAAGGAAGGAAGGAAGGAAGGAAGGAAGGAAGGGGAAGGGAAAGGGAAAGGGAAAGGAGGGAGGGAGGGAGGGAGGGAGGAAGGAAGGAAGGAAGCAAGGAAGGAAGGAAGGAAGGAAAGAAAGAAAGAAAGAAAGAAAGAAAGAAAGAAAGAAAGAAAGAAAGAAAGAAAGAAAAATGTTTGTTGGCCTGTGCATTAGCTCAGTGGATAAAGCTGCCTGACAACCTGACTTCAATCCCCACAGCCCATATGAAATAGAAAGAGAGACCAGCTCCACAGCATTGTCCTTCAGCCTCCACACTCATGATGTGGCATGTGCCTACACACATTCACACATAATGCAATAATAGTAGTAATTAAAAATAAATTTTACAAAGAAAAATTTGTTAATTGTACTCGATATTAAAACTTGATTTTACTTTGGGAACTTTACTTTGTAAGGTTTGAGAATTTTTTTATAGTAGTTAAAATACTAGTCAAAGTGGTGGCTTTCATTTGTTATCTATTGGAGTGAGAAGAATAGGGAATTCAGGTACATTAAGTTGAAGTAGTGAATGAAATAGATTTTTCCCCCCTGAGTTTTCAGAACGTATTTGAACGTATTGTTTAGAGCAAACAACTCTCTGGTAAAGTAAGCCATACGAATAAACCTTCACTCTGTCTCATTCAGCTCAAAGAAAATGAACGGCACCCTGGACCACCCAGATCAACCAGATCTTGATGCTATCAAGATGTTTGTGGGCCAGGTTCCACGGACCTGGGCTGAGAAGGACTTAAGGGAGCTTTTTGAGCAGTATGGTGCTGTCTATGAGATCAACATCCTAAGGGATAGGAGCCAGAATCCTCCTCAGAGCAAAGGTGAGAGTTTTTTTGGTGGTGGGATTTTTTAAAAAATACATTTATTTATTTATTATTTGTGTGCATGTTTATGTATGCAAGTGCATGCATGAAGGTAAGAGAGCAACTTGAGGGAGTCTTTTCTCTCCTTCCACTATGTAAATAACCATAGATGACCATGAATTATTGAACTAATTGCCAGACTTGGCAGCAAGCACCTTTATCCACTGATCTGTCTTTGAGACAGGCTCTCCCTGAAAGTACAGTTGACCTGAAATTCACTATGTAGACCAGGATAGCCTCAGATAGGATACAAAGAATTGGGCTTTAATTTTTACACTGTATATTCTATCTCTTGTGGTCAGGGTGTTCCTGTGGTCTTATAGGAGAAAATGTTCTTTGATAGTAATTATATTTTATAATCCAAATACATTTAATGGCTAAAAAATAAAGTATTAAGGTGACTTCATGAAGATAATTTGTAAAATAGGTCTGGGAAATTCTTTGTAAGTGTTAAATTAATGCATCAGAGCTGTGTACCTCATTTCATCTCAGAGTAGAATGATTAAAATAGAAATAAACCACATGAGACTTTTTAATTAGAGTAAACCGAATGATAAAGACTGTCCATGTACCCACAGATTTCTTGTTGGTGTTACAAAAGCCTTACAGAATGGTTTATCAACTGAGAAGGACTAAATTTAGGTAATTTGTTGGCTGTGGCCTACAAAATGAGTAAGAAAAGAAAGGCTAGGCAGCTTCCAAAAATATCACAACATGGACATGTCAGGAGACTGATGGTAGGAATTAGCTATGTCTCGTACATACAGACATATTCCTGTTTTCCAAATGACCAATTTCAGAGTGATTTTTCTGTGAAAACTATTCTGTAGTGCAGGTTTGAGCAAGCGGGATTATCGAGTTTGAAACCTATTAATAGCAGAGAATTTAGAAACAGGAATTCTTTTTTCTTTACAATTTCTGAAAAAGTCTGGCCATTAATTCAAAATCCTAACTGCAGCATGATTTTGAAAGAAAATGATTCTATCTCATGGGAATATACAAGTGTTGTTAGAAGCTTATTTGATAAAACCTAGAATTTGGAAAAGAAAGTTAAAGTCTTGCTCATAAGTACTTATAATAAGCAATATTTATGTTTAAGACCTATGATAGAAACTGGCTGTGCTATAGGGAATAGTTTGTTCTGAGAGAGCAAGGAGAAATGGAGCTCCCAGGAAGCTGCAAGCTGTCAGAGTATGGGACTTGGTCTTGAGTATGGCTATGTCTTGTTGCTTGGCATATTACCTAGAGTTTCTGGTATGGTAGGTTAAAAAGAACAGCTCCTAAGCATTGTAAAGGAAACATCTTAGCCCTCTATGGTTATGCAAGACTGTAATCTCAGCTCTTGGAAGGTAGAGGCAGGAAAATCAGGAGTTCAAGAACAGCCTTGGCTAACATATCAAATTCAGGGCCAGCCTGAGCAACATGAGACCTTGTCTCCAAGAAGTTGAGTTTTGTCTTATTTTGTTTGGTTAAAAAAATTACCTTTTTCCACAGAAGTTACTGGAGCAGTTAAAGAAGACTTTAAAGGTAGAATCTCACTATGTAGCCTTGGCTGGCCTAGACCTCACTGTGTATACCAGGCTGACCTTGAAGTCACGGAAATCCACCTGCCGTGCCACCAAGTGCTAGGATTTAAGGTGTGCACCACCATACCAAAGACTTAAATATAACTGAAAGGAGGCTAGAGATAGAGTCCAGAGGTAGAATACTTGCTTAGTATGTTTATAAAGGAGACTAGAACAAAAAAGAAAATGCTTAAAAAGTAACATCCTTTAGCCCAGCTTCTTATTCTATCCAGTTGTAATAAAATCAACCTTCTCTTGAAGTTCTGCATTAGCATAGTGATAGGAATATTGTAAGAATTATCTCTTTTCAAGGCATTGATTTGATTTTGTAAAATCTCGTTTATTCAGGGTGCTGTTTTGTTACATTTTACACCCGTAAAGCTGCGTTAGAAGCTCAGAATGCTCTTCACAACATGAAGGTCCTCCCAGGGGTAAGAAAATTACTATAAGTAAAAATTAAACAGTTTTAATTTTTCCACACAGTACATACTTATACTTATCAGGCACATACTGGAAAACATTTGGAGGAAAGGTAATTGCTGTGAGAATTAATGTTGAAAGGAAAATAGGAAGAGAACATTACAAAGAAGACAGACTAAAAGTAGTTCTCTTGCTGCCCAGAGTCTTGGGTATTTTGAATTCATGACTCACATTCTGTCTATTGTTACATTTTGTGGGGAAAGATCATCAGGCAGACATGAGTTCAGAGAGAATTCTTAATGCTGTAGTTTTGGTATGCCTTTGATTTTTGAATGCTAATAATGAGTATGGAGATAATACATGTGAATTTCCTTTTTAGATGCATCATCCTATACAGATGAAACCTGCTGACAGTGAAAAGAACAATGGTAAGCAAATATCTCAAGTCTGCTCTGTTTTTTTTTTTTTCCCCTGAGTTTGCTATTCCTAGGATATGTGCATTGAATTGCACTGTAAAGGTCTACATTGGCTTAGTGTGGTAAATAAGTGAGAAAAATAGAATAAATTTCACAAGATCACAATAAGATGAACTAGCTGGATGTGGTAGTGCACACCTATACTCACAAGCATTTTGGAGGTAGAAGCAGAAAGATCTTGAGTGTGAGGCCAGCCTGGGTTACATGAGACTCTTGGCTCAAAATAACCAATAAGACAAACAAGTAGAAAACCTAGAATGAATTAGAATGTCCTTGATAAGTATAATTTCTTATGGTTAAGATTAAAGGGGAACATGAACAAGTGAGAAGGACAACTTGTAGTACTCTACAACATAGAGTTTCCTGAGCTAGTAATCACTAGGGACAAGCCTGTGTTATGCTCCAGTTGCCCTGATGTGGAAGCCCAGCAGTAAGAAGATATATGAGGCCTGATATCACTCAGGTGCTTCTGGAGCTGGAGATGAACTCAGATTGCTAGTGTCATCTACAGAAGCTGAACATGATGAACACCAAGAAATTTAAGTTGGTGGTGATCAGAAACCTATAAGTATTACCTGTTTCAGTCCCACAGCTGAAATCGTCCCAGAAAATGCAAGTCTGGCTAGTTCATGAATTGAATAAAAAGTTCAGGGGAAAATCTGTGATCTTTATTGCTTGGGGGAAATTTCTTTTAAACTAACTTGGTAAAAGCTATATAGAAATAGGCAAACCATACCAGGAACTACACTATTGACAACATTCTTGGTGCCATCCTTCAGGACTTTGTCTTCCCAAATAAAATTGTGCAAATTCTCTCCAGTAGAACCTGCATAGAACTGAATAGCAGCTGACTTATAAAGATTAACTTATTGGGGCTGGAGAGATGGCTCAGTGGTTAAAAGCACTGCTGCTCTGGCAGAGCATAAGGGTTTCAGTTCCCAGTATCCACATGGCTTCTAACAGCCATCAGTAACTTCAATTCCAGGAGATCTGACACCTTCTGATCTCCACGGGCATTGCATGATGGAGTTCATTTACATACATGCAGACAAAATACTCATACACATAAAAAATAAAGGTTCATTTGCAGAATGATGCTATAGGTTCTTAGAGTGTTGCTACGAAACTCATTGGAAGCTCATAGGCTGTGATGCTAATTTTGAATTCTCAGAGTTTCAGCTAGACACAAAAATGACCAGTGTCTTAATTGACCCCCCCTCCCCCCAAAACAGAGTCTTATTATGTAGCCCTGGCTGAAGCTCACTGTGTAGAATAGACTGGTCTCAAACCCACAGGTGTCTCTGCCTCTTGAGTGATGGTATTAAAAGAATGTGCTACTGTACCTGACCTGAAAAATATTTTAAAATAAATTTCAGAATTTCAGAAAAGGAAAACATATTGTTCTCATTGAAATATGTTCTGTTCACTGGTCACATCAAGTATGAAAACCATTTTCCTTTCATGGTATTGTTAGAAAGAGTGTGACTACTGAGTAGTGGACAAGATGCTAATAACTTGTATTTCATACCTACAAGATTAGTCTTTGAGATAAACCTGGTAATCTGTTAATCGGACAGATTAGTTTAACTTCAACAAGAGCACAAATTCTTCATATTGCATCTAAGTAATCTAAAATATGTATAAATATATTACCATTGTTATATCATTGTATAATTGATAGAAAATTGTGGGGGTGAGAAATCTATGTATTAGAATCAGTGAACCAGAATTCAGACCCCAAAGATCTGACTTGAATCTATGCTACACTGCCTTTTTGTGACAATGTTTAAGCCCCTTCTGTTTGACTCTTTTAGCTGTAGAAGACAGGAAACTGTTTATTGGTATGATTTCCAAGAAGTGCACTGAGAACGACATTCGAGTCATGTTCTCTTCATTTGGACAGATAGAAGAGTGCCGGATATTGCGGGGACCTGATGGCTTGAGCCGAGGTGGTACATTTTTATAGCTTTTTAAAAGTTAGCTCTCACATGTAGTCTCTTCTTTAACTGAACTAGTAGAAGATAATCCCACCAACAGTGAAGAAGTTGAACCAACTGCCTCTTGCTGCCCACACCTAGGTCTTTTCTTCCTCTTATCAGTTGATTCCCTTTGTATTCTCCAAAGTCTACTAAGGAGTCATAGTCTGTCCTCTTAGTGATTCTTTTGATGCTTGATGAGGATCTTGATGCCCCACATGAAACTATTTTCTCCTCCTATTTCCTTTTTTTCCCAAGATAACAGGATCCATTGTTTCTTGCTCATTCTTTCTTATTTCTGGTTCCTTGGTAGCACTTAGTACCCTATCAAGACATACATGTCTATTGCACCAGCTCATTAACCCCTGAAAGGGGTGGGATCGCAGTTGTACTGCTAATGTGGTAGTGGGCACACAGTAGGTGTTCTTAGCCATGTATGTTAGCAAATGAATATTCTTCTCTTACCAGGTTGTGCATTTGTGACTTTTACAACAAGAGCCATGGCACAGACAGCTATCAAGGCAATGCACCAAGCACAAACGATGGAGGTAGGGAGCAGACAGGTGGAAGAGGGAAAAATCCCTTGCCTGACAACATTGGGACATGCCCATCGAAATCCAGCAGAATCACAACATGGAACTAGCCTAAACTTAAAATAACCAATCTCTCTTTAGTGTGAAAGAAGTATGATGCTTTCTTTAAAATTAACTTATTGAAGCCAGATACGGTATTATATGGTACTCGGGAGACCAAGACAGGAGGATCTCTTGAACTCAGGAGTTTAGAATCAACTTGAATAACAGTCCTCATATCGAAAAGAAGTAAAAAATTGCCATTGGAATTTTCCCCCTTTAAATTGTCTTTTGCCACTAGTGTCTATTAGGAAAGTCATTTGTCAGTGATGATAATTGGAATACAACCTGCATATCAACCAGAAGGAAGAAATTTTAAAAAACAGTTTTTGCATTTATTTTGTGTGTGACACATACACATACATGCACTGCAACATGCATGTGGAGATCAGAGGACATTTTGTGGGGTTGGTGTTCTCCTTCCACTGGAAGAGTTCTGGGGCATTAAACTGAGGTGGTCAGGCTTGGCAGCAAGTAGCATTACCCACTTAAGCCATCCTCCCAGCCCCAGAAGAAAGAATTTGACCCTTTGGTTTTGGTGTTTTCATAGGGTTGTTCATCGCCCATGGTGGTAAAATTTGCTGATACTCAGAAGGACAAAGAACAGAAGAGAATGGCCCAGCAGCTCCAGCAGCAGATGCAGCAAATCAGTGCGGCATCTGTGTGGGGAAACCTTGCTGGTCTGAATACTCTTGGACCCCAGTATTTAGCAGTGAGTCCTTGTGGTTTGCTGTCTGCAGACTGTGCAAGCTCCCAGCTGTTTCTTCTCTGCTGTCTCTAGCTAACAAACTGACATTTGCAACCTTTGGCATGTTGAAATTTACATAAAGATTTAGGCAGTGTGGTGTTCGCTAAATTATATTAGTCTATTTCCTTTCCTCTCTGTTCATCTGTCTTTGTTTCTGTCTTGGCGTTTGCTACAGTTAAAGTGAAATCCTGATTTTGATTTAAAGATTTGTAAATGTCTCAGGTTTTCCTGCCTCCAAAAGAAAAATTCTTAAGAAAATTATAACTTTTCAGCATCATTTTCCATGTGTGATTCTACAAGATGTAGAAGGCATAATTAAAATCCTTTTTGAGTCTTCCTGAAAAGTATGATAAATGACTTTTTCAGCAAACCGAAAAGTCATGTGATTAACATGGAAATATTAAATGAGAATTGCAGGCTGGGCATGGTGGTATGCACCTTTAATCTCAGTACTCAGGAGGCATAGGCACGTGGATTTCTTAAGTTCAAGACCAGCCTGGTCTACATAGCAAGTTCCAGGCCTGTTTCAAAAAATAATAATAAATAAATGAGATGCATATTTGAGTTGGCCGGTATGTAAATACGTTTCCTTTAAATTGGTATCTCTGTTAATGAATTTGAGTTCTACAGTCTAAAAGAAAGTTCATCTCTAATATATTATTTAGATTAGAGATCAGCAACATATTTCACCAAAAATTATTATTGTTTTAACCTTGAAAGCTGGCACAAGATACTTAAAACCTTCAAGTTTGTGAGTCAGAAAGAAAAAGGTATCTTGGACACGGCACTATGAGTTCCAGGCCAGAATGGAGCCCTGTCTCAAACAACAACAACAAAAAAGGGTGCTAGGCTCTGTGGTGCACACACACCTATAGTCCCAGCAATTGGAAGGCAGAAACAGACACAGGTGGATTTCTGTGAGTTCAAGGCCAGTCTGGTTTACATACCAAGTTCTAGGACATCCAGGGCTGCATAGTGAGACCTTACCTAAAAAAAAAAAAAAAAGTCATCTCTGAAGCCATAAATAGTGAAATCGCTAGATTTGTACAGTCATTCATTCCTAATTATTTCTGTTGGCCAATTCCGAGTTTAGTTAATTTAATGCCCCCTAGTTTCCATATTTCTAAAACCTCAAAACTACCAGTTTATTATAGCTAGTAATATGTATCTCAAGTTAAAAAAGAAAAGAGTAGATTGTTATATTTCAATATATTAGATTATTTCTTAGTGCTAGGAGCTTAGAAGTTCAGAGAGATTTTAGTCTTCTGTCAGACTAATGCTTTGAAAATGATTTCCGTGATACACATTTGCTTTTTGTATAGTTTTTAAGCCCCTTAAGGGAAGTATGTTTCTCTGCTGTTGTTAGTGTACCCAACAAGTACAGGACATAGCCTACTGAGAGCTGTGGTCTTTGTTTCAGTTAGACATGATCCTTCCCTAAGAGCTGCTCTCATTTAGGGAGGGTATGGAGGAGACAAATACAGCATACACAGTCCGACTGAACACATTGCTCCAGGTATTTAAGAAGACGACAGTGAAGACAAGTGGGTGCTAGTGGACTGTGTAAGTGATAGACATCGTCATTAATCATGAGGCTCTTTCTGGACACGAACTTTTATGGGGTATCAACCCACTTAAATAGTGATGCATGCATTTCTCCCATTCTTTCTGGAGATTTGTTCTAGAGAGATTCATGAAAACAGAAGAACCAGGTCAGATGTTTATAGCAAGGGTAGACAAGTTGAAGGATAGACGATCTAGAAAAATAATTGGTTTTCCATAAGGAATGGTAACTGGGTTTGAATGGAACAAAGATTTTCAGCAGGTTAATTAGTGGCTAAGAGTACTTTCAGCTCTAGTAGAGTACCTGGGTTCAGTTCCCAGCACCTACATGGGTGACTAACAGCCACCTGTAACTCCAGTTCCAGGGGATTTGACATCTTCATCTGGCCTCTTGTGGGTACCAGGCACACGTGTGCATAAGTGTACACAGAGGCAAAACACTCGTACATAGAATAAACAAACAGTTTAGGAAGAAACCCGGAAGAACAACAAAACATGCATTGAATCTGGCATGGATTGATCCATCAATCATTTATTCAACTGGAGCAGTGGAAACCAATTTGCAGGGGAGTTGATTAAAGACTGGATAGATCAGTAGCTTAGGAGCAACTAATTAGTCATGGTCTATTGTGATCCCTAAAAAGGCAACCAGAACATACCACAAAGCCAGGAGTTACATATACCTGTGTTATTTAAAATAGTTTCGTATAGTAGATGCTTATAATCTGAAGAGTAAGATGTGTTGTCCTAACTGAGGAGAACGTGAATGAGAGAAACTAGAAATTGCGGTCATTCAAAGCAGACACTAAACCAATCAGTTGTCCTGGTGCTTGGGTTTCGCTTATTCTCTGTGCTATTTTTCTCTTTTACTGTGTTGCATTCTGCTGCCCAGAGACATGAGCTTAGCTCACTATCCAGAGAACACTGTCTTCTGGAGCAGGGCTTTAGTTATGTTGCTCTGTCTTGTGATGCCATAAGCCTCCTGTTTCTGTTGGCCTGGGATCTTGTCTTGGACTTTCTTCTCTCTGGGGGCCTCTGCGCTCTTGCTTTGCTGTGCTGTAGAGTTATCCCAGATGCAGAACCAGCCCTCACTCTCACTCTTGTTCTGTTTTTTGGTGTAATGTCTAGCTTTATTTGCAGCTCCTTCAGCAGACTGCCTCCTCTGGGAACCTCAACGCCCTGAGCAGCCTCCACCCAATGGGAGGTAAGTGTTTTATTGCTACAGAGGAACAGCTGCACCCGGGCCAGCAGACCTAGCTACCAAAGCCTGAGAGCTTTGTACCAGTTGTGCAAAAAACTTTCACTCATTATATAAGGTGACTATCTCTGGACTCAACTACCTTATGTTCTGTAATATAACTCTATTGTTAATTGGTGCTATAGTTAGTTAGTTGGTTAGTTAGTTCCTCTGAAGTTTATCTGGTATCCCTTACTCTGTTACTGTAGGGGTAGAAGATAGCAAACAGCCCCTAGGGACCATCCAGATACAGCAGATACAGAGAAAATTCCAAAAATCCTACTTCCACAGTAACGTAACTCAGTGTAGAAAAGCCAACTCCAGCTTCTGTGTAAATAACATACCCAAAGCTGCTGGAGCCTAAAGAGTTTACCTGTGTGTCTTGCATATATTACTTTACAGATTAAATTCATGCTGTTGTTGCAAAGGTACATGGAAAACGTAAATGACAGATACATGACTCTACAACAAAATGAGACTCCACAGATAGAGGAGAGCCAGGGCTATCAGGGAAAGTCTCTAGAGGCAGAAAACAAGGTAGTTTCACAGCTGCCTATGTCTCCTCTTCATTCTAGGATTCGGTATGGCTAGGCTTGTAAACATCTTCAGCGAACTGCATTTACAGTTTGAAGTTTTGATAGTGGTTCACTTTGTAACATCCATATCATAGTTCAGATACATAGATTCAGTGTTCCTTAGGTTCTACTTACAAGTCTTTCTTCTCTTGTGTTTGGTTTATTTTTTCTCTCCTGATGATTAATCTGCTGTTGAGGTAGCAGTTTTTTCTCTGTTGCTTCTCCTGTTACGGTTCTTATACATAGTCTTTCCTGTCACTCCCTGTGAACCTTCTGAATCTCTGCTTTGTTTCCTGCTTTTCCCTTTTATTACACAAAACACATGCCTTAAGTTTGCATGAGGTACTTAGATGCAGTCCAGTACTCTGCCATAGGTTGGCAGTGCTCCCTTGGGCTCTTCATTCAGTCACCCAGCCTTTTTTATAAAAGTGCTCACTTGGTGGGAGGCCTATTTCTGTTGGATAATCTAATTTCTCAAAGGAAGTGATTTTAAATCTTCTCTCCTGAGAATTGAAACCAAGCCACATACATGCTAAGCATATACTGTAGAGCAGAGTTAGAACCCCAGGATTTTGGTTTCTTGCTGAATGATAGCTAAGTCTTTTAGCCCTGTACCATAGCCTGGAAGGCTTATGTAGAAGAGTTACCCTTTGTTGGGACCAATCTTCAGGCATTGCTGAAGTAAATGACAGGCTGGCTGATGTCTTGTTTTGAATATTACAGGATTAAATGCAATGCAGTTACAGAATTTGGCTGCTCTAGCTGCAGCAGCTAGTGCAGCTCAGAACACACCAAGTGGTACCAATGCTCTCACTACATCCAGCAGTCCCCTCAGTGTACTCACCAGTTCAGGTAAGCGTATAACAGTGACCATTGTGCTGTTGTGTGCCTTGGGCAGATGCTTCATTTGATAGCACAGGGTAAGGGGAGGGACATGCCATCTTGGAAAGGAATTAACATCTCTGCAGGGGGGTTGGATCACGGACAACAGAGTTTCACATACCATTTTCCTCTCTTCTCTCCCCCACCCCTTTTTTTTTGTTCTTTTTGAGAGAGGGTCTCCCTGTAGCCCCAGCTGGCCTGGGACTCACTATGTAGACCAGGATGGCCTCGATCTCATAGATAATCTACCTTCCTCTGCTTCCTGAGTATGAAGGACTAAAGGCCTGCACTACCATGCCTGGCTTCTTCTTTTTTTTTAATTACATTTATGTATTTATTTATGTGTGAGTGCATTCTCAGGCTGCATCTGATGTATGGAGGTCAGAGAACAGCTTATAGGAGTCAGTTCTCCCTTCCACCTTATAAGTCCTCGGACTTGAACTCAAAGTCATTAGACTGGACAACCAAGCATCTTTACCCACTGAACCATCCTCACCAACCCAAAGACATTTTCTGAATTAAATGACTCTCCTCTAATTTTTAGTTTGCTGCAATTATCATTTTATCTCTGTCCTCTGAGGACAGTTACCAGAATCAGTAATTGCAAAAATCTGTTTGCAAATATAGGGATTGGATAATATCATTCTTGGGCTTTGGTTCTTGTTGACAAAAGAAAGCAAATGATGACTTGTGTAACTCCTGGATTTCTAATAGCAGGGTCCTCACCTAGCTCCAGCAGCAGTAATTCTGTCAACCCCATAGCCTCACTTGGAGCCCTGCAAACATTAGCTGGAGCAACAGCTGGCCTCAACGTTGGCTCTTTGGCAGGTAATGGGCAACCTCTGGTTATCATCAGGCCATGAATTTTATAAGTGCCACATCTTAATCCTAGTATAGGAATACCACTAGAATAATTGTTTGGCCCAGAAAACTTAGGCCATCATGAGAATTTTTCAGACCTAGTGGCAACCTTGAATCACATTTTATAGTCATTTTCTCATCTATAAATGCTTCCTAAAAAAATTAAATGAGAATGTAGCTGAAATGGTGATGAACATATTGTGTGTATAATCTGGTACATTGAATATATTCAGTAAACATTGGCAACTGTTTTCATGGTAGAGTTTACCATCTTATAGCTCATATGCACTCTTTTCTGGTCTTTTTGAGGCAAGATCTCCCTGTAGCCCCATCTGGCCTGGAACTTACCATGTAGATCCAGGCTGGCCTGGAACTCACAGAGATCACCTGCCGCTGCCTCTCAAGTGCTAGATCAAAAGCATGTGCCACCACTCCCTCGACTGATCATATGTAGGCTTAATCCCTGGTCCTGAGACTTTATTTTAAGCACATTTCACCTGTGTGTGAGAAAGAAGTGAGTAATCACAGAGAAAAAGAGAGTCTAGGCATTTGTGAGCAGTATCAGCTCTTCCGTGAACACAGTCATGCCTAGATAGGGCTTTTTTGCTTGTTTTCTGGGTTAGCTGGTTTTTGTTTTTTGATTTGTTCGTTTGTTTTGAGACTGGGTATCATTTCGGAAGCATGGCTCCCCTGCCCTGGAACTTGCTATTTAAGCTAGGCTGGTCTCAAACTCAAAGACATTTGCCTGCCTCTGCCTCCTGAGTGCTAGGATTAAAGGCATGTGCCACCATACCCAGCCGATAGGGCATTTTTTAATGTTTACATTAGCAACAAGGCCTGATGAATGTACTGAAATCATATGAGTGTTCTCACTCAATGAGAAGTTAAAAAAAAAAATTTAAAAGGGCTGTGTGTGTGTGTGTGTGTGTGTGTGTGTTGGGAGGGGGGTGTCCTGTTTTCTAGATGCCCCTAAGTATATCTGTCCTCAGCATCAGTTGATTCTTTCGAGTATATTAATCTTGCTCTTCTTCATCCAAGGAATGGCTGCTTTAAATGGTGGCCTGGGCAGTAGTGGCCTTTCCAATGGCACTGGGAGCACCATGGAGGCCCTGACCCAAGCATACTCTGGTATCCAGCAATATGCTGCCGCAGCACTTCCTACTCTCTACAACCAGAATTTATTGACACAGCAGAGTATTGGTGCTGCTGGAAGTCAGAAGGAAGGTGAGTGCCAAGTGAGACTGGTCACTGGTGGGCAGATTACTCCTGCATCAAAACTGAAAGTCAAGGCAAAGGCCAATAGAACCTTTTAAGTAGGTAATCAGACCAAGTCTAACCAAGGCCAAAAGTAAACCAAGAACAACAGTTGGATGTGGTGTGGGTCAGAATCTCTAGATACCCTTTTAGGATAAGGCTACAGCCTCAAGGACACTTGGTATTCTCGAGAGGATGTGGGTTCAATTCCCAGCACCCACATGGCAGCTAACAACCCTCTAATGCTAATAAGAGGGTATCCAACACCCTCTTCTGACTTCAGGCATTGCACACATGTCGTACACTTACATATATGTCGTATACTTACATAACATTAAAAAGAGTTACTGCATGGTGTGTGTTGGCACACGCCTTTAATCCTAGCTCTTGGGAGGCAGAAGCAGGCGGATTTCTGTGAGATCAAGGCCAGCCTAGTCGATACAGCAGTTCCAGAGTAGCTGGGCCTACAGGGATACCCTGTTTCAAAAAGACAAAAAAAAAAAGAATTACTGTAGTTGATAAGAGTCTGCTTTTATTTGGAGTGGGGGAGGAGATGTTGCTAATTATTGTTTTAAAGAGACAGGATTTCACCGTAGACCTGAATGGTCTATAATTCACTATGTAGATCAGGGTGACCTTGAGCTCACAGAAATACACCTCCCTGCCAAGTGCTTGGATTAAAGACATGAGGAAGTCATCTCTGGGTTATGAAAGTATTAGAGGATCTTCTGCTAAGTATCCTTTTTATCATTTGGCATTTCCTTACTTACTGATTAATATATGTCCTCAATGAGGAGATACTAAGGCGGATAGGAGAGAGTGAAATAGCCAGTAGTTTTAATGGAGTGAGAAATGTATATGACCTTTGATATAACCAGAATTTAGGAGAAACTTCTACACAGTTCCTGCTGTAACCTTAATGCTCAGATTTGACTGGGTTTTTATTAGCATGATTTGGTAACGTTTAAGCGCTACTAAAATAGGCAAGTAGTTTTATTCTGCTACAGCATGCCTATGAACCAGTATTTTAATAAGAAACCTAAAGGATGTAAAGGGAGCAAGCAGGCATGTTTATAGAAGAAAAGAGTACTAGGGGCACAGAGGTGGCAGGTGTAGTGTTCTCAAGGTAACAGTGTTCTGCCATGTGTTTGAGCTTGGGCTTGTAGTCACTCTTTAATCAGAAAATCACAGTGTAACTATATTCTGTTTATAAGTTCAGCACATTATAAGATAAGCACATTAAAAAATGTAATTTCTTTTTACTGGGATACAATTTAGGTGTCATAGTAAACCATCACAGATTTTGTGAAGTAACTGTGAGCTTACACTTCCGTTATTTGTTTATTTATTTAAATGTTGTGTATATGTGTGATTTTCTGCATGTGTGTAAGTGCTCCTGTGGAGGTCAGAAGAGGGCGTTGGATCTCCTAGAACTGGAATTACAGGTTGTTGTTAGCTGCCATGTGGGTGCTGGGAATCGATCCTGGGTCCTCTACAAGAGCAGTCAGTGCTCTTAACCACTGAGCCATCTCTGATACTTTTCTCTAACTGGCACCTTGGTGAACATGGACCATTTCTAAATATCCCCTGTAGAAACTCCTTTGCACCCTATTCTTTCCACTTGCACCTCCCATTGTCTCTGGCATTTACAAGTGTGTTTGGCATCTCTTTATTATCCATTCACAATTTTGAAACCTGTTTTTTTTTTGTTTTGTTTTATTTATTCTTTTTATTATTTTATTTTGGTCTTTTTGAGACAGGGTCTCACTATAGCCCCAAGCTGTCCTGGACCAAGCTGGCCTTGAACTCACAGAGATCCGCCTGCCTCTGCCTCCTGAGTGTTGGGATTATAAACATGTGCCACCATGCCTGGCCTGTTTTATATATTATATGTATGAGTGTTTTGCCTTCACGTTAATATAAGTGTACCACAAGTGTGCAGTGCTGACAGAGGCCAGAGGAGGGCGCCGGATCCCCCAGAACTGGAGTTAGGAGCTGTTTATTAGCCACTATGTGAGTGCTAAGAACTAAACCCAGATCCTCTGCAAGAGCAGCCAGTACTCTGAACTACTGAGCCTTCCTTCCATCCAGCCCCTGAAACCTGTTTTGTTGTTGTTTGCTTGGTTTTTGAGACAGGGTCACTGTGTAACCTAGGCTGGCCTTGAACTTGCTGAGGTCCTCCTGACTGGTAAAACTATAGGCTGAGACTTGTTTTCATTATAACCCTTTGTGCTCGTTTTTCCTGTTCCCCTGCAACTTCCAGTCTCTATAGTGCACTACATGCAGACCTCCCTGCTATATTATCTTCATACACCTTCCCCTAGTAAGGTAGAACAGCCTTCCATGAGATGACACATGGCTAAATGTGTGGAGTAATCTAGTTCTGAAATTAACCATGGGTTCCCTGCTTTGATATAAAGAATCTATTTCTTGGTATTATACCAGTTTGAGCATAGATGGAATTACAAGACCATTGGTGCAGGGTGATGAGCATTCCTAAGACCTAATACTCTTCC
The DNA here is from genome assembly GCA_035773235.1 of Eospalax fontanierii. Taxonomy (NCBI): domain Eukaryota; kingdom Metazoa; phylum Chordata; class Mammalia; order Rodentia; family Spalacidae; genus Eospalax; species Eospalax fontanierii. Next base: position 18,359,984 of record CM069526.1, read on the forward strand.
AATCAATGGATATTTAAGGTCCAGAAGGAGCCAACCTGTTCATCTATCACCTGCCCCAGGAGTTTGGAGACCAGGACCTGCTGCAGATGTTTATGCCCTTTGGGAATGTCGTGTCTGCCAAGGTTTTTATAGATAAGCAGACAAGCCTGAGCAAGTGTTTTGGTATGTTGACTTCCCTTCTGGTATCAGATGGGATTGAGTATTTTGCCACTGGGAAAGAGAAGGGGCTGACAGCAGAAAGAGCTGGACTTGAGTTTGGGCTGTTGTTTAAGATGGCAGATTATATGACCTCTGTATTGGAGGTGATGATTCCTGCTCACAGTACTGGTCCAGAAAGAAATAATATATGAAAATGGCTTGCAAAAATATAGAAAAAAGAAAAGTACTGGTAAATGCCAGGCTGTCCTGTTGGGAATCTGATTGGTTTCACATGGTATCATTTCCAGAGTTTCGTTGCTGCTGAGAACAATTGGTACTTAGAACTAAACACATAAAGTATCTCTTGCATAAAGGGGACTGATATACCTTGCCTTATTAGTTCCCTCACCTAGGTTTCTGCTTTGATATACAGGTTTTGTAAGTTATGACAATCCTGTCTCAGCTCAAGCTGCCATCCAGTCCATGAACGGCTTTCAGATTGGAATGAAGAGGCTTAAAGTGCAGCTCAAACGTTCGAAGAATGACAGCAAGCCCTACTGAACGTGCTCCCTTCTGAGACTGGAGTGAGAGGGTCTTCTGGTAAGTGGGGGAGGAGCACCCTTAATGATTCGAAGCCCTAAGGCTGTGTGCTGACAGCCCTGGACCCTGATCCCTGCCACTCTCGCAGGCACAGCTTGCCCTGAAGACTCAGCTACTGCCTTCTGTGGGAGTTTCGCTTCGTACAGAGGACAAGTTTGTGCTTTGGTTTCCAGTGTTTTTACTTTGGAGTTTAGGTGCCATATCCTGAGGGGGTTTTTTTGTTGTTGTTTTTGTTGTTTTTCTTTTTCTTTTTATTTAAAGTTTGCTGTGTTTGTAACCAGTGTGTTGAGAAGGACCAACACCAAAACACCCTGGGAAAGGGGGAAAATGGTTGAAAAACATAATCAGAATTTGCCCCAAACTACCACATAAGAAAACTGAGTAGACTGAAAGGTTGATCCAGAATCTCCTTCCATGAATGCATGAGTAGGCAGAATGAGAGCTTAGGTCTGGAGAGCAGTGGGAATGGAGTAGTTGAGGCGGCTTGATGCCCAGAGCCCTGGCTGCTAGATGTAGACACTGCTCCATAGCTAGCTACTTCCTGTGGAAATACTGAGCTTCTACCACCTATTTTTTTCAGATTTTTGTCCTGGATTTCTGCCCTTCTTTCTTAAGGTGGGGTGGGGGCAGCAATTCTCAGGAAGTAAAACACCCCTTAAGTTATCCTGAAATATGAAGGTAACTGGGAGACTCTAGTGCTCGCCAGCCCAGCTCACCAGGGCCATTGCATTGCCCTGCCTGGCTGGTGGCTGTTTGGCAGAAGCAGCCAGTGAGGTCATTTTTAGTTTTACTTTAACATGAAATTAGACCATGGCCCAATTCCATCAGTCCCTTTTGCCTGGTTTCTTCGTTGTAGTAGTTCACCACAACAAAGAATATTGCCCACATCCCAAGCCACAATTTTCTTATCAGGGAGGATCTAAGAAGCTCTTGCAATATCTAGCTGATGGGCACTATTCTTAGGTAGCGTGATCAGAATCTAGTTGGATGAGGAGCCTGCTTCTTGGCATACCTGAATCAAGATCCCTTCAAGCCAAGATACTGCATTTTCCAGTGTACAGAACCTAGTACACAAGAAGGTGCAGAAATTCAGACCTGCCTCCTTGATTGATGTGTTCCACCAGTTGTATTCCCATAGCTATATGGCAGGCCCCTCTTCTAACCACTCTAGTCCCATCTTCTGCGTCTGGGGACAGAAGAGAGTGCAGGACGTTTACAGCCTCAATATGGGTTTATTGTTCATTTACCTCAATATTACTGTGTTCATTCTGTCATCATGCTACAATTAGCTCCCTGCTGCCTCCTACAGGTCTCACTCCAGCCCTTACCTGTGTCCCACACAGCCCCTAGGCTCTGCTTTTGCTCTAAGAAGTGTTTTGGGGAATATGCACCTGAGCAGAGGTAGCCCCATTAGGATACAGCTATCAGCCACAGCCAGGGCCTGGATTCCTAGGTTCCTGGAGGCTTAAACCTCACAAATTATAATCCTGGCCCCTAGAGAAGCAGAGATCAGAATAAAGGAGTTGCCTTGCTTTTAAGTCAAATGGGGGCTCTTTCCTTGTCATGTTGTCCCTGTGGGTAATAAACAGGGGTTGACTGTCTTGCTGTTACACAGGTAGTTGTTGGTGTTGGATTATCCCATTGAAGCTGGGACAGCTGTTATCTTCTCATAGTGATAACTTGAGCTTGTTGTCCTCTAAAGAAACGTGAAACATACTTCTTAAGCTGAACCACGTAAACTTGAATTCTGCACACTGGGAGAAATGTGTCCTGTATTTCAAGATAAAACTGTTCTAAAGGTTTCCAGGGTCATGATGGGATTTTTTAAATAAATGCAAAAAAATAAAAAGAAAAAGAAAAAAGAAAAAAAAAAAAAAAAGAAAAAAATGCTAGGTTGGGCAGATACTGTTCTGAATCCCAACCAGCTGGAACCAAGAATGTCATTTCTATTTTTATAGAAGTTTTATACAGCTCCGGGGTGGAGAATATTTATTACCTAAATTATATCTCTGGAAAAGGCCAGGATTTTGTAGAATCCAGAATGTGATTGTTGTACACACAGGGTGCTGTGTATGATTGAAACTACTGACTTTTTGTGACCGTTTGCAGCCCAGCTAACCTGCCCAAGGGGAAAGCTAACATTAATGCTGTGAATTGGCAGAGGCGAGAACTATGCTCCATAGGGTGCTGCTGGTGCTGTGCCCCCAACCTTCTGTTCTGTCTTCCTCCATGGCCAGAACTCCACGCCCTTCTTCTCCCCTTTCCTTCCACATGTCCGGTTTTACCATTTGTCCACAGATTGGTCCTGGACTGCAGTCAGGACCTCATGAAACCACCTTCCTCATGGCTCAGAGGCAGAGGTGTGATCCACCACCTTTAGAATACACCCTGAAGCTTTGTGCCAGCTTGTGATTTCTAAAAGGAGCACTAGCCCCAGTAGGGCTATGGTCTGCTCGGGCAGCCAACCTGCTGGTGAGACCGCACACTTCTGTTCTCCTCATTTGTCCAGTGCATTAGCACAGCAGTAGCACTACCCTTGAGCACAGCTCTCTCCCCAGGCCAAAGATGGTTTTGTGAAGAAGCTGCTCCCCTGAAAGTCTCATGATGTGAAAGGGCTCAGCTCAGAGAGTGGCGACTGAAGTCAAGTCTTAAGCAGTCCTTTTCTGTTGTGTGAAGGTTTCACTTACAATGTGTTTTCTGCTGCAGTTTTGTTTCTTACTCAGATTATATCATGCCATTGATTTGCCTTCAATGCAGCCAGACCGCTATCTCCTGCGTTCCACATGAGTAGCCAGGGCCTGTGCGGAAGCTTAGGGCTTGGATTTCTGAGAACAAAGGGCCATCCCAAGAGTAAGCTGGAAACTCTGGCCCTCTACCCTAAAGCATCTTGCCCACTCCAGTCTGTATCTTCTGCTCCCTCGCCTCAGGTCTTGACTGGGGAGTGGGAGAAGGCTGAGGCACTGCTCCCCAGAGACCATCTTTTCTGATGTGTTGGGTGCTTTGCAGGAAATCCAAGCCTTAGTTTCCCTTCTGTCTCTGGCAGTTGGATGTTTTCTTGGTGTCCTCCATGTCCTTTTTAAACTCTTCCCTGTGTCCATTGTTAGCATGTGCAGAAGTTCCCTGTCATCACCCCTCCGTGCCCCATCTCCTCGTTCCAGGGCTGTGCACAGTGAGTGTCCTGTTCTCTCTGTCTGGATGGATTGCTCTGTGTAACTCAGTGGGTCTCCCTCTTTCTGGTTTGTTTTTTTTCTAGATTCCTGCCGTTTGTTCATCGTTGTGCCTAAAGCATGTCGATGTGGCGTCAAGTACATCGTCCAAATCCCTGTCTCTTCAGCTTCTCTGATGCTTGAACTCTCACCTTTGACCTTGTGTTGACCTTTGATGCTGATGTGTATTTTTATTATGTTTGTTTCTTTCTTTGTTTTCTTTTTTTCTTTCTTTTTTTTCCCTTTTGTGCTGCCAAAATTGGTTTTGCTAGAACGACTGCTGAAGGGAAAATATTTAAACTTGCATTTGAATATAAAAAATCTATTTTTCTAGAACTTCATAAGATAACCACTTGATTTTGTGATTCCAATTCTTTGTAATTGTCTTCAGAGCAGCCCTACTAGCACATACCGTGTGGTGTTTGTACTTCTGTGAACACACAGCCAGTCCGTTTCTAGGCTTCGTTTCTCTGTGTGCTTAGTTTTAAAGACAACTTTGAAGTAAACATGAAATAAAAGATGTCACTAAAACCTTGTGAGGCTCCTGAGCACATTTTGCTGATACAGTTTTGGGGCTTGAGGAGACCGCATATGTTGTTCTTAATTTTTGTTTTTCTGAGTTCTCAACTGCAGAAAACACCTGAATCCCCCATCCCTTTTTGACTGAAGGCTTCTGTTTTGGCCCCAGCCAGCCTTTTTCCTTTTTCTTCTGTGGTTCTTCCCGAAGCAGCCCTGGCCTGCAAAGCAGCCTGCAGGGCAGCTGCGGGGTCCTCTTGCCCCCTCAGCTCAGCTGGCTTACCTTCATGCTTAGTCCTGCAGTCTCCACAGCAAAATGTGATGCTTTGAACTTTTTTTGGTTTTGTATTGTTTTGTCTTTTTGTTTTGAATTTTTTTCTTTCCTACTAAGATTATGCCCAAAAAAAAACAAGTTTTGCATGTTTCCTGATGTTTCTTCACACCTCCGTATATATCACCTTCACCTCTCTGTTTTCTATAGTTTGTGCAAAAACTGACTGATTTAAAGGGGTTTCAAAGAAGATGTTTTAAATTGTTATGGGGTTGAATTTTTTTTTTCCAAGATTGTACTGTTTTATTTTGAAGTGGCAACTTCTCCTCTGTCGCTCTTAGAGTGTTCGCCTGTGCACTTAGACTGTCACCTTCTGTGGCCTCCAGGTCTCAGTGGGGTATCCGGGAGGCTGGAGGCTCTGCTTAGAGCTAGAACCAAAGGTGGCTACGGGTGGGCAGGAGGCCTAGCATGTCAAGGCTGGCCCTCAGGAGAGAGGTGCTCCTGACCCCCCAGGAGGCCGTCTGCGCACTAAACGGCAACACACCTGCCGGCGCTTTTCCTAGGTGACAAGCACAATACTACAGTCTTCACACTGTTTACAGCCCTGGGCACCAACCACCCCACACTGGCTCTTCACCATGGCTCTTACTTAGCTAGTGGAGTTGAGGTAAAGGCAAGAATTGATTTTTTTTTTTTTTTTTTTTTTTTTTTTAAGTTGGGTGAAGAGCCAATTAGCTACTGTCCCTGGGTGCCAGGTCAGCCAGTTCTTTGGTTTCCTAAGGGGAACTTCCCTTCTCTTGTCGCACCATCCAGCCTCAGGGTCTTGGGGACTTGAGGAAGAATGTGAGTCGAGGGGGAGAGGCCAGAGATGAGTTGATGGGTCTATAGAGAGAAGAGGCAGCAGGGAGGGACAGACCCACCCAGACCTAAGCACTGGTGGGGGAAGAGCTGGAAGCAAGATTGTCCAGGGAGGGGTGGGTGGTGAGGTGCAGCAAGGGACTTGGGGGTGGGGGTGGGGAAGGTAGAAGCACTGTCTAGCATCATCCATGCCAGGGTTGATGGAAGGAAGGGGTTCCAGCAGAATTTCTGCTCTGGGACCCTCAGGTTGCCCAGTATATTATGCTTAAGGCCACCTTACTAAGAAGAAAGGGCAGCTAAATGGAGGCCCAGGGTGTGGTGGGCTGCTCAATGTCCTGGAAGGAGTGGTTGGATGGGAAGAGGCCAGAAGCCCCAGCCTGAGAGCCTGCTGTGTGCCCCACAGTCTGATTGCACAGAGCTGCCTCTGTTGGCAGGAGGCACTAAGGCTCCCTTCCTGTGTACTGAGAGGCCGTGTTTGCCAATGTATTTTGCTTTCAATTCCAAGAGGAGCTCTGGGAAAACCTGTGGATAAAACCAAATGCCAAACGTTGGACACCGTTTCCTTTTCCTTTTCTCTCTTGATTGTTTTAATTGTTCTGTAGTGGTTTTAATGGATTTGAGACCCTGGAGCGGCAGCTGCCTTTCTGATTTCCAGCTGCTTTTTGTGAATAATTTAAAAAGAAAAAAAAAAAGAAACTTTACATTTTGGAGACAAACCTGTGTGAGTTTTTTATTGGTACAAACGTTGTATTTAACACTAGGGGTTTTGTACAGTTTTTTGCCTTTTCTACTAGAAAACAATGTAAAGTGATTTCACAATGTGAAGAGAAAAAAAATTGCCACTATGACCAAACGCACAGTCTGTTCTGCAGCAACAACGGGATTCAATCAACTCAAAGTCGTGATTCAGCCGTAGAAATGCTTTTCCTGACCTTGTTTGAGCTTTCCTTTTTTCCTGTTTGATTTGCAAAAGAAAATGTCTTTTTTGTGTGAACTTGTGTTGTACTCTGTAGAAAATTATGGATTTTGCTTTAATGGTTTTTTAAAAAAAGGCGAGAAGAGCCCTTAGCGCTTTTCTTACCTAATCACAGTTTGTGTAGTGGATTAAAAATGAAAAAAAAAAAAAAAGTTGTTAAAAGTTTGGAGCAAGGGAGTATGTGTTTCAAAGGACTCTCCTTTTTTGTGTGTTTTTCCTTTTGTCCCAATGAGGAACCTAAATCTGTTTTAATTGCACAGACACACGGACAAAAAGTCATTTTGTATCTGCCAAGTGTGGTACCTTCCTTTGTTTATTTGCTATTAAACTGTTTGAGAAGAACTGATGTTGTCTTCAGAGTTGTTGATTGCTAAGAACGGGTGGTGGGGACCCTGATGGGTGATGTCTCTAAACATACTCAAAGCCCCTGAAGGAAAATAGCTTTTCCAGACTACCACCTGCATGATCTCCCTGCATGCTGCAAAGTCACTATGAACCTGAAAACACTGGCAGCCTTAATTTTGATGCTTCCGTTCTTGGTGGTGACTACCATACCACAGAACTGAGCCCCACTCGCTTTTGCTCAAGTTCCTCCTCTTGCTGTAGAATGGCCAGTGTGAATCTTACATCACGGCAACCTTCCTCTCCAGGCTTTTAAGGCTCTAACTCTTCAGTTAACCCCTTGTGTATTCTAGATTCTTCTCTAGGGAAGCCCCATTCCTAGGCTTGCCTTTGATTCTGAGAGCCAGGGGCTCAGCATTGGGCATAAAGAGACTCAGGTTCTCTAGCTGAAAAGAAAGCCTTGTGACTTTTCGCTGATCGTCATCCTCATCCAGCTCTGGTAGGCCAGTTCTCATGGAGCTAGAGCCTCCCTGGAGGCCACAGCTAACACATGGCCTGTGGGTAGGCCAGGCCTTAACCCACGCTCTTCAGTACCCCTCTGTTCGGGGTATTTCTGGGGTAGCATTTCACAGTGGAGATTGCATTAAGTACCAGGCTAGACATACTCTGTGAAACAGTGGTTCTGAACACATAAATTTAGGGATGTTTGCAATATTATAGGCTCCAAGAAATCGGGCAGGACAGAAGCCTTTCACACATGATTTAGGCCAACATCCACTGGGCAGAATCCCATTTGATATATAATATTGCTTGTGTACCACTAGGCACAAGAAGATGGGCAAACATCCCATCTTTCCCTACCTCATCTGCCCACCTTGAACTGATAACTGTTTTATTTTGGTTTGGTTTGGTTTTGAGATAGGATCTCCCTATAGCCCCAAATGATGTGGAAGTCATTATGTAGGTCAGGCTTTTTTTTAAGTATTACTTTTATTTTATGTGTATGAGTGTATTGCCTGCTTGCATGCACGTAAGTGCACCCATGGGGGTCAGAAGAGGATGTCGGGTCCCCTGGAACTGGAATTACGGACGAATGTTAGCCACCTTGTGGATGCTAGTAACTGAACCTAGATCTTTTGCAAGAGCAGCCAGTATTCTTAACTATTGAGCCATCTCTACACTCTTTTGTTTGTATAAGTGTTTATTGGTCGGTATGTGTGTGTAGTTTCTGAGAACACGAGCCAGTGCTCTTGATGCTGAGCCATCTCTCCAGGCCTGCCTAACGTTAGTGTCTTTTCTTAGTGGTTTGGTTTTTCGAGACAGGATCTCACTGTATCTCCAGCTGATCTAGAATTAGCTATGTAGACCAGGCTGACTTTAGTCCTGACTGCCTGTCTCTTGAATGCTGGAATTAAAGGAGTGTACCACCATGCCCAGTTGGGTCTTAATGAAGGTCAGGCTGACTCAGGTATTCCTGCAGAGCTTGTCTGCCCTGTGGATATGTTCTGGTAGACTCTAGGAAGCCCTGGCTCAAGCTCCACATTTCCAGTGAAATTTCAGGAAGGCAATGACCATGGCTTTTCCAATTCCCACTGAGTGCTCATAGTTCTTCTCAGGGCCATCAGGTAAGTATGCAGTAAACATTTAATGAGAAACACTAGACAATAACAATTGGTTGCCGCTGGTGTCTTTTTGCCCCAACCACAGTACACTTTCATGTAGTTTGATCTTTCTGAAATTTCCATTTACTTCCAAATGAAATTTTGAGCTGCAACCACTACCTGAACTTATAGGCCATTTGTGGCTGTGATAGCCAAGTCTCAAAGCCACCTCACAGGAATTCTGCAACTTCAGTTTCAAACTTAGCAAGGCTGCTGATGAGCATCCCCACACTGTAGAGAGGAAGTCTGCTTTACAGAACCATGAGCTGTTAACAGAGTTCTGCTGTGGCGGTCAGGGAAGGCCCCAAGGGAAGGAAGCACATAGTCCCTTGTCCTGGGTGTGCCCTAAGCCTGAGTTCATGACTTGAATCTTGTGAATTTAATGCAAATGTTCAGGTAGTTCTAGAAGAGGCCTTATATTGAACACGTTGGGGAAAATTTGTGTTTTAAGAGTCTGGTTATGATACCAGCCCAGCCATCGCTAGCTCTGTAACTATAGGCAAATTGCTTGATCTGTCAGTCAGAAATAACACCAATGGGTGCTGCCCCCAGTAAGCACTTACTAAAGTTGCTGACAACCAGAAATCAGAAAGCTAAGAGCAAGTCAGCCCTCTATCCCACAGCCCAGCAGTAACAGACAGAGTAGTAGGCGTCTAGGATTTTTTTTCTTGTGTATACAAAAATATTTGGACATATAATTTTTGTTTGAGATCACCTCAACATGTAAAATGTTCTGCAGCCTGCTTTTCCTGTGCTAACATGGGTACCCTTCTATCTGGGTACAACAGGTATCTAGCATGTTGTGTTTTGTTGTTTTAAGATTGATTATTTATGTGTGTATGTGTATGCTCCTGTGCATGCAGGAAGCCATGAAGGCCAGAAGAGGGTGCCAGATAGGCTTGAGCTGGAGTTACAGGTGGCTTGTGAGCCCCTGGACATGGGTGCCTAGAACTGACCTCTGGTTCTCAACCAGGTTAAGGAGAGTTTTCCAAGAGTCCTGTGCACTGTGCTTCTGGAGCTGAGGCTGCCAGTGTGTTGTAAGCATGTGACACTTGGCTTCCATGTCATGCTGAAACTAGGAGCCATGAGATTACACCTGTAATCCCAAATGTAACCACTCAGGAGGCCCAGGCAGGAAGTTCACCTTGTGTTTGAGTCCAGTCTGATCATAGAGACTGCCAGGGTCTGGATTGAAAGAGACATTCAAGCTAGATGACAGATGCCTGTAATCCCGACACCTGGGAGATGGAGACAGGAAGATCAGAAGTTCAAGGCCAGCCTCAGTTACAAAGTGAGTTTGAGACTAGCCTGCATCACGGCGGTGGTGGGGCACTTGCTTTGTTAACCTGGAATAGCAGGTCTCACTTCCCCGGCTGCTTGCCTTGGGTAGGGGCTGGGGCAATAGGGGAACCATGGATTTGGGGTTGCCTTGACAGTCCTTACGGGCTAGGGAGATGGCTCAGTGGGTAAAGAAAGGGCTTGCCGTGAGAGTGAAGACCAGACCTTGGGTTTGCAGAACGTCAGGCACAGTAGCACATGCACCTGTAATCCCAGTGCTTCTGTAGCAAGAGGGGAAGTGACACAGGAGACTCTGGATGCTTGTGAGCTAGCTAGCCCGAAATGCGCAGAGGCGAACAACAGAGACCCTATCTCAAATAAGGTGGAAGACAAGGACCCCCACTGGAGGTTGTCCTCTAGACTGCAACACTTGTATCATAGTATCTGTACACACACACACAGGCATTCTGGAGTTCTCAGAGCCAGACATTTCTTATGTGAAACAGAAAGTGCAGAAAATTTTATACCAAACATCCCCAAGTAACAAATGCTACCAACTAACTAGAAAGCCGCCAGCTCTCACCTCAATTTGAGCAATACCTCCAGCCCTACCTACTTTCCACTTTGGGGTTATAAATAAGGCTCTAAAATGTGAGGCGCAAGTTAGACGTGGTAACGCATACTTACCTAGCACTGGAGAATCTGAGGCAGGATTCAAGGCCAGTCTGGACTATAAAGTAGAACTGTACCTCAAAAAAACAAAAAATTTGAGGTGTGTAACTGCTACCTGAGAAAAGGCATTTGTTAAGAGCTTGGAGAGGAGCCCAGGGAGTAATTCCGTGGGTAAAGACACTTCCTGCCAAGACTGACTACCCAGGTTCAACTTCTGGAACCCACGTGGTGGAAGGAGAGAATGGACTTCTACAGGTTATTGAGTGTTCTTCACATGTATGCTGGAGTGTCCTAGCTTGCTTTCTGTTTCTGTTGCTGTGATAAAACACCATGACCAAGACAGCTTATAGAGAGAAGAGTTTATTGAGCTTACGGCTCCAGAGAGTTAGAGGCACAGTGGGGAGGCATGGCGCAGAGGTGCCTGGAGTAGGAGCAGAAAGCAGAGCATCACATCTTCAAGCAAGCACAGGAAGCAGAGAGGGACTGGGAATCCAGCAAGGCTTAAGAACTCTCAAAGTCTGCCTCCAGTGACATGCTTCCTCCAGTAAGGCCACACCTCCTAAAACCTCCCCAAACAGCGCCACCAACTGGGGAGAGAATGTTCAAATACCCGAGTATTTGGACATGAACACAGATAAATGTGAAGATCCTTGGGAAGTTGAGTGGCACAGAATAGGCCCTTCAGTGGCCCTTCGGCCTTATCTAGTGTTTCTTTTGTCTGCTGATCTGTTCGCCTCAGTGCGTTTCTTCTGCATGCCCGTGTCGCAGGCCTCGTTCTTGGCTAGGTAGAGTTCACCGTAAATTCCTCAAAGCTGGTGTCTGGTTTCCTACTTCATCTGCTTTTCTCCTTTGCTCTGTCTGGAACCCTCTGAGTCAATAAAAGAATAGAACCCCAAAATTCCTGGGGTTCTGGGCACTGTTCTGTCTCTAGACTGCTGAATGGTCTTATACAGGTTGCTTTAGCTGTCTTGAATCCTTACGTGTAAACTGGAGAATGCTTGACTCGTCAGGCTTCTGTTGATCTGTTCTCAATCTGCCTGGGTCTGTGTTGCTAGTAGTACAAAGACTTGCCCCAAAGATGTAAGACCATGCCCAACTTTGCTATGAGCCAAGTTCTAGAAAACATGCTCAGAAATTAGATTTTATTTTTTTGTGTACAAATGTATTGCCTGCACTGTGTGGTGTCCACAGAGATCAGAAGAGGGAGTCAGATTCCTCTGGAACTGGAGTTAATGGTATTGTTAGCTACTCTGTGGGTCCTGGGATTCAAACCCAGGTCCTCTACAAGAGCAGCTAGTGCTCTTAACCGCTGAGTCCTCTCAGCAGCCCCCAAAATTAAGTTTTTTGACTCAAGCATGACTCATGCACTCAGGAGGCTGAGGCAAAAGAATAACAAGTTCAAGGCCGACCTAGGCTACATAGCAAGAACCTGTCAACCAAAAGGGCCAGGTGTGTTGGCATAGGCCTGTATTCAAGGAGGAAGAATTAAATTTTGAAGAAACACTGATGGCTCGGCAAGCTACTAGCCTGTCAAGTCTTCAAGTTAGAGATTACTAACGTGTGCTGGTTACTGGAAGGCCGTGGTCCAGACTCCTTTGGGGTGTAGATCTTGACTGCCCATTCCTCCTCCCTGCCAAAGCCTTCTGTCAGGGTTAAGGAGTGGACAGATTCTTCTGGTTCTTCTGCAGTTTGCATGAGCCTACTGGGATGAGAGTCAGAGCTCAACCAGGCACCTCTCTAAATGTTCTTGTTCCTGTGGCTCCAGGGCTGAAGAATGGTTCAGTGATTAAGAACACTGTGCAGAGGACTGGTTTGGTTCCCAGCACTCAAATGGTGGCTAACAACCATCCATAAGTCATACCTTGTTTTAGCCTCTGCAAGCATTGTACAACACAGGTGCATTTATATACATGCAGTTAAAACAACCATACACATAAAATAAAAATTAAGTTTTTAAAAAAGAAAAGTAATGCTAAATCTTCTCACTGATTGCATCTAGTTCAAGGCCAGCCAGGGCTACACAAACCCGCTTCCCCCCAAAATAATTTCACAAATTTGTACCTTAAGAATATTTTGGGGGGTGGCATGACTGGAGAGATGCCTCAGTGGTTCAGAGCACTGGTTGCTCCTGCAGAGGACTTGAGCTTGGTTCTTAGTACCACCACATGGTAGCTAAGAAGAGGGGATCTGACGCCCTCTTCTGGCATTTGTGGGCATTACACACATGTAGGCAAAATATTCTAATACATTAAAAATAAATATAAGGGACTGGAGAGATGGCTCAGCGGCTAAGAGCACTGGCTGCTCTTGCAGAAGATCCTAGTTTAATTTCTGACATCTATGACAGCTAACAACCGTCCATAACTCGTTCCAGGGGATCCTTCGCCCTCTTCTGACCTCTGCTGGCATTGCATGACACGGGTGCTGCGCTTACATATATGCAGACAATACACTCATAAAATACATACATAAAAGTACACATAAAATAAAACTAAATATAAAATGTTTGCATTTGGAGGGGGGTCTTTTTGACACAGGGTTTCCCAATAGCCCTACAGCTGACCTGGAACTCACTATGTAGACCAGTGTTACCTTGAACACACAGAGATCCTCCTACCTCTGCCTCCAGAGTGCTGGGATTAAAGGCATACACCACCACACCTGGCTAAAAATAATAAATTTTTTAAAAGAATATTTATGGGAGACTGGAGAAATGGCTCAGTGGTTAAGAGCACTGGCTGCTTTTACAAAAACCTGGATTTGGTTCCCAGTATCCACATGGCCACTTTCAACCGTTAGGAGATCTGATGCCCTCTTCTGGCCTTTTTGGATATTACATGGATTTGGTGCATTTATATGCAAGCAAAACACTCATAACACATAAAATAATAAAGAATATTTATGGCATCACTAGTCACTAGTAGTCAAAAGGTGGACCAGCACAAATGCCTCTGTCAGCTGAATAAGGGATAAGCACAATGTGCTACATCCACAGCAGGAGTGCGCCTCCATCTTGTTTTGTTTCCTGATGCTGAGACACAACACCCTGACAGAAGCAGCTTAAGGGAAATGGGTTTATTTGGCTCACAATTCCAGGTTGCAGTCCATCGTTGCAAGGAATTCAAAGTGACGAGAACTTGAAGCAACTGGTCGCATCACACCCACAATTAAGAGCAGACAGCAGTGAACTGATGCATTCATGCTAGGGCTTAATTCTCAGACAATCCAGGATCCCCTGCCCAGAGAATGGTGCCACAGACAGTGGGCAGGTCTTACCACTAATTAAGGTAACCCCCAGAGACATGCCCACAGGCCAACCTAATCTAGACAGTCCTTCAGTGAGATTCCCTTCCCAGGTGATTCTAGATTATGTCAAACTGACAAAACTAAGGAATACACCAACAATAAAAAGAACAAAGTAGGGACTGGAGAAATGTCTCAGGTTAAGAGCACTTCCTGCTCTTAAAGAGGACCCGGGTTCAATTCCCAGCACCCACATGGCAGCTCACTGTCCATAACTCCAGTTCTAGCGGAATCAACACCCTCCTCTGACCTCCATGGGCATTGTGCGACATGGGTGCATTTACGTACGTACAGGCAATACACTTATACACAAAAATAATAAAAATTTTTTTAAAAAAGAAAGTAGCTGGGCATGGTGGCTCAGGCCTTGAATCCCAGCACTTGGGAGGCAGAGGCAAGTGGATTTCTGTGAGTTTCAGGCCAACCTGGGCTACGTAGAGAATATCGAGTCAACTGTGACTACAGGGAGACTGAGTGTGAAAAAAGAAAAGGTACTGATATCTTGCTACAATGTTTTGATACCTGAAAGAAGCTAGTCACCAAAGACCTGTTCTGTGTGATCATATGGCTGAAATATCTAGACTAGGCAAACCCATTGACACAGTTCCAGACTAAAGTTGAAGGTGTTCGACCACGAATTGGTTTTCCTGAGGTCTCTTATTTTTGCCTTGTGGGATAGTCTCATGTAGGCTAGGTTGGCCTCAAATTCCTATGTACCTGAGGGTAGTCTTTAACTGATTCTCCTACCTCTGCTTCCCAAGGCCTTTCTATGTCTCAACCTTGATCTCTTTCCAGTAATACGGATTAAGGCTGACTCTAATAGTGTCTGGGTATGTCCTCTAAATTGAAACATTCTGCCTTGGAGGAAATAGAAGGTACTTAGGACCCAGCAAGCTAAGAAACCTTACCAAGTTCAGGATCCACAAGGCCCCTTCCCAAAGTTTTAGAACCTGTAAGCAATTGCTGAGGGTGAGTAGGACTTGGTGAAGACCCAAGTTTCTGTAAGTAACCCCAATAAAATCATTGTTTCACTGAGCTAGACAGACGGTGGAACTGTCTCTTTGGTCAGTGCCTGGTGCTCTATTTGGGATGTATAGATGTTTGCATGAAACTCCCCAGGAAAAGTCACACAATAAACGTCCTTACTTGTTAGGGGTGCTCAAGAAAGTTACAAGAACTCACAGGAATGATACAAGACTGGATTTCTCACCCCAAGTTTATGCAGTTATCAAGTGCTGAAGGAGGGGGAGTCTTCAATAGAGCTGGCTACAAGCTGCGCACAGAAATCCCATGATGTAGCTTCTTGAGGCATCCCTCCCTGCACCGGAGTGGCCTTTGGGTGACAGAGCTGCCTGAATCAGTAACACACTGATTCACCAAGCTAAACCTGGTGGACACTAATGCAGCGGTTCCACCCGCTGATAAAAAGACATTGTCCGGTTGGAGTCATGACTCGGTAGTTAAGAATGTTTGCTGTCTTCCAGAGAACCTCATTTCAGTTCCCAGCATCGACTTAGGGCGTGTGGCTCACAGTCGCCTGTAACTCCAGCTCCAGGAGATGAGACACCCTCTTCTGGCCTCCGCAGGCACCCTCATACATGAATAAGAAATAAGTCTTTTCGTTTTAAAAAAAGTTCACATTTTCCCAGAAAAAGTCAAAAACCCCAGTTTACCTAATTTTTCCTTAATTAGCTCTTTAAAGACTCTATTTCCAAATATAGCTGCATTCTGAGGAACGGGGGGTTAGGACTTCAGCATACAGATGTCTGGGATGGGAGACAGCCCATCCCTAACCTGAAAGGACAGACAATAACCTGCTGATGGGTGCAGGCTTTCTGGAAGTATTTGTAATTGATGCACAACTTTGAGGGTGTTAAAATCCACTGAATTATCTGCTCTGAAGGGATGAACTTGGCCCTGGGCCAGAGTCGCCTAGCATAGGAAGGAGCGTGGATTAATGGGTTCGTGGAGCCCTCTCATGGCTTTTCTCAACCCAAGAGCTCTAGTGAGTTTAGTATTTCAAACCTACTCCCTCTCTTAAGACCCTACCATTCCCCTCGTGTCTGACACTATGTTCACTGTTACACACCTTGAAACAGGGTTGGGGCCAGGCATGGCCGCACACACCTTTAATCCCAGTACTGGGGAGGCAGAGGCAGAGAGCTGTCTGACTTTGAGACCAGCCTGGTCTACATAGTTTCAGGCCAAGCAGGGCTACACAAATTGGGTCTCACTATGTAGTCCTGGCAGGTCTAGAACTCACTGTGTAGACCAGGATGGACTCAAACTCACAGAGATCTGCCTGCCTCTGCCCCGAGGGCTGGGGTTAAAGCATGCACCAGCACTCCTGGCCTAAAATATGTTGTTACTTTTATCTAGTGTGTGTGCACCCGAGTTTCATGGCTCCTCTGTGGAGGTCAGAGAAGAGCTTGGAGGAGTTGGTTCTTTCCTTCCATCGCGTGGGTTTCAAGGCTGGAACTGCAGTTGTCTTGCTTGGCAGCAGCATGCTGAGCCAAATTGTGGGCTCCTAGAATCAAAACACTTTTTAAACCTTTCAGGGCCAAACTCTAGCTCCTGGTGATAATTTTGTCATGGAGCAAGAAAACCCTTTCTCACCAACACAGGGTTTCCTTGGAACCAGACACTTTTTTATTATTTTTATTTTATGTGTATAAGTGTATTGCCTGCATGTATGTAAGTGCACCCATGTCATGCAGTTCCCTCAGAGGTCAAAAAAGGGTGTCGGATTTCCCTGGAACTAGAGTTATGGGTGATTGTTAACCACTATGTGGGTGCTGGGAATCAAACCTAGGTCCTCTGCAAGAGCAGCCAGTGCTCTTAAGTGCTGAGCCATCTCTCCAGAACCAGACTCTGTTTTATGTCCTTGTCAACCGTCAAATTCTCTACTTCTCATGACGATCTTGTGGACTAGATGCCTTTAACCCTTCCTTCCATGGAATCAGATAATTTGCCCATTCTCTGCAAACACACGGCTAGTACATAGAAAGCAGAGCCAGGCTGGTTATCCACTAGACATGCTGTGTGTGCCTCCGCACTGCTGCTCTGGAACAGCTCTATGAGTCAGTGTATCAACCAGCCTCGCCTTGTGGAGGAGGAAACCGAGGCCCGGAGATAAGTAACTTACTTGCCTAGGCAGTTGTATGTATCAGCTGGAGATCCTCTCTCCAACCCCAGCTAGGATGAGATGTTAGAGACAGTGTGGACATGTGCCCAGGTAAGTGATGGGTGAATTATAGGAACAAAACTCGGGAGGAAGTGGGAAGAAAAGCGAGGCCGAGGGAGCGAGCCCACTGGGCACTCGCCCCACCACCCTGATGACTGAGTTCCAGCCTGCTGTTTTCTTTCCCGCCGCTGCAGTCCCTTCTGGCCCGAGGCTTGCTCACATCCTGGCAGCCAGCCTTTGGCAAGCTTTCAGGAAGGCCTGACCTGCCAGGGGCATCAGGGTCAGTGTTAGAAGTGTCAAAGGGACACCCAAACAGGTGCCCAGGTGGCAGGATGCCTGTATCTCCCTGGGGAAGCCACCTCCCAGCTGGTAGTGGGTGTAGCAGCAGCCCTCGTGACCTTGCTGCTGACATTCCTCAAAGGCCACGTGGCCCAACTGGCAGGGACAGCTGCGGACAGGGGCTGAACCAGCTTTGTTCCCAGGGTGGCGCCGGCTGTCCATCCGGGCCCTCCTTAGCTCCTGCTTGACGCTGCTTTTCCCTCCTATGGAGCAGTGGGAAGCTAGCACTGAGGGTCCCACACCATGAGGGTCTAGAGGCGAGGAGCTAAGCAGGGTCTCCCCGTGAGTGGCAGGACTGTGGGAGGATGGGGCAGGACCAGACAAAACAACAGATCGAAAAGGGGCTGCAGCTGTACCAGTCCAACCAGACTGAGAAGGCGCTGCAGGTGTGGATGAAGGTTCTGGAAAAGGGCTCTGACCTCGTGGGCCGCTTCCGTGTGCTTGGTTGCCTGGTCACAGCCCATTCTGAGATGGGCCGCTACAGAGAGATGCTGAAGGTAGGCGCACCCTCGAAGGGTGCTGTGGGAGCACTGGGGACTGGGCTGGGTGGCTGCCAGACTCCCAGGCTACTTGGCAGCTTCCTGAAAATTCTGTATCTCACAGGCAGGTGGCTGGACATGAGACTTTGAATCTGCTTCTTAAGTCTTAGATGGCAGAATCCCATCTTCAGATTCGGGCCTGTCACCTTCAACTTCAGTGCCTTAGCCTCCCCAGACTGAAGTTCTTGGGCATCAGGAGCCAGGGTTCAGGAATCTCAAGACCAGATTTCCAACTGTAGATTTCAGCCTGGCACTTGCTGGGGATTCTGACCCTGGAGGTATAGGCTCCAAGTTTGAGCACGATAGAGACTCCATATCTGAGGCCTGGGGGTGAAAGCATGATGTCTGTGAGTCTGAGCTTTCTAGGATAGGGCCTGGAGAATGTGTGCCAAGCAGGGCTGGGAGCTCTGGATCTGAGCTTCGGGGTCTGCTGTTCAGTCTGTGAGCTGGGGCCTGGGGTACAGGTTGACCTCAGGCTGAGGGCTTTCTGCCTACTATCCCGGGGGTCAGTTTGCTGTCATCCAGATTGACACGGCCCGGGAGCTGGAAGATGCTGACTTCCTCTTGGAGAGCTACCTGAACCTGGCACGCAGCAACGAGAAGCTGTGTGAGTTCCACAAGACCATCTCCTACTGCAAGACCTGCCTCGGCCTGCCCGGCACCAGAGCGGGTGCGCAGCTGGGGGGCCAGGTCAGCCTGAGCATGGGCAATGCTTTCCTGGGTCTCAGCCTTTTCCAGAAGGCCCTGGAGAGCTTCGAGAAGGCCCTGCGCTATGCCCACAATAATGACGACACTATGCTGGAGTGTCGTGTCTGCTGTAGCCTGGGCAGCTTCTACGCCCAGGTCAAGGTAGGCATGGGCCTTGGGGGGTGGACAGCAGGGGCTTAGGGCTCCTTGAGGCCTCTTGGGACCCACACACCTTGCTGTGCTGCCTGCCTCGGCCCTCCTTTTCAATGGTGGTGTAGTGACAAGAGAGGACAAGAAGACACCAGGAAAGGTGGAGTCTGGGATTCAAACCTTCATCTATCAGACAGTCTAGGAGACGGGGAGGGTCCTGCGGGAAGACAGGCCATAGGCTGTGTTTGCTGTGTGATCGTGGGCGATTCACCTGTCTCCTCTGAAGCCTGAGCATTTTGTGTAGAAGTGAGGAAGAACAGGACTCAGAGTGGGAATTTACTCAGAGTAAAGATTTGTTTGTGTAATGTTCATGAAGGATCTACTCTATCCCAGGTGCTGCCGTGCTGTTTGTAGCAGTGACGAGAGTAGCAGGGTCTCTCGGGAAGTTTTGTTCTAACTGGGTGAGGGGGCAGTTCGCACGATCAGGAAGTCAGTTGTGCACCATGTGCTTAGGAGAAAGTAAATAGGGCAGAGAGAGGGGCAATGCCAGGATGTGAGGCTGGGAACATTGTTTTGAAGAGGGCCTCGCAGGTGGACCTCTGGGAGAGTAAGGCCAACCTATTCTACATAGTGAGTTCCAGGCCATCTGGGGCTACAGGAGACCTTGTCTCAAAAAAGATAAACAAATAAAATAAAGAGGGCCTCAGTATGGGACTGGAGAGATGGCTTAGTGGTTTAGAGTGCTTCTGCTATTCCAGAGTTGAGTTCCCGGCACCCACTAAGGGCGGCCTACTGCCTGCAGCTTGGGACCCAGGGAATCCAGTGCCTTCTTCTGGTCTCTGTGCACACCCGTGTGCATGTGGCATATATTCAAACAGACACATGCACATTAATAAAAATCTTTATTTAAAAAGGCCTTAGTGAGCGAAGGGTGGAGGAGGAAAGGCTTAGCCGGTCGGAATCCGGGAAAAGCTGTTCAGGCAGAACTGCCCGTAGAGATGGAGGTCTCAGGGCTGCCGCTGTGAGGGAGAAGAGGAAAGGTTTGCACAAGAGTGGGTTGTGAGTCAGAAGAAGGTGTTGGATCTCCTGAACTGGAGTTAAGGATGGTTGTTAGCCTCCATGTAGATGCTGGGAACCAAACTCAGGTCTTCTGCACGAGCAGCCTGTGCTCTTAACTGCTGAGCCCTCTCTCCAGCTTCTTTTTTTATTTTTATTTTTATGTGCATGACTGTTTTGCTTACAAGTACGTAAGAGCACCACGTGCATGCAATGCCCGAGGAGGCCAGAAGAGGGCATTGGATCCTTTGGAACTGTTGTCACAGAAGGCTGTTAGCTGTCATGTAGGTGCTGGGAACAAAACCCCAGGTTCTCTGCCAGAGCAGCCAGTGTTTTTAACTGCCGAGCCATCTCTTTAGCCCCCATCGCTAAAATTTTAAAAAGACATTTTCTTTTCTGAGGACACTTTCTTCCGTAATCACAATAACTATTATCACACACCAAAATTTTCAAAATCACTAAAGAGCATCTCCATGATCTCTGAATGCCCATCTATATTTCCATTTCTCTGCTTATCCTAAAAATAATCTCCTTACCCTCAACTTGTTCGAAGTGGTACACAAGTCAGGAGCTGCACACATCCGAGTGGCGAATACTGTCTTTATGTCTCTGAATGGAAGATTCCTCCTCTCCTTGTTTATCTTTGTTGGCGTGCTGCCCCATAAAATGCCCGTCTTATCCCTCCATCTCCTTTTCTTCTTCCTCAAGAAGACTTGAAACTTCATTATCTCCTGGGGTTTTATAGGGTTAGATCACGCATCTTTGGTTCAGATTACTGTTTCAGCAGTATTTGTTATCTCCTGGGGTTTTATAGGGTTAGATCACGCATCTTTGGTTCAGATTACTGTTTCAGCAGTATTTGTTCCCCTCGTTTTAAATGGTTCCAAGATGGGGGCCTATGGCGATGGCTTCATTGGTAAAGTGCTTGCCATGAAAGACCTGAGTTCTGTCCCCAGAACTCAGGTTAAAAAAAAAAACAAAAAATGAACGGGTATTGTGTTCTTGTAATTCTTGTATGCCTGTAATCCCAGTGCTGGGCAGGCAGAGACAGGCAGGTCCCTGCTAAATGGCCAGCCAGCCTGCATGGGAAAACTTAGGCCATTTTGAGACTCTGTCTCAAAAGAAATGGTGAATGGTACTGAAGAGCAATATCCAAAGTTGACCTCTGTTGTACATGTGCATACACACACACATAGCATTGAAGAAAAATAGATAGTAGGCTGCCGAAAAAAAATCCAGCATTAAAAGCTAACAAGGCTGGAGCTTGCTGCTCTTCCAGAGGACCCACACACAGTTCCCAGCATCCACGTTAAGCAATTCGCACAGAGATACACACATACACATAAATAAATAATAAATCTTCAACTGAGCATGGTGGCACATACCTTTAATCCCAGCCCTCAGGAGGCAGAGACAGGCAGGTCTCTATGGACTCAAGGTTAGCCTGGGTTACATAGTGAGTTCCAGGCCAACCAGTGCTACACAGTGAGACCCTGTCTCAAAAAACAAAACCCGAATAGGACTGGAGATATGGCAGCGCCATATAAAACAAGGGTGGTGTCTCACACTCGTGTAATCCCAATCCTCTACTTGGGAAGTAGAGGCAGGAGGATCAGTTCAAGGTCATCCTTGGTACTTCATGAGTTTGAAGCCAGCCTAGTCTACAAGACCTTGTCTTACATAACAAAAACAACAAAAAGCTTAATAAAGACAATTCAGGGAGTTACAGTGAGTTCCTTCCATCTTTCTATTTGCAACACTTTCCCTTGGGGCTCCAGTGTCAACCATGTTGCTTGAACCAATTATTTCACTTTAATGCAAATGAAATGGTGACACCCACAGTCTCTTATTCCATCTTCATTTATTAGCTGTTTTTTCTTGCTATATAGACCAGGCTGGGTGCTGGGATTAAAGGCGTGCATCACCACGCCTGGCAGGATTTCCTTTTTCCTACATCAGTGAAGGCTGGTTGGTTTCTCTGAATTATAGTTCCTAAAAAGGAAACAAATAACTTTCTCCCTTTATGTCAGGTACAGTTTTCACAGCTGACTTCCAAGGTCCTGCTCACTGCTTTGTTTTCTCTTTTGCAAGCATTTCTATGAAATCGTGGTTTGGTTTGGTTTTACCTATTCAGTATTTGGGGGAAGTGCTTTTTGAGACAGGGTCTCCTTGTAGCTCCAACTGGACTGGAACTCATTATTTAGACCAGACTGGCCTTGAACTCACAAAGATCTGCCTGCCTCTGCCTCCCCAGTCCTGGCATTAAAGGCATCATGTGCTACCATGCCTAGCAGCTACTCAGTATTTCTGAGTCCGTTGCAGCAGTCTTTTGTGTGTGTTTGTGCACGTGTGTGTGGCAGTGCTGGGGATGGGAGCCAAGGTCTTCCATATAGCTCCATCCCTGACCCCCTGTTACTATTTTTTGATATTTGAATTATCTTTTAAAAAAATTTATACCTGGGCTGGAGAGGTGGCTCGGTGGTTAAGAAGAGCATTGACTGCTCTTGCAGAGGACCTGGGTTCGGTTCTTAGCACCCACATGTCAGCTAACAACTGTCCATAATGCCAGTTCAGGGGATCTGACGCCCTCTTCTGACCTCCACAGGCATTGCACAACACAAATACACTACATACACGCAGGCATACATTCATACACATAAAATAAAAATAATAAAATATTTAAAATGTTTTATATGTACGTGGGTGTAAGAGAATGTGGGTATGTGTGTTTATGGTGCGTAGAGGTGCATACCTGTGTTTGTACATGCGCAGAGCCAGAGGAAGATGCTGGGTGTCCTGTTCTGTCCCTTGGCCTTATTCCCTTGAGACAGCGTCTGCTGCTGAATCTGGAGCTAGGCTGGCAGCTAACAAGGCTCAGTGATCCTCCTCCCTCTGTCCCCCGCCAGTGTTGGGGTTTTAGATGCACATAAAATGAACCCCATCATTTTTTTACATCAGTGTATGTGTGTACATGTGTGTGCATGCCATGCATGTGTGGAGGTCAGAGTTCAACTGGCACAACTTGCAGGATTCAGTTCTTTCCTTCTACCACAAGTCAGTCTGCAGGCTTGATGGGCAAGCATCCTTACCTGCTGAGCCATCGAACCACCCCGCCTTTTAAAATATGGGTTCTGGGGATTTAAACTCAGGTCCTCATGCTTGCACAATCAGTACTCTTACCCTCTGAGCTCTCTCCTCAGCCTTTTGTTATTAAATTAGTCCAAAAGTAGTCCTTCCAGCCTCGCTTCTTTCTCAGAAGTGTTCCAGTTAGTCTGTTTTTTGGCACAGTAAACTGCCATGGGCTTATTTTGAGCATACTTTGGACTAGATGTGGAGTCAGCCATTTTTCGAGGTTTTCCCCTGTGAGCAATGGAATTTGAATATGGATGTCAGTTCTCATGTGTTCATTGCTGCTGGACTGTCTTTGTTTCTAAATCTTTCCAATTGCCGGAACAACTTGAGTTTGTAGCTCTGCTGTTTCCCATTGGAACCTAATGTTGTGGAGTTCCTTTCATTGATATAGACTTGACTCTTTTTTCTCTTAGATGGAAGATTTTATTTGTCATATTTGTTTGTTTGCTTGTTTGGTTGGTTGGTTGGTTTGAAGCAGAATGGCCTCAAACTAGGTATAGAGCTGAGGCTGACCATGGGCCCCTGATTCTCTTTTCTCTACCTTCTGGGTGCTGGGATTACAGACATGCACCTTCATACCTGGCTTTGCTGTTGTGTTTTAAATGAGGCAAGAATTGCCAGGGCATGTCTGCATGTTAGTAGAAGATGATTAGAGAACTCAGTGATGCAAAGATAGAGGCGTGGGTTCCCACTGCATGGGAGGGACGGAATGGGAGTGCAAAGAGAGGGGACCAGGATGGGAGGGTGGATGATGTGGCTAAGAGTGGATGTGGGAACCTTTGCGCACCTGCCTTCCTCTGGGGGGGTGGGGTCAGCCACTGCCTGTGGACAGGGGGTCAGGCTTTTGCAGGTCTGAGGAGGGAAGGGTAAGAGGATTTCATGGCGTCTCCAAGCCTGTTCTGATTCTGTGGAGCTGATGGTGTTGGCATTCTGTCATTGAGTCCTCAGTGAGCAGCTGCTGCGGAGACTCCGATATGCCCCTCTGTGCTGAGGAGCCATCTGGGACCGGATGAGAGAAACCAGCTGTTTTCTTGCCTTTTTGTTCATTGAACAGATATTTGTTGTACATCTACTAAGTCCAGGAACTGTGCCAGGCCCTTGGGATACAGAAGCAATCCCAAGAGGTCATACATGTGCACCAGCTGCCCCTCTGCTTTGGATCATGCTTCCTGCTGGAGGCCAGAATAAAAGAATAAGCTGAGCATGGTGGTGCATACCTCTGATCCTGGTAATCAGGGATGATCATGAGTTTGAGGCCACCCTGGGCAACATAACAAGACCCTGTCTCAAAAAAGGGTGGTGGGGTGGGGAGGCCTCAGCAGTTAAAGGCATTGACTGCTCTTGCAGAGGACCTGGGTTCAGTTCCCAGCAGCCACATGGCACAACCATCAGTAACTCCAGTTCCAGGGGATCTGATGCCCTCTTCTGGTCTTTGTGGACATTGTATGTATGGGTTCCCTTGCATACGTGCCAGCAAGACACTCATACACATAAAAATACATTTTTAAAAACATTTAAAAAGATGAACAGTGAGGCCCCTGGGATTGGGGCGGTTTTCACCACTCAGCGTGTACCCCGATCCCGTGTGCCCCGCAGGACTATGAGAAAGCCCTGTTCTTCCCCTGCAAAGCCGCAGAGCTCGTCAATGACTATGGAAAAGGCTGGAGCCTCAAGTATCGGGCCATGAGCCAGTACCACATGGCTGTGGCCTACCGCCTGCTGGGCCACCTGGGCAGTGCCATGGAGTGTTGTGAGGTGGGTCAGCTGGGAAGCAGGCAGGTGACTGGGGGTGAGAGGGGGTCTCAGGCCCAGGACACAGAGCCCATCTCCTGTTTTCTAGATCAGCCCACAGAAGCCTTGAAGGCCTGTCCATGGGCAAACTCTCTACAGCTGAGCACCTGAAAGATGTGTTTGTACCATCAACCCAGACCTCACTTCCTTCCAGTCCATCTTCAGGGCAAGAGGCTTCCCTGTCCCATCACTCTCTATGAGCCTCTTTGAAAAGTAAAACAGAAGGGCTGGGGACATAGTTCAGTGGGTAGAATGCATGAAGCCTTGGGTTCAGTTCCCCAGCACCATATAAGACCCAGGGTGGTGGCGCACACCCGTGATCCCGGCATTCAGGAGGTAGAGGCAGAGGATTAGAAGTTCAAAGCCATCCTCAGCTACATAGTGAGTTCAAGTTCAGCCTGGGATATATGAGACCCTGTCTAAAAGAAAACAGAGACAGACATAGTGGCATATGCCAATCATAGCACTTGGGAGGCTGAGGCAGAATGATCACTGTGAATTCAAGTCTAGCCCAGACTACGCAGTGAGAACTTCTCTCAAAAAATCAAACAAAAGAAAGCTGGATGTGGTGGTACTGGCCTTAATCCCAGCCTTTGGAAGGCAACAGAGGCAGGTGGATCGCTGTGAGCTTGAGGCTAACCCGATCTACACAGAGAGTTCCAGGCCGGGCAGGGCTACAGAGTAAGACCCTGTCTCAAAAACCCGAAAACTGAAAATAAATAAAAAACAAACAACAAAAGCAAGAACAAAAGGCTTTTGAGTCTTAGACCTGTCCCAGTTCTGTGGCCACTTCCATCCCTAGGAGTGCCTTAATAAACTGTCCCTATTTATATCGTACGAAGAAGGGAGAAGGGAAGGAGAAAGGAAGGAAAGACAGGTGAGAAAGAAAAGCAAATTAAGAAGAGAGTCAGTCTTTGAAGTTCTACTGATCTGGGTTCAAATCCCAGTTTTGCTACTTAATCCGTTTGACCTTGGTGAAGTTATTTCTCTCTGAGCCTCTGTTTCCACCCATCAAATGTGGTACTGTGATCTTAGTAGCTCAGCACAGGAGACTTCAGCAATATGAGAAGTCTATTAGGTTCCACGGATGTGGTGATCCCTGGGCTGTCCCTTCTGAGGGGCCACTGGATAGAGGACACCCCATAGAGGGGTCACCCCATGAGCTAGCCTGAGCAACCGGCATCTCTTTTAGGAGTCCATGAAGATTGCTCTGCAGCATGGGGACCGGCCACTGCAGGCCCTCTGCCTGCTCTGCTTTGCTGACATCCACCGGAGCCGAGGCGACCTGGAGGTGAGGTCTGCAGGATGAGTGGGGAGAGCCTTGGACCTGGGCACCCGGATTCTAATCTCTGCCCGGCTCTGCAGACAGCCTTCCCTAGGTATGACTCTGCCATGAGCATCATGACCGAGATAGGAAACCGCCTTGGACAGGTGCAAGTGCTGCTGGGTGTGGCCAAATGCTGGATGGCCAGGAAGATGCTGGACAAGGTGAGTCAGGCCTCTCCTATGGTCAGAGCTCTCCGAAGTACTCCCAACTTTGGGCCACTCAGTCAACACGCTGGGGGTGTAGGGCTGGGCTTGGCGCCTTTGCCTAACATCTGCCTCAGCCTGTTCCCTTGATGCCAGGGCAGGCCCAGTTATTCTCCACACTCAGAGAAAGCCCATGCTTTGTCCAGGGACCCAGAGAAAATAAAGAGCCAGAGCCAGAGTCTGAGGCCAGAGTCTGAGCTTGTATGCTTCACTGTCTCCCCCGGTCTCACAGCGTCCCATGACACAGTCGCGTTCTGCCCACTCTGCATAAATGAAGGCAGAGCTAACCTGCTCCCAGTCTCTGGCTGCCTTCACTCACAGGGCAGTGGCCCCAGCTTGTCTCTCTTGCCAGGCCCACTGTCTCTTTCTTTGCTATGAGCTGAGACAGACCCTGCCCACAGCTCTGGCCTCTGCTTACCTTCCAGGCTCTGGATGCCATTGAGAAAGCTCAGGACCTGGCTGAAGAGGTGGGGAACAAGGTCAGACCTGATTCTATCTCCTGGATCTGGGGTCAAAAGCCAAGTGGGTAAACGGGGCGTGGTGGCACATACCTGTAATGGCAGTACTAGGGAGTAAGAGGATGGAGGGTCAGAATTCAAGGCCATCCTTGACTACAAAGTGAGTTGGAGTCCAGTTTGAGCTAGATAACACACTTTCTCAAAACAGAACAAGGGCTGGAGAAATGACTCAGCAGCGGAGAGCACCTGCTGCTCTTGCAGAGGACCAGAGTTCAGTTCTCAGCATCCACATTTGGTTCACAACCATCTGTGACTTCAGTTCCAGGGGATCCAATGCCATGTTGAGTCCTTCCTGGGCATTGCATGATATGGGTGAACTTACAACATCCAGACAATATACTCATACACATAAACTTTAAAAAAAAAATTTTAAAGCCAAAGGAGAGAGACATAGATTCTAACAGTGGAAGGCTCCTGGGTCTACTCGTACGCTAAGGCCCACTGCCCTCTGGGAGCTGCTCGTAGCCATCCTAATCCAGCTACCCTCCCCACCCCCGACCCCTGCCAAACTCAAGCTTTCACTCAGATTACATTTCTGGGGCAGGGCAGGCATTTCATAGCTTGGAGGATCCCAGAGTTCCATGTAGACACTTTGTTATTCATTAACAACACCTAACAAGGGACTGGAAACATGACTCATGATTGAGAACACTGGCTGCCCTTGCAGAGGATCTATGTTTGGTTCTTATCCACATGGTAACTAACAACTGCCCCAACTCCAGTTCCAGGGGATCTGATGCCTTCTTCTGGCCTCTGTGGACATTGCGTGCATGTGGTGCACTTATATGATGCAGGCAAAACTCCCATACACATCAAATAAATTAAAAAAAAAGCCAGGCATGGTGGTGTATGCCTCTAATTACAGCACTGGGAAGGCAGAGGCCGGTATATCTCTGTGAGGTCAAGGCCAGATTGGCCAGCCAGGGCTACATACTGAGACCCTCTCTCAACAACAACAACAAGCAAACAAGCAAACACAAAAAAACAACTGTGGCCTGTACTCCTGAAGAGCTGGGCACACACTGGTCCTTACAGGTGTAAGCTCCAGCCTTGCCTGTGGGGTGCACACAGTGACCCCATGTTATAGATAAGGAAAGGAAGGCCCAAGATCCCCCATCTACCAACTGATCTGTCTTAATGCCAAATTTCAAAGTGTATGCAGCTTCTCCAAATATGAATATGTCATAACTATAGCCATACTTTAAAGCATTGCAAACAGCTCAGTGTTTCCCAAAGTCATCTAGAAATTGTGCATTTCTGTGGGGTCAGGTGCCTAGCACAACCAAGATGCCGAAGTATATTTGTTTGGAGCTGGACCCCAGTCACTCTTGCTTACCCTGATTTGTTTTTAAAAAGGCTGATTAGAAATATATATTCAATAAAATAAGGAAACAAAGCCTTGTAGTAAGTTTGGTCAACAAAGTCTTTCAAAAACACAAGGTTAGCCTACCACGGTGCCACACTTCTGTCCTAGCACTTGGGAGGTAGGGGCAAAAGGATCAGGAGTTCAAGGTCATCCCTGAGTATGTAGGGAGGCCAGCCTGGGCTACATGAGGCAATATCTTAAAACAAAACAAGGGCCAGTGAGATGGCTCATCAGGTAACGCTGCTTGTCTCCAAGCCTGATCAGAGTTCAGTCACTGGAACGCATACGGTAGAAGGAGAGAACCAGTTCTGGAAAGTTGTCCTGATTTCTATCCTCACACACATAGACACATGCACACAAAATAAAACAAAATTAACTTCAAACGTTTAAAGGGGCTGGAGAGATGACTCAGCAAATAAGAACATTGGTTGCTCTTGCAGGGGACCCAGGTTTGGTTCCCAGGGCCCACATGATGGCTAAGAACCATTTGTAACTCCAGTTCCGGAGGAACTGGTCTCCATCAGCACTGTACACATGTGATGTACATACATAAATGCAGGCAAAACACTCATACAATAAAAATGAATAAATAACATTTTTAAAAATTAAAAACCAGGCTAGGCATGGTGGTACAGGCCATTAGTCCCAGCATTCAGGAAGCAGAAACAGGAAACCCTGTCTTAAAAAAGACAAAAATAAATAAATAAATAAAAACCAGAAAATAGCCAGGTGTGGTGGCCCCCGATGCCTTTAGTCCCATTAATTGGGAGGCGGAGGCAGGCAGATCTCTGTGAGTTTAAGGCCAGCTTGGTCTAAAAATAATGAGTTCCAGGCCAGCTGAGCTACAGGGACATCCTATGTCAAAAAGACCCCCGCACACACAAAAAAAACGGATAATAATGGAAGCCAGAGAGATGGCTCATCAGTTAAGAACACTAGCTGCTCTTGCAGAGGATCCGGGTTCGATTCCCAGCACCCACAACCATCTGCAACTCCGGTTCTAGGGTAATCTGATGCTCTCTTCTGACCTCTGCAGGCATTGCACAACATGGGAGCACACACGCATACAGGCAATACAGTCATGCACACAATAAAATAAATATATAAATAAAATAAAAATAGTAAATAAAACTTTTTTTTTCATTTTAATTAAAAACTAGAAAATGAAACAAAATCATGGGGTCCTGTGTTCTAGTTCCTGATGTGGAGAACTCTGGTCACACCTACCCCATCCATCTGTTCAAAAGAAATCAGAGGCTCTGGAGTGCTCGATACTTTTCCGAGGTCCATAGCAAGGCAGGGATGTGGCAAGAACAGCAGCTTACTAGAACTGACCATGGTCTCATCCCCCACCCCATCTGTCCCCACCCCATCTACCCACCACCACCACACCTCAGCTGAGCCAGCTCAAGCTGCACTGCCTGAGCGAGGGCATCTGCCGCAGCAAAGGGCTGCAGCGCGAGCTACGCGCGCACGTGGTACGGTTCCACGAGTGTGTGGAGGAGACAGAGCTCTACTGCGGCCTGTGTGGCGAGTCCATCGGGGAGAAGAACAGCCGGCTGCAGGCCCTGCCCTGCTCCCACATCTTTCACCTCAGGTGAGACAGGGTCAGGCTGGGCAGGGGGCAGGGCCACACTCACCCCACATAAAGGCAAACACCTTGCCTTGCAAGGGTCCTGGTGTGGTCTGAGAACATCCCACTGACTGCCTCTCCCAGCAGCCTTGTGAGGTGGAAGTGGCCATTTCATTTTGTTTTGGTTTGGTTCGGTTTTTGAGACAGGGTCTCACTATGTAGCCTTGGTCGGCCTAGAACTCACCATGTAGACCAGGCTAACCTCGAATTCACAGAGATCCGCCTGCCTCTACCTCCCGAGTGCTGCGTTAAAAGGCTTGTGCCACCTGGCTGAGGTGGTCATGCTTATCATCCCAAGAGAGGCCCCTTGAGCGTCTTCAAGTGAGTTCCCAGGGCGAGGCTGCAGCCCCTGGGCAGAGCAGGCAGGACCAGCAGCCGGAGGGCTTTCCTTCCGAGGGGCGGGAAGGGAGAAGACAGAGGGCCAGGGTCCCGGAGAAGGTCTGGCCTGGGTGAGTGGACAGAGCCCTCTGCCTCCTCAGGTGCCTGCAGAACAACGGCACCCGGAGCTGCCCCAACTGCCGCCGTTCCTCCATGAAGCCGGGCTTTGTGTGAAGTCAGCAGCCATCCTGGTGTTCACACCATCTGCCTTGGTTCCTTCTCCATCGAGCTGGGAGATCTGGTGAAATCCCAGGACAAGTCCTCCTCCTTAGCCACAGTCAGCGCCTGGGACCTACTGCTCCCCTGGGCCCAGCACCTGTCTCTTTGTACTTTGCTCTTTATAGAAAAATAAACTGTTTGTACCCGGCCTTAGTGATTCTGACCTCTCCTCCCCAAGGTCTGAGGGGTGGGGAGAATGAAAGTGAACCTTCCACATGGGCTTCCACAGACATAAGCTTCTCTCCACAAGTGACATCAGACCCTGCAGCCACCCTTGTAGGAGCTTGGACAACACAGTGAACAAGATCCCTGCCAGAGAGATGTACCATGCAAGGGGTTTCAGGGGAATTATTAGACCGTAAACACAATAAATAAACAATGTGGAAAGTGCTGGAAACTTGTGTGGACTGAATTGTAAATCTCTGCCCTACCAGTTTATCTGTGGATGCCCTAGTCTGTCAGGCTGATAGGACAAAATACCACATACTGGGTGCCTTCTAAACAACAGAAACTGGGGGCTGGAGAGATAGTCCAGTGGTTAAGAGTGTTCGCTGCTCAATCATGCTTACTGGCACTCAGATCCCTGCACCCACGATGAGAGGAGAGTTCACAACTGCCTGAACTCCAGCTCCAAGGGATCTGACTCCCTCTTCTGGCCTGTATGAATGGCTGTTCATACATATGTGCATGCATTAACATGGACACACAAATTAAATAAAAATTTGAAAGTTAAAAAATTTTATTTATTCCAGTACTCGAGATTGGGAAGCCCAAGATCAAGATATCAGTAGATCTCTTGTCTGAGGGGCGCCCACTTTTTAGTTCATAGATGTCTTTTTATTTATTATTTTATTTTACTTGGGAAAGGATCTCCCTGTAACTCCAGCTGACCTGGAACTTGCTGTGTAGACCAGACTTGCCTCCATCTCACAGACATCTGCGTGCCTCTGCCCCCTGAATGCTGAGATTAAAGGCATGTACACCATGCCCCGCTTTATTTATTTTTTTGAGACAGTTTTACTATGTAGCCCTGGCTGACCTGGAACACACGATGTAGACCAAGCTGGCCTCAAACTCATAGAGATCTGCCTGTTTCTGCTAAGATTAAAGGTGTGTGCCACCACACCTGGTTCCTGGTGTGTCTTCACATGGTTAAGTTCCAAAGAGACTTTTTGTGGGCCTTTATTTTTAATCATAAAGGGATTGATTTCATTCATGAGGGCTCTGTCCTCATGACCTCACCATCTGCCCCACTACAAATCTCACCATGTGGAGGATTAGGTTTCAATACATGATTTGGTATGTACACAAACATTGTTACCATAGTAAAGCCTAATCCCCAGTATGACTGTATATGAGGATAAGGCCTTGGATAACGGTTAAAGACTGGGGAGATAGCTCAGTCAATGGGAAGAGTGCTTGCCAAGCATGCATGATTAACATGGTTAGCATTCAGTCCCCAACACCACATAAACCAAGTATGGTAGTGGACGCTTGTAATTCTAGCACTTGAGGGTAGATACAGGAAGATCAGAAGTTCAAGGTCCTCTTCTGCCACATAGCAAATCTGAGGCCAACCTGAGTACATGAAGCCCTCCCCATCTCAAAAAAAAAAAAAAAAACACAACAGTTAAGTAAGGTTCTAAGGTTGGGACAGTAATCCAACAGGACTGCTGTCCTTAGAGATGAGACACTGAAAAGACAAGAGTGCTTTGCCGGGTCTTCCGTGATGCAGACAGCATCTCTAAATGTATTTTGGTCATATCCACCCTCCCCTCCATCTTTCCCTGGGTGCCTCCCCAAATATGATCTCCTTCCAACTTCATGTCCTCCTCTAAGTCCAATTAGTGCTGCCCAAGTGCTCCTGTGTGGGAGACCATCCACTGCAGCCGGGGACCTACCAGTATCCACATCCCAGCCGGCACCACCTACCAATAGCTCCTCAGCTAGGGGTGGAGATCCGGTGCAGGTTACAACTGCTGTGAAACCATGAGTTTAACAGCCATCCATGTCATGTCCAGAAGAAAACATCACAGCCATCTTGGATTGTTTTGTTATTGCTGCTTTCTTTCTTCTTCTTTTTTGGAGTCAGGGTGTCTCACCAGGACCTGGGGATCACGGATTCAGCTGGACTGACCGTCTGCCTGTGCCCACCTCCCCTGTGCTGAGATGACAAGTTCATGCCATCTTGCCCCGCTTTCTATGTGCATAGCAAGCGTTTCACCAGCTGAGCTGTCTCTCCAGCTTCATTATTGTTTATATGGAGAGAGATTCACCATCACCATGTAGGTAAATATATTAAGGAAGTCATGAGGAGAAGAATTACAGATATGGAAAAGATGTGATGTTAAACTGAATTCTGTAGTAATAATATGAAATTATGAATTTCAGAAAATATACCTAGGGACTGGAGAGCTGACTCAGCAGTTAAGAATGTTTGCCCCTCTTGAAGAGGACTACAGTTAGTTCCTAGAATCCACATCAGGTGGCTGTAACTCCAGTTCTAGGGAATCTGGTGCTGTCTTTTGGTCTCTGTGGGTACCTGTACACACGTGTGCACACATACATAGACACACACACATAAATAAAAGTAAAATATTTTCAAATGATACAGCTACTTATAGGACTAAACATATGCGTGTGTGCGTGTGCGTGTGCGTGTGCGTGTGTGTGTGTCCAGAGGCCTGGAGCAGTGACATGCCATCAGCAGTCAGCACACTTACTATCCAGATCTTGGCTTCTAAATACCATGTTCCCAAAAAGAACCAGGCTCTTTGGGGAACAACCTGTTCTAGGCTTGAGCCATGGGAATGACAAGATGAGCCTGGAATAGCATATGCCAAAAAGCAAAGGAAACTGAAAGGGAGATGAGGGTGACTCCGACAGACTTGGGAGCCGGCTTGGATGGCTCCTGCGCCGCACTGCTGGCGACTCATCATGACTGCTTGTTGGCACAGGCCGCCATCACAAAGTACCGCGGAATGGTGTTTTAAGCAGGCAAAATTTATTTCCTTCCAGTTCTGGAGAATCAAGTGCAAGATCAAAGTGCCAGAAAATTCTAGAAGCTGCCTTATCACTCTGTCCTTACATAACCCTTCATTTGTGCTCCTCCAGTGACAGAGGTATTCTTTCTCTCTTCTTCCAGTAAAAGTACTAATCCTTCCACGAGTGTCCCACCACATCTAAGCCCAACCACCTCCCAAGTCCCATCTCTAAATGCCATCATATTCAGAGCTGGGACCTCAACATGAGGATTTTAAAAATATTTTATTTATTATTTTTATTTTATGTATAAGTGTGTGTTGCATGTATGTAAGTGCACCCATGAAGGTCAGAAGAAGGCGTCGGATCCCCTGGGACTGGAGTTACAGACAGTTGTTAGCTGCCATGTGGGTGCTGGGAATAGAACCTGGATCCTCTGCAAGCACACTCAGTATTCTTCACCCACTGAGCCATCTGTCCAGTCCCTCATCATGAGGATTTCTGAGAGACACAGATTTTCTCCACAGCAGTGACACAAATATTATTGACTAAGGTAAGGACCCATACTAATATAAATAATTAGAAACCAAGTTAGTGAAATATTTACCTAGTCCCAAATTTCTTCCTCACAAAACGGGTATTAAATTTTTAAAACTTTAGTGTGTGTGTGTGTGTGTGTGTGTGTGTACACGCATGTGGCCACTCATGCCATCATGCTTGTGAAGGTCAGAGCCCAACTTTTGGGAGTCCAGTTATCTCCTCCAACTATGTGGGTCCTTGAGGTCAAATTCAGGTTATTAGACTTACAGCAAGTGCCTTTCCCCCGGAGTCATCTTGCTGGCCACATGGATCTTAATTTTAAAGGGATGGAAGCACTCAGTCTCCGTGGACATGTTTGGCTGACCCCAGCTTCATCAAGCAAGAAGCAGGAGGACACATTGAAATCTTGTGTAATCTGAAAGGAGTGAAGGAGAACACTGGATGGACACAGAAACATCTCTCGTAGTAACTGTGATCTTCAGACGTTTCCAGATCACAAAGCCAAGAAAGCCTGAGAAACTGTTCCAGGAAGAAAGGCACTAACAGCACTGCGTACATTCCTCCCTTCTAGGCTGGATTCCTTTCCTGTAAAGGGTGTTACTGGGACAATTGGTGAAACTTCAATAGGGCCTGACTGAGGATTGTACCATAACACACAAGTATTAATTTCTTCCTGTTGCAAGTGGTGCAGTGGTTAGGGAGAAGAATGTTTTGTTTTGATCTAATGCTGCTGACTTAAGTGGGAATGCTAGGCAGGTGCTCTGCGGCTGGGCTACAGCCCTAGGATCCCTCAGGGGGATGTTCTTGATTTTAGAAAATTCATATGAAAATACCTGTCAGGCCAGTGAGATGGCTGAGCAGCTGAAGACACTTGCTTCCGAGCTGGACAACCTGAGTTTGATCCTCAGGACCCACATGGTAGGCAGAGAGAACCAGCTCCTTCAAGTTGTCCTCTGATCTCCATGTGCATGCCGTGCCATATCCACCTCCAACATGCACACAAAATAATGCACATGTAATAAAAACCCTGTATTCTACATTAAAAAAATATTTTAAAGGGGGAAGGTTTTGAGACAGGCTGTAGTATTACAGTGGTTCTAAGGGGTGGCTTCACTGAGAAGGGGGCATTGAGAGAAGACTTAAGAGAAGTAAGGAGGGTTGAAGGTATAGTTCAGTGGTAAAGTGCCTGTCTAGCATGTAGAAGGCACTGGGTTCAAATCCCAGTACTGAAAAAAGAAGGGAGGAGGCAAGAAAAGCAGATGTAATCGTTCACAGCTGCAATTCTAGGACTCAGAGGAATGAGGCAGGAGGATTACCTTGAGTTTGTGACTAACCTGGACTCGATAGTAAGTCCCAGGCTGGCCTAGGCTATTGAGTGAGATCCTGCTTTAAAAAAGGGAGGGTGGAGAGTCAAGCAGTAATGTCCAGGAAAGAGCATTCAGGAAAAGGGACCAGGAGTCTACAGCAGGGGCTTGCATGGAATGAGTCAAAGGACAGCGAGGAAGCCTGTCACCACAGCCCCAGGGAGTACAAACGCAGGGGCCTCGTGGGCTGTTGTAAGGATTTGGGCTCTCAGTGACACAGGCAGCTGTTGTGGGGATTAGGTAGAGGAGTGACATGATCTGACTGGTTTTTAAAAGAATTTCTCTAGTTGCTATGTAGAGAACGGACTAGGTACAAGACAACTGGCTTGGATGCTTCAAAAAATGGCAAAGCATTAAAAGACAAAATGGTTGGGGGTTGGTTGTATATTAGAGACTAAAGAGCTGGTGTAAATGTATGCTTGTAATCCCATAATCCCAGCACTTGGGTGTCTAAGGTAGGAGGAATGCTACAACCTCAAGGCTGGCCTGGGCTACATAGTGAGATCCAGGTCAGCCTGGGTTACAGTGTGAGATGCTGTCGTGAGACCCATACAAAGGAGACTAAAGAGATGTCACACATAAATACAGCTTGTGACCTTTGTACTGTTTTGTGGACAACTGAATTAATTTTACTAGGGATTGCACCTTCAGTAGTGTTATGTCAGTTTTAGATCCTTGTGTGATGTATTGCAGTTACAGATGGGAATGTCTTCGTTCTTAGGAGACACGGGTGGAAATGGTGAAATAACATGAAATCTAACTTATTTTGACATCATGAAAACAACAGCTTACAAGGAGAAAAAAAAAGTGTGGGATGAAACACACATAGAATAAATGTCACAACATGTTATCAATTGGCAGATCTACGTGAAAGGTATAAAGGTTTTCATTGTTTATTCTCCCAATGTCATGTATATTTTACATTTTTCAAAATAGTGGGTTTTTCAAAATAATAAAGTTTAGGGAAATATCCAGAAACTGAACCAAATAGAGAGGAGGATGTGTGGATATATGAGAGAAGAGAGGAGAGAGAGAAAAAGAGGGGGGAGGGGAGATTCTAGGGAATGGGTTCATGTTTGACAAATTCCAAAATTTGCAAAGTGAAAATTTGGTACTGAGGATGTGGCTCAGTTGGTAGATAGCTTCCCTAGATGAGGCCTTGAGTGTGATTCCCAACACTGTATAAACCAAATGTGGGTGTGAAAGTCTGAATACAACCTCAGCACTTTAAGGCAGGAAGACCAGAAGTTCAAGGACATCCCCCTACTACATAGCAAGTTCATATAGTTCTAAAAAGAAATATGTTTTGTGGACTGGGCACTTTCTTGGGCTCTTGGGGACTTGTACAAGTAATTAGACATGTGTACACTTGTTTATAAGGCAGAGGGACAGCACAAACAACCGAATCACCACAGAGAGGCTCTGTCTGTAAATGTCCAAGACAGGAAGTCAGAGAATGGGAAATGGAGACTTGACTGGTCCCTGGGGTTCAGGGAGGCTTCAGGACTGATTTGAAAACATGATATTCAGTAGGGACATGGGGTTATGGGAAGAGCTGCAGAGGGCCAGAGTGGGAAGGGTTATTGAGGGTCCCAGATACTAGTAAATGGCAGAGGCATGGGTACTTTGAGGGCAATGTGGCTTATGGGCAAGATGTGGTCAGGGATCAGACTTCTTTATGCTTTATAGTTCTTTTATTAACTTTATTTTTATTTTATGTGTATGAGTGTTTTGCTTATGTATATTTAAGTGCATCCATGCGTGCAGTGTCCATGGAGGCCAGAAGAGGGTGTCAGTCCTCTGAAAATGGAATTATGGATGTTGTTAGCCATCATGTGGATGCTGGGAACCAAATCCTGGTCTTCTGCAAGAGCAGCCTATGCTTTTAACCACTGAGTCATCTCTCCAGCCCCCTTGTTTTCTTATTTAGGGAGTGGGTACCATAACCAGATCTAGCTTAGGTCTCATGTCTGTGCATGCTCTTTGAAGAACAGATTAGAAGGGGTGGATCTCATGCTAGCCTAAAGCTGACACAGAGTAACATCTACCTTCCTACCATCCTCAGAGCCCTCCGACATTCACCATCGTGCTTAATCTTCACCGAGTCCTGTGTGGTCAATATGACAAACTGAAGTCCAGGCAGGAGACAAGAGATGTCAAAGGTCACTTGGTAGAGTCCAGCCCTGTCTTCCCCGTACCCAGTCCCTTCCTCAGGAGTCTGCTCGTAGAGCTGCCCTGCCGTTCCTGGTGCTCTCCTGGCTCCAGTCCCTATTGGTACCAGTGTGATGACTCCCAGCACCCTATGTCTTCCTTGCTTTGGACCTGACCTAAGCCTTTCCCCGCAGAGGTGCAGATGGATTGGCCTTAAGCTGGGTTTCTCCCTAAGTTTCTCAGTTCCCTGCTGGGATGACCTTCTCGATCTCCTTGAGCACCACATTCTTTTTTTTGTTCGAGACAAGATCTCCTTCTAGCCCCAGTTGGTCTGGAACTCACTATGTGCATCAGGCTGGCCTTGATCTCACAGGATTTGCCTGCCTCTGTCCCCTCAGTGCTAGGATTAAAGGTGTGTTCCACCAATCTGGCTCGGAAACCTTCATAAACTGTTCTTTCTCTCCCATCTCCCCAAGACATCACTAACTCCTGGGCTCTCGAGAGTCTTGATCAATCCTGTTATTCTGGATGAGAAATTCAGCCTGTAAGACCTTTAAAAAGCCATGTGGGCTGATAGTTCCCTTTCCCTGCCTTCTTTTACTTCTCTCTCCTCTCTAGCTTATGTGCAAACATGAGCATGTACGTGTTGTATGTGTTTGTGTGTGGATGTGCTTGCCTATGTGTATGTATGTAGAGGTCAGAGGTCAACGTCAAGTATCTGCCTCAAAGGGTTCTGCCTGCCTCTGGTTCCTGGGTGCCACACTACTCACCCCCAACCAATTTTTCTCTTTAAAAATGGTTAATGTTGGCCAGACATCAAGGCACACACCTTTAATCCCAGCACTTGGGAGGCAGAGGCAGAGGACAGATCTCTGATTTCAAAGCTAGCCTGGTATACATATCCAGTTCCAGCCTGGCTGGGGCTACAAAGAGACCCTGTCTCAAAACAAACAAACAAACAAACAAACAAACAAACAAACAAACAAAAAAACCAAAAAACCCCTCCACCAAAGTGGTTAATATTACAGGGCTCAGGAGATGGTTCAGTGGGGAAAGTGTTTGCCTTGCAAGCATGAGGAACTAGATCCAATGCCCAGAACTCAGGCAAATGGGCTTCATGGTCTACCTATTAGCCCAGCATTTAGGAGCCAGAGACCGGATCCCCAAGCACACTGGCTTAGCTAGATTATCTGAGCTCCAGGTTCAGCAAGGGACCCTGCCTCAACATAAAGTGGGGAGTGATCAAAGAAGCCATCCGTTGTCAACCTCTGGCTTCCACATGCTTGTGCACCCCCCGCATGCACCCTCCATATGCATATATACAAGTGTACCCCCCACACAGGCTAAATAGACAAGTAATAAATAAAAACTGATTTGTTTCTCCCCAGTAACTTAGGATGGCCAGTTTGTGCATAAATAGCTGTAAAAATGTTGCCTAGGGTGGCATCCCCTCTTTTTGTTCCTTTGCACAGGGTTGAATATGCTGTTTATGGTTGAGAGGCAGTGCCATTTTACCGATCTCCCAATACCATGACCCTAGCCTTGGGGTGAACCGCGCGCCTCCGCAGACGTCTTTTCAGCTACGGATCAGATTAAAACTCCATTTCCCCAAAGACCCCTCGGCTCCAGCCTTTCTCCTTCCCCTTCCGGTTTCGCGGAAGGCCCCGCCCCTGCCTGAGTGCTGGCCAATCGCTGCCCCATTTCTCACCTCCCCGCCCGGCACAAACCGGAGCCGCCCGCGAGCCCCGGGGCGGGCCTTGTGGCCGGGTCTGGTTCCTGGAGTCGGAGCAGCAGATTCGCTCGGCGTCGCCGACGGAGCTCATCCTACCGAGAGTCAGGATCTGCGGGAGAGGTCCTCCGCTGGTCGAGAGAAGGCAGTAAGAAAGGCCGCGGCCGCCTCCCGCCGGGGTTCCTGCCCATTCCCAGCTGCGGCCTCTTCCTGAAGGACATGAATCTGCTGCCGACGCCCGAGAGTCCAGTGACTCGGCAGGAGAAGATGGCGACCGTGTGGGATGAAACTGAGGTGGGCGCCGGGAGTCTTTCGGGGTCCCAGAGCGCGGGCCAGAGGGCAGGACGCTCTTGGCGGGAGGGGAGGAGATGGCTGGGAGTCAAGGTCCGCCCCGGACCCGGGGACAGGGCCTCCAGAAATGTGGGCAGAGGTCCTTGCTTCTTCATCCTTCATTTAATGGTAGGGAAACTGAGGCAGTGAGGGGGTAATGGAAGCCCCGGGTGCCAGCCCTGAGTAACAGTAAATCTTTTTTCTTTAAACAGCAAGATGGCATTGGGGAGGAGGTGCTCAAGATGTCCACAGAAGAGATCATCCAGCGCACACGGCTGCTGGACAGCGAGATCAAGGTGGGCGCGTGGTTCGGGTGCAGGCGGTGGGACCCCAGCAGGACTCACCCGGCCCACCCAATACCTGTCTACTTCCTTTTCCACCCTAGTGCAGGAAGCCTGAGGCCTGGGGCTTCCACCTGGGACAGAAAAAGAAAAAAGAAAACTAAACTTTAAAAAGGGAGAATGGACAGAGTGATTGAGGACCAACCTGAGATGAGTTATGAAATCTCCTTTCCCAAGGAAGTCTTTAAGTATGCTCAAGAATATTTTTATAGGCCAGCCTGGCCTACACAAGGAGACTCTCTGGAAACAAAATGCAACAGAATCCTTTTAGTATAACTCCATTTTACAGATGAGATATCTGCCCCACCCTGTGAAAAAGTATCTACCACTGCTACTTAGCCAGGAAGTTTTCAAACCAGCCTCTTGTTTTGCCTTGTACTGCACGTAGACACAGGCAGGCTGGGCTTTCAGAAAATCTTAGACATAGTTAGATGGAGGTAAGAGGGTCCCTGGGCAGCCTAGACCTCATCAATTACAGGGCCCTGATGGAAGCTGATCCAGGCTTGAACTTTGCTTTCTCTCATCCCAGATCATGAAAAGTGAAGTGTTGCGTGTCACTCATGAACTCCAAGCCATGAAAGACAAAATCAAAGAGAACAGTGAGAAAATCAAAGTGAACAAAACCTTGCCGTACCTTGTCTCCAACGTCATCGAGGTGTGTGTGTATGTGGAGGGGAAGACAGTCAGTGGGGCTTGGAGACAACATGGGATGGGGCCCATAGGGTTAGAGTGGATACAAGTTTTTAAGCCAAACTACATGTTAGATCTACAGCTCCAGAGGCTCCCTTCCTAGACACAGGCCTGCAAAGGTCTTAAAGTCTCTCATTCATCCTTTTTTTCTTCCTGGGGCAGATGTATATAGAAGCAGCATTTAAACAGATTTTTTTGTCAACCCTCTGGCATATCAACTGTACCTTTACTAGACTCAAGCCTAGTTTGAGGAGTGAAGTAGGGCCCACCGGCCTTGTGAGTGGGGGAATTGTCTTGGCCCAGGCAGCACTGGGCTCTGGGATGCCCATGGGGCTGAACATTTTTCCTTCTTAGCTGCTGGACGTTGATCCCAATGATCAGGAAGAGGACGGTGCCAATATTGACCTGGACTCCCAGAGGAAGGGCAAGTGTGCAGTGATCAAAACTTCCACCCGACAGGTGAGGCTTGATCATAGAACAGAGTGAGGGTGAGTGTGGGGCAGCCCTGGGAGCTTCTGAGGACAGTGACCGAGACTCATTCTTCCCACAGACGTACTTCCTGCCTGTGATTGGCTTAGTTGATGCAGAAAAGCTGAAGCCAGGAGACCTGGTGGTGAGTGCTGTTTGAGCTCTGGCAGGGCTCATTCCATTGAGCTTATGTTGTCCTGGGGCACTTTTGCATCTGAACTTGGCATAGCTGTGATTTGGCTACTTGCTCTTAGATTCTTGCATTTCCCAGTCCTGTAGCTTTCCTTTCACTCTCTAGATAACTGTTCCCAAGCCTGTCGGGCAGACCTGGGACAAATCTGAGTGCTGCATGCTCTGTCCTCAGGGTGTGAACAAAGACTCTTATCTGATCCTGGAGACCCTACCCACAGAGTATGACTCACGGGTGAAGGCCATGGAGGTGGACGAGCGGCCCACAGAGCAGTACAGTGACATCGGGGGCCTGGACAAGCAAATCCAGGAGGTGAGGGAGGCTTGGCAGCTGCTAGCAGCCTTGCCAGCTTTTCATGGTTTTCCACCTCATTGACTAGAATGTATCCTCTTTCAATACTCCTTATCCTTGTAGCATAGCAGCATGAGGAGGAAAAAAGCAGTTTCACATGATAATAGGAGCCTGGGTTCCAGAGAGACTGGAGGGCATGCCCAGGGCCACGGAAGTTAGGGTCAGAATTCCACTCAGGCTCTTGTTCTTGGACCAGTATCTGTCTGCCTGTCTGTATTTAAATTTATTGTGTGTGTGTGTTTGTGTGTGTGTGTGTGCGTGCATGTGTGCATGTGTTTGTGTTTATGGGTGCATGCATACATGGGTATAATTGGAGCCAGAAGAGTTTGTCAGATATCCTTTGTCACTTTCTGCATTTTCCCCTTGAGACATGGTCTCTCAATGAACCTGGAGTTATGGTTGGTGGCCAGCAAGCCCCACTGATCCTTCTGTGTCTGCCCCCACAGCAATGGGCTATAGGTTTGTAGCCATGCCAGTCTTTACAGGAGTGCTAAGGATTTGAACTTAGGTCCTCATGTTTGCACAGTAAGTGCTCTTACTTGCTGAGCCTTATACCCAGCCCAGCACACTGTATTTTCTATACATCTTGCTCTACTTAAGAAAGTCTGTCCTTAGGGTGGGAGGTGGGTTTTCTGTGTCTTTTTGTTGTTGGGGAAGGAGAGGAGAGCGGTCCTGAATTGGAGTAGTGGGGATTCAGATTAGGGTTGAAGTCATTAAGGGTTAGGCTGAAGGAGCCCTCAGGGCATAACTCTCCTCACCCAGGACTTCTTCCTGGCAGCTGGTGGAGGCCATTGTCCTACCTATGAACCACAAGGAGAAATTTGAGAACTTGGGCATCCAGCCCCCAAAAGGGGTGCTGATGTACGGGCCACCTGGTACAGGGAAGACACTGCTAGCCCGAGCCTGTGCTGCTCAGACCAAGGTATGTATGGGGTCCAGGAGGAGGTGAGTGGGGCTGAAGCTATTTGAAGTGGTCTGGGGGGTCCTGGGAGCCTCTGGAACCTTTGGTCTGATCTATGCCCTCACTCTCAGGCCACCTTCTTGAAGTTGGCCGGCCCCCAGCTGGTGCAGATGTTCATTGGAGATGGTGCCAAACTGGTCCGTGATGCCTTTGCCCTGGCCAAGGAGAAGGCACCATCAATCATCTTCATTGATGAGTTGGATGCCATAGGGACCAAGCGGTAAGAGTGTGCTGGGCGCTCTCTCTCCCTCTCTCTGGGGAGGCTTAACTCCCATCTGCCCTTTCCCACCGTGTTCCTGCTCCTTGGTAGGAGCTCCTCTATTGGGTTCTGCTTCCAAATCTCTCAATGCTGCCACATTCCTCTCAGAACAAGCCTGGTTGCTTCACATATACCTAAAGTCCCTCACATGCAGAGATCCTTTCTAAAACCCCTTCTAGGTCACCTAGTTGCTCCTTGGCGTAAGTGCTAAACGTGTGCATGTGGCCTACATGGCCCCATGTGCCACTGCTGCTCCTCCTCACTCTGCTCCCCCCAGCATCCCTAGATGGTCTCCCAGTGTCCACTTGGTTTTCCGTGTGGCTGGCTCTCTAATGCTCTCTCAGTGGTTGCCCAGCTGTTGTTCTCAGGGACCCTTCCTTGGGCTTCCTGATACGCCGAGCCTATATTTCTAAGTTTTAGCTCTGTGGGACTGTGCCTTGATCAGCGTCAAAAATTAGGTCCTGGCTGCTTCTCTTCACTGTTTATCCTCAGCCCGCACCTGATTCCAGAAGTTTCATCAGGCTCTGACTGCTGTGGTTACCTGTTGTAATACCTTTCTCTGTGCCAGTCCTTGGGCCGGGAACCCCAAGTTGAGGCAGCCGTTTCCCTAGACAAGTTGGGATAGTTTGCAGTGGGTGGTGGAAGGGCTCTG
This sequence comes from Eospalax fontanierii, assembly GCA_035773235.1. NCBI lineage: Eukaryota > Metazoa > Chordata > Mammalia > Rodentia > Spalacidae > Eospalax > Eospalax fontanierii. The sequence continues at coordinate 18,403,335 of CM069526.1, forward strand.
CCTAAACTGTGATCTCACTGGTATCTTGGCCTCCTGTGCACCCCAGCTTTGACAGCGAGAAGGCCGGGGACCGGGAGGTGCAGAGGACCATGCTGGAGCTTCTGAACCAGTTGGATGGCTTTCAGCCCAATACCCAAGTAAAGGTGAGTGAAGGAAATGCACCTCAGCGGTCAAGGGGCTGATCCAGGTCACCTGCTGGGGAGTGCTAGAGCTAGAGTTCTCTGTTGTCTTCCCCACGCCCTGAGCTGCTTTCTGCCTGTTATGGCCATGACTGTGCCTGTGGGTGGATGCCCTGCTCCACCAGTCCAAGTAGCCACTTCTCTTCTTCCTTAGGTAATTGCAGCCACTAACAGGGTGGACATCCTAGATCCTGCCCTGCTCCGCTCAGGCCGCCTGGACCGCAAGATTGAGTTCCCGATGCCCAATGAAGAGGCCCGGGCCAGAATCATGCAGATCCACTCCCGGAAGATGAATGTCAGGTGAGCAGAGAACCGAGTGAGCGGCAGCAATGGGTCAGGCTCAGTTCTCACCACTTCTGTCCTGAGCTTCCTCAGTGTCTCTGACCGTCCCGCCTTCCCGTGCATGTATGTTCTCTCTTCCACACGACAGCCTCTCTTTCTTACCAGTACCTGAGGCTCTGACCCTAATTCTAAGTGCTGAACGCCTCATCCTCCCCACATCTGAAGGCACACAGACCTCTACAGCCCAGGAGGTGGGCACAGCCTGAGCATGACCTAAGGGAGTCTAGCCAGGGCTTAACGGCCCAAGCTCAAATCTGTACAGTCTTCAGCAGGTGGCTAACCCTTCTAAGCATGTTTCGTTATTTGAGACCTAGGGATAATTGTCTTGGTCTTTGGAGGTTGTGAGAAAGAACAGACATGACAGTATCTCAGGCACAGTCCTTGACACAGGAGGACAGATGTGGTAGCAGCTCTGTGCTGGCTGATGCAGGGCTCTTTGGGGTTGTGATGCCACCTTCCATCTGCATAACCCCCTGCTCTACCACCTCAGGCTGAGTTGTTCCCTGGAGTTCCAGATGCAGGGTTCTAGAAGACTAAGAGTATAAGAGATCCTAGAAATAACCTGCTCTACCATACTTTGTACTACAGCCTGGGTCAGCCTGGGTAAATGACTTGCCTATCATCAGATGACTTGCTTTCACTGCTTGATGAGGAATGAGGATATATTAGGACATCTTCTCATTTCTGGCCCCTCCCCATTAGTAACTGAACCTTGTCTGTCCTTTCTCCAGTCCTGATGTGAACTATGAGGAGCTGGCCCGTTGCACTGATGACTTCAACGGGGCCCAGTGCAAGGCTGTGTGTGTGGAGGCGGTGAGTGTTCAGGAAGGGTGGGTGGGTGGGTTGCTTTAAGCCTTGCCCCTTCCCTGGATAAGTCAGGGGTCCAGGCCTTTGGGAGCTGTATCCAGAGTACAGGGAGGCACCCTAGACTGTATCTGTCCTGGTTACAGGGTATGATCGCACTGCGCAGGGGAGCCACGGAGCTCACTCACGAGGACTACATGGAGGGCATCCTGGAGGTGCAAGCCAAGAAGAAAGCCAACCTGCAGTACTATGCCTAGGGCCATCTCTGGTCTGCTCCCTGCTGTGCTGGCTAAAGTTCATAATAAAAGGTGGTTTGTGTTTTCTGCCACCTGTCTGTCTCATCTCCCTGGGCTCTGAGTAGGAGAGTAGGATGTGGAGAGGAGGCTCCTTCCTCAGGGGCTACAGCTGGGAAATCCCAGGAAGTCTGTGGGCCCCAAACCAGTTGTCAGGGTGAGGCCCTGTGGGGAGGTACAGGGCACAGCTGTTGCCTAGAGTCTCCATTCCTGCCACAAGTCTCCTTGACCCTTTTAGGGACTTGTGGAACAGCCTAAAGAGAAGCTAGAATTTCCCATTTTTCATTTCAGTGTTCTAGTTTAGACCTTGTTGTTTTGGTAAGCCAAGGCTTTATTTAGGGCTTTGGCTCTTGAAATGAACCCCCAAGTTTCCAGGCTTGTGGACCATTTTCTCCATAGGCCTCCATTAGCCTGTCACCCTGTTTCTTCCTGCTGACAAATGAGCATTGCACAAGATCCACTCTGAAAGTCCCTTAGGCCTAACCTTCCATCATACTCTGTCCTCACCAGCCCTGGAATCTGCTATCTGCCCTGCTCCCTGTGGAGTCCTTCAGCCTTCAGTTTTCTGTGGAGTCTTGCTGGTTCTAGTCTAGGAGTGACTTCCAGTTCTTCACCTCACATTGGGCTAGTGTGGGGTATTTCCTAAATGCTGACTGGGTGGCATGCTATACAGGTCTTTTATTTTTTTTCTTGAGACAAGATGTCTTGTAGTTCAGGCTGGTCTTGAACTCAGTATATAGCTGAAGTTCACTTTGAACTTCTGATCCTCTGTCTGCATCTCCCAAGTATTGAGAATACAGGCTTGTTCACCACTTCTGGTTTATGTGGTGCTGAGGGTGGAACCCACGACTTAGTATATGCTAGGAAAACCAAGATACATTGCCAGCCCCTGTACAACTCTTAATTTGTAAATTTTACCTAGTTATCAGCATAGCTACTGTAGGAGCCCCATTGTTAACTTATTGTGTGTGTGCATGTGATGTATGTGCCACAGCACAAGTCACAGTGCACACGTATCACGGGGTAACTGGAGTCAGTTCTTTTCCACCTTTACATGGGTTCTGGAGATTGAACTTAGATCTCCAAACTTGCACAGCAAGTGCCTTTATCTACTTAGCCATCTCCCTGGCCCAGGTGTCTCCATTTACAGATGTAATCAAGTCAGACCCATCAGTCAACTTTGTATTGAGCTGTTTGGGCTTCGGTGGCCCCAAATGACTTTTCAAAGGTAATAACCCTCAAAATTTGGCCTTCTTGTCCAAAAGGGACAAAAGCCCCCAGTCACCTCCTTTCCTCTTTCCCCTTCTCCAGTGGACATGGCTGCAGGTAGCTACTGTGACGCCTCCACAGGCCGGCCTTCCTGGCTCTGCATCTCCTCTCTTCCCGCCAGCTTCACCTCCCCCAGTGCTCTGCTCTGGCCATTGCGTCCTGCCTGGTGAGCCCACTGATTTCTCACCTCCTACTTCAGGAGCCTGGCAGCATAGCCGTTGAAGTGCTGGCTCCGTACCCTAGCCTGGACTTGGGTGCCTTTACTCCCTTGGAACAATGGAATTTGTTCTTGACCATCACACCCCAGTGAACCTGTAGGCACCACCGTCACCCCTTCACTATAAAATGGGACCCTCCTTCCCTACCTGCACCAGTGCTAAGTGCAGTGGTTGATTGTAATCCTTGGCATGTGCCTGCCAGCTGGGCTCCACATCTGGCAGCCCTGTGCATCTGCTTAGGTGAGAGACAAGTATGGGGTCTTTTAGGCCTGGACTAATGAGGTCCTTGGGACCGTTACCTCACTGGGTATGTCAAAACTGGATGGAACAGATACTCCCCTCTTGAATGTCTGGCTCTTAGAATACTAACAGCTAAGCATTCCCAGCTAAGGGGAAAGCTGACTTTTTTTCTACCAACTTGTACTAGACTCAGTGACACCACACAGGTGGCTTGTCCTGGCCAGTGGGCTACTGAAGGTGGCTTGTTGGCTTGGAGAGGAACGAGGACAAGATGCCTTCTGCAGCTGCTGATGGTACTCTGGGAAGCAGCACCCCCTAGTACCTGAGGATAACTGCATTCAGAGAAAGGGCATGGTAAAGATCCTTTCTCCTTGTTTCTTGACGGGACTGGGATGGCCACAGTGACAGGTCTTCTTATGATGCCTAGGCTGGCCTTGAATTCATCCTTCAGCCTCCTGAATTCTGTACTACTGTAGCCAATGTTCATCTTCATGCTTTCATTTTTTTGTTTTTCAAGATAGAGTTTCACATAGTTCAGGCTGATCTTTAACTCTTGATCCTCCGGCCTCCACGTACATGCTGAGATTACTATTGCCACCTCACCTGGCTTTCTTAAATGAACTGTAATCTCATTGAGGTCAAACCTGGAGATGACTTTGTGGTTAGAACTTCCTTGATAAGAATTGCTAAAGGAGATCAGGGAAAAATCATTGCCTTATATAGGTCCATAAAAAGATCCTTGAGGGTGATGAAGGACCAAGATGGCCAAATGCCAGGCTCATATTGAGATAAAAGGCTAACAAAGCAAGGCAGAGAAATGTCAAATGTTCAGAGGTGCACAGCAAGCATAATCGACATCTGGCCAGAGCACGAGCAAAAGCCCTGTTTGGCCAGGGACCTTTGTGTGAGGAACAGGCAGCCAATCTGGATGATATTTATTCATATCTATAGAACGTGTATTTACAGGTAAAGATGAGCCACAGCAAGACAGCTGCGAAACCATTCATACTCTTCCATGGCCACTTCTCAAACACCCACAGTCGAGCAGCGGCTGGAGCCAGGCTGTAGAGTGGGCCAGCTGAGTACCTGGGCGTCAGCCAAGGGAAATAGCTGGGGATTATGGCTTCAGCATTCTCCCAGTTCACATTCCTGAGTGCTGACAATGTGGAGCCTTCACTGCCCCCACCTTCCTCCCAACCCAAAGGACAAGGGGCCTGAGCAGAGAGGGAAGCGGGGCATGACTGCTGGGCCCTGTGCTGGCAGAAGCATCCCTGAGTTGGACTGGGAGGCCTCTAGCCTGGAGCTGCCTGCTGCTCTGCAGGCTGCTGTTTGGCAGCTAGAGGTGGCAAGAACTGCCGGTGCTGCCAGGGAGCATTTACTGGGGCAACAGGAGCTGGCCAGGCAGGTAGCCCTGAGGAAAGTCCTGGAGCAGCTACCTGCTCAGTGCTGGGAGAGGGATGTCAGTGCTGTGTGGCTGGGGCTACCAGGCACCCGCCTCCCCTTTCTTTGGCTATAGAAGGAAGTAGTGAGGGAAGGGCGGGGAAGATGGATAGAGAGAAGCTGCCCAGCCTCTGCCCCGAGCTGCTCAGGGCCTGAACGTATGAGCAGAGATTTAATCACTCCCTCAGGCTATAGGTCCAGGAGGGGACAACTTTGGGGTTCTCTGCAGTTCTGGGCTCCTTAGCTTGTTCTCCTTGTGGAGTGCCAGGTGAGGCCTGTGCTGGGGCAGGTGCTGTGCTGGGCCCTGGGCCCTACCCACAGGAATCACAGTGTTGGTCTCACACACACACCTCTGGTCACATTTGTACACCATGCACATCGTCTTCATCTGGTGAGAGACTGGTTTTCATGACAGTCACTCTCTGCCTCTCACACACAGTCACAGAACAAATCAGTCTCTTATTGCTTGCTGTGCAGTGTAGGGTGTCAGCAATGGCTATTCAATGAAGAATGAAAGCAGCACCATCACCATGATGCCAAAGCAGAGCAGCAGCACCTGCTGCAGGGAGTGCCTGTGGGGAGAGGGTTGGCTCAGAGGAGCAGAGGCAGGGTGGGCAGAGCCTGGAACTCTCCTGGGTCCCCATCAATGGCCATCCTAGTAGATCACTCACCATGGGTCTTCTTCTTCCAAGAGGTCAGGCAACACGTTCACCAGGGCAATATAGAGAAAGCCTCCAGAGGTGAAGGGCAGGATCCAGGCCACAGTCTCCTCTGCAGAGGAGGATGCCCAACTGGCTGTGAGTCCAGGGGACTGTACGTGGCCCACCCCCTTCCTCATGGGAGAACAGGCATGCACAGCTCGATACCAGCAGCAGGCAGCTGTGCTGTGTGGCTGGTGTACCTCTGTTGAATTCCACCACCCGCCATGCCCGTACCTGCTCCTTTGGGGGACTGTGCACAGATGGCGAAGCAGGCCCCCAGCAGGCCCCCCAGCGCCGTTGAGAACTGGAGCTTGGCTGCAGTCCATCGGTCAAAGCCAGCCCGGAGCAGGATAGCAAAATCGCCCACCTGAGGGGAGGTCCAGATGTTCACAGCTGGGCCAGATCCTATGGATACCCACTCCCTGCCTCAACGCTGCCCCTGGGCCAATACCAAAGAGCCTGTGGCTACAGCCTATCTCTGCCAGGTAGGCCCATCACAAAGTCCTGGCTGGATTCCATGTACATGTGGAGCATGAGAACTTTGGGATTCTGACTCTGAAGCCACCCTCTCGGGTACTTACCTCATGGGGGATCTCATGTAGGAGGATGGCCATGGTGGTCAGAAGCCCGATCTACAGAGACAAGAGCCTGAGTCTGAGGGGCCTTTTCTGAAGAATTAGGCTTCCCCAAACCCATTCCCTGGGCCGGACACTTGGCTATGAGAAGACTATAGCAACTGAAGGAGACAAGGAGCCTCGTGGCACAAAGAATCTTGATACTGCAACTTGATGTCATCCATAAATGTGCTGTGCTGCATTCATTCTATCGGGATGCATGCAGCCTGCAAGCTGTAGGTTGAACAGGTCTTGTAGAGACAGGACTGTGAAACAAACACCTATGTGGCTCCCCATGGAGCAACACTGAAAAAGACGGACTGGGTGCCCTGGACCCGGCAGGGAGTACAGGGGCCCGACTGGAGGAGGAGGGCTGTGAATGCTTCTTGGAAGTACATTGAAGTTGAGGCCAAACATACGAGGAGTCAGATATTCCAGAAGTGGGAAGGACATCCCATGCAGAGGGCACAGCAAAGCAGGAAATAATGAGGCCAGTCTGAGTAGACCACCGGGCCAGAGAATGGAGGGTAGAAGGAGGGGAAGGGAGGAGCGTCTGCAGGCAGACCTGGCCAAGTCCAGGAGCTTGAGAGAGGCAGCCTAACGAAGTGCAGGCAGCTAGAACAGTGGCCTGAGACAGCAAGTGTGGGGAAGAGGGCTGGAGAGGTGGCTCTGCAGTTAAGAGCACTTCCTGTTCTTTCAGAAAGCCTAAGTTCAGTCTGCAGCACTCACATCAGGTGGCTCACAACCACCTATAATTCTAGCTCCAGGGAATATGATGCCCTCTTCTAGCCTCTATGGACACCCATATATACCTGGCATGTGCATATGGGCATGTGCGTATGACCATGTACACACACATGCAGAAAATTTCCTTGTAGCTCCAGCTGGCTTACAGACTCGGCTGGCCTAGATCTCACAGAGATCTGTCTGCCTCTGCCTCCCCAAGTGCTGGGATTAAAGGAATATACCACCACACCAGACAATAAAAATCTTCAAAAAATAAAGAGTGCAGGAAGACAATGAGGAGGTTATATGGCAGCATCTTAGGAGTGACATGGAGGACTGGGGACTGCAGAAGGGTGCTAGCAATAAGAACGAGAAGTAGAGGCTACACAGTTTGGAGGTGGATCCAACTGGCCAACAGTGGCATCATCATTACCCTCAGAAATGCCGGAGCTGTACCTGCCCAGCCCTCACTTACCTTCTTGCTCACAAGGAAGCTGGCAGCCACAGCCAGTCCATGAGTGAAGTTGTCTATGGTGTTAGCCAGCAGGTTGAGATAGCCACTGACCTGGGTGAGGGAAGAAAAAGCCAGGCTGAGCCAAGCAGGCAGGACTGAGCTGATCATTCAGCTTTACAGCTGTAGGAAGGGGGCCCTCTGGGACCACTCACTTTGAGGTTCTGGACCACGGCTCTCAGGCCGGGCTCTGCAGCCGGCTGGGCCAGACAGTGGCCTCCATTGAGCGCGGCAGCAGTGGGGTCTTTGCTGGGGGCCTAGGGCCAGGAGAAGGAGAGAGAGGTGACATTAGATGCCCCCACTCAGCCAGGCAGACAGAAGGGAAGAGTGAGATGGACAAGAGACATGGGGTACCTCTTTTATCTGCCTAGACTTCTCTGCTATTCCATCAGTGGGTTCCCCCAAGCTCATCAGATGCTCAACCTCACAATGCTGTTATTATCTATCAGATCAAACTATCTCAGAGGCTGATGTTGTCACTCTCCAGATCCTCCTTAAGAAGTTGGCCCACCCTCCCACAGCTCCTGGGAAAGAGGTCCAGAAAGACACCTCTTTTATTCAGGGTTTAACTCGAACCCTGGGCCTCTGCAGGCCCTAAATATGACTCTAGAACACAAGCAAATATATCTAGGCTCTGAGTTGGGGCTCACCTGGCTGGACCCCTCCTTCTCCTTGCTGTTCAGGAACATCTTCTCCAAGGCCAGGAAGGTCAGGAAGCCAGTAATGACCCACAGCCCCAGCCGCTGCTGCTGCTGCAGACTCTGCCCCTCACCACCTGCAGGGGAGACACTAACAGGCCGTGCCAAGCCAGTGGCTAGGAGGGAGCCCTTTGGAATGGGACCCAGTGCAGGGCTATGTGGGAACACAGCAGGGGTGGGAGTGTGGGGTGAGGGTGTGTGGCTAGGAGGCTGCGGATCTGGGAGGGGGCTGGCTGAACAGGCAGGCATCTGGGCTCTAGGACTTCCATAGAGGTCAGGGTTGTGGGGCTCAGACCATGACAAGTTTCCTGCTGGATCTCTCTTCCCACATCTTTCTTTCAGAGTGGGCAGAGCAGTCAGGGTCTAGGCTAACCTTAGCTGCTGACACCCGCTCTCCATTCCGACTCTCCTGCCCCTGTTCTGTGCTCTCACTCACCAGCACTGATGCTGCACGTGTAGGCCCATGCTTCTGGTAGCAGGTGGAGAAACACATTGCCCAGGAGTCCCCCCAAGGCGAAGCTGAGCAGCTGCTTCAGGCGCCAGGTCCCAGCTGCAAGGCAGAAATGACGAGGTTCAGGTCTGAGCCCCTGGAACAGCTGGCCTCCAAGTCACTAGAAAGCTCACTGGCTTTCTAGACTACAAGTCTCCAAAAGCTGGATATGGGGTGCTGCTCTTCTGGGTATCCCATGCCATAGGCCCAGCAAGGGCTGGGAGCTCAGGAGGAACACACCACAGCCTGAAGATTCACTATAGACTCACTCACTACTGCATACTGGTTAAGAGATGTGTTTTGACCCTCAGCAGGTCTCAGCTCCCCAATCCATCAACTGATACCTGCAGATATTTTCTTATTAATTTTTACTTATTTATCAATTTTTATTTTATGTGTATGAGTATTTTGCCTGGCATGTATGTAAGTGCACCCATGTCATGCGATGCCTACGGAGGCCAGAAGATGGCATTGGATTCCCTGAACTGCAGTTAAGGACAGCTGGTAGCCACCATGTGGGTTCTGGGAACTGAACCCAGAGGTCCTTTGCAAAAGCAGCCAATGCTCTTTCCTGTTGAGCCATTCCTCCAGCTCCTGCAGATAACTTCTGAGGCCACTCTCCCCATTTATAAACTGAATCTTGTCAGAATTAAACACTAATAAATAGAGCAAGTGTTCATTAAATGAGAATTTCTCTTCCTTGGTACCATCACCCTGAGAAAGGTGACAGAGATTTGAAGACTGATTTTCACATCTAGAATTGGAAGTGCCCAACAAAAGCCAAATTCAATTCACTGGCTAAATAGAGCAAACTGAGGCCTAGAGGACAGAGGAAGCTGGTGGTGAGGAGGGATGCCAAGGGAGGCTGCTGTTTCCAAGTTGTGTAACCAAGAGCTGGGTAGAGAACCAATGCTTCCCATGTATAAAGTGTAACCAATACTCCAAGTGCATCCTACACTGACAGTGCCTGGGCCTCACACTCTAGGCAAGCATTCCAACACAAACCTATACTCTGAGCTTCTTCAAGAAGGGGTGAGTTGATACATGGGCATGACAGGCTCTAAGAGGGCTATGTTCACAGCTGTGGCAACCGTGAGCCTGGCACCATCTGGTTATTAAATGGTCCCTGAGCCTAGCAAATGGCAAAAGGCTAAAAGTGTTCATTATATTTATTTGTTTGCTTGTTATTCTGCATGTGTGTGTACCGTGGCACGTTGTGGCCGGAGGACAATTTTGTAAACTTGCTTCTATCCACTGCGACATGAATTTCAGGGATCAAACTCAGGTCTCCAGGTTTGTGTGACAAAAGCCTTTACCCATTGAACTATTTCATCAGCCCCTTTTTATTTTTTGGAGACAGAGTCTCATGTAGCCCAGGCTGACCTTTTACGGGCTATGTAGTCAAGGATGACCTTGAACTTCTCTCCTCCAGCCTTCATTCAAGTTCTGGGATTTGGGGGTATGTGCTGCCATATCCAGTTTTATGTGGTGCTAGGGAATGAGCTTAGGGCTTAGTGTACACAAGCATTGTGCCAACTAAACTGCATCTCCAGACCCATGGCATGAGAACTCTTACCATGAGCCAGAACTGGAGGAGCAGCAGCATTTGCTTACCTCTGTACCCAGTGCTCAATAGAAGCCTGTACACACCTGCCCCTTCCCTGAACCAGGCAACCCTCCAAGTGCTTGTGTGTATTAGTTTATCTGAAATGCACAAGTTATTACTAGTAATGTCCTCATTTTGAGGGGTGTTGAGGGTTAGACCCAGGACTTGAACGTGATAGGCAAGCATTTTATTACTGAACTACACTCTCTGCTCATTTTAAAGTCGCCCAGATCGAGGTAAAATGAGGTTAAGTAATTTACCACATGATATTTGGCTGGTGGGTGGCAGAGCCAGGATCTGAGCCCAAGTAGCCTGACAGCCATATTGCTAACCACTGTTCATACTAAGTCTGGAGAATATTTGCTGATTGAAACAGCCACCAGATGCACAAATGAATGAAGAAATAAACATATGTGCCCTGTGCCGGCTGGACCAACATGATACCACTCTCTACCTCAGACATAGTACGCCACTCTCCATCTCAGATCTGGTTCATGAGACCTGGCATCTCCCAGAGGAGCAGCAGCATGTTCCCCACCCTCCCAGCTACTCTTCAGGGCCACTGGAGGGTCACTCACCTTCTGAGCGCAGCACAGTCCCCATCTCCAGGGGAATGACTAATAAAGGGAAGACCCCACTGAGGCCCACCATAAAGGAGCCCAGGAGGGAGCAGATCCAGGTGTCCAGCCTCTCACCACTAAGCAGAGCCCCCCAGGACTCGCTTTCTTTGTTATCCAGGCGACAGGCTGCTGCAGACCCCCGGCTCCGGAGGGCTGGCTGGGAACCTCCAGCCCTTCCCAGGAGCTCCAGGGCAAGGGCAGTGAGGAAGAGGAGCCTTTGGCCCGCCATGCCACAGCCAGAGCAGGGACATCCAGGCATGCCACGTGCTGAAAGATAAAGATGCTGCTTATGTGAGCTGACTATCTGGACTGCATACCTACTTGGGAAACAGGGCCTATCTCCCCTGCCTCTCAAGTGGCAACAGTATCACCCTCCAGCTCACACAGAGAGCATGAGGATCCCAACAGTGGGTGCACAAAGCAAAGGGGCTCTGCTCCTCTACACTCCTCTCCCAAGAACTACACATTTTTTCCTTCTGAGCCGGCTCCTGCCTGTGTGTCAGTGTGTCCGCCTGAGGCTAAACTTTCCTTAATGACTGGGCGAGGCACTGGCTGGGTTCCTTTCAGCCACTGTCGGCCCAGCCCTGCCGGGTGTCTCTAACTGCCAGGAGAGGCTTGGCTGCCAGGATGGCTGGTGAGGACACCCAAGGGTCTGAGGCCAGCATCGTTTAGGTGGATAGGATGGCACCAAGGGGCACAGATGGGGAAACTGATTAGTGGACACAGAAACATTCAAACTTCTTTCTAGTAAATGGGGTGGTGGAGAAGAGATGGCTCACAGATGTGGAGGCCACAGGCTGCAGTGACTTTTGGTTAATTAACTTGGTGCACTAGATTTCGGTTGTTTGTGGGCAATTCCTGTAGTGCTTTCTGAGCCTCATCATGGGATGGAGCTAAGTGCTGCCTCCCTTGAACTATGAAGATAAAGTAAGTTTGATGATGCAGGTAGCTGCTGGCATGGAGGAGGGAACGTATGCCCTCGGTAAGCCAGGGGAGAGCTGGAGCACTCCCAGTGGGAATGTGCCCTGCGGATCAACCCATTGCAGGATGGGGATGTGCGTCAACCAAGCGAGTTCAATCTGGAAACTCGTGGAGAGGAGGTTTAAATGTGGTCTGCTCTCCTTTATAACTGGCTGTGACCTTGAGCTGCCTCAATTTCCTCATCTGCTGATGGAGGTGGAGGGAGAGAAAGTGATACCTCTGGGTAGTGGGATAGAAGCCTTCATCTGGAATAGCAAGGCCTTAACTAGTGAGATCCCCACGAAACCAGAAGGGCTCCACTGAGACTAAGGCAGGCCCCAGCAAGGCCAAATCCCTGGCGGGTCATGCAAAGGCGAGGGGGCCACAGATCTAGAAGAGAAGCTTGGGATATAGACAGAATTCGTCCAAGAAGAGAAAGAAGAAAAACAAGAAAGAGGAGAGTTAGAGAGAGTCAGGGAGTGTGGGTGGAGGAAGCCGCGAAGGGGGACAGAGGGGAGGGATGAGGGGCAGAGTGTGGGACGACAGGGCTAAATCAGAGGTAAAGGCAGAAGTTCAACTTCCAGGCTCCGGAGCCGGGCCCAAGTCTGAGCAGGACGAGCAGCAGCCGGTTTGGGGATTGACCTGATCTATTCCGCCCCGGGCGCGGGTCCTGAGGGTCAGCGGTCACTCACCGTGCGGCAGCGGCGGCGGCGGCGGCGGCGGCGGCGGCGGCGGCGGCGGCAGCTGTGACGCTCCGGGCGGGCCCGGCCATCCAGCTGCAGTGCCGCGCCCCGCCCCGGCTCTGCCCCACCCGGCCCGGCCGCCAGGCCCCCAGCCCCGAGCCAGCCCCGGCGCGCGGCCACGTCACACGGGGCAGTCCGGAACCCGACGCGCGGGACTCCGGGGGGCCGGACGGAGCGGTGGCGGGGGGCGCTTCCGCCTGTCAGCCATGGGGGACCCGCGCGGGCAGCGCACTTCCGCTCCGGCTGTACTACTGGGCTGCGGGGAGGACGGAAGTGGCTAGCCCCACGGGCACGGTGTTTAGTCAAGCTAAGCTGGGGCGAGGGTGGCAGCCACGCTGGAATCGCGAGCAGCGGGGCGGCGGGGCCCGCTAGTCGGGCCTCTGCCTCTCTTCCGGAATGCAGTTCCGGCCTCAACCACGTGGGGGCGCGCGGGGCTGACAGACCTCTGTCCAGGCATGGGAGGATGGCTGTGGTTCTCTGAGTCAGCCGGCCTGGCTCCTCCAAAAGCAAGGGAAAGGGGAAGTGTCTGCCACAGGGAGGGGCCTGGCCCCGGGAACCTCAGAAGAGGGAATTTTATTCTTACTCATCGAATTATTTTTATGCTTTGGTTTTTCACTGGGAACCTCAGGCTACAGTCTCCAGGACTTTGTAACCCTTTGGGGTCCAATACATACATGTTTCTAGACCATGCTCCCTAGAGCTCCAAACCTAGGGATAAAGGATTCTGTGCTCTCCACCCAGCACAAACTAGGCCTGTTAGACTAGTAGAACAAATTAATGGCAATTATTACAGTGATTCACTAGATTTAGTGAAGGTAGTTACTGTGTGCCACTCTACTAACATCTCATCACATCATTTTATCCTGCAGATGGGTACTGTTATCCTAGGTCAGCCACACAGATGGCAGGGCCTGAATATAGACCCGTATGTGCTTCATCCTAGAGCATGTAGCCACCTCTCACTTCCAAGGCCTGAACCAAAGTCTAAGTGTGGCCTGAGTTTTCACTTGGCATTCTTCTCTGGGAATCAGTTAGTAGCCAGCATGGGATAGTATTCAGGAAAGAGCAAGTGAGTAATCTCTTGGGCAGATTTTGACAGAGTGAGTGGTCTCTTAAGTCTCTGGTCATTAGCTCTCCCCTCCGATGGCAGCTCTCTGCATTTGGGGCTAGTTACTTTTTTCATGCTCAGTGCTTTGCAGGCACAATGAGCTCATACTGAGCTGGTGCCTGTCCCGCCTTTGTGTGTGTGTGTGTGTGTGTGTGTGTGTGTGTGTGTGTGTGTATGAGTATTTTGCCTGCAATGCCTGTGGATGCCAGAAGAGGGTGTCCTATGCTCAGGAACTGGAGTCACAGGTGGTTGTGAGTTACCATATGGATGCTGGGAACTGGTCCTCTGCAAGAGCAGTCAGCACTCTTAACTGCTGAGCCATCTCTCTGGCCCATTGCTTATATTTTTTGTGATAAGTTCTCATCCCTGGCTGGCTTTGAGCTTCTTACATAGAAGCTAGACCTAGAACTTCTGAACCTCCTGATTACAGTCGTGTACAACCACACCCAGTTTATACAAGCTCAAACTCAGGATGTCTTACATGCCAGGCAAGCACTGTTCTGAGTTCCTTCCGCAATCCCTCATACTTTTAACATCCGACCTTCCCAGAACCCCAACTCCTTTGAGGCAGTCCAGCTTGTCTTCTGAATGCTTTGTCTCCCGCTCCTCACCAGGCCCATAGATCTGCCAGGATTTGTTCCTGCATCCCTTCTGAGTTCCGAAACAAAATACCCAGTCAGATTCTTTGCCATGGGCATAATGGTGCCCTGGAACTTCTAAGATGTCTCTCTCCTTGTATGCAAATCATGCCATCATATGCAAAGCACCTCACAATATGCAAATGATTTCACAATAACCCTGTCAGCATTTCTAGAGGCCAGGGGCTCCTGACCACCCAGCAAGAGGACTAGCAAGACCCAGCAAGAAATGATACTTGCTATATACTTTCTTCCCAACTGGCCTGGAATCTCAACAATCAGATTCTAACAGATTAAAGAAGCAAGCATGTGTGGTATGGGAGAACCAGGAGCAGAGAAGGTCAAGTGAAAAGGTCCAGTGCTTGAAACACTGACTTCAATACGGAAATTCAAACGGTTGATCTTGGGCTAGGGCAATGGTTCAGAAGGTAAGGGCACTTGCTGTGCAAACAGGAGGACCTGAGTTCAAATAGCCAGAACCCATATAAAAAGCCAGGCATGGGAAGAGCTAGAGAGCTGGCTCCACAGTTAAGAGTGCTTCCAGTTCTTCCAGAGGACCTGGGTTGGCACATCAGGTGACTCACAACAGCTGTTGACTCTAGCTGTAGGGGATTCAGTGCCCTCTGACCTCCTTGGGCACCTGCTGGAATATATGCACAGGAACTCGTGCAGGCACTCACACAAGTTTTTCTAAAAAGCTAGATGTGGTCTCACACTTGTAACCCCAGCACTGTAGAGAGCCAAGACAGGGGCAATCAGTGGGGCTTACTAACCACCAGCCTGTCTTCGGTCTCAGTGAGCAGCCCGATCTCAAGGAGATAAGGTAGAGGGTGATACATCAGGATATTCGATGTCTTCCTCTGGCCTGCATGTGAAGGCACACATATGTGCACACAGAACCCATATACACACTTTTAAAAAGTTGATCTCCTCCAGAAGCTGAGACTGGAAGATTGCTGAGAGTTCAATGCCAGCCTTGGCTACATAACAGTTCCAGACCAACCTGAGTTAAAATAAGTTGATCTCATGGAGGTAGAGATCAATTGATTACATAAAAATCTTTAATTATGTATAATCCTTTTATTCTGATTTTGTTATTGTTGATATTTTGAGACAGGATCTCACTAAGCAACCTTGGCTGATCTGGCATTTACTACATAGAACAGGCGGACCTTGAATTTACAGAAATTCACCTGCTTCTGCCTCCTGCGGGCTGAGGCTGAAGGCATGTGCCACCATACCTGGCCTATTGTTTTGTGACAGGGTCTCCATATGTAATCCAGACAGGCCTATAGTACTTATCTTCCTACTTCATCTTCCCTCCAGACTACTGGCATCACTGCAACCAGCTTGTTATATATTTTATAATTTTTACTTTATTAATTATTTTGAGTGCGTGTGTGGGTGCACATGCCATAGCAGTCATGTGGAGATCAGAGGATAAATTTGGCAGTCAGTTCTCTTCTTATACTGTATGGGTTCTGGGGATTGAACTCAAGTTTTCAGCCTTGGCGGCAAGCACCTTTACCCACTGAGCCATCTCGTTGACCCACCTACATATTTTATATGGAAGTAAAGAGAAAAGTTCATAGGTCCTAAACACAAAGAAATAACATGTGTAAGAGAATGGAAATGTCAATTACCCTGTTTGATAATTACTCATTGTGTGCATGTATTGAATTACCATTCTAGCTCACAAATCTATATAGTTATTAAACATCAGTTAAAAATATTGTGAGAGGGGCCAGGCATGGTGGCACATGCCTTTAATCCCAGCACTTGGGAGGCAGAGGCAGGCAGATCTCTGTGAGTTCAAGGCCAGTATAGTTTACAAAGCAAGTTCCAGACCAGCTGGGGTTACAGGGAGACCCTGTCTTAAGAAGACATATATACATATATATATAGAGAGAGATGGCTGGAGAGATGGCTCAGGGGATAAGAGTAATGACTGCTCTTGCAGAGAACCCAGGTTTGATTCTCAGCATCCACATGGCGGTTAACAACCATCTGTAACTCCAGTTCTAGGGGATCCAAAGCTGCCTTCTAAACATTGCTGACATTGCATGACATGGGTACATTTATACACATGCTGATAATATACTCATACACACAGAATAAAAATAATAAAATATTTAAAATAAAATAAAATATTAAAAAATATATTGTGGGCTCAGGGTGTGTAGCCCTCAGAGTGCTGGCCTATCCTGTGACAAGCCTGCACTCATCCCTAGCACTACAAGACAAACACTGTCACGGGCTTCCAGGTAACCTGCAAGAGAAGTGAGCTGCAAAAATTTTTTTGATGTAATTGACTATTTTTTAAAAAATATGTATATGAAATTATAAGTATTGACTCTCTGAGTCTGTGTACTGAGGAGTGCATAAAAAATACGGAAAATTTCCAGGCACAGGAAATTATTTTCCTGGGCCAGAAAAGATGACTCAGTGAGTAAAGGCATTTGCCACCAAGCCCGATGACCTGAGTTCACTCCTTGGGACTTACACAGTGGAAGGAGAGAGCTGGCTCCTGCAGGTTGTTCTCTGACCTTCACATGCCTGACATGCACAACCCCCACCCCACATACACACTAAAAATAAAAACGTAAAAACAAAACAAAAATTGTTTCCATTTTTTCTTCCTCATTTATATGAATTCCATCCACCAGAGAATTTATGATATCATCCTAATGTGTGAGTGAACATATATATATATATTTGACAGGATCTTACTGTGTAGCCCTGGCTGGCCTGGAAGTTAATATTTAGACCAGGCTGGCTTTGGACTCACAGAGATCTGCCTGCCTCTGCCTCTTGAGCATTTGGACTACAAACATATACTACCATTGCAGATTTAAGTTGAGCTGAGGATCGAATGCAGGCCACCTTGTATGCTACTCAAGCACTCTACCAACTAAACTATATCCTTGGCCATTGGAAGATTTTTTAAAAATTATATTTATTTTATATGTATGAGTGTATTGCCTGCATATGTGTAAGTGTACTCATCATTGTACAATGCCCACAGAGACCAGAAGAAGGCATCAAATCCCCTGGAACTGGAATTGGCCACCATGTGGGTGGCTAATCTAACCCAGGTCCTCTGCAAGAATAGCCAGTTCCTTTAACTCCTAAGCCATCTCTCCAGCCCCTGAAGATATTTTTTAAAAGATTCATGTATTATTTTATTTGTGTGTATGTGTGTGTGTGTGTGTGTGTATATATGTAAGCATATGCATGCAAGTACTCAAAGAGACCAGAGGACACTGGATCCTCCAGAACTGGAATTACAGGTAGTTGTGAGCACCTGACATGGGTGCTGGGAACCGACTCAGGTCCTCTGCAGGAACCTGAGCTCTTAACCACCAAACCATCTCTCCAGTCCATGAACCTGTCTCTTCAGTCCCATTGAGGAATATTTTGAATAGGATATTTTACATTACATTTTGAAGGACATTGATAGAATACAAGAAGACAAATTATTTTAATGTATTTCTTGGATACTGTTTTTCCTCTTAATTTTTATTTTATGGTGTGAATGTAATGTCTGCATGTAGGTAGGTGTACCCATGTCATGCAATGCCCGAGGAGGTCAGAAGTGTACATCAGATTCCCCTTGAACTGGAGTTATAGACAGCTGTTAGCCGCCATATGGGTGCTGGGAATCGAAACTGGGTCCTCTGCAAGAGCTGTCACCACTGTACCATCTCTCCAGCCTCTTTTTTGATACCTTTAAACCAGTTATACTTTCTGAGTAAAAAAATCAGAATGATTTTCAACATTCAGTCTTGAGTCTTTGGGTGGATAATCTCCTTGCAGCAAAAGTCTAAGAGAGAGGAAACCAAGTTGGTATTCATAAAGATGTGACCTGGCTTGGCGTTGAGGTTCATCAGGAGGATGTCTGGCATTGGGGACTGGCTTTTTTTCACTCCATGCTACGGTACTGAGTCATTTGTGATATTTTGTGCAGTTTTGGGTTATTTTCCTGCCTTGTTGACCTGCACACCACTTCTGTGAAGAAAAATACTGAAACTACTTTACCCATTCCCTTCCCAATGGCATGTGATTGTTCCCAGACCTTCGCTACTGGCAGCAGTGTGGCAGGGGACATTGTCTCTGACTCTTGGAGAACAGGTGGTGGCTGTTGGACTTCATGCCTGGGGGGATTTGCTGGGTTACTGCCAGCTTTCAGCTTTGTAAAGAGAAGATTTCCTCAGTGTCTGTCTGGAGTTGTGCAGACTGGCAGCACGCTGGCTCTCCTGTCATTGACCCTGTCCTCCAGCTCTTGGCCCTGCCAATTTTGTTCTTGTTTTGTTTTGTTGAGACAGGACTGGACCTCACTGTGGAGTCCTGGCTGATCTGGAACTCACCATGTAGACTAAGCTGGCCTTGATCTCATGGGATCAACCTGCCTCTGCCTCCTGAGTG
This sequence comes from Eospalax fontanierii, assembly GCA_035773235.1. Classification (NCBI taxonomy): domain Eukaryota; kingdom Metazoa; phylum Chordata; class Mammalia; order Rodentia; family Spalacidae; genus Eospalax; species Eospalax fontanierii. The sequence goes on from CM069526.1 coordinate 18,421,960, forward strand.
CTGGCATTAAAGGGATGTGTCACCTACCTGGTTCATGGTTTTGTTAGTCCAGACAGGGCCTCATTCTGTGTGGCTAGAACTCACTGTATACCCTAGCCAGGCTCCTAACTCACGCATGTGGAAACTGCAGACAGGGATGAGCCACTGTGCATGGTAGGCTTGTTCTTCTCCCCGCCTCACGGTGTAAAATAGCATCTCATGGAGAGCTTCATTTGCATCCTCGCCCCACCCGAGAAGATGCACAACCCTTAAGTGTTTGTTGGACAATGTATTTCCTCTTTGATTTGGCCTTTTATCTGCTTCTCTGTTGGATTACCTGCCCACTCTCTGACTCAGACTTGGGCAGGAGTGCTATGTGGATTTCTGGGGCATGTCCTCCCCACGGGTACACAGTACACATCGCTCTTCTGTGGCTCGATTTTCACTTTCTCTCAGGTGTCTGCCCTTTCTCTTCCCTCCCACCCCTCGGCGGGTACTTGGCGTGTGCATGCGTGTGTATGTGTGTGTGTGTCTATGTCTATGTGCTTCTTTGTGCCTGTGTGTGTGTATCTTTGTGCCTGTTTCTGTGTGTATGAGTATCTTTGTGCCTGTGTGTGTCTGTGCATGTCAGGAGCGCGGCTGTGCCACTCAGAATCCCTTGTACACGGACAACCCCCGCCACTCCCCTGTCTCCGGGGATTTGGGGGACCCTCTCGTTAAGGGTGGAGGCGGCCTGGCTGGGGAGCCCTGTGGGCTTGGGGTGGGCACGGTGGCAGGAGGGGGTTATCACTTCCGCTGCCCACCTGGGGGCTGGAGCTCTCCGCTCCGCTGGGCAGCGCCGCTCGGGGTCCCCAGGGCCCTGGGTCCAGCCCGGAGGCGGGGGCGGGGCCGGGCCTGCGGCGGGCGGGGCGGAAGCTGCCTGAGCAGATAAGGCGGTGAGGTCGGCCCTGCGGCCAGACTGTGCGGGACGGGACTCGCCGCCTCTCCCCGCACCCTCCAACCCTCCTACTCTCTACCCCCTACCGGCGTGGTGGAGACCCCGGCGTCCCGTCCAGGAGCAGTGCGGGATGGGGCCCAGCCTAGGGGGCAGTGACAAGAGGCTGTCCCGCTTCGGTTCCATCTCAGCTGGAAAATGGGGGCAGGAGCCCCACCTCCCCCACAGCGCTGAGGAGATCGGTCAGGCAGGCCTGAAGCCTTGAGGCTTTGGGATGGTCTTGACTTTCTGGCCTTATGTACCCCGAGGCCCTCATGGCCTCTGCCACACCTTCCTGAAGGTCAGGCTTCACTGGTCCCCAATGTATGGGGGGAGGGGTTCACCAACCTTCACAGCCAGCAAGCAGATTTAGGCTCTTGGAGCTTGAAGCTTCTGCAGTTTGGGGGTGAACTCTAAGGGAAAGATTACAAAATCATAAATACAGAATTGCTGACACCCCTCCTAAGGCCTTAAGGGGCACAAGCAAGGGAGAAAGGTCAAGTCCGGCTTAGGCAGCCCCACCCTGCGAAACCCCCGAAAGGGCAGGGGTGACAAGAGTCTGGAGGGGTTCTGCTGCAGCTGTGCCCAGCCTCTTGTGGGCCCAGGCAGAGGTCTTCTCCAAGCCTGAGAGCAAAGGCAGTGGAGCCAGAAACCGGCAGGGCCGTCCCCTCCAGTCCCATCCAGTCCCGCTTCACCTCAGGGTTCATGACCCCGAGGGCTGCTGGGAGCTCTTCGTAGGAGAGGAGGAAGAGTCTCGGTGGTTCAGTGAACAATCAAACTGGGGTTATGCCGAGTAAGGGTTCAGGCTCAAGGCAGGCTGTGGGGCTCAGGGAGAAGCCTCCCCTTGGCTCCCTTGTCTGTAAGGTGGGAGTAAGCGCACCCACCGGGTTGTTCTAAGGCTGAAGTGAGAGCAAGTTTGAGGGAGGCCAAAGCCTTGCGTGTTAGAAGTCAAGTGGCATTTCCAACCCGGGCCAAGCACTTTCCTCCAGTGTAGGACCAAGACTTCCCAGCGACTGTCCTCAGTCACAGAGCTAGATTTCAAACGCACAGATGTTTGGTGCCAATGGCTAGGCTCCAGCCACAGGGAACACTGCTTCCTCACTCAGGTCTGTCACCCGGGTAGCTCTGTGCTTCTGTTCCTCTGTGCATACATGCAAGCCAGGAAGGTAAAGGAGCATCTTAATCCGCAAGGCTGCTCCCCATTTTGTTTTTTTTTAAGATTTATTTTTATTTTACGTGTATGCATGTTTTGTCTTCATGTATGTAAGTACACCACCTGCATGCCTGGTGCCCACCGAGGCAAAAGAAGGTGTGAGATTCCCTAGAAAAGGAGTTACAGATGGTTGTTAGCCACCATGTGGGTGCTGAAAACCAAACCCTGGTCCTCTGGAAGAACAGTCATACTCTTCACTGTTGAGCCATCTCTCTTGCTTTGTTTTTTTTTTTAAAAAGATTTATTTAGTTGTTTATTTATTTATTGCTGACACCCCTTCCAAGGCCTCTAGTGTGTATTTGTGTGTGCCTGATTGTATGTTTGCACACCACATGCATGCAGGTGCCCTTGGAGCCCAGGAGAGGGCAACAGATCCCCTGGAGCTTAAGTAACAGGCAGGTGTGAAACACCTGATGTGGGTGCTGGGAACCCAACCCAGGTCTTCTGCAAGAATAGTAAATGCGCCAACTGCTAAGCATCTCTCCAGCTCCCATCCCGCTATTGTTTCCTAAATTTTTATTTTTTATTACATTTATTGTTTGTTTGTATATGTGTAAGTTTTCCTGCCTACCAAAGCACATGTGGAGATCAGAGGACAGCTTGTGGGAGCTGGTTCTCTCCTCCCACCATATGAGTACTGGAGAATGAACTCAGATAGTCAGGCTTGGTAAGAACCTTTACCCACTAACACATCTTACCAGCCCTGTTTTTTTGTTCTTTTAAAATAACTTTTAATTGATTTATTTCTATTTAAAGTGTATGAGTGTTTCACCTGCATGCTTGTAAGTGCACCCATGTCATGCAATGTCCATGGAGGTCAGAAGAGGGTGTCAGATCCCCTGGAACTGGGGTTAAGGACAGGTGTTAGCTGCCGAGTGAGTTCTGGGAACCGAACCTGGGTCTTTTGTGAGAACAGACAGTGCTCTTAACCTCTGAGTCGTTTCTCCAGCCCCTTTTTTGTTCTTTTGAGACAGAGTCAAGCCAATCTTGAACTTGCTATGAGGATGACTTTGAACTTCTGGTCTTCCTGCCAAGTACTGGGATTACAAGTATATATCACCATACCTGGCTCTCAGTCTAGATTTTGAAATCTCTGTTCTCTTAGGCACCGAGGCTGAAACCTTTTCAAGTCTGACATCCTCCAGCTTGGATCAAGGGAAGCAGGAGACTCTGAGAATAGGGTGCTGGGAGGAGGTGGCCACTGGCCTGGCAGGAGCGGCACTCAGAAGGCGCCGTGTCATTTTCTAAAGAAAAAGGAGCTGCTTTGCTGATGGTTCCCACAGTTCTGCTTGTCTGGGAGGCTGAGGGACCGAGTTTTCTCCATTCTCTATTCCATCTAAGGTCACCTGGCACCAATAACATCTCCCCTTTGGGCCTCAGTTCTTTTACGTGAAAAAAATGGGAATAATCCTGCAGCTACAAAGACTAAAGATGTTGTGTGGGTAAAGTGACTGGTGAATGTCATGAGCTGTCAAAACTGGAATGGTGGACAGGAAGTGCTAGCAGAAACAGGGAGTCCTCTCCAGCAAAGCTGAGGCCTCCGAGGTGTCTGTCTCCCTCTTAGCTAAGGGGTGAGAAGCCCAGTTCTGCCATTCTCCCAGACCAGGAAGGGTCAGAGCAAGGCCAGGGGCCCCGGGCTGCTCAGGGAAGAGTGGGGAGCCCAGGTTCTCACCTGACTGAGTCAGGTGAGAGAGAAGGGAGGGAGGAAGTGGGGATTTCTGGGAGGAGGCAGGAGGGAGACTGTGGTGTGATGCTGGCCACAGGATCACCAGAGGCCCCATCCCACAACCTTGTTTGTCCCTCACTGCAAACCTTTGAAGTAGCCCTCCTCCCCATTTTCCAAATGGGGAAACTGAGACTCAGGAATGTAAAGTCACTTACGGAAGATCACACGTGACGCATGCTCTGGGGTCTGTCTGGCATCCACAGACTCCAAGAGCCACTGTCACTTTCTTTTCTTGCCTGACAAGGTTGCTAGTAAAGTGTTGTAATGTTGTGATCCTGGCTCTGCTGAGGAAACTGAGGCACCAAAGGATCTCAGTTCCTGTCACTCTGTCGCAAGAGCTGGCAGCTGTCTAGGAGATGTCATTGTAACACTCAGGACCAGCCTGAGGAGAAGTGGCTCCTAGTAAGAGCAGAGAACCAGAGTAGGGGCCAAGTTCAGCGTCTTAAGAGGGCTTCAGTAGAGGTAGCAGGTGTTTCACGCACCCCAGCAGCTGAGGTAGAGCAGGAGGAGACCCCAAAACTAGTAAAAAATTTTTCTGAAATTTCTTATTTTATCTTAAAAGTCTATGCAGGTTTACATTCTTCTTAATAGGTGAGGGGCACCCCTTTTTAAAAGAACATTCCCTCTCGGTTCTTTACCTGATTGGGTAATTCATGGAGGTACCCCATGGCTACATCCTGTGACTGTTTCACTCTCTGCTTATGCCTTGGACTCCGAGCAGTCTGCCTGGGGAGAAGAACAGGGACAAGATGGTGACAAAGGCAGGGCCAGCCCCGCCTCTGCTCCAGGCCTTTCCCCTTCTCTTGCCTTCCCTCATAGACTTTTGTCTGTCTAAGCCCCAAAAGTCTTGTTCACAATTTTCAGATGCTCCACCCCTCGTCTCTGTGGTCCCTGGTCTACCATCCATCTTCGTGTCCTTTGCTCGGCAGTCTGACATCTGTCTCCTAGGACCAGCGCACAACCTGAGGATTTCTGTGCCTCTTAGAGGGAAACTCAGGCCCAGAGTCCGAGGTGCCTAACCCCAGAGGGCAGTGAGGAGGGCATCTGGATGCCTGGACAGGGGTTCCTGGCAAGACGGGGTGCCTAGGCCTGAAGGGAGATCTGGGTGCTGGCCAGAGAGAGTCATGAGGAAGGAGGGAAGGCTGCGGGGTGCCCCGGGTCGCTGCCTGGCAGGTCCCTGTGCCCAGGCTAGGGAAGTTTGTTATTTCTCCTGCTTCGACTTCCCCCTTTGATTTATTATAGCCATGAAATGCTCTGCTCTCTTCTCTTTTCCCTGCTGTCCCCGGGGTTGGAGGAACACAGGCCTCCCCCAGGTCCCAAGCTGCAGCTTTACTGGATTTTCATCTTTTTCCAAAGGCAGGGCCTGGGGACCAGGAATGAGAGGTGAGTTGGGCAGGCAGAATGGGAGGGTTCCTGGTCTCCCAAAGGCAGGATATCTCAGAGTGGGCAAAACCCTGTCTGGGCAGAGGGTGCAGCCGGTGTAGATTTGACAGCAGCCAGGACCCTGGGGTGGAGGGGGTGGCGGGCTCTGGGCCAATGGCCTCAACGAGTCTTGGAAATGGAGCCTGGTCAGTGTCTGAAGGCCTGGTAGTCTTCAAGTGCCAATTTTAAGGTCTAAGAAATGGCTTCTCTGTGACCCCTGACCCCACATTCTGATTTAAGGATGGCCACTTTAGGCCTGGCTCAGACCAGCTTGAGTCGTGGGCTAAGAACCCTGAGGAGAAAAGGCCTTAGGTCCGAGGCCCCAGTTAACTCTGGGCTCCTTTGGGTCACAGCTGGACATCACCCCAAGGCCTGGCCCTGCCCATGAGGGCTGGGGTCTGTATCTGCTCTTCAGCAGGCCCGGTGGCAGGAGCGTTTCTCCCAGCCCTTGTGTGGTGCCTGTGGTAATGGGGCTGTTGGCGTTTTGCAATGGGCCGGGGGTGGGGAGGCAGCGCACACATGCTTCCTGTGGTGACTGGGCGCTTCCTGTTTTCTCAGGCGCCTGCTTTGCTGCTGCCGATGTGGAAACAGGGGCAGCTGCAGCCAGGGTGGCTCCCGGTTGGGCTCCCTGTCCCTGCCCAGAGGGGCTTGAGGGGCCTACCACCTTCAAGCTCCAGATTGGCAGTGGATGGGCCTGGGCCCCTTGCAGCCCCCACTGAATCCCATCCTTCTCCTGTTCAACAGTTTCTGCCAAGAGGGAGGGGCCAGGCAGGCCATAGCTCTGGCTAAGCAGGTGGTCCAGGAGGTGGGCACCCAGAGGCGACAGCTCTGGGTTGGGAGTCAGGACACATGGCTCAGGGTTTGCCTCCCGCTCTAAATGCTACCGTCATTCTCTAGCCTGATCCAGCCCTTGCATTCCAGTTTTGTGTAGTGTCATGATGTAAAATTCCTAGCCCACATTGACTCTAGTCCCAACATCCACTGAGCTTCACATCTCAAGGGTCTCAGCTTCGGGGACAACACTGAGGCTGTGCCCCCCAGAGGTGGGACTTGGCATAGACCTTGCCAGAAAGGGGAATTGAAAAGACAGGAAGAGAATAAGGAGAGGTCATGCCAGGGGGCGCCAGCCAGGACTAAGTTTGACAGTCTGGGTGTTGATGGACAGAGGGACAGTAATGCTGTCAAGTTCATTCAGAAGAACCCTTTTAATCTCTGCAAACCTTGGGAAAGGGTTTGACAGTCCTTTACATCTTTCCTCAGAAGACTAGCGGTCAGTTGCAGGGTCCTCATCTCCCAGGGGTCAGAAGCCCATGTGGTGTGATCCAGGAGCCTTGGGAGAGACCCATGCTTGACTTGTCCCCACCCATCAACCAGCTTGTTGGGGAGTGTTACCATTCGAGTCAGGCCTTGAGGTTTGACGTTGCCTCTTCCCGAAGCTGTTTTGTTTTGCTTCTAAGCTGGTATTTCAAGAAGGGGAGGGGGGTGACTCTGCTTGTCTTGGGTCTTGCTGACTGGCATTTGGCTTCAGGAGGAGGGGCATCTTTCAGGAAGGCTGAGGCCCAAACCCCCTGGTCACTGACCAGTCTGCAGACTGAGTTCAGCCATCCTGTTGGTTCAGTAGGTTCTGAGATGTCCACTCCACAAAAGTGCCTCCCTAATCCCAAGACTTGTCCATCACAGCACAGGGACCAGTCCCGTCTGAAGAGAGCCTGGAGGTCCTCTGACCCTGAGGCCCAGGCTAAGTGGTAATTGCACCAGCCTGGCCTTCACAGTCCCATGCCTTGGGCCAGCCAGAGTGCTGAGTTGGCAACACAGCAGCTGCCCTGACCAAGGAGGCCCAGCTATAAATAAGCCCCATCTGGCAAAGTCATCAAGTTCTACAGAATCTCCGGTCCAGCTGCATTACCTCAGTGACCACAGGTCAGGCTGCCCAGAGCTAAGGCCCACCAGAGCCACTTCAGACCAAAGACTGGCTGGGCAGAGATGCTGCCTGTGACCCTCGAATCTCAGGCTTAAGCATCTGTAGCTCCTCAGACCCAAGCCTCCCTGGACACAGGTCACAGAGGGATGGGCTGCATTCCGCCTGCAACAAGCCGGCAGCTATTTGCAAACCGAAACCAGGAGAAGTGAAGTGGCTGCGGCCAAAGCGGCTCCAGGCCCCCAGCCCCCACTCCCACTCCATCCCCGCCAGCCCAGCCCCCTCTCCCCATGGCTTCCTCTTTCCTTCCCCGCACAGCTCCCCAGCCTCCCACTGCCTGGCCAGCTCTAGACTCCCTGTAAGCACCTCACAAGGCCCCCACAACCCCATAGTGACTACCTGGGGGTCCCCTTCTCTTCACCCCAGGACCCGATCAATTGGAGGTCCTTGGAACCGCCCCCTCCCAACAGCCCCAGCCCACCCTGGCCTGCACAAACACATTCCCACAGTTCTCAGTTCCCCTTCATGCTTGGAAAAGCGCCAACCCCAATGGTCGCCACCACCATGTTGCTGGCTTCCACCCAAGGATGACTTCTGTGGGTGCTCAACCCCTCAGTGGACATGTAGGGGTCAAGAGATCTAAAGGACTTGAGTGGTACTGAAGTCTCTGGGGCCCTCCCAGGGTTTGTTTCTGGGCAGGAGGCCCATCACTCTACTTGAATCGGAATTTAAGCCCTTGTTAGGTTGGGCTGGTGAGGGTCACAAGCCTCTGTGTGGTGCAGACTTAAGCTGGGACCGCTGAGACCACAGTCTTAACACTGTTTAGGAACTAAGAGGCAGGTTGGTACAGCAGGCTCCAAGTCAGGCAGCTGATGACAACTGAGGGCTGGGAATGTAGCTCAGTAGGTAGAATATTTGCCTCACATGCACATAATCCTGGGCTTGATCCCCAGCATGAACCCTCCTTGGCAGCGTACAGTTGTAATTCTCGCACTCAGAAGGCACAAGCAGGAGAGGGAGAACTGTCCAAGGTTACCCTCTAATATATACCAAGTTCAAGGCTAGCCTGGACTACATGAAACCCTGTCTCAAAAACAAGCAACAGAAACCATTACTGAAGTACCCCCTCCACATCAGTGCAGAGGTTTGTTTGAAGTTCACAATAGTCTACGCTATGCTGGAAGCAAAATGATCTCATTATGGATCGTGAAGTGGAATCTGAGGCTTTGAGAGGAAGTCGTGTATCTAAGGCCACACAGAAAGCATCTGGACAGAGATTCTTGATTGCATGTCCTGCCTCTTCTCTGCCTGCCCCTCCTTGCTCTTCAGTCTCCCTTCTGGGAGGATAGACATTTCTTAGTTGTGACAAGGACAGGAGTAGAGATGACCTGAGACTGAAGGAGGAAGCAGGCTTTAGACCACAAAGTGATGACGCCTTCCCCGGGGGCGCCACTAACGCCAGTAGCCCTGGCCTTCTCCCTCTGCCCTACCCAAGGGAAGGATCTGTCCACGAAATCCTCCCCTCTTGCCACGTCCCAGCTGAGGAAAGGCACTGGCCTGGTACTGGCCTCAGCTTAGTCTGGCCGCAGCCAGCTCGCTGACTGGGCCTCAAATTCCAGCTCTCTGAATCCTTACAAATACTGAGCTGGTGTTCCATGCCAGCCCTGTGCAGGCTACCTACCATCTCCATAGCTGAGACTCAGCTTCTGACCTTGGGAACCTGTAGTCTCACAGGGCAGACTATGAGTGACAAAGCTTCAAGAGAGACTGAGGTCACAGGAGGGAGAGGGGAGAGGGGAGCGATGAGTGCTGCCTCAAAAGGCGAGGGGCCGATGGAAGAGCTACTGGAATAGCCCATGAATGACAGGACAGCAAGGTGGACGGGCTCTCCGTGCTGAGTCACTCCCCCATGCCTCGGCTTCAGTGGTTCCCGTGGCCTGGAGTGCCTTTCCGTGCTATCAATCTGTCCAGGCCCATGGACACACCATAGCATGACCAGGCCTGGCCTGGTTTAGTAGCTCCTCGCCTCCCTCTTCCCTTCCAGGGCCTGAACAGAACCAGAGGCCAGATCTCCTTGGTCACAGTACCCTTGCCAACTCCAACTGGGCAGGCGTCTGCTCCTGGGCTCCAGCCCCCGCTGTCCTCTGCTCCGAAAAGCGCCGTTTCCCTTTTCTGGGTGACCACACGCCATGCACAGGGAATTTCCATAGCAGCCTTCGGAGCCTCTGATTCACTCAGGCCCCTCATGAAGTTAACTCCTTCCGGACCCAATACATTGCTCTCTTTCCCACCCCTGGTGGGGCGGCCTGGGCAGCTGGGCCCCATCGACGAAGCTGAACCCAGCACCTCACTTACTAACCTTATTCACCCTATCACACATGGACCTCAAGCACACACCCTCAGCTTCTGCCTGGACTTGGAGGGGCGGCAAGCCTGGCCCCTTTCTGCCTGGGTTGCCTGAAGTGAGCCCGTTTCTCATCTACAAACTAGAATTAATTCCTACCCATAGTCTCCTTGAAAAGACAGTGGAAGCAGATTTGTAATTTTTTAAAGAACCTGCTCATCTGACCACAGGGTCCCTGCTCCAGATGGGCCCTTCTCCTGAGAGTGCCTCAGACTTGGAGGGTGACAGACATGTGTAGCCTAGGTCTCTATGTTGGTGGGGACTTGACCAACAGCAGAGAGAGGCCATCCCCAGGTTTTCTTCTTCTAGCTCCCCAGATCCTTTTCCCAGGAGACTGTGGAGAGGCCTGGGGTGGTGGCATTGTGGGACTGAGGGCTAGCAAGATGCTGAGCCCTGGGGATGGGGCTGAGCTTTCTTCCTCAGGAGGGATGCCCAGAGTGTGTGTGCCACACAGACATGGTACCAGCTACCTCATCTAGTTCTTGGAACTCACTGGGAGGAGTCTCCTATTACTGTTCCCATCTGGGGGTGAAGACCCTGAGACCCCAAAAACTGAGTCCTCCTACTGGGTGTAGGCCACTGGAAGAGGCCAGTGGCTGAAGCATGCACTAGGTGGACTTTGGTCTTGGGAACAACGGGAAGCAGTTCTTGTTGATTCCACTCTACAGAGCTAAGCCTGACTCCAGAGAGGGGAAGGAACTCCACAGAAGGCCATACAGCCATTCCATGGAGGAAAGATGCCGAAGGATCTTAAGACAGGCGGTAGAGGGGCCTCCAGAGAGGAGGGGGCCTGGGTGGGGAAGCAGCCCTGTTCTCGGTGAGCAAGTTGGGGGTGTGGTGCTGCCCGTGGTAAGCAGACGGAAGTTGCTGTGGGTGGCGGTGGGTTTGAGGTACCGGAGGCTGAGTGATGTGGCCAGGAGGTGAGCTCCCCATCTGTAGACCTGGTCATCAGGAGACGGGGCAAGACAGAGCTCTGAGGAGTGCAGGCTGCTCTGGGGATCTGCATTCCTTGGTCACTGGTGCTGGGGCATAGGGCCAGGAGTAGGAAGAGAAACTGAGGCAAGGCTGGGGAGAAACATGGCAAACAGGGAAGGGGGCAATCTAGGGAGGCAGCCTGGAAGAAGAGAGCCCTAGAGAGAGTGCCCTTTAGGGTGTGGAGGGGGGTGAGCCTGTGAGCAAAGATTGTGGGAGATTGAGAAAGAGGTTCTGGGAATATTGAGTTGTGTCTTCTGGCTGGCGTGGGGGTGGGGCTGGCCTGGACAACCCAGTGTTGGGAGGCTGGAACACAGGCCTCTGAGGTTTGGACTTCAGCTATGAACAGGCACAGGCAAGAAAAAGGAAGATTTTCAGGTGTGCGAAAACCTTGGGGCTAGGCCAATAGCAGAAGCCCAGGCCCTAGGCAACTCCAAGCTGCAAGTACCTGCAGCCTCCCTCATCTGCTGTGTACATGCTCTTGACATGGCCTCACCTCTCCAGCCTCATATCACTCACCTGCAAGCATCATGATAAGCCCTGTCTCTTAGAACCATGGATGGTGGGATGAGTTAATATAGGTAGGCAGGGGCTGGAGAGCTGGTTCAGCAGTTAAGAGCTCTAGCCACTCTTCCCGAGGACCTTGGTTCGATTCCTAGTACCCACATGTGGCTAACAACCACCCGTAACTCCATTTCCAGGGGACTGACACTCTTCAGTTGGCCTCCGAGGACATGGTACAACATGGGTGCACTTACATACATGCAGTCATAAAATTAAAATAAATAAATGAACGAGTTTTTTAAAAATTAAAAAATGTACATAGGTAGACAGTAGGGACTCAACAAAGGCCAGTGCCTGCCCCCACGTACTTAAAGGGCACCTGCTGGGGGCTCTAATTTCCTACCTTTTTTACTACAGGTAGCAAGCTGCTTCTGAGCCCTGTTGCTTTCTACCAGGGCAATGGGTGATAATGGTACCAACTTGAGATTTGGATGAATGAGAATGCACCCACCACTGTGCCTTACTCAACCAGAGTCAAGGCCAAATTCCATCTTCAGCTGGCAAGTCCCTACCAACGCAGCCCTGTCTGCCCTCCCCTCTGGCCATGGGCTCTGCTCACAGGGCCTCTTCACTGTTCCCAAGTCTGATGCTCTGGGGTGTTGACACTGGCTAGTCCCTCTGCTTGATCACTTCTCCCAGGAACCCGCTGGCTCATTCCCTCACCTGCTTCCAGAGCTTGCTCAGATGGGCCCTTCCGCCTCACTCCCCTTCCTGCACACACGTCCCTTTCCCATCCCTATGTGCTTTCCTGTGGCTTGTTAGCTTCGAACAGGCAGCAGAACCCATCTAGCTACTGTTTTTACTGCCTCTCTGCCCCTGCAGGAGTCAGATTCTTGCCTCTCTGGGTCACCTGACACTTAGGCCCCAAGTAAATATTTGTTAACTATCTTAATGCTCTCAAGAGTCACCTCAGTGTTGTGACCAAAGCCTGGGGAGCTCTGAGGGGCCCAGGTGATACCGGCTGGGGCCCCAGGATCCTCTCCTCATGTCTCAACCATGAGAGGAAGTTGCAAGACAGCCATTTCTGTACACAGGCTCAGCTCTTTTGGTCAGCTTTCCCAGCCCTTGGTGTCAGGCCTGTGTTTTCACAGTGCCTTGTCATATTTCCTGGGGGGCCGGTTGCTAGGAAAGTGGAAAGGGAAGGGCTCCTCATTTTTCAGCTCTTTTGGGCTAAGGGTGAGGGGCCTGGGAGGTCGGGGTTGTCCTCCCCTCTGTAGACTGTTTCAGGACTCCTGACCGTTTCCTGTTGCTTGTCTATACTGCGATTGCATTAGCATGCTGCCCTCCCCCATCAGAGACTGGTCCAGAGGGGGCAAAGGGCCACACCACCACCCAGGCTTGCGTGACCTCCTTCTCACTCCGCAGGCCACCCTCTTGTCCAAGCTGCACTGTCACATGACGCTAATAGGGAGTGAATAGGTACAGTTTTATTAAAGGGAATGTGACAGTATCTACCTACCTGCCTGTCATCTCTCTCAAAATTAAAAATGCATTATCACTGCATGTGATGGTCACACCTTTAATCCCAGTGCACAGGGGGCAGAGGCAGGTGGATCTCTATGAGATGGCGGCCAGTCCAGTCTACATAGTGAGTTCCAGCTGGGGCTATAGGGAGACGCTATTTTTTTTTTTAAAAGAATTGCCGTTTGACCTTGTAGCTCAACTTTTAGCAGTTTTCCTTAGATACATCTCTGTATATGTACAAGTTACTGTCTTTTATTGACTGGAGCCTCATTTATCGATAGCAAAAGACAAGCATTTGAGAAGCAGAGGCAGAACTGTGAATTCAAGCCCACCCTCCAAGCGAAAAAAAGACTAAAAACAACCCAAATCAATAAGGGCCTGGTTACATAAACTGTGACCACAGGACACTGTCCAGCAATGACAACAGGTCACAGAAACATGCAACCTTGTGGTGGGAAAAAGAAAAGAAAAGAAACCCAAAGTTTATTTACATTTCTTTTGTTTTCCTCTAAAAATTAAAATCTGTTAAGAAAATAAATAAATTATGTGAACCAGGGCTACGTGGTTGGACCCTGTCTCAGAAAACAAAACCAAAATAAAACAAAAACTAAATTATTGCTAGAGATGCTGATGAAGAAAAACAAGGTAACGGGATTGGACTGTACCTCAGTAATGGAGCACTTGTTTGGTATGCTTGAGATCCTGGGTTCAATACTCTTTGGTAGAGCACTTGCCTAGCATGTGTGGTGGCCTGGATTCAACTCCAGCATTAGGCAAAAATAAAAGAAGAAAAAGTGGGAATGATTAATGAAAGTTAGGACAGAGTTCCTTCTAGAGGAAGTGAGGAATTAGGGAATATTCCAGATTTATCCCTCCCCTCCCGTCCCCCGCCTTCCCCCTTCTCTTCTTCTTTCTTTAACAGTGCTCTACCTCCAGCCCTAATGTTTTATGACTTGGATAATGATTTCATAGGGGTTAACATTATAAGTATCTTTAACTGTACATAAATATTTTATGTACTCTATTACAGGAATGGTGTCTCTCTCATAATTTAAGAATACCACAGCTGGGTGTGGTAGCACACATCTGTTGTCCTTGCTGGTTGGTGTTGTTTTTCAGGACCTGGGAATCAAACTCACGGCCTTATGTGTGCTAGGCAAACACGCTGACACTGGGCTACATCCTCCGCTGGAAGCTTTGCTACTTGGGAGACTGAGAACTCACAAGTTTGGGGATAACCAGAATGAGACACCATCTCAATAAGTAAATAAATAAAATTTAGATCTTTCAATATTTATTTAGTGTGTGTGCATGGGGCCGGGGGCCAGTGCACGTGGGTAAGGCACATGTGTGAAGCTCAGAGAACAACTTACTGGAGTTGGTGCTCTCCTACCATGTAGGTTCAGGGTATCAAACTCAGGTTGTCAGCTTGTTGGCATGCACCTTTATCTGATGAGCCATCTCACTGGCTCTAAATTAAAGCAAAGCATAGTTTGTCCTCAGGTGTTATCAAGTTACATCAAGGTACATTAATCATAAGTTGAAAATGCTTAAAGGGCTGAAGAGGGCTCAGTGGTAAAGTGCTTGCTGCTCAAGCTCGATAACCTCAGTTTGATCCCAGGAACTCACATAGTGGGAGAAGGGAACAGACTCCAGCAAGTCCTTGACATCCAGCCTCTTGCTATGGCACATGAGCCCTGCCCATTATCCATATAGGCACGCAGAGTAAAATTGTTTAAATTATACAATACACTTTAGGGGCTAAAGAGATGGCTCGGTAGAGGCTGGAGAGATCTCAGTGGCACTAACTGTTCTTGCAGAGGACCCAAGTTCAGTTACCAGCACCCACACAGTGTCTAACAACCATCTATAACTCCAGTTCCAAGGGATCCAGCCTTTCTTCTGACCTCCAGGGACACCGCACAACACTTTTGTACGTGCAGGCAAGACATTCATATACATAAAATAAAAAGAAAAAATATTTTTTAAAAAGAGATGGATCAATGGTTAAGAGCACTTGCTGCTCTTCTAGAGGACCCAAGTTCAATTCCCAGCACCCACATTGGGTGCTTGACGTGCTATAACTCCAGCTCTAAGAGATCCAACACCTCTGGCCTCCACAGGCACCTGCACTCATCCACACATACCCACTCCCATACAGGCATAGACATAATTAAAAATTGAGAAAACACATTTAATACACAGCCTGCTTCTCATCCTTGCTCAGTATCACCGCATCCAGCCTCACGATTCATTGGTTACTGGTAGCCAAAGAGGCCAGCACTGCCCACCATCACAAGAGAGCTTCACACTGCATGTTGCTAGGCTGAGGAGAGATCCAAATTCAGAATTTACACTACTTCATCAGAAGTTTCTATTGAATGCATCTCCCTTTCACACTGTCATCAGTCTGGAAGGTGGTAAGTCAGTGACTGTCTTGGTGGCGTGCTATGCAGTCACTGAAATGGACCAACAGTTCCATGTGCATGAGTGTGGGGTGGATTTAGGGAAGCGGCAGCAGAGGGAAGCACGGCGTGTTCAGTGTGTTGCCTCCTGGGTAAGATTCTAACAAGACTGCCTCCAAGGGTGTGCTGCAAGATTATGCTTAGACTGCCTCTAGAGAGGGCCAGGTAACGAGTGAGGCAGCCGTGGAAGAGAAACTGAAGCTGTTGATGCTTTTTTTGTACCGTTTGAATTTGGCACCATATGTCTGTATTATCAACTCAAACATTAAAGTAATTAAAGAAGACTTTGTTTTCTCTTTCATTCCCCTAGAGGCCCAAATATTTTTGGTTTCACACTAATTCCCTAATGACTCAGAGACACGATCTCGCAAGATGCACCTGGTGACCTTCAGAAAGTCTGGGAACCCTCTCTGAATCCCGGGATACGCTTCATCTTGAGGTCTCACCGGGGCCCAGGCTGTCCAAGTCACCCCTCTTCCTTCGCTCCTTCCCTTCCTCTCCCTCCTTGGAGGCGGGCTGGGTCTCACCGTTCTCTTTGACTTTTCTGATTTGTTTCTCTTTCCCTCCCGAGTCTCCCTGGGGCCTTCCTGCTGTCTTCAAGCCTCAGAGAACGCCTTCTACCTTCCAGTTCTCCTCCTCCTCCGGACACCTTGCCCGACTCAGAGCTCCAGCCCTCTACTCTCAAGCGGTGGGACCCTACTGCACTCTCTCATCTCCTGAGCCTCAGTTTAACAGTTGGTTCTGTGAGCTCACAAGACTGGAAGCATTTAGAGTAGTGACTGGCCCCCAAGCCATCAGTTTTCCCTAGTATCTTTTGTGTGTGTGTGTGTGTGTGTGTGTGTGCGCGCACACACACACACACACACACACACACACCCCAGAGCAACCTCAGGTGTTGTTCCTTAGGACACTGTCTACCTTGTTTTCTGAGACAGTCTTTCATTGGTCTTGAACTCACTTATTTGGCTGTGCTGTCTGACTAGAGAGCCCCAGGGATCCACCTGTATCCACCTCTCCAGAGCTAGGATTACAACGTGTGCCACCATGCCAGCTTCTTTTATGCAGGTGCTGGGGATTGAATTCAGATTCTTATGCTTGCAAGACAAGAACGTCACCGACTGAACTATCTCCCAGCATTCCTGCTGCAGCTTCCTTTCTAAGACACTGTTGACTTGGGTAATGGATTTTCAGACTCCCTCTACCTCTCATGATTTTAAAACTATCACACTATAGCCAGGCAGGTGGCCCATGTTTTAATCCCAGCAGATGCAGGCAGATTTCTGTGAATCTGAGGCCAATCTAATATACATCGTGAGTTCTAGGTCAGCCAGGGTCACATAGTGAAAAAGCAAAGCAAAACAAAACAACAAAAACCCTATTACAGGTCTGGAGAAGTGGCTCAGAGGTTAAGAGTGTGTACTGCTCCTCCAGAGGACCCAAGTTCAATTCCCAGGACCCATGCTGGGTAGCTCAAAATCACCTGTTGCTCCAGCTCCTGGGGAATCCAACAGCTCTGGCTTCTGTGGGCACCTGCACTCACATGCACATACCTACACACAGGTATATAAATAATTAAAAATAAAAATAAAATCTTTTAAAAAAATCTATCACCTATCACAGTATACTGATATATTCATACTGAGATACAGATACTCCACAATCTATGATAGGTCTATGAGGTGACTTCCTGATAAGCCCATTGCAAACTGAAAATAACCTGTGAAGATCAACCTGCCAAATGTCCCAGCTCAGCACCACAGTGCATTCAGAGTCTCAGTTGTTTTCCTTTGTGATCGGGGCAGACTAGAAGACTTCATGTAGGCCTTGGGCCCCCATGTCAAGGGGTGAGGTTTGACTTAGACTTTATTAGGATCTAGGATTCCAGGATTTGAGTAACAACAGGTCAGTAGGAGAGGAGGAAACCTGGAAAGACTTTGGGAGGAGGAGCGGGAAGGCTGCTGATGTGCCCTCAACCACTCATTGTTGCCCAGGGGGTGGGAATCAGTCCACTCATTTCTAGAGAGTTTAGGCCTTAGATTCCCACCACCATTGTCTATCTTGTACTAGGAGCTGAACCCAGGACCTTGTGCATACTAAGTGTGTGCTCTATCATTGAGCTACGCCCCCAAACACCCTGTATCTCTTTTATGAGCTGGCTTTCCCAGACCCCTTAGGTTCAGACAGACTGACAGCAATGAAATATGTGTCTTCTCCTGCGGCCTCTTGAATCTTAATGCCTTCAGAACACAACCAACCCGGTCTCCTCCCTGCAAACACAGGACGATACCCCATACTCCCTCCTTAGAACCAACAGAAGCTCCTTGTTGGCCCTGGATCCCACCGACGCTTGGCTGGGTACTCAAGGCTGTCTGCCTTCCCATCCTGCCTTGCTCTCAGCCACAATGATGAGCTGACTGCTCTGGGCTGCCTCTTCAACCAGTTGTACCCTTTCCCTTCCGACTTGCACCTTGTTCTCAGGCTGTCATATCTGTGACCCTGACTAAATAAATTGTACCCACATGTACCTATTACCTCTGCAAACAGCCACACTGTCTATTTACGAGTCTCTCTAGCATATGAACACTGTAAGCCATGCAGGCCTCATTTGTTTTTGTGCCCCTTTATAAGCCCAGCCCATAGATGACACTCAGTAAAACGTTACTGAGGGAGTAATGCAGGAACAAATAAACAACTCCATAAAGAAAACAACCCATGCCTTTAAAAACAAGAAGAGGACGTGAAGCTGGGTGGGTGGGGAGGTGGGACAGATATGGGAGGAGATGGGGTGAGTGCGGTCAAAATACAGTGTAAGAAATTCTCAAAGAATTAATTAAATGTTATTTAAAAAAAGAAAAAGAAGGTGACTGGAGAGATGGCTCAATGGTTAAGAGCACTGGCTGTTCTTGCAGAACAGCTAACAACCATCCATAACTCCAGGTCCAAGGGATCCAACCCCTCTACTGACCTCCATGGGCATTGCACAGTGCAGGTGCACTTATATATACGCAGGCAAAGACACTCAAACACATAAAATAGAAATAATAAAAATTTTAAATTTAAACTTTTATTATTTTTAATTTTCTGTTTACGAGTGTAATGCCTGGATGTAAGCAGGCACACCTGTGTCATGCAATGCCCATGGTGCTCAGAAGAGGACGTTGGATCCCCTGGAACTGGAGTTGTAGATGGTTGTAAGCTGCCATGTGGATGCTGGGAATCGAACCCCAATCCTCTGCAAGAGCAAACCAGTGCTCTTAACCATTGAGCCATCTCTCCAGCCCCCAAAATAATAATTTTTTTAAAAAAGAAAACAATACAGGAAGCCCCGAGTGCAATCATCATCTCCAACACCACACAAACTGGGCACTGGATGTGGTGGACAATGGCTTATGTTTCCAACATCCTGAAGGCAGGAGGATCAGAAGATCAAAGTCATCTTCTGCTACATAAGAAGTTCGAGGGCAGCCTGAACTAGAGACCCTGGCAAAAGGAAAGAGAGAGCAAGAGAAAGGGGGGAGAAGAGGAGAAGAAGAGGGGGAGAGAGAAGGAATGAGAGCAATGAAGAAAAGGAAGGAGGGAAGGGAGGGAGGAAGGAAGGATACACTCCGAGGTTATTCATGGAGGCTCATACCACAGCCCAAGCAAAGGTGGGAGAGTTACCACATATTTGAATCCAGCCTAGAACTATACAGCAAGTTCTAGGCAAGCCAGGGCTATCCCTTTCTCAGGACTCAGCCTAGAACTTGCAATTCAATTACTATTAAGATGTATGCATAGCTGTATGGATAGATATGTTGGATGGGTAGATGGGCGGATAGACAGGTTGACGGATGACCTTAAGAAAACAATCCAAAAACAATAATGAATGAGGGCCAGGCACGGTGGGAAACTGTAACCCCAGCACTCAGGAGGCAGAGACAAATGGATCTCTGTGAGTTTGAGACCACTCTGGTATATATAGCAAGTTTAGCCAGTTCAGGTCCAGTCAGTGCTCCAGTATGGAGACCCTGTCTCAAAAATAAATAAATAAATAAATAAAGCCCAAAACAACTAAACAAACAAACAAAAAAGCATCATGACTGAAGCAATGAACGAACAAACATATCAAGCAGGGTGTGGTTGGTACTCGTGGAGCAGACAACTCTCCTCTCCACAATCTAGACACATGGAGCTTGCCCTTCCTGTTGAGGAATTAAGGAACCACAATGGTGCTACTATCAACCAGCTGGTGTCTCCCCATCACCTCAGGGAGGGGCCTGGGTCAGGTTCCCAGGAATCCAGAAGATATGTGACCTTGTCCCTGTGGGGAGTCCCAAGTGCAGATACAAAAAAACAGTGGGGATGGAAATGAAGCTGACTAAACAGTGAGCCTAGGGGTGCAAATTCCTGCTTTTAGCTGACAGCAAAGAAACAGGGGTGAGGAAGAGTTCCAGCAAGTCTTAGTGGAGAAGGAACACAAAGCAAGAGGCTAGAATACTCACAGGAGGAAACTGAGTGATTGAGAAGTCCTTTATTAGCAGAGTAGACTCACCAGAAGTCAAGGGAGGGAGTGGGAGGAGAAACTCTGTTCATCCCTCCACCCTCTAGACTAGATCTCTGAAGGACAGGGGCCTTTCTGCTTTCCCAGGACTCAGCCTAGAACTTGCAATTCAATTAATATTAAGATGTATGCATAGATGTATGGATAGATATGTTGGACGGATAGACAGGTTGATGAATGAATAGGGTAGACGGATGGATGGATGGACAGGTGGATGGATGGTTAGGTGGATGGATAAATGGATGACTGAATAAGTGGATAGATGAACAGGTGGATGAGTGAGTAGATGGACAGATATGCAGGTGGATGGATAGACAAGAAAATGGATGGATGTGTAGACAAGTGAATGAGTGGATGGGTGGACGAGTGGATACATAGACAGGTAGATGGACATATTAGTGGATGAATGGATGTGTAGATGGATGAGTGAATGGGTAGATGGATGATGGACCAGTAGATGGTCAAACTGGCAGATAAGCAAATGAAAATAGGAACGAATAATCTGTTAACAGACGGATGGGCTGACGTACAGGTGGCTAAGTGGACATGTAAATAAGTACATGGATGGATGAGCTGATTGACAGACCGATGGAAAAATGAATGGGCATTTGGATGAACAGACAACCAGATAGCTGTATTGATAGACAGGAAAACAAATGAAAGGATAAACATACAAGAAAATTTTATAAACTAGGAAGACTAGATAGAGTTTTCAACATTGTCAAGGGATGGGGGAAACTGAGAAACCTAGGCTAGGGGACAACTCCCTAGGGATCTGGAGGCAGCTGTGGTACTCGGGCATCTAGGAAAAGAGGAGGCAAACAGCCAGGGCGCTTCCCAGATGGAAGGCAAGTCGGCTGGAAGAGCCAGGAAAGGAGCCAGGCAGTGCTAGGCTAAAGACCCACTCTGGGCCCTGCCTGGACTAGGTAGACCTAGCAGAGATTGCAGGGTCCACAGGAAGAGCCAGGCCTCCCAGCCTTGGGATCAAAGGCTTCAGACTGCCAGGCTCACCCCAGACAATAGGAACCCCAAACTCCCATCACTTTGACCCCAAGAAGGTAACAATTGGTCACACTGGATGTCTTAGAAATCAGCATTATTGGGTTGGGGGACTGTTGAACAGCTTAAGCAAGGCCTTGAGGCTAGGTCAACGGAAGCCTTCCCGTGGTAGAGCTAGACTTTCTCCTTCCCAGCCCCAATTTCCTTTGGGCAGGGGGCCTGGCCCCCATGGCCTCCCAGGCCAGCCCTTTGAGCACCACCTGCCCCAGCCGGCCAGAGACTTCCTGTAGCGCAAGAGATTTATGCAAACGGGCTGGGGCGGTGATGTCACCCCAAGGGGACTATCTCCCAGTGGCAGGCCCTTCGATAAAATCAGGAACTTGTGCTGGCCCTGCAATGTCAAGGGAGGGGGCTCAACCAGGGCTCTTGTAGCTCTGGGGGCAGGCCTGAGCCCTGCGACCGTCCCACGACCATCCAGCCCCTGGACGGGGTACCCCATCCTGAGGGGCTCCGCACCGGCCCCCACCGAGACAGGGGATCTGACCGACTTGGAGCTCAGCTGGATGTTACAGGCGTGCAAAATGGAAGGGTTTCCCCTCGTCCCCCCTGTGAGTACTGGGGCTCCACTACCAACCCAACTCAGGGCTTGTGGGATGCCCGACTGCCTGCCCACTAACCCGTCAGCCCACCCGCTCCCCTCCGGCTCCCTATCAGTGGGAAGCTGGTGTTTCCTCCCGGGAGCTGCTGGCCTGAGACCCAGCGAGAGGCCATTGGCTTCCTTAGAGCATGCCCTGGCGGGCTGAGGGCTGCCGGCTGGGCCCATGATGGGGCTGTGATCGGTGGGGCCTGAACAGTTATTTATAGATGGGGCTCAGTGGCAGGCTGAGCTCCAGGGCAGGGTGCTAGGCTGAGGATGGTGAGGCCGGCTACAGAGAAGCCATGGATGAAGACCTGGGCAGACTAGCTTGGAGGAGGCCAGTCCTCAGGGTGAGAAGAGTTGAGGACAGAAGGCAGAGGTTTTAACCCGTGACTTGGGGGCTGCCGAGACAAAGGCTGATGGAACTCTGTTACCGAGGGTTCACAACCCTTAGTCGGGCCTGGCACAGGAGACCCAAGTGTTCGAGCCTTGGGCCTATATATCCCTGGCAGGCTGGGGCAGTCATCAGGCCTGACTTGAGGTCTCAGGGGCCAGGCTGGGCAAGACTAGGGCATGGGGTAAAGACATTGCTGTTAGGTTTGGGCCAGAGCTGAGCTCAGTGAGAAACCTGGCAAAGGATGGGGGTGGAACCATAATGAGGCTGAGATTGGGGCTGGAGAAGGCGCTGAATGAGCACTGGACTGGAGTTAGGGTGGGACAAAGACAGGAACAAGTTTGGAGGTGAAGATGTGGGATTCCTGGTCCTGGGAGCGGTAAGGCCAGCAGGCGGCCAGATTGCCACTGCCCCTCCTGCCTTCAGTGACAGTTGTAGTCTTAGGCAGATGGCAATTCAGGGTCCCTCGGAGAAGACCCTCCTGCCTTTTCCCGGTCTTGGAGGCATGGGAGGAGCGGGGAAGGGCTGAGTAGGGCTGGGTAGGGCCTGCCCACCTGACTCAGCTTTCCCGGCCTTGAGGCAGCTCTGTTCCCCACCCTGTGCAGCCTCAGAGCTAGGAGACACCCCAGGCCTGACATCACAGCCAACATCCTGCAGCAGGGACAGGCCCAGTGTACTGCCTGGAAACCTGGGGATCTGGCAAATCCTGGCCCCGTGGTGGCCAGGTAGACAGGACTGACCAGGCCTTAAGGTCTCCAACCCTAAATTGACCCCTTTCTCCCACTTGTGACCAAGAAGGTAAAGAGAGAAAGTCCAGATGATGGAGGGTGTGCCCAGAAAGAGCCCATCCTTCTCAAGCAAGCTACTAGCCCTGGGACTTCATCATACTGCCACTGACCCTTGACCTCTCAGTCATGAATCGCAGGCAGAACTGGGCAGAGGGCAGAGCTCATCAGCCTCTCTTTCCAGACCCAGGGGCCACTCTGAGTGTCTCTTGAGGGGATGGGCTCTTGAGGCAACTTTGGACCCCTAAGCAAGTCCCAAGAGCCATAGCAACTGTTGCACAATCCTTGGGCACACACTGCGGGGGTGGGGAAAGCCTGATGACTGTTGGGAAGACTCTGAGTGTGCTCGCCCCAAGCCAGAGAGAGAGTGGAGAAAGAAGGACGGGGAGGAAGGAGAAAAGGAAGACAAGGAGGGTGGTGGTGGGGGCTGAGGGGGAGGAGGAGGGGAGGAATGGGGAGTCTCCCAGTGAGGACATCAGAGGGAAGAGGGAGAAGGACCAGTGAGAAATCAAAGCCCTAGGTCCCCAGAGTCTGCCTGGATGACCTCTGCTCAAGCCACCAGCATGACAGTTATCATGGTGGCCTGTGCCTGCCTGGGGTTGGACACAGGCTGACAGGGAGGGAGGGCCAGGCTGGGGCAGGCAAGTGCGCAGGTGGAATGTGGGTGGTTCTGTGGAAGGCTGTGGGTGTGAAAGCACCGAGGGCAGAAGGCAGTGTGTGTGTGTGGTGGGGGGTGTCTGTGTATGCTCACAGGG
Organism: Eospalax fontanierii; assembly: GCA_035773235.1. Taxonomy (NCBI): domain Eukaryota; kingdom Metazoa; phylum Chordata; class Mammalia; order Rodentia; family Spalacidae; genus Eospalax; species Eospalax fontanierii. The sequence continues at coordinate 18,445,170 of CM069526.1, forward strand.
ATGAGTGAACAGTGTTGTGTTTGTGAGTGTGAATGGTCCTTAGAGGGGGTCTAAAGACACGTATTCAGTTGGGTTTATGAATGTGAGAATGCCTGTGTGTGAGATGGGGACGGAGATGAGAGTGCGTGTGGACATGTGAGGGTGTGTCCCATGGGGTTTGAGTGTAACTGTATCACAGGGAGTATGTGTACATTTGGGGGAAGGGTGCATGGGTGTGAATGTGAGTGAGCAACAGGCCCCCACAGGTGTGGGCGTGAGTGTGGGGGCGGTGGGGAGTGAGCAGGGCGGCGGAGGGCGGGGGGCACGCTCTCAGCCTGGTCCTGCTGACCTCGACCTCTCCACCCCACCCTAACCCTCTCCTCAGCCCCCCACCGCTGCCATACTCCCTGTGGCCCGGACTACTCTGGATTCTAATCGAGGTTGGCTATTGCCAGGAGCCTCAGGCAGGGAGGGTTATAAGGTCTCAAATCTGGCTGCAAACCCGGCTGGAGTCTCCCCCACAGCCCAGGCCCTAACACTGTCCTCTCTCAGCAGCCATCAGAGGAGCTGGTTACTTATGAATCGGAACTGTACCCACACCAAACACATGAGTACTACCCTTACCTCAGCAGCGATGGAGAGAGCCACAGCGGTGAGTACCGGGTGTGCCAACCTCATCCAGGCTGGCCTGGCGCTGAGCATGCCCTGGGGCCGGGGAGACAAAAGAAGAACTGGGTCCCGGGGCTTCTTTGGAATTCTGAGAATCAGAATTAGCTACCACATCCCTGAATCCCGCAACTTACCTCACCCCTTATCACTGAGGGTCTTCTCTGCCCAGGGGAAGTTTAGTTTCTTCCTCGTTAAGCTTGTCCAGTCCTTGGGGACCTTTTGGTAAATGAGGACACTTAGGGAGCTGAGTGACCTGTCTGGGCCACTGGAACCCAGGTAGTCTACCCCATGCTTCGTCTCTGCCCGCTCCTTCCACTCAAGTCCTCTTTCTTGTCATCTTCTCATCCAGCTCTTCTTGGTGCATCTCCCCTCTTGGCCGTGTGTGGCCAGCAGCCCCTTCCTCAGTGACTACTTCTGACATTTGGGGCTGGGTAATTTTATGTCCACTGGAGGCTTCGCAGCATCTTTGGCCTTTTTTACTAGATTCTAGAAGAGCCACCCAATCATGACAACTCTATCTCCAGCCCTCCTAGTTGAGCACTGCTGGGCCAAAAGAAAGTCTCTGAATACCCCTTGTTCAGGGAATGCCAAGGTCCCCAGTTTGTTGGAGGCAAGGAAGAGGCCTGGACTTAACTGTCCACCCAAAGCCCTGCTTGGCCCTGGAGCGAGTTTGGGGGAGGAAGGAAGGAGTTCTCAGTGCCTGGGACCTAGACAGGGGTATCACAAGTCAAAAGAAAGAGATCTTGGCATATACATGTAGACATCCATGAACCACAGTCACGATGTTTCAGTCTTGACTGGAGGATTCTCTTGGATCTGCATAAGTGGGGGCTGGGATGGTCTTCAGCTCCACAGCGCTGAGGCATGCTGGATGCCACAGCTGAGAGAGGCTTCACCCCCAATGACCACACCTAGGACTGTCATGTGCAAAATTGCATAGTTAGGGCTTTTCATCTGAATGCCAAACCTTGAGAACATCTTTCCCTGGCATCCAGCACAAAGTCTGCCTTGAGGTGTATCCTGGGAGGAGGTGGTGGGTCCATCTCAAGGGCATAGGTTTCTTTCAGAAACCCAGGGCTAGAAAGACTTTTAAATGCCTTCTTTTGTCCTTTTAAGCTTGTTCATAATTGTATGAGAAACATATCCTACCTGTGTAAAGTCCAGATAATGTAGAAAGTCTCTCCCACATCTGACTCTATCCCCAGCTCAGCTCACCTCACCCAGACAGCAATCGCTCGATTCGACATGATTAAGAACAGATCTGGGTACTCCTGTCGCCACATTCACCCTTCTAGCAGGCAGCCGGAGGACCAAAGTTCCTCTGGGCTTGAGGAGGGTGCCCCCTGCCGGCACAGGTCTGACAAGCACAGCCGTGCTGCTGAGACCCTTCTCCATCAGGACTGCGGTCTCCTTGGCCAGGTTGCTGGGTTTGGAGGCATCTGCTAGTGGTCTGTGGCCACCTCAGTTTTTCTTTCTTCAGCTAAGGGTGTTGCCCACTAAGTGGGCCTGGGGCTGAGATGATGGAGTGAGCACTTCACAGAAAGCCTGGGATTCCCTGACTCAGAGCCCACAGTGGGTTCCTCATATCTGTGGTAGGCCTATAGGAGTAACTCCTGGATGATCACGTGGACACTGTACTTCAGGCGTGAGCCAAGAATTTCCCCAGTGTCTCCAGGTGGCCCCAGTACTGTCTATTCTCTCTCTCCACCATCATTCCAATCTGGGTATCTGTGCTGTCCTTTCTAACGCCTACTAGAAGATACTATCTGCAGACTCAAGAAGAGAGATAGCCCACATCCTTCCATTGATTCCTGCCTGTCCTCTGTGTCCACACTTTTAGGGAGTGATGCTTAGTGGTAAGGATTTAGGGTGGACTTGGCTCCATGTACTCATCAGCTGTGTAGCCTTGGGTCAAGCCGCATAACCTCTCTGAGCCTTGTTTCCTCATCTATAAAACTGAGATCATAGAAGCACCCCACAGAGCTGTAAGAGGTCAATGTGCATAATCTGAGGTTGTATATACTATGCTAAAAACAAGACCAAGTAAGTGCTCTGTGTGCTTTACAGCACCCACAAGAACGCATTCGGGGTGTGTGTGGAGGAAGCACAGAGGGATCTGTAATGAATCAACTGGGTCACTGTCTGCTGAACTGAGTGACAGCCAATGAATAAGCCATCCATCCGTCCGCTCACCCATCCGTCCGCTCACCCATCTACTTAGCCTCTCCATCTCCCCTCCCACCCATCCATTTACTCACTCCTTCTCTACCCCATCCACATCCATTCTTCCAATGATGTACCAGTCAGTGCATTCCTCTCCTCCGCCCCTCATGGGTGTGAAGGGCCCGTGCTCGTAGGAACAGTCAGAGAAGCCTTTGAGAGGGTAGCGGTTGCATTGAAATCTGAGTAAAGACAAGGTGCGAAGGGAGGTGGGAGCGGGATTCGGAGCACAGGGAGTAGCAATGAGAAAGCAGAAAGACCCGGGCAGAGGGCTCGGCGGCCGCTGCCACGGGTCAGGGAGAACAAACTGAAGTCGGGGCTCAGTGAAAAGCAGATCAAAAACAAACAAAACAAAAACAAGCAAACTTGAAGGCCATGGAGGAGTGTGGACTGAGTCACGTGGCCTCACATTTGCTAGGTAAGCGCCCGACACTAAGCTTCGCCTTCAGCCCTACTGAAGAGCTTCGAAAAGGGAAATTTCATGCTCTGCATAACCATATATGTGGTGGGCATTTAAATACATTTAAATTATTTTGACGTTTTATTTATTTATTTATTTAATTTATTTATTGTGTGCGTGTGTGTGTGTGTGTGTGTGTGTAGGCCAGAGGACAACATGAGAGTCAGTCACCTCCTTCTACCACACAGGTTCTGGGAACTGAATTTAGGTTGTCGGGCTTGGCAGTAAGCACCTTTATTCACTGAGCTATTTTGCCAGCCTTAAATGTATTTTAAATCTTTAATTATTAAAATAACAAATATTCATTACCATAAAGTCAGAAAAACAGTATATCAAGAAAACCTTCCTTCTGCCCCATCGGTCTTGTAGACACTTTTGTATGGCTATCATCTCATATGTTTGCAAATAAACACACATACATACTCTCCCAAAAGCAGAATCGCTGTGTTGCTCTTCCATTTGCCATTTCTCCATGACACACACAGCATGTCAGAGAGAGATAACAGAAAGCAGCCTTTGTACCTTAGCATAGTGTAAATGTGCCAGTGAAGATGTGAACTAGAGACCTTGAACAACAGTGTGTGTGTGTATGTGTGTGTGTGTGTGTGTGTGTGTGTGTGTGTGTGTAGAGTTGGGGTCCCTCAGTTGGACCCGCAGGTATGGGTATATGGCTAGTCAGGTTGTTCTGGGATCTGTAACATGTCTCTACGTTCCAAGTGAGTGCGTTCTGGAATTACCGGCGACTGCCACTTCCACTTAGCATTTACGTGGATGCTGGGGATCTGAACTCTGGTCCTCACACTTGCATGGCCAGTGCTTTATCTAGTGAGCCATCTTCCCAGATCCAGAAGCACTGACTTTTATTGAGGGCCTTCTAGGTGTGGAGCGGAGACAATCAACTTGGTCTTCCAGTTTGACCGGGTACCTGTGTATCTGCTGTGAAGGGGACTGACAGGCCCACACTTCCCCGCTGTTACTCGGGAACTCGTGTTGAAATGCAGGTTAACCAGAAGTAGCCATTACTATGGTCACATGACTAAGACACTCAGCTGAACTGCACAGTACCCTCTGATCACCTGTACTGCCTCGTCCCTGTGTTTCTTAGGGCCACTTCTGCAAGGTGCTCAAGAACGCACACTACAGAGATTCATCCCTCCACTCTCCAGTGAATCTGAAGTGACCTCATCCTGTCTGTCTTACCTTCTCCACGATGTCACAGCTCACAGGATTATTGGGAGGACAGGGTCAGTTATGATATAACAAAGCCCAGAAGAGGCCTGGTAATCAGTAGGTGTTCTGTTTGGAGCCCCAGAGAGGGTTGTGGGACACGAGGCTGTGGCTATGCTGCATCTCTCTTCCTGTCTATTGTATGTGGCATCTGGCTGTGTCAAAATTCACATCGCCATGAAACCATCACCATTGTGTTGAGAACTCTGTTCATTCTGCCAAACTGAAACTCTTGTCCCGTTGAACAATTCCCCGTCCCCCAACCTGCCAGGCCCTGGAAGCCTTTATTCCATTTTCTATTTCTGCAGATGTCATTAGTTTAGGTGCCTCAAGTAAATGGAGTCATGCAGCAATTGTCCTTTTATAATGGGCTCACTTCACGTGGTAGAATGTCCTTGAGGTTCATCCATTTTGTAACATGAGCCAGAACTTTCCTCCGTTTAACGACTGAGTAGTATTCCACTGTGTGTGTACCCCAGTTTGGAAGGCAGCTGAGCTCATAACTACACCACCACCTCCACACCCCCTGAGTCACCACGTTCTGCCTGTTCATTTATCTGGTGATGGACACTTGAGCTGCTTCTACTTTTGGCCCTTGGGAATAATGTTGATGTGCACATAGGCTTCCGTTGGTCTCTTCAGGACTCTGATTTATATATGCATTTGGATATAGACCCAGAAACAGAACTGCTAGGTCATGTGGTAATTTTTTGTTTGTTTCTGTAGTGGCTGCACTAGTTTTACAGTCCTAACAACAGCATACAAGTGTTCACATCTTTAGTAACACTAGTCACTTTTCCTTATTATTATTTTTTAAACAGTCATCAGCTGGGCATAGTGGTGCACATCCTTAAACCTAGTAATCAGGAGGCAGAGGTAGGAATATTTCTGTGAGTTCAAGGCTAGCCTGGTCTACATAGTGAGTTCCAGGACAGCTAGTACCATGTAGTGAGGCTTTGTCTCAAAAACAAACAAAGGTCATTCTAATGGATGTGATAGAATTTGCTATTTGTGATGGAATTAGTGAAGGAAAGAGCCCTACAGTGTGATTTCACCTGCCATCCATCCAGATTTCCCTATACCCTTCTGTCCTTTTATTACTCTTATTATTATTATTTATTGTGTGTGGGCATGAAGTATGTGAAGGGGTCGGAGGAAGCTGTGTGGAGTTGCTCCTTTCCACCCCCCTTTAGTAGGTTCTGGGGTTTGAACTCAGGTTGTCAGACTTGTATAACAAGTGTCTTTACTCTCCGAGCCATCTCATTGACCTTTCTTTCGTCTCTTCATAGCACTAAGCATCTACTCATCCGTCGCTTTGTTCACACCCTTCTGACCAATGACTCATCCTCCTTTGCAGCTGTTTTTCCCTCCACCTATCAAAGCTTCCCCTACCTCCCATTCACCTATCCATCTAATAATAAATATACCAAGTTTCTTTTATATGCCAGGTCCAGGGCTAGATACTGTGGGATGAATAAAAGGCAGCCCCTACCAGATTCAATTTGGTATCAGGGGAAATAATTAAAACTCCAGTGATCAAGATACATGGTAGTGAGAAACAAGTGCCATGAGACATTGAGCTCTCTGGACTTTAGTGGCAGTCTGGACAGTCTGCGGGAGAGGCTGTGCTCCCTGACTTTGGTGGCACAGCTGGACAGTCTGCGGGAGAGGCTGTGCTCCCTGACTTTGGTGGCACAGCTGGACAGTCTGCGGGAGAGGCTGTGCTCCCTGACTTTGGTGGCACAGCTGGACAGTCTGCGGGAGAGGCTGTGCTCCCTGACTTTGGTGGCACAGCTGGACAGTCTGCGGGAGAGGCTGTGCTCCCTGACTTTGGTGGCACAGCTGGACAGTCTGCGGGAGAGGCTGTGCTCCCTGACTTTGGTGGCACAGCTGGACAGTCTGCGGGAGAGGCTGTGCTCCCTGACTTTGGTGGCACAGCTGGACAGTCTGCGGGAGAGGCTGTGCTCCCTGACTTTGGTGGCACAGCTGGACAGTCTGCGGGAGAGGCTGTGCTCCCTGACTTTGGTGGCACAGCTGGACAGTCTGCGGGAGAGGCTGTGCTCCCTGGGCCCTACTGCATGGTCTCTGCTGAGGATCTCTTCTGGCCCCTCCTTTCTTGATTCCTTATCTTCTGTTTTTTGTTGTTTTGATGAGACATGGTTTTATATAGCCCAGGCTAGTCTTGAACTGCCTATATAGCCCAGGCTGGTTTTAATCTTCTCTGTTTTGAAAATAGTTTGGCTTCCCTAGGGAGAGCCCTGGACTTCAGGCTGGGGTTTCTTTTCTGAAGAGAAAAGGTCAACTGAGTGACTTTTAAGATTTGATTTGTGCATGTGTGTGTGTGGTTAGTTTGAATACCATTTTGTTTTTGTCAGCTGAGAAAGAATAGGAATGTGAGGGCAGAAAAAAGAAGAGATCTTGGCAAATGGATTACTAGGTGTAGTGGTACACGCCTACAATCCCAGCACTCAGGAAGCAAAGGCGGGAGGATTGTGAATCTGGCGCCAGCCTGGGCTACACGGTAAGTTCAAAATTATACAAAGAGACACTGTGTCTCACACACACACACACACACACACACACACACACACACACACACAAAAGCAAATAGGTTCTTTCTCGATGGATGGATGGTGACTGATTAACTGAGTTATTGAGGACTAATGGGTAGATGAAGGTTAAGTGATAGTTGTGTAGATATGTGGATAATGGTTTGTTGGGTAACAGTCTAATGAATGCTGTGTGGGTGACAGTGTACAGATAGATGGTCAGCAGCCATCAAGAGAGTGTCTCTGGTCACCAAAGGTCTTATTTATAGTTTTGATTGATAACTTTGTTCCAGAGGTGGCATGGCATTGTGGTAAGAGGTCAGCTTCTGGAATTACACAAAAGTGGGTTTGGATCATGACACTTCCAGAGGCTACTGTGGACAAAAGACTTACGTAGTTTTCTTAGTGGTCAGCCCTCCTGGCCTTCTGGACCCTAGTGGCGACCTCCCCAGAGTTAGAATGAGGATTACATGAGATTACATCCGAGCACGAGACCTGGTACATTAAGAGTTAGCATTTAGTGATGATTCTAAGCAAAGATTGATTGATCTTCCTACATGTTAGAAAGGAGACCCAGAGCTATCTCCAGATATGCAAATGCCATGACGCTTTGAGGATGTGAGAGTTATGCTAAGGGGTATATGGTGGCCTCTAGGCAGGTAGCAGGTGGGGTCATGAAGAGGCAGAATAAAGGATAAATGATGCATCTGTGCAGAGTAGTCCAGGCTGGGCATGGTGGCATATGCCTGCAACCCTAACAGTTCAGAGGTGAGGGCAGGAGAATCAGGAGTACAAGGTCATCCTTGGCTAATAGAAAGTCCAAGGCCAACCTGGGCTAGAGCAAAACACAATTGTCCAGAAATGAGGTCCAGAAGGCCAGGAGGGCTGACCTTTGTGCTATAAATGATTTCTGGAACCGTTCTCTCTGAGAGCCCCATATTTGGAATGATTTTGCCTACCAGACAGTGTTGGTTACATAACTGCCTGGGCACCCAAATCAAGGGGAAAGGTGAGGTTTCCATTGAGCCTGTTGAAACCTCCATGTAGCTCAGCGAGTCTCTGCCATCACCTTTGGGGGACCCAGCATAGGGAGCAGGCTCTCCTTGGGGCCTTGTTTAATTCACATTCCTCCTGTAGGGCTCTGGACTCCAGTGATGAAGACCAGCGCTGGGAAATTTGGGCCGTAAGCTGAGAGCATCACAGAAAGCTCGGGGTCTGGGGTGGAGTCAGTGGAAGAATGGGGACAGGCAGTGAACAGGCAGACACCACTCAGTCCACACCCAGAGTGCTGCAAGCACTCGTGTGGGGTGTGGGAAGGGCAGGATCCAAAGGCATTTGATGAGAATCCTGGCACTGTCCCTTGGGCAGGGGAAGGTAAGAGGCAGGGTCAGGGGTGCTGCTGGAGGGGGATCCACCAGAAAGGAAGCTGTGTCTGCTCTCTCAAGCCCAGAACCCACTCTATCCTTTGAGGTTTAGAGAACTTTTTTTTTTTGGCCTTACGGATTGAACCCAGGGCCTTGGGCATGCTAGATAAGTATTCTACCACTGTGATACAGTCCCAGTCTTTTTGCCTTGTTTTAGGTTTTATGTTGACATAGGATCTTGCTATAGCCCAAGGTGGCCTCAAACTTTTTCTTTTTTGAGATAGGGTCTTAATTATGTAGACCAGGCTGGCCTTGGACTCACAGAGATCTGCATGCCTCTGCTTTATGGATGCTAGGATTAAAGGCATGTACCACCACCATGTTCAGAAAACTATTTTAAATATTTAGTGTGTGTGTGTGTGTGTGTGTGTGTGTGTGTGCAAGTGACTTCAGAATCCAGAAAAGGGCATTGGATTCCCTGGAGCTGGAGTTACAAACAGTCATGAGCTGCCAGATATGAATGCTGGGAACTAAACTCTTGTCCTCTGCAAGAGCAGCAAGTGCTCTTAACTGCAGAGGCATCTTTCTAGTCCCCAACCTCCAACTTTTGGTCCTCTTTTCTCCACATCTGAGTCCTGAGATTACAGATGTGCTAATGCAGGCTCTTTAGAATAAAGAATACGATGATAGTTAATGTTGTTTCTTACTTTGTGACAGGTCCTATTCTTAGCACACTGCAGGCATTAGATAGCCCATTTATTCCTCAGTATGCCTATAATCTATATGATTAATCCCACTTAGATGCGGAAATTGAGGCTTAGAGAAGTGGAATGGCATGCCTCGTGTCACACAGCAGTAAATGTCACAGCCAGGGGGTGGCTCCAGCTCGACCTGGCTCCCAAGTCATGTGCTTCCTTCTCTCTGTCATTCTGTCTGCTGGGAAGGGGCAGGGGGTCACTGTGGCCTGGATCATGGGCTCAAATCGTTTCACAAATGGACAGGACCTCAGTAACAACTGTTAAAGTGGGAAAACAGAGGCTCAGTAAGAGAAATGTGTAGTCACACCACACAGCCACTACTTAGCAGGATAAGAAAGTAAGAATCAGGCACAGTGGCATATACCTGTAATCTCAAAACTCAAGAGGCCAAGTCTAGAGGATCAAAAGTTCAGGCCAGCCTGGGTGAGACTGTCTCAAAAAAACAAAAACAAAAATAAGGACAGGAAAGGTGGTTCAGAGGGTCAAGGTGCTAGTTGCTTCAACCTGAGTTTAATCCCTGGGACCCACATGGTGGAAGGACAGAACGAATTCCTGAAAGCTGTGCTCTGACCTCCACACACACACTGGGGTACATATGACACCCTCCCAAATAAATAGAATTTTAAAAAAAGGTCCTGTGATATACAGTCCAGACTGGATGTTATCACTTAGGGACGTGTGAGTGAGGATGTATTTGTGTGAAAGACAAAGAATGCATGCACATGGCTGTGGATTTGTCTTAGAGATACTGGACCAGCCTGGCCCCTTCTGCATGTCTTTTTGGGGCCACATGAGGAAATCCCTCATGTCTCTTCACATCCAACATTCATTTTCTTTCTTTGTCATTATATTTATTTATTATTTGTGTGTGTGTGTGATGTATGTATGTATGTATGTATGTATGTATGTATGTGGGTGTGTGGGTCTTGAGAATCAAACTCAGGTCATCAGGGTTGGTAGCAGGCACATTTACCTACGCAGGCATCTTGCCAGCCCCATACCCCACTTTTTAAAAAAATCCCGTATTGTGCCCAGGAAGTCCCTCAGACATGCAACAGTTTTTGTTCCTGGAAAAAGTGCTCAGAAAAGCCACAGCAAAGGTCTTCCCTAGACAAGGCTGCCAGGGCCATGTCTTGCTTCCCAGACTGGAGTCTGCCCTGCGGCAGATGCCTGACACCCACAGGGGCTTTCCAGAGAAGTCTGCTCCTGCAGACTATGGTCATGGTTTTGCAGAGGTAACTGTGAGTCTGGACAAGCTCTGGTGTGTGAGGAATGTCAGCCTTGTGACTTTGCAGTCATACCTGGGTCATGTGACAAAGCCATGTATGTGCATGTGACTGTGGGTAACCAGGAACCTATAGGAGCTCATCCAGGAGGGAAAGGGCCTGCTCTGGGTCTAGGAGTTCTTAGAGATGTGAGCTCATCTGTATTCACCCCATTATAATTCTCCCTGTTTTATGGTGAGTCAGCTGAGACCAGAGAGCACCATGCCTGTACCTGAGATCACAGTGCCGGTAAATGGCGTCAGGATTCAGGCTCTTGAGCTCAGAAGCCCGCATCCCTGGGGCCCCTCAGGAGACAGGCTGCTGAGGACACTGGAGTGTGTGAAGATACTGCTTGAGACCCAGGGCCTGGTTTCACCACCTTCAAGGCCTTTAACTTCCGGCACATTGCAAGGCCACTCTACAGCTTGAAGTTTTTTCTATAAAGTAGTGTAGGAGATGTGTATTAAAAGAGATGATAAATGTAAGCTCTCTGCCCAGCCTGACACCAGCCTGAATTCTTATTTTGTATTATTATGTCCTCTTCCTGTCCTGGCACCCCTGGCTCATCCCTTCCTCTCTGACTGTCCCTACAGATCATTACTGGGACTTCCACCCGCACCACGTGCACAGTGACTTCGAGAGCTTCGCCGAGAACCACTTCACTGAGCTGCAGAGTGTGCAGCCCCCGCAGCTGCAGCAGCTCTATCGTCACATGGAACTGGAGCAGATGCACGTCCTCGACACCCCCATGGCACCGCCCCATGCCAGCCTCAGCCACCAGGTGCGTGCTGCTGGCTGTCCTCTGTCCCCCAGAGCTCCAGGCCTGTGGTGAGGGTGGGAGCTTCACAGGAAGCTGACACAGGCTCTTACTCAACATGGCTTCCTGCCCCGCAGAGCCAACGGCGGCCAGTGCCCCAACGGCTGTGTGACCTCCTGACTGACCTTATGACCCCACACCCTTATCTCACTGCGGATGGACAGACCCCATGTGATCCCCTAGCCCTCCATCATCATCCTCCCCCACCCCACTCCTGGTTGTAGGCCCCAGGGCCCCACTGACAACAGCCTCTATTTTCTGTCTTTCCATGTATCCAGTATCTGAGTCACTGAATGCTGACCTCTACTGGGCCCTCCCACTTGCCACTGACCTCTACCACTGACCCGTCTCTGCCCCATAGATCCTAAACCCGATCAGTGACCTCTAAGGCTGCCAGTGTCCTTGTCCTTGTCCTCCACTGTCATTGACTCATCACCCCCTTATCAAGCCCCACTCACTCCCGTACTAAACTCACTGCCCCCCAGCACCACTCCTCTGCCCCAGGGCCACTGCTAGGCCAGATGGTCCCTTTGTGTGTATGAGAACAAAGCACACCTTCGTATGCTGCCAACCAGAGGCTCACCTGGGAAGGGGGGTAGGCTCCACGCTGGCAACCCCTCCCCCATAACCTCTTCTCCTGCTGCCTGTGTGGTAGCCCTGACTGGCCTTCCACTGGTCTTCCTGGCCCTGCTGACCGCTCCCTGGCATTCCCTCTTCCCCCAGCTGACCGCTATTGTGGTTCTGAGCTGTCCCTCACTGACCTCAAGGCTTTCCTTCCGCTGCAGGTTCCCTACATGCCCCGGTTGTGCTTTTCTTACCCGCCCCTGTCCCCAGCCCACCAACAGAGCTCGGATGAGGAGGAGGGCGAGCGCCAGAGCCCCCCACTAGAGGTGTCGGATGGGGAGGCTGATGGCCTAGAACCTGGGCCGGGTCTCCTGCACGGGGAGACAGGTAGGTCCAGGCCCTGACCCAGCTGAATCTGACCTGATCCTGGCTGCATTTATGCACCTTCCATAGCCCTAGCCAAGGCTGACTGGCCCAGCAGCCATGGCTCAGACCTGTGTGCGTGTGTGTGTGTGTGTGTGTGTGTGTGTGAATGTTTGTGGAGGCTTCTGTGACAGCTCTATCTGCACATGTGTCTAGGAGCCCGTGTATGCTGTGAGTGTATTAAGTGTCTCTTCAGAAAGTATGTGAGGGTGTGTGTGTGTGTGTGTGTGTCTGTTTATGAGTGTTGTATGAGTGCATGTGTGTGGATAAGGGGGTTAGGTTGTAAGTATGATTGTGTATGGGGACTGTGAATATATGTGTAGGCCTGTTAGTATGTGTAGGCCTGTGAGTGTGTGAGGGTCTGTGAATGTGTGTGGCATGTGTGAGAGGATAGGCATGTGGGTATCTGTGTGTCCACGTGTGGCAAGGTGTGGGGACATGTATGCACGGAGCGGTACGTGCACGGGAGAAGTAGGCAGGTGTGGACACCCCTTCCACCGCCCCGGGTGTCGTTCACACACCCCTTCCACGGCCTGGGTGCTGCGGGGAGGGAGTCCCTGGGGAGACCCGGCCCCAGCCCGTGCCCCTCTCCCACAGGCAGCAAGAAGAAGATCCGCCTGTACCAGTTCCTGCTGGACCTGCTGCGCAGCGGCGACATGAAGGACAGCATCTGGTGGGTGGACAAGGACAAGGGCACCTTCCAGTTCTCGTCCAAGCACAAGGAGGCGCTGGCGCACCGCTGGGGCATCCAGAAGGGCAACCGCAAGAAGATGACCTACCAGAAGATGGCGCGCGCGCTGCGCAACTACGGCAAGACGGGCGAGGTGAAGAAGGTCAAGAAGAAGCTCACCTACCAGTTCAGCGGCGAGGTGCTGGGCCGCGGGGGCCTGGCCGAGCGGCGCCACCCGCCCCACTGAGCCCCGAGCCCGCCCGGCCCCGCCGAGCCCGCCCGGCCCCCGGCCCGCGCCGGCCATAGCATTAACCCCTCGCCCGGCCCGGACACAGGGAGGACGTTCCCGGGGCCGAGGCAGGACTGGGGGCCCCGGCCTCGCTCTCCCCGGCCCGACCGCGTCCCGCCCTGCTTCACTCCCGCCGGGACTCTAGCCCGGTCGGAAGGCCACGCGGGCCCCGGACCCCACCCGAGGGTCAGCCTGGCTTCGTGGCCACGGTGCTTCCTTGGGAGTCTGGGTTTGGCACGTCTTTGTACATTGGATGCTCTCTTTCAGCCTTCCCTCCCACTGCCCCACCCCACCCCACGCCCCGTTAGCTCCCCAAAGATTAAGTAAAATTATTCTCAGCTACTCTAATCCCGGGCAGTCTTTCAGGAAGTTTTGTGCACCTTGTCTGTCCCCCTGTGAGTAGTCATCTCTTTTTTCCCTCATCTGTCCAGTGGGCATTTAACCAATACTGGACCCTGGGGGTGTGGGGACAGTGGACACGCAGTGGCTGCTTCCGGTAGAAACAAGTCCTCTCTTGTTACTAGGAGTGGGGGTCATATTCAGCCTTCTGCACCAAGGATGTTTAAGTCTCATTAGAGCTTGAACTTCTGATCCTCTGAATAGATATAGTCCATGAGTGGTGGTGGCAGTAATACGACAGCAATGACACTGGGTTTTCTGATCATTTAATGTCTGTTAACTTTGAGATGAGTCTAATACCTCCCCATTTTATAGAATGGGAAACAGGGGCGCATAGGAATGAAATAATTTGTCCGATGTGACACAAATGGGGAGTGCCTGGGCTGGCCCATTCCAGGTCTGCCCACCAAGTCAGTTCAAGTTGGGAAGCTTCACTTATCTGACAGAGAAGATGCTTCAGGAGAATTTAAGTTCCAAAGCGCAGTCACCACAGAGTGTTCCTAACGCGCACATGGGAGACAGGACTTTGAACACGGAGTTCCTTGTATACAGCCTTTGCTTCAAAGTACTTTGCTCCCAGTAAAGTACTGCAGATAAGCTCCAGTAAGCAAGGACTGCTGTAAACACCTTGCTTCGACAGTAACAAGGAGTGGAAAGACTGGGAATGAGGAAACTTCCCGAAGCAGATCCTAGAGATGGTACTGTGGGGACGAAGACACTTTTACACCTCCTAGACCTTAGGGCTCCTCATAGCTCAACCACAGTGCTCCCTAGTCAGGCTACAAAGCCTCTGGAGAAGACCATGGCTAAAGGTAGCTCAGCAAAGTGTCAGTTAAAAGATATTTTTATCACATTTTAATTTTAAACAATTTTATGTGTCTCTGTGTACATATGGGTGCACACACATACCACAGCATGTATGTGGAGGTCAGAGGACAACTTACAGTAGTAGGTTCTCTCCACATACTGTGGGTCCCAGGGATTGAGCTCAGGTCATCGGGCTCGGCAGCAGACGCCTTTAATCACTGAATCATCTTGCTAACCTCCACATGCCAGTTCTTTTTTTTTTTTTTTAAAAAAAAAACAAAACAAAACAAACAGAACAAAAACCTGAGCCACTGAGCAGTATAGAGGCGTACGCCTGTAATGCCAGCACTTAGTTTTGTTTTGCTTTGCTTTGTTTTTTAATGTGTATGAGTGTTTTGCCTGCATGTATGTCAGTGCACCACATGTGACCAGAAGAAGGCATCGGATCCCCTGGAACTGGAATTAAGGATGGTTGTTAACTGCCATGTTAGTGCTAGGAACCAAACCCTGTCCTCTGCAAAAGCAGCAAGTGCTCTTAACCCCTGAGCCATCTCTCCAGCCCCAAGCACTTAGGAGGTTGAAGTGGGAGGATTGTCACAAGTTTGGTACCAACCTGGGTTACTAGTAATAGCATCACATGCGTGCACACACACACACACATACACACACACATACACAAGCAGGTGATGTAGCTTAAAGGTAATGACATGTAGAAGGAAATCATGACTTGTAAGTTTTTCTCATCTGGAAAATGTGGACATATGGAATACCCCCTCCTAACGACGGGAGATAAACAATCTTTCCTATTAGTGTTGCTGGAAGCAGGTCCCCGGTAATTGCTTCTTTCTATAGCAACTGATAGCCCTGATTGAGGGTCCAGGCACAGAGGTAAGAGGTTGCAAGAGAACAGTGGGCATGGTACAAGGGGATTCAAAACATCCCGGCATTAATCTTTGGTTAGCCCTTGTGACGTTGGCAAGAGCTACGGAGTGCCTCTCCTGTGACAATACCAGCTCCTAGCGTTGTCTCTCTCCCACCTAGACTAAACTCATCCAGGATTCCACAGCTGGAGGCTAGCCTTGGCCCCTTGTGACATGAGGATGTGGATCAAGGCTCTGTAAGGTTAAAGAACAGCAATGCTCAGGCCTGAGCAACCCACCCTCAGTACACATGCCCTTGACCATTTAGCTGTGGGATCACAGGCCCAGCATGCTTCCATGATTCAGTTTAAACCAGCAGATGGATACACAGACAAGGCTTGGGCTATCCCTGAGGACCACAGAGGGCCAGAGGGGTAGGAGTTATCCAATTGTGCTGGGGGAGAGGGGAAGGGGAAGAAGCAAGCCAGGGGACGACGTGGCCCTGTCTTCTCCATGGAGATATCTCAGCTGCATGGAATTTGTCTATATTTAGCAGGTGACTGGCAGGAGGCAGATAAGCAGGGCTGGGGAGGGGGTGGTCCTCATATATAGTGGGAACACGGGACCCTGTTCAGTTCCTCCTTGGGTGGCCTTGCCTGCTTGGTGTCTGGTGTGACCTTCTCAAGATGCCTGAGCCAGGGAAGAAGCCAGGTAGCTCCATGGCTGGGGTTGGGTCTGAGTATTGGGCAGTATGTGCACAGCTGGGTGGCAGGACTCCGGGCTGGTGAGGATGAGGCCTCTGGATACCTGGAAGGAAGGGGGCAGCCATCTTTGGTCTTTGTTTAATTCTCAGCTTCTTTCCCTATCCCTCTGATGAGTTTAGGAGTGAACCCAGTGTTAGGGGGATTGAGAGGAGACTTAGCTAAGGTAGGAAGCACAGGGCCAATGCCCCATTCCAAGAACATAAGGGATTCATCTGGCCCCTATTCCTTCTTCTGCAGCCAGGGTCCCCACTACAGGAAGCCCAAGTTTAGGCAGCGGCAGAACCAGCTCACAGAGTCCCTGGGCACTTCCTGTCCTCTCTGGGTTTCAGTTTTTGCATCTGTACAGGAGGGGTTGGATAGACTATCTACTTCGTGAGCCTGAACCCCTGGGGTGTTCACACCATGCCTGACTCTAGCTGTAGGGGACACAGACACAGCCCCTCTTCTATGGGAGAGAACAAGCCAAGGGCAGAGAAAACCAGAGCCTGGGGCCTGGACCTGGCCTGTGCCCTTGCCAAGGTCATTCAGGGCAGGGATCCAGACCCCAGTCCTCTTCCACTCCCAGGCCAGTGTTATCTCAGTTGTTCACTCTTAGTCTGAGGCCCTTAGGGACAAATTTAGCTACATTCTAAGTAGGTAGATTGCCCGTCCCCTGCCAAAGGCCTTGTGGTGGAGGATGGGGCTGGGTTTACCAGGCAAGAAGGGTGGATGATCCAGGGGGTGGGAACATCCCTATGTGGTGGGTGGGTCCACAGTTCTGTCTACCTGTGTGACCTTCTGTCACTTAACCTCATCTGAGAAATGAACATAATTGCACCAACTTCACAGAGCTGTTGGAGTATTAAGTGAGGAGATATGGAATGTGCCTACTAAGAAGGGCAGTAGAGACAGAGTGTCCGGGGAGCCTGGCCCCTGCAATCTCCATTTGGTCCTTTAGTGTCAGCCTTCAGCAAGAAGCCACGGTCGGTGGAGGTGGCCACAGGCAGTACTGCTGTGTTTGAGGCTGAGACCGAGCGGGCAGGTGTGAAGGTGCGCTGGCAACGGGAAGGCAGTGACATCGGAGCCAGTGACAAGTATGGCTTGGCAGCAGAGGGCAAGAGGCACACGCTGACAGTGAGGGATGTGGCCCCTG
The DNA here is from genome assembly GCA_035773235.1 of Eospalax fontanierii. Lineage (NCBI taxonomy): Eukaryota > Metazoa > Chordata > Mammalia > Rodentia > Spalacidae > Eospalax > Eospalax fontanierii. The sequence goes on from CM069526.1 coordinate 18,462,386, forward strand.
TGGATCAGGGCTCCTATGCAGTCATCGCAGGCTCCTCCAAGGTCAAGTTTGACCTCAAGGTCACAGGGGCAGGTAAGACCTTGGTCGACTTTCTCTGAGGCTTGAACTTCGGCTGCTGCCTAGAATAGGGTCTGGACTCCAGGTGCAGGTCCTTGTTTGCCTTGGAGGGGTTAGCATCCGGGAATGCCTTGTTCCATGTTCTGTGTTAAGACCTCTCTAAGCATCAGCTGTGCCTGCATCCCATTCAGCACTGTGGAAGTGGGAAAACATAAGAGATGAACTAGGCTCAGCACTCTTCTGTAGACCCAGGGTGATGGTCACACCTTTACAGGGACTTGGCCAGCTATATATGTTGGGGAACTGTGGGACTGGGCCAAGGCCAGAACTTGGGGAAGATGGACCTCAGAGATGTTCAGGGCAGACATCAGGACCTGGTGACAGATGGACTGTGAGGGTGAGAAGAAGAGTCACAGGCTAGCTCTTCCTTTCAGGTTAGATACCTCTTCAGGGGACCCAGTGACAAAAAGAGGTTGGGACACTGTCGTCCGAGTGAGATATCTCCTAGGCAGTGTGGGACATGGTCTAATGCCCAGGAGAGAAGGTGTGTGTGTGGGTCCTGGTTAGAAACTATACCATGACCCTACTTCAGCCCCTCCAGAGAAGGCAGAGACGGGGCCAGCTCTTGCACCCACCCCTGCTGAGGGTCCAGGAGTCCCAGAAACCCCTGGAGAAGCATCTGCCCCAGCAACTAAGTCGGAAGGAAGTATTCCAAGTCCTGAAGGTGAAGGGGCAGGCAGCAAGGGACAAAGCAGTGGGAGGGACTGCGTCAGGGCAGTTCTCAAAGGACTTCTCTCACAGGATCAAGCTCAGTAACCGCAAATGGCTCGGCCCTAGGGAGTCAGGGATCCCTTGATGACCCTATAGGCCTCTTCTTGATGCGGCCACAAGATGGCGAGGTGACTGTGGGTAAGTGGGAACTGTTCTCAGGTGTGGGTGGTGTGGGTAGGCAGGCAGCAGAGTACACTCAGCTGACGGTTGCCTCTCTCCCCACAGGTGGCAGCATTACCTTCTCAGCCCGAGTGGCTGGGGCCAGCCTCCTGAAACCACCTGTGGTCAAGTGGTTCAAGGGCAAGTGGGTGGACCTGAGCAGCAAGGTAGGCCAGCACCTCCAGCTGCACGACAGCTACGACCGAGCCAGCAAGGTGAGCATCATGGGGACGCCTAGACAGGGGACGTGGAGAGCTGTGCAGTACAGGGAACAGGAAGGCTGGAAAGACAGGAAGCAGGGCCAGGCCTGAAAGGTTCAGCTGTGCCGGCTGTGTGCACAGTGCTCAAAATGGTCTCCTTTTAAGTGGATGCCTTGAGCCGTCTGCTTGGAAGTCTATCACGGTGGCACGCCAGCAGGTGGCAGTCGTGGGTCTTGAGAGGAGGATCCTTTTTGTAATTTATACAAAAGTCTGTATGTCTCAACTAAACTCAAAGGTGTGAAAGTGGGTGGTATTTGCCACTCCCATTTCCCTTTGGGAGTGAAGGGCCTCTCTGGCCCTGGACTCCCTGATACCCTGCCCACAGGTCTACCTGTTTGAACTGCACATCACGGATGCCCAGGCCACCTCTGCTGGGGGTTACCGCTGTGAGGTGTCTACCAAGGACAAATTTGACAGCTGCAACTTCAACCTCACAGTCCATGGTACGGGGGTCCCTGGTGTCTGATCTGATCTTGTGGTCTTCATGGGTCCTGGTCCCTCCGACCTGCCTCCGTCTCCCAGCACTAAAGAGGGTGACTAGCTATAGCCAGACCTCAGTGCTGACCATATTCCCAGAGCTCCTCACACAGAGTGTGAAAGAAATCCAGACTTCCAGGGTGGTGGTAGGGGCTTGGGGTCAAGTCAAGATCTCATCTAGGGTGGGACTCTGCATTAGTTGTTCGTGTCCCTGCCTCCCGATACAGGACTGCAGCAGTCTGAATGGGAACTGGGAAGCAGGTGGGAGGCTGACCACTGTAAGGGCTGGGGATGATACACTGTCCCACCTCTATGGACCTTGGCCCTGGAAAAGGCTGAAAGGATGGAGTCCTGTGGCCTGCTCTGAAGGTCCTCATCACTTCATTCTGTTTGTACACAGAGGCCATGGGCCCTGGAGACCTGGACCTCCGATCAGCTTTCCGCCGCACGTGAGTGCCCCCCCCCGTCTCTGTCTATGTCTCTGTCTCTGTCTCTCTTCAGAGCCCGAGGGAAGTCTGTACTAGAGGCTGAAAGCCCTTGAAGTTTTAGCTAGGGACCCTTGGGGATCAGAGCTAAAGTCTGTAAGGAGCAAAGGAGAGCAGGCTCCTGGAACAAGTGAGGACACTGTTTTATCCCCACAGGAGCCTGGCCGGAGCAGGTCGGCGAGCCAGGTACCATCCCCTGCCCTGTCCTTGCCCGGTACACGGACCCCAGGAGTCTGAGATGGGTGGGAACCCAGTCTGGCCCTGTCCCTGCTTCCTCCTGTTCTGCCCTCCTCCCAAGCCCCTTCCAGTCCCTGTAGTACCGCCTCATGGGGTCCCTCTCCACAGTGACAGCCACGAGGATGCCGGGACTCTGGACTTCAGCTCCCTGCTGAAGAAGAGGTGAGTCCTTGGATCACATCGTCCAGGGCAGGAGGTGAGACCTGGTCCTGCAGTTTCCCAGCTGTGTGACTCTGAACAAGGTGCTGCACCTCTCTGAGCTGCTTTCCTTGTCTGTCAAGTGGGATGACCCCATTGTGGGAAAGAGTTACACCCTGACAACATTCTTAGGGGCCCTCACAGCAACCCATATTGGGATCTACAATAGCTCATTTCAGTAGACTCTGAGGACACCAAAGAAGCTAAAAGAGTCTCCAAAGCTGCAGCAGTATGTACCCAGCTCAGCCCTCCTGATTTAAGTTTTCTCTCTGTTCTCTCTTTCCGTCTCCTCATCCATCCATCACGGCTGCTGCTACTGCTCTGCTGCCCAGAGAGTAAGGAATGGGGTGGAGGACTCTGGGGCAACAGGACATTGACTTTTGGGATGTGCACCCGTCCCTGCCAGGGTTTGGTGGGACTCACACTCACTAGGTGACACTTTTGAGCTTTGGGATGGCCCTGATACTCTGGTACCCTGTGGCCCGTCCGAGCCTAGGAGGAATGAGACTACTGCCCTGAAAAGTGTGCGCACATGTATGGGGAGGAGGATGGAACTGAGGCCCTAAGAGGCCTCCCAAACTTGATGGGGAAGTTTAGAGCGCTAATGTGTCCCTTGTTCTCTCTGCCCTACCTGGAGCAGCAGTTTCCGGAGGTGAGTGACCAATAAGCCCAGCCTCTCCTAACCCAGTCCTTTAGCCCGGAGTCCTTCCTAGCTTCAGCCCCCAAGACTGCAGACTGGGGAGGGAAGGAAGGTAAGGGTAGAGGGCAGAGGCAGCCCTCCTCCTGTGCCCCGGGAAGCCCCTTCCTCCATCCCTGAAAGGGAGCAGGAGGGACTGCCTTGAGCCTCTCGTGGACTGTGGGACACAGGGACTCAAAGCTGGGAGCACCGGCTGAGGAGGACGTGTGGGAGATCCTGAGACAGGCACCCCCGTCAGAGTATGAGCGCATCGCCTTCCAGCACGGAGTCACTGACCTGCGTGGCATGCTAAAGAGGCTCAAGGGCATAAAGCATGATGAAAAGAAGAGCACAGGTTAGCCCTTCACACATGGAAAAGAGGAGGGCTCTGGCTAACTCCCAACAATGGGCCCAAGTGTTGATTTGCAAATTGCTGGACCAGAGGGCACCACACAAAGGCCTGAAGGGAATGGATGGGCAGATGCGCAGAGAGAGCCCTTCGGGGCAGAGACAAAGAATGCTAACAGTAGTACGAAGAGCTAATTACCGATTAAGCCAGGCACAAAATGTGCATGATTGTCTAATTCAGTTCTCCCAATAGCATCATGATATAAGGAATGCTGTTATTTTAGTTTGACAAGTGAGGAAACTGAGGCACAGAGAGTTAAGGGTCAAAGCCCCAGAGTATTGGGCATGTCTCTGCTCCTCCACAGCTGGCTCCAGGCCCAGCCTGAGCATTTGAGGACTCCAGTCTTTCAGCAGCAGCCCTGTATGAGAGGCATTATCATGAGGCGGGCTTGGACTGCGGATCCAGCCACACCTGAAACCAGCAGGATTTGGTGGTCATGTTGCCCCCCGACCCCCAGCCCTGTTCTCCTTCTGAGACCCATAACGATGGCCTTGAGTGCTGGGCAGTAACAGCACAAGGGAGGGGCCGCTGGTAGGGAGTGCCAGAATGCCTTCAATAAGAGGAAGGAGGACATACGTCGCATTCCCAGTTCTCCTGACAGGCTTCTGTCTTTCCGGAAGCATCTAACCCTGCCCAAGAGCTAAGCAGGTAGAAAGAACCCCAAGGAAAACAGGACAAAGGCAGAGGCAAGGAGGCAGACAGGCACAGGACAGCAATGAGAAGACCGGGTCACCACAGACACCAAGAGGGTGTGGTAGGGATACCTGCTCACTGGGGCTGGTGGAGGGTGTAGGCTATGGCCAGGCTTCGGGGAGCAGGGTGTGGGCATCGGATTGACTGGGTGCTGAGAAGTGGGGTGGTGTCAGCCTTTCAGAAGAAACTGGAGCCAGCCTACCAGGTGAACAAGGGCCACAAGATCCGGCTTACCGTGGAGCTAGCTGACCCGGATGCTGAAGTCAAGTGGCTCAAGAATGGTCAAGAGATCCAGATGAGTGGCAGGTGCAGTGCGGGAGGGGCCCTGGCAGGCGGGGGTAAGGAAGCCTCTGCCCGGGAGGTCTTCCTGGCTCTGGCTCCTGGTCTCTGTCAGGGTCCTCCTCCGCCTACTCCCTATGTTCTACTTCCTATCTTTTGACTTATTTATATTTATTGTATGTGTGTGAGTGTTTTGGCTGAATGTTTGTAAGTGCACCCCATGCATTCAGTGCCCTTGGAGGCCAGAGAGGGTGTTTAGGATGGTTGTTAGCTGCCAAATGGGTGCTGGGAACTGACCTGGGTTCTCTGCAAGGGCAGTCAGTGCTCTTAACCACTGAGTCACTTCTCCAGCTCCCTCATTCACCATCTTTTGACGCTACCTATCTCTCCTTTTCTCTCTCTCTCTCTGTTGCTGAGTCTCATTTCCTCCCGTGTGAAACACTCCAAGGGCCCCTTCTGTTCCACAGCAAGTAAGTCTCCTCCTTGACAGCTGAGGCAGGCGTGGGAATTGAGAAGGGCACCAGTCCCAGGAGGGGCACCCATGGCCCTCCTGACACTCCTCTGTGCCCTGCCCAGATACATCTTTGAGTCCATTGGTGCCAAGCGCACACTGACTATCAGCCAGTGCTCACTGGCTGACGACGCGGCCTATCAGTGCATGGTGGGGACTGAGAAATGCAGCACGGAGCTCTTTGTCAAAGGTGAGCCAGAGACTTGGGACCCTGGGAGGGAAAGAGACAGCCATAGGAAGCCAGCCCCTCATGCCGTCTCTGTCTGGACAGAGCCCCCTGTGCTGATCACTCGGCCCCTGGAGGATCAGCTGGTCATGGTGGGACAACGTGTGGAGTTTGAGTGTGAGGTGTCAGAGGAGGGGGCCCAGGTCAAATGGTGAGTGCCAGAGGTGTGGGGGGGTGCAAGATAAGGCTGCCGGATGGGGACATTGTCCAGAGGAGGACATAGCCCCTGTTGCCCATCCATCTGGCCAGGCTAAAGGACGGGGTAGAGCTGACTCGGGAGGAGACCTTCAAATACCGGTTCAAGAAAGACGGACAGAAACACCACCTGATCATCAACGAGGCCACGCTGGAGGACGCAGGGCATTACGCCGTGCGCACCAGTGGGGGCCAGGCTCTGGCCGAGCTCATTGTGCAGGGTGAGAGCCCCTAACCCAACCCTGGCTGGCCACGTGTTAGGAACAGGACCTGGGACTAGTTGTTTAATACTCCAAGCCTCCCCTTTCCTATCTGTAAAATGAGAGTGTTGAAGTGTACACTTCGGGGGAGGGTGTTGGATCAGTGTCAACTGGTTAGTATCAACTCTAAACACTTGAGGGTCCCAGTGTAACTATCTCAGGCACACACACATGTCATGAGACTTCCTATATCTACCTTCACCTGCCAACCCACCTGTCCCCACCAGGATCCACACCCCACCCACACTCCTCCAGAGCTCACAGGCTCTGCTCACCCCACAGAGAAGAAGCTGGAGGTTTACCAAAGCATTGCTGACCTGGCAGTGGGTGCCAAGGACCAGGCCGTGTTCAAGTGTGAGGTCTCAGATGAGAACGTGCGTGGAGTGTGGCTGAAGAATGGGAAGGAACTGGTGCCTGACAGCCGCATAAAGGTGTCGCATATCGGGAGGTGAGTGTGCAGGGCAGTCAGAGGCAGTGGGTAGAGCGAGACAGGCTGAGGGGAGGCCTCCGATGGTAACGGGGTGATAGAAAAGGACACAGGAAGACAAAGTTACAGAGGGACAGACATGGGAAAGTGTCCTAGAGGGCAAGTCACTCAAAAAGGACAGAGGCACCAAGGCAAAGAAGTGTGGGACACACACAGGGTCAGGTGCACACCCCTCCCCCAGCAGCAACCAGGCCAGGCAGCAAGCTGCTGAGAGGCGGCTCTGGCTCATCCCGGAGCCTCTGGGGGCCGTGCTGGGCTCGAGTTCACAGAGATTACCCAGATCAGCCCTTGTCTGTCTCCAAGGGCCCAGCCATGGGGACGCCCCTGTGCAGACATCACTGCTGCCCTGCCGACCTCAGAACACGGAAGGGGGCTGGAAAAGGTGACACTAGAGAAAAACCACTTTTACAAAGACCAGACACCAAGGAGCTAGACTGAGGCACTGTCCCCTGAAACCCTGCTTGGGAATGTCTGATGAGGCCCGGGCTGTGTGACCCAGTGGGGTCCTCTGAGTCGCCAGTGTCCTGCAGGGTCCACAAACTGACCATTGACGACGTCACACCTGCTGACGAGGCCGACTACAGCTTTGTGCCTGAAGGCTTCGCCTGCAACCTGTCTGCCAAGCTCCACTTCATGGGTGAGCCAGCATGGAGTGTGGGGGGCGGGGGAGGGGGAGCCAGGGGACCCCTCAGTGTCTGTAACTTGCTCTTCCTTCTTTTGCAGAGGTCAAGATTGACTTCGTGCCCAGGCAGGGTGAGTCTGGGAACCCTTTGTACTGCTTCACCTTTGTCTACTTCCCCACACCCCACTCTGGCCCTAACTCCCCTCCACTCCAAACACAGGGAAGGCCAGAATCTGGGAGCCTACAACTCAGCTCCACCACTTACAACCATGGCTGATTGCAAATCTCTCTGGATTCCATTTCTGTGCGTGTGTGTGTGCATGCGTGTGTTCCCGTATGTGTGGGTGAACATGTGTGTGAATGCAGGTTGTGCAGGTGTGTACAGAGGCCGGAGTCAACCTGGGGAATTATTCCTCAGACCCTCAGGGTCTCTCACTGCGACTTGGGACTCACTGATTAGGTAAGGCTGACTGGCCAGTGAGCCCCAGAGACCCATGCGTCTCCCCCTTCCCAGTGCATGCCTGTTTTTTTATGTGGGTTCTGGGGATCAAACTCAGATCCTCATGCACAGCAAGCATTTGACCAACTGAACCATCTCTCTGACCTCGATTCCTTCATCTCTAAAACAAGAGCTGGCAGCGTGTCCTCCACAGGGTGGTTAGGATGAGACGAGGTGTAGGTGATGGCAGATGGTATATTCTTTTAGAAGTGCTTTTATACTAAGATCTAAGCAGACATTTCAGAATTCTGACTTTAGGAGAATAATTCAGGCTGGGGCCAGATCTCTCTAGCTCAGTGCTTTCCAAACTGGGTTCACTCAACATTACTGACCTTTGTGACAAAGAGTTCAGGGGAAGTAAGTTTGGCAACATTGTAGACCAATAATTTGTCAACTCAGAAGGTGAGTCAGCATGTTGGAGGTCTTGAAAAATTCCATGGTAAAGAATGTCTAAAGGTTGGGCATGGTGGCACATGCCTTTAAATCTAGCACTTAGAAGGTAGAGAGGCAGGTGGCTATCTGTGAGATGGAGGTCAGCCTGGTCTGTATAGTGAGTTCCAGGCCAGCTAAGGCTACAGGGAGACTGCATCTGAAAAACAGAACAAAACAAAACAAAAATAAGCAAGCAGGAACCCCCCAAACAATAACAATCCCCCCAAACAAAGAGCGCCCTGGACCTATTTAATCCAAGCTTTATTTTTGTGATCATTTTTTTCCACTGGCAGGATATTTGGTATTACCTCCAAACATTGTGTGTGAAATGTGATGCAGGGTGAACAAAATGTTAGCAACTTTCCAAAGAACTTCTTGTGGATGATGGAGGATTCTAGAACTTGTTTGGATTGGTGTACATATTTATTCAGACTCTTAAGATTGTGCCAGTGAGAAAGGTTAGCAAGTAAAAGGAGCTTGCTGAACAGGCCCAGCCACCTGAGTTCAGTTCCAGAACCCATGTAAAGGTAGAAAGTGAGAACTGACTGATTCCATTAACTTGACCTCCACATGCATGATGTGACATGCCCCCCCCCAATTAAAACTGTCAGGCCTAATAGCACATGTTTGTAATCCTTGTGCATAGGAGGCTAAGGCAGAAAGACCTGAAGTTTGAGGTATTATTCTGGGCAACATAGTGAGATGCTGTGTCAGTGAGAAAGAGAGAGAGAGAGAGAGAGAGAGAGAGAGAGAGAGAGAGAGAGAAAGAAAAAGAGAAAAAGAAGAAGAGGAGGAGGAGGAGGAGGAGGAGGAGAAAAGAAAACCTCTTAAGATTATGTTCAAATTTGTGCTTTCTACTTTATATAAATTATACCTCAATGAAATTGATGACAAACCAACAATCAGGGACACGAGCTTCTAGCTTCCGGCACTCCCAAGTGACCTGTATACTTCCTCTCCCCCCATTTGTGGCTCCCCCTTGGTTCCTCCCTTTTCTCTGATTTATACTCCCTATGCAGAGCCTCCCAAGATCCACCTGGACTGCCCTGGCCGTACACCAGACACCATTGTGGTCGTGGCTGGGAACAAGTTACGCCTGGATGTCCCTATTTCTGGTGACCCTGCTCCCACTGTGGTCTGGCAGAAGACCATCACACAGGTAATGGGGTTCCTGCCTCAGTTTCCCCACCTGTAAGATAGGTGTGTGGAACTAGATGAATGCTAGGCCCTGCTCCATATCCTGCCCAACCCCACAGGTATAAGCCTCACAGCTGGTCACCCACTGGGAGCAGAGGCACCACTGGCCAGGAGCCAGAGGATGGGGGGATGCAGATGGGGATGGACAGAAAGCTGATTCAGCCCCTGTCCACCCGCTGTCTTCCCAGGGGAAGAAGGCCGCAGCTGTGCCAGCCCCTGATGCCGCAGAAGATGCAGGTGCCAGTGACGAGTGGGTGTTTGACAAGAAGGTAAGACTGAAGTCAGGATGTGGCTCATGGTCCTCTGTCATTTCTACACATGTGACATCCGCCTAGGAAGGGACTGATGGGGCCTCACATCAGGCAGGTACACTGTGGGCTGGTAAGAAACCATTGTACCTGGGATGCTTCCTGAATTCCTTCTTCCTCTTTCTTTTTCCATTATCCTTTTCCATTAATAATTGTTCTTTATTCTTGAGAATTTAATAATATGTGTAATGGAATATGATCATATCTACCTGCTACTTCCTTTCTAACTCCCAATATCCTCCCAACAGCCCCCAACATCATTCATTCCTCCTCCTCCTCCTCCTCCTCCTCCTCCTCCTCCTCCTCCTCCTCCTCCTCCTCCTCCTCCTCCTCCTCCTTCTTCTTTTCTAACTCACTAAATCCAGTTAGTGCTACCCATGTGTGTGGCATGGAAACCTGGAGCATGGGAAGCCTCTTCAGCAAGGGGTGGGGCCTGGACAGTGCCTCTCCACTCTGTAGAATCTGGACTGGCTTTATCTTGTGCAGGTAACCACAGCTGCTGTGAGTTCGGAAGACAGAATTTCACCGCACCCTCCCCATCCTCTGGCTCTTACATTGTTGTTGTTGTTTCTTTGGTTTTGTTTGTCTTTTTGAGACAGGGTCTCCCTGTAGTCCCATCTGACCTGAAACTCCCTATGAAGGGACTTTTTGATAAGGATGTCCAGTTTAGGGTTGAGTACGCACTCTCTCTCTTTCAAAAATTTTGAGTTATTTACTTTATGTGTATGAGTGTTTTGCTTGCATGTGTGGAAGTTTGCTTGTGTGTGCAATGCCTGTCAGATGGGTGTTATTTGGTATGTGGGTGCTGGGAACTGAATGCAGATCTTCTGCAAGAGCATCCGGTGCTTTAAACCACTGAGACATCTCTTCAGCCCCAGCGCATGGTCTTTTATTGTCAGTATTTTTTTTTTTTAACCTGTCATGCATCTCTGCATTGACTGCTGTCCACTGCAAAATGAAGCTTCTTTGACCAATACTGAGATCATCCCAGGTCTGTAGGTATAAACGTAAACATTTAAAAGGCAATTTGACATGACCATTTAGCAAAATAACAATAGCAGTTTCTTCCCTGGGAGGCATGGCCTCCTTAGCCGTTAGCTTTTGACCAGGATTACAGTATCTGTAGAGCCAGCCTCAAATCCAATCAGAGTAGTTAGTTACCCCATAACAGTCACGCCACTATCGCACCAGTGGGCAGATCTTGCGTGGCAGGTGTGTATTGTGGCATGAAGGGCCCAGTTCTGGGTAAGGCTGTTCATGGTTTTCACCTTCCAGCACTGTGTAAGCTAGGCAGCAGGCAGGAAGTTTCCTGATTGGTTTGAAATTGTGGGTGCTTTCCTCTTGATCTGACCTTGACTCTGTGCTTCCTTCCAACCCAGGAGTGGGCTCCCTGGCCATCTGCAGTCGGTGCAGCTGCCTGGGGTGGCCAAGCTCTGCCTTTGTTCCTCTGTGTCTCCAGGCCTGCTTACCTGGGGTCTCGCTGGATCCTCACAATAGCTTTGTGGAGTTGTATTCTTCCCATTTGACAGATAGGGAGTTTGAGGCACACAAAGGCCAGGTGATCAACCAAGGTTCCATGACAAAGCTAGAGTCTGAGCCCCTTATCTGTGTCCATGGTGAGTGTGTGACATCTATGTTTTGAGCCGGCTTCTTACAGGACTACAGTTCCCCTCAGGCCATGACTCTTCCACCGCTTCCCACAGACCAGGCACCAGACTTCCCTCCCATCGAAGGGCTGGTGGCTCCTGCAGGCTTTGGGGAGGGAGGAGCCTCTTGGAGATCTGACCTGGGCCTTGTCCTCGATTCTTACTCTCCTTTAGCTGCTGTGTGAGACCGAGGGCCGGGTCCGAGTGGAGACTACCAAGGACCGCAGTGTCTTCACAGTTGAAGGAGCAGAGAAAGAAGATGAGGGTGTCTATACCGTCACAGTAAAGAACCCGGTGGGCGAGGACCAGGTCAACCTCACAGTCAAGGTTATCGGTGAGGCCAGCTGGGGTCCAAGCTAGAGAACAGAGGGGCAACCCCAGGGAGGGCCAGTCCATTCACTTATTTAGTCACTCAACAAACCACAGGGAGCTCTGAGGCAATGGTGATGGATAGGACATTTTTTTTTCTGTCACAAGGAGCCCTGCTCTTTGGGGAACTGGAGGCAGAAACGTCATTGTCTGTGACACATGAGATGAACAAGTCTGAAGTGCTCTGAGAGAAATGAGCACAGAGCAGGCTTCTTCTGTGCATGAGGGACAAATCCTTGAGAGCTGACGTGGTAGACAGAGAAAGGCACGCCAGGAGACTACGCAAAGACTGAAGACCGAATGAATGAATGAAGTTATTCTGTAGTGGGGAGCTGAGTGAGGTGGGGTGAATGTGGCAGACTGAAACTGGGACATGGGGTCAGTATGAGCAATGGGGAGCCATAAAGATTCTAAAGATTGCTTTGACTCTAGCAGCGATGGGGTGGTGAGAGGCGCGGGGAGCAATGTCCTCAGATCCCGAGACGGGGCTGACTGATGCAGTTCCTCTTCCCCTCCAGATGTGCCAGATGCCCCTGCAGCCCCCAAGATCAGCAACGTGGGTGAGGACTCCTGCACTGTGCAGTGGGAGCCACCTGCCTATGATGGTGGGCAGCCGGTACTAGGTGAGCACCAAGACACAGGGACAGTGGAGGGCTGCGGTCACCTGGGTGACTGGCTGCAAACCCAAGTTCCCATCTCCTCTCTGAAGGCTACATCCTGGAGCGCAAGAAGAAGAAGAGCTACAGGTGGATGCGGCTCAACTTTGACCTGCTGCGGGAGCTGAGCCACGAAGCTAGGCGCATGATAGAGGGTGTGGCCTATGAGATGCGGGTCTATGCAGTCAATGCTGTGGGCATGTCCAGGCCCAGTCCTGCTTCCCAACCTTTTATGCCTATTGGTGAGTCTGCAAGACCCCAGAACACTGGGGGCCAAGATGCCCAATGATAGAAACCGCTTTGCCTACAGGTGGCCACCATACCAGGCCTTTCTAATGCAGTCGAGTATAACCTGCCTAGTCTTACAGATGAGGAAACTGAGGCTGGGAGGAGTTAAGTGACTTTTCAAGATCACCCTGCTGGTAGAGTGGAAACTCTAGCAAATCCTAGTTTCTCTCCCTCTCTCCCTCCCTCTCCCTCCCTCTCTTTCTCTGTCTCCCTCCCTTTCTCTCTGTCTCTGTCTCTGTCTCTCTCTCCGTCTCTCTCTCCCTAGTCTTTGAAATCAGATCCCATGCAGCCCAGGCTGCCCTAGAACTCACTCTGCAGCTGAGGAGGACCTCGAATTCCCACTCTCCCTATCTACCCCTCGTGCTGTGATTTTGGGCCTTCACCAGCACATCATGCCCTGCTCCTAGTTCACTGTGTGCACCTGGCTTCTGCCTCTGCACAGGGGGATGACATAACTTCAGAGAGTCAGGGTGACATGAAGTCCTGTGGGTGAAGCAGCTGGCATACAGCAGGTGCTCAAAATGCTCTCTCCTGTCCCCATGCCCTCCAACCCAGGGTTCGTCATTTATGGGATGGGGCAAGGATAGCGGGTGCTGAAAGTCTAAGGCATGTCTGTCCGTGGACAGAGGTGTGGTTTGAGAGCCAGTTTCCTCATCCCAGCAGGCCACCTGTCATCATCTCTCCTTGAAGTCTCAGTTCCTGATCTGTAGAATGGGCACTGGATGGGCAAAGCAGATGCTGTGGCTGCAGTTCGCCAGGGCTCCTGGACACCTGGCTTTATCAGGGTGTGAGAGTCTATGTGGGATGGAGAGGCCCCAGCTTGGCGAAGCGGCGGGAATTCAGGGGTGCCTGTGGGAGGACAGTCCAGGCTTCCTTAAAGCATTTTAATTAATTTATTTTATGCATACGGGTGCCTTGTCTGTGTGTATGTAAGTGTACCTGTGCATGTAATGCACAAAAGAGGGTGTCAGATCCCCTGGATCTGTATTACAGACAGTTGTTAGCTGCCCTGCGGGTGCTGGGAATCGAACCCGGGTCCTCTGCAGAAGCAGCCCGTACTCTTAACTGATGAGCCATCTCCTCATCCCCTCAGGCTTCCTTTGTGGATTAATTTCTGGTTTGTACAGTTCACCTAATCATACGGTGCCAGGAAATTCCATGTTTTACACTAGCTTTTGGCTTTTATCATGCATGTCTAGCATTTCCTACACTGACAGGGGATTCCTTAAGCATCATTGTGCTCCCTTGACTATCCTTTCCTCTTTTAGGTCGCTCTTGTAACTGTTGTTGACTTGTAAATCGATCTAGAGATGTCTTTTTAAGTTTTTTAAAATTTACTTTTATGTGTGTTTGACTCTATGTATGTAAGTATATACGTATTGTTACAGTGCCCACAGAGGTCAGAAGAGGGTGTCAGATCCCCTGGAACTGGAGATACAGATGGTTGTTAGCTGCCATGTGGGTGCTGGAAACCAAACCCAGGTCCTCTGCAAGAACAGCCAGTGTTCTTAATCACTGAGCCACCTCTCCAGCCCTAGAGACAAGGCAGTCCAAATATTCCCGAAAGTGCTTGGAAGCCAGCAGAAGGGGAACCCTCCCTATGAGACCAGCAAGCAGCTGAGGTCTTGGTCATGAGCAACCAGCTTCCCTGGCTGGTACAGGCTCACTCAGACACTGTCTGAGGGCCTCTGTCTCTCTGTCCAGGGCCCCCGGGTGAACCCACCCACTTGGCTGTGGATGACGTGTCTGATACCACTGTCTCACTCAAGTGGCGGCCTCCAGAGCGAGTGGGCGCAGGTGGTCTGGATGGCTACAGTGTGGAGTACTGCCAGGAGGGCTGTGAGTACCCCTACAGTCCAGTCAGCCCCAGCACCCTGCTGGACCCTAGACAGCCCTCCGGAGGTGGCATCAAGGTAGGGTGAGATTCTGACTCTCCTGTGGTCTCCCGACCTGTGTCCACCTCCAGGCTCCGAGTGGGTGGCTGCCCTGCAGGGACTGACGGAACGCACTTCACTACTCGTAAAAGACCTGCCCACCGGAGCCCGGCTGCTGTTCCGTGTGCGGGCACACAATGTGGCAGGGCCTGGAGCCCCTGGAACCACCAAGGAGCCTGTGACAGTGCAGGAGATACTTCGTGAGTGCCCTTGTGTCACAGACCTCCTACTGACCAGTCCTGCTGCCAGTCAGGGAGACCTTGTCAGAGATATAGACTGCAGTGGGAAGGGGTGGGAGGGCTCAGGACCTTCAACCAGGTGTAGTGCTCTCGGTTTTCCCATCAGCCCCTAGTTCTAGGGCAGGGAGAACAAGCAGGTAGGTATGAGCCACAGACTCATGTCTGTGCAAAAGGTCTCTGAGGGTCAGTCAGGGTCTTCTGAGACGCCCTTCTCATTCCTCTGTTCCTCGCCTCAATAAAGTCATAAGAATTGGTTTTCCAGGTTGGTAAAACATAGGACAAAGGGTCTGAAAGCCTAGAATTACACCCTTGGCTCATGTCTTAGCAGATGTGTGACTTCAAACAAGTTGCTTACCCTCTCTGATCCTGTAATGGTAAAGCTGGGTCTGGTGGCATATACCTGTGAGCCCAGCACTTGAGAGGTACAGAGAGGAGGCTCAGAAGCTCATGGTCAGCCTGGGCTACGTGAGACCAGTCTCAAAAAAAAAAAAAAGACCCTGTTTTCTGAGGCTTAAAAGAAGTGGGAACTTTGTACAGAATCTGTTGCTGGGCACAAGAGTTGCTGTGGGTTAGGAGGGTCTGCCCCAGGGTGGCTTTCTTAGCTACCACTCTCTGGGCCCCGCCTCAAGAGAGAACGGAGCTGTGAACCCCTAAGGGCTGGGGCCATGGAGCGCCCTTGTTTAACTTCCCTTTTGTACCCGCAGAACGGCCTCGGCTGCAACTACCCAGACACCTGCGCCAGACCATCCAGAAGAAGGTTGGGGAGCCCGTGAACCTCCTCATCCCTTTCCAGGTAGGTCAGTTCCTTTCCCTGCCCCAAAGGGAAAGATCTTTTGGAGGCTACCGGACCCCAAGGCTTCAGGACCCACATGTGGCTGGTGAAGTGCCAGTTGTCGGACAGAATCAGGTTCAGGTTTGGGCTGGTTGTTTCCCCTAGGGCAAACCCCGGCCTCAAGTGACTTGGACCAAAGAGGGGCAGCCACTGGCAGGTGAGGAAGTGAGCATCCGTAATAGCCCCACAGACACCATCCTGTTCATCCGGGCTGCCCACCGTAGCCACTCGGGAACATACCAAGTGACAGTGCGCATTGAAAACATGGAAGACAAGGCCACGCTGGTCCTGCAGATTGTGGGTATGTGGCCTTGGGGCCTCCCTCTCAGTCCATTTGCTTTCTGTCCTTGATAGTGGGGACCCAGGTCAGAGGCACTGCAGAAAGTGGTAGACCAGCTCCTGGTGGCTAGAGGGAGGGACTCCTAGAGACTGGCATCCCTGCTGCTCAAGAAGCATCAGGATGTGCAGTAATCCAACCAGCTCTGTCTCCTGCAGACAAGCCAAGCTCTCCCCAGGATATCAAGGTCTCTGAGACCTGGGGTTTCAATGTGGCTCTGGAGTGGAAGCCACCACAAGATGATGGCAATACTGAGATCTGGGGTTACACCGTACAGAAAGCTGACAAGAAGACCATGGTGAGCCTGGGGTCTTGGGACCTGATAGACCCCTGCTTAGGTACAGTAGGCCTTCTCTGTCCTTACCAATGACTCCAGCACACTACTGTTTCTGCCACAGTAGGGGTGGAGGTATGAATGGCTTTGGGCAGAGGTGTCTCAGAGATGCCTTCCTTCCCTCACATCCTCCAGGAATGGTTCACGGTCTTGGAGCATTACCGCCGTACGCACTGTGTGGTGTCAGAGCTTATCATTGGCAATGGCTACTACTTTAGGGTGTTCAGCCATAATATGGTGGGTTCCAGTGACAGAGCTGCTACAACCAAGGAGCCTGTCTTCATCCCCAGACCAGGTGCTCTACCCTCTCACACTGTGGGAAGCTGGGACAGGGACGGGATCCTAGCTTCAGGTAACCGTCTTGCTACCAAGTCTTGTTACCAACAGGCATCATATATGAACCACCTAAGTACAAGGCTCTGGACTTCTCTGAGGCCCCAAGCTTCACCCAGCCCTTGGCAAACCGTTCCATCATTGCAGGCTACAATGCCATCCTCTGCTGTGCTGTCCGGGGTAGTCCTAAGGTAAGGACTTAAGTTCCTCGGCTCCCTTTGGGTAGTCCTCTTCTCACCTGGTCTTTTGTCTTCTGAGACAAGGGATCTCTGAGAGTATCTGTCAGGTTCCTCTCCTGAACAGGTCCCAAGCACTTGTTGGCCCTGTGTTCATTCTCAGTCATGGGTTCATTGGCACTCCAGTACATACCCCCAGAACAGTCTCCCTGAATTCCCACCAGGTCCCCTTTTACCTGAGATGCTTTCCTTCCCTCTCTTGATTTACCCGATGTATAGCCCAAGATTTCCTGGTTCAAGAATGGCCTGGACCTGGGAGAAGATGCCCGCTTCCGCATGTTTAGCAAGCAAGGAGTATTAACTCTGGAGATCAGAAAGCCCTGCCCCTATGACGGGGGTGTCTATGTCTGCAGGGCTACGAACTTGCAGGGCGAGGCACAGTGTGAATGCCGTCTGGAGGTGCGAGGTGAGGAGCATGCTGGGTCAGGGCTTGAGAGGAGGAAGCAGGGCAGTGGCGAGGACCTCGGGCTTGGTACTGCTGTCCTGGCCCAAGCAGCAACTCTGGCTGCTAGAGCATTAGCCCTGGCATGCCCAGTGGGAAGACATATGGTCCTCGTCCCTATTTCAGTGCCCCAGTGACCAGGTGGTTGGCGCCCTAGAGATTACCAGGTATGTATTCTAGACCACCCTGAGACCCACCCAAAGCCTGAGTCAGAAGCAGAGTTTGACCCTTGTTCTAGGGGTGACTATCAGGAGGGGAGGTGCAGAGGGCCTCAGTTTACTCACAAGGCAGCTTGTGTTACAGGTCCGATCAGATGTCAGCCTGTGTGCCAGGAACCCAGAAGGGAAGCTGGAGTGCCCCACCCCCTCACCCCATATGTGTGTGGATGCATGTACAAGTGTGCATCCTGGGCTGGGCAAGACTGGGTAGCAGTTATGCCAAGCAGGTCTGGTGGACCCTGCATGGACTGACTTCACAGACCTTAGGGAGCTCTGTTGCTCTTGGGGGCACAAAGTGGGTAGACTTCCAAAATGCTGACTGGGGATAGGCCTCCTGGCTGACTCAGTGTGTGAGAGCAATAAAAGATCAATGTGGCCAAAGAGAGCTGACTTCCTGTCATGTGTTCACTTCCACAGGAGAGCACAGGGGCACCTGCTTGATCATGGTAGGCGTTCCGTCTTCCGAGGCAGTATTTGCAAGACGTTAATCAGCACTAGAAAGGGCCCCTCCACCCGACATTCGTTCTTCAGATGAGGAAAGTGTGGAAGCAAAAGTATCAGGAATCTCAGGCTCTCCTTCCTAGGCATAAGCTTGAGCCTCGTCCCAGAGATCAGCACACAGCCGGGCGTTGTGCTTGGGGAGTCTAAAGTAGCCTTGTGCTGCACTGGGTTGCAGCACATTGCTCCAGTGAGCAATGAACCGACAGTTCATGCCACATGTGTTTTATAGGGAACAGAGTGCCCCTGTCCAGCTGTACACACTGGGAACCAGAACCTTGTGTCTTACTTCCTCCACAGAGACCCAAATCCAATATCAAGTTTCTTTAGGATGTTAGAGGTCAGCAGACCTCAGAGGTTCCATGACAGTGTGGCAGGTATTCTGCCCATGGAGTACCAGGTATTCCCATGCGTAGAAATTCCATAATGGCTAGACCTGGGCTGTTGCTTTGAGTTCTACTCAATGTAACATACACTGTAGGCCAAGAGCCTAGAGTCCTAGGCCTCACATGACAACACATCTGACCACACCTGAGCAAGGAAAGGTCAGCACCTCCATTGTTGTCACTGCTATGTTATGCTGTTCAGATACAGATGCCCAGTTAGGCTGCTCCCTCTAGTGGCCAGTTCTGAGCACCCCAGCCCTCTGCAGCCAGGGAAAAAAACTCCCCTACTGTCTCTCAGGGAGCCCAAGAAGCCCAGAAGTAGAAGGTATGAATCTGGGCCTCAGTGTGCAGGAGCCTGGATGTGCATGACCTTGTTCCCTTCCTTAAAGCCCGAGGTGGTTTTGTTTTTGTTTTTTTTAAGAGTCCAGGGCTGGATGTGGTGGTACACAACTTTAATTCTAGCAGAGGCAGAAGGATCTCGGTGAGTTCAAGGCCAGCCTAGTCTAGTAGTTAGTTCCAGGTCAGCCAAGACTACACAGTGAGATCTGTCTCAAAAAAAGTCCTCAGGCCCGGGCTGAGAGGAAGTGTCATTTAATGCAAGGCAGTCGAGGAGCCCAAGGAGAGTTAAGAACATTTATTCATATCACACAGCTGTACATTTTCTATAAATAATATGGAGCTGAAATATTTACATTTATCTCCTCCAAGCCCATCTCTCTTCTGGCACCAAGCCAGGAGACACTGTGTACAGATGGGAATGTACACTGAATTAAACTTGGCCCTGACCCACCTCTCCCTGCCTTTTGGGCAGAACAGCCAATGGTCCCTGGAATACCATCCCTCCTCTGTCCTTTATGCTAAAGGCCAGGAAGACCACTACAAAATCCCAGCTTTGCACATGGCAGCCCCTGGGGCTGCCCACCTCAGGGAGAGAGTGGTAGCAGGCAGTAGCATGACCTGTGGCCAGAGCTTAGGAATTGCATAAGGAAGCAGGAAGGTTCCCAGCTGCCCCCTGAATCTTCCCTTCTTGCTCCTGCCCACCCCTCAATTCAGGAAGACTGGCCTCAAGTGTCTCTTACTTCCCAGAATGGAACTGTCCTAGGCGTCCTGTAGTGCCAGATCACAGAGGATGGAGAGAAGACTCCTACACTGCAGGGTATGAGGACAAAGACACAGAACCACAGTACATACATCTCAACAACTCGCAATGATGGACTCTCACTGGACAACCCCCCGCCCGCCACGCGCACCGCACACACACATACACAATCTGGAATCCAGAGGGGACAGTAGACTGGTCTGGGAGAGGAGAGAAGAAGGTGGAAGGGAACAGCTTAGCCCTGTGACAGACATATACAAAGACACATTCAAACAGAACCAGCTAAGCTGTGGCAAGGAGCTTGCAGAGAATGTACACACATCATCCTCTTCTCAGTCACAGCAGCTTCAGTGCTTGGGAGCAGCAAGAAGTGAGGGGCAGCCCCTGAGCTGGGCCAGCTGTGTCCCCACCTCCATCAGCTAGAGACTGGTCGAGGTGGGGTTCTGAGATCTTCTTCACTGCTACGAACTGCAGCCACATAGGAGAAGAGACACAACACAGAGTAGCAGATCTCATGGGCCTAGGGGGACAGAAAACAGGGCAGATGAGGCACACTGAGGTACCTGCACCTTCACACATGGAGGATCAGCTCAGAGTGCAAGGCCTGCCCTAACATTAGACATAGGCCTCTGGGCTGCAGTATGCCTCAAGAAGTCTTGAGGCTCTTTTCCCCTGGGAGAGGGGATCAGTATATGCACAGGCCCTAGGGTGGAAGATACATTGTGACTTCAGTTGAACTTTTGGCATCTAGACAAGTCCCTACAAGGACCCACCCGTCCTATCCAGAGATCCCCAGGGAGCCCTGTGCACTCTGGCCTGCCATGGCTGGGTGGCATACTTACCATTGGTGTCTTGTACTTGTGGCTCACCACTTCTTTAATTTCAGGAACTAAAACCGGACGGGCAAGAGACAAAACAGAAAGTTCAAAACTAAGAGCTGTCGTGTCGTGCTCCCCCGGGTGGCAGCGCCCGGCACCGGGGTCCCCTTCCCTCGTGTCCTCTCAGTGGCTGCAGCAGCCTGACTATGGCAGGGCAGAGCCGCCCTGTCCAGCCACGCCCCTTGGGCTGACCAGGCATACTCCTCGGCTAGACATCTGCAGTCTGCCGTGGCTCTTACTTGATGGCTGGGATCTACACACTTCTTTGGAAGCCCCAAGATGGAAGGGCTGGCCATTCTCCAGCCTGGTCACAGCTACTGTCCAGGGCCTTTGAGGAGGTGCAGTGGGAAAGACAATGAATGGTCTCTAGCCTGTGTATCACCTTGCTAAGACACCCGTGAATTCATCCTTGCCACCAGCCCACACATCTAGTGATGTTATAGTCCCTTTTCCCCTGGCCCCACACAGAGAGTTATAAGGTTGCATAAAGTAACATAATACTAAACCCATCAGACTTGAAAGTGTTCTTCCCTGTGAGGCAGGAAAAGCTCAGGACTGCCTGTGTGAGGGAGAGCGTCAGAGGGCTCTGGAGCAGACACACTGAGCAAGAGAGACAGGTGAGTACAGCACTCAGGTGGAGGTGACAAGGAGCATCAGGCAAAATACACACATGTCCACAGCCCAGAATGCAAGATTAGGAGTCACCCCATCCCAGCCATGCAGGGCACTGCCCGGCCAGAGGAAGGAGTAGCATCCCCCAGGCCCAGCCATCAGTGTGATCTGTGAGACTGGGGAGAGGGGCGTTACTATCCCCTGCAGGCCAGAGAAGGTAGGAAGAGAGTTGGCCACACTTTCTTCTGACCGTGGGAGGTAGAATTCGGGGATCCGAGTGTGTTAGCATGAAATAAACTTGTCAAAGTCAGAGCAAAATGCCCCAGGTCATTTTCTTGAGTTGGAAGAGTTCCCCAAATATCTGACAGAAGAGGGAGGGGCACAGGGAGGAGAGAACTCAGGACCAGTGAAACAGCACAGACGGGGGCACGGGAAGGAAGAGGGTGGAGAGAAAGGGAGACCACTGGCCACGTGAGCAGCTGGCTTGAAGGGAGCCCACCCTCCCGCTGCACGGCCCGAGGCAGGGGCCTGGGGAGAGGCAGCACGAGCCGAGGTCACTTTACCTGCTGGAGAACGAAGGTTTTCATAGCAGCGATGAGGGGCACAAAAGAATGAAGCACAAACACAGCAGGAACCCAAAGCCCGGGTAGAGCCCGCTACATCGCTCCTCAGCGCTTGCTGAGGGAGGCTGGTTCCAGCTTCCGGATGCACCTGTCCCTTCTGCCTCTGAGGCCAGCTAGGCTTCGCTGGCCTCAATTGAGTCTGCCTGGGATGCCTCATGCCCAACTCTAGCACAGCGGCTGGGTGGAGCCCAGAGCGGTGCCAGGGAGGCTGGGTAGAGCACTGTTGGGCTGTTAGAAAACTGGCAGCAGGCGACATGGGCATGGCAGAGCTTGGGGATCAGCAGTCTGCTCTGCCCCAGAACTTTCTGACTACTGGTGGCCGAACAAGGGGAGGAGGCTACTTCATTACTGCCCCTAGACTCTGACCCTCCTAAAGCTCCTTGCTCTTCGGGGACCACTGGCAGACTTGTCTTTCTCTGTCCCTTCGGCTCTTTTTCCTCCCTGTCACTTCTGCTCCTCCTGACCTCTCTGCAGAGGCTTTTTGCCCCCCGCCCCTAGTCCCTCTTCTGGAGCTCCAAGGTTTGAGTTACTGCCATGTGAGTCCAGACCTAAGAGCAAAATAGTGTAATTACCAAATTCTTCCAGGACAAAGACGCCTCGAACTGTATTGCACTTTTTAATGTGATTCAGCTCTATGAAAACCTGCAAGAGAGGGAGGGAGGAGGGTGGGGTAAGGCCCAGAGGCTCTGCCCCTGCCCCACAAAGCCCACTCTCCCAGCTATAGCCCCATGTCCCCCCAGGAGGTCTAGTTCCCGAAGGGAGGACAGAAGAATCCACGCACACACAATCAGAAGCGCTAAGAAGCGAAGAAAGCAGAAAGGGCAAGTACCTTCCGCTCCTGGCCGGAGGAGAAAGCATGGGAGAGAAATGAAGGCATTAGTTAATGGTCAAACCCAACCCAAAGGCCCCTCTGCTGGCCTGGGCTGCCCGCCCACCCTCGGCCCAGGGCAGCACTCATAGGATACAGAGCCCAAGGAATCCCTGGCTCAGCCCATCAGGTCTCTACCCTTCCATACATCCTCCTCCGGCACAGAGGGCTGGCACAGGCGCAAAGCTCCCCTCAGACTGTCCTTGGGGTGGGAGGTGCTCATATCTTCCTTGACACAGGATCCAGGACCTCCCAAGAAGTACGCAGTAACATTAATAATGACTACTACCTGATGAGCACCAACTTGGCATCTTACAAACACTATTCCTACTATTTATAACTATGTGGCACAGTCTACCCCATCTTATAGATGAGAATAGAGTCAGAATATTTATTTGCCCATGATAAATGGAGCTGGGACTCAGATCTAAGCAAATCCTGTCTCCAAGTCTGTGCTTTTCCCATTTGTTACCCCAGTTGTATAACCACACTACAGGAGGATCTAGAGCTTTGTCCACCCCAGCTGCCTGTTGCCGGGCAGAGGATGGGATGCAAATGATTGCTCCATTATCATAACAGATTGTGGAGTCAGACCCAGGAGCCAGGCTTCCTGACTGCTCTCTGCTGGATGCCTCTTATAGGAACTACTACAGTTCGGCTTGGACATACCAGGAACTATATGGTGGGTCTGGGGTGGGGGACTACTGAAGGCAGGACAAGGATGTAGGCAAGGCGTCTGGGCATGAATTAACAAGAGTTCACCTTCAGATGGGGGAGACAGCACTGAAATTGGATCAGAAGCTAATGCCCAAGAAGTGAGAGCACCTTTGTGGTCCAGAAAAGTATTACATAGGCAATCCCTCTTTGGGCTGACCCTAAGATCTTTAGGGGTTTGCTGACACACTGAGTCCCAGATTGGAAATACACTAACGGGTTGACAGGATGCCTGGACAGCTATTTCCTGTTGTGCCAAAACTTCCCAGCTAGTTATCTTTCTAGCTAATTGACAAGTGGAGGGACAAAGTCACATCAGAGTCAGATATCCACCTCCCCTGAATTTCTGTTGCCTGGCCAGGGCTGCAGGGTATCACGCGGGGAGCTGACTCGGAGCCTGGGGGATAGGAACCAGGACATCAGGGGAGGGGAGAAAAGGCACTTGTGTGAAGAGTCAGAGCCGGGAACGGACCTGGGATGATGCGCTGGCCTCAGAGGGAATTAGCTTAAGGAATGTCCACTGAGAGAAAAAATAGCACTGTGTTAAAAGACCAAGAGGAAAAAGAAAAGTCAGCTCCTAGGGTGGAATCACAATAAGGGAAGAGAGTCCTGACGTGCTCCCCCATCGAAAGAAGGGGCCTGAGGCCTGTGGAGCAGGGCAGAGTGGAAACACCCGAAAGAAGGGAAAGAACAAGAAGAATCAGCAGAAGGAAAAGGCAGACACCCTCACTCTCAGAGGAAAGACAAGACAGAGACAGAGAGGTGCATGTGCACATGTGCACACACACACGCACACACACACACACACACAGTTCAGGCACACCAGATATACACTTAGGACATCAGCCAGTCTAGACTCTCAAAGCAAAACCACCAAGCAAAGCACACCCTGGAAATACAGGAAGGTAGAGACGCGCAGAGGGCAGGTGAGACGCTCCCACTCACACTGTGCGAGTCTAATGGACGGGCAGCACGGTCACCAAGCCTCACTCTCTTTCCCAGCACCCACCACAGGCTCCCTGCTGCATCTTCTCAGAGCCTGGTGGTCTCACCAAGGTCACTGTGCCCTCCCCTTTGAGTTCTCTCTTGGTCCAGCCATTCACCTCTCCATCTGGACCAAGGTTCTCCCCCTTGCTCACTGGGAGAGCACTGAGAGCCTGGAAACTGATCCTTACTACAGGTGGAACAACAGGGCTGGGAAGCCTTGTGCTGCTGCTTGCACCTACCTGGTTGTGCATGAACTTGAGATTGATTCCTTCCAGGGTGACTTGAAGCAAACCACCCTCTCCAGTCTTCATGTCCTGCACAGGGAACTCACCACCTAGTTCCGGCCCTGTGGTAAGGGGGAGGTTGTCAGCTAATTGGTGAGGTGGGAATCCCCCAGCCCCAATTTCCCGGCCAGGCTTCTGGCAGTCAGAAGGAAGACAATCTCTCAGGGAATGTCTGCTCCTCACCGGGTTTGATGCTTTGCTGTCGGGCGGCAGCACGCTCCATGCTATCCTTCACACAGTAGTAGAGCTCCCGACACTGCAGCATAGAGGGGAGGGAGCTGTTCTGTGATGGGGGCCTTCCAGGGGTCCCTGTTACCTGCTCTATGGCTGCTGAGAGCTGGGGCCAATGGCGGGACTCAGAATCAGCTTAAATTATTCCACATAAGATCTGGAGGCCAAAGTATGGCTCTGGGTGTGTGGATTTTGGAACTTTAGCTTCCCAGCAAGAAACTCAGCACTTGGCCTTAAATGCTTACCCAATTCCCAATTCAAACAGAGATCCTGAGTACCTTCTTAGTATAGAACTTGTTGAGCTGGGTCTCGGAGCCATGTCGACGCCACAAGCACAGGACCTTGGTCTTGGGACAGTAGGTCATGTTGATGAGCTTCTCATACCACCAGCGCTCATACACTGTCCCGACGTTACTACGCAAAGCCACACAGTCATCACACACCTGGGGACATGCACAGAGCAGGTCAGTGGTTCTGGTCTCTTGAGTCTTTTCCATCCCAGGCCATACTATGTGTGTCCCACAGGAGAAAGATGGCATGGCTAGTGCTGGGAGCACCCCTGCGGTCAGGGGTTCTGCCAGACACTCGCAGCACCCCTAGAGGGAAACACAAACAGAACTGCTTTCCACTGTCTGGTAGAAAGATTCCTGATAGAAATGGAGCCATTCAAAGGGGTCTGTGTATAAAGAAAGAGGCACATTGTCCAAGTCTGTGTGTGTACTGCCTCAAATATGATCTCTAGACAAAGCATTCAGAGTGTGCCTCCATCTCCATCTTACAACCATGTGTAGAAACAGCTCTTTTGACAAACACAAAGGCAGATTTAATCAAGAAAAAAAATGGAGCCAATGTATCTTGAGTCTTGGCTCCTCCCTCACCATTCCTATAAAAATATTTTTAAGAATTATGCAAGTGACACATGAACAATGGTTACCACATTAGAGCTACCTGGTCTAGGATAAGTTAAGGGGTAAAGTCCCCTTCACATGCTCATCTTGTTCAACAGTTCCCTTCAAGTGGACTTACCATCCTCATAGCTTCAGTGATTGCAGAGACATTGTGGCATGTTGGGCAGGAACATGGGTCCAAGGTCAGACTGCCTGGGCTGAGGTCCTGGCTATGTCATACTGAGAAAGTTCTGTCTACCATTCTTCACGTAAGGTGAGGGTCATTAATAGCAATAACTACATAGAGTTATTGTGAGGATTAAACATGTTAATATGCATAAAATTCCTCTTAAATTATTTATGTTTATTTCATTTAGTTATAAGTATGTGTATGTGTGTATGTGTGGGGGCATGTGCTTGTATGTGTGGATACCCATGAAGATCAGTGTCATCAGATTCCCTTAGAGCTGGAGTTACATGCAATTGTGGGTGCTGGAAACTGAACACAGGTTCTCTAGAAGAACAGTACACACTTTTAACCATTGAGCATCCCTCTAGCCCCTGCATACAAATCTTTTTGTTCTTTTTTCTTTTTGAGACAGGGTCTCCCTGTAGATCCTGCTGTCCTGGAACTCACCATGTAGACCTGGCTGGACTCTGTCTCACAGAGCTCTGCCTGACCTGCCTCCCAAGTGCTGGGATTAAAGGTATGTACCACCATGCTAGGCCTACATAGAATTCTTCATGTGCCTCAAAAGCCAGGCATACATAGGACTGGGAATGTAGCTCAGTGGTAGAGCACTTGTACACAGAAAGTACCCAGTTGGCTACTTTGACAATATATTTATGATATACAAATATAATAATTAGGAATTGTAAGATAGTTCAGCAGGTAAAGCTGCTTACTGTACAAGCTTGGCAGCCTGAGTTTGATCTCCAGAACCCAGGTAATGGCAGAAAGTTGTTCTCTGATCTCTACAGACATGTGGTGGCACATGTACCCATACACATAAGTAATCAATAAATCATAAAATGTGTAATATTATTGACATTAAAATGATTTTTTTTATTTTTTATTATTTATGTGTATTAGTGTTATGCCTGCATGTATGTAAGACCACCATGTCATACAATGCCCATGGAAGTCAGAAGAGGGCATCAGATCCCCTGGAACTGGAGTTATGGATGGCTGTTAGCCACCATGTGGGTGCTGGGAATTGAACTAGGTTCTCTTAACCACTGAGCCAACTCTCCAGTCTTCAAAAATGATTTTTAAAAGTCTTCTCAGCTGGAAGCCAGGGAGGTGATGCATACCTCTCATCTCAGAACTCAGGAGACAGAGGCAGGAGGATCTCTGTGAGATCAAGGCCAGCCTAGTCTACAGAGCAAGTTCCAGGTCGGCTGTCTCAAAAAAAGAAAAAAAAAACCCTGTCTCAAAAAAAAGAAAAAAAAAAAAAAAAAAGTCTTCCCAGCTGGGGCTGCTGGCACAGTCAATAATATCTGTAAGTTGTGTGTTCCTTGACTACTTTAGTCAAATTTTATTTTTACACAGTTTTTTTTTAAAGACAGGTTTCATGTAGCTCAGGTTGGCCTTGAAATCTATATGTAACTGGTAATTGATGAAGATCTTTAACTTCTAACCCTCCTGCCCCTCTAATTCTTGTATTTTTAAGTTTTTAAATTTATTTTTTATGGGTACAAGTGCTTTGCCTGCATATACAAGTGCACTACATGCATGTAATGCCCACAGAGGCCAGAAAAGGGCATTGGTTTCCCTGGAACTGGAGTTAGAGATGGTTGTTAGCCACTATGTGGGTGCTGGAAACTGAACCAGGGGCCTCTGAAAGAGCAGCCAGTGTTCTTAATGACCGAGTCATCTCCCCAGCCCCTGCCTCTAATTCTTAAGTGCTAGAATTATAGGTGTGCATCACTACACTTGGTTTATGCTGTACTTGGGATTAAACACAGGTATTTGTGCATGCTAAGCAAGTACTCTACCAACTGAACTAGGAGACCTTTACATACCTTTCTGAACAAGTAGCTTATCAAACACAGAGGAGTTTGTTCTGAAGCAGGAGGGCTTCTGTCAGTGTATCTAAGAAGGAAGTAACTTCCACGCTATCTCCTTGAAATGTCAGAATTTAGCTCGGTTGCTGAGCATGGTGGTATCTGCCTTTAATCCCAGCACTTGGGAGGCAGAGGCAGGAGGATCGCTGTGAGACTGAGGTCAGCCTGGTCTACATAGGCAGTTCCAGGTTGGCTCGGACTACAGGAGACCATATCTCAAAAACAAAACAAGGAAACAAACAAAGAAAAAAAGAAATTGGGTAGGTATATCTCAAAAGCTGAGAGCTAATGCAGGCCAGCCTAGGTTATAGTGAGATCCTGTCTCAAAAACAAAACAAAAAAAGTAAACACAAATGAGGAACTTGATCAGGTTGTCATTTCTGAACCCTCCTAACACTGAGAGAGACAACGACCCTATGAAGCCATAAAAAATAAGTAAATCCTTAGGATGCACTCTTGTCAAAATACTGAATCTGAAATTGAGCCTCTAGATTGAGCTAATACTTTGTAAGAAACACAAATGATAAAGAAATACATCAATGACATCAAGGAGAGGCTGTCACCAAAAAGTCTAGAATATGACATACTCTAAGGGCTAGTAATCAAATTTCTTCAGCAAAGTAACTGATAAAGAGCCTATATTAAGAAATTTTTGAGTCATATCCACCAAAATTACAAATCATTGTTGCCTTAGTCCAGGAAACCCACTCCTGGGAATTCTTACAGACCTACCTGCACTCATATGAAATTAAGAAGGCACAGTGTCATTCATGGTGGATCTACTATCAATAGCAAAAAACTGTAAGCAAGCCAAGGATCTGTATATACTGACTGGTTAATTAAACTATGGCACACATAGTGGAATATATGTAGCTGCAGAAAGAGTAAGAAAGCAGGGTGTGATGGTATACACTTTTCATCCTAGCACTCAGAGGCAGAGGCAGGTAGAGCTTTGTGAGTTCCAGGCCAGCTTGGTCTACACAGCAAGTTCCAGGTCAGTCATGGCTACATAGTAAGACCTTGTCTCAAAAAATAAAATACAATTAAAAAGTTTTAAAGGAAAAAGAAAGAAGGGAAAACCAAGAAAGTTCCTTTTATTCTGTCACAGAGAACCAGCAGGGTGATAAAACCACATGGCTGTCCTAGTTTCTTTCTGCTTCTGTGATAAAACACTAACCCAGACTAACTAGGGGAGGAAATGTTTATGTCATGCTCCCAAGTAACAGACCATCACTGAGGGAAGAACTTAAACAAGGAAAGAAACCGGAGGCAGAAGCTAAAGCACAGACCATGGAGAAACACTGTTTACTGGCTGGCTCCTCCGGCCTGTGCTCAGTGGTTTTTCTTATACAACCCAGGAACATGTTCCCAGGGGTGGCACCACCCACAAAGGCTGGGCCTCCCACATCACTCAACAATCAGGAAGATGCCTCACAGGCATACCCACAGGACAATCCAAAAAAGGAAACTCCCCAGCTGAGGTTCCCTCTTCCCAAGTGTGTCAAGTTGACAGCTGCAGCTGTCCAGCACAGCTGTGAATCAGAACAAAAAAACTGTACACATTGGGAGGTCTTGTACTGTCTTTCTGTGGAAAAGGGGAAATAGTAATCTGTGTTCATATCTTACTGTCTGCCTAAAACAATACAAAGGACACTGATAAAATGGGTATCTGTAGGATGAAAAGACGAGGTAAGTGGACAAAGGGATTAGAATGAGCACAAGACCTTCCAAAGCACATTATTTTATGACATTCCAATTCATGGACATTGTGATTATATCACCCATTCAATATTCATAAAGGAAATGGGGAAGAATCATCTATAACTTAAGTATTTTCATAATAACCTGATAATTTAATGATAAATAAATCATGAAGGTAAATGAGATAGGTGGGAAACATTCTAGCACTGGTATGGGAATTCCTTGTGTTTCTTAAATATTCTTCTGGCTCTCCAACATTACCTAGAACCCAGAACCTACCTCCATGAAAAAGATATCTCCATTTGTGTCTGTGCCTGCATGAACCACAAATGTCTGCTTCTTCATGTGTCGGCTACCACTGGACCGGATAGAGAGATCACGTCCATTCTGAGAAAAAAGAGATATTCAGGGACATTCATACATTCCTCTCACACATAGAGAGGGACAAAAATCTCCCACTCAGCCATTAAATTCGTATCAGTGTCCTTAGCACAAACTTTGTTAGCCACAGGGTAGTATCTAAGGAGTTTTTAGAGTCCGGATCCCTATGCTTCTTAAAAATTATTGAGGATCCTAAAGGTTTTTGATTATGTGAATTATGTTTATACTAGATATACTAATAAAATTTAATGTTTATTAAAATAATTCATTGACTCAAAAAGACCAAAAAATAATCATTCATTGATAACCAAGCACAGGATATGTAACACGCCTTTTATAGAATATATTTTCCCTAACAATAGCGACATCAAAAAACAGCAATGTTTTACTCTGCAAATCTCTTTAACGTTTGGCTTGGGCCTGGTGGCACACATCTCTAATACCTACACTCAGGAGGTTGAGAAAGGAGAATCACAAGTTTGAGGCCAGCCTGGGCTACATTGCATGGAAATAAAGGGGGAAAGACAGGGAGTTAGTCCTGTGCCAGTCCCAGCACCCCAAAATGATACCTGTGGTACGTGGGTATCATCTCTAGTTCAGGGAACAGAGGTACAGGAGGTCAGAAGTTCAAGGTCATTCTCAGCTACCTAGTGAATTTGAAGCTAGCCTTCATGCAATGTGAAGACTGTCTCATTAAAAAAATTAATAAGGGAGCTAGAGAGATGGCTTAGAAGTTAAGAGCACTTCCTGCTCTTCTAGAAGACCCAGGTTCAGTTCCCAACACCCACATGGTGGCCAATAACTATCTCCAGTTAACTATCTTCTAGTAACTCCAGTTCTAGGAGACCAGTACTCTTTTCTGGCCTCCACAGGCACTGTATGCACATGGTACACCTACATACACACAGGCAGAAAACTCATACCACAGGCACTGTATGCACACGGTACACCTACATACACATAGCACTGTATGCACACGGTACACCTACATACACATAGCACTGCATGCACACGGTACACCTACATACACATAGCACTGCATGCACACGGTACACCTACATACACATAGCACTGCATGCACACGGTACACCTACATACACATAGCACTGTATGCACACGGTACACCTACATACACATAGCACTGTATGCACACGGTACACCTACATACACAGAGCACTGTATGCACACGGTACACCTACATACACAGAGCACTGTATACACATGGTACACCTACATACACATAGCACTGTATGCACACGGTACACCTACATACACAGAGCACTGTATGCACATGGTACACCTACATACACATAGGCAGAAAACTCATACCACAGGCACTGTATGCACACGGTACACCTACATACACATAGCACTGTATGCACACGGTACACCTACATACACATAGCACTGCATGCACACGGTACACCTACATACACATAGCACTGCATGCACACGGTACACCTACATACACATAGCACTGCATGCACACGGTACACCTACATACACATAGCACTGTATGCACACGGTACACCTACATACACATAGCACTGTATGCACACGGTACACCTACATACACAGAGCACTGTATGCACACGGTACACCTACATACACAGAGCACTGTATACACATGGTACACCTACATACACATAGCACTGTATGCACACGGTACACCTACATACACAGAGCACTGTATGCACATGGTACACCTACATACACATAGGCAGAAAACTCATACCCATAAAAATAAAAATTTAAAAATCTTTTTAAAATAGCTGGGGGTGCTGCTGGAGAGATGGCTTAGTGGTTAAGAGCACTAGATGTTCTTGCAGAGGACCCAGGTTTGGTTCCTAGTACCCACATGGCAGCTAACAACCATTTGTAACTCCAGTTCTGGGGAATCTGACTCCCTCTTCTAACCTCTGAGGGTAATGTACAACATGAGCACACTCACATACATGCAGGCAATTCAGTTACACCCATTAAAAAATAATTAAAAATTTTGAAAAAAAAGAAAAGAAACTAGCTGTATTCCTGTATCTGGTCTTACACTCTAGCTGGGGTCTGGGCTTTAGCTAGGGCACATGGGGAAAATGTGACCTCACTTTCTCTTCTCTTCTCTTTCCTTTTCTCTCTCTTCTTTCCTCCCCTTCTTTTTCTCTCTCCCCTGGTCTCTATCTTGTTTTCTTTTTTCAGATAGGACCTCACTCTATAGCCCTGCTGGCCTAGAACCTGCTCTGTACACCAGGCAGGCCTCAAACTTGCTGCACTCCCTGTCTTTGCCTCCTAGGTGCTGGGATTAGCAGCATGTACCATCACGTAGGCTGAGAACCAGCAGTTTCTTAAAGTTGCAAGATGGGTCTGAAAATACATCAATGAACATTCACAATGCTACATTAAAATCCGTCTGTTTACTTTTTTTCTTGATACAGGGTCTCCCTGTACCCGTAGCTGGTTTGGAACTTACTATGTACACTAGGCCGGGCTTCAACTCACATATCCACCTGCCTCTGTCTTTCAAGTGCTGAAATTACAGGCGTGAGTCACCAGGCCTTGCTGCCTATCTTGCATTTGGAGTGGAACTTTTACCCATATTTTAATTTATGCTTTTGCTTTATTTTTTTGTCTTTCAGAAATAGGGTCTCCCTGTAACCCCAGCTGGCCTGGAACTTGTTCTGGAGACCAGGCTGGCCTCTATCTCATAGAGAGCCTTCCTCTGTTTCCCATGCACTGGGATTAAAGGTATGCACCACCACACCCAGATTCATATTTGAATTTTTAACATCTTACATTGTATCTGGAAAATACTCCCAAACATCAATATTTTATTTTACCATATTAAAAATCATATTAATTAACATAAACATCAATTTCATTAAAACATCTTAAAATATTGGAAGTCTATAAGCTAAAAAAATTCCAAAATTCTCATTTTTCACTTAAAAGCTTGAATCTTATCATTGGCCCAAATATTTTCAGTTGTTTACCTTAAAACAACTGACTCCCTCTACTACCTTTAGGGAAAATGTCTATCAAACACTCAACTCTGAATAGCCATATTTCTTGATCTTTAGTTAAAAACAATGTTCTAAGAACAAAGCTAATACTTCACTGTTACAAATTTCTTTTTCTCAGGACAACTAGTATACTGGATTTGCAGGACAAATGCTTTATATACACTTTCCATTTTGTTACAGAGAATATTAAAATGACATATAAAAATTATTAGATTTATTTTAATAAGGGGCCATGCATGGTGGCACACTCTTTAATCTCAGCACTTCGGAGGCAGAAGCAGGCAGATCTCAGTGAGTTTCAAGCATCTAGGGCAGTATAATGAGATCCTTTCTCAAATTTTTATTTTATTTTAATAAAAGTAATAATTTTCACTGCTTCATCAAGGACATTCTTAAGTGAAATGGGTCTTTTAAGATATTGCAATATAGCTAATTCTGTCTGATCCTTCTGCCTTAGCCCCCAGAGTGTTAGGACTGCAGGTGTTTATTACCACATTCAGCCTGGAACTTTTAAAAATGACATTTATTTCTCGTGTGCATATATGTGTGTGTAGGTCAGATAACAACTTGCAGAGTCAGTTCTTTCCTTCTACCATGTACGGTCCAGGGATTGAACCTGTAGCAAATGCCTTTACTCACTGGTTCAAAACTGGCTTTCTAAAAACTGAGAGGACACGGAGGTGAGGACGGGGTTCATGTGTTTAGGGCCATGATTTTAGGTGCCAGTAGTCTACACAAACCTGTTTTTGCAGCATCAATACAAATGTTAACCTGGTAAAAGAGGCATTTTAGTATGTGAGAAAACACATTTTACCTTGTGGCTCCTCCAGGTTCACAGACCACACAGGGAAACTGCTACACTAGGACAGTTTGAGTACAGAGTCCCAACATGGAACAGGAGGGCTAAAACCTCATCTAGAGTATTTCCCCCATCTCAAAACTAGGGATCAACTGGGCTACACAGTGACATGGCCAGAAATGCTCTGCAGTAGATCCAGGGAAGAGGTCCAAGGGATGCTCACCAGGTTGGTCAGCTGATCAAGCACCTCATTGATTTGTTGGCTGTATACAAGCCCAATATGGGACTTTCCCATTAGGCGCCGTACCTTCTTTCTGATGTCATTCTTATTCACCTGGAAATCCAAGACAAGAGTCCTAAGGATCTGCTTTCTTATAAACTGAAGCAGACATAAAGAAATGTCTGAGCAAGCTTGTGATGTGGGAGAAGTGGAATTCTGAAAGACCACATCATCGAATATGGCAGAACACTTTCAACTGTATTCTGCCCACATGCTGAGAACAGAACTGGCTCTGTCTAGTTAGCTTCCGCACAAAAGTGGCTCTTAGAGCAGTTGGACATCAAAGGGACACGTCCTCCTGTCTCCATCTCATACCACAGCATTCTCCTAAAAGGCTCCTCAGAGTATAATTTAGAAATAGTAACATGAGAGCAGCAACACTGGGACTCAGTGATACCTTGTAGATACCCTTTGAAGGTTAAAGATATCCTTCCCCAACCAGAGTCAACTGAAATTCAATAGAGGAGAGGAAACCCTACAACACAAGATAAAGCAAATCAAAAGGCTTTGCAGAACAGTCCCTGTGTTCCCATCACATGTAAAGACTGGAGAAGAGGAGGAGAAATTCAAGGATGTTCATTCTCAAAACAGTTCTCTTCTACCACCAATCCAAACCCAGCTTTTCCTTTCAGATCAGGACTTATTTGGGAACACTTCAACGGCCATAAATACCAAGCACAACTAAATCAAACTAGAACTTACTGTTACTTTGTTAATAAGTAGAACTTTTCCCCCTTTTTGACAAGATCTTAGTCTAAATTGGTCTTGAACTTACAGTGAAGACTGGCCTGAAATTCTTGATTGTACTGCCTCGGCCTCCCAAGTGTCAGAATTAACTGGCATGAACCACCATGCCCAGTTAGATAACTCTTATTACAGCTCTAGAAAATCCTATATGACAAAGGGTTGGTGCTGAAAAACAAATTCTGAGCATCCTCTCTAAGGTTTTAGAACATACTACTGTTCCAAAAAAAAAAAAAAAGTAATAATTCAGTTGTATTCTGTGGGGAGTTCTGTTGTATCCTAAAACAATGTAGCAAAGAGAACACATATAAAACTCAAAGTAAATAAATAGTAAGGGATGATCAATTGCCTCTACAACATTTATTAGTAAAACAGTTTGGCAACTTCAGTTAAATAGATAATCTGTAAACTGTCATAGAGTCCTTGGACTTTCAGCCAGGAAAAGAGCCCCAGTAAAATGCTTTGACAGCTTCCCAATGGCCCCAGAATTTAGACAACAGAAATAAGCCTTGCCTTTCCCACATCAGAAACTGCTGGACATGGGCAAATTTGACATTACCTTCATCAGCAGCATATAGGATATGAGGTTGTGCAAAAGCGTGGCCAGTAAACGATCTTCATCATCCTCCAGGCGCTTCCGGTCATGTTCTCCCAGGGACAAGTACCTAAGGAGAAGACCAGGTAAAAGTTAGCCCTCAGGGAGAGGACCACAGAATTAACTGGGAAGAACTGGGTTGGTATATGCCCATGTCTTTGTTAAGTCCCATACCTGTCAATCATCTCCTGGGGACCTTGGTCCATACCCATCCCTTCTCTTTCCAACATCACGGCATCTAAGAATGCATCTTCCCAGAACTGCATTTGGTCCCATAAAGTGGAACGTTCTTTGCCTGTAGAAAAAGTTGGGTGTTTTTTGTTTTTTGTTTTTTTTTGAGGAGTAACTTTTTTTAACATTTAAAGAGTATAGCTGCCAAATAAAAACAGAGTAAATGCCAGATAAAATAAGGTCATTCCAATTCCAGGACAAGGAAACACAAACCTTTCTACCCCAGATCTAATATTTTTGCCACCAGCCCCAGAAGCTTCCACATAGACTCAGCCCTTAAACAGGAGGGATGAACACATCACACAAAGAAAAACAGTTACTTATAGAAAAGGTCTCCATAGCAGCATCCTCTAATTGGTCCCACATCGATCCTTTGTCCCTTCCTGCCAGTTTGCGAACAGGAAGGAACATGGTAGCAAGAGAAAAGAAAGGAAGACAGACATAGGCTGTTGATTAATACCAAAACATTGTTTCAGATACTATACGTTGCTTGGTTCAGAATTTATAATGCTATCTGGGCTGGTGAGATGACTCAGCAGGTAAAGGTGCTTGCTGTCAAGTCTGATGACCTGAGTCTGATCCCCAGAACCCATGGTAAAATGAGAGAACTGCCTCCCACAAGTTGTCCTCTGACCTCCACATGTTAACTGTGCTTCCCCACCCCCACTAAATAAATAAATAAATAATTCTTTTAAAGCTTAAAATGTTATCTGATGTCAGCATTGAGATTAGCAAAAAGCCAATCAGCTTCTGTTCAATGCTAACTCTCTCCCCTGGCTAAGCCCAGTGCAATAGGCCTTCCCAATCTATTCCTTACCTAGTAGTCCCTCATAGAGATAGACGCGCTGGCTTACATCTTCAGAAGAGCGAACTGGACTACCTGCCAGTTTCTCTTTTGGCTTCAAGCTGTGGACTTTACCCTAGAGAAAGAGAGTGGTAGGTCAATTGCCAGATATATCAATGAATGGGGACAAAGTAAGCCAAGCATCTCACCAAAAGGCTCATGTAGTAGGTATTATCCATTAACAACACAACTCTAATACCCTTGCTTCTGCTAGTATGCCTGATCAAAAGTCAGCCTGATAAACTTGCTCTGTTACTACTTCCTAAAACAAGACATCAAGCTTCCATTCTGACTTACCTTTATTCTTTAGTCTCTGTAAGACCACTTTCTCTTAAAACTGGGCATAGCAGTACATGACTTTAATCCCAGCATGTGGAAGGTTAAGGCAGGAGGATCAGTAATTCAAGGCTAGCTTCAGTTTCCTAGCAAGTTTGAGGCCAACCTAGGCTACATAAGATCCTGTCTCACCCCCTCTTCCTGCAAAGAAAAAAAAACCAAAAACCAAAAAACAAAGGAAAGGCTGACTCTCAGTAGTGGCATGGCACAGTAGAAACAGAGGTGAAGTCAGACTGACCAAGGTTCCGAGCCCTGCCTTTATTAACTACAGGACTTTAAGCCTAATATTAGCTGCTCCAAGACTTATTTTCCTTATCTATAAAAAAAGAACATTTTAATATTGACCTCACAGGTCTGGAAAAAGGATTAATTTTTTTCTTGTGTGTGTGAATGTATATATGCATGTTTATATGTGTGTAGGTACACATGTACACTGTACATATGTGCATCCACATAAGTATGGAGGCCCAAGTTGACGTCAGCAGTCTTCTTCCATTGTTCTCTACCTTATATATTGAGGCAGGGTCTCCCAACTGAACATAGAGCTTGCCAATAGGCTAGTCTAGCTAACAGGCTTACTCCAGAGATCCCATCTCTCTGCCTGACAAGTGCTGGGATCACAAGGCAGCCACATACCTGCCCAGCTTTTATGTAGGTTCTAGGGATTCAAACTCCAGTCCCTGGGCTTATGGGGCAAGTAAGCCATGTCTGCATCCATTGAGCCACATCACCAGGCCTGTTATATTTATTAATTTTTTATTTTGTGTGGATGAGTATATTGCCTGCATGTGTTTAAGTGCACCTGTGTTGTGCAATGCCTGAAGAGGTCAGACGAGGGCACTGGATTCCCCTGGAACTGGAGTTAAGAACAGTTCTTAGCTGCCATGTGGGTGCTGGAAATTGAACCTGGGTCTTCTGCAAGAGCAGTCACTGCTCTACCACTGAGCCATCTCTGTAGCTCTCTGTTTTTTCTACTTTTTAAGTGAAGGTTTCATGCAACCTATACTGACCTTATTCAACTCACAATGTGCCTAAGGATGACCCTGAACTTCTGATCCTCCTGCCTCCACCTTCTGAGTGATGGGATTATAGGTGTTTATCACCATACTCAGTTCTGTGTGGTGCTAAGGGGCTGAACCCAGGACTTTGTACATACCAGGCAAGAACTCTACCAACTGAGCTACATCATCAACCCCTACATTTATTTTCCATTTACTTTTTGTGTGGAACTGGCATGGAACTCAGTGTCTTGAGCATGTTAGTCAAGTGCTGTACCACTGAACTATACCTTCAGCCCTATAAAGGGTTAAATTTGAAAATACATATTTAAAAAAGCACTTAACAGTGTCTGGTTGATAAGTTATTTAAAAAATGTTAATTTCCTGGGAGAGCAGATCTCTTTAGGGAAGTGGCCCCTTGTCAGATGCCCACACTGTAGTGAATGACCCTATATCTATGCACACACTGGTAGTACCAAACTGAACTCAGTGCATTAAAAACAACAACAACAACAACAAAAAAAAAACAGGACATATGCTAGGCATGGTGGCACATGCCTTTAATCCCAGCATTTGGGAGGCAGAGGCAGGCAGATCTCTGTGAGATTGAGGCTAAGGCTAGGTCTACATAGTGAATTCCAGGGACTAGGGAGACCCTGTCAAAACAAAACAAAACAAACAAACAAACAAGATATTGGGAGAAAGACAAGGTGGTGGTGGGGTCTTGGAAGAACTGGAGTATGGAATGGATACGATCAAAATACATTGCATACAATCTCTGGATAGGCTGGCTAGTCTCCATTGGATCAGTTTGCACCCAGGGAACATCTGGGTACAAATTCTTGACTGGATAGGACTTAACATGTATGGCAGAATGCATGAGGACCAGAGGGTGGTCAGGAGACATGGAAGGGGAATGGGCTTCTAAATTTGACTAAGAACTGTTGTATGAAATGTACAAAAACTCAATAAAATTTTTTAATGATGGCAAACAAAAAAAAAGCCCACATTTTGTACATGTTGAAATTCTCAAAAAGTAAATAAAATATTTAAAGTATTAAACAAATAATGAAAAATGTATTTTTTAAAAATGTTAATTTCCTTTTCCTTACAATTTTTTTCACTGCCTGTGAGAAGTATCATCAACTTTGTATGTCACTTCTATATATCAGACTTATTTTTAGTTAAACATTTTTTCACTTAGGGAAGAGCCAGGTAATATGCCCTTTCATAGCACATGGGGCAGAATAAGCAGAGAAACAACTGATCAAAGATTAGTGGACAACACTTAAGTAGTGTGACTAAATGTCAGTGTCCAGTTCACAGCCCAATATGCTCAGTGGGCCATAGTGATCTAAATTTCTTATAAAAAGCAGTCTTTTAAGGGCTGGGGATTTAGCTTAGTGGGACAGTGCTTGCCTGACATGTGTGAGACCCTGCATTCAATGCCTAACACTGCCAAAAAGTAAAAAATTAAACATACACACCCACATACACACACACACCCCAAACAAGAAAAGCCTTTATTGAGCCAAAAAACTTAGGTAAACTTTCTCAACTCAGCTGTACAAAGACTCCTTATTCACCAGCACAAGACAGTTAAGACTGCCAGCAGGGGCCAAGAAAGGTAGCACACAGCTGACCAGCTTTTTGCAAGACCAATAGTTTTAACATCAGAATGGAAACACATTGGAGGGATTTTTTTCAAAGTTTTTTAAACTTTGTGTCTATGTGTGCGGATGGACATGTGCCATGGAGAACATGTGAGGTCAGTGAACAACTTTCTGGAGTCAGGTTTCTCCTCCCACCACGTGGGTCCTAAGGATGGAACCCAGGCAGTCAAGCCTTGGCAGCAGTGCCTTTCCCTGACTTGCTTCCTTGATTGTTTGACTGACTGATTTTTAAAGACATTCTTGCCATGGAGCCGGACTGGCCTCAAACCTGAGATCCTTCTACCTCAGCCTTTTGAAAACAGGAATTACAGGCACAAGCCCCACAGCCAGCTGGAAAGATTTTAAATACTCTTATTTAAACAATCTTTGTAGACTCAGGGAGTCAAGTCCCTTAAGGTGAGTGGCCCTGCTAACTCAATCCTCTCAGCCTCCCCTGGCTCGGCTGGACACACATATAGGACTCAAAGGCTGAAATGAACACCTGTGGTAACAAGTTGATTGCATTTGAATTTTATAGTCCATTCTCCTCTATAGATAAAAGATAAAGCCTGAAAAGCTACTGTAGAAAGTATCCATTATCCTATTAAATAGAGTACACCCTGTATCCAAGCATTTAATGCTCTCTAAAGAAGCAGGTATACATTGCAAAGCAGAGCACATAAAGTAAGAACTAAGAATAATTTATTTCATTTGGGCACCACATGATGGCACATACCTGCAATTCAAGCACTTGAGAGGCTGAAGCAGAAGAGTCAGAAGCTTGAAACCAGCCTGGGCTACACAGTGAGATCGTCTCATAAGGAGAAAAAAAAAGAGTTTCATTACAGTCAAACAAGGCCTCACTGGATCACTATTGGCAAGTTCTTTCCTTTTTTATGAGCGAGTGCTCCGCCGCTGAACAAAGCTCCAGCCCCGCCTTTTCCTTCGTTAGTTCAACTTTGCCATTTTTGCTAAGTCACCTCTCTCTCCCACTACAGAAACCATCTTCTTTTGATAGTAAATAAAGCTTACAAAAATGGTGCTTGTAGCAGAATTGGTTTCGATTTCGCTGTCTGACAAAGTGCCCCGAGAACTTGCCAAGTGGGCACTGCCTTCACCTCCTGGCCCATCACCAGCATTGCTGCTCAGGTCACTGTCTGCACCAAGGGTCTCTCCAGAACTATTACTCACCTGGAAAGGACAAAGGGTAGTAAGGGACATTCCCCAAGGGAAGGACACATCCAGTCACAGTTAGAACTTGCTCTCTACTACTATAAAAAAAGTATCAAATTTCACAGATGTGTCAGACAGCATCTCCAAGTACCTTCTTTACAACACGGGTGAAATACTGTGCCCATACACACTTACAACAGGTATATATCTCCATCATGAAAACCAAGCTGATCTGAGACTAAGAACAGCCTCCAGAGAAGAAGGTGTCCCATTTCCAAGGAGAAATCCACACCCCACCCACAAAGATGCCAATGTGGTGTTCCCCTACCACAGTGCTAACTTCAGATTCCTGACTTGAGCTGCGGATCATAACAGCTGGACTCACACTGATAACAGAGTCTTGATCAGTTCTCTGAAATAAGACAAAGGGACATGGGTATCATTCCTAGAGAAGTCCTGAGCAATTTAGTTTTCTCCTAAATGGAATGTATGTAACTTACATAATTAAAGTGAAATAGCATATTAAAGAATGACATGTTCACTGAGAAAACAAAATAAGAATAAACCACAAATCTACCACCTACATTAATCACTGCTTTTAGCACATTTCCTTTTAATCTTCACTAAATATATTTAAAATATAAAATTGGGATCATATTGCATATAGCTTCATAATTATTTTCTTATGTCATTAAATTTTTGAAAATACAATCTTTGTTTGTTTTGGAGGTTTTTTTGATTTTTTTAAAGACAAACTCTCACTATGTAGCCCTGGCTGGCCTGGACCTGACTATGTAGACCAGGCTGGCCTCAAATTCATAGAGATCTACCTACCTCTATCTCCCAAGTGCTGGGATTAAAGGCATGTGACACCATACTCAGCTGGAAACACAATCTTAGTCAATACAATATTAACATGGATATATATCTTTAAATTTTTATTTATTTTTTATCTATGTGTACATATGTGTGCCTGGGTGAGTTTATGTGCACTATGTGCATGCAGATAGGTGCCCTTGGAGGCCACAGGGCATCAGATCCCCTGGAACTGATGTTATAGGTTGTTATGAGCCTCCTGATATGGGTGCTGGGAACTGAACCCAGGTCTCTACAAACCTAACCATTTCTCCAGTCGCTGATATATTTATTTAGTCACTCTCTTTTTTTTTTTTTTTTTTTTTTTGGTAGAGTCCTTACCTAGTATGTACAAAGCCCTGGGTTTAAAAAAAAAAAAAGTAAATTTAGTCTTGACAATTTTCCACAAGGTGGTCACAAACCTGGGAAGCAGAAGTCAGGCTCACACCACTGTCTGCGCTGATTTGGGACTTTTTTTCCTCTGTCTCACCAAGGTCAAAGGCAGGCTTGATTACTTCTGGCCCTGAATAGGGGAAGAAGTCTGTGACTCAGCACACAGAAGCTTGGGGCACTCTGGGGAAAGGAGTGGGACAGCAGCAGAGCCTGGTCCCAGACCCAGTCAGCATATCCTAGTTATTTTCCCAGGGACTACCTCTCTCTTCCACTGGCACCCACTAGAAGAGGTCCCAGAAGCCATGTGGTATGAATGAGACCTTGTCTCTGGGGACTCTGTGGCTGTCTTCTCAACCTGAGAATATCTAGTGCAAACTACCCTAAAACACAAATTCCACACACAAACATCTAAACCCCATTCCATGGCACCCAGAGTCAGAGTCCCACCTGTACCTGGGACCATTTAAGTGCTCCCAGGTCACTCAGTGATTCCTGACAAAGGTGTCCAAAGAGGCCAGAAAGGGTTAGGCCGAAAGAGAGACGCACTGTTCGGTGTGCATTGCCTAACCCTCACCCTTACACCATCTACATTTGAGACAAAAAACACCCCTATTTTAACCCAGCCACCAACAATGGTATGGCAGAAGGACAGAATGACAGAGAGCAAGAAAGTATGATGAGGCAAGCCACTAGAGAGAGTTGGGCAACTACAAACTCAACATGGAGGGACAGCAACCATCTCTGCCAACTGTGCTCACAGGCCTCCTAAAGGTGAGGGAGGTATCAGCCAATAAGGGTGCTGCAATCAGCAGAGGTTCTCCTCACCTCTATAGCAATTGAAAACAAGGTCTGAGGTATTTTACTCAGTAGATACCATGATTACTAATGAAGGGGGACAAAGAGCAGCCTACAAGCCATACACCTCACAGTTACACACCACCTACCTGCTTTCACTTCAAATACCCCCCAAGAACAAATTTGGGGTGGGGCTGACAAAGGGAGCCTGCCCCAACTGGGCCTGGGAAGTTGGCAGGTATGGGCGACTTGGGGACAGGAAGGGGCATTTGTTCCTTACTCTGTTTTTCCAAAGCTTTTTGCTTTTTCACTTCCTGGTGCTTGTTCCACAATTCTACCCCAGATGCAATGCAAGCAGGAGAGAAAGACAGAGAGAGTCAGAGGTTGGTCAGACTACAAGGAAAGTTTCCCACCCAAGTTTAATCAGTTTCAGTCACAATATTATCAGTCAAGATACAAAGCTATCTTTATTTGGGTAGGGGTGAGGAATCAAGAGATTCAATTCTTAACCCCCAAATCATGGACTAAAGATTCCAAATTTCTAATCCTATTCCAATGTAGCAGTAAAGACTCTGCAGAATGTTTAAGTTGGAAGGGCTCTTCATAAAGTTCCTCTATTTTGTATGAGAAAACTTATCCTAAACAGGTTGGAGCATATGCTCAAGGGTGTATAACTTAGATCAGTTTGACTCAAACCATACCATTCTCTCTCTGCCAAATGAACAGAAGAATGGCTGCTCTTGCAAATTACAGATAAGAGGGATGATCTTGTTAAGAGTCAAAGGGCTTCAGAAGCATGAACATAATTGGTTTGACGCACTGGATTGGACAGAGGTCAACTCAAGTAGTCAGTATCTCTCTTTGTTGCTACCCCAAAAGATCAACTTACCCCCCAGAACTATTACCTTCCCTACCAGGATCCATTCTTAATCAACTGTCTAAAAAGAATGCTTGTAGTAGAAATAACAGAGAACATGAAATGGTTAAGACTAGTTTCTCCCATAGAACAAAGCACAGAGAATATCAATTAAAGCAATTTTTATTTCCCAGAAGAAACTTTAGAGTTTATTTAGTATAATCTCTTCATTTCTTAGATGAAGAGACAGAGATTCTGAGAGGGAAGTGATCTGTCCAAGTAGATTCAGGACTTCTAAGCTGAAAGGTCAATACTATTTCTAGAACATCACATTAGGCAGGAGAAAGCCAGGCTCTAAAAGAATAATTGGTAACTAGAGAACTGGAGTTCCTCTAAAAAGAACTTGGTTTCTATGAGAACTTAAGACAACTGCTTGTGGTTATGGCAAAGAGGCATCAGCTGAAAGCACAGTGTCCAGGGACCTAGAACCAGAAAAAGAAAGTGGCCTAGATGACTCAAAGTCAAGTAGGAGTGATCCAACAGACACCAGAGAGTGAGTGGAGAAACCCGAACATAGTTCAAGTTTTTAATTAAGTTCTTGGTAGAAGAACAGAAGGAAGAGCTGACTCAGAAATCTATACTTTTGAGAGCCAGAACCCAATGCCAGAAAGGAACACATTCTAGAGCAGTGTAATGCCTGGATGGGGGAGAACTGGATGCAGACTCAGATGATCATAGTTGTACAGCCCAAAGATGTATCTACAAACTTCTTTATAGTTTTGAGGAACTCACAGCCTCTATGTGAAGAAATTCAGAAGTAAATTTTTAAAAAGGGACAAGTACAGCTCAGACTCCCTGTACTAAGTCCTATGGGTCTAGAAATAAATCCATTCTTCCTCTAAGATGCTGGTGGGGTAGCTATAGATGGAGCAGAAGGAACAGAGAAGTATAAGAAAATGCCACTGGAAATACACATAGACCTATCTTCCTCTCTAGAAAGCAAAGCATGGGGAAAAGGAAGGCAGGATTTAGGATGAATTGAGAGAAAGGAGTGATATTAATAACCAGGACCCCTCCAGTACTTCAGACACAATGATACATACCAACAGATGCTACAAAATTCTCTTCCTTTAAACTTCTGGTATCCAGTTCCTTAGGACCCT
This sequence comes from Eospalax fontanierii, assembly GCA_035773235.1. NCBI lineage: Eukaryota > Metazoa > Chordata > Mammalia > Rodentia > Spalacidae > Eospalax > Eospalax fontanierii. Next base: position 18,506,632 of record CM069526.1, read on the forward strand.
TTCCAGTAGCACTTGGAGCCCGAGGACCCAGCTGAGGGACTCTTAGCTGTGCCATAGCCTTTGGGTCCCCCCGCCCAGCCAGACCAGGATCCTTGCCAACTGGGGTATTTATACTCTCTGTTGGACTTCTCTTCCGCTTGTCTGGTTCTAAGGAAAAAAGCAAATATAGAAAGAGGTCAAAAGTGGTAGTTAGTGGGAATCAAGGCAGGGGAATGAAACAGAAGAAGCCAGAATACAGGAGAATGTGGAACAGACTTAGCACAAGGAAAGAGAAACCAAGGCCTTAATTTTCATAATAGAAAAATATTACCTCCATATAAAAATGTACCAGAAAATAAAATGCCGAAGTGTGATAGGAAACAGTGTGATGCTGGGAAACCTTACATGGGGACAAGGAGTATGATCCCTACCTTTGCTATAGTAGTGGGTCTGGGCAATCTCCAGAAGCCCAAAGATGCTGGCCATGCCACCCAGACCTGCATGGGCATAGGACTGTTCCAAGCTGAGGACTGTGCACTTGAGGAGGTCTAACATTCCTTTGTATACTTTTCGACTGATCTCCTGCAACAATAAACAGGATCTAGAGCTGGCAAATTTTCTTTGACATCCACATCCTTTTGCCTAGCTGATTCTGACTCCCTATCCCAAATACTTACCACATCTGGGATGACATCTTGCCGGGCATCATCCTCTGACTGCACTACACGGTTCAGCTTGCTTAGGACAAAGACTCGAAGCTGCTCGCTCTCCAACAGCCGGCGTACCTTTTTCATGTTGAGCCAGCCCACTCCCTGGCCATCCAGCACACTGTGTACCACCTCTTTCAGGAACTGCTGGTTCTCACTAAAGAGTCCACATACCACTTCTGTAGTCATCTGCTCCTTGGTGGAGCATCCCCCTTACCTTTCACTAGGTCAGATGCTTGTTCAAGGGGTCTCTAAATGTCCATGGTCACCACTTTCCCCACTCTCTACGTATCTGGTTTCCCAAGTCCCCACACTTCAGAGTTCCATCTTCTGCAACACTATAAATCATTACTGTTGCTTGGGGATTGACTGAAAATGGGAAATGCTAGTAGAAATTTGATTAAATTTACTAGACTTAAAACTGCTATTCCAATTTTGAGCACCCCTCAAATTTTATAAGGAATTACCTCTACATGAGAACTTTTAAAACTGTTCTGCCAGTTGTAATCCTGGGATTACAGATGTACACCTGTAATCCCAGGACTTGGGAGGTGGAACTGGATGATCAGTTCCAGGGCATTCTCAGCTACATATTGAGTTCTTGGTAGGCTACATGAGACCCTTGTCTCAAAAAATAAAACCATTGTGCCATTTATTACCTAGAATTGCTGGATCGGCCCTGGGGTGACGGAGGTTCTCTTTTCACTGTCGGGCTATGTTTAATCACAGATGACTTCTGGTCCACTAAGGCCCTCCTGTTTCCTACAATAGGGAAAGTAGGAATGAGAGACCTCATTGGCAGAGTCCAGGGTTCACAACAGCACAGCTCTCTGGGTTGCCACGTTTCAAACCCATTCCTCAGCAGGGCTGGGCAAGGGTGGTACCCGAGCATCATACACAGGTCGAAAGCAGCCATGGCAATGTGGAGGAGGTAGGGATAGAGACTCAGGCCTCTCCACATGCACCAGCAGCACACCCCATGGGTAGCACGGGTGTTGTAGGGGACAGGCAAGGCAGGTCACTCAAGTGACATCGCTTGCTCCATGAGGAGGATGGCCCTCAGGCAGGCATAGAAGATGCTAGGGAAAAAAAAGATCATGCACAGCTCACAGGGAAGACCCACCTTCACCACTCCCGGGGCCGGCTTCAGTAACAATCTCCATTAGAGTATTTAGCCCAAATACTGGGACACAAAATACATAATTAGTAGGTGCACCACAATACTTTAACCCCTGTAACCCTTGACGGAGCAGTAAGTCAGATCATCTGAGCATTCTCTCAAAGCCTGAAAAGTGCACATAACCTTGGTTCTTGGGCACACCAGAGCTGGAAGCCAAGTGACCAGGAGATAACCAAGGCTCTATGGAAGACCATCCTTAAGCCTGGGACCTCTCAAAGCCAGGGGCAAGGTAAATGACACAGGGAGCCTTCAGATTCTAAACAGGCACATGCATGAAAGAGGGAACACTGGTTTTCATGAAACATCTAGCACAGGAATCCTGAGGGCCTGTGGGAATCCACAGGGAAGAGACATTTTGCAGATGCTGTCATGGGGAGTAGACTGGGGCACGGTAGAAGGGATAGTGCAGCACATGAGACGAAGCAACAGCATGCAGTGAGAGAGCTCCCAGGATCCTTCCCTCCAGTGTACCAAAGAAAGCCAGAGACACTAACACCTTTTCATCCTGAATCCACCCAGCCATGTGCAGATTCACTGGAGTGATACCAGTTAGTTTTCAGTATTACTATTCTGAAGTTCTTTTACCCCCTCTCCATGTTCCCACCCCACTAAAGAACATCCTTTAGGCTCCTGCCATTTCTAGCTGGATGTGGTGGCATATGCCTGTAATCTTAGTCCTGGGGGGCTCAGGCAGTACTTCAAGCTTGAGGGGCTCCACATAGGAAGACCCTGCTTCAAATAACAACAATAAAAACACAGTGCTTCTCACTGTACTTCCTACCATAATTAAATATTTGAGTACAGTATCCAAAGACAACAAACAAAAGTCAAAATGGCTTGAGAATAACCCTTCAAACTACAAAGATCACATGTAAGGTTGAAATAAGGTCTGAAGAGACCCTAGAAGCCAGAAAATGGCTGGATTCTATAAATATCACCAGGTTCCCCATAACCATCTCCCACGAGCCACGTTTATCCTATTCATGCAGTGACTGAGGGAAGCTGATGGTCTCTGACAAGGTCCCCCTAAGAGCAGCACTGATCCCACACTGCCATTACCCTAACTAATATAACAGGACCTTCCTGTCATACCTGGGTGATTTCCATCTACAACCACCTAGCACCTATGGTGTGCAGTGAAAGTCATGAGAGGCAGCAGCTGGGTCAAATGATTCATGGTACACAGGCTCCTGACAAGCTCCTATATGCCTGATGTATCTCCCAGAGAAACCTGGTTTGACAAAAAGAAAGGCTGAAGTTACCTTTCAGGCTGGGGAATGGTGTAGTCTTTTCTCGGGCACCTTTGGTGGGCAGCGTGAGGTTGGAAAGACTGAAGCTTGTACTGTGGTTCCGATATAGGCTGCCTATAAAGGGGAGATATGACAGCCATGAGTCAGTAGGACAAACATTTGCAACATTCTAGTCCAGTGACTGTAATATCATCTTCACCTCCCTCCTTTCAAACAGCATCCCAATGGGCTGGCTCAGATCATCCCTGCTTTATCTTAGAAAAGGGTAAACAAAGGAACCATTGCCAGATTTGCTCAAAACCAGTAACAATGTTCTTTGGCTACCTTCCATAATAATGTCCAAATTTCATCTAGGGCTAACACAGCATGAAATCATATGCCTCTGATCTGAAGTGGGTATTGTTCTTACCTGGCTTCTAAAAACACAATCACCATACCAACTACCCTTTATTGTGGCTTTCTTTAGCCCCTAGTGTGTCTACAGTCTTTAAAAGACACCACCCTCAGTGCTGGAAATAGTCTCTAAGCATAAAAATCAATCACATACATATTCTAAACATGTTCAGCAAAGTTCCTTACCAAGCAAAGAAGGTATCAGATCCCAAACAAATTTGATCAAATAGCTCCATAACTATATATAAAACTGTGTGATTTTATAATTTAGGACCTCTCAGCTATCTTTCCTGAAAAACATTAAATCTCCAGTTATAAAAAAAAACAACAACAAAAAAACAATGAGTGGGCTATAAGGACAGCTCAGAGGGTGAAGGCACCTGCTACCAAGACTGACAACCTGAGTTTGATCCCTGGGACCTACATGACAGAAAGAGAGAACCAACTCTTGCAAAGTTGTCCTCTGACCTCCACTGCACACTGTGGTCTACCAGCGCACTCATGTGAATACGTGTATACACACACAATAAATAAATGAAAATTTTAAAACGTCTTTTAAAAAAATATTTTATTTTTATTTTATGTGTTCAAGTGTATTGCTTGCATGTACATAGGCTCACCCATGTCATGCAATGTTCATAGAGTTTAGAAGAGAGCATCGGATCTCCTGGAACTAGTGTTATGGATGGTTGTTAGCTGCCTTGTAGGTGCTGGGACTCAAATCCAGGTCCTCTGCAAGAACAGTCAGCACTCTTAACTCCTGAGCCACCTCTCAGCCCCCAAAATGTCCTTTAAACAACTAATCTGGTTGGTGTTCTCTTTACCTCATTTAAAAATACTTTATTTGGTATCACCCAAATGATCTGAATAAGGTCTAATGCCAACCAAGCCCTCTATCTCAAGTTCTAAGCAACACGTTAGCCAGGCCCTACTACAGAGGAAAATGGAGCAGAGAGAAGGTACTTACTGGCAAAAGACATGATGCCCCCGAAGCCCTCGGTGCTGTTGTTGGAGACAGTAGAGTTGGGAGAGCTTGCTCGGGAGTCTGACTCGGCGTCTGAGTCACTTGCCAGTTTCAAGCTGTTGGGCCGCAGCAGCTTTTGAGCCCTTGAATGCACAGTGGCATCTATGAGCCCCAGGCAGGGGTGTCTAATCTTGGGTGTGAGCCTTATGCTACACTGCGTTTGCTGCTTTTGTCCCATAATTCCTAAGCTCCTGGTTCAAAGCGTGACCCTCTGGGGACAGCAAAATAGTAAGAGTATTCAGATATTCTGATTAACCCCAGCCCAGGGTCACTGAAGTAAAGTCCTTCAGTCACCCATCTAAAAGGGATCCCCAGGCTCTCACCGATTGCCATTGACATGTTGGCTGAACCGGGGAGTGTAGCTTTCCCCCTGCTCATCATCATCTTCTTCAGGGGAAAACCCATATTTGGGCTCGAAGTAAGGATTGTCATAGGTTCGCTGGCGCACTGACCCCTCTCCAATCTCTGTCTGTCTTCTGTCTCCCATAGATTTGCCAGTACTGGGAGGCACAGGAGGGAGAGGCTTGGAGGTACCTGTTACTGCTTTATCATCCACCTCTGTAGAATCAGCAGGTTCCTAAGGGTCACATTAGACAAAAAGCAGTCACCTGAAGCCCTGTGATGCCTTCCCATGGTGTCAGTTCAGTAGGGCAGGCCAGACCTGTCAGATTCCTAGCCCATAAATTGTATGGGAAAAGAATTACAGTATTCTTGATCTCTGCCTTACAAACTATATAAGTGGATCAATGCTACACCTTAAAAGAAATCATATGGACCCCTTTTCACATGGGTGGAAAGAAGGAGAGAACCAATTCCCTCAGGTTATCCTCTGACCTTCATACATGTACCATGGCACTTGTGCAGACACACACACACACACACACTAAATAGCTTTTAAAAATGAAAAAGAAGAACAGAAGCTGGAGATGCAGCTCGGCTGGCAGAAACTTTGCCTAGCATGAACAAGGCTCTGGGTTCAGTTCCCAGCACTGCATAAATGAGGCACGAGAGTGCATGCCTGTAATTCCAGCACTTGGGAAGTAGAGGCAGGAAGGTCAGAAGTTCAAGTTAGGGGCTGGAAAGAAAGGCCCCATGGTTAAGAGCACTAGCTGATCTTGCAGAGGACCCAAGTTTCTGGGGTCAAAGCAACATCTCAGAGGCTTTTCTCCAGAGTTTATAGAGAAGAAGATGGGAAGAACATGAGAGAGAGGCAAATTAATACCTATGGCATGACTTTCCTAGCAGACAGAGACCTACATCCCAAGCAGTGACTTTCACCATCCACCCCCCTAAATATTCACGTACAGAGTTGGCACCGTGGATGATGGTGCTGGGGCTGCTGCTGGCGGTGGTGCTGGAGCTAGAGCGCAGTGGAGGGTTTTCCTGTGAGTTCTCACTGTCAGGGCCAGGCTCCTCTGATTCCTTCTGGTTCTGCAACTCATCAATCTCCACTTCGCTGGCATCTCCCAGTGCCGCATGCGTCAAAGGGTCCACATCTACCAAGGGAGACAGGTACAGACCACCTCGTCCCCAAACTCCAAACCCTGCCATGCACCAGGCAAGCTTTCTAAGTAGACTTACTGGGAGTGTCACCATTGATGTCACACTTCATCATTTCACTGACAAAGTCACCAAGAGAGGAGTAGGAAGAGCTTGAGTCGTCATAGTCCATACTATCACTGCCACTGCAAAGTAGAGAGTGAAAAAGGGTTAGTCAGATAGCTCAGTGGGTTAAAGCCTGGCGACCTAAGTTTAATCTCCAGAATTCACATGGGTGGAAAGAAGGAGAGAACCAATTCCCTCAAGTTATCCTCTGACCTTCACACATGTACCATGGCACTTGTGCAGACACACACACGCGCGCGCACACAAACACACACACTCTAAATAGTTTTTTAAAATAAAAAAGAACAGAAGCTGGAGATGCAGCTCGGCTGGCAGAAACTTTGCCTAGCATGAACAAGGCTCTGGGTTCAGTTCCCAGCACCGCATAAACCAGGCACGAGAGTGCATGCCTGTAATTCCAGCACTTGGGAAGTAGAGGCAGGAAGGTCAGAAGTTCAAGTTAGGGGCTGGAAAGAAAGGCCCCATGGTTAAGAGCACTGGCTGATCTTACAGAGGACCCAAGTTCAGTTCCCAACACCCATGTGGTGGGCTCCAAAGGATCCAATGCTCTCTTTCGGCCTCCAAGCACCAGGCATGCACTAGGAGTGCAGATACATACATGCAGTCAAAATGCTCATGCAAATAAAATAAAAATAAATAATTCTTTAAAAAGCACCAGAAGTTCAAGATCATCCTCAACTACCTGGTGATTTCCTCAACTACACAGTGAGCTCAAGGCCGGTCTGGACTACATGAGCCATTGTCTCAAAAAACAAATCAACAATGGGCTGGAGAGATGACTCAGTGGTTAAAAGCCAGTAGTGCTGGCTGTAATTCAGTTCCTAGCACCCATGTCAGGTGGCTCACAACCATCTGTAACTCTAGCTTCAGGGGGATCCAATACTGCTGGTCTCCATGGGTACATACATACACATACACACACACACACACACACACGCACGTACACGCACATACACAGACACACATATATACACAATCAAAAATAAGAAAAGGAAAGAAGAGAAGAGAAGAGGAGGAGGGGAGAGTTGGAGTGGATATGATCCAAACATATTGTATGAAACTGTCAAAGAATAAACACAAGCTATGAGAGGAGGAGGAAGAGGAGGAAGAGGGGGGGGAGGGGAGGGGAAGGGAGGGAGGAGAAGAAAGAGGAAGAAGAAGGGGGAAAGAGAAAAGGAGGAGGGACAAAGGAGGGAGGAGGAGGAGAATAAGAAGGGGGAGGTAGAAGAAGGAAGAAGAGGGGGAGGAGGGGGAGAAGGGGAAAGAGGAGGAGGAGGGGAAGGAGGGGGAAGGAGGGGGAAGAGGAGGGGGAGGAGGGGGAGGAGGGGGAGGAGGGAGAGGAGGGGGAGGAGGAAGGGGAGTAAATGGGCTGGAAAGATAGCTCAGTGGTCGAGGGCTTGCCACACAGTCACGAGAACTGGAGTTCAGATGTCAGCACTCATGTAACAAGCTGGCATCCCACAAACTCCTGTAATTCCAACTTCAAGGAATCTAATGCCATCTTCTGGCTTACACACACACATACACATGAAAACACATCCATGCAAACATGTGCACATACATTCACCATAAATATACACACACAAAAGAAATAAAATCTTCTTTAAAAAGAAGAAAAAAAGAAAATCAACTAAAATATAACGCAAAACTTCAAAGACACCTAAATTGTCTATGTGTGAAGTCTAGCACGAGGGACTGCTTGCCTGTCATCGGTGGGGTCCGAATCAGAGTCACGTTCTGGTGGCACACTCAGTGCCTCAGCCAGCTGAGAATTGCTGTCATAGACACGATAATGGATGGGCTGCAGCTGGTGAGCATACCACTTTGGCTTGTCACCAATCAGGGCTGGATCAAACATATCTACCAAGAGAGGAAAAACAGTGAGCAGTAAGGAAAAACCAAAAAGAAAAGTGAGACAAAGTCTAAAGCAAAACAGAGCAAGGGAAGAAGCAAAGGATAGGAGCAGAAGAGGACAAAGGCAGCAGGCTGGGGAGCAGAGGCGGGTGACTCACTGTTGTGAATTCTTTGGAAGGCATAGTTGGAAGGGTTAAGGATCCATTCTCCAAAGTACTCCACAGCTTGAGTCCTAGCCAATTTCTCAGCAAAGGGGGTCTGCCGGGGACGTGAGGCCAGAAAGGAGCCAGCTTGGAAAGCTACCACAGGTCGGGGGAAGAGTCGCAGGGTACGTGTGTGCATCTGAAAGCCCTGCAGCACGTTAGCGGAGTTGAAGAAACGTACCATGGCCACTCTAAGAGAAAAGGGGGGGTGAGATAATCCAAGACCCATTCCCTGGAAGTAAGAACATTCATAATCCAAGGTCTCAGACCATGTCCCAACACCCTCATTTAACAGATTTCTAGCATCAAGGGGTGACATGTCTTCAAGAATTATCAGCCTTTCTCTTCATGCTGAGAGTATCAAATATTTCTTCTCCTCGCTTTTGCTAAGGCGGAAAATATAACCAAATATCATATATAATTTATATATATAGCAAATCTGGTTCTGGGAAATAGTCTCCCCTAAAATCAAGACAGCAGAGAAACCAATTTAAGAACTATTGATTGTACAGCTGACTTTGTCTTACCTGGTTGCAACATCAACTGAATCCACATCATTGCCATAAATGAGTGGGTTGAATTCAGTGGAAGGCGTCGACTGAAGGTCACTAGAAGGTCTTCCCAAGAGTAGTGGGATCTCCTGGCCCTCATGGAATTTCTCCAGATTGAGAATGGGCTGGGTGTTGAGACTCATGCTGGCTAGAGCCTGTGGAAGAGTAGGTCCTCATATAAGACAGAATCCCGGGGCCACCAATCTCAACTCCTAGGAAAGAGCTATCTTAAAATCTTAACCATCTCACTCTCTGAGCAAAAAGTTCTCAACAAAAACTCTGTTCATTAACAAATCAAGATCAACTCATTTCAGAGCCTACCTCTTTGAAAAAAAAAACCCAAATTTTAACATCTAGAAAACAGTGAGCTCTCCATCTGAAATCAACCCAAACTCCAAGCAATTTGATAAATTTGAAGCAATTTGAAGTCCAGGACAATAGCTTTCAATTTATTTTACTCAGGAAGTGATTTTCAAATTGAAATCTATGTGGCAATATGAACAAATGAAATATAAAAACAGAGCAGCTTAGAAGGGTATAAAAAAAAAGAGCCTCAAATTCTCAACTAAATCAGGCTCTAAGAGACTCCATGCGGTAGTTTGAAAACCAGACCAGCAGTGCTACTGAAATGTTAGTCAGCATAGGAATTACCTGGGATGGTGTTACAGTAGACTCAGAATCAGTACATCTGGGGTGATTCTGTACTGTTAATAAGTTGCTGGTCCATGGACCACATAGTAGTAAGCAGGCATAAATCCACACATCAATCTCTTCTTCACATTAGTCCGGAGTTTACTATAAAAACCAGACTGGCCTTGAACTCACAGAAATTCACCTGCCCCCTGACTCCTGAGTGCTGGATTAGGAGTATGTCACCATGCCTAGCTCCACATTAGTCATTCTTAAGCAGTCACCAAGAATGAAAACACAGGAAGTAAAGGCAACTACAGAACTTTCTAGACTTGCAATCCTCACCAGACTCCACTGTGAAAAGGGATCATGTTACAGCAAGCAAGCTAGAGAGGAAGGATACAGAATGACCCATTTAAACACAGTACCCTCTAGAGGAACTACTAGGTACTTCAGACAATACAGAAAAGAGACTTCTAAAGACCCTTTAGATGAGACCAGGGTTCCTAAAATAAGCACCATATTATCTACTGGTGGTCCTATGTAACATAGAAAGAGAAGGGAAGGGAGCCTTGACATGTTTTACCTTCAGGTACTGTGTTCAGCATGCAGAAGAAGAAGAACATCATCAATAAAAAAAATGGGTGCAAGCGTTTATTCAAAGAAAGGATTTCTTCTTAAGACAGGGTCTCACTATGTATCCCTGGCTGGCCTGGATCTCGCTATGTAGACCAGGTTGGCCTCAAACTCACAGAGATCCACTTGCTTCTGTCTCCCTAGTACTAGAATGAAAGATGTGTACCACCAAGTCCAGTTCAAAGAAGGGATTTTTGAGAAAGGGTTTCTATAGACACTTTGAGATGAATTTTGGAAGATAATATAATAGGAACAAGTCTGTCCAATTGAACCCCCACTTTACAAGACTGAAAGAGTGCTACAAAGACAGAAAGAATGGAAGACACAACAAGAAGCAGAAAGTGGGGGGTGGAGAGATGGCTTAATGGTTAAGAGCATTTATTGCTCTTCTAGAGCAGCCCGGTTTGGTTCCCAGCACTCCCATGTCTCTAACCCCAGTTCCAGGACACCCTCTTCTGGCCAAGGGTGTGTATTATATATAAGATTGTGTACATCTAACTGTGTAATGCAAAATAAACAAAAGAAATACAAACATTTTTTAAAAAAGAAACAGAGTGAAGCCCATTTTTGTTTGCTTGCTTGGGTTAAGGCAGGATCTCTCTATGTAGGCCCTCAAACTCACAATGCTCCTGTGTGTGCCTCTCTGTACTGGAATTATATGTGAGTACCACGACACCTGATTTGAAATATACACATACACATTACAGGGTGATAGCACAAACAATGAATTAGAAGGAATATTTTTTAATGTTATTTATTTTTATTATTTTATGAGTATGAGTGTATTGCCTGCATATATGTAAATGCACCTGTGTTGTACAATGCCCATGGAGGCCAGAAGAGGACATTAGATCCCCTGGAACTGGAGTTATGGGTGGTTGTTAGCCACCATGTGGGTGCTGGGAATTGAACCTGGGTCTTCTGCAAGACCAGCCAGTGCTCTAAACTTTTGAGTCAACTCTTAAGCCCAGAAATATTTTTGAGATTCATTCTGCTACCCCAATCTGAATACACCTCTTCTAAGAACCTCTAACTTGAGGCAAAGAAAATCTACTCCCCTTGAAGACAAAAAGGTAAGAGGTTCTTAGAATAGCTGCCTTCCTACAGTAACCCTAAACTATTACCCTCTTCTTTAAAAAAAAATTATGACATTTTTATTTATTGTGTGTGCACACACACACGTGTGTGCCACAGTGCACATGAGGAGCTCAGAGTACAACTTGAAGGAGTCAGTTTTCTCTGTCCACCATGTGGGTCCCAGAGATTGAACTCAGGTCATTAGGCTGACAGCAGATGCCTTTAGCTGCTACGACCTCTTACTGGCCCTTCCCTGTCTTTTCTTTCATTTTTTACCTACCTGCTTTAAGTGCTTTTTCAGCTCTAATGATTCTGGTTCTGGCAGGATTGGAAGCACTTCTGCATTGGTGGGTGCAATCACCTACAGCAGAGGAAAGAGAGAAAGCACAACCTTAGCAGCAGCTGCCCAGGAGTTTTACATACACAGGGCAAATAACCTACATAGGGAAATTTTACAGATACAGTATTATCTGTAAATACTGTATCTGTATTACAGTATATATGTTATACTCTACACTTGTGCATTATAAGATACACACACACACACACCTTACACAAGAGAGATGTATGCATGCCTGAAAAGAACTATAACTAATGCTGTTGGTGACTACTTCGAAGTAATAAGATTATGGATCTTATTTTCTTCTTTACACTTACTTTTAATTTTTTCATGTTTATTTATTATTTTGTATGGGAGGTGTGTGCACACCATGCTGCATGTGTGGAGAACAGAGAACAACTTGCAGGAGTCAGTTCTCTCCTACTGTGTGGGTCCTGGGGATTGAATTCAGGTTATCAGGTTTGGTAGCAAACACCTTTACCCCTTGAACCATCTTGCTGACCCTATACTTATTTTTACTTTCTAAAATTTGATAATGAACACATATTGGGCTTTCTACAAAAGTTTTAACATACTCATATTGCAAACTGTAAATATAAGTCTAAACACTGAAAGACAGTTTCTTTCTTACTGGATGCTATATCACAGGAAAACTATTATCGGATTACTTACACTATATATAATGACATATGCAAAGTAACAGCCCTAAGGCTCTTAGAGAATGAAGGAGGAGCTCTTAATTCTGGCAAAAATAAATCTTATAATTCTTTGGGTCCTAACTAAGAGACTTTGTAAGTAGAACTGGCATTAGAAAAAAAAAGTTGCTTCAATGAGTCTTAAATAGAAATAATCTAGAAAAACAGCTATCATAGAATTGGCTCTAGCATAGAATATAATCCTATGCTCCACCTGTTGATGCCTCAGCCCAGAGCCTTACCCTGTTGCTGTCCAGGTCCACTAGCCACACATCATCAGGCATTCTGAAGTCTAGTTTGTAGAGGAAGAAGCTGGCAGGAACTCCAATGATGTACGGGGTTGGAGCCAAGAGCAGCTGTGGGAAAGATAAAGAGGATAAGAAACAAAGACAAAACCTGGTGTGAGCACTCATCAAGTCAGGACTTTTCTAGATAAGGAAATGCGGGCCCACAATTCCTTTCCCAAAACACTTGAGGCTAAATTCAGAATTTGTTCAGATTTTATAAAGGTAACACAGTCCAGTTCAGCAAATTAACATCTATAGTAGCATGGCAAGTAATCTATAATCACTCATTGTGAAAAGTACAAAGTATAAATAGCAAGGTTTTACAATCCAATCAGTTCAATCAACCAAATATTTCAGACTAATAAATTGTAAGGGATAGAGGACCAGCATTGCCTTACATGGCACTTCCTCCCTCATGAAAGTAGTGATGTCATCTTGAGATAAGACTCACCTGCTCTGCTGATGCCATGCAAGTGGGAAGCAGTGGGATGACAGGAAACATATATTCCAGAGGGTAGATCATTGCCACAAATGCCATCACAGACATAGAGAGTGCATTGTAGTCTCGAGACTGTAGCACCACCTGCCATGGCCATACCATAAAGATTACTCTATGAGGAAACAGCTCCCAGCACGAGAATTCAGATTCAGTCTCACTATATCCACACTATATCTCACTATATATCCATGGCTCCAGTCCCTGCCATGTCTGTCACCTCCCAACCCAAACAATATTGTAGTCCTCTCTTGCATATCACCTCCTTAGTTCTTTCTCTCTCCATCCCAGGACAACACTCTGAACAGAACTACTGATACGCCCAGAGAAGCAGGTCAGTATAAGTAAGGATAATTCAACTGAGCACTCAACATGATATCAATCTTAATTCAACCCATGTCTACCAAACACATGCTATATACCAAGTATCACATTACCTCCTGGAAATAAAAAGATGAAAAGACAGAGTCCCTGTCCTCAAAGAGCTTCTGATCTAGCCCCTGACAGGTTGTACAGCTCTTTCTCTAGAAAGTCTGTAAAGCTGGCCTTCTTACCTTGTGTTCCAACAGGATGCAAGTTAGCACCTGAAGACAAGCATCTACACCAAGAAGTTCCAAAGGAAGGTGAAGTGGAAAATCCACTAGGGTGAATCGAGAAGGGTCTGGAAGAGCAAAGGTCAGGGCTGGCTGGAGTTCCTGGGGCAGGACCTCAATGTCCACTCGCTTCTGCCCAGAGACAGGTACTGGGGAGCGTAGCAATCGATAGATCCAGGCCTCAGTCTCTCGAAGGTCATGCAGAAGGGCACTGGACTTCTCCTCCACCAGCAGTGATCCAGTAAAAATTCGCCACATGGTGTCCCTGAGGAGCAGACAGCAAGACTCAGACACAAAAACATTAGCAGCTGATATCACTGCAACCCAATATAACCATGACGATAACTGGAAAAGGAGAGTTGTTAGGAAAGAACACTCTAAGGTCAGATGGAACCAGAGGGTATATACGATGCCAAAAACAAGTGTAGACTGGTGTATTTGATAGGATTAAATGTCACGCCCACCATAAAGCATGAACCCTCCCAGGATTTCTCTAAATACAGTTATAGAAGAAGGTCTAACTCTGAAGCAGTCTGATGCTCAGGAATACAGTGTTTAGAAAGCCCTAAAGGAGCACAAGTTGTGGAGGAACTGTCTTATGTTCCTCACAGACTAATCATAACTATTCTCTAAATGCTTTCCCTTTCTGAGCATAAACAGTAAATCATACCTTTGTACACCTCGAGGGATGCCCAGTTTCTTGCCTAGCAGCCGTTCACTACAGCAGTCTACCAAACGTTTGAGAGTATACAGACACTCCCGAAAAGTGGAGAAGAAAGGATAGTGGCTGAGCACGCACAGGGATGTCAGAGTACTATTGCGGGAACGGCCTCCTCCCTTTGCCCGGCGTTTTCCCCGAGGAGACTGGTTCATATCAGGGGTAGAGTCGGCACTGGGAGGTTGCAGGGTTGAGCCACTCTCTGAGCTTTCAGTGCCAGCCTCTTCTGAGGCACAGGTGACATGAGTTCCTTCCTTCCCACGAGACCCTGTTCCACCTTCCCCCTTTTCCTTCGGCATTCGCTTTTGGAAGGAACGGTAGAAGTTAACACAGATGCCATAACGGGTGACTCCAGTGTCCTTATCAGTGAGGGTGAAGACAAAAGAGGTGTCATCTCGAAGGCTCATGCGCCGCTGCCGCACACTCAGACAGCCCTCTGGCTGGCAGAAGAACACTACATCTGGAGGCAGGGGAAACTCAGGGTGATCCTCTAATGGGTATCGCCGTAGCAGTTCAGGAGTCTGGGCCACACTATCACTGCTTGGATGCCTAAAGAACATAAAAACAAACTCAGCAGCCTGAAGTTGTAGAGCACATTATTGCATTTTAACCACAATCAACAAATAAAGCTCAAAGTAAGCTAATGATAGGACCTCGCATGGTTGGGGACTGCTTGCTATATTTAGTTGGCAGGCTAAATGATGTCACACTGACACAAAGACATCTATTCTGAAAGTTTCAACAATAACTAACACCTTAAGATGATCAACACCTTTCAAAGTGTATTAGTTAATAAGTTATCACAAGAACATAAGCAGGAACAGGAGTAAACGGTACTTATCCTTTTTTTACAAAATATGAAAACTTGGATATAAAGGGGTATATTTACTCAAAATCACAAAGGTGTGAGTTAAAATTTTTAACATTTATTTATGGGGGTCAGCATACATGCCACATCATGTGTGGAAGTCAAAGGACAACCCGCAGGTGTCAGTTCTCTCCTTCCACTGTGTGGGTCTCAGAGATCAAACAGGCCATTGAACTTGAGAGCAAGCTGAGTCATCTCACTGGACCAAAGGTATGAGTTAAAAACTAAGTTTTGCTCTGACTCGATCCAGACCAATATTCTTGAATTACCCACTGTGTGGTTTTCCCTACTGGCATTAATGTTCCCATTACTGTAAAATAATAGGGAATAATAAGATATACAGATCAACATAAGAATAATGGAAGACTTTGTGGCTGCCCCAGAGCACAAGACAATTATCAATCTTCTTGGTTACCTGGCCCCTACGATCACTAGATAGTCAAGTAACCGAGGACAGAACTTCTTCTTTTGTACCATGGTTCCAATTCATCAGTTCATTTCAGAGACACTTCAGGGCACTGCGCAAGGAGTCAGCGTTCCCAGAGGAATTCTGATATTATCTGAAAATCCAAGTTAATAGGGAAAAAGTACTGATAAAGATCCACTATGCCTAAGGGAATCATCCCTCTCAGTTTCACCCCAGCCAGGACATAGGTCAGAAGGCCTTCTACTTTAGTACTAAAGAGATGAGAAGCTGACACTTGCTTGGCTTACTGGTTGTCTAGGTTTATGGGCTTCCAGAGTTAAATATCAAGTAGAATATGAGTCAGGGGTGTAGCTCAGTGGTAGGGTGCTTACCTAGCATATACAAGGCCCGGGACTCAATCCTCAGAACTGCAAAAGGAGGGGGAAGAGGAGTTGGAGAAATAATGGCTCATCTCTTCATCCCTACTAACTAGTTCATTTCCAGTCTAGAGAAACAGACTGTTTGAGAAACAGACCTAGGCAGTCTAGTCTGGACTCAGTAATGATAACAAAAACTAAGTCATTTTCAGGACTACTCCAGAGATGATCAGGATCAAACCAGACTCTTCAAACAGGGCTAATTTGTATTTCTAGGTCTAGATGAAAGCCTAATTATTCTGTTTCACAAGTTGCATGTAAAACTACCATGTAGACTTTCTAGTTAATTACACTCAGACAATAACAGCTGGATATTCTGGTTCATGTGGACTCACATGAAGAATGTCCTTGTTCCAACTGCCTCATCTCCAACCAGGGCTTTCTCCCTTCAAGCAAGAAAGGGGGCCAGTGCTACTAGCTCTGCCCTTGGTGCTGAATCAACAGCTCTTCTAGCTGGGTCATGGGATGGGAACTGGTAATATAATATGTGCACATGAGGCTTTGTCCCTTCCTATCTTACAGAGTTTACGACTTTGTACCCAAAATACTAGGGTTTCTGCAGGGACAGGAGATGTGCTCAAAGGAATTTCTAAGCTATAGACCTAAAATTGGGAAAATATTAAATATTTTATTAAGTATCTATTATTTCCCATTAGCTCTTCATACTTCTCCAAATAAAATGTTTCACTCTGCTACAGGGCTTATTTCCAGAGTGCAAGGTTTCTCCTCCATGCGAAGTACATGGCCACACTGAAACCAGGTTCAATGTACACACATACAAATCCCATTACATTACAACACACACATAAGTACAGCTCAGTCCTTCATTTGCTGCCCGTACACTCCCATACATGTACACTCCTTGTAAAGCTGAAAGCCCTGTTTGATTTAGATAGTGAGAAGGAATTCTATCTTTTTCCCCTTCTTCTACCTATAAACAAGACCTATTTACAACACTTCTGGTGTCCTCAAAATACTGTTCCCTCTTCCCTCTTGCTCCCAATAGAGGACCCGCAGGTAATAGGATTCAGTTTTGTCTCCATAGCGACTCTGGCTCTCAGTACTATTTATAGCAGAGAGACACAGCCCCTCCCCTGCTTGGTGACCGCACAGTGCTAGCAGCTGCTACACCAGAGTCAGCCAGGGCCCATAACATTTTACTCTCCCTAAACCTGGAGACACCTCTCCCACCGACAGCATCTGCTAAGAATCAGGTTATCTTCATGCTCATCTGTTGTTCATTTGTTCTTTATCCCACTTGTGGCTTTTAATAGAAATAGCTCTTCACCAAGTTCCTGTGCACACCACACTCACTCATTTCCTGGGTTCACTACTCTTAATAACCCCAGACAGTCCTCTGGCTCTCTCAAAAGTGAGAGACATGAGTATACTGCAGAAGTGAGGGGCACCTTATAGAACTGAGCTCACCTCCTCCTAGGGAAATGAAAACAGGAGAGAAATAAGGACATGAAACGAAATATAGGTGAAAACATAATATGTTCTATATAGAAATAGCTAGTGTGAGAGGCAAAGTATCTTAAAACAGAATTTATAGGCGATGGCTCAGGGGTTACGAGCACTAGCTGCTCTGGCAGAGGACCTGGATTTGGTTTCCAGCACCCACACAACGACTAACAACATCCATAACTCCAGTTCCAAGGGATTCGATGCCCTCTTCTGACATCCTTGGGCATTTCACAACACAGGTGCACTTACATACATACTTGCAAGCACACACTCATAAAATAAAATAAAATAAATACTTTAAAAGAAAATTTATATTACCAGAACTATAGGCTGAGTCTTTAGATGTAGGTTTTACATTGAAAACCAGAAGCACCCTCTGGTTAAAAAAATCTCAAAAGTGGGCACTGAAGCTTTCTCCTACTAATAAATTAGACTCAGGAGCATCTCTAGTATTGATGGGATGGAATCTCTCTCTAAATTCAGGTCAATTACCTTATTTTACAGTCCTCATCTCCTTCCAGAGCTACAAGGACCCTAAGATCCTGTGACTATCTGTAGCTACCAGTGGTCAGACATTTTTTTTAGCCCAGTCCTATCTCATCAACAGCCACTGCCTTCAGATATTCAGACTTCAGAAATAACCAAGGCTTTTCTTCTCATTCTCTTTTTCCCTTCTCCATAAACTCTTAATCCTCTAACACCTATAACTCACACTGTCTTCATAACCAATCAGACTCAGACTCGGCCTCTTGTTTCAACTGTATTTAGTAATGTAAAGCCCCTAGCTCCTGTCCCCATATAGTCCAAAGCTCAAAATGCATTCCTTTCTCCTGAAGTCAGTCCTACATCATCATTCAGAACTAGAATCCAGACCTTTAGGTAGTCTATGCCTTTTTAGCCTAAAATAGCCATGCTAACCAACCCTTTGGATTCGTCCTTCATTTGGGGCAGGATCTCATAGTAAAACCACAGGAACCCGACCAGGGGTCAATATGACATCCTTGCGGACGTGAGCACAACGGGATGCTTCCTCCCTCTCTTCTCCCCCGCCCCTCCTCTTCCTCCTCCTCCTCCTCCTCCAAGGCAGTGACCTTGCAAGCTCATCGGCACAGACTGGTCCGGCGTGGGGGAGAACTGGGGCAATGAAGTCAGCGATGGATAGGATTGGGGAAGGAGGAGAGCAGGGAGAGAAACTGAGATGCACGAGGATGGAAAGGGGAGCACTTGAAGAAAACATCAAATGGTGTCTAGTCTTTAGCAAGTCAATATTGAAATATGGAATGTAAATTGCATTTATGTATACATTAGAACCAAACGTGGTTCTCCAAATCCTACCACAAATAAGGCACGCGCGCGCACCAGCACACGCGCCAGGCGCTGGTGCCCGCTCGGGCCCGGGGCTGGACAGCTCTGCCCGCCCCCTCACCTGCTGGACAGTTCCTCGTCCCGGTCCCAGAACCCGCACTGCGAGCCCGGCAGGAACGGAGCGCAGCGCAGCGGTCGGGAGGCCGCAGCCCGCCCTTCCGCGGCCCGCGCCCCACTCGGACCCCAGCCTCACCTCTCTCCGGAGACTCCACGCCCCCTCGCGCTTCTTCAGGACCGCCTCAGAGACCCTTTCCTCCTGGAGCCCGGCTCCCCTCAAATGCCCACGTCGGTGGCCCGGACACCCCTACCTCCTGGGCTTAGAGGAATCTGCCAGTCCGGCTCGGTGTCTCCGGCCGCGGAGCGTTCGTCGCTTCCCAGCCCCGAGCCGCTCCGAGCCGGCGCCAGTTCCGTGTCTGCACCGGGGGGCGCGTACCACTCCGACCTGCTGCCGGAGGGGGGACGCCGAGGGGGCCGGGGCCGTACCATTCACTACCCGGGGGGACAGGGCTATACCAAGCCGAGCGCAGGAAGGTGGAGCCGAACTCCGGAGGAAGGCGGCGACGCACACACCTTTCCGAGTGGGAGTGGGAACGGGATGGGGCGCGCTGGGCCAGTCCAGTGCAAGGAGATTCCAAGGGGAGGACTCCAAGCAACACCTTTTCTTTAGGTTGCGCGAACAAATTTTAATTCGACATGGCCGTAGAGCCCGTTTCCACCAAACGGTAGTTAATCTGAAAATACTTCTCCGGATGAAATGCCCCCGAGACTGTCCGAGAGGCTCTTCAGACCTCACCTCACTTCCCCCACCACACTGTTTGGAAGTGCCCAGCCGCCTAGGCTGGTAGGCCGGCTAGTTAACCAGTGGAATCTACCAATTCTAGTTAATGGGGGGGACGGCAGGAGATCACCTACACCGGCGCGCACTGAGGAAGAGGGAATGTGAACGATGCCGCCATGGCGGCTGGGAAATGAAGTCCATTCCTTTTGACAACTAAAACACACAGGCCACCTCCCCGGGCCTCTGGGGACTTTTCGTCCTGTCCCACGGAGCCCAGAGTTCGGAAGGAAGGATTACCTAGCCCTGGGCCTTTCAGGTTGTGCTCTTTTTTTCAGATGACGAAAGAAAAACTAAGACATTATATATGCATGTGAAGTGCTCTGCTGAGTTAGTTCTGAAGATCTAACTAGAAAGACCACTTGCTCCCCGCCTGGATCATTAAGGGGGAAGGGACATCTAAGCCTACGCATTTCACTTATGCAGTGGGGCTAGTGAAAGGAAACTGTTACTTGACCTTGAGTCTGGACGTGGATCCTAAAGGGCACAGCTTTCCTCTGCCACTGCAGCACCCCTGTCCCTAGCCCAGAAATTGGTTTTGTTAGTTCTATATTCATCTTGGTCTTCCTGTTCCAAGTGCCAGATCTATCACTGAAACAGCCCTGCGGCATTTACTGCCAAGCCACAGAGAGATAATGGAGAATTTCTTTGGGGGCCCTGTGGGGGGGGGGGGGGACAGGAAGTGGTGGAGGCAGGATGGGCAGGGCCCTGAAGAACCCTGTGCAAAGTGGCCCCCAGGTTAGGCCAACTGGTTGGGTCAACAAGGTCTTTAGAGGGTGCACAATTTTAACACACACGTACACACCCATATACTACCCAGCAGCCACAAAACTCCCAACCCTTTGACTCTCCTTTAATGCCACACCAGGATCTCATCTCTTTCACCAGTTCCCAGGAATGTTTGCCCTTCTCAGTTTGTTCCACCTCTAGGAGGCAGTCAGTAGGTGGCAGCCATGTGGCTGCAAACAGAAAACATGGAGGAAAAACAGTCAGTCATTCATGTACATCCCAGATCTCAGAGAGCAGGGGGGGAAGTTTTTTGTCCTGTAGGCGCAGTGCAAACACTTGCTCTGAGTGGACGCTACTCAATGTCCGGAGGCTCACCAACTTCATTAGCATTCGTGGGAACATCAGCCGGTCCTAGAGAAATGAGAACAAAAGCTCTAACTGTTGCTTTTCCCCCAGAGAAGGTGAGCGGGGCCAGGGAAATTGTGAAAGAGGTAAAGAATTGCCAATGTAAGGTGTAGGCAGAAGAGTTCTTGAAGGAGAGTGGTATATCAGAAAACGGGCATGAAGAGCAAAAGAAAAAGGCACGAGGGGGAGACTCACGTGGGGGTGATGGATGGAGACATAGGCATGCAGGGCCTCCACATATGTGTGTTGCAGCCTCTCTACTTGGAGCTGGTCCTGCACGTTGGGCCGGTCTATAGGTCACCAACAGAGTTGAGCAGCAGTTCTGGCCAAGATCTTGGTTCCATACCCCAAATCACAACTCCCAAATAGGGACATGGCCTATCTCTCATCCCCAAGTAATACCACAAGGGCACCCACACCCAGGCTCCCTGCACTGTGGGGACTGCAGCTCTTTGGGGTGAAAGTCTCTACTCAGTTCCCTCCTGCCCCTCTTCCGCACCTGCAGAGAAGATGCTGATAGCAATGAGCAAAGCAAACTCAGCATCATTGAGTTGCAGCTCATTCATGGCTCTGGAGAACTCAAAGATGGGGTTGATGAACTCCACCTGC
Organism: Eospalax fontanierii; assembly: GCA_035773235.1. NCBI lineage: Eukaryota > Metazoa > Chordata > Mammalia > Rodentia > Spalacidae > Eospalax > Eospalax fontanierii. The sequence continues at coordinate 18,527,992 of CM069526.1, forward strand.
AGCCCTAGGGAGGAAGAAGGGAGGATGAGGATTCCAGCAAGAGCTGCAAGAACTTCCTTTAATTTCTCAATATGGGGAACTCATTAAGAGGTCTCCAGGCCTCTGCTGAGAAACGGAAATTTTCTAAATTTGCCTCTGTGAAATGGAAGTCGTAACTGAATCTGATAAAACTTTTGTTTTATGCTGGGCATGGTGGCTCATGATTGTAACCCCAGCACTGAAGGAAGAGGATTCCAATTCCCAGGCCAGCTTAGGCTATAGAAAGAGCCCATCTCAAAACAAAACTAAATTAAATGAAATGAAACAAAAATTTATTGTGATAGTTAATGTTGATTGTCATCATAACAGGGTATAGAGTCTCTTAGGAGACAGACCTCTAGGCATGACTGTGAGGGACTGAATAAGAAGAAAGTGACCAGAGCTCTGGCATTCTTCTGAATCTGCTTATGGGCAGTGAATACAATATGACCAGCTGCTTCATGCTCCTGATGCCATGCTTTCTCTGGTGGACTGTACCCTTAAATTATGAGCCAAAATAAACCCTTCCTTCTTTAAGTTGCCTCTGATAGGTATTTTGTCACAGAAACAAGAAAAATAACTAATCTAGATTGTTATTTGATAAAATGTGCAGGTACTTAGCACAGTGTCTGGCACACAGAAAGTGCTGAATTAAATAATAATTAGCCAAGGGCTGGAGAGATGGCTCAGCAGTTAAAAGCACTGGGTGCTCTTGCAGAGGACCTGAGTTTGGTTCCCAGCACGCATGTGGTGGCTAACAACCATCCATAACTCCAGTTTTGGGGGACCCAACACCCCCATCTGGTCTCCACAGGCATTGTACAAGTGTCTTTACATGCATGCAAGCAAAACACTCATACACATTAAATAAGCAAATAAATAACAAAAAATTTTTAAAATGGTAGCACATGCCTTTAATCCCAGTACTTGAGAGCCAGAGACAGGTATATCTCTGTGAGATCAAGGTCAGCCTGGTCTACACAGTGAATTCCAGGTCAGCTGGGGTTACAGGGAGACCTTGTAAAAATTTTTTTTAATTTAATTTGTTTTAATGGGCTGGAGAGATGGCTCAAGAGTTAAGAAAACTTGTTGCTCTTGCAGAGGACCAGGGTTCAGTCCCAACACCCACATAGTAGCTAACAACCATTCCAGCTCCAGGAGCTCCAACACCCTTAAACTTCTATATGCGTGTATGTACATATGTGTGTGTGTGTGTGTTTGTGTGTGTGTGCCTGTGTATATATTTGGGGAGGGAGTGCTCTCGCCTATGCATGTACATGTGGAGGCCAGCAGTCAACATCAGGTATCTTCTGTTGTTCTCTCACTAAACCTGGAGTCAGCAATTACATCGAGATTGGCTGGCCTGTGAACCCAAGGATTCCCCTGTCTCTGTCCCCACCCCCAGCACTAGGGTTCTAGATGTGTGCCACCATGCCTGGCTTTTACATGGTGCTTAGGATCCAAACTCAGATCCTCATGTTTGCACAGCAGGCACTTTACCCACTGAGGCACCTCCCCAGCCCATGGCCTTGAATCTTGATCCTCATATTTCTGTCTCCTGGTTAAAAGAACAAACAGTAATGAAATGAGTCTTCTTGCAGAGAAGACAGAGAGCGTGCAATAAACTATGACCTACAGCCAAGATCCCAGTGAACATTTCTTTCACACACACTGTCTCCACCCCACACCCCTTTCTCAGATTTCTTTTAGCAACCATCTGCTATACTTTTCCATTCGAGGTTTCTTGATTAGTCACTTCCTGTACTTTCACCCCGATGTTTATCAAGCGTTGTATGCTGATCTATTCAATAGGCAAGCCTGATTTTATAAAGCAATTCTTAGTGACATTTTTAAGTCTGCATATATGTTAAAAATTTTAAGCCAAAATATGCCTTTAGGGCCTGATGTAATGGAGTATGCCTTTAAATCCCAGCACTTGGGAGGCAGAGGCAGGCAGATCTCTCGTGAGTTTGAAGCCAGCCTGGTCTACATGGGGAGTTCCAGGTTCCATAGTGAGACCCTGTCTTAAAAAAGAAAAGCCCCCTTTATACACAGATAAAGAAAGGTTCTAGAATTGAGTTATGCTCTCGCAAGGGTCCACTAAGACTTGCTGGAGGAACACATCAAAGAGAATTGGTTCACATTAGTCATCCATTGTGTGCCACATATGGTAGTGGGTGTGGAGGGGGAAGGAGACTTGACAAAACAGGGCCCCCAGGGGAAGACACAGGAGGGCAAAAAAAGAAAAGAAAACAGGGTAGACAAGAAGGAAGGAAAGGAAAAAAGAAAGAGAATCCTCTCTTCTTTTTCCCCAGACCCGATAAAATGAGAAATGAAAAACACGATATCAAAATCACTTAAATAAAGAAACCTTATAAATAGGAGAAGAATCAGAGAGCACAAGTTCACAAAGTGCTTAAGGAACAGAGCCATCAGAGCCCAGAAGGACTCAAAAAAGGAGGTTCTGACAGAAGTGCAGGTCCAGAAAGCTTAGGACAGCAACTACTTAGGGGAAAGGTGTTTGGTAGAAAAGAGGGACAAGGCTGGGCTTTCAAGCTGGATTTGCAGTCAAATTACCCATTAGGTACCTAAACATTCAAGCAACAAAGAAAGGCAACAGGGACTGACAGAGCCCTGCCCTGTCCTCCAGTGAAGAAGGCCTTCCTAGAAAGCTCAGAGGGTAGCCTGTGCCAGGACAAGAGGCCTATCAGCTGGCCTGAACTGTGGTCAGGATCCCGGGATCTATCAGCCCTGAGAACAGTCACAGCATCAGCTGTATTTTAGAGCCTGTTTAATTAGTTATTCAGCTACTTGGTCTCCTCTTTACCTCAGTTCTAATCCCTCCAAAACTCCATCAGCCTTCCACTCTTTCCTAGCCTTGATTCCCCATCGCCAGCCCCCAAAACACCACGAACAACTAAATAAGAGAAACTCTATTGTTTGTGCTTAGCCTCAAGCAAACATCAGACACAGTACCAATGTGAACCAATTATTAGAGAAAATACTGTAGATACTGGGTGCAGTCCTACATCTGTCTCATCTGGCATGTTTATCATGCTTCAGCTCTGGTTCCACAGCTCATCAGAAATAGTAACAGAAAAAGAGTAAGGGATGGTGAGCCTGAGTGATCCTTAAAGAGCATTATTTGAGAAAGGCTTGTTAACTTTGGCCTTTATTTATTTATTTATTTATTTACTTATTTATTTATTTATTTGGTCTTTTTGAGGCAGGGTCTCCCTGTAGCTCCAGCTGACCTGGAACCCACTATGTAGACCAGGCTGGCCTTGAGCTCACAGAGATCTGCCTGCCTCTGCCTCCCAAGTGCTGGGATTAAAGGCGTGTGCCACCATGCCCAGCTAAATTTTGCCAATTTAAAAGGCTTGATGCAGTGGTTTTCAAACTTTTTTCCTAGCTATACAATATTTTCAAGTGTTACACTGAAATGCAATATAGAATGCAAATTTAAGTGGAGCTTCTCGTTTGGCTAAAGCAAGAATGAAGGCCATAACTCTGCCTTGCCTGGTCTTCTCCAAGGAGACACTTGTATAACCTCCTCAGGTTACTCAGAACACAGTTTGGATATAACTGGCCTGATGCATCAGTGGACAGAGGTCTGTTTGGAGCAGCTGAGAGAGGCTGAACAGCATTCCAAACTTCTTTCGGAAAAACAAGAGGTGTCTTCACTGTACAACCACCCAAACCATAGGCTTATGATTCTCTAATTACAATGGGCCCCATGACAAAAAGCTAATTCCCTAGCCATCTTAGTTCTCACCTGCTTTAGCAAAGTCTTCCCGGTTATAACTGAAATCCTTGAGGAAGGTGATGCTCTCACTCCCAGGGTTGTACCTCCGAGATGTCTCCAGAAGCATCACCTGCATACAAGTAGCAGCTCTAAAACAGGGATGAGGGGCTGGCCTCGGCACACAGCCTTTGAAGGGAAGGTTGATTCCCTTTCCTCCATAGCCCAGTGACTTGGGCTCTCCCAGCTGGATGTCCGGAGGCCCCCACGGATAGTCCCACTCTGGTTCTCCCAAACCCTTTCCCTTTCCAGCCACCTCAATCGCAGAGGTCTTCAGCAAGGCGATCTGGTCCTCCCTGCTGAGCTGCAGGAAGCCAGGAAGCTGTTTGGCAAAGTCAACAATCTCCTGCACCGACACGATGGCAAGCTCAGTAAAGTGGGCAAAGCGCTGTTGTCGGGCCTCCCGGCTCTGGGGATCCGGTGTAATGGGCCAAGGCTACCCAGGGTGGGCAAGGAGGGAAAAGGCCAACTGCTGTGAATCAGATATCAAGAAGCCACCTGGTGCTTTGGGCACAGCTACCTCTCCCCGGACCTGTCAAGTACCGTGACACGAAGTCGGTCTGAAAAGGAGCGTCTGTTGCACTGTTGCTGGGCTGCAACCAGCTTCTCAATCATGCCCAGTTGCTCTGGACTGAGCTGCGGTAAGACTTGGGGAGGTGAAGAAGCACTTGGGGATACTGATGTGGCTTGAGCCTGTTCTTCTTCTAGTCGCTTCAGTTTCTTCAAGCGGATCTGTTCTTCTGACAGAACACCTAGGGACAGGACCAGATGTGAAGAGGGAAAGATGGATCTCAACACCCTGGAGACAGAGGCAGGCAGATCTCTGTGAGACTGAGGCCAGCCTGGTCTACTTAGTGAGTTCCAGGCCAGCTGGAAAAAAAAAAAAAAAAAAAGAAAGAAAGAAAGGAAGGAAGGAAGGAAGGAAGGAAGGAAGGAAGGAAGGGAGAGAGAGAGAGAGAGGGAGGGAAGGAGGGAAGGAAGGAAGGAAGGAAGGAAGGAAGGAAGGAAGGAAGGAAGGAAGGAAGAAAGGAAGGAAAGAAGGAAGGATGGATGAAGTAAAGGGGCTTGTTTGAGGTTCCAGGAAACAATGTGGGTAAAAGCAAGGAAGAAATTTTAATTCACACTCAAGACAGGAAATCCCTGCAGGAGTAAGCATCAGTCTGCCCTCACATCGGGGCACCAGTTATTTTCCCAAAAGTTCTTCCTCCACCCCTGCCCCACTCCAACACTCACACTCCTCCCGCATGCCCGCCTGGCGGCATTTTTGAAGTCGACATTCCTGGCACTTTCGACGCATGTAAGTGTCCATGGGGCAGTGGCCACCGCTGTGGCAGACATAGCGTGCTCCCTTGATGACACTTCGGCGGAAGAATCCTTTGCAGCCCTCGCAGCTCAGTACGTTGTAATGGAAGCCAGAGGCCTTGTCCCCGCACACACTGCACAGCTCATTCCCCAGCATTTTGGGGGCTGGTCCCTTTTTCCGTTTTTGTGGACGAAGCTCTAGTTACAGACAGAAGTCTCAATATCCTTTCTTCCTGGTCACTGCCCTGGGTACTCAGAGATCTTCACTCCCTTCATTGAATGCTCTGTATTTCATTCATTCTCTCTCAATCTCTCGCTCTCATTCTCTCTCTCTGAAATAGGGTCTCAATATGTATCCTAGATTGGCCTTAAACTCCTGGGCGCAAATGATCCTGCCTCAGCTTCCAGAGTAGCTAGAATTACAGGGGCATTTCACAGTACCTGGCTTAATCTCTTTATTATATCAATTGCTGTCCTAGGTACAGTATGAGCTCTTTATATATATGGATCCTTAAGATAATCATAGTGATTAGTTTCAACTGACAAACAAGGAAATTGAGGCTCAGAAGGCCTAAGATAGTGATAAAATTCACGCCAAGGTCACTCAGGTTTGTTGACCCTGAAGCCTTTAGTCTTAACTGTGTCGTTCATTATATGCAAAAGGCCCCCATGACATCCCTCCCAGAACTAGGGAGCCCCCACCCTCTCCAAATCCCAGAGCTTCTTACCTGTGGACTCTGGAAGGGCCTCTGCCCCAGGGAGCAGGGCTCTACGTTCTGCTGCCTCAAGCCTCATCCCCAAAGCACTTCCAGATGACTGGGGCATCCTGGCTTCCTCCCTGAGAGTGCAGCTGTTCCCTCCTTGGGCATGGTTTCTTGCATCTTGCACTTTTGGCTCCCACGACTCTGTTGCAGAGTCTGAGCCCAAAAGAGAGGCACAAGAGGGTCTCAGGTCCCATTCAGACTCTGCACCCAAGTGCCTTGGCTGGAAAACTACAAACAACATCTCCACTCATAGAAGGCAGCCAAGCCCCAGCTCATGCTCTTGGACTCCCGGATTCTGTGGGAGCTAGGACTAGTCAGTTGCAGTCCCTTGCACATCAAGATCTTAAATGAAGAGGTTAGCTTTTGTCCCCTTGGGGGTGCTGGAGGGCATCTATTTCAGAAAGCAGACAAAACTCGCAAAGCATAGCTGGCTAAGCACAGAGACGTGCCATCTCTCCCCAGCAGCAAGCCCAGATGGAGACTGGACAGGGGCTTGTACCTATCAAGCACGAGAGCCAGGGCAAAGGTGTCTGAGTAGGAGGCAAGCAACACTAATAGACCAGGCCTGTGGTTTCAAGGAGAGCTGGATGCAGGTAGCGAAGGAGGCTGGATCCTAAAAGAGGAGAGTTGCTGGGCTCAGGGGAGAGGGCTGGGATAAAACAGCTTACCAGGAGAAACATCAGACACAGGGGCCTCCAGCCACAAGGACATCTCTTCCTGATGCCCTGGACATTACCAAATCATTGTCCTGCAGGAATGATCAAATTACACTCTTCAAGAATTGGGCCTCAGCCCCATTCTCCTGTGCCTTCCTTTTATCAGTTGACTTTACTTGCCACGTATCCATGTATTAGCCTGTGCCTAGGAGGTTTTCCACACTGTCTTCATTATATCTCCAACCCTATGAGGTGAGGACTTTTCTTTTTTCAGTTCTAGGATGGAAACTAGGACTTCACTCAGGCTAGGCAAATGTTCTGCCCCTGAACTATATCCCCAGCTTACCATGGACTATTTTTAAGTCCATTTTACAGATAGGGAAACTAGGGTTCAAAAAGACCTAAAACTGCCTATAGTCACACAGGTGGTTGGTGGCAGAGCCAAGAGCAGACTCCTGCTAAGTCCCAGTCTTGGCCCAGTTCTAGCCTCCTCCCTGCTCCCCACCCTGCTCCCCACCGTCATTAGGCCTTGCTCTAGCACTGGGGAGAACTAAAGTGAGCAGGGTCAAAAGACTGAATTCAGGCTCACTCTATGAGTCTGCCTGTTAGAACCTCATTCCTGCCTCTTTCTGGGGTCTTAGCATAAACTTCTTGTTCCAAGAGTCTCCCCAATACAGACCTCCTCCCACGGAACCCCTCCAATTCTGGGATCTAACTAAAATCCTAACCTTGCCCCGAGCGCCCATTAGTATCATTCGTCACTTTGCCCCCAAAGATCCTTTTATAATATCTTGAGGACATCTTCCCATCCCATCTCACCCCACCCCCAATACAAGTACAGAGCCCCAGGCCACTGCTGAGGAGCAGACCCACCGAATCCCCAGGCCACCAGACTTCCTGGTTGCGCAGTCTCTGGAGCCCCCTTGCTGGGAGTAGAGGGTGGTGCAGTCCCGGGCCCGAGGCCGCAGCAAGCCAGCACTCAGGGGCAAGGAGAAATAGTCACGTAGAAAAGGCGGACTGCCAAGGGGTCGGACCACAGGTCCTTCCTGCCCACCGACCTGGAGCCTTTAAGTCTCCGAGGCCCCCGCCCACGAGGTAGCTTCTCCACCAAGCTGACTCCTCCCCAGCCGGCCACCCCCTCAGTCCGGCGCCACCCTGTCCCCTACCCTCTACCAAGACAGTCGCATTTCCCCGCAGACTGGCCCAGTTCCATCTCTCTCCTTCCTCTCCTCACCCAGGAGGCTCTGCTCTTACAGAAGGCCTGCTTCCCAGGCACCCCCACCCTAATCCCAGCAGTCTCCAGAGTCAGCGTTCCCTCCCCCCTCTTCCCCGTTAGACACCTCGCGGAGCAAAGGTCCCGGCACGGCCCGGAATTGCGACACCGAGCCCCAGCCTGCGTTCCCAGCCTCCCTCCTCCCCTGCCTCTGGGAAGGGTCCAAGCTCTACCCACTAGCCCCAGGACTGAGCCAAGCTGGTAGAACTCCAAGGGTGAAGACAGGCAGGTACTGAGCCTTCCAGGGAGTTTGTGTGTGGGTGCCCTGGGGGGTCAAAGAGGGAAGGAGGCTAGGAAGCCCAGGCTAGGAAAAGGTCGGTGCTGAGCAACGGCAGGCCTGGGACAGGGATGACGGGAGCAGATAGCAGCAACCTAGAGCGCAGCCCGGGACAGACTTCGGAGGACATACAGGATGCCTCCTTTGGGGAACAGCCCCATCCGAAGCCTGTTCAGGAGCTCCTGAGACTGTAGCCATAGCTTTCCTGCCTTGTTGCCTGGAACAAGAGATCCAGACCTGAAGGAAACCATCGTATGTCTTTGATTTTATCTCCCAGTGGGATCAACACCTGGCTCAGACAAACAGTAGGTTCTGTGTTTCTGTTTGTTGAATAACTAAATAAGGAAAATGTTCCTTTTCTACCCCAGTGCTTGTTAGCTTGAGTCAGTTTCAACTCAGAATAGATCTATCATTTGAGTTCTGGGCTCAGGTTCTGTATTCAAACTTTGGTCCTGCCTCTCAGTGCTGGGGCTACAACCCAGGGTATCTGCCTATGCTAAGCAAGCACTTTATTGCTGAACTATGGCCCCATCCAGCTCTGTAATTTTGACTGAGCAAGTCAATGTCTCTGAACCTCTCCTTATCTTTTTAAATAGGGATAATAATAAAAGTATTTTTGGTCAATGAAAAAACAGAACATATCGGTATAATGTTTGGACACAGTAAACATTCAAGCTGGATCCTAGCTGTGGGTCTTCCCATCACCTTGAACCTGCACATTGTCAATCCTCTGAATCTTTGTTTCCATGTACAAAGCCCTCAGTCCTCCAAGCAGTTCCCAAGAGGTAGGCAGGGAAGGTAAATAACTCCTTTTTAGACAGCACACTGATGCTCACTTGAGGGCCTTGCCCAAGACCACACACGGTGGCTAAGCTGAGCTCAGAATCCAGATGTCCCTGCTCCAAGCCCTGTGATTTCCTCCTGCGTTTAGTCTAGGACGTTCTCAGGTCTGAAGAATCAGTGACTTTCTCCTGGGATGGAAGAAGCCAGAGCTGGTGGTCTGCAGGGTCGGTGGGTTGCAGATGCTTCAGTTCAGATGTAAGAGGCAGGAGCTGAGGTTACTATGGGATGTTCACCCTCTGCCCCACTCCCAGTTTCCTGCTCACAGACCCTTCCTGTTTTGCTGTCAACTCCAATTCTCATGGGCCCCCATATTAAAGCACAGGACAGGGGCCAGGGCAAGAAGCCAGCGGGACCAAAACAGAGATGAACAGGGCACCAGGGAAGAAGAGAACAGAGGGAACACAGGAAGAGTGGACAGGGATGTGGGGGTGAGACAGAAGGGACAGATGGGAGACGGGCAGGAAAACTGAAGTGGAAATGGGTTTTGGTGAAAGATGGGAGGAAGCACAGGGTGAGACAAAGGAACAGGCCGGGACTGGGGACACGTGTAGAAGACAGTGGGCTGAGGGGGTGTTGCAACATCTGCCCATGTATTCATTTTTCACATTCAGAAAAGCCCCTCTAGCAGCCACCATGTGAAGCTTCTGCCTCTGGCTTTCGCTCTTGTTCCTTCTCATCACAAGGTCGTCACCTCGAAAGGCCTCCACCCTGGTCTGGGCATTTCTGAGTCATGAGCACAAGGCTCTCCATTCCTCTCACATGCTCCCTTGAGAAAGTAGAAATCAAGGACAGCAGCGACAGAGACTGGAACTGCTCTGCCGGACCACCCATATCAAAGATCCAGCTCCCTCTCCTACCCATGTTCAAGAATAGCGGCACAGTCAGAGATGTTCCTGAGATAGCTCATTTTGAGGACCTTGAAACATTGGTCAAAAGCCCAGTGACATATCTTCTATGAGTTAGGAAAAGTCCCACTCCTTCACCCCTGACACTAAACTCCCCTTCCTGACTCCCTAGTCTTTTCATAGTGGGCTTCCCAGGACCCAAGAACACACGTAAGCTCCCCATGGAGCCCTCTGGCCCAAGATGGTGTCAGCTCCCCCAAGCCAGAGAATTAGCTCGGTCCCATTTTCTGTAGAAATAGCATTACCAGTACTTGGCTGCCACAGCTGCCCCTTCAGGTTATAATTAGTAGAGCAGCCTCCCACAAAGAGAAACAAGAGGAGAAAATGGGGAAATACCAAAACCTGTTGATGGCATCTCCACAGAGCTTCCAGTGACCAGCCTCTAGGACTTCTGTGCCAAGCCAGGGAAGCAATCAGGTGTTAGCAGCTAGAGGCACACGTCCCACTTTACCAGCCCCACCCTCATGGCACAGTTCCATCAGTCTACAGGAAGTGTTAAGGCCAAAGCATGCCAGTCTTGTGGGCCTGTCCTAAGTTTTCTTGGTTCCTCCAGGAAGCAGCATCTCTAGGAACACCCTTGGGAATCTCCCAAGCCACATTCTGACTCCCCCATCGAAACCTCAGAGGCAGCTTCTAGGCTTAGAAATAGCATTTACCAACCTCTGGTCAAATGTACTAGATTAACTCCCCCAAAGGCACTCCTTCCCATTAAGCAAGCCATAAAGTAAGGCTTACAGAGATGGACTGGAGCAACTATTTCTCAAGTCCTCCTTTATTGTCCTGGAAGAGTGGAAAGTGGGTATCATCTTACAAACCACTGGGAACCCACTTCAAGCGGCCTCTGCTCAATAAGATAGAGAAGAATCCAGAACTCCTGCTTCCCACACCTATAAGTTCAGACATGATATAGAAGGCAGAACACAAAGAAAAGTAGTTTTTATTCAGGCTTTTCTACATAATTTTTGCATGTATTAGCATCTGATATAGTCTCACAAAAAAGACAGTTATTAACAAGGTATAAATATAAAAATTGAATAGAGATAAAATTTATTCAAAAGCTCATACTTGGAGCTGGAGAGAAGGCTCAGTGGTTAAGAGTGCTCACTGCTCTTACAGAGAACTGGAGTTTGGTTTTCAGCACCCACGTCAAACAGCTTACAAGCATCTATAACTCTAGCTCCAGTGGATCTGACACCCTCTTCTGGCCCATTAACAGCCACCTCCTGCCACATAAATAAATCTTTTCTTAAGGTTTATGGTCAAATTCAAACTAAAATAAAACAAATAAACCCAATCCCTGACCTCACTTTCAGAAACTGATTTATGTGAGTCCATGAATCCACCTATCTATCCATGTACTTGCTGTTTTAAAACTTGTTAGGAATCAAGATGTGAGGAACCATCTTACAGAAAATAATGCAAAAGCTGGGGAATCAAAAAAACTGAGGCTTTCCTCTGGGCCCTACCATCAACTTGCAGTGCCCACTCTTCCTGGAATTGTTTCTCACTATAAAAACTGAAATAACATCTGCTTTACCAATACCTCCTATACAAGATACTTGCAGACACAAAGGATATAGACATACTTGATCAAGTGGGAAGGAAAGCAAAACAAGAAACATTTTTGTTCTATTTGCTAAAATTTGGTAAGCTAAAGATTTACATTCTGAAAGTACTATGGGCTGGGTAATTTTCAAAGAAAATAAAGGTTATGCTAAAAAAAAGTTGTTTTATGAGACAGGGTCTCACATAGCCTACATTGGCCTCAAACTTTCTATGTAACTGAGGCTGGGCTTGAACTCCTGATCTTCCTGCCTCACCCTGGAAGTGCTAGGATTACAGGCTAAAACATTGTTAAAAACAAACAAAACAACCTCCAAATTGTGTGGTGGTACATGTCTATATTACCAGCACTTGGGAAGCAGAGGCAGGACTGTTAATTCCAGGCTGCCTGGCCTACAAAGTGAGACCCTGTCTCAAAACAAACCAAAAAACACTAATATGCACTATTTTTGTCAGTGGCCATGTTCCATACAGATCTTCTGATGAAATCTCAAGGTATTTGGGGGGCACCATATATAGTTTAACAATGGAATTTGAATAACCTGTAAGAAATGGCCTATTGTAGTGTTTGTTTCGGCAGCACATATACCTAAAATTGGAATAATACAGAGATTAGCATAGCCCTGCAAAAGTATGACATGCAAATCTATGAAGCATCATACATTTGAAACAAAAAACAGATTGGTAAGACAGCTCATTAGGTAAGGGTGTTTGCCAAGCCTGACCACCTGAGATCAATTCTTGGAACCCACTTGGTGGAAGAAGTAGACTGTTGCAAGCTGTCCTCTGATCTCCACACACATTCAACACACACACACACACACACACACACACACACACACACACACACACATCCACACCCACAAAAATAAATAAATGAAAAAAAAAAAGTCGGGGGCGGGGTGACGAGATGGCTTAATGGTTAAAGAGTGCTTACTGTTCTTGCAGAGTTCAATTCCCAGCACCTAAGCTGGGCTCACAACTGTATGTAACTCCAGTTCCAGGGGATATGATTCCCTCTGGCCTCCAAGGGCATCTGCATCGACATGCTCAATCCCACACACAGACACACACAAGTACTCATAATTTTAAAAAAGGGAGAGGTGGTGGCACATGCCTTTAATTCCAGCACTTCAGAACCAGAAGTAGTTGGATCTCTGTGTGAGGCCAGCCTGGTCCACACAGCAAGTTTCAGGTCAGCCAGGGCTGTATAGTGAGACCCTGTCTCTAAATAAATAAATAAATAAATACCCATGGAAGATCTTTGTGAATCTTTTGAAATTATATGCAAAATTCTATTGTGTGTTCATGTGTGGACACTTTCTGGATGAGGGCTAAATTTTCGTGTGATTTATAAGGGAGTGGTTAAGACAGCTCATAACTGTTTGGCTTCTGAGCCTTCTTATTCTGCTTACTCCTCAGACTTTGTGACAACTTCGGAAGTAAAACTTAAACAGTGAGGTATGTAAATTTATGTGGAGTCCTGGGACAATAACAGATAGCTCTGATCAAAGTTTTGCAGATAATCCGAGGTCCATTTGTGTCTAGGGGTAAGATCTGCATCAAATCATCCCAAGAGCCTAAGATGTGATCTCCTGCAGCTGTGTCATTCCGAATTTGAAATCACAAAATCCCAAAGCCAGACTGGCTGTTCTAAAGGCCAATGCCTAGAGGAACACTGATCCTATGGGAATTCCACCCACTTCCACTGTTACATACCCCCCAGTTGTCTGAAATCCTTCCTTTAAGAATTCAGTGCTTTGGGTTTGGGAAGTCTAAACATCCTTGTACAACTCAACTTCTTTGAGAAGTAGGAAATCGAGCCTAATCTAAATAGAGAAGTGGACAAGACAGGGAAAGGCTGAAAAAGAGAAGGGAGAGGTCTACAGCAGCAGACTAGACTGGACCATCCTCAAGGACATGGGGAGTCCAAAGGGCTGTTTACATGCTGTGCCCTGAACCCCAAACAAAACCACTCCCGGGGAAACAGGTCCAGAGCCAAGGTTCAAACTCCACCCAGAAGGCCGAAGTAGAGAGAGACGTCCTCTACCTCCCCACACCTCGCCCCAGTTCTGCACTGGTTCAGGCTCCGGGATAACGCTCAGAAGCGCCCCGGCCTGAGGAGGCGCTGATTCTCCCAGCCAAGATCCCGCCCAGGGCAAGCGCCACCTTGGTAAAGGGAGACAAGCCTGGCCTCCGGCCCACCTCACCAAGATGCGATTTTTAAGCCTTTTCTGCCGCGCAATGTCGCGGTACAGTCCCACGCTCCTCCACCACCGCCCGATCGCAGACCTTTCCTGCGATCCCCTCCCAAATTTCACCTTCCCCCACCAGCCGTCTCCCTCCCTTAGAAAGATGGCGAAGGGTTTACTTCCGGTGTGTGTCTTTACGGGTGCATCCGGGCGGCTGCAGCAGGTGTTGCCCAACGCGTTCCGGCCTCTTTGCTGCACAACCTAAAGCGGTGATGGCGGGCGGACAGTCTGGATGGAGCCAGGCGGCTCTTCTCCAGTTCCTTCTGGGAGTGTGCCTGATGGTGATGCCCCACACACAGGCCCGGAGTCTGCGCTTTGTGACTTTGGTAATGGATGACGAAGTCACCAACAGGTTCTTCATAGATGAAAGGGCAAAGGCCTGCTGGTGGAGGGAGGGGCAAGGATTGTGCTCCAGTTGGGGTTGGCGGAGGGAGGGTCGGATCTCTCGGAGAAAGAGCTGGTTTAGAAAGCGTCTGGCCTGGGGTGGAGGTGGGACACCTTTTGAGGATCTGGATTCAGAATTGACTTAGAGCCCTAAGCTCTTTTATGGTACAGAACATGGGGTAATGTTAGGGGACGGATGGATTCTTCCCTGAGGATGTAGTTGAAACGTTGCGATTCTCCCATAAAGACGACTTTGTTCGTCTCTAGCTTCCCAGGCGTAGTCAAGTCTCCCTTCCCTTCCTACCAATATATTGTATTCACTGTTCTTCCTTTCTACCTATGCCCTTGACTTTGCCTGTCCTCTCAGATTACATTGCTTGGCCAAATTAGGATCTTTCTGAAGAGGGCTCTTAACAGAGTGAATTTTCCTTTCCCAGCATGAGCAGAAGTGGGCTCTGTCCTCAGCTAGGAGACCATTCTGATATGTAGCAAACCATTTTCTTTACTCAGTTGTATCGACATGGAGATCGTTCACCAGTGAAGACATATCCCAAGGACCCCTATCAGGAAGATGAATGGCCTCAGGGGTTTGGTCAGCTAACCAAGGTGGGTCAGAAGTTAACCCACGTGGCCTCTGGATGTGCCATAGAATGAGTGACCTATGGAGAACAGACCTTGGGGCTCTCTAAACTGTTTGTTGCCCTCATGGGTACTGATTTACAAGGTATTTTATTTGTGGTTTTGGGGATCAAACTCGGGGCTTCATCTATGCTAAGCACACTATATATAGCTTAGCAACATCCCCAATTATGACCAGATTTCATAGCCTTAATTCTGTGCCCTGGGACAGTGCCATTAACAAGTGGTCACTTAATTTCTAGGATCATGTTGATTCATTCCTTCCAGCCAGAAGAATGCCTAAATACCATAGGGATTGTGAGCCGTCCCTCCCCTTTTGACTCTCTTAACCTTGGGTTTGCCCACAGGAAGGGATGCTACAGCACTGGAAGCTGGGCCAGGCTCTGCGGCAGCGCTACCGTGGCTTTCTAAACACTTCTTACCACCGGCAAGAGGTAAGGCTGGGAACTTGAGGGACAAGAGGAATGGAATCCTTGGCATCATTCTCTGACCTCAGAGAACTTAAGGGTGAGGCTAAGCACTCTAGTTACCCTCTTAAAATAGTTTTTATTTTTGGCTTTTTGAGACAGGGTCTCCCTGTAGCCCCAGCTTGCCTGGAACTTATGTAGTGTTGGTGTCAGTCTCACAGAAATCTGCCCGCCTCTGCCTCCCAAGTGCTGGGATTAAAGGCATGCACCACCACGCCCAGCTTCTCTTTTATTTTTTGGCCATTGAACAGGAAGGACATTCATGAGACATCTGGAAATAGCTCTGGGGGCTGGAGAAATGACTCAATGGTTAAGAGCACTGGCTGCTCTTACAGAGGACCCAAGTTTGGTTCCTAGCACCCTCATGGCAGCTAACAGCCATCTGTAACTCTAGTTCTAGAGGATCTGACACCCTCTTATGACTTCTGTGGACATTGCACAATACGGTGCATTTACATATGTGCCGGCAATACACTCATACATATAAAATAAAAAAAATTAAATAAAAATAAAAGTAACTCTGTAAACTAAATTGTCTCTGCTTAGCTAGGAAGAAGGAAAACTGATGAAGGGTCTAACTCAGATATAAGGAAGAATCTGACAAAGTACTTCCCGACTCTGAAATAACAGGTTTTCTAAGACATTGTCAGCTAGGGGCCAACCTAATGCTTTGGACATACACCATAAAGACATGATGTCTGCCTTCAGAGGACTCAAGAGCGTAGTGGGGAAGGCTAACAAGCTGAACAAAGCCATGATAAAGGGGAGCGGTGAAGGCTGGCAAGTGTGCCAGCTTTTGAGGTCCTCTGCTTACCCTAGGGGCAGGCAGTTGTTCCTTGGGTTACTGCTCAACCACTGCTATCTCAAATCTCTACATGTTACTGTTCCCTGGAGGCTCAGCTCAGCTCTGAGCTTGTCCACCCCCAATTTCTTCCTCCTTTTTCAGAAGCCACTCCCTCTGTTCCTTTTTTTTTTTTCTCTCCCTGGTCACTATGGCATTTATAAAGGGGAAGGAGTGTGGTGAGGAATGATTCTGCATTCAAGGACCCTGAGTTTTTAATTTGTTTTTAAACACGGTCTCATTATGTAGCTCAGGCTGACCTCAGAACTCAGAGATCTTCCTCCCTCTAGGTTCCAAGTGCTGATATTAAAGATGTGTGTGCCATGCCACCCCACCCCACCAGAGAAAAGCTGCTATAAAATCTCCCAAACTAGATACCAACTCAGTGCTTTTGATGAGGAGGAAGGGGTATTAATCTAGAGCTGAGTTCTTCACACAGAGGTGGCAACCCTTAACTGAATGTTTAGGACCTTGAGGGATAGGGAAAGTCCAAGGAGGGTGTGTATGCATGGTAGTTTATAATGTGCTGAGTAACCATCAAAAACAGGTTCTCCCCTGGGGCTCCAGTGATGAGCCAAAGAGCTTCTACATGCGCATGCACACACACACACACTCACACACTCACAGCTTGTGTTGCCAATCCACAGGTTTATGTGCGAAGCACAGACTTTGACCGCACTCTCATGAGTGCTGAGGCCAACCTGGCTGGACTCTTCCCTCCCAACGAGATGCAGCACTTTAACCCAAACATCTCATGGCAGCCTATTCCTGTCCATACTGTGCCCATCACTGAGGACAGGGTAAGATTGGCCATCCCTTCCTCAGAGGTGGTAAGGGAGACAACTATGGTCATGGGCCTACTGATCTCATTCTCACCTGCCTCTGTTTTTACCTTCAACTTGCAGTTGCTGAAGTTCCCCTTGGGCCCATGTCCCCGTTATGAACAGCTGCAGAATGAGACCCGGCAGACATCAGAATATCAGAACCAGAGTATTCAGAATGCAGTGAGTAGGGGCAGAGCTACAGGGCGACTGTTCTCTCCTGGGAACAGTACTGACCTACTGATCCATTTTTTTCATAGCAATTTCTGGACATGGTAGCCAATGAGACAGGACTTACAGACCTGACCCTAGAGACCATCTGGAATGTCTATGACACACTCTTCTGTGAGGTGAGCTGATCCAGGTGCCTGGTAGGATTGCCCTTCTCTCCTAGGCAGGTCTACGTCTCTAGGGTAGCACACTCACTGCCTGGATACTGCGATCCTCTTGGGGAAGGTCCAGCAAGCCACTGCTTATGTAACCTGGGAACTTCCTCGTGGGTAAAAAGAACCTCAGAGTGGGAAACGGTTTACTAGTTGTCAGCACTTCATATTCCTCTCCACCCAGAGGTCTGGTGGCATGAGACTTCTTTCTGCTGAGTCTTGCTCTTCATGTCCAAGTTTCCTTTCCTATGCCTTGCCATCTGCCATGTCTGCTGTAGCCCCTCTGCCTCACCTCTGCTCTCCTCTTCCTCCCTCACACACACAGGCACCTTCCCTGCCTGGGGAAGAGAATTAACCCTGGAGAAGTTCTGGCCTAGGCCTGGGGAGCTAACCTGCCTGCTGTGATACACAGCAAACACATGGCCTGCGCCTGCCATCCTGGGCCTCACCCCAAACCATGCAGCGTCTGAGCCAGCTAAAGGACTTCAGCTTCCGCTTCCTCTTCGGGATCCACCAACAAGCCCAGAAGGCCCGGCTTCAGGGAGGTGAGTGACAAAAGCAGCATGTCACTCCCCTCCTCAGGACTCTCGAGCTGAAAATCTGCTGTGGAGGCTTCTCATACACTTACCTCTCCTTTCAGAATATTCTCTGCTTTTTAAAAACCACATGCCCTTGTCATCCCCTAGTCACCCAAAGTCTCTCAGTTCTCCAATGGTTATAGCCTGTGAGTTGCTGTATAACCACCATCAGGCTTGCATGCTTCTTTTCTTCCATTCTGTCTCTTAAGTTTCACCCATGTCAGAAGCTCCCTGTCTTCTCTAACTGCACACCTCCCTCCAGATAACTACTGAGGCCTTCTGGAGAAAGGCTGAGGGGACATGTGCCAGTGTTTTCACTGCACACTAAAGGACATACCTTCCCTCTCAACCCTTTGACAGTGAGTGCAGTTTTCAGAGCCTGAATATGGCAATTGACCTGGTGTGAACCACCATCTTGTGTGCTGTGAAGCAGTCTTGAGTTTACACTTTGTTCACACTGCTGATCAAACATGGGCAGAGCCTCCTGGCTCATTTATAAGGGGCAGGTTTCTGCATCTGTGTTTAAATATTGTACTTGTTTTATTCTCTCTACTGTAAACTTGAAAGAACTTCAAGAACAGTGGGTGGTGTTGAGTTCTAATGTGGCCCCCATGAACCGAAGAGTTCTCCAGCTTGGTAGCTGATGAGAGAAGCAGATTTGGGTGACTGAAAACAGTGATGGCCATATAAACTGACACCTGGGACTTCTCTTCTTCAGGGGTTCTGCTGGCTCAGATACTGAAGAATCTGACCCTAATGGCAACCACCTCTCAATTCCCCAAGCTTCTGGTTTATTCTGCGGTGAGCTCCCTACCACACAAGCGTCAAACCGGGAATTGGATATTTTCCCCCCTTTTCAGTTCCTAGGGATGTGAGGTCGAGAGGGGAGCAGTGCTCATGGGCGGCCCCTGTCCCTTGCAGCATGACACTACCCTGGTTGCCTTGCAAATGGCACTAGACGTCTACAATGGTAAACAAGCCCCCTATGCCTCCTGCCACATATTTGAACTGTACCAGGAAGATGATGGGTAAGTGGAGCTACCATCCTCTAGAGGAGCACTTGGGGTGGCTGAGGGCAGCTCAGGGATTCAGTTATGGGCATGGTGAGCAACCCCTCTCTTGTTTCCTGTCAATCTTCAGGAATTTCTCTGTTGAGATGTACTTCTGGAATAACAGTCAGAAGGCCCCGTGGTCACTGATCCTGCCTGGCTGCCCTCACCGCTGCCCATTACAGGACTTCCTTCGCCTCACAGACCCTGTCATACCCAAGGACTGGCAGAAGGAATGCCAGCTGGCAAGTGATCCTGCAGACACAGGTGAGCTATCATGTCCCAGGTCATCCACAAATCCAGGGATCTCTCATACTGGAAGGAAATCTTTCTGCCTTTCCCTGGATATCTCCCACTTCTGCCCTGAGACCATGATTTACACTTTTCCCCCATTCTTTATGCCCAGGTGATTCTTTTTCCGTATCACTGAGAAAATAAGAGCCACCAGGAGGGAATTCTCATTCTCTTGTACCTTCCGGCTTACCTGCTGGTCTAAGCTAGTTCACAAGACAGCCTCTCCACTTACACTACGTCTCTTCTCACAGGGCCCTCTCTACCGTGTTTCCTTTTCCACTGCATCACTCCCATCTCAAAGCTTAACAAAGACTCTGAGATGCATTTCTTCAGTTCCACTGTTTCTCTCTGATGTGCATCACTCCCATCTCAAAGCTTAACAAAGACTCTGAGACGCATTTCTTCAGTTCCACTGTTTCTCTCTGATGTCTTTGAGAGTAAAAGCCTTCAAAGAGTTGCCCATACTCTGGCTTCACTTTGTCAGTAGTTAATGCTCTCTGACTGACATTGCAAAGCTTTGTGTCACCTGCTGCAATGAAGCCATCGTCAGGGTGACCAGTTCTTAGTTTCTGTTACCTCTCAGCATTGCGTGGTTGTCATTCCTTCCTTAAACTTTTTCTTTTTCTTTTTTTTTTTTGAAACAGGGTCTCCTTGTAGCCCCAGCTGGCCTGGAACTTAAGACTAGGCTGGCTTCCATTTTACAACTATTTGCCTGCCTCTGCCTCCCGAGTACTGGGATTAAAGGGGTGCACCACCACGCTCAGCTTCAACTTTTTTTTTTTGCATGCTACTGGCACAGCTCACCAGAAGAATGCATACCAGCATGCCTGAGGCCCCAGATTCATTCTCCGTCCTGCACTGCAAAACAGAAACAACAAAAACCATTTCTTGACTTCTGGTTTTCCATCTTACTGACAGCATTCTTCTTACTGGTTTCCCCCTCACTAAACAATGGATGACCCAAGGCTTGTCCCTAACCCTTTTTCCATCTCTGCTGAACCCCAAAAGATCTCATCCAACCTTGTGACTTCCATACCTCATCTCCATGTTAAGTCCTGTCTTTGCATTTTATGACTTGCAGATTCATAACTTCTTCTCTGAGCTAGGCCCATACCCAGCTTCTGATTTGAGGTCTCTTCTTTTCATGGACGTCGAATGCGGCACCTAAGTTGTATCTAAAACAACATTCCTTCTCCTCAAATCTACCTGCTCCTCTTTCAGCTTCCTCATTTTAGAGAATGCCACATCAGTGACCTAGTTGCACAGTATGTAACTCTAGGCATTACCTTCCGCATACCCCGCTATCAGTCCACTAGCAGACTCTAGCCACTGTACTCCTTGGCTACTGTGCTCTTGCCCCTCCAGTCTAACCTATCATTAGTGCTCTCCTAATGATCTGCTGAAAAGTCTAACATTCATTCTGGTTCTATTCTTGTCCCTACCAGTCTCAACACAGCAGAATTGATTTCTAAAGACTATAAATCAGGGCTGGGGATGTAGCTCAGTTGGTAGAGTGCTTGCTTACCATGCATGAAATCCTGGGTTCAATCTCCAGCACCATGTAAACTGAGCATAGTGGTGCACACCTATAATTCCAGCACTCAGGAAGTAGAGGCAGGAGGATCAGAAATTTTAGATCATCCTCCATTACACAGCAAGTTCAAGGCCAGCCTAAGCTATATGAGACCCTGTCTCAAAGCAAAAAACAAATGCAAATATATATATGATGCTGGGCATAATGGCATGTACACTCAGGAGAGAGGCAGGCAGATCTCTGTGAGATCGAGGCCAGCCTGTCCTCCTCAGAATTTTTCAATGGCTTACCATCACATTGAATGAAACCCAAGTTCTCTACCATGGCCTCCCAGCCTGTACTTGGCCTGATCCTCTGCCCTGTCTCCTTATGCCTCTTGCTCACTCTGCTCCACTGATACTTTCTGGCTGATTCCAGAACATGCCAAGCTTATTCCCATATCAAGGCCTTTTGTACTTGCTTACCTTCTACCCAGGACATATTCTCAGATCTTTCTGTTTCGTTCCTTGATTCCAGGTGTCTACTATCTATTTAATGTCTTCTCTGGCAGCCTTGCTAATAGAATTCATCACTAATGTGTTATTCCTATTGCATCTCCTCTCTGAGAATGTAAACTCCACGAGACCAGAGATTATCCTGACCACCACTGTGTATCCCTGTATGTCAGAACAGTACCTTGCATGAGGTAGGTACTCCTCATAAGTGGGATGAGTACTAATGTTAACTTTCTTTCTCCCCCACCTGTCCAGAGGTGATTGTGGCCTTGGCTGTCTGTGGCTCCATCCTCTTCCTTCTCATAGTGCTGCTCCTCACTGTCCTCTTCCGGATGCAGGCCCAGCCTCCTGGCTATCACCATGTTGCAGACAGAGAAGATCATGCCTGACAACCACTCAGCCCCCTTCCCTCAGCCTCCTAGGGGAGGTGGGCTTGGCCTTTGCTCCTGACTGTTGCTGTTCCCCAGGCCCTGGACAGGAGATCCTGGGTTACCCTAAGCCCAAATGAGTGAGTGGGGCTCAGCTGGGTACATGGCACCTGTCATTCACCATCCAAATGCCTGATGATTACCATGAACTGTGTTGGACACTGGCTTTCTTCATTGGGGATTTGCCTCTTCCATACTCCCTAAGGACCTCAGATACAGACAAATGTTCAGGTTTGACTCAGAACCTGGGATAAAAAAACCTGAAAGAGCAGGTGTTTGATCTGCCTTGCTTTTCCACCGAGCCCGTTCCTCTGTCACCTAGCCCAGTCTTTGGCAAATGGCTCAAAGGATACTGTCTGCCTCTTAGTGCTTGCTTTAGAAGGAAAAACAACACATCAAATGGGAGGATTCAATCCAGGCTACCAAGGAACTGGACTACCTACAACCGTCAGCCAAGTTTTCCGTTGGCTAAAGCCACCATTAGTATCAGCCTTTGGCTTGGGCAGGTCTGAAAGATATTTGTAATGTACCAGAAAGAGCGGGAGGACATAGGTGGCAGTGACTCCTACAGACTCACGAGGCAAGTCTCCCTTGGCTGGGCTGGGCCTTCCAGGAACTTTAGGTAAACCCAGGTGGTGAACTGAACACATCTTGACTGTGGCCCCAAACAGGGCTGAAGTAGCTCCGAGGAAATGAAGTTTTTGACTGTGAGTGCTAGTCCTGTGCCTATCTTCTTTTATTTCTGAGATTCAAGGTGCACTATGACAAGGTCAATGCTGGATCTAATCAGAAGCTCATGCAGGTTTTTGGTTTACAAACGGCTTTACTGGCCATGTCAACAGTGAACACAAATCAAGCCTCCCCTCCTCCCATTCTACCACCACACATCAGAAGAAAGGCACCATGGTTCTAGGGTAAGACTGGCTTCAGGCTAGACACAGCAGAGACCCCTTTAGAGTAGTATGTTTGCCTTACATTTCTGGAGCAAAGTCTAGAAGAGTAACATACCAGTGCCCTAGTCCCACGGTGCCTCATGCCACAAGTGTCCCTGACCCAGCCCTAAAACTTGGGTACTTTTGGCCCATTAGCAGACAGCTGCCTCTTCTCACAGAATTTGTTCCCATTTGTGGGATCCAAGTGTTGCTTGTTCCACATCTTCTTCATTGTTTCTCATGCTCTTTCTGTGGCTCAGCTTCCTCCCGGCTCCAAATGAGAAGATGATAACCTAGAAGGAATGAAGTCAGATTTGTACCTTTTATTATGGGTCTCAGAGCTTGGGGCTATCCTGAGGAACTTAGATGTAGTGGGAAAATACTAGCACATGGGCAGTGGCCATGACCAGTGTCAAGCCACACAGAGGCCTAGGCCAAGACCACTGTCTCCCGGGCATCTGCTAGCTACTGTCCTGAGATGAATGCCTCTCCTGAAGCCTGGAGAGGGGTCAGGCTCAGAAGTCTGAGATTGCCTCTACTTACCCATGGCAGAGGCCAGCGTGTCCCCCATAGGACTGAACTCATTGAGCTGTAAAAATAACAGCGTGAGGTTGGGATGAAGGCAGCATAGACAGAAGGGCAATGGGAACTAATTCTGATCAGAAAGGTAGGCTGAATCCCTGCTTCCTCCCATCGCTGAGGGTCCAAGACTCACCGAAGTGATACCAGAATATCCTGGGTCATAAAGTTGACACATCATCTTCCCTGAGCTTCCATCAAACACATCTATTGTCCTTAGCTCATAGGGGATACAACTTTTGAGGTTAGGATCTGGGTATCGGCCCACAACAATGAGGTTGTACCGTGGATGCCAGGTTGCCTGGGAAATGGAGGGGTAGGTCACAACAGTAAAGAGGGACATCAGAAGTATTGGTGGTGGGGGATGAACTGGGGAAATGGTTCAGTTAGTAAATGCTTGCCATGCATGGAAACCTGAGTATGGGGCCAGTACTCACAGAAAAAGAATGTGGGTTCTGTCCCTGGAACTGAAAAAACAAAAAATACCCAACTTGGTATTTTTTAAATTAACTTTATTTTTTATATATGTCTTTTGCTCTCACGGATGTAAATGTCCTGCAGGCTTGCACACATAGGCCAGAAGAGGGTTTTGGATCCCCTGGAACTGGAGTTACAAGATGGTGGTTAGCAGTCATGTGACACTAGGAACCCAACCCAGGTCTACTACAAGAGCAGCCAGTACCCAACTGCCGAGCATCTCAGCCTCAGCTGGAGTAATCTTAACAAATCCCAGAGAAGAGGTGTGAAGATGTCCTAAGGGCTAAGACACCAGCTTGGAATTAAAAGATTTGCAATGTAGGGCAACGCATTTTCGAATTCCCTCCCAGCTACAAGGAACTGTTTCTTCTCAATAAACTGTTGGCTTACTCTTTTGAAAGATAAATAATAATTTGCAATGTAGATGAAGTTTAAGAAGACCATCTTTGTAGTTTCATGTAGATTTTTTTAAAGAATCTTGAAATTTTTTTAAGCTACATGCATGATGGTGCACACCTTTAATCCCAGCACTTGGGAAGCAGAGGTAAGGGAACCTCTGAATTTCAGACCAGCCAGATCTACAGTGAGATCCTCTCTCCAAAAAGGAAAATAAAAAAATATTTGTGGTCTGCGCTTGGAACTAAGTCACACACACACACACACACACACACACACACCCAGATGAAAGCCGGCCTGTCTGGGTATAAAGGTCTGGATGAGGGCACAGCCCTAACTGGTGATGTTTTTTCCTTTTGAGTTTTTGAAATATGTATCCAATCTGGTCTTGAACTCCTAATCCTCCTTTTATCTCCCAGGGAGAATTACAGGTTTGTACCAAGTACTTACCAAGTCCTAGGCATGGTGCCAACTGCTTTATGTATACTGATTGATTCATCCTCACAAAACCCCATCAATTAGCAACTATTCCTTTTTTTTTTTTTTTTTTTGTCCTTTTGAGACAAGGTCTCCCTGTAGACCAGGCTGGCCTGAACTCACCATCACACCTGGCTTGCTACTATTCCTTTTTTACAAATGAAAAGGAGACCAAAACTGGGACAGTAAGGGTTAGAAGCCACTTAAACCTATAAGAGTGGGGCTGGAGAGATGGCTCAGCAGTTAAGAGCACTGGTTGCTCTTGCAAAGGACCTGGGTTCACTTCTCAGCACCCACATGGAAGCTAACAACTGTCTATAGCTCCAGGCCCAGGGGACAGGGATGTCCTCTTCTTGCCTCTGCAGGCACCAGGCACATACATGGAGTACTCACATACTCATACAGAGAAAATAAAAACAATCTTTTGTTTTAAAGGCCTGGAAGACAAACCAAGAAGATGAGGTTAGTTTGTGGTCAGCCGCACACATGGGTAACTGAAACTGAGAGGGCAGAACAAGAGGATCAAGGTCACAGAAAATGCCCACAGTGAGATCAAGGCTGGGCTGAAAAGTTCAGAAAAACAGCTTATCAGAGAGATACTTAGAAAACCCAATGGAATTGCAGAAATGGGATAAGGAGCAGAGCGAGCCAAAGGATTCAGGGACTGCTTTGTGTCAGGCCAAAACAGATCTGAAAGTGCAGGCTATATAAGTGCTCCTCTCCCTAGCTTGGGTAGATCTGGTCCATTCCCATAAGCACAGATCTCTTCCCTTGTCACTCACCTTGATGGGTGTGAGGTGCTGGAAATGACGGTGAGGGTGGCAGATCAGGCTCAGGGGGCAGTCCCACTGGGAGGCAGAGTAAACCCGAATCTCACTGTACTGATCAGTAGTGAGGAGCCGGGCTCCATCTGGGCTAAAACAAGCTGATAAAGTGAAAAGCCCTTAAGCCAAAGGAGTCCTGAGCCCTTGTTATCCTGTTATACTCCACAGGCTTCTCTGGTCGGGGTGCCATCTCTCCCATTCCCTTCTAGGTAAAGGTAGGAGAGATGAATCTGAACTATAAGCAAAAATATTAGAGAAAATCAGCAGCAAAGGAGTAGCCAGAGCCAGAAAGGTTCCCAGACATCAGCTTGGTGGATGCTGTGGGGGTGGGGATCAGGTAAAGGTCTGATCTAGTGGCTACTGTTGAGACAGACAAGGTTTGTGAGAAAGATGAGGTCTGGGATTTCAGACCTGAATTGACAGGATGCCTGTGAGGCAAGGAGTACAGGAAGCTGGTTTTCCCTCTGATCTGTCGCAGGTCCCAGATTTTCACTGTTTGATCTATGGAGGCAGTGGCCAGAAGCCAATCACAGCAGGGGTTCAAGGCCACATGGGTTACTTTCTTCTTGTGCATTTTGAGAGTCCAAAGCTGCAAAGAAAAGCCAAGTTCAGGTAGGGACACAGAACCAAAAAGGAGTAAGGGAGGGCCCACAGGTAGGAGGTGTTGAGCCGCACCGTACGCACCTCCTTGCCATCCGTGTTCAGCAGCATCACATGTCCTACATTGTCCCCTGTGACCAGCACTCGGCTCTTGGTAGAAACATCCAGGCTGCAAAACCAGACACTAGAGGAAGAGACTGCTGTTAAAGACTCTTGAGACTGAAATACGTGTACTTAGTCACTGTTGCAGCTCCAGTATCTAACCCAGAGTAGGCAATCAAATATTTGTTGAATCAAAGAATGTCTTGTTATAAATTTCCAGTAACGAGCACTCAGTCTTGTCTACCACACAGAAAGAAAGAGTGCAGGTGACAGGGTTGAGAAATATGTCCAGTTACTGTGGGGCCCAGAATCCTCACCCGGTTAGAGTCCCTAAAACAGCCACACCTCAGAGGTACAAAGCAAATCCCCACAGCCCAAGTTCTGAGGAAGCCTTGTTAACAGTTCTCTCCCTCATTACCCTCCATTCCTTGGGCCAAAGGAAAAGACAAACCAAACAGGAACTGTCCAGTTCAATCCTCAAAGCTGAAAGTGAACGTCTGCCCCCTTCTGAGCATTTAGGGGAAAAGCAATTAGAACCGGAAACCCTTTGCTCTTGAAAACCACTTGAGAATAGACACTCAGGAGAAGGGTGCTTCATGGACCCTAATTCACAGCCAGTAGAACTTCAAGTCCCATCCTGTCACCTCTCCTGATGGCTGGTATGTTTCTGATCCATGTGGGACAGCCTAGAATAACACCCAATGTTAGTTAGACCCCATACACACCTTTACTTGTTCCTTGGGGAGCAGAATCAAGTCTTTGGCTAGAAATCAAAGTGACTTCCATTGTCTAATTTTTCCAGCTAGGAGAAGATTCTTCTATATATTGACATTTATACAAGGAACTAGTAAGGTCATTCAATGTCAGTAAATAAATGGCAAATAAAGGTTTTGTTTAGTCTTTGTTGTTTGTTTTTGTTTTTTTGAGACAGGGTTTCGCTATATAGCCCTGGCTGGCCTGGAACTCTCTATGTAGACCAGGCTGGCCTGGAACTCAGAGATTCATCCTTCTGCTTCTGCCTCCCCAGTGCTGGGATTAAAGGTATACACGACTACATCCAGCTAAAACTTCAGTTAATTCTTGCTCTACTCTGTGAGTGGCAATCCTTTCTAACCAATCCTCTTGACTTGTCCTGTAAAAGTTGGATACAGGCAGGACTTACAGAAGCAATTAAGCCCTTTCCTCAAGGACAAGAGCTGAGAATCCAGAACACTTTTCCTGTGCAATAACACATCTGGGCTAAAGTCATCCAGAGTCTGAGGATAAATGGAGCAGTGGGAAATGCCCTTCCTTTCTTCCTGTGCTAGGCATCAGTAAAAGAAATAGGGCTAGGATGTTGTCACCAGAACTGCACTTACAGTTTAGAAGCCCTTTCCGTTACTAATTAAACTACTCACTTGCAGGAGTTTGAGCTGGTAAAAACTCGGAGAATGTTGCCTTTAAAATCTTGCAGCCTGGTTGTTCCCTCAACTGAGGAGGCAAAAAACTGGTTGGTATTGAGCTGGTTAAACTTCAATGTAGTGATGCTTCCTCCAGCTCCAATCTAACGAGGAGGGAAAAAGCCAGTGAGTGATGATGGGCCAGAAGGGAGGAGCCCAGGCCTGAGTATATATATGGCACTTGAGCAGAAACACCAGGCACCAGGGGTCACGTCAGCTTAGATCCCTGACATTAAACTGCTCTTTATTTTTTTAAGGCTTTATTTGATCTTTATATTTTCAATTAAGAAACAGTAAATATGACTGGTTTGGGTATATAGTTCCGTGAATTTTAACAAATACATATATTTGAACAACCACCACCAAAATCAAGATGGAGAACAGTTTTATCAGCTGCACAAAAATCCCTCATGCTCTCCCTCTTGGTCACATCTTCCCTCTTACACTCAACCCGTGGAAACCACTAATCTGTTCTCTATCACTATGGTTTGGCCTTTATAGGAATGCATATAAATGAATTTAATTTGCAACCTTCTGAAGCTACTTTCTTTCATTTTGCTCAGCAGAATGTCTCTGAAATTTATCTAGCTTGTGGTCTGACAGATCTTCTATTTATTATTGGGAAGTATTCCACTGTACAGATATACCACAGTGTGCTTTTTTAACTGGCTGGGTTAGGAGGGCAGGAAACAGATCTGTGTTCTTTCCTAGTCTTCCAGACATTTTAGGCAGTGATGATGAAAACAACGGTGACAGAGACTGGAGATACAGTGAGTGTTGGAACACTTAGTATGTACCAGGCCCTGGGTTCAACCCCTAGCAATATACACACCACAGACAAATTAAAAAAATTTTAAATCAGTAAAAAGGGAAAGGGATAACCATTATAACACCTAGGGTCTAACCTAATAAAGTTAATAAAGAGCCTAGAGAGATGGCTTAGCAGTTAAGAGCATTTGCTACTCTTCTAGAAGACCAGAGTGTGGTTCCCAGCACCTGTATGGGGTGGTTCCCAACTCCCTGTAACTCGAGGTCCAGGGGATCCAAAGGCCTCTCCTGACCTCTGCAGGCACCCATACACATGACATATACTCAGCATAACACATACACATAAATAAAAATAAAATCTTAAAAACCGTTTACTATATATCAAAGGACTATTTTAAGAACTTGGAATCTCCTCCACTTCCACCTTATACTGCTTCTATTCAGCCTCTAAACAAAGGCTCCTGTATAAGCACTTAACTGACTCGGCATACTGGAACGTTCCATTTCTTGATAAAACACTTTTTGATACAGGGTCCCACTATGTAGCTCCAGCTGGCCTGGAACTCATGGAGATCTGCCTGCCTCCGCCTCCTGAGTGCTGGGATTAGAGGCATGCGCCACCACACCCGCTTTTCACTACTGTTCCATGCCAGGACATCGTCACTGTCCCTGTACCTCTCTCCTGCTTACAGGATGCCCTCTTTACCCTGCAGGGGCCCTGACTCTATTGCTAAGCAACTACCTGTGCTGACACTCATCTCAACTTAACAGACTCCAGAATCTGCTTGTTCCAGGCCACTGTGGCCTCCTCACTATGTAAATGCCTCTCCTGCTTGACCCTACCTAATGACTTTTGGGTTGAGTTATTTAGAAAGGTAAAGGAAGAGGAGGAAAAGAAAAAAGGAATGTCAATTTTGAACCCTCCACTGATTAAAAAAGAGAAAATAATTTCCAAGCTTATGAGGAAAGTATAACCTTGATACTCAAATCTGACAAGAATTTTCAACAAAAGAAAAATTACTGGGAAATTTTTCTCATGAACACAGACGTAAAAATTCTGAACAACATTAGCAAACTAAATCTAGTGATATTTTAAAAGTTTAAATACATTATAGCTAAAATGGATTTATTTTAATAAGGCAAATTTGGCTTAAATACTAAAAAGGAGTCAAGCCAGGTATGGTGGCATGTGCCAATAATCCCAGCACTTGGGAAATGAATGCAGAAATCCATGGCTAGTCTGGGCTACATGAGAACCAACAAACAAAGAAAATTTAATCAGGTGTAAAGTGAGACAACAGAGAGTAAAAAAGCAGTCCACAGAATTGGAGAAGATATTTGCAAGTCATAAACTTGAGAAGAGATTAATAGCCATACAAACTCCTATAATTCAACAAATGTAACTAAACCAACAAAACCCCACAAAGAACTGGATGAGATAGTTCTCCAAAAAAAGACAAATATCCAACAAACATGTGAAAACGTACTCTACGCCATTTTCACTACAAGAAAAGTGCAGAGGAAACCACAGTGGTAGCACCTCACCCCTTTACAATGCCCACTGTCCAAAGAACAGAAAGTAACTAGTGGCGATGAAGACGTGGAGAAACTGAAATCCTTGTGCACTCTTGATGGGAATACAATGTAAAGATGGCACTGCCACTATGGAGAATAGCTTTAAAAATAGCATTAATGGGGCTGGAGAGATGGTTCATCGGTTCAGAGCACTGGATGCTCTTGCAGAGAACCCATGTTTGGTTCCTAGCACCCACAGAGCAGCTAACAACCACCCATAACTCCAGTTCCCTCTTCTGACCTCCATGGGCATTGCACCACACACACACACACACACACACACACACACACACACACACACACACATACACACACACACACACACACACACACACATATGCAGACAGTACACATATCCATAAAATAAAAATGATAAATAAGATATTGTTAAAAGTAGCATCAATATTTGATCCAGCAATCCCACTTCTGGGTATATGTCTCAAAGAACTGAAAGCCAGCTCTCTCAAAGAGCTATATACACACCCATCCTCAATGTAGCATTATTCACAATATCCCCAGTGGTAGAATCAATTCAAATATCCAGCATAAAAAAAAAGGCAGGGGGGAGAATGCTGAGTGGTACATGCCTTCAACCCCAGCACTTGGGAGGCAGGGGCAAAGGGATCTCTGTGAGATAGATGCTGGCTTGGTCTATACAGCAAGTTCCAGACCAGTGGGGGTTACAAGGAAACCCCACCTCAAAACAAACAATAAAAAACACCAAAAAAAAGTTAAAACTGAAAAAAAAAAAAAACAACAAAATGTGGCAGGAAGATGACAGAATATTATTCAGCCTTGAAAAAAAAAGTTGGGGGCTGAAGAAATGGCTCAGTGGTTAAGAGCACTGGCTGCTCTTGCAGAAGACCCGGTTAAGTTCCCAGCACCCACATAGTTGCTAACAACCATCCATAACTCCAGTTCCAGGGTACCCGGCGCCTTCTTCTGACCTCTGTGGACACTGCACAACACTGTGCACTTATACACATGCAGGAATACACTCAAACAACAAAAAAAGTGAGGCATGATGGCACTCAGCAGGCTGACGCAGGAGTACCACAAGTATAACACCAGCCTGCACTAGTGAGATTGTCTTAAAATAAAACTTAGAAAACACGAGAAAGATGTATACTGCAGCCACTATTTACCATTACAGGTCTTTGCTACTAGAAGAAATGGGGGAAAAACAGTACTAGAATGGCAAAAAAAGAAATCAAGGAGCTGGAGAGATGGCTCAGTGGTTAAGAGCATTGACTGCTCCTGCAGAGAACCCGGGTTTGATTCCCAGCACAAGTGTAACTCCAGTTTCAGGGGATCCAATGCCCTCTTTGGGGACCGCACAACACAGGTGCACTTACCCTCGAGCAATACACTCATATACATAAAATAAAAATAATATTTAAAAATGTACCGCCACAACCAGCATGTTTTTTAAAATAGAGTCTTGCTAGGCGTAGTTGTGCACACCTGTAAACCCAGACTTGAGAGGCTGAGGCAGGAAGACTACCATGAGTGGGGTTAGCTACATACTGAAAACAAGAAACGGAGTGTAGGTTGGGGAGATAGCTCCCTCAGTAAAGTGCTTGCTGCTCAAGCATCAGAACCTGAGCTCAATCGCATCTATATATGTATGAATGAGATATGTATATGTGTATATATATATATATATATATATATATGTATATATATAAACATACATACATACATACTGGGAGAATCTCCTGCCTTAACCTTCAGGTTGTAGGGATGACAGGCTTAAATATGCCACACACCTTGTGTGTGTAATGTGCAGCTGTGTATGAATGTTTGAGTATGTGTTAGTACATGTGTACACACATGGTTGATGGTGGGTCCTTTTTGACTGCTCTCCACCTTATATATTGCAGCAGGGTCTCTCACTTGACCCTAGAGTTTGCTGATTTTGTTCTGGGGATCCCCAGTCTCTGCCTCACAAGACTGGGATTGCAGGCAGGTTGCCATACCACTTGCTGGGGATGTGAGCCCCCATCTTTATTTTTGCACAGCAAGCACTTTATCCACTGAGTCATCTCCCGAGCCCTTGAGTAAGAAAAAATTATAAACTTCAGATAAATTATGACAATAAATATAGACTTCTGCTTCTAGCCATGCTAGTATCAGAAATCAAATATGCTTCCTGCTTTAAATTAGAAAAATGAACAAAATACATAGAACAACTTCAAGATCCTGGACCATAAGCAGATAAGAGTGCAGGGGGGAGTAATGGAGTAGGCCTGCAACTGTGCCAGACTACTGCTTGGAAAGCACAACCAGGCTAGGGAGGAACAACAGCTTCCAAATCTCAGTGATCTGGGCTGGCAACATGGCAGAGTGCTGAGAGGCAAAGGCACAGCCAGCAGCCTGGAGACTTTCCCATGGGCCTCCTAATCTTTGGCTGAGTAGTAAAATGTACGTAAGGAAATTACCCAAAGTTAAAGGAAATAGAAACACAGAAATGAGTCCTGGAAAGTCCTCAGTACAATCTATAATCTCATCATCCAGAATGAAAGGATTTTTGTTGTTTGGAGGCAGCTTCTGGCTCTACAGCCCAGGCTAGCACAGATCTCTCAATTCTCATTTCTACCTCCTGAGTGCCGGGATGACAGATATCACCACTATACCCAACTTGAAGCCATTTTGTTTGAAGTGTGTGTGTGTGTGTGTGTGTGTGTGTGTGTGTGTGTGTGTGCAGTTGCCAAAGAGGTCAGATGGATCCCCTGGAGCTGGAGTTATGGGTAGATGTGAGTACTGGGAACTGAACTTGTATCCACTAGAAGAGCAACAAGTGTTCTTAACTGCTGAGTCAACTCTCAAGCTCCTCCTTTCTGCTTTTTTGAGACAGTCTCATATAGCTCAGGCTGGCCTTGAACCTGTGATCCCCCAACTTCACTTCCCATTATGTGTGCCACCACGCCTGGTTTACATGACATTTTTCTAAGGAACCCAGAAAAAAAATCATATAGAGTAATGAGGATGATAGCAAACTTCTCACAAGGAAGCATCTTTGAAAAGGCTGGAGAGATGGCTCAGTGCACATACTACACTTGCAGAGGACCTGAGTTTGGTTCCTAGCACCATGCTGGCTTGCTTACAACCACCTATAACTCCAGCTCCAGAGATCTTGTACCCTCCTCTGAATTCCCCAAGCACGCCTACTCATGTGCATATAACCATTCACAGATACACACATATATAAATAATAAATAAAATAATTTATTTGTGTGTATGGGTGTTTTGCCTGCATGCATGTAAGTGCACCTGTGCCACGCAAAGCCTACAGAGGCCAGAACTGGAATTACAGATGTTGTTAGTAGTCATGTGGGTTCTAAAACTCCAGCCTGGGTCCTCTGGAAGAGCAGCCAGTACTCTTAACCCCTGAGCCATCTCTCTAGCCCCCATACCTAATTTAAAAATAATAAAAATGTTGGGCATGGTAGCCTTTAATCCCAGCACTCAGGAGGCAGAGGCAGGTGGAGCTCTGTGAGTTCAAGGCCAGCCTGGTCCACATAGTGAGTTCCAGGACAGCTGAGGCCATAGGAAGACCCTGTCTTAACAAGACAAAAATAAATAAATGAAAAATAAAAATAATAAAAATAAGGAGCGTGGAAAGATGGCTCCTTAGTTAAGAGCACTGGTTGCTCTTCCAGAGGACCTGAGTTCAGTTCCCAGCACTCACATAGAGTAGCTCACAACTGCTTGTAACTCTAGACTCCAGGATGATCTGACACCTCTTGTTTCCATAGGCATGTTCATGTGCATGAACACCCCTCCATACACATAATTTAAAATAATAAAATATTTTTTAAATAATAAAAATAGCCAGGCGTGCACATCTTTAATCCCAGCACTCAGGAGGCAGAGGCTGGTGGATCTCCGTGGATTCAATGCCAACCTGGTCTATATAGTGAGTTCCGGGATAGTTAGGGCTACAGAGACACCCTGTCTCAAAACAAACAAGGAAACAAAGTGGGGAAGACAGATATATTCCTTATTTTAATTGTGGTGATGATTTCACAGTTGTATATACCTGCCAAAACTCATCAAATCAAATACTGCAGTTTACTGTAGACCAATTATAGCTCAATAAAGAAATTATTAAAAACAGGCCTGGAGATATGATGGTTCACTAGTTATGACCACTGGCTCCTTTTGCAGAGGATCTGGGTTCCATTCCTAGCACCCACATGGTGGCTAACAACTGTCCATAACTCCAGTTCCAGGGGATCTGATGCCCTCTTCTGATCTCTACAGGCACTGCATGAGTGTGGTACAATTATACACATGAAAGCAACAGACTCATAATACACATAAAATTAAAATAAATAAAAATTTTAAATAAATAAATGTATTTTTTTTTAATTAAAAAGGTGTCTGGAGAAACAGCTCAGTGATTAAAAGTACACACTGCTCTTGCAGAGGACCCAAGTTCAGTTCCTAGCACCCACACTGGGTAGCTCCCAACCCTTTGGAACTCTAGCTCCAGGGGATCTGACAGCCACATACAGACCCAAACACATACACATAATTAGAAATAAAAATAAATATTTTATAGAAACTAAAAGGAAAACAACTGCAGGCACTAATGGCTTTGCTAATAAGTTCTACAAGGGAACCAAGGAGGGTGGGGGAGATGGCTCAATCAGTAAAATGCTTGTTGTTCAAGAGTGAAGATCACGTTCAGATTACTAGCACCTGGTAAAAAAGTTAGGCCTGGCAGTAGCACATGCCTGTAATACGAGTGCCAAGGAGGGAGACAGGTTGATCACTGAGTCTAGCCAAATCGGTGAGCTCCAGGTTCAATTTTTTAAAAAAATGGACTGAACCAAAAAATAAGGTGGAACACTTGCTGCTCCTACAAAGGACCTGGGTTCAGCTCACAGCACCCAGAGTGGCTCACAACTGTCTGTAACTCCACTTCCAGGGAATCTGAACACCCTCTTCTGGCCTCCTTAGGCACCAGGCACAGATTTGGTACAAATACATGGAGGCCCAACAATCATACACATTAAAAATACATAGATCAGTTTTTTTAAGGTGAAGAGTGACTAAGGAAGACACCCAATGTCAATTTCTGGCCTCTACACATACATATGTTTGAGCACCCATGCATCCAAATGCATATGTATACACATATATACATCACACACACACACACACACACACACACATAAGAAGAATAAAAGAAAGAATACCAATTCTAAACAAATTCCAGAAAGCAGAAGCAGAGGAAGTACTTGCCAACTCATTTTATGAGGTCAGCATTATACTGATGCCAAAATCAAAGGCATTACAAAAAAGAGGACAGAAGAGAGGGAAGAGGGGAGGAAGAAAGGGGAAGGAAGGGAGGGGGAGGGGAGGGGAAGGAGGGAGAGGATTACGGAGCCAGGCATGATAGTACATGCCTATAGTGCCAGGTTAGGCAAGAGGAGCCGGAGTTCAAGATCATCCTTAGCTACATAATGAGTTCAAGGTCTATCTGGGCTACTAGTAAGATATGACATACTGAAGGAATATTTAACATAAACTAACCACAACATTCTATGATAGAATATTTATGCACTAATACTAGAAATAGAAAAATGGATGTGTATAACTGTATATATGCACAGAGAAATGTTGAAGATAGAGACTGTGGATCATATTTACTTTATTCTTTAAACTTCTATTGCCTGAATTTTTGTGATGGACATAAATTTTACAATACAATAAAGTTCATTTTGAAAATGTAATGCATATTCCTTAACCAAGGGTCTGAAAGCTGCCAACATCAGAGCCAAGGTCAGATGACTAAAGTGACAAAACACGGCACTGCTGCTCCCCAGTAACTGTTCTCATATCAACTCTGTGTTCGCATCTGGGAGTAAGCAAACAGTTCTCCAGACCAGCATACCTTCCCTCCCTGCAAGGCACAAAATTCAAAAGCTCAAACCAGTCTCCCTGATAACATAAGGCAACTTTTGTTCCACATATGTATAATAAAGGTGATACAGGGGGCTAGGGATGTAGTAGTAACCCTTTAGCACAAGCACTCTCCTCTGCCAAGAGGCAATGGAAACAAAAGCAGCCTCAGTCTGGCACAAGGTCAAAGCACCCGTCATTCTCCTTTGAATGAGGATGTTGTTCCCCTAGAATATCCTAGACTTCTTACCAATTTGTCTTAACCACATTTCTCTATTCCTGGGAAAAAAATAAATATGCCAGAATTCTTGGTTCTGACTTCAACTTAACCCTCCTAGTGGTCACCTGCTTTATCACCTACTTTCTTGGAGGCAGGGGCAGGAAATCTACTGGAAGTCAGTGTGCCTCTGGCTCTCTTTCCTAACTTCTGGCACTTGTTTTCTCTACACCCGCCTTGAATCCTAGCCTCCTGTGCCTACTAACCTGGCCTTTTCTGATGAGCTGCTTCCCAAAGCCTTCCATTTATAAGACACCTCATCTGAAATTCAATCTCATCTCCTCCAACTTTAAATCAAAGTTGTATAAGTGGTAAGCTAAAGTGTAATCAAACTCAGATGTGCCCTTAATTTTTTTTTTTTAAGTGTATGTTTTCCTTACATGTATATGAGTGCCTGTGGAAGTCAAAAGAGGGTGTCAGCTTCCCTGGAACTGGAGTTAGGTGGTTGTTAGCCGCCATGATGATTTTGGGACTTGAACCTGTAAGAACAGCTAGTGCTCTTAACCACTGAACCATCTCTCCAGACTTTTGAGCTTAATTTTATTCAGCCCCAACATTTGAAAGTTCTAAAGACTATCGAGGCATGGTAGTGCATGCCTTTAATGTGAGCACTCAGGAAGGTAAGGTTAGTGGACTTCTGTGAATTTGAAGCCAGTCTGGTTTACATATCAAGTTTCAGACCAGTCAGGGCTACATAGCGAGACCCCATAAAAGAAAAAGTTCTGAAACTAGTTACAAGATTTACTAAACACTGGGGCTGGAGAGATGGCTCAGTGGTTAAGAGTACTGACTGCTCTTACAGAGGACTCAGGCTGGATTTCTAGCGCCACATGGCAGCTAATAACTATCCATACTCCAGTTCCAGGAGATCCAATGACCTCTCTGACCTCCTCAAGCATTTCACAACATGGAAACATGCAGGCAATACACTCATACACATAAAAATAATTTAAAATATCAATAAATAAAACACTGAAAAAAAGTTATTAAATGTCATTAGGCTAGATACAGTGGCACTGGTCCCAAGCCTCAGCTATTTGGGAAACTGAGAAAGAATGATCACTTGAGTCTCTAGGAGTTCAGGGTCAGCTTAGGCAACATAATGAAAGACGGTCTCAAAAAAAATAAAGGGGCTGCAAAGATGACTCAGTAATTAAGAGCATTTGCTCCTCTTACAGAGGACCACAGCTCAATACCCAACACCCACATTAAGTGGCTCACAATCTCCTGTAACTCCATTTCCAGGGGATCTGATTCCCTCTTCTGGCCTCTGTGGGCACCAGGCATGCATGTAGTACACATCAATTCATGTAAGCAAAACACTTATACACATAAAATTTAAAAATCTGAAAAATAAATAAGTCATTAAGGTGGTACTCATAAGCTACTTGTGTTCTATGACAAAAATAACTCTTAAAAATGGTAAGTTTTATGTCATGTCTATTTTACAATTCTTTTAAATTGAGAGGTAGGAGAAGAGCAGACTCAAGGCCAATCTGGACTACACAGGCATGTCAAGGCCAGCCTGGACTACACAGCAAGCCCTGATCTTAAAACAGTAACAACAAAAGCCACAGACCATACAAAGAGACCACACATACACAAAATCAGGATGTTCAAGTAAAAATTTAACAAGATTTTAGGCTTTATTTGAAAAAAATCGTATCTGAAAATTTTGGAGCTATATTATTGCATGAAAATCATTTCTTTACCACTGACCTGCCACAAACATCTTTTATTTAATGTCTTGAGTTTCTGACTTGAGCTCTAAACTAGAAAGTCACTTTTTATAGCAAGCTCTCTAGGGTCAGTTACCAACTGGGCAAGGTAAAGGTCAACACACCTCAGTAACTGAATATAAACACTAGCACCTTTAAGACCATCACTAAGGGTACTGGGTGGACATGATGGTACACACCTCTGATCCCCACACTTTGGGTGTGGAGGTAGGAGGAACAGGAATTGAAAGCTCCTTCAGCTAAATAGAAAGTTTGAGGTTAACCTGGATTGAAACTCTTGTTTAAAAAAAAAAAAAAATCCAAAAAAACCCCCTAACAACCACAAAAACCTAAAGGGGCTGGTGGAGATGTAGTTCTATGATCAAAGATCAAAGATTTGCCTTCTGGGGGCTGGAGAGTTGGCTCAGTACTTAAGAGCACTGGCCGGTCATGTAGAGGAGCTGAGTTTGTTCCCAGCATCCACATGGTGGCTAACAACCATCGGTAATTCCATTCTGGGGGATCCGATGCTCCTCTTCTGAAACTCTGTGGGACACTGTATGACATAGGTGCACTTAAATACATGCTGGCAATACACTCATAGGCATAAAATAATAAATATTTTTTAAAAAGATTTGCCTTCCAGGCCTAACAAGTGAAGCAGGGAGAGAAAAAAACACAAAACAACTAAACGGAATGCCGGACACACAGCTTTTCCTTTCTCTATCTAGTTTAAAATTTTGTTCTTCACTCATTCATGAAGGCTTCTCCATCAATCCTACTTCCTTCTTTTGTGTTCTAGAACACTTAGCATCTGCATGCATTGTTATTGATTTTGTATGCATGTATCCCATTTGTCCAACAGAACAGAACAGAAGATCTCATTCATTCAACAAATACAAAACAGCTACTCTAGGCCAACTAGACTGCTTTAGGCCCTGAGGGATATGGTGACGAACCAGCAGACAAGGTCCCTGCCCTCATATTATTTTCCAATGGGGAAAGTAGACATGCAGAGAAAGAGTATATCAGACACTGATAAACAACTTTAGAGGCAACGTGAAGCAGGGTAATGATCTATGGAGTGGATGGGTGAGATGCGGGCCACTTTCTGCCTAGAAGAGGCAGTGAAAACTTCTTTTAAAAAGATCAAGTAGAGACCTGAACTCTTAAGAGAGCAAGCCATGAGAAAACCATGGCGAAGAGCACTCCAGCCAAAGGGAACAACAAATACAAAGCTCCAGTTTCAGGAACAGAAGCACAGGTATGCCTGAACCAGAAGAAGTACTACGGTCTGGGTATTTACTGTGCCCCCCAAAAGTTCATATATTGAAGATTTGCTCCCTAGCTGATAGCACTACTGAAAGGTGACTGCATCATGAAGGTGCTAACTTCATCAATGCTTTTATCTACTGATGGGTTCATACTGAAGGGGCTGGGAGGAGGTGGGGTCTGGTTGGAGGAAGTAGGTCACCACAGGCATTTTAAGGATCCTGCTTGCTCTGGCTCTTTATAGTCTTATGTTCCTCTGCTTCCTGACTGCTATGAGGTAAGCAGCTCTGCTGTCCCATGTCTTTCCACCATGATGCCCAGAAAAACCAGTCAGCCAGAATAGACTGAAACCTCTAAAACTGTCTGACAACATAAGCCCTTTTTCCTTTAAATTACTTCTCTCAGATACTGGCAGTGATGAAAAGCTGCCTAACAAGGAAGGACAGAGATGAGGTTAAGAAGTAAGAAGGAGAGCTAGAAAGATGGCTCAGTGGTTAAGAGCACTGCTCTTTCAGAAGAATTGGGTTTGGATCCCAGCATCCATATGGCAGCTAATAACTATCTGTAACTCCAGTTCCAGGAACTTCAACGCTCTCTTCTGGCATCTTTGAGCACTGTATGCATGCAGTGCACTTACATTCCTAAAGTCAATACACTCAAACATATAAAAAAATAATTAAAATCATAATTTATTTTTTTTAAGTAAGAAGGGATACAGACTCTATGGGTGATCACTTGTCTACACTTTCTAATATTTCAAAGGCCAGCATTCAAAAAAATTCAGTTTTATTATCATTTATCAGTTTGAAAACCCCGTTATTTTTTATCCCAACTGTCTTGCTACTGGATGTCAACATTTCTTTCATGTTTCTTTCATTTCCTCCAATGAATAGTTCTTTGCACTATCATCTGACACCTGAACCACTTACCCCTTTAATGAAGGTGGGTTTGTCCTTTATGCCAAAGTTCCAGAGCATGATATCTCCCCCTTTGGAGCCCACAGCCACGGTGCTGGGATGAGTTGGGTGCCATGCCAAGGATGTAGTCCTCCTGTCAAAGGGAGTGGCTTTTTGGAATACCTGGTAAGAAGCCAGAGACTGCAAAAAGGACGTCTGGAGACTCTAATACAGAGGAAAAAAGAAGTTGAATTAAAACTCAATTCCTGGGTAAAATGTCCGTCTCTAGCTCCTTCAGAGATGAGCCCTAAGATCAAAAGGGAAGCTTCCAGGCCTTGGGCAGGAACTATCTGCAATGCAGGTGGTTGAAGTGTCATATACCTCTAATGTCAGCACTTGGGGAGGCACAGGCAGACAGATTTCTGTGAGTTCGAGGCCAGCCAGGGCTACATGGTGAGACCCTTGTCTCAAACAAACACTAAAAACCAAATCTGTAATGCATGTGAACTAATCTTGGAAAGCAAAAGGACAGAATGCATTCCAGTGGGATGTTTACAGGGTAAAACTTTCCTCCTTGACTGAGTGTTCAGTAGGCCACTCAATATGGTGGCGTGACCTGACGACACTGGCAATCTGTTGAAGCAATTCATCATCTAATTAGAACATGCATGAAGCTATGAAAAGTTATGCAGATCTTTGAGCACTTCAGACAGGAAACACCTCACCTGCTGCAGTGATGGCCAGGTGGCTCTGCCCAATTTATGCTGGTGGAGAGTTCTGATGATGCTGCTACTCCGTGAAGGGACCTGAAGGCTAGCCAACTCTGCCAAAAGGCAACATGAGTCACATCTCCTGCTGGAACCTGCCAAGAAGAGCACATACATTTTCCTCTCCACAATCTCAAGAAAGGTTTGCAGCTGAAACCTCTTGCTGTTTCACTCAGC
Organism: Eospalax fontanierii; assembly: GCA_035773235.1. NCBI lineage: Eukaryota > Metazoa > Chordata > Mammalia > Rodentia > Spalacidae > Eospalax > Eospalax fontanierii. The sequence goes on from CM069526.1 coordinate 18,568,748, forward strand.
ATGGCCAAGCTCCCTCATCATTTTCTAAAAGTCTTTCCAGGGACTGTTTAGTCTCACTCAACCAAGAAAAAAAATGAGTAGATATCTGACCCTTCTCCAAAATACTCCTCCAGCGATTTCGAAGTGAAACTAAATATGATCTTGCAAGGTTCTTGAGAACTGAGCCAAAGAGATACACAATAAACTGCACTGTGTGGGATGGAAAATTAGTTGGAGTTGAGGAAAGATTTTAAAATCATATATAATGTAAAATAAAAAGTTTCAGGACAGTATAGAAGAAATTGCTTAGGAAAGGAAGCTTGTTTAATGTTATGTTAAAATAATGTAGCAGCAGCCTGGTGTGGTAGTTGGTGCGTGACTGTAATCCTGGCACTCAGAAGCTGCAGCAGAAAGACCTTGAATGAGGCCAGCCTGGGCTACATAGAATATCCTGTATCAAAAGAATAAAAAACCACAAGGCTAGGCTGGGTGGCAGTCACCTTTAAATTCCAGCACTCCCAGCACTGGGGAGGCAGAGGCAGGAGTTAATTCTGTGAGATTAAGGCCAGTCTGGTCAAGATTGTGAGTTCCAGGCCAGCCAGGGCTACATAGTGAGACCCTGTCTCAAACAACAACAACAACCAGGAATCCAAAACAAAAGGTAATAATAATATAATGTGCAACTAACACTAGTGGAAACCAGAATCCACTAGAGTTTAGAAAAGCTCTAAATTGTGGTACTTCTGAGGTGGTAAACCAAATTATAGTGGGAATCCACTAACTCTGGATCACCAGGATTGGGGTGGACCCAACCTTGCAAGTCCTTCCTCTGGGCAACTTTCCTTTTTTCTCATGGACAAAAGTCACTTCATCCACTCCCACATCCCTTCTAGCTCCAGGTTCAAACCCTTGTAACTCCTGAGAAGGAACTTTCTAGGACGGAAGGAAACTTCTCAGACTCTGGTCGTGGATACCCAAGGACCTACAGCTAGCAACCCTGACAATGGACATCCAGCAACCACAGCGGTGGGCGAGATAGGAGTGCTAGAACCTGGTGTGTAAAAATTCCGGAACAAAGAAGGAATGTGGGAACGAGCTCATCAGCTCATCAGCTGCTTCCCAGCACCGGTCGCGGATGTGGGGGCAGTTAACCCTAAACTCCACTATCCGTAGTCCGGACGGACTGGCAGGTGGAATGAACAGCCTGAGGCCGAAGCTCAGAGACAGCCAACTCTCTTTGCGTCCTCGAAACCTGGACTCGAACCCCAGCCGTGCCCCAAAATAAAATCCTAGCCCGAGGCGTCAGCCACCCGGGGCTGACCCACGAACCAGGCGCGAGCACCTCGGCCCCCGCTCTAGCCTCGGGCGTGAGCATCCCAAACCACCGGCAAGCTAAAGCAGCAGCGCAGGCTGTACCGGGGCTCGGCGCACGAGGCTTCTTGGTCTCGGGCTCCAGCTCTCTGAGACTTCTGACGCTCTTGGTCTTGAGGCGCACCGTGATGTCAGGGGGCTTCTGGGTTTCCGGACGTTTCTTGGGAGCCATGACGTAATTACCGTGGAGATGTTAAGCTTTACAGCGAAATCATGGAGCGAGGACTGAACAACCTCTGAGCAGAAAACAGGAGCGCATTTCAAAACAGCACAGGTAGGCAGGCTAAAACAACTTCGCGCCAAACCAGCCAGGGGCTGCTCGGCGTTTAGCCGCGCCCCGCCCACCCCTGCCCAGCCCGCCCCTCGGGATGCCCAGCCCGCCCCCTCGGGATGCCCAGCCCGCCCCTCGGGATGCCCGCCCACTCACGATACCCCTCCCCCTAGGAACTGCCCCGTGCCCTCAAAACTGGTCAGCTCGCCTCTCAGGATGACTCGCTCCGCTCAGAACTGCCTTTTCACCCCCTCAGACTGCTCCGCCTTCTCAGGACTATTTGCCCCCTGCTGGGCCCCTCGGGTTCCCGCCCTTCTAGGTGTTCACCACTTCCGGGAGGGCGGGCAGGTGAGAGAGCGAGCAGCTGCAGGGAGGGAGGCAGAGGGTGTCGGGGCCCAGCGATGGAGATGATTTTTAAACCTCCGAAGAAGCGAGAGGTCTCTGTGCTGGGCGTGCTAAAACTCGAGCTAAACTATGGAAATGGCCAAAGGTCCTCGGTCGTCCTTGCTTGCCAGACGAATAGCTGCAGCTGCTTTGCCGAGCACAGCTTGAGCTTTGATTCCCTCGCCTCACACAGAGAAGGCCTACTGGTGGCGCGCCAGGCTGGTGCAGTTCCCACCGCTAAGGAGGCTGAGCCTGAAGATGGCGTTGTGTCCTGCCTGGGCTACCGAAGCCTTGTAGGCTTGGATAAGAATTAGGTCTGCTGTGCTATTGCACAGCCAGAGGCTGTGGATAACGGTAAAGTGCTCTGTGCTTCAAAAAATAAGGATTTTGAATGTTTGCACTATAACCGATAACTGAAGAGATATGTTCAACCCGATTTTCAAAGTGCACAATATATACGTGAATCAAAACATCACATGATACTCCATAAATATGTATAATTTTTGTTTTGTGTAGCTTAAAATTTTTTGAAGAAATTTTAAGAGAAGACAAAACGTAGAAGAAAAAATAGGTACCGTAGAAAGGTTAAAACTCTTCCACTTTTTAAGGGTCTGTATTTGGGTCTAAGAAACAGACGAAAGGTTTGGAGGCTGGGGAACTGGCTTAGTGGTTATGAGTACTTACTACTCAAGTAAGAACCTGAGTTCCGATCTTTAACACCCATGTATAAAAAGCTGGGCATGACTGTGTACCCATTATGCAGATGTCATAAGACAGGCTTAAGGACAGTTGTAAAACAGTGACTAGAAAGATTATGGTGGAAAATCATAGAAGATTCAGCTATTTAGTGTTTTTTTCAGGTCTATTTCAGTGTGTCTCAGCCACTGATGATAAGAATGTTCTTTTTCTAGCCCTGTGTAGTGGCTCATGCCTGTAATTAGCACTCAGGAAACTGAGGCAGAAGGATTACTGTCAGTTTGAAGGCCAACCTGGGCTATATAGTGTGTTTAAAAATAAGTAAAATGGGTTGGAGAGATGGCTCGGTGGTTAAGAGCACTTGCTTCTCTTCCAGAGGACCCAGGTTTGGTTCCCAGCACCCACATGGTGGCTCACAACTATTCATAACTCCAGTTCCAGGAGATCCAGCGCTGACTTCTGGCCTCCAAGGGTACCAGCCACACATATGGTATACATACATATATGCAGGTAAAACACTCATACACATAAAATAAATCTTTAAAAACAAAAACAACAGTAGGGGGTGGGGATATGGCTCAGTGGTAGAGTGTTTGCCTAGCATGCCTGAGGCCCTAGGTTCAATCTTCTACACACATACCCACACCCCCCCCACACACACACCAAGATTTTGGGGGCTGGAGATAGACCTCAACAGTTATGAGCACTTACTGCTCTTCCAGAGGATCCAAGTTCTATTCCCAGCACCCACATCTGGTAGCTCATGACAACCTGAAGCTCCAGCTCCAGGAGATCTGACACTCTGGGCTCCTGAGGCATCTGCCCTCATGTGCACATAACACTCCCACATACACATGGTTAAAAAATAAAAGTACATCTTTAAGTTTGGGTCTAGTCACTCGTGTCTTTAATCCCAGTACTTGGAGGCAAAGGCAGGTGAATCTCTCAGAGTGTGAGCCTAAGCCCAGCTTGGTCTATGTAGCAAATTCCAGGTTAGCTACAGCCGTAGGGAGACCCAGTCTCAAAACACAAAGCAAAACAACAACAACAAAACAAACAAAAAAAGAACTCTTTTTGGTCCAAGGAAGGGGCACCTATCTCATGGGAAATATAATCTACTTTAAATGGAAGTATGTGCCTACTCCTGAATGTCTCCAGTCCAAAGCAAATCTTCATCTCCTTGAATTCTCTCCCTAAATCATCTGACATATGGTTTGGAGAGATGGCCCAGAGGTTAAGAGCACTGGCTACTCTTGGAGACCAGGGTTCTGTTCCCAGCACCCACATGGTAGCTAACAGCCGTTTGTAACCCCAGTTCCTGGGACACCAATACCCTCTTCTGACTTCCATGCACAATGCACAACATGGGTGCACTTACATATATGCAGGCAAAACACTCATACACATAAAATAAGGGGACTGGAGAGATGGCTCGGTAGTTAAGAGCACTTGTTCTAGAGGACCTGGGTTCGATTTCCAGCACTCACATGGCAGCTAACAACTATCCGTAACTCCAGTTTCAGGGGACTCCAATGTCCTCTTCTGTCCTCTATGGGTATTGCATGACACGGGTGCACCTAACATACAGGCAATATACTCATAAACATAAAATAATAATTTATAACCAGGCATAGTGGCACATGCCTTTGATCCCAGCACTCAGGGAGGCTGAGGCTGGCTGATCTCTGTGAGTTCAAGGTCAGCCTGGTCTACATAGCAAGTTCCAGGACAGCTGGGGCTACAGGGAGACCCAGCCTAAAAAAAAAAAAAAAAAAAAGACCAATAAATAAATAGATAAAATAAAGATAATTTTAAAAATTTTAAATATATACATATAATAATTACAACATTAAATCATCTGACATGTGTCAAATGTAATTTTTGTGGGGGATCTCTTTGAGACAGTGTCTCCCTGTTTAATGGGGAGGGTGGTAGGCCAGATGGTTTAACAGGTAAGTCCCTAAATTCAATCCCTAGAACCCTTGCAAAGGTGAAACTGGCTCCACAGAGCTGTCCTCTCACCTCTGCACATGCTCCCTGGCTCGCCTTTACTCATACACACAGTAACGAGTCTTTGAAGTGTCCCTTCTGTGCGCCCCTTCCTTCCCCCACCTTCTACTTCTGCCTGTCACATCCCATTGTTTTTTAAATTGGTCTTTATTGCCCTTCACAGTGGCCAATGCATACTATGTGGGAGGTGGGGCATGGCTCTAAGAGAGTGTTAGAAAGGATGTCGAGGGTGTGACCTATGTCGGATGATTTAATGTTTCATTTATTATTTGTGAGCAATGGGCACCTGCTTTGTACATACCAGCAAAGCACTTCGATTGGGGTCGTGTTTTTTGAGGCACTGTTAACCCAGAGTCTGCTTTGGTTCTTTATTTCATAATAAAAGTGATGCCTGGTGGCTTGATGTCATCCATTCCCAGCTGATGAGCCATCGGGTGCAAGATGGATAAGCATATTGATTTCATATGTTAATGCTGCTAATCTGATGAAGGAGTGCATGGTTTAACATTGCTCCAGTTTCATACTATGACATGAAACCCCCTTTACAGATGTTTTGTACTTTTTGTGGTGCTACTTTATTTTTTTAATATTTTATTTATTAATTTTATATGTATGGTTTTTTTTTTTGCCTGCATGTATGTAAGTGCACCATGTGCACCCAGTGCATAGCAGAGGCCAGAAGAGTATATCAGATCTTTTAGAACTAGAGTTATGAACAGTTGTTAGCTGCCATGTAGGTGCTGGGAATTGAACCCGGGTCCTCTGGAAGAACAGCTAGTGTTCTTAACCACTGAGCCATCTCACTAGTCAAAATTTATTTATTTATTTATTGATTGATTGATTGATTGTTTTGCCTGCATGTAAGTATACCTATGTGTGCAATGCCAGTGGAGGCCAGAAAAAGGCGTTGGATTCCCTGGAACTGGAGTGATTGTGAGCCACTGTGTGGGTGCTGGGAACAGAAACTGGGTTCTCTGTAAGAGGAGCAGGTACTCTTAACTGCTGAGCCATCTGTGGTACTACTTTTAACATGAAGCATCACAAAGCAACTCCTTCAAAAGCTGCTGGTTGCAGCAAATCAAGGTCTCCTGTTCACATTGGAAGCAGGGCAGACCATGAGCATGACCCTAAATAATCCCAGTTTCTTTGATCTGCAGAACAATATGTGGCTTTATTGTGGTGTTTTCTAGAACAGATTATATAGCTCAGTGGGAAGAACATTATACTTAGACTCTGTGACCTTGAACTCATCATTTCACTTTTCTATGCTTTAGTTTCCTGGTCACAAGTTGAAAGGAGGGGGACTAGAAGGGTCTTTGGATCCCTTTCAGTGTTAGAAACTGTGAACTCATGAGCTGTTAGAAAATCAGCACAAGCCAGGAATCTAAATTCATCTCTCTCTAGACTGCCTGTAGGAAGTTTCCATCTAGTAGGAATCATTGTCCTCGTGCAGGCTGATACATGACTTCAATTCTGTTCAAGCTGTCTATGAATTTAAACACTTGGCTGAGTCTGCAAAACCTTCCATAATTCACATAATGATGCATGCAGACTTCCCTCACACACTTACTGCAGTTGGTGGTTTGTAAATGACAGGCTCAGGGATTCTGCAGAGTTTGCAGAGGACTGAAGTTAGATTCCTCCAAAAGAATCGGAAACAGACTGAGTAGAACTCAAGCATTCAGAGTTCTTGTTGCTTGGCATCTCCAAAACATGTTCACCTGTCCAAATATGAACAAATTAATAGCAATGTTAAATGAAGGCCTGTCTCTTACCCTTTGGGGGTATTGAATGTTATATTAAAAACTATAATTTGAGAAATTTAAATCAGACACAAAAACCTCTATCAGCCATCTTGCTGCAAATTTCTTTGAATAATTTTGTTGTTGAAAATATTTTTAATATTTTATGTATATATTTTTAAAATATTTTATTTATTATTTTTATTTTATGTGTATGAATGTATTGCCTGTAGGTTATATGTAGATAGGTACACCCCTGATGTGCAACGCCCTTGGAGGTCAAAAGAAGGTGTCAAATCTCCTGGAACTGGAGTTACAGATGGTTGTTAGTCACCATGTGGGTGTTGGGAATTGAATTTGGGTCATCTGCAAGAGCAGCCAGCCCCTGAAAATAATTTTAATATTTTTTTATTTTACATGTATAAGTGTGTTGCCTACATGTGTATAAGTGCACCCATGTTGTGTAGTACCCTCAGAGGTCAGAAGGGAGTGTTGGATCCTCTGGAACTGGAGTTATGGTTGTTAACTGCCATGTAGGTGCTGGGAATCAAACCTGGGTCCTCTGCAAGAGCAACAGTGCTCTCAACTGCTGAGTCATCTCTCTAGCCCCTGAAAATATTTTTAAAAGGGGAGAGAGAGATAACTCAGTTAAGTGCTTACCATACAAGCATAAGAATCTAAATTCAGATCCCCAGCACCAACATAAAAAGCTAGGTACGGTGGCGTTCACTTGTAATCCCAGTGCTGGGAAGCAGAAACAGAAGGATCCTTGATGCTCACTGACCAGCCAACCTCACCCAATTGGTGAACCCAGGTCCCAATAAAAGACTTCACCTCAAAAAAACAAGGTCAATGGCTGTGAGGGACAACATGAGGCTGTCCTCTGGCCTCCACACATATATACAGGAACATACAAACATACATACACACACACACACACACACGCACACATTTTAGTGAATATGTTAAGTACAGCTAATGATGGCTTTCAGTTTGGAGCTGCATGTTTTTCTAGCTATGACAGTTAACAGGTATCAAAGTAAGTTCTTCGACTATTGGCAGCTGATCACCACAGATGGATGAGTTGATATTCTTTAAAGGAGTGATGCTAGCAGACAGGCTGAAGAGGCTCCAGTGGATGAACTCACAGCAAGAGATAGTTGCATACACAAACATGACTCCATATGCTTTAACATATAAGAAAGAATTTATGAAATCCTGTGGGCGAGCTGTGGGGGTGCACAGATAGGGGAGATCTAAATATTATTAAAATGTAAAATCCACAAAATGCAATTAAAAATATACATTGAAAAATTTTTTAAATAAATTCCTTCAGGCTGAAGAGATGGCTTTAGCAGTTAAGAACATTGGCTGCCCTTGCGGAAGACCTGGGTTCAATCATCAGCACTCACTTGGCAGCTAACAGGATCTGACGCCCTCTTCTAACCTCCTTGGGCATTTCACGAGGGTGCACTTACATACATGCAGGCCATACACTCATACACATAAAACAAAAATAATAAATAAAATATGAAAAAATAAGTTCTTCTTAGACTAGGTAAACTTTGCATTATTTTATCACAAAAGTTAGAAGAATCTAGATTAAAAAAATGACCCCTACCTATAATCCTGGCACTTGGAAGATTGATGTAGGATGGTGAGTTTGAAGCTGTATAAACAACTCTAATTCCAGAACTGGAGGAAGAAGAGGGGGAAGAACAGGAGGAGGAAGGAAGAAAAGAGAAGAGAGACAAAGAGAAAAGTGCCAGGGAGAAGACTCAGCACTCGCTGGACAAGAGCACTCGCTTTGCAAGTATGAGGATCTGAGGCCAAGTCCCCAGCATCCACATAAAAAAGCTGGGCATGGTTGCATATGCTTGTAACCCCCATCATTGAGCAGTGCAGATCCTGAGAGCTCAACGACCAGCAGCTTAGTTGAATCATTGACCGTACAGTTCAGTGAGAGACTGTTTCAAGGGAATAAGGCAAGATCATAGAAGAACACACCCGAAGTCCTGTTCTGACCTCAACATGTGTGCCAACGAGCATGGGCACCCACACAGAAGCATTTAACACGCACACACACACACACACACACACACCACACACCACACACCACATCACATGAGAAAGAGAGAGAGAACAAGAAAGAAAAATAAAAATCAAAACAAAGAAATAACTAGGTCAAGGTGGTACATACCTGTAATACTAGAACTTGGGAAATGGAATCCAAGAGGATCAGGGTCAGAAGCTCAACTTTGTCTTTGGCTACATGTCAACTTCCAGGCCAGTCAGGGTTACACAGAGAGACCCTGTCTCAAAAAAAAAAAAAAAAAAAAAAAGGAATGAAAGAAAGAACGACTTAAAAAAGAAAAAACAAGAGCAAAAAAAGTCTACTTAATCTTTCTGAATAGTTGGTACATTTAAGTAACAATTAAAATCATGTTTAAGTTTTGGGGCTGGAGAGATGGCTCAGCAGTTAAGAGCACTTATTACTTTTCTAGAGGACGAAAATTTAGTTCCCAGCACCCCCATGGCAGCTAACAACCCTCTTTAACTCCAGTTCCAGGAGTTCTGACTCTGTGTTCTGGCATGACATGCCTGCATTTACATACATGCCAACAAAACACTCATATACATAAAATAAAAATAAATAATTTTAAAATTTTATTTCCTTCATATTTGAAAGTTGCTCATTTCTGTATATGACTTTTAAAATATACTAAAATATTGATATATATATATATGTAGATACATTTATGTGTGTTAGTGATAAAAAATATATTTTCGGGCTGAGAATGTAACCCATCAGTACATGTGCTTAGCATGCATGAGGCCCTGGGTTCGATCCCCTACACCACAAAACAAAATTACTTGTATATAATTTTGAGTAGCTTTGGTAATGTCAGACAGGTATGTAAAAACCAAAGCAAGCAAATAAACACCTTCCATCTTTACTGTGAGGGATAAGGAACCATCCATACACTAACTTAATGTCCTGTCATGAAACAGCATGGGAAAGGATGCCAGGGATCTTCTCCAGGCAACTAAATTTGCACAGGAATAGCCACAGTGCTAAAATATCTATTTGAAATACTTTGCAAACCTTTAAGTGTTCTGCAAATAGAAGTTGTTATATAATCTCCTGATTATGTGTCACTTACTGGTAAGGTCTGATAAAGATAGTGAAGGAGGTCTTTGCTGGTCTTAAGAACCCTAGCCAGGGGCTGGGACTGTAGCTCAGTTGGTAAAGTGTTTGCCTAGTTTGTATGAAGCCCTGGGTTGGAACACCAGCACCACATAAACTGGATGTGGGTAGTACATACCGGTGACATATACACAAGAGGATCAGGAGTCCAAGGTCTTTATTGGTTACCACATAGCAAGTTCAAGGTCAGCCTGAGATGCATTAGAGAGAGAGAGAAGAGGAGAGGGGAGGACAGGAGAGAGAGAGAATCATCAGTAGGATAACCGTTAACCATCAGCAGGGACTGTGATGCAGAGATTCAGTTATCAGGGGTTGAGTTCTCCCAGTATCCTCTACTCTTCTGACCCCAAGTTCTCGACCAAGGACTGCAGAAATCCCAAGTGGCAGAGGAAAATGATTCTCTGTGATACAGCCAAGAGCCAGTTTCCTATGGGTGGATGAGTCATGTGCTAGAGCTGGGAGAACTGCATTTACATTCCTTGCCATTCGTCCCACTCCTCTTTCCACTGCCTGGCTTTGCCTCCTGGCCATACTGTGACATTGTGACTCCAGAGGTGTGTGATAATAAAACTTGCCCAAGGAATGCTGGCCAAGTTTCTCCGTGTAGAGAAAAGAGTGGTTTGCTTTGTTAGCTGTGGTTCTTATTGATGAAGTCGGTAGTCTGGTGGGGCAAGGTGATGGTTATTGTACATTGTCAACTTCACAGACTCTAGAATTGCCTGAGAGATAGGCCTCTGGACATGCCTGTGTCTGATCATCCTGATCGTGTTAATTGAGGTGGGAAGACCCACCCACTGTGGGTGGCATCATTTCTTGACTGGAACTCTGGACTCTGTAGATCGGGAAAGGGGGCTGAGCAGCAGTAAGCATTCACTGCTTTCTGTCTCTTAACTATGGTTTCAATGTGGACCAGCTGCATCAGGCTCCTGCTGCCTTGGCTTCCCCAGCATGATGAGCTGTATTTTGAACTGTGAGTCAAGATAAACTCTTTCTCCCTAGTTGTTTTGTCAGAATATTTTATCACAGCAATGGAAAAGAAACAAATGTGGCTCAGTGGTTAAAAGCACTTCCTGCTCTTCCAGAGGATCTGAGTATAGTTCCTAGCACCCACAACCGGTGACTCCGAACCGCCTGTATCTCCAGCTCCAGGAGATCCTATATTATTTTCTGGCCTCTGATGGCCCCTGCACACATTGCATACGTTCACATAGATACACAAATTAAAAAGTTTAAAAATATATTTCAAAAATTAAACAAATCTACACACATCCTCCTGAAACTCTAAGGTCTGATCAGGCTTCCAGATGTTATTTATTTGGATTTTTGAAAGAAGGTCTCATATGACTCACACTGGCCTTAAACTTGCTATATAACTAAGGCTAGCCTTGAACTTTTGATCCTCTTGCTTCCACTTTCCAAGTGCTGAGATTTCAGACATGTGCTGCCACATCTGGCTCACAGACACATTTATTGTTTACTTCCCTTCATGTTCAACTATGCTTATGTCATATGAGTTCAGAATTGGAGAGTTTTATTATAATTATAGACAGTCTAGAAAACCAAAACACCTCTGAGTTGGCAGCGTGAGAGCTACTGATACATTTTGCAAAGAGATACACTTAGAAACTTCACGAAGAAAACCTGTGGAAGGTTGCCTGCCTTTAAAGCTCAAGACGCATTTGATGAACTTTTCAAGGCTAACATGAACTTTCCTTGACTTCCTAACAAGCCTTGCTTAGTGATTTGACTAATAGTCTCTGAAAAGATAAGTCCTCATCCTAATCCTTAGAGTCTGTGACTCCTAGCCTGTTTGGAAAGAGGGTCTTACAGATATAATTAAGGATTTTATTTTATTTAATGGTTTATTACTTCTAATTATGTGTATGTGTGTGTGTATTTGGGCTTGTGAGTGCAGGTGCCCAAGGAAGTCAAAGGCATTGGGTCCCCTGGAACTGGAGTGGTTGTGAACCACCTGATGTGGGTGCTGGGAAATAAACTCTGGTCCTCTGTAAGAACAACACTTGCTCTTAACCACTGAGCCATCTCTCCAGTCTCATAATTAAGGATTTTAAAATGAGACAAAGAAAGCCAGAACTGATGGTCCATGCTTGCAATTCTACCACTCTTTTTGTGTAGCCCTGGCTGGCCTGGAACTCACTATGTAGAGCAGGCTGGCCTGGAACTCATAGAGATCCACTTGCCTCCTGAGTGCTGGGGTTAAAAGCATATAGCACCATGACTGGCTTTCTTTGTTTTTTCTGCTTTTTTTTTTTTTTTTTTTTTGAGCAGAGTTTTATTGTAGCACAGGCTGGCCTCAAACTCATTATGTATCTGAGGGTATAAAAATAATACTAAAAATATTATTATCTAAGCTACAAGTCTTATTCATATTTTGCCAAGATCCACTAATGTTCTTCTATTTTAAAATCACAGGTTATGGGTAATTTTGAAATATCCTACCACTCAACCTATCCTTAAGTTCTCCTTCTCCTCTTCCTCCTGCTTCTCCTTCTTCTTCTCTCTCTCTCTCTCTAGTTAGATAGATAGATAGATAGATAGATAGATAGATAGATAGATAGATAGATCTGAGGTAGGGTAGGGTCTTGTGTGGTCCTGACTGGCCTGGAACTTGCCATGTACAATAGGCTAGCCTCAAACTTGTGGGCAATTCTTCTAGCCTCTACTTCCAAAATTCTGAGAGGAAAGGCATGAGCCACCACTCCCAGTTTTGTTTGTTTGTTTGTGAGAAAGTCTCAACTATAGCTCAGGCGGGCCTCAGTCTTCTAAGTACCCTTAGCAAGTTGGGGCAGTTTTTTCCTTAAATTGCTTCCTTAGTCCCTGCCTGTACTTCTGCCTCCCCAGTCATCAAGATTGATCAAGTCATCCTGCTGTGGTGGCCCATGCCTTTAATCCCAGAAACAGGACAATCTCTGGGAGATGGAGGCCAGCCTGGTCTATAGAGCAAGTTTCGGGCCAGCGGGGGTTACAGGGAGATGCTGCCTCAAACAAAACAGAGAAGACAGGTCAAGCAGCTGTCAGTTCACCCTGGCAGACAGACACCCTGGCTGTCTGTCACAACCTCCTATTTGATTTCTCTACTTTTGGTTTTGCTCTAATCTACAGTTATACTAGTTTTATTGTAAATGGGCCAAGTGGTAAATGTTTTTGGCTTTTTAAACCACACAATCTTTGTTCCAACTCCCCACCTCTGCCAGTGTAGTGTGCAAAGGGCCGGAGTTGATCTGTGTGTAGGTGAGTGAGGCTGACTTTATGGACCTGATATCTGAATTTCAGTGCTCACTTCAGCAGCACATGGACTAAAATCAGAACGACAGAGAGATTAGTATGGCCCCTGAGCAAGGCTGACACACAAAGTCATGAAGTGTTCCATATTTTTAAAAAGTAGTTTAAAAATCTTCTTTGTTAATTTTATATGTAATAATCATTTGCTTTTTTTCCCCCTTCAATCCATGTTTTAAAAAGTGACAATCATTCTTTAGCTTGTGGGCCATACTGGCCGTTGTTTGCTGATTCCTTGTTCTGGTCCATTCCTTGTACAGCATCCAATAAGGCCATTCAGCCCACTCCTCCCCAGGCCCCTCCCAGGACTCCTGCACAGGAAGAGACTCACAATGCCCGGCTGTGTCTGGGTGCTGTGGCTGCTCTCACCTTCTCCTAGGCCTCTCGACCTCTCGGTCACTATGCCCTACGTCCTCTTCTTTCTTTCCAGAAGGTCAAGGTCCCATTTCAGGGTCTGTGCCCTCCAGTTTGCCTGGAATGCTCTTTTGCAAGTTCTCTCTTCACCTGGCTAGCTGTTATTTGACACCTGGGTCTTTTTGGAGAGGAAGGCTTACACTTTTAAGAGCCTCTCTCACTCTCTCTTAATGGAAATTATGCTATGCCTATTATTAACACACACCTTTTCTTCTTTTTTTCAGCCTCAGACCTTGTATGTGCTAAGCACACTAAGTACCACTATGGAGCTACACCCACAGCTCTGCACACTCTTCCCCATTGACCCATTTGAAACATTTACCCCAATCTGTAATTATGAATTATTTGATTTTACTGGAATATTTTATGGAGTCCGGGATCTTGTGTGCTTTCTTCAGATTGAGGACTGAACATCCAGAAGGTATCTGGCACATAGTGGGTGTTCCCAGAAAATGTGCTCTGATAATACTCCTAAGGCACCAGGGCAGACTTTCCGAGCAGAAACCTCCTCCCAGACTACAGAGCTGGTAGATGGAAGATGTTATGGCCACTTCCCAGGCACCTCCTGCTGGTTTGTGGTACTTTCCAAAGAATCTGCCCTGGGCAAATTCCTGCCCCTGAAAGATGCTTTGTAGCTGTCCTTGGCAACCTGCTTTGCCTTTTCTTTCTAGTGCTTCTCCTCTGCTGTTCTTCCTGAGAAGCAACCTTCTCTACTGAGGGTAACCCTTCTCCATGACTCCGACCAGTCATTCCCTGGGGTTGTCTGGAATCTTCAAAACATAGCTGGCTGTTAAATCAGGATATGTTACTCAGCTGCCTTTCAGAACTGTTAGGGCACTGTCTGGAGGCCAGGCAGCCTTCAGAGGAGTCCAGTAGCCCTCCTGCGTACTCTGGTTCACTCTCCACAGGGGAACACCCTGCACAGTTATGTTTTAAAAGGATAAATCTGGGCTTTGACATGATCAGTGGTAGAATGTGTGTTTAGTGTGTGTGAAGCCTTGGGTTCCATCCCCCCAAAATAGAAAATAAAAGAACAAGCCTGACATGAAGGTGTGGCCTTCTAGCTCTAGCTCTTCAGGAGGCTGAGGTAGGAAAATTGTTTGAGTCCAGGAATTCAAGACTGGGCTAGGCAACATAGGGTGAGCCACCCCCTATCTAAAGAAAAAAAATTTAAAATTATGTTCCACAGGCACACTAGCCACAGTCCAAGTGCTGGGAAGTTGTCTGTGAGAGGTGGCTACTGCACTGGCCAGCACAGCTCCAGGATGTTTCCAAATTTCACAGCAGTGTTTTAGACCCAATACCAATTCATTAGTTTTCATTTTAAACTACAGAATTCTTTAGCTGGCCCTACTGTGATGGCACACACCTATAATCACATCATTTGGGAGGTAGAGGCCAGCCTCATCTACTTAGCCAGTTCAAAGCCAGCTTGGGCTATATGAGACCCTGTCTCATGAAACAAACAGAATAGCAGAATTTACAAATAAGTGCATACTATTTTTTTTTTTCGGTACTGGAGATTAAACCCAGCGCTTTGTGTATACTGAATCAGCCTTTTACCATTGAACCAAACCTTAGCTCTTCAATCTAAATCCTCTAACATTACAAAAATGTCCCTTTACTTATCTGAGACTTCTTTCCCAGAGATAGCTACTGGAATCAATTTGGTGTGGTTTTTCCCTCTGAATACTGGGTGCATTGGGCACTTTGCTTGCCGCTCTGCAGTGTTTTGGAGGTCTTCATGTGATAATATGTATGCATCTCTCTTGGGTTCGGGTACAGCTCAGATGTAGAGCATTTGCAGAGCAAGTACAAAGCTCTGAGTATGATCCTCAGCATGGCAAAAATATTTAATTTAAAAAAATGTCTTTTTTTGTTCTGAAGGTATTGGAGAGTAAACCAGAACTAGGAGACTTTAAATTATTCAACCACTTGCCTCTTTGTGGATATTTGCACCCAGTTTTATGGGATTCAAATAATACCTCATGCAAACATCCTTGCACTTCCTTCTACTTCTGCATTCCTACTCCTTTGTCTAGGGCGGATACCATGAAGTGGAATTGCTAGGTCATAGAACATATGCCAATACCCCTGGGGCTTGGCATACCTCCCTGCTCCTGCCTAGCCTAGAATGTCTCTCCACATGATTAAGGCCTACTCATCAAGTCCTACCAAGTGTCATGTCTTTGTAGAAGGTAGTCCTTTCTGCCTGTTTTCTCTCATGGTACATCCTATTCACATCTTGTTTGTCACCATGTAGACATAGGGCTTGGCCTTTTTTCTCTATGTATTCCCAACATAGAGCAAAAATTCAAATGGTTCTTTGGCTGGATGAATGAACAAATAAACAAATCGAGGCATAGTGGTTAGGACATTCCAGAGACTCAAGGTGAGTCTTCTAGTGTCCTGAAATTTGGCTGTAGTTCAACCTGCCACCTGGTGCCCTTGGCCAAGCTGCTACTCACTAGTTTTCTGTATTTGGCCCTCTGGCCTGGGCATCTCATTCTGATCTGTTCAGGTAGGGAGGTGGCACTGATGAGGCAGTATGTAATTAAGGGCTCTGGCCATAGGGCATAGAAATCTGAGCCCCAGGGATGGCAGTTGCTGGGAGTTGGGTTTCCAAGGGCATGTCTGTCTCCTTTCACCCACCGCCTAATATGCTCCGATCCCCGTCCATTCCCTCAACACCTTTGGGACAATTAAGATCAGCTGCAACATTTCTGCTTCCTGATTCCAGATTTGAACCCAAGGGAAGCCAGATGTTTTCCACTGCACATTCCCTTTCTCCTTCTCCTGATGATCAGGGTTTCCCGAGTTTCTACTGGCTTCCTTTATAGCCCAGAGCCTGGCTGCCAACTTTATTTTTAATGAGGTTTTAATAGGCACCTTCTGTAATTAATTTCATTCTTGTATTTTCACACTTTCTGTCTAGGTGTCTGAAGGCCCCCCTGCCCCGAGGCGCTAGGTTGGGATGTTAACTGATTTCAAATAGTACAAAACACCATGGCTGTCATTAGACATTTCCCCTGCTGCTCTCATTTGCAGTTGTTTTACAAATATTAATTAGCTGGGGCACAAGGCCCAGAGGAAGGTCAACTGGGTTACCTGTCAGGTTTTAAACAGGCAGAAACAGATAAGGAGAGAAGAGATGTGTCCAATCCCTGAGAGAGTGTGTTGAAACTGGTTTCAGAAGCCACATCCTCAGGTTTCAGATCCACTACTGTGTCAAGATTTGCCACTCGCGGCCAGAGTCCTCAAAGGTCTTTGTGGCAGTGGAGGCCACCTCGGGGAGACAGTTTCTTGGACCTACATCGGGCCCTCAGCAGCTAGTGTTACCCCTGAAGTTACCCCCCAACTCAGTCTCAAGACTGAAAGGCCCCCTTCCCATTTTGTGAGCGAATTCATCCGAGCGAAGAGCGGGTCAATGATTCCTCCCTGATTTAGAAACAACGCGATGTTAGTACTTTTAAAGCTGTCTTTTAAAAATCCGCGCGCACGTACTCACACTACTCAGGGAGTGGTGGGGGCTGGGTTGGAAAAGTACGTGCTGGAAAAAGTGCAAGGCCTGTTGCTTCCCCGAGCGCCGTGCCTCAGGGGCCAATCCCGGGCTCTCCCCTACCCCTGACGATTCTGCGGTGCCGGGACCCTTTGGGCACCAGAGACTTGGGACCCCGCTGGCATGAGCTCCCTCCTGTTTCCCGGGAGCTGGGCACCCGGCTGAAGGAGCGAAAGGGAGGGGCGGGGAAGGCCGAGCAGGTGGCGATTAGGTCAGCCTCGGAACATTCTTGGACCGCTCCAGTGGATATAAATAACAGACCTACTGGCTCTGAAATCCCGAGAGACTGGGGGCGGGGGGCGGTGAGGAGGAAGGGATTTATTTAGAGTGGTTAGAGTGGGGTGGCATCATGGCGATCCGGAAAAGGAGGTGAAGAGATCATGAAGTTTAAGAATAAATCGAGGAACAAAATCTGGGAATGCAAACACAGTCATGGAGGAGTTCGTGTCTTTTGGTCCCATTCCAACCTCCTGTTTGTCTCAAGCCTCGGAACGCGCCCTAGAGTATCAAGCAGAGCTGTGCTTGGGAAGGGTAAGGCTTTAGAGTCCGCTTCGGCACCGCCAGTAAAGACGAACAAACCCCTGACGGTGTCTCTAAGCCTCACCTCTTGCGCTCTGCACGGTGGGAATCATGTTTGCAAGGAGAGAGTGGCGGTGAGCCCCTCGCGAGCTAATAATTTCTAAGAAGGATGTGCTCAGCAAAGAATGCAATGCCTCGTCGCCCGTGCATCTCCTTCCAAGGGCGCGGATGCAGGTTCCCGCTTGCTCGCATAGGTCTCTCAGACACTGCAAAGTCCAAGAGCAGCAAAGCTGAAATCCAGCTCCCCGTGGCCTCGTGGCGCCACCCTAGGACGTTAGCTCTGCCTTTCCGCAAGCAGAGCAGACCCTTCGGCCCGCGCTCCCACAGCCACCGGCGCCCGGATGCCTACAGTTCCCGCAGCAGGGATGCTGATCGCTGGGGTTGGGGCAGAGGTGTTGTGGAGAGGGCGGGGCCGGGGGCGGGCTTCCCGGGGGAGGGCCTGGCGCGCTCCGGGAGGCGGCGGCCGGGCCCGGAGTGGTAGGACTCCGCACTCAGCGTGGCCGGACCCCCACCCACCGAGGCGCCCGGAGAGGACGTGGTAAGTGCCCTGGAGGGGACGCTCGGGGACGAGGCGGCGGAGCGGTGGTTCAAGCTCGCCCTGTGGCCCTCTGACCCCGAAGTTTGCAATGAGACCGACTCCCGCGGAGGAGACCTCGGCCGTCGGCGCCCGCGAATCCAGGGGCCATCTCGTCTTGCGCGCTAACTCGGTGATTCCTCAGGCCAGCCGGTGGGCAGAGGGGCGTGCGGGCGGGAGGACTAAACCATCTCCTGGGGCCCCTCGAGGGTCCCAGACTGCCCTCCTCGCTCCCGCCCTGAAGCCCCAGAAGGGGCCTCTGTTGCGATCCCCTGTTCTTGGGGCTGCCGCCTGGCGCCACCATCTGGAGCTCACCCTGCGCAGGGCTGGCCCAGGCTGGGGCGCCCCTGCCCCTACGCGGCGACCGGCTGGCCCCACCCCCACCGAGACCAAGTTCAACAAGTTTGGCCAAGAAGTCCCAGAACCTCCATGTCTAGGCCTTGCCCTGCCTGTCTCTATGGCTCTACCGGCCCCAAGTGGTTCAAAGCCCGACCATCTGAGGCCGGGAGGTGGCTGGGAGTGCCGCCGTCTGTAAGGGTGGAGACCTTAGATCCGCAGCCCCTGGGTCCCAAGGTTTGCTGTGGAGACTCGGGGTTTGGAGTGCGTCATTAGGGAGCAGGCACCTCAGCCGGCAGGTCGGGTTTCCAAAAGTGCCCCTTTGTTATGCCCCTCCCTGGCCCTGCCTCCTCTCTCTCCCTTTACCACCCCCTCCCCCAAGCCTCCGAAACTGCTGGATGCCGATACCAGCTTTCAAGTGCCTGTGTCCCTCTCTGGATCAGAGACTGTGCCCTCAAATCCTAGGTCTACAGGCTGACTGGGAGGGGCTGATGGGGAAGAAGCCCTTGGGTGTAGCCTGTGACTCAGGACGTACCGCTGGGCAGGGCAGGGTGGCTCTGCTCCCTCCCAGGCTCACATCCACAGCTCCTGGGAAGGGGTGGGGGCTGGAATATGTGTTAGGGGAGAGGGGAGGAGGGGGCTGAGTACCTTTGGATCTCAGGTGGGGAGAGTGGGCTTTACTCTGAAGTCCAGAACTCCAACCTTGGCCCTCGGAACTGAGAGGAGACCCTGCCATGGCACGGAAACCTTCTCTGGGCTGGCTAGGTAGAGGTCTTGGGCTGGGAAGATTTTACTACCTACTCCTGTTCTCTGCACTCCTGCCTGTGAGAGAGCATGTTCACTCAGATTTGAGTCTCTGCTAATGTCAGGAGACATAAGATGCCAACCCTTTTTAACAGAGACCAAGGTTCCAGGTCCACCCCCATAGCTAGATGAAACTGGGGTGCGGGGCCTGCCTGTGCTTGGGGCTCCAGCTTGTGTTTGCTCTGTGAGGCCTGAGGGAGCTGTGCCAGCCCTGCCAGCCCTGCACACACAGCCTGCTCTGTTCTGGGGCCAGAGAGAGGGAATGGGTGGGGGGCAGCTCTCCTGGGAGCAGGGAGGCTGGAGTAGGCAGGGGCAGCAGGCTCTGGTGGCACTGGGACAGCTCCAGAGGCCCTATGATTTATGGCTACTGCTCTCTTTAGCCCCATCTGGCTGGCCAGGCCTTTTTGGACAAGTGGAGCAGACTCAAGAGGAAACAAGGTGAAGAGCTAGTTAGGGCAGTGGTGTGGTAGTTGCTCTGTTCCCAAGAACTTCCGTTGCCTGCACCTCAATGGGGTCTTTAGGGAGAGGCCTGAGCTTTCTATCCTGCTAGCAGAGGTAAGAGTCTGCTTAGACTAGGCTTTCCTGGACCTGCTGCAGCCAGCAGGTTTTCTAGCCTACAGGTGGGACATCATTCTCTTTTCCCTTTTGGTGCTGGTGATGGAACCGCAGGCCTTAAGAACCCTAAGCATGTGCTCTACTTCTGAGCCACACCCCCAGCTCCTTGTTTTCTTATTTAGCTGTTCCTGAATCCAGTGCCTGGGGGGCAACACAAATGGAAGCTGCGGATGTCTGTCAATGTGATACAGTCACAACCTATGAGAGTGTATGGTGGGACTGGGATCATATGGGTTGTGGGAGCTCAGGCTGGAGAAACAGGGCTCCAGAGTGACTGTGGAGAAGATGCCCCCATTTGAGTTTTCAGGATGAGTAGAGGTTCATCAGTTTAGAGGGAGCACTGCAACAGAGCCCTGCTTCATGTGCAGCAGGCACATACTCTATCCTCTTTCCTGACTGTCCCTTAGGCCTTGGGCTATCTCAGAGGAGGAAACAATTTCCCCTGTGAGTCAGTTGGTCCTGTGGACAGCTGAGACCGTGCCCAGAGGCAGGAGGAGAGAAGTTGCATACCACTGTGTCCCCGAGGCGGTGACTTTGGGAATATACTTCACCTTGTCTTCCTCTGCAATTCTAACTATAGCTTGCTGGCCGTCCATGATGCCTCACTCTGGACTTTTCAGAGGCAGAATGGAATTGCTTGTTATCTCAGGGCCCTTTGAGACCTTCCTGGATGTTATAGAGGGGGATGAGCATCTCCTTGTGACCAATGGCTCCTTAGTGTTTCTGGTTCATTGCCTGGTTTGAGTCTTACATCAGTCACAGCATGGAATTTGACCAGGTGGGGAAATTTCCACCTTAGAGGGAGCTGAGGCTTCCTTAGGACAGTAAGATGCAGTTGTCCAAAACTTTCCTGGTCACGATAGGGCCCAGGCCTCCTGGCTCCTTTTCCACTCTGCCCAGCAAGAATAGTTACTGGGGCTGTGACTGGGTACCCTCTGACTTAGATTAGTCTACTCCTAGGGTTGCCTTGTCATTCAAAGGACCTGGTTGAGCAGGAGTCTTCTCATCTGAGTAAGAGTCTGGGGCTTTCTGCCCACCACCCACCCCCGCCTGCCATCTAATCCCCTGCTGGATCGTGTGACCTGCCTGGCATTCTCAGCCAGCCCTTCTGACAGCAGTTGCTATATTGGGGGAGTTGGGCACCGCCCTGAACACTGGGGGCCCCCACCCTTACCCCTTTTTGTGCTCTTGTTAACTTCAAGGCACAGTCATAGTGGAAACTTGGCGACTTGGACACCAGGTCCATGAAGTGATCTCTAGATCCTAGGTATTTAGAGGGTGGGCTGGGAAGGGCAGACCCCAGGGTGGTAGGAGTGCTTGGAAACTGCCATCTGGGGACATTGCCTTATCTGGGGACTTCCAGCCCCTTGTGCTTAGTCCTAGCTCTGATAGTCCCTTGGGTGGTGGGATGGCAGTGGGACAAAGCTTTGCACTATGAGGAAAGGGCCTTTTCCTAGCCCCCAGGTTTCTGGTCGAGCTTTTCTGCTTACTCATTTGTTCTCCACAGCCCAATATCTGCCACCATTCCGTGCTGCGGGGACACCATGGCTCCAGAAGAGGACTCTGGAGGGGAGGCCTTAGGGGGCAGTTTCTGGGAGGTGAGCAGCTGAGGACTGGGTTTGGAGTGGCATCAAAAAGTCCCTCTCTGTCTCTGGGCTCAGCCACCTGTCCAGGGGAGGAGCCTAGCTGTCAGCTCCAGCTGGAAAGGGCACTTCTCCCTGGTAAAGCCTCCCCTCCTATGTGCTCTAGGCTGGCAACTATAGGCGGACAGTGCAGCGGGTTGAGGATGGGCACAGGCTGTGCGGGGACCTGGTCAGCTGCTTCCAAGAGCGTGCCCGCATCGAGAAAGCCTATGCCCAGCAGCTGGCAGACTGGGCCCGCAAGTGGAGGGGTGCTGTCGAGAAGGGTGAGCCAGCGTGCAGGCCTAGCAAGGAATAGAGGGCTGAGAGGGCAGCTTGTTTCTTGAGGTTTTGTGGGTGCTGTGGGTGGAATGCAGGACTTCCAGTATGCAAGGCAAGAGGGAGCTATCTCCCTACGCTGCTATCCAATTTCTAGAGGAGAAACTGGAAGTTCAGAGAAGCTAAGGGACTTGCCTGAAGTCATGTAGCTGCAAAGAATTCTAGGTGGAGTCCAGGCCTTCAAGCTGGGTGGAAAGAGCTCAGGTGTATAGAGCTTAAGCAGAAGATAGGAGTTCATTCTAGGTTCCAATCATAGCTGTGGTGCTTTGGGCAAGTTAACCTGACTTCTCTGGGCTTTAGTTTCCTTGCCTTCTCTGTGCTCTTATTGGTAGTGGTGGAGGAAAGGATTCATGAAATAGCTCATGTCAGGGCACAGAGTGGACATTCTTAACACAGCAGCTGATAATTGCTTCTGATCAGCTTTGCACCATCACCCTACTATGTATCTGTGGGTCAACCAGAACAGTACTTAGGGAGGGGGAGGCGTTTGGAACAGCATCCTGGCCTGGCCCAACCTCATCCCTCTACAGGCCCACAGTATGGCACGCTGGAGAAGGCCTGGCATGCCTTCTTCACCGCAGCTGAGCGGCTGAGCCAGCTGCACTTGGAGGTGCGGGAGAAGCTACATGGGCCAGACAGCGAGCGTGTGCGCACCTGGCAGAGAGGGGCTTTCCACCGGCCAGTGCTGGGTGGTTTCCGGGAGAGCCGGGCTGCGGAGGACGGTTTCCGAAAGGCGCAGAAGCCCTGGCTAAAGAGGCTGAAGGAGGTGAGGCTGGGAGCAGTGGGTATCTGAGGCGGGCCTCTTCCAGGTCTGCATAGGGCCAGGGTGTGGCATCCAGGATCTGAAGTTCTTAAGTGTGCCAGGTTGAGGCTTCGAAGAAGAGCTACCATGCAGCCCGGAAGGATGAGAAGACAGCCCAGACCCGGGAAAGCCACGCGAAGGCAGACAGCGCGGTGTCCCAGGAGCAGCTACGGAAACTGCAGGAGCGGGTGGGACGCTGCGCTAAGGAGGCAGAAAAGGTACAGGCTCAGGGCAAGCCTTCCTGAATGAGTCTTTCCTGACTTCCAGACCCCAGTACTCTTCCGGCTCTAATCTCCATTGCCATCCTCGCTTAAGATAATCATTCAAAGGAGGAACCTGGGGCTAGGGACATGACCTAGTTTGTAAAGTACTTGCTCTGCAAGCATGAGGACCTGAGTGCCCATCTCCAGCACCCAGGTAAAAGTTAGGCAAAGCACCTGGAATCTGTAAAGGGGAGGTGCTGGGGAATCAGGAATGTATGGGATAGGTGGATCCCTAGACCTTGACTGTGGGTTAGTCTCAAGTTGAATCCTAGTTGGTAAGCCCTGGGTTCAGTGAGAGACTTTGTCTTAAAAATAATAGGGGGTTGTGAGGCTGGCCTCCAAGTGCACATGTACACAAACACACACACACATCAAAAAAAGGCTGATGTTTTAGCCAGGAGAGGAGTGGTAGGCAGTTGGCAACATACAGTTACTTCCTTGCTCAGTGTATCACCTGGGACCAGTTCTCACATTGCATCTGCCCTGAGTACCTTTCCCTCTAGCATTGTAAATTCTCCCTGTCCTCTGAGGGGTGCCGCAGCTATAATACCTCCTCCCATATTCTCATGTAGGTAGATGATGTTGTACTCTCCAGATTTTTATAGGTGTTTTACCTGATTGAGTCCCTGAGGACAGGAAGTGAATTTCAGACCTGATTATCTCTGGTGCTAGCTTGGGGTCTAGCCTGTGGCTGTGCTTGGTGAATACTGGTACACTCCTGAGTTGAAGGCAGGAAGTCTGTCCTCATTGGCCCTGCTCTCTCTGTCTCTGTTTCTCTCTCTCTCTCTCTCTCTCTCTCTCTCTCTCTCTCTCAGACAAAAGCCCAATATGAGCAGACCCTGGCAGAGCTAAATCGCTATACCCCACGCTATATGGAGGACATGGAGCAGGCCTTTGAGAGCTGCCAGGCTGCTGAGCGCCAGCGGCTTCTCTTCTTCAAGGATATGCTGCTCACCTTACACCAGCATCTTGACCTCTCCAGCAGTGACAAGTATGGCCGATGGGCTGGATCTGGGGTTCCCTCTACCTCCCTCGGGTTCTGGCTTGGCTGAACAGGATTGGGATTTTAGGAGCTTGGGACTTCCCTGTCTGATTGAGTGCCTCATAGGTTCCATGAACTCCATCGAGACCTGCACCAGGGCATTGAGGCAGCCAGTGACGAAGAGGATCTGCGTTGGTGGCGTAGCACACATGGACCGGGCATGGCCATGAACTGGCCACAGTTTGAGGCATGTGTTGCAAGTTGGGTGGGACTTGGTGGTGGGTTGGGCTCACTGTGGGCCCTGGGATGAGACCAGGATTTTAAGATGGATTAAATGAACATGATCCAGATGGCCCTGCGGCCACCACAGCCTCAGCCCAGCTTGATCCTAAGTACTCTCCCTACAGGAGTGGTCCTTGGACACCCAGAGAGCAATCAGCCGGAAGGAGAAGGGTGGCCGCAGTCCTGATGAGGTTACTCTGACCAGCATTGTGCCCACGAGAGATGGCACTGCATCCCCGCCGCAGTCCCCAGCGTCCCCAGGGTGAGAGCTAGGATCCTGGTCAAAACAAAGAAACAGCTCTGTTCCCTGTCCTTTCCCTTCTCTTCTTTCCTTTTATACTAGAAGTGAGTTAAAAATTGTTACCTGAGGGTGGACTTAGGAGAGGTAAGGAGGCTGTTTCACAGAAGTTAGGTCAACATGTAGTCCCCGTGTTTCCTCTTGCTTTGGCTGCACACACCAGCTCTGCCCACAGGAATTGCACTTGAACCTGCAGTCATGAGTGGCGAGGAATGACTAGTCCTTCAGCTCCTACCTATTCTGCTTCTTTAGTGTCCTTCCAGGGGACAAAGTCCTTCGCCCCAAGTACTGGGTAAGGTCTATTGCCTAGGATCATTTTTGTGCCCTGAATTGTCCCTCAGAACACTCTCCCTCCGCAACAGTGTGCAGGATGAGGACTGGTCAGATGAGGAGAGTCCCCGGAAGCCTGCCACTGGTGTTCGGGTCCGGGCGCTTTATGACTATGCTGGCCAAGAAGCTGATGAGCTGAGTTTCCGGGCAGGTACCTTGGGGCTCTTTCCTATTCCTTTCCATTTCAGCCCCTGTCATACCTCCCAGAACAGGGCTGTAGAAAAGGAAAGCCAGAGACTCCCTTCTTAAGAGATGTTCAGGGTCCAGCCAATTGGGACCCAGTTGTTGCTTCCCTGGGGTTTAGGGTTGGGTGGCTTGCTGGCTGTGACCTACTCTTGTCTGAGCTAGAGTTCCTCTAGGTTGTAGGCCCCATTTCCTCTTGTACTACTCCATTCTCCTCAGTCCTTGACCCAGTTTTGGGACCAGTCTTGTCAGGGTCTTTGGTAGTGACTGATTTCCCTTCCCCCAGGGGAGGAGCTGCTGAAGATGAGCGAGGAGGACGAACAGGGCTGGTGCCAGGGTCAGTTGCAAAGTGGTCGCATTGGCCTGTACCCTGCCAATTACGTGGAGTGTGTGGGTGCCTGAGTGCCTTGACAGCCCTACTGCAGTGTCTCTCCATCTTGGGCCAGAGCCCAGCCTTTCCTGAATTGTCGGACCTGAGGGCCCCAACCATGTCCTGCTGCTGTCCCCGTTTCCAGAGGGAGGAGGTCTTAGGGCCCATGAAGGGGAGGGGCCTGTGTTTAGTAAGGGACAGTAGGGAAGGGCCAAATGAGTTTACGTTGAAGGAAGGATGGAAGGTTGGAGGTGACAGCGGGGTTCGGGGGTGCTTATGCCTGTCCAGGAGCACTTGGTGTCCCCGGAGTGGAGGATCCATTTCTTAAACTGTTTCGGAGTTTGTGGAGTGGGATTGGAGTGAGTGTAATTTGGGCTAGCAGCATCCTCTTTTGTGACTTGTAGTGTGTATTAAAGTTGATCAAAAACAAAAACTGTCGTTATGAGCATCCTTTGATACCCCATCTTTGCATCTGGTGAGAGGCACTGGGGAGGGGATAGACCCAGCATGTGTTATGGAGTCGAGACTGGGCATGCATTTGCCTCCTACTATCTGCCCTAGAACTTCAGGACAGTAATCTGGATTGGAACGGCCTTTTGGTCAAACTTGGTGTGCGCCAGCCACCGCTCCAGGTCATTGCTTGATTGTGAGCTAAGCGAGAGATCCGCCAGTGTGTTTTCCCGCTCGGGCGGATGGGACAGGGAGCACCTGGGAGACTGTTAATCATTACTCATCTATTGGTGACTGACTAGAGGACACGGCCTAGGTCTGCTGCCGGTCGCCCGCTGCCAGGCCCTAGTGGGTGGGGGTCCAGGAGTGCGACAACTCAAGAGGAAATTTGGGCCGGCCCACGAGCCGTCGCCCGTCGGGGCTGCTGATTGGCCAGACGTAGCGCAGCGTTCACTCACGCCCATTGTCGAGCTGCTGACGTCTTGTTTCTGTCCCTACGGCTGCTCATTGGTCCAGATCTGGTCGAATCTCTCCACCCCTCGGCTGGCCAGGGCATTGCCGTGGCCGCCCGGCTAGCCCGCCT
The DNA here is from genome assembly GCA_035773235.1 of Eospalax fontanierii. Taxonomy (NCBI): domain Eukaryota; kingdom Metazoa; phylum Chordata; class Mammalia; order Rodentia; family Spalacidae; genus Eospalax; species Eospalax fontanierii. The sequence continues at coordinate 18,595,091 of CM069526.1, forward strand.
TCGGTGCCGCGGATTGGTCCGCGACGGGACCCGTCGGTCGCAGTTGTGTCTGGGAAGGAGAGAAAATGGCGGCGGAGCCGAGCAAGACTGAAATCCAGACTCTTTTTAAGAGGCTCCGCGCAATTCCCACCAACAAGGTGCTTGAGCGGGAGGGGCGCGGAACCTGGTGCTGGCTCCGAGGGACTCCTCTGTTCCCTGGCGCCCGGACCGGAGTGGGAGGTCTTCTTGGGGTTTCACGCGCCGGGCCTCAGCTCGGCCCCTGACGGTTCACTTGTCGCCTCCTCCACTCAGGCCTGTTTCGACTGTGGCGCCAAGAGTCCAAGTTGGGCCAGCATCACATATGGTGTTTTTTTGTGCATTGACTGCTCCGGAGTGCATCGCTCCCTGGGTGTCCACCTCAGCTTTATCAGGTGGGTTCTGTGCGCGGACGCTGTGCTTCCATCGGGGCTGAGTTGTCAGCAAAGAGGAGAGATCGCCTCGACTTGGACCTCTCTACAGTCGGTGGATACCTCCAGCGGAACCTGTAGGGCCTTTGCCACAGCGTCTGACTCAAAACCCCCTTTCCTCACGGTCAACCTGAGCCTCCTCAGCATTAGTGTAGGGGGAAAGTTAGCTGCATTAACCTTGTTATTGCAGACAGATTGACCCAATAGATAGTGACTATGACCATCCTTAAGATGAGAGCCAAATGCGTACTTACATACCTGAAAAAGGCAACCTCTTTTCAGAGGTTTTCGGAAATAATACCTTTTAGGATAATTAAATGAATAGCAAAGCTTTCAAGCACAGGGAAGTGGGGGAGGAAATGGGGCAGTGACTGATCATTTCCTGGACACCCACAGAAGCCTGAGGCCAAATGACAGGTATAGACTTGCCAGGGAAGCACATCTTGGTATTGACACACAACCCTTGTACACAGGTCCACAGAGTTGGATTCGAACTGGAGCTGGTTGCAGCTGAGGTGTATGCAGGTCGGGGGAAATGCCAATGCGGTAAGGCTCCTTTTACTCTCCCCACCCCCGTTTTTTGCTTGGGTACTAACTTTTCCTGGAAGGCTTTGTTTCTCTCATTAGAGAGTTTTTCAGTTCTGTACACCAACACACAGTTTTCTAAATTGGAAAATTATGAAAGCTTCTGTTGAAGGAGTTTCAGATTCAAACTGAACTGGACAGATAGATACTCTTGGGAAAAGCCCAAGAGAATTGGGGCTTCCTCAGTCATCGAGGTCTTGTGGCTTTCTGGAGGGAGGGTAGAGTGGGTATTACATTTTTCTTTAGGCAGGGTCATCCTGTTGTCTCAGAGGAGGGGAGGTAGCATGGTATTTTTTGTAGCAAATTTGGAGGAGGAGAGGGTGAGATGGCTCAGCAGGTAAAAGTGTTTGTCATGTGAACTTGGTGACCTGAGTTCCATTCTGGGAGCCCACATGAAGGTGGAAAGAGAGACTGCAATTCTACAAAGTTGTCCTCTGACTTCCACATGCACACACACAATAATAGTAAATAAAAGTTTTTTTTTTAAAGGCCTTTTAGAAGAACTTTTCCTCTATAAAAATCTGTTGGTATTAATAGTGTGTCATCCTGTAAATATAGTAACCCAACTGTTTAAAGAGGTGTCGCCTATAGCCAATACAGCTTTGCTGTAATGAGAGCACCTAGATATGCATACTCCATTCTTTTTAAAAATATTTTTATTTTATGTGTATGAGTATATTGCCTGTATGTGTGTAAGTGCACCTGTGTCATGCAGTGCTCAAAGATTCCCCTAAACTGGAGTTACCAATGTTGTTAGCTGCCATGTGGGTGCTGGGAATCAAACCCAGGTCCTCTGCAAGAGCGGCCACTGCTCTTGGCTACCCAACCAATCTCTCCAGCCCCATATACTCCATTCTTTTCTGTGCACTCTAGACTGCCTTTTTCCGACAACATGGGTGTGTGGCCAGTGATGCCAACACCAAATATAATAGCCGAGCTGCCCAGATGTACCGAGAGAAGATCCACCAGTTGGGGAATGCAGCCCTGGCTAGGCATGGCACTGATGTAAGTGCTTGCTCCTGGGTTGGGGTGATGGGATAGGGGATTTGTAACAGCCCTGAGTTTCACAGTGCCTTTGTCTTCCAGCTTTGGATAGACAATATGAACAGTGCTTCTAGTCATTCTCCAGAGAAGAAAGACTCTGATTTCTTCACAGAACACTCTCAAGTAAGTATCCACAGAGACATTTCCCCAGCTATTCCTGACAAGTGGTTCCTTACCAGGGCCAAGGCCTTTTGTGATCATGACTAGATTACTTTACTTATATGTGGTATCTCAAAGAATGCCTGTGGCCACCGAGGTAGTGATTACTATCTCCTGGGTGGGCTCAGGAGTTTCTTACTTCTATGAATAGGATTTCCAGTGAAATCCTTCCTAGGAATGGATCTGGGAACATGGGTGGTTGAGAGAAGTTTGAAAGCTCAAAAGGTCTCTCAAGGGCCCTGTGCAACTTCTAGATTTTCCAGAAAGGACCTGAGACAGTGTAAGGATTCCTCCTCCTGTGACCCACCTCTGTAAGAAAGGGCTTTTCTCTATTGGCAGTGGGAATTTAAGTCAGTCTCAGTTTGCATCTCTCTATCTTATTTGGTATTTCTTGGGCATGATCAAGTCACTTAATCTGTCCAAACTGCAGTTTCTAAAATATAGACATAGCTACTTTATAGGGCCTGTTGTGATAATTGAATCTATTATCTGTTCAAGCAGTCCTTAGATTTGGGCCTGGCACGTGGTCCGTGCGTAAGAGTTGTTAGTGGTTTATTATCTAGGGAATGGTCTCTGGCTGGTTGAGGGAGAGTAAGTAGCTGTTTTCCTGCATCTTTCTTTTGTGATGACTGGCAACTCTAATTGCTAATCTCCAATCCTCTTTCACAGCTACTAGTAAGGTAAGGCCTTGTACCCACAGGTACATATAGGTTCTTAGTGTTTCTTGCTAGCAGGAGGGCTCACTAAAGCTTCTGTGATCTGGTTTCCTTTTTAGCCCCCTTCCTGGGACACAACAGCCACTGAACCTTCAGGAACACAGCAGCCAGTCCCACCTTCCAAAAGCCTGGCACGTGAGTTCAACCTGCATTCCAAGTGCCCTAGCCCTGAGAAAGGACTTAGGAAGAGGACACTTGGCCAAGGGACTAGGAGTTGTGGAAGGTTCTCCTGTGTCCTTGGATGGAAAGGGATTTGTTTTAGCTTCTTGGAGGAAGTGGTGGGCAGATAGATAGACAGACAGACAGACAGACAGATAGATAGACATCTTTTGGTGTCAAGTTGAAGAAAGCTAGTGACTCTTGTCCCACCACCTGCTTAACTTAACTACTGTCATTGTATCCACAGAGCCTGAGCATGGCCCCAACACCGACCTGCTTGGCACCTCACCCCAAGCCTCTCTGGGTATGACAGCTGGCAGATGTGGGATAGCTGGAAGAGGGTGGGCCTCAAGTGTTCCAAATCTCTGCTGCCTGGTCTGAAAGCTCAAGAGATTTGAGCAACTGACCTCTCTGGCATGCAGACTGGGATTGATGCGATGTCCAGGCTGCAACCCTGACTTCAGAGTCTTTGTTTGGTCTGACAGACCTGAGTGGCTACCTCTGAATGTGAGGCTGGGCCTAGCAAAAGGGTAGGAGCCTGGTATAGGACTGAGCATCTATCCCTGCTGTCAGGAAAGCTATTCTGTCTTGTTTCCCAAGTTGTGGGGATGGCTATGAACAGCTGCTGACTAGAGGTAATACTGTCCTTTCAGACCCAGTCTCTGCATGTTCTTCAGCCCTTTCCTGATCTTTAGTGGCCTTCAGACCTGGTTAGGGTAAACATTTCCTTTGCTGACCTTCGTTTGTTCTGTTGACTCTTGGGGGTTGGGGCAGGAAGGCAGAATAATGACTGTCCAACTGGTCCTATGAAAGGCTGGCATAGCTTGGTTTGAAGCGGGCTCTGTACAGGCCTCTGGGTTTGGGTGCTTTGATATCCACAAGTCTGTTTCTCCTCCAGAGTCCATGTATCTGTCAGCTAAAGGGGCCCCTCCAGCCAGAGGTAATTAGCAGTTTGGGGAGCCTGTCCTCTACTTGCCAGCTCCCTGCTCTAGGAGCTGAAGCTGTTTAGCAGCTGTCCCTGCCTAACAGTCTTCATTTTGGTTTGGGGACTTTGCAGCAAATGCTTTAGGTCTGGGCTCCTGTTGCAGCCTTCTGAACATCAGCAAGCTCCTCTAACCATGTCTGTTTTGGCTTAAACACTCTTGGTTGGAACTAGCAGTGGCTGCTTTGCCTTCCTGTGTGATGCTATCCTTTTTAGACACTCTTGCTGTGAAGCTCCATGGTGTGGACTGAGCTACTGTCTCTGACCTTCATGCCCACCCTCTTCCTCACACAGAACTGAAAAGCTCCATCATTGGCAAGAAGAAGCCAACAACAGCTAAGAAAGGGGTAGGTGAGGAGAAGCAGTATCGTAGGGTGATTGGGAGCTGGAGTTGGACCACCTTAATTCTCCCCTTCTCCTGAATATGTACTGGCAAAGGTACCAAACTTCTATTAACCTTGACTATGAAAGGGATTTAAAAAGATACTTGTCTTAAGGGGGCTCCTAGACAACAAGATTGAGCACCTGTAGTGCTTGGCATATAGTCGGTCTTAGTTGGCGTTAATTGCTGTCCTCATTCCTGAAGCCTCTGTGGAGCTGTGGGAAGTACCTCATAACCCACTCTTCCAGAATCACTGTTCTCTCTCAGCCAAGCCCAGTGGAATTCTTGTTTTGATCCTAAGAAGGAAGACTCCCTTCCTTGTGGGTATGACAACAGTGACCATGCTGGAAGAGAGCTGAGGAGACTGACTGACAAGACCCTATATCACATGGTTCTCTCCTCAGCTGGGTGCCAAGAAAGGCCTAGGGGCCCAGAAGGTGAGCAACCAGAGCTTCAGTGAGATTGAGCGGCAGGCCCAGGTGGCAGAGAAGCTCCGTGAGCAGCAGGCAGCAGATGCCAAGAAGCAGGCAGAGGAGTCCATGTGCGTGATTGCCACAGTGTTCCTGGCTTGTGTGGGGGTTGGTGGGAGATGGCATGGATGGTAGCCTCTGACTTTTCATTCCCTCCAGGGTTGCCTCTATGCGGCTGGCCTATCAGGAGCTCCAGATTGATCGCAAGAAGGAGGAGAAAAAGCTACAGAACCTTGAAGGAAAGAAGCGAGAGCAGGCTGAAAGGCTGGGCATGGGCTTGGTATCCCGAAGGTGAGACTCAGGTCCCGGTGAGGCAGGGGAATACCTTTGTTTTTCTGGGAGCCAGTACAGTCAGAATTCTTTGCTTAATCTTCCTCTGAGGCTGAAGAGATAATTTATTTATTGTCTTAAAATACCTAATACAGTGATTGGCCACAGTGGGTCAGTGCTGTGTTCAGCATGTATTGCATGAGTGAACAGGATCAGGTGCTACAATGGTGTTTTATTAATGAGGGTGCTACCACTTTAGGTGGTAGGATAGTTTTTTAATTTTTCCAGACCTTTCTGAGAACTACAGGGCTTTTTAGCCTCCCTAGTCCATGTCCACTAAATGCCACATACATCCTACAGGATATTATAACACCTTAGATTACCCCACACATTTCTTCTTTTTAAAAAAATGTTATTATTTTTATACATCTGAGTATATTGCCTGTGTATAGGTAGGTATGTTCATATTGTGCACTCCTCGAGGAGGTTACAAGAGGGCGTTGGATCCCCTGGAGGTGCTGGGAACTGAACCTGGGTTCTCTGCAAGAGCAGCCAGGGCTTTTAATGGCTGAGCCGACTGTCCAGGCCCTCCTATCCTATTTTTAAAGTCCAGCTGCAAAATATCCGCTCTTTTGAGGTTCCTTAGTTGGAAGCTATAGATACTTTCTAATAAGTATATTCGAATCAAATTAATAGTGAAAGTGTCTCTGGATCGTGACAGGAGTGAGGCATCAAACTCTACTGCTTGCCCATCCCAAGGAATGCTGGCAAATCCAGGTCTTGGTACATTGGCCAGACCTGTGCTAGGAAATGGTCTTCCTCCTTTTTTCCTTTGTTTTCTTCATTTTTATCTGTCTCTTTTTAAGGGCTAAAATGATTAAAGAGTCACTTTGAAAGCATTTAGACTCCTTTGGGTGTTCTCCATGCTCTCCTTTGTGCATATGTGCATCTGTCTCAGGAAGGCTATAGTCCACAATGCAGTAAGCCTCGGAACTGATGTTAGGAATGGAGATGGGGCTGGGCATAGTGGCACATCCGTGTAATCCCCAGGAAGTCTGAGGAAGGAGGATCTGGGCTACATAGTCAGTCTTCTTAGAGAATGGAGAGTGAACACTTTCATTTGGTGCACACTGTTATTAAATTGATAACATATAGCCATTGTCCAGGGAAAAGCTCTTTGAGAGAAAGAATTGACTTGGTAACATTTCTGGGTTATGCTGCCAGGTCACCACATACATGGCTGTGGATGGTGTCTCTGGAAGCCAGACCCGTCAACTTGGTAGCTGGTCTTGGGCAGTGAGCCAATCAGTGCTCTACCAGCCTCCTACCTGTTCTGCTTTTCCCACAGCTCCATTTCTCACTCTGTGCTGTCTGAGATGCAAGTGATTGAGCAGGAAACCCCAGTGAGTGCAAAATCCTCCCGTTCGCAGCTGGACTTGTTTGATGATGTTGGAACTTTTGCCTCTGGACCCCCAAAGTAAGACTTTTGATGGGGCATAGACTTGGCTGCTGTGTTCCTTATCAGGTCTCTCTGAGCCACTCTTTTCTGTGCCTGTCACCCTAGGTACAAGGACAACCCCTTTTCATTAGGAGAAACTTTTGGTTCCCGCTGGGATACAGATGCAGCCTGGGGTATGGACAGGGTAGAAGAGAAGGAGCCCGAAGTGACTATCTCAAGCATCCGGCCTATTTCAGAAAGGTAGTGTGGATGGTCAGGGGGGCCAGCACTGTCCTGAGAATTTTCTGCAGTCCTAGAAATGTTCTGTTGCTATATGGGGGACCACTAGTTATATGGCTGTTGAGCCCTAAAAATGTGGCCGATGCAGCTGGGGAACATTAAAGGCATGCACCACCCCTATGTTTCTAATATTATTTAATGTACTTTTTCAAATGTAAAATAGCCACATGAAGCTAGTGACCATCTCATTAGACAGAGCTGTGCCTTATCACAGATGGCATGGTGGCCTCTTTTGCTTGGGATCTGTTTTTCTGGTGGGAGGGACCTGATTTTCTGCATTAGTCCTGATGTCTCTCCTAAAGGCTGTGTGCCTCTAGTCTTTGTGTACTGTTTGATTGCTAAGGATCAAATACAGAGCTTTGTATCTGCTAGGCAAGTGTTCTGCTACTAAGCTCACTCCTAGCCCCTCATTTAATTTTTTAAACCTTATTCCATCTTACTTTGAATAATGTTTTGTTGGAAAGTTATCTATAGCTCCTCCATTTGTAAAATGGAGGCATAAAAAGTTACTTGACTGGATTGTTAGATTGATTACACAGAGTCAAAGTTGTAAAGCCCCAGCCCAGGCCTGTGCATCATCAGGGGTGGGAGTGGCCATACCTTTCATCCACATGAGTTAACATGCTCCTGAGAGAATAATCATGACACTGAATATCATGGAGGACAGTAGGTATAACCCAGGCAGACTGATTAGGACCAGGATTGCAGCAGTAATGATGTGATCTCTTGGACCTTGATGAAACCTTGGTAGTTTGGAGCCTAAACCTAAGCCCTCCAAACCATATTTCTATGCCATCTTTTGTAGGTAATTGAAGCTCCCTGTGCCTTGGCTTCAGTGTAGAGTAGGCCTCTGAGTATTCTTTGATAAGTATTGGGGGAAAGATTCCTCAATCCTAGAGTTCCAGACAGAATATGACATGGCAAGTAAGCCATGGCCAGAAAGCTGTTGGTACTTTTTTGCTCCTCTGACCTTTGCTACCTTGGTAGTAATGGGAAGGGACAGAAATGTTCTGTATTGGCCCCACAGAGCCACAAACCGGAGGGAAGTAGAGAGTCGGAGCTCAGGCCTTGAGTCCAGTGAAGCACGTCAGAAGTTTGCAGGAGCCAAAGCCATCTCATCTGACATGTTCTTTGGGCGAGAGGTGGATTCTGAGGTGAGTAGAGTTGTCTACTTGGCAGCAGATAGAAATGTGAGCTTCCTCCCTACCTCTCCTTTAGGCTTTAGCATCAGGGGTGGCTTGGTCTAAATGAGCTCTTTCCTCATTAAAAAAGATTCTCCAGACTTCGCCTTTTCTCCAATACAGTATGAAGCCAGGTCTCGGCTACAGCAGCTCTCAGGTAGCAGTGCCATCAGCTCTTCAGACCTTTTTGGGGACATGGATGGAGCTCATGGAGGAGGTATGGCCCCAATGGCATGGCAGGCACCAAATGAGGCCTGTAAGCACAGCAGGAGGACCCTACTGACCGGGAAGGGCTTCTTGCAGGGCTCTGGTTCACCCCTTCCCTTGCTTTTACAGGAAGCGTGTCTCTGGGGAATGTGCTCCCTACAGCTGACATTGCCCAGTTTAAGCAGGGTGTCAAGTCTGTGGCTGGCAAGATGGCTGTGCTGGCCAATGGTGTGATGAATTCTTTGCAGGTGAGGCCAGGCTGCCGGATGTAGGGAAGAGGCCTAAAGAGTAGTGCTTGAAGGGTTGCTTTCTACTGCATTGACACTGCTTCTGAGTAGAAGCTGGCAGCTGTATAGAGACCATTCGCTTTTCTTGGCGGGCCAGCCACCTTCCAGCCCTGTATTGGGCTGAGCCTCTCCCTAAGGTGATGGTAATGTGTCTGCACTGATTTGACCCAGCTTGTTACTTCCACTGGACTTTCTTCCCTCCCAGGTTCTGTGGGAACTAGTGGGACTTCCCTTTGATTAGGACCCAAGCGCCTTTCAGCCCTGCTTCTGTCGCATACTCTCACCATGGGGGTGGGGTCAGTCCCAGCCTTCTGTAGCCTAGTTCTGCTGTGAGGTGTGCTGGGAAGTAGTGTGTATACTGGGAAGTCACTGCAAGTTAGAGACCCTGATGTTTTTTTCTCTTCCCTCCTCTCAGGATCGCTACGGTTCCTACTGATCCACGCTCTATGGTTCAGGCCTATGGTGATGACAGCAAGAATCCTAATTCCCAGACCAGGGCTGCCTGCCTTGTGGAACTGGGGATCTGCTAACTTTCTGTGTGTGGTGTATGAGTTGGGTGGCCTTGGAGGATCTTGGGCAAGGGGAAAGGTCAGCATCAGCCCTTGTCCTGTGCCTGTGGATTAAGCCTTTGTCCTCATCCCCTCACATCCTCCCCTCTATGCTAGTGTGTTTCCTTCTAGTTCTACCCCCAAACTGCTGCTCACTTGGCCTGTTTGCACTGGGAATGAGGAGGAGTTTTCTCAGGATGGCTTATTCTGGGTCCAGCTCTTCCCTAAGTAGGGAAAGCATAAGGCTTTTGCAGGCTCTAGGATCCTTCTAGGAGGTCTGGGGCCTTGGCCTCTGTCCTCTGGAGACAGGGGAGGCCTAGCAAGAGTTGTGCTGTAGATCAGCCCTCAGGGAGAGGTTCTGGACTTGCCACTGTTATTGCTGCCAGTGGCCTCTTGTGGGTACCAGGAGAGGACTGGGAGGAGAAGGACCCTGGTACCTTACTAAGGGCTAGAACCTTTACCTAGTACTTAAAGGTCTTATTTAGGATCAGTATGAAGGCCTGAGTGATGATCCTGGTCACTGCTGTCACTTGGAGCTGACTTCTGCTTGGTGTCTTAACAGCCCTTCCCTGCCATGATTGTGGGCCATGGTACACTCTGTCCATGCCTGAGATTCTGTCCCTTCGTCTCCTGTTTGGTGTCCATGGTGGGTCTCATCCGATCATGTCCTAATTGGATGCTGTGAACCTGCTATTGACCGAGGAAGCTGAGGCCCCGAGAGAAAGAAGCCTCTGGGGCTCCGTTTTTGTCTCTGCGTCATTCTGGGCTTAGGAGTCCTGAACAGCACCCCATCAGTATCAGCTTGAGGGACTTGCAGCTATAGGCCCCACACTCTGGCAGCTGGGCCATGCACTGTGTCATCCTTGGTGCCATCTTCCCCTGCCTGCTGGCAGTCTGGGCCCAACCCTACCTGTGAATTGCAGGTTGGGCTCCCAAGCAACACAGACCACTCTTCCCTCATGCCTTCCCGGAGGGACATGACTTTCTTTCAGGACTGTTTGTATTGAAACAAAGTGGTGTCAAAATAAAGCCCCCACGGGGCCCTGTGGGTCAGTGTCCTCTCCATCCTGCCTCCCTGCCCAGTGCAGCCCTTCGCTCACTCTCTGGGCTCCCACCGATATGGGTTGGGCGTCGATGCCAAAGCTGAGGGCACTCTCTCCAGGGCCTCCAGCTTGTCTCTTCTCTGAAAGCCAAAGGCCCCTGGCTCCTTGCCCCTGTGCTGCCGCGGGGTCCGGTACAGCCTCGACCTCACCACCCTGTTGCACGTGGAGGAAAGAGGTGGTGTTAGTTGTCCCTTTAGTTCATCTGCAGAACCTTATGATTGAGGAGGGTGAACAACCTCAGTGGTCTGCACCTCACCACAGGAGGCAGGACTGGGGGCCTGTTTCTCAATGGAGCTGAAATTTATGTTTATTTCAGACAATGTCTCTGTGGCCCAGACTGGCCTTGTATATGCAGTCTTCCTGCTTTGGCTTTCCAAGTGCTGAGATTTTAAGCATGTGCCTGAAAAAGCTATTTAAATATTCAGAGTTAAATGAGACCATATTTCCTAGATGAGTTAGATATGCTTGTGTGTAAACCCTTGGCTTGGTCAACCCTTTCCATACAGAGCATCTCTGTCCTTAGGAATCCTCAGTATGGGACAGTTATAACCCATTGGTCTAGGAAATGGAGGGTTGGAAGGAATAGGCAGAGGGAGCCATGGAGCTTTAAGCCAGTGGTTTCCAGTGCTTTGAAATGATCTGGGATAGTCATAAAATACAGATTTCTGGACCGTGTCCCAAGCTGGTAGAGTAGGATTCCAGCTTTGTAATTTGTCACCATCTCAAACCTCCCTGTTCTGGTACACTCCAGAATTTGAGAAACCTTTTAGGGGCTGACTCAAGTGCTGTAGGCAGGCCTGGGACTGTTTCATGATGAACTTGCCATGCCTGGCCTGGCACTGCAAGGCTTTGGAAGCTACTTGTAATCATTCAGGTGCAGGTCTTGGTAGGAAGGAATGCAGGAAAATGTGTATTCAGTGGTGGTGACCCTGGCCTCATTTGGGGCACCCTACTTTGCTATGGCTCCTGAGCGAATTCTGCCACCTCATTCAAGGAAGGTGACCATCTGCTTTACCTTGGTTCAAGCCTTGTCTTGTACACCATTAGCCTGCTTTATCTATATCTACATTTCTACTGTCTTGACATGGAGTGAGTATTCACAAATATTTAATGAAACCCTGACTAAAGGGCTGTGTAGTTCGAGTTCATTGTGGCCAGGGTCTTGGAAGTGATAGGAACCTGATCTTGAACCCTCAGATATTTCTGAAGCTGTGCACACTTCCCTTTTGGATGGCTGCCCTCATTTGCAGGAGGCCCGGTCCTCTGTCAACTAGGGCATGTCTCCAGGCTGGAATGGCCCCTGGCTCTACTTCCCATCCAGCCAGGAAAGCATCCAAGTCCATACTCACCCCTTCCCTTCCCTCGGCCTGTCTTGTTTTTAGACTCACCATTTACCAGACACAAGGGACTTTATTCATTTAACAGATTTAACTATTTAACATAGACTTAAAGCACATTTTGAAGGTGAAATTCTTGCCCATCCTCTTAATCCTAGTGGCTGATTCTCCAGCAGAAGGCCACAGTTGGTATGTCATCCCAGTACTTGCTCTCAGGAATCACCCTTGACTGCCAGGCCCTGCATTAGTAATTCACGTTCTCTCCCTTTCAGGAGCTTTATGAGAAACCTCTCTTACTGAGTGTAGCAGAGACTGGCTGAGAAGATCCTGCTCTTAAGGGGTAAAGAGGACTGCCAACAAAAGGCAGTGATGAGGTGGCCTCAGGACAATATGTCAGGGCCCAACAAAAAGTCAAAAGTTGATGCTAGGGAACTGCGGCTATGAGATTTCTGAGATGACTGCTTGGCTTTCTTATCACTATACAGCAGGTCTCTTGCTAGAGCTGTTATTCATCTCTCCAGCAGGGGGTGGCACAGTGACACTGGGGAGGGGGGTCTAGTGAGAGTAACAAGGGAAGGGCAGGGTGTGGGAAGCAAGGTACAGGTCACTGACACAGCCCCTTAGACTCAAGTCTCAGACTCATCTGTCTCTTCAGTCGAGCCATCGCTCTCTGCATCCACTTTACGGGAGTGATGGAGGGGTCTCCATGGGGAGCTAACCCGGGGAGGGGTCCGAGAAGGCAGGCAGCTGGCCTCTGAAGTGGCAGTGGTGGAGTTGACCAGGCCTGGGACCTGGACCAGCCTGAAGGAGGGAAGAAACCCCAAGGGCAGTGAGGTGTCTCCTGTACAGAGACCAGGACCTCCACACTTCTGCACTTGAGCAAACCCCCAAAGACTCAGGATACTGTCCTCTGCTGACCAATGCAATGAGTTAGGTAAAGGCTGTGTCACCTACAGTAGGGCACAGCCACATCAGACAGGTTTGGCTTCCACAAGGGGGCAGCATCTTCCCACTAACACACTTACAGCCTTTCTAGCTCCTCATCCATGGCTGGGTCATGCATCAGGTCTCCTTTATCAGGCAAAGCTCCTGGAAGGTAGAGAGTGGAGTCACAGAACAACCTGAGAGCTTTGCGGCCATGCACTGCATAGTCCTGTGCCACTCACCGTCGTGTCTGCTGACTCCAGGAGGGCTGACCTGTGGGGATAGTTAGCCCTGGGTGCCAGTTCATAAATTTAGGGAATCCCACTGTTTTCCCTCTCCTACTTAGGGTAGGAGCAACAGCTAAGGACGTATCCCTAGACAGGATGATCCCCTTCCAAGATGAAATGTACGTAAGCTGTCACGGGGGTTTAAGTTCTTGAGGCCCCAGGTACTAGGCTGAAAAGAAGATGGCCCATGCTAACTCCAAAGATTAAAAACATAATCCAATTGTATGTCCTCAAGTTTGGGTGACACTTAGAGGCATGTTAAAAATTGCTGCCTCTGGTGAGGGAAGCTGTGTGCCACCCGGAAGTCTGGTACTATAATCTGCATTGATTTCCCTAGCTATAAAAAGGCAGGTTGATATTGAGGAAAAGTGTTGGGTGCTCCCCCACTTTTTTTTTCTCTTTTAGACTAATCAGATTTTTTTTTCTAACTGGGAAAAAACACTTCCACAATGGGTGGAAAGTTAAGGTTAAGTTTTCAGAGAGAATCTTATCAGTAATCATTGAAGTAACAGGCTTAATGGTGGTTTAGACACTAGGTTGAACAGCCAATGATGCAAGTCTCTAGAAAGACTCAATGCCTTTAATTCCAGCACTCAGGAAGCAGAGGCAGGCAGGCAGATCTCTGTAAATGCAAGGCCAGCCTGGTCTACATAGTGAGTTCTAAGCTAGCTAGGGCTACAGGGAGACCCTGTCTCAAAAAGACCAAAAAAAAAAAAAAAGTACCTATCTGGTACTAGTTTACTTCCTGACTTTCCCAAATCTTCAGATGATGCCTCCTTTCATTTGGGGGGTGGGGGAAGTGAGGGGTGTCTTGGAGACAAAGGGATCAGGACTACCTAGTCCCTTCAAGCAGGATATTTCTAAGTTTCTATTTCTGACATGCCTCAATTATCTTCCATTCCACGTATTAGTCATTAATTGGTAGTAAAAATTATAAGGATTCTTTTTTTTCCCCTTAGAACTAGAGGTTGAACTGAAGAAGCTTTCTAAGGCCTTAGAGCAGTGAGGGGATGAGGTTAGTGAATGCTGCGATCCACCTGCTAATTAGTGTCACCCTTCTTTCCTTATGGTTGTCATTGGTAGAAAGGTGGTCAATTCTCTAGGACTGTGGAAGAACACCTGGAGAGTCCCCATTGGTTTTCGATTTCTGATTTCCTGTTTGCTGCTTTTCTAGTCCTAGTCCACTGGTGACTTTGGTTATGAATCATACTTAGTTGATGGAGTCTCTGACTCAAAGTAACCAGGCTTCTGGGTAGCATGCATGCATGCTCAAGTCAATCCAGGCTTAGCACACCTGTCTCCTAGAGAACCCTGGCAGGAGATGTGTTTCCTAATAAGCATAAAGGCTCTAAGCACAGCTCCTGGCCCACTGTGGTAGGCATTTAGCAAATGCTAACTGTTCTTCTCTTCATCCCATTCCCTCAATGGCAAAGGAAGGAGGAATACCATGAGTCTCTGAGACCCAGGAACCTGGATCTAAGCACACCAGGAGGACTTCCTGAAGAGAAATAAATAGTAAGCCCTTAAAACTCCAGCAGGAGTAGCCTGCTGGCTCATCCCTGGGAGAGCAGTTGCTGTACACAAGGAGGAGAATGGGGTGGATGGAGGCCAACCAGTGAGAACAAACCAGTCAGGAAAAGTGGGCCAGGGAAGGCTCCCCACCTTTTCTTTTCCCCTTCTCTTTTCCAGATTTATCAGAATTCTTTTTTTCCCAGCTGGGGGAAAAACAAGACACCTCCCAGATACACCTTTGCTCTGTTCTAAATGGGATTCAGGTCTCTTTGATATATAATATCTAGAGCTACTGGGTACATAGCCCTGTGTCTGCTCAACCTGCAGGCTCCTCAGAGCAGAGCCAGGGGTTCTACAGGGAGGGGCCGGGCAGGGCTCTGGCAGGGAGCAGTACAGCAGCTGCACTCACGTTGGGGCAGGGCCTGGGGAAGAAGGCTGCCCCTCACATGGGCACGCAAGAGGCCTCCTAGGACAGTCTTAGGTTGTGCATACTGCAGCTCCCTAGGCCTGAAAGGTCAAAGCAGAAACAGAGCTTCCTCCTACCCCTGTGGGGCCATGTCTGCTGATAGAGGCCTGCTGCTACCTGTGTTGTGGGGAGGAAAAGCTGGTCTCATCAAGCTCCGCTTACCGAGGGCTTGATTGATTCCATGATGCTTTGAGAGAGCCACAAGGAATCCGTAGAAAGTCAGCCTCTGGACGTTGCTCAGAATCTCTTTGACAAGTGCTGGGGGTGGGCAGCTAGAAGAATACAGAGACCAATTCAGAGACTCACAAACGTGAATGCCAACTTTTCCTCTGCACCTTCAGCTTAGGAGGACACCCAAAGCTGGGAACACCATGGCCACGGGACAGCATGGCAAAAGCAAGGCCCGAACTGAAGATAGGAAGGGCTGGTGGTGTACCTACTGGCGTTTAGTTTGGGGCTGTTAGAGATGGAACTTATTAGGGTGAGTGCGCTGTCACTGAGCTACAAACCTAGTCCCTTAACTGGTACTTTAGTGGGCATCAGAGGGAGAGGAGGAAGACACAGCTACTGGTGACAGCCCCCTGGTTGGAGGCTCTGCCCCAAGGGGACTTTGTGCCATGCAGACTAGCTTGACCTTTCCTTCCTGCGGAACAGTTTGGAACAGTGAATGTTCTTTTTCAAGAAGCCAAGGCCGGTCTTCCCCTATACTTGCTGCTCAGCTACAGCAAGTCTTTCCCAGGTGAGTGTTCCTTTGTAAATCAACTAGAAAGCCTTTTAGCCACCACCTGCTTTGGGGATAAACAGATCAGTTCTCATATTTTGACCGTGCTGGGCCCTGGATGCCCTGAACCAATCAGAACATTCTGCTAGAGACTTGTTTTGCACACCAGCAGTCTGTGGTCTCCAAGGCTGAGGTGGGGGTCTCTGTCCATGACCCACCTGTACTTGTGCCGGTCACAAAGGTTTTCCAAGCACTGGTAGAACAGTGCTGCCTCTACTCCTTCGAGCATGCTGGCCTCGCCCAAGGCCGGCCGCTGGCGGTGCTGTCCACTGGATGACGTTGGCACAATCACTGTATTGGGGTTCTTCCCTGACAGCAGGTCCTGATAGATGGTAGCCACACTGTCTAGGAATTCTGGTCCATGGGGGTGGGAAGACACAGTTTAGGTAGGGAAAACATATTTTTCATCTGTTCACCATATCCTTGCTTTTCTCATAGCCTTGGTGCAGACACCTCAACACCTAGTTTGACTGCTGTCCTAATGAGACATGACCTTCATATGTGCTTCTGCTCAAGTGTCCCATTATGGGACAGTCATTCCTACACTAGATAGATCCTTGATGCATACTTGCAGAGCACACTGTCCTTTTTGTAGCACTTACCAATGACAAGCTTGCTATGCAATTATCTTGCTGGAGTGTCAGGTGTAAGATCCTCATAGGAGTGCACAGTCATGCCCTATTGCTATTGTGCTGGGACATGTTAAATGCTGTTAGTATTCAGTATTTTCTTAAGTGAACACATGCATGTTCT
Source organism: Eospalax fontanierii (assembly GCA_035773235.1). Taxonomy (NCBI): domain Eukaryota; kingdom Metazoa; phylum Chordata; class Mammalia; order Rodentia; family Spalacidae; genus Eospalax; species Eospalax fontanierii. Next base: position 18,611,428 of record CM069526.1, read on the forward strand.
CATTGGTAAGCTCCATTTTCTGAGGCTACATGAAAGCATGTTGGAGGCTACAGACAGTGCCCTTGTTACTGCCTAGGCTGCTGACTCTTTTAGTGAACTCAATAAAACAAAAACAAGAAGAAAAGGAAGAAAAACTATCATTAAGGAAGAAAGCTTGTAGACTGCCAATTTTGTAATCATTTGATGTCAGAGTTTTATAGTTGCACCATTCTTAGTGACCAATATCTTATGGCCTGTTTAATCTTTAATATTGCCGAGCAGTGACCCAAGGAAGCTGCCCAGTCCTTCTAGAAGTGCTGTGAGAATAGGTCCAGGAGAGGAGTGTGCATGGGTGTATGTGTGTGTGTGTGTGTGTGTAGGGAGCATGGCTGCTGCTTCTCTAAGGTTCAGGAGCTTCAGAGAAATGAGACGTGGACGCTGGCGCTGCTGGGAGCAAGCGGCGTGACCCCAGGCTCTAGCCCCGCCTGAGCAGCCCTTGGGCTACCATGAAGTAAGCAACGTGGTGCTGAAGGGAGGACAAAGCTGGCCGGGGCACAGTTGGCAAGAAAGCCAGCTTTCTGTTTATGGACACCATGATTTCTAAACTCCACATTAAACTTCATGCCGTGTATGTATCAGCCTGTACGAGTATCCACCCATTTTTATTCCAATTGATTCCAGAAGGGACATACCAGTACAGCTGGCATGAATCAGGGAGCGGGGTGGAGTGTGAGAGTTGGTGCATGTACATGTGTGTGGGTTGTCCTTCTTGATCTTTAAGAGATGGAGGTCACATTATGCTGCACAGGCTGGCTCTGAATTCTTGGCTGAAGTGGACTTCTTGCCTTCATCTCTTTAGTAGCTTGGGCTAAAAGCATGCACCACTGTGCCTGGTTTGATGTGTGCTTATTTATTTTTTTGGTCTTTTTGAGACAGGGTCTCCCTGTAGCCCCAGCTAGCCTGGAAGACCAGGCTGGCCTTGAACTCACAGAGATCCACCTGCTTCTGCCTCCCGAGTGCTGGGATTAAAGGTGTGGGTCACCATGCCTGGCTGGTGTGTGCTTATTAAAAGCTATAAATATGGTAAAAGTATATGATACATACAATCAAGGGCCAAGGAAGTGGCTAAGAACACAAGTCTGGGCTCTATCACTGTGAAGCCATGTGACTTTTGTTACTAACATCTGTTTATCTCTTAGGGCTATTGAATAGATTTCAATAAAGTCCTTAGTGCTATGCCTGGGACATACTAAAGTTTTAATAAGAAGTGAATGCTATCGATGTTGTTACTGTTGTTCACACATAAATGAATTTGTTGTACTGCTGACTAGAAGCAATGTGTTGGTTCCAATGTATCCAGGAGGCTGAGGAAACAGACTCTGCAGACTGAATCTTGTGACTTCCAGTGCAAATCAGATATCCTGTTAGTGGGCTGTGGTGAGGTATGCCTTTGTGTGCCAGGCACAAAGATGGAAAGGACAACAGGGTGGGAAAGGGAGACTGGTCCCAGACAGAAGCCACACGGGGCCTGGAACGTTCTCACCTGAATAGTAAAACTGGATCTGGAAAGCAAAAAGGAAATCTGAAAAAGACATCAGGCAGTCCATGGCATCATCCATGAGCACGATCCTGAGGGAAAAGAGAATATGAGAGACAAAATGCGTTACATGTGAACCGGGAAGAGAGAGAAAACAATTGAGAGAGTGTATGCATGAGAAAAACTGAGAATGTGCATGAATGGGTTGTTCCTAGGCCTCCAGTCTCCCCTGAAGCAGTAGCATATTTGGGAAAAGGGTCCCCAAAGCAAGCTCCTCCCAGTCAACTCCATGGAACTCTGCCACCGAACTGAACTGAGAACACTGCAGCAGGAGCAGAGGCCCCAGGTCAGTCTCGGAGGCACCAGTCGCTGAAGCATGAGCAGAGTGGGGAGGAGGGGGGTAGCAGAGAGGGTGTGATTGTAATGCAGCCAACATTTCTTTTCATATACTTAAGCAGTAAATCCTTTCATTCTGCAGTGAGGACCATTTAGTTCCAAATAAATACAGCTGATCAGAAAAGGCAAAAAGAACAGCCAAGAGGTTTAAAGGGCTCTTGGCAAATGGTTCTGAGATTTAATAAGCTACCAAATGGCTAGATCAGCGACAGGCACCTCCAATCTGGGACACAGAAGGCAGGCGAGGGGAGAGGGTAACTCTGCACTTGAGAGGGTCAGAGAACACAAACCAGCTGAAGATGCTGAAGAGGCCATTGCAAGGTGACCACCTCCTGTCTCAAGTCCTCCCATTGGGCACTCACAGGGAGAAACCATTTGACTAGTGAAGGAGTCATACCAAGGCCATGTTCATACCCCTCTCAGGGATGCAACTGAAGAGCAGGATATTAGCACTTGCTGGGCTCCATCCGTATGCCAGGCAGGGTGCCAAACTCTTCTACTGCAGCAGAGCTGGGACTCCAATCTGTTTCTGACTGGGCCCTTTTGGCTTTAACTTTCTTTTTCTATTTTAATCTGCTTTGTTTTGCTCTTGTGTATTTTTCTAACTACTTCCTTGAGTCAGACAGTCCCCAGACTGGCAATGATTAGCCTGAGAGTCAGTATTGCCCACTCTAGGAAGGGGGCTGTACGGAGAATATAGTGCGAGTGCTCCCCCTGCCTTAGAATTGTGCAAGGAGGTTGGCCTTGGTTTCAGATCTCCCTGAAGAAATGTTCCTGGATAGCTGTAATGACAATAACAGAGACAGGTCCCATTTTACTGAGCACCCTACTCAATGGCAGGCACTATGCACAGTAGTTTGCTCCCTTTACTCAGTCTTATCCCATGGCATCCTAGAAGGTTGGTCTTGTTATTTTCATTTTGATGTGAGGGGTCTTAAATCCCAAAGAAGTCAGCATGCCAAAGTTGCACACAGCTTGTGAGTTTGCATGACCCACAGGCTGAGTGCTTCCATTAGGTCACACTACATCTAAAATGAAGAAAAGACACAGACTAGAAGTACTAGCATATTATTTTTTAGTTTCTGGGGCTAATTCACATTCTCCCCCATCCATATCTTAGGGCTTTAACTGTTTCCTGTGTGTCTCTTGGGTGAGAAAGAAAGCTGTCTCTACTACCACAGTGCAATATTGAAATTCCAGTCGGAAAAACAGGCCAGAGTGGGGACAAGTAGTGCTGCCAGAGGCCACGGGAGGGCACTCTGGTTCCTCCGTCAGTGCTGGGAGAGTCACTCTAGTACAAGGGAGTACGGGGGTGGGGGGGTTATCTTGATTTCTCAAAACTAGAGGTAAAAACAGGAGAGGGTACAGAGTGAACCCACTTCAGACATCTGGATGGGAATAAAGAAGGGGCAGCAATGAGGTAGACAGCAGAGTCTCAGACCTCAGAGGAAGGAGCTCTGCCAGGACACCCAGGAGGATGGCTGCCAGCACCTCAAAAGGAGAGAAACTAGAGACCTGTCCCTGCTGCTAGCCACGTACCCTGGTGGCATAAAGCAAATACCTTCAAGAGAGCACCAGAATGAGCATCTCTCTCAGGAAACCTTGGGGAGAGCCTTTGAGGATGATAAATACTGCTCTGTCATTAACCTGGAACCCAAGACTCTTGTTTATAATCATTCTTTATTTGTATTTTCATTTATTATATTATGCTATAATTAAAATACCATAAACTTCAGGGCTGAAGAGATGGTTCAGTGGTTAAAAGCACTTGCTGCTTTTGCAGAGGACCTGGATTTGGTTCCCAGCACCCACATGGCAGTTAACAAGTATCTGTAACTCCAGTTGCAGGGGATCCGATGCCCTTTTCTGGCCTTTTTGGACATTGCAGGCATGTGGTATACTCATATACATGCAGGCAAAACACTCATGCACATAAAATAAAAAATTTTAAAAATCATAATATTCACCCATCAAAAACATATAAATCAGTGTTTCAGTATATTGAAAACATTGTGCAATACTCATCACCACTGTCCTAATTCCAGATGTTATCCCCTTTGTACTTATCCCTCACAGCACACTCTTGAGATAGGCCCTGCCTTCCCTGAGGCTGTGAGCAGATCCCTGCTCAGGCTCTGGTATATGAAAGAGGAAAGTGCTTTCCCTAACTCAGACTGGTGCAAAGCTCTGCACTCCTGTTTCCAGCCTCGAAACTGGTTCTAGCTTTATGTCAAAGGTGATTTTTTCCTAAGATTTATTTTATTTTTAAATATTTAAAACGTTTTATGTGTATGAATGTATTGCTTGTATGTATGTAAGTGCATCTATGCCATACAATGCCTGCAGAGGTCAGAAGAGGACATCAGATTCCCCTAGAACTGGAGCTATGGATGGCTGTTAGCCGGGTTCTCTGAAAAAACATCCAGTTCTCTTAACTGCTGAGCCATCTCTCCAGCCCTGATTTATTTTATTTTTAATTCTGAGAGAGAGAGGAGAGGAGAGGAGAGAGAGAGAGAGAGAGAGAGAGAATGAATTTGTGAGTTGCAGGTGTCTGCAGAGGTCCATGGAGCTGGAGCCATCCAGTGTGGATGCAGAGAACCAAACTTAGATCCTCTGGAAGAGCGTCTTAACCTCTGAGACATCTATCCAGCAACACCAGAGGGTTTTTATTTTATTTTTTGAAACAGGATCTCACTGTGTAGCACTGGCTGGTGTACAAGAATAGCATATAGAAACTATTCTTAATCAGAATATTAGCCTCCTTTTTTTGTTGTGTTTAATTTCAGATTTCATCTAAGCACTAATAGAATATGCAGATGAACTGTCCCCATACCCCAGTGTGCAGCCAGACACTGAGACTGTTGACTCTGATGGCCAGAGAGACACTGTAGGATAGTAGGATTTGTGCTCTTTCCAGGATGGCTTTGCTCTTCTGGTAGGAAATGCCATGAACAGTCTTAGCACTGGACTCGAGGCACAAGAGTGGCCCTGCAGCTTCTAGATTTTTGTGGATCAGGAGCTTCTGGAAGTCACTGGGCGGCATGAACTTTTTTTTTTTTAAAGACAGGGTTTCCCTGTAGCCCCAGCTGGCCTGGAACGAACTCTGGAGACCAGGTTGGTCTCGGTCCCCCAGAGATCTCCTGCCTCTGTACTGGGACTCAAGGCATGAGCCACCAGTGTGAACTTCCTTATTTCTGTGTTGCTCTCATCACTAATGTTGGCCGTCATGATCCAGCCCTTGAATCTATTCTGCAACTTGTTGTCAGAACCTCTGGGATTCTATGATTCTATTTAAAATACTGGTCACACTTGTGCCAGATGAATTCTTGCTTCTCCTTTTGCACACTGTAAAAGGCCAGAGGGTGGTCATGATGCTTGGCAGGAGATGGTTCTTCCCTCCATAGGCATGAGCACTGCCATGGAGGAGAGACCAACCCTTATTTGAAGATGGCACATGATGGCAAGGTGGAGCTTTGGTTGGGGCAGCGCAGTCTAACGTGCTTGGCTTTTGTTCCTGCTGTTTGCTTGAATGCTAATACATGCTAATAGGCGGATCAGTGGGCAGGTGGAGGGAGGCAGACAGGTACAGTTGTGTTCTTTCTAGAGGACATGTGGCTGAATTCTAGTAGCCTTCATGAAGAGGTCTGAGGGGATTTTCTCCTTTATAAGTAGTAAGTAACACCAGGTGCCACAAAACCAACTAGGTTGGGGAGGGTGTTTTCCTCTCTCACTTCCAGTAGAGGTGCTGAGTAGACTGCCTGAAGCAGGCAGTAGGCAGGAAGAAGAGCCTGGAGGTACAAGAGGGCAGAGGGATTGGCTAGTCTAAGGTCAGGAGGAAAGAGGGCGTGGGGAAGGACTGCTCATGTCTGTCTTTGCCCCAGGTCTGTAAGATCTGCCAGGTGATACTTTTGTTTTCCTGCTAGTTACTTGATTCTGGGGTCCAGCAGGGTACCTGACACAATGCATTCAGTAAATACTGTCGAATGAAGGAATGTATGAACAAGAAGAAAAGGCCACAGTACCCTTTTCTTTGCCCCTGACTAGGTAACACTCACACATTAGATTCAGCTCTGGACAGAGGAATAAAGCAGGTCCTGGAGAAGGGGCCAGGATGGCAGGGAGTCTAAAACATGACATCAGACAGCTGGCTAATTTAGACCCTTTGGCTTTGTACAGAAGCTAGGGGGTGAAGGCTGAAATCCAGTTCTTGAGAGGCTGCCTCTGAAGACATCAAGAGCTGGGCTTTGGGAGACTTTCTCAATCTGCCTAGCTCTGGGATTGTGGCTGATTTGTGAAGGAGCAAACTGCTTGTTTCTGAAGTTGTTCATACTGAAACTGGAAGGTTCACATTTTCCAGAGGGCCTCTTACAGTCTGTTCAGAGTTGTCAGTTGTTCCAATGGTGGATAGAACTACTGGCTTCTGTTAGTGCTGGTTCAGGTAAGAGTTTTGGAAAAGTAGGCTGTCCAGAGGCTGTGGCTGGACAAGATTATAATAGACTGATGGAAAGGTGCTTTTAAAAAACACCTCATATAGGGCTGGAGAGATAGCTCAGCCATTAAAGGCTGACCACCCAAAATACCTCATGGAAGGCCAACAAAAGGGCTCATTGGTTAAAGGCATCTGCTTCCAAGCCTAACCATTTGAGTTTGATATCCTGGACCCACATGGTAGAAGGAGAGAACTGATTCCTGCAAGTTGTCCTTTCCCACAGGTATTCCATGGTATATGATCCAACCCCTCCAAACAAACAAACAAACAAACAAACAAATAAACATCTTTTAAAAGGAATAAAAAGCAAAACTGGGGCAAGAGGATTTCAAGTTCAAAGCTAACCTGGGCTGCATAAGAAACTCTGCCTTAAACAAAACACTCAAATTAAGACAAAACAAAATATAGACACAAATACCATATATGGCATTGTCCATCTCGAAACAAATGCTCTGACCCATGAAAGTTCTGGCCATTGTCATTTTGCTCTGAACTCCAGCAGAGCTGTGGGAAGAGGCAGGCAGGAAGCTATAGCTTGGCCTTTGTCTTCCAAGAGATGAAAACCTGAGGTTACACATCTCTACAGACAGCTCCATCCTGAACTCAAACTCACTGCCCCAGAGGGTTCCCGAAGGAACCTTTCTAGAGACAAGGTCAGCCACATGTACTGTCTTTCAGTGGAATGTGGTTGGCTTGATACCTCTTCCTGCCAGAGGCCTTTTGCTAATGTGCCAGCTGCTTCTGACACCTGGAGGAGCCTGACAGCCCCAGCTTTGAAGTGGAGCCAACCAGGTACTGCTGCCAACAAGAGTACAAATCTATTGTATCATGGAGGGATACTTGCAGGCCATGCCGCTTAGCTAGAGAGAAGGCAAGGCCTCCGAGGGAGAAATAAAGGCACTCTGGTTCAGGCTGGCTTTGAGCAGAACCATGTGGAGGGTGGAGTCCAGAATAGACAACTGGGATGAAGAAAGAGTACTTGGCAGGGTCCGAGCTAATCCCAGGGGGATGGCCGCTCTGTTCCTTGCTGACTTCTAACAGCTGGGATGAGCTGGCTGGTTGGGAGGTAAATGAGTGCCAAAGAAGGAATAGTTTCCAGTCCAAACCTACTGATGTGCCAACGTCCTCTGCACCCCTAAGGGTCAGTCTTGTTGGTCTAGTGGCTGGGCCCTTTTTCCTGAAATTCTGAATTTGATGACCTGGGATCAAGTCTCAGTTCCACTACTCACTGACCTTAGTTCTGTCTGTGCTTCAGTTTCTTCATTTACAGGGTTGAAATAATCATAGTTCCTACATCAGAAGATTGGAGAAATGCAATGTGATGAGGTTCTTTGCCTCATGTCTAGTAGGCATGCAAGTGTGAGCTGCTACCAACGTGAGGACTCTCTCTGGGATAAGGTGCTGGAAGAGCTCAAAATAGCGAAGTGGCTCAAAGGAAGTAAACGCTGCCAGCTCCCAGCCCAGCAGAGGCCGCCAGCCGGAAGCAGGCTATTCAGTTTCCAGCCCACTTTTGGGAGAAGCCAGCCCTTACCCAGGGCCAGAAAGAAGAGCCACTTTGCATGACTGAACTTCTCTGGGAAAGTCACATGACCACTGTCCTTCATGGGGAAAACTGAAGCATGTTCCCAAGTCTATTTGGGGCAACAATGCACCCTGGCAGGTTGTGTTTTAACGACAGAGCAGGGCAATGGGAACATTACATGAGATTACCTGCCCCAGGCTAGGGAGCAGGTTGCTGGGCATGTGTCCTAGAAACCTCTTTTCTGCTCTGGAGTGGGGGAGGGGACGACACACATATGTCTGTGCTTCACACACTACCTTAGTCCAGGTCCTTAAATGGCATATGTGCATAATAGTTTTTCCTTGGCTCCAGCTTGTACTTTCTGGGCACCCAAAACTCCTATTCCAGAGGACCCAGATTTGGATCCCAGCGTCCACATGGAGGCTAACACCTTCAGTTCGAGGGAATCCAGTGCCCTCTCCTGGCCTCTGCAGGTACTGCATGCACATGGAGTACTACATACACAAAGGCAAAACACTCATACATATAAAATTTTTTAAAAATGAAATAAAAAAGTAAATTATATTTATTTATGTGTATTTGTGTGTAGCATGTGCCATAGCACATGTGTGGAAGTCAGAGGGCAACATGTGGGAGTCAGTTCTCTCCTTTCACTATGTGGGTACCAGAGATGGAACTCAGGTTGTCAGGCTTAAAGGCAAGTACTTTCTTTACCTGCTGAGCATCTTGCCAGTCCATATTCATCCCACTAATCCTGTGAGGCAGGCTCAGTGAGTACTTTCATTAGAACACAGAGGTTCAGAAGGGCATCAAAATTTAACCAAGATTACAAGCTAAAAGATAAAGAGCTATAATTCATATTCAGGCCTTTCTGATTCTAAGCAAGGGTCCTAAGCCATCTGCAGTTATACCTGGTAAGAAAAGGTGGCTTGTGCTCCTCAGCGGCAATAAACCTTCCTGCTGGGGCCTCTGGTCCTGCTTCTGCTCTTGTTGGCTATTAGTTCTGGTAACTGCCCACAGAAGGGCTGGAGGCTCAGGCCCCAAGTTATCCTGGAACTCCAGAGAAACCTGTAGGCTTGGGCAGACTGCCTCATATGTTTCAAGAGGTTAAACACCTAAACCCAAGATGCAGCCTAAAGGCCTTCCCTTCCTCCTTCTGCCCTGTATGCCTCTGCAGGCTACCATGGCTTCAAAGTGCAGCTTCTTTGCCCTTTTTGCATAGGGTACTTTTGCTATCTCACTGTTCTGCCATCTACTCAAATCCTGCCTTTCCTTCTTGATTGCAATGAAGTACTTAAACTCTCATTTTACTATAGAGAATAATTTTATGCCTGTATCCCTTGATTCAATTTTTAAAAAGGTTTTTTCTTTCTTTTAAGACAGGGTCTTACTATGTAGCCCTGGCTGGCCTGGAACTCACAGATCCACCTGTCGTATAGCCTTCAGAGTGCTGGGATTAAAGATGTGCACCACTGTCTGGCTTCACTTTTGAAAAAAAATTAAATAGTACTCGGGATTAAACTCAGGGCTATATGCTCCACTGAGCTACATATCCCTGCCCTCTTTTCACTTTTTAAACTTGAGATAACATCTTAATTGCCCAGGCTACCCTTGAATTCGCACAGGAGTCCAGGCAGGCCCAGAGCTGTGATCCTCCTGCCTAGTCTCAGTAGCTAGGATTACAGGCCTGTGCCACCAGGCCAGGCTATATTTTTTACTTCTGAGCTGGGGTCTTACTCTGTTGCCTAGGCTGGACTCAAATTCCTGAGCTCAAGTGATCCCCCCTGCACAGCCTCCTGAGCAGCTAGCGCCTCATGCACGTACCGCCAACTTCAACATTTTTGTGGGGGAAGAGTTCTGGGGATTGAACCCAGGACCTTGTGCTAAACTCTGCAACTGGGTTACAACCCAGCCCCACAGTCTTGTTTATAGTGTCTTTTGTTGAACAGAACATTTAAAATTTTAATTCCCTAGTGTAGTAGTTAGCATGTGACATTTTCACTGCTGTGGGCAGCCTTCAACCTGCCATACGGAATTCCTGCTTCCTTGCTGGTACTTTCCCGCTCTCTGGGAAAGAAATGATGTCTTGTTCACGGCTTTATCCCGCAGCACCTGGGAAGGTGTCTGGCAAATAATGGCACTCTCTATGAATACTGGCTGCTAAACGAATGAACAGAAGTTTTGCCCACTGGGCTTGGGCTTCTTGCATCACTCACTACATAGCTCACGCTGGCCTCTAATTCACCCTGATCCTCTTACCTCAGGCTCCTAAACCTTAGGATTACAGGTATGAGCCACCATGCCTGGCAAAGTTAAATAACTTGATTATGGTCACAAGCTGGATGATAAAGGACCTGGGATTTGAATCTAGCACCTGTCCTTTCCCATCAGACTATACTGTGGCTTTGTGACACAGGGAACAGCTGAAAATGACTTTCCTGAATGGAAATAACTATATCCAAAACTAGATTCTTTACAAGTTTCTGTGCTTTGAAGCATTCAATGTATTCATAACACAAGGATGGAAGTAGAGCCTTTCCTGTTACAACACAGATCATTCATTAGAAGTGCTGGTCTTTGGTGAGGGAGAAGTTAAACAGTGTTTCAGACGACAAGAGAGAGGGGAATGTAATCAATTTAATCTAACCAATATTAAAATGCCAGAGGAAGACTGGCAGGCTTTAAACTCGTGGTTCTGGAAGTGTGGCTCCCAGACAGACCATCAGTATCACTGGGGAATTTTTTTAGAAATAATGAGTCCTTGGAGCCCCACCCCAGACCTCCTGAACTCTGGGGTTGAGGCTGCCATTGGGTTTAAGAAGTCCTGCAGGTGATTCTGACACACGCCCCAGGAGGGCAAACACTGCTTTAGATCTCCACCCTCGGAGTGGAACTTCAGATCCTATGTGACTAGGGCTCCAAATGGTTTGCAGATGGCAATCCCCTTGGCTAGCTGGGAGGGAAGCACCAACCACAAGCAGTTCTTTAAAAAATTTTTACTTATTTATTTAATTTTATATGTATGAGTGTTTTGCGTGCATGTTAGTGTACTACATGTTGCAATGCCTGTGGAGGCCAGAAGAAGGTGTTCGAAGGGTCCTCCACAAAAGCAGCTAGTGCTCTTAACTGCTGAGCCATCTCTCCATCCCCAGCAGTCTTTTTTATACTTGATATTTTTGTTATATATTAACTTCTGAGGGTTGTGAAGTACAAAAAAGCTAGAAAGTCAGGGAAAAAAAGCCTTTAAAAATCTTGTAATAATTATAGCAATAACAGTAAAAAATTATTTACTTAAATACTTTAAAAAATATTTTATGTGTTATGGGTGTTTTTTTTTTTTTTTTTTTTTTTTTTTTTTTGCCTGCATTGTATGTAAGTGCATTACATGCCTGCAATGTCCTGAGAAGCCAGAAAAGGGCATCAGATCCCCTGGAACTAAAGTTAGGGATGGTTGTTAGCTGCCATGTGGCTCCTGGGAACTGAACCTGGATCCTCCGAAAGAGCAGCCAGTGCCTTTAACCACTGAGTCATTTCTGCAGCCCTTTATCTATATATTTGTATTTTATTTTTGGCTTTTGTTTTGAGGTAGGATGTCGTATAGTCCAGGCTGGCCTTGAACTTCTGATCCTCCTGCTTCCACGTCTTGAATGTTGGGCTCATAGGTATGCATCACAATGCTTGGCTCAATTATTATTTCTTGAATGTGCTAAACAATTCACATATTTGTCACTGGAATATCACAAAAACCTCATGGTTGGTTATTATTATTCCCAGTTTACAACTATGGAAATGGGAGTTAAGGTATATCCTTAAGGTCAAGCAGTTAATGGGGCTCAAATAGGATGTACATCCGCATCTTCCCACTACCAGGAAGCCTGTGTGCGGTGGGTCAGTGCTGACGCCACTACTTCTCACACGTACTGCAAGTTCACTCTGTGCAGTGTACTGTTCTAAGCACATTACAGACAATTATTATTGCCATTTTACAAATATGGACAGTGAAGCTTAAAGAAATAACTTTCCCAAAGGCATAAGCTAATAAATCCAGAAGTTTCGCTTGAATCACATGCTCTTGTTTGCAGGCTGGGGATTAAAACAGGGTTTCACACATGCTAAGCAAGTGCTCTGCATCCCCAGGCTCCAAATGCTTGCTCTTAATAATCAGGAAATCTTCCCAGCTTGGAGGATGGTGAGATGGAGATGCTTTGGGATCATTTAGGGATAGAGGCTCTAACTCTTCTCCCTGCTGCAGACTAATGGAGGGCCGGGGCGGGGGATGTCTCTGGCTGGGCTGCTGTTGTAGAGTCTGTTGGCTCTTAACTGTGTTTCCAGCTCACGCCTGCTGCCCCAGGGACTGGCCAGGATGCTTGTGGAGACGCTGTGCCATGCATAGGCTCTGGCTTACAGCTGCCTGTGGATTACATTCTTTTACACACACATCATCACAGACTGGAGCTTCCTGGGCCTTGAATCAGTGAGCCTGGCAGTGGGATGGGTGAGGGCAGTTCCTCTTCTATCAAGAGTCAGCCTTGCAGGCTTAACCACCCACACCTGTGATTCTGGCCAGATGCTTGGGCCTGTGTATGGGGAAGTTGGGATTTGACTTTCAGGATAAAATGAGAATATCTTAAACAATCCAGAGGCATTTTCTGGAACAGCTACTTTTTTTTTTTTTTTTCTATACCAGCTGGAGTGGAGTAGAGAAAGAACAGTATTGAGGAGCTGAGGTTGACAGAGGAGCCTGACACAAAGAGAAAATAAACTTCCCTAACTTTGAATTCATCTCTATTTGCAGTCAGTGTCCCATGGATTTCCCCGGCCTTTCTGATTTTTGTACTTGCATTTCCATAATTGACTCATACTGACAGTGATATAGGTGGCTGTGATTCATTCTCCTCTCACAATGAGTGTGGGTTTCTACCAAATAAGCTTCTCACTACAGTAATGGCATTCTAGAAGCCAATTTGTATTGATAATTGACAATTTGTATTATCAATTGATATTGATAATTGATAAGTATACACATACGTTGGCATTAAGAGTTTTTTTGTTTTGTTTTGTTTTGTTTCCCAGCACTTGGGAGACAGAGGCAGGAGGATAAGAAATTTAAGGTCATCCTTGGTTACACAGTGAGTTCAAGGCTATTCGGGGCTATCTGGGACCCTGTCTCAAAAACAAATAAAAAACCCAACCAACCAACCACCCAACCAAAAAAGAATTTGTGTTTTAAACTTTTAAATGTATTATTACTATTTAAAATTTTGTTTATTTTTATTTTATGTGTATGAGTGTTTTGTCTGTATATATGTAAGTGCATCCATGAGTGAAAACTCATGGAGGCTGGAAAATGGTGTCGGATCCCCTGGAATAAAAGTTACAGATGGTTGTGAGTGCTGGGAACCAAACCCAGGTCCTCCACAAGAACAGCCAGTGCTTTAACCGCTAAACATTCACTCATTCATTCAGTAGACATTAGCTATGCATGGGGCGTCCAGCATGTGTGTGCACAGTGCCAGAAGAGTGCGGTGGATCCCTTGTTGCCTGAGTTACAGGCATTTTGGGGATGCCTTGCTTGTTGTGTGAATCCTTAGATCTGAACTCTAGTCCTTGTGATTTATGCAGGAAGTGCTCTTAAATGATGAATCATTCATACCAGAATTGGTGTTTTTAGGGTATTTTATCATTTATATTTTAATCTTGCAGCACTTACACAAATCAGATCATTTGGGAGAATCTGAGGAAACAGGTATGATGAATGCAAAGCTATGGCTCACTATCTCAAGTTCATCACATACTATCAAGAATGGGAAAGGAGAACAGTGGCTATTCTGGAGTGACAGAGACCAAGGTGATATATCAAAAGTGGTGGTAGGTAGTGACAATACTCAGGGTGATCCACTTTTAAATTAAACAGTATTCTGTGAGGGGCGAGAACTGTGTCTTTTTTTTTTTTAGTATTTTATTTTATGTGTAGGAGTGTATTGCTTGCATGTATGTAAATGCACCTGTGTCATGCAATGCTCATGGAAGTCAGAAGAGAGCGTCAGATTTATCTGGAACTGGAGTTACTGGTAGTTGTTAGCTGCCATGTGGGTGCTGAGAACCAAACCCTGGTCCTCTGCAAAAGAACAGTTGGTGCTCTTTAACCTCTGAGCCATCTCTCTATCCACCGAGAACTGCGTCTTATTAACTACTGTATCCGTAGTGTGCTCTTTAACCTCTGAGCCATCTCTCTATCCACCGAGAACTGCGTCTTATTAACAACTGTATCCGTAGTGTGCAGAGTAGCTCCACGGAATTGGCATTCAAGTAATATTTAATGGGACTGGAGAGATGGCTCAGAGGTGAGAAATGAACACTTAGTGTTCTTGTAGAGGACCAGGTTTAGTTCTCAGCACTCATATGGCAGCTCACAACTGCCTGGAACTCCTGTTCCAGGGGATTCAATGCCTTCTTCTGGCCCCTGTGGGCTTCAGCATGCACCTGGTGCACATAAACTTATGTACCCACTCATAAAAAAATTCTTGAAAAAAGAAATACTTGATGGGGACTGGAGAGGTGACTCAGTAGGTAAACCACATGGAAACCACATGGTAGGAGGAGAGAACTGACTCCTATAGGTTGTCCTCTACCTCTATCCCCATGCTATGGGACACACATACACACAATCAATCAATAACAAATAAATACATAAATAAGTAAATAAACAAATGCAATAAAAGAAGAAAATATTTGACAATGGCCAGTGAGATGGCTCAGCAGGTAAATGCACCTGCTACTAGGCCTGATGACCTGAGTTTGATATCCAGGACACACATAGTGCAAGGACAGAACTGACTCCTAACAAATTGTCCTCTGACTTCCACTTATAAGCCATGTCATGAATGCCTCCCACCCCCCCCCCGAAAATAGTAAATGTAATAAAAAGATAAAAATGAATGAAAAAGAAATATTTGATAAAACAAAGCATTGACACATTCTATAATATGAATTAACCTTGAAAATTCTTTGCTAAGTGCAATAAAGCACTTAGGTCCAGACATTATATAACTTCATTATTGTTTTGTTTTTAAAGTCAGGGTTTCACTGTGTAGTCCAGGCTGGCCTTGAACTCACAATTATCCATCTGCCTCAACCTCTAAGTACTAGGATTACAGGTGTGTGCCATCACATCTGGCCAATTTCATTTATTTGAAATACCTAGAATAGGCAAATCCATAGAGACAAAAAGTAGATTAGTGGTTACGTAGTGCTGGGGAGGGTGAGGCGTTAGAGAGAGATGGCTAAAGAGTGCAGGATTTCTTTTGAAGGTAAGGAAAATGTTCTAAAATGGATTGTGGTAAGGGATGCACAGCTCTGGGAATCTACTAAAAGCCACAGAACTGCACACTTTAACTGAGTGAAGTATATCGTATGTGAATTGTACATCACCAAAAAATGATCAGAAAAGAAATATTTGATGAATAAACAAATGAATAACTAAGTATAAGAAGTGTGACTCTTGTCCTTTCTGTTACTTACAGTTATTGATGATTAGAACCACAAAAACTGCCAGACCAGGAACGTTCAGTCCTCTGTTCATTTGTGCATACATTCATTCGGCACCATGCATGAACATCTAGCATATCTCTAGGCATGATTCTAACTGACAGGGACTCAGCAGCAAGTGAGGCTGAAACAGGTTGCTGTTGCTCTCCTGGACACACACATTTACACAGGAGATTTCTATGCTTCTCTCTCTCTGTCTCTCTCTGTCTCTGTCTCTTTTGAGACATGTCTTACTAGGTAGCTCAGTTGAGCTTTGGACTCTGATGTTCCCATTCTAATCTCTCCAGAATGCAGGCATTACAGGCATGTGCCTCTAGACCCAGCTTCTTTTCTGTATTTAGGAATTCTCTAGCAGCACTATTTTTATATTTATTATTTATTACTAAATTTTAATTTATGTGTATGTGTGTGCATACCTGCTTGTTTGTATGTGCACCATGTACATGCAGGTGCCATGAAGGGCAGAAGAGAATGTCAAATCCCCTGGAACTGGAGTTATAGGCAGTTGTGAGCTGCCAGATGTGAGTGCTGAGAACTGAACTCAGGTCTTCTGCAAGAGCAGCAACTGCTCTGCTCTTATCTGTTGAGCATCTCTCCAGTCCTTTAAGTCAGATCTTTAAAAGGCTGAATTCCCCACTTAATCTCTTGGGTTGACTCTTTCTTAAAATGGGCCGAGCTCAAAGGGGAGTACCACAGAATATGAAGCTAACTCCACTTGACTACTTTTAAGTTAGAGAGATAACCTCCCATGTTTTTTCTTCTTCCTTTTCTTTTGTCCTTTCAACTAAGAAAAAATTCAGGGGGCTGGAGAGATGGCTCAGTGGCTAAGAGCACTGGCTGGTTTGACAGAGGACCCAAGTTCAGTTCCTAGAACCCACGTGGCAGTTAACAACTGTCTATAACTCTAGTTCCAGAGGATCCAACGCCCTCTTCTGGCCTCTATGGACACTGCATGACATGGGTGCATTTACATATATTCAGGCAAAACACTCATACATATAAAATAAAAATAAAGCTGGGTGTGGTGGCACATGCCTTTAATTCCTGCCCTTGGAGGCAGAGACAGGCAGATCTCTGTGAGTTCGAGGCCAGCCTGGTCTATATAGCTAGTTCTAGGCCAGCTGGGGCTACAGTGAGACTCTGTCTCAAAAAGACAAAATAAATTAATTAATCAGAAAAATTTTAAAAGAAGGAAAACAATTCAAGCCAGATGTGATGGTAGTGCACGCCTGTAATCCCAGGAGTGAAGAGGCTGAGGCAGGGTGTAGATTTGGACTGAAGATTGATGGAAATGGTAAAACCAGAATTAGAGCTTTTACCGGAAGGCAGTTGCCACTGGGAACTCATCCAGGAAACAGAGAGCATCAACACTGTAGAGATGGCTTACTGGTCAAGCATGCTGCCTCTCCTCTAGAGGACCCCAGTACCTATGTGGTAACTCCAGCTCCACACACACTCTTCTGACCTCTGTGGGCACATATATGCGTGTGGTATACACTCACATACACACATACATATACATAAAAAGGAAGGGAAAAAAACGACAAAATTTTGGATATATGACTAATAAATAGGTTTTGCATACTACCAGCGAAATCAGCACATGAACTGGGCCCTGCACTTATCTTGCTCCTGGGAGCGCTGACACCCGTGCTGGCACCACTGAATTCCCCATCTTCCAAGGTGGAGAGTAATCTGGCTTCTTCCAGGAGCAAGATATTTTTGGTGCAGCAGAGCTAATGTCCCTTTGGTTTCAGGAGGCCAAGCCTCCAGGCAGAAGCATGCCCCACACAGAGGAGGAGCAGGAGGAGGCTGCGTGAACTCTCTGCACTGAGGCTCACTCGGGTCCAACTTATACCTCTGCTACATACAAGCACTTCGTAAATTTGGGCAACGTGGTTAACTTCTTTGTGTTTAAGTTTCTTCTTCAGTAAGGTGGGAAGCAACATTTCACAAGGATTTAGATAATTGAAATAAGCAGATTTAAATGGAACAATTTAAAGGTCAATGCTTTCAGTATGACTTATCCAGGAAACTGAGTGCTTTTCAGAAATAAGATCATTTTATCTGCTTGAATTTTCAACCCTAGCTCAGGTTTGTGTTAAATAAGTAAAAGTTAACTTAAGAATAATTCAACTACTTCATTTAAAATGTGAGTGGTGGGCTGGGTGCAGCAGTGCACGCTTTTAATTCGGCACTTGGGAGGCAGGGGCAGGTGGATCTCTATGAGACTGAGGTCAGCCTGGTCTACATAGTGAGTTCCAGGCCAGCTATGGCAACAAGGTGACCAACCCTGTTTCAAAAAGATCAGAAAAAAAAAGATGTGAGTAATGGGGAAACTAAACACAGAAATTAGGGGCTATGCAGAATCATCTCCAAGATGTCATCTGGGCTAGCCCTGGAAGCCTTTTTCCAACACATATGACACTATCTTACCTTCTCTCAGGTGGGGTTTTGTCCCCTCCCCTCCTTCCACCCTCCGCCTTCCACCTTCTTCATTCTAAGTCACTGCTCACTCCGAGCTCTGCTTTCCTTACAGTGTCCTCACGTGTGCATTCATGTGTCTGTGTGTCTCCTGTCTTCATCTTACTGCCCTTAGATTGTCTTCAGACCCCAAGGTTCTCCACAGAAACCACAAAGGATCACTGGGTTTCTCTTAGGAAACAGGCAGTGTTGTTCTATTTTGAGGCAGACTACCAATAGACCCCTCTCTGGAGGCCAGTTTCTCACCCAAAACTTTTCTCCCCATGTACACTATTGAGGGTTTTCTGAGCAGCTCTGGCACCCAGAGTCAGGGAGACATACCTGGCTGCTTTCTGAGTGAGCTCCAGCGGGAAATCCGGGCACAGCAACTGCAGCAAACAGTGATACTCCCTCATGGTCAGCAAATCTGGAGTGCAATGGAGAGGAGCATATTAGGACCCTGCAGGTCAAGTCGCGTCTCTTGGGCATTTCATAGGTTTCAGGCCTAGTCTTGTTAGAACGGCTCTTTGAATCATGAGTCGATGTAGAGGAATGAGATTTTAAGATGCTTCTACAAAGCCTTTCCTGGGTAGAGGCATTAGTAACAGCATTTTGACCAAAGGGGATTCACTGGTTTGAGAACTGGTCAGATGAAGAGACGAAACCAGACAGGTACCTTCATCAGCCTTCTCAGCCTCGCTTTCCCTAACTCTAAAAGTCTTGGTGTATGAGTCATGCCAAAGCTGATGAAGTTTGCTGAAAGTCTGGCATGGTAGTGTTTACCACCAAATGCCCTGAGACCATCCATAAAATATCTGCAAGTAGCACCAAGGCCAACAGTGTTGCACGCACGAGAGAAAGAAGGCCCAGCACAGAAGCCCATGGACCCGTTGCCCCCCATGCAGCTCTGCAGCAGCTGACTTCTTCTGGGTGTCTGCACAGAAATCTGGTCATCCAATTACGGAAAACAAGACAAAGGTCCAAGATATACAATCAAGGCACCAAGTAACTCCTGATCTACAGAAGTAGTGCTGTGAGAGGGAGGAGCCAGGAGCTCTCAAGTCCAGAGGGTGCGGCGACGCTGGAGAATGGCGGTAATGATCACAGGCACTTGGTTTCTTTGGACCTAAGTTAGCCCAAGCCACAGGAATCCAGATCTCCTGCCCCTGCAAGTTTGGTTGATGCTTTTCCAGGACAAAAAAACCCACCAAATCTCCAGAGGGTCAGGCCTGGACTTCTACCATTTTTTCATCAAAGCTCATTTCAAGGTGGGGGCAGAGAGTTAAACTAACCACAGTGCCAAAGGCAGGGACACCAAAGGAACAGACACAACGTCACTGTAGGTCAAGGGATCAAGATGGTTTTTGCGGCCTTGGTCTTGGCTACAGTGGGGTATGTGCTCTCCTCTCCTGACCTCAGCACAGCTTGGCAGGAGGTCTTGTTCTTTAAGGACAGAGTGATAGCTGCTCAGTCTCACTGATTTGGGGTGAATGGCAGGAGAGATGGAGAGAGGGAGAAAACACACTGAATCCAATGGGCATCCTCCACTTTACCCTGACTCCAGAACTCTATGGAAGAGGAGTGTTTTCTGGCAGGGAGTAAATAAAAGAAAGTCTCTGAATCATTAAGTACTTTCCTATGCTACACTTGGTGGATGTATCTGACACCATTTTTGGGGATAGGGTCAAAGTGTTATATAGAAATTAACATTTATCCCCCAAATTACCTGGAAAATAACCTTGGGAAGAGAAAAGGACAAAAGAAAATGAGAGAAGAGAGAAGGTGGGAGAGAGAGAAAGAGAAAGAGAAAGAAAGAGAGAGAGAGAGAGAAAGAGAGAGAATACAATTCCTAATTCCCATATAATTTAATTCCCACATCTACTAAAGACTCCTGAGAATTAATCTTGGCCTACAGTTCCAGAGCCTCATCCCTTTTAAGGTTCTTTTTGTTTTTGTGGTGCTGGGAGTTAAACCCAGACATACTTCACAAGTAATCTACCACTAAGTTCTCTCTCTCTCTCTCTCTCTCTCTCTCTCACTGTGTGTGTGTGTGTGTGTGTGTAGGCTATAGAACAACCTTGGGTATTGTTCCTCAGGTGCCATCAGCCTTGTTTTTTCAGACACTCATTGGTTGATCTGGAGCTCACTGATTAGGCTGGACTGGCTGGCCAGCAAACCTTAGAGCTCCTCTTGTCTCTGACTCCCCAGTGCTGAGATTAGAGTCCATGACACAACTCTTGGCTTTTTTCTTTCTTCCTTTTTTTCTCAAAAAAAAAAAAAAAAAAAAAAACCATAGATTCTGGGGATTGAACTCAGGTCCTCATGCTTGTGAGGCAAGCACTTTATCAACAGCTCTCTTCCCAGTGCCCTTTTAGGTTCTAGATGTTGTTCTGACTCATGTATTTCAAATATTTGCTTCCCAAGAGTAGAAGAATAATTTACAAAAGTTACTTTGTTCCTCTCTGATGCAATAGAAGACTCTTAAAATTCACGCCAGAATAAATCCCCTGCGCCACTTCTGGAACTTGACTCTCCCAAATGTGGAGTGAGGAAGGTCATCATATAAGAGACTCATGAACATGCAAATGAATAACTTTTAACTGTGAGAGAGCAGCTCTGATTCTATGAAAGCAGTGGCCAGATAGTATCAAGGCCTAGGGAGAGCCATCCTGTGCCTATTGCAAGTAGAGAGACTGGTTCTAAATCCCTCCTCCTTCCCACTGACTAGGCTTCAGATCTTGGCTCTGCAATTCATGTGTGTAACCTTGGGCAAACTGCTTCATCTCTTGCCATCTCAGCTTCTCTGCTGTAAAATGGGGGTGATAATGCTTACTTTTCAGGACTGAAGTAAAAGGAGATGCTATCTATAAAGTACTTAGCAGAATGTCTGGACCTTAGAAACATCAAACAGTTGGGGTTGTTTTGGTTTTGTTTTTAATTCCTGGGTGTTAAAGTCAGGAGAGGAGAGCAAGGAGGTGGCCTCACTCGCTGCATCTGAATGCTTTTAGTCTCTAAGTGTTCAGCCTTGGACATTCTCTGTCAGGCTGCCTGGGCAAACTCATTTCCACCCTTCCTGTCCATTCATTTAACATCTACATGTGTCTCGTGCACTCCAGGCACATCATTACAGTGGTGTACAAACCCCAGAGTTGGGCTCCCTAGACTTTCGCTCACTAGCTCACTCATTCTTCCTTTGCCTGGGCATTCATTTGTTAATTCCCAGTGTTGCTCTATACACGGGGGCTCTTTGGCTCTTAGCACTTTCTCCAGGATTCACAGGGCTTCCAAGCAGACTTTTGTGCTATAGGCTAACAGGAAAGAGAGTGAATAAGTTCTGAGCTTTGTGTCAGAGCTTGAATCAGTGCACTTAACCTTCACAGCAACCTTATGAAGAAGACTCCATTATTCCCAGTCCCATTTCACAATTGAGCACATGAAAGCTCAGAAGATTTAATAACTCATGATCAAGGAGGGAAGAGCCCAGAATGTGGCAGAGGGAAGATCCCAAGCTGGGAGGGAAAAAAAGGGGAGGAGTGTGAAAGCAGGAATCATTCAGAGAGAGCACCCGCTGGTGTTCTCAGTACTTACCGAAGGTCAAGCTCTGCTCTCTTTGGGGTTTATAAGCATTATCTGATTTTTCTCTTTTTGTTTAATTTTTTTCCCCTTTTTAAATTTTGTTAATTTTTTGTGTATGTGTGTGTGCCTTTGGAGACCAGAAGGGGGGGTCAGATTCCTTATAACTGGAGTTATAGATGGTAGTGAGTCCACTATGTGGGTGCTGGGTACAGAACCTAGATCCTCTGTAAGAATAACAGGTGCTTTTAACTGACGAGCCATCATTTCTCCAGCCCCTTTGGTATTATTGTTGTTGTTGTTTTGTTTTTTTGAGATAGGGTCTCCCTGTGGCTCCAGCTGGCCTGGTTGCCCTCAAACTCACAGCTATCTGCCTGCCTCTGCCTCCCAAGTGCTGTGATTAAAGACATATACCACCACTCCTGGCTTGTGTTTTTGAGGCAAATTCTCATTCTTAGCCCAGGCTCTTTTTTTTTTTTTTTTTTTACTGGGGTTGGAGAGGTGGTCCAGTGGTTAAAAGCACTGGCTGCTCTTGCAGGTTTGATTCCTAGCACCTACATGGTGGCTAACAACTGTCCTTAACTCCAGTTCCAGGGAACCTGAAACCCTCTTTTGACCTCCTCAGGCATTGTACAACATGGGTACACTTACATATATGCAGGCAAAACACCCATACGCATGAAATAAAAAATAATAAGGCATACCTGCCAAGACACACACATGAAGTCAGAGGACAACTCTATGGCACAGGTTCTA
Source organism: Eospalax fontanierii (assembly GCA_035773235.1). Lineage (NCBI taxonomy): Eukaryota > Metazoa > Chordata > Mammalia > Rodentia > Spalacidae > Eospalax > Eospalax fontanierii. The sequence continues at coordinate 18,633,691 of CM069526.1, forward strand.
TCCTTCCACCTTTACAAACACCCTGGGTATTGAACTCAGGTTGCCAGGCTTTAGTGGCAAGTGCCTTTACCCTCTGAGCCATTTTGCTTGCCCTGATCCTCAGTATTTTTATCCCCACTATCACAGACATATTCAGATTGTGTACACACAAAGGTAGAACTGGAACTCAAATCCCAGCGGTAGCTCCAGAGCTTGTCTGCTAACACTTCAGCACCTTGATCTTATCAACCAGATGTTGGAAGGCTTAGGAATTGTTTCTCTCCCCAAACAAACTGCAGCAACTAACTAGCTCCAGGTGAACTGGATCAAGAAGACAATCCTTGTGAATTGGAATTTTTCATTTAAGAAGCTGAGGCTGAAAGGTTCTAATTACTGTAAACAGGAAATACTCAGTTCAGCAGCTGAGCTGGGTCAGAGGAGGCCTACAGCAAGAGGTACATCTGTGCTATGCAGGCTGAACTGCAGCTCACCAACCCACCTGCCAGTATCATGCAGGTGCAGGAAAGGTAAAGTGGTGTGGTGTGTAGCAACAGATGCTTCTCTAAAGGAATCCCTCCACAATTAGGAGAGCTCAGCCAGCAGGTCCTAAAAGTTCAAAGGAAGAGACATAAGAAGGATCTCGTATAAGATCAAAATCAGAACACTCTCCACAAATTGGTGCTCCTCTTTGTGTGGGTGGTCAGAACTGTTGAACACTCTTCAAAATCTAATAGTCTCACCAACTGGGTACCTGGCCCAGGACCAGAGAGGCTTTCTACCTTGATCCTATCATTTCCAGAGATAGCACAACACTAGGGTGCCTGAGTCCAAATCCCAGCTTTGCCATAGACTTAAAAATACTTGCTGAATAACTCCATGCCTCAGTTTCCCCATGTATAAAATGTATAAGCATCATGGAATTGTTAGTGTTAAGTGTTTAGACCAGAGTCTGGCTCATCCTAAGTGTTCTGTTGGTATTTGCTGTGACTATTTCAGAAATGAAGAAACTCTGGTTCTGAGAGGCCAGTCACTTTCTCAAGAAAGCAGCTGGTTTAGAGGGCTGAGTGTCAGACTGAAGCCTATTTGACTCCAAAGGTCCTGAGAGCTCCACCCTAGCAGGTGGGCTCCAGCTGGTTTATGGAGGCCTTAACTTTTGATGATAGGATTGTTGATGCCAGATGACTGACAGACTGTATCTAAATTAAATATACAGAGTCCTTTGGGCGGGCCACACTTACCAGGCCAGAATAACCACGTGGGGCACTGTATTCATGCAGAGCTCACACTTTGTAATCAGAAGAGCTGGTGTCAAAACCTAGCTCCATTATTTACCACCAACATACAAATTATACAACTTTTCTGAACCTCAATTTCCTTGTCTTAAATGGGACTGTTGTAAATAAATAAATAAATAAATAAATAAAAAGTCAGAAGTCATTTATAAATAAAAATTCCTTTACCAGAAAAATAGCAAAATGATCAATCAATAGTAGTAGTCTTTTAAATTAACTGATTTAAACTTTAAGTCCTGAAAGGCTGAACTAACTAAAGCACTCAGCAAAGTCTGACACTGTAGTATGTGTTGAAGGAATGAATGCATAAAAACGCTGATCCTAAGTCAAAGTTTACAGAACAAAACTCTGGCTCCTATGTGTTGTGGTGTGAATGTGGAATGTACCCATTGGCTCACGTGTTTAAACACTTAGTCCCCAACTGGTAGCACTGTTCGGGAAGGTTATGGAACTTTAAGGAGGTAGAACCTTGTTGTAGGAACTATGTTCCAGGGACAGGCTTTGAAGTTTTATAGCCTGGTCCTACTTCCTGTTCTCTCTTTGCTTCCTGCTACTGCTGTGGTGCCGTTCCCACCGGGATGGACTGTATCCCCTCTGGAACTGTAAGTCAGAGAAAACCCTTTCTCCTTTAAGTTGCTTTTGTTACGGCATTATTTATTTATTTATTTTAAGGCGTATGAGTGTTATGCCTGCATGTGTGTAAGTATACATGTCCTGCAGTGCTTACAGAGGACAGAAGAGGGTGTTGGATCCCCTGAACCTGGAGTTACAGATGGTTGTTAGCCCCAATGTGGGAGTTGGGATTTGAACCTAGGTCTTCTATAAGAACAGCCAGTGCTCTTAATCGCTGAGCCATCTCTCCAGTCACCTTTCTCATGGCATTTTTATCACAGTAATGGAAACAAAACTAAGACATTGTGAACACAGAGATGGGAGATCTCCAAGTTGAGATGTTCCTGCAAAGAGGTATTTGAGGGAAGCCAGGAGCTAGAAAGAGCTGAAAATGGCAAATGTACATGAGAACTGGCAGTAAGCACAACAAATGATGGCAGTGTGCCACCGGACATGGGCTGGTGGAGTCCTGGAATTTTCTCAGCAAGTGCTCAATTCAGACAGCTTGAATATATTCAAAGGAACGAACCACCACTTCTACTGTGCAAACCAGTCTACATCACAGACACACACTTCATCACTGATACCATTTTAGTGTGACTACTGCTCTCAAGACAAGCAGCACACGGATTCAAAACATGCTGTTGTTGATTATCTCTACCTTAATCCTAGAGACCATTTTAACCAAGAAAATTAATCTAGTCAGAAACGATTGATAATACAGTCAAGAACCAACTTGGTCTCATTTGTAGGAAAAGATGGCTTTTCTACATCTGGTCTGCCTTTTTCTATGGACATTCCTGCCTCTGAAGCTCTGTGGGGGCTGCTTAGTCGTTTCTACATCCTCTTTGTAGACCACCATGTTGTCCACAACATTTGCTCACAAGGACTGTGGTGGTATGTGGTTGAAGACTCAGAGGCCTTGGGAAAGGGTGTTTGTGCCAGGGTCAGAACGCTACCACTACAGACCAGCAGGAGTGCCAGATGGAAGAAGCTGGGGTATATCTTGGTCTTTTACTCAGAGAAGGCCTGCCCTGAATCAAAGATTTTTAGCCTCAAAGTGTAGGGATGCAATAGGGTTCAGTCTGAACTCATTTGTGTGAGTTGCCAGTGTGTCAGCTGCATGAGCTAGTGCTGGACAAGAGCTGGAGATAATGAAATACCACGAAGCCACGGGAAACCCAAAGGACTGGACAACCTCTAGTTGTCTGGCTGCATGATTTCAATGAAAACTCCCACAGAGGCCAGAGAACACCACAGCCCATGAGTGGACTCTTCAATTTTCAGTTACAATTGTTTTTATGTGCCTTTATGCAGGGATTGTGAAGCCTCATTCTAAATGACACCCTTGGCCAGGCTGCTCTGCCAAGAGATGCTCGGAAGGCCACGGATAGTTCAGGGCATGACCACATCACCCCTTCCCATCCCTAGGGTATGGAGGCTTTGTTACCAGGCCACAGCTGAGTAAATACTTCTCAGCGCTGCCCTGTAGAGGAGGGAAAGGGAAGTGAGAGAGAGTGGGGGAAGAGGAAGGGGAGAAGCAAGACATCTGAGAGCCTCCCTCTCCAAGGAGCCCTTGGTACCACGGTCACAGGAAGACGCTAACATCCTAAGGGCCATGTAGCTGTCAAGCAAAGCCCAGAAGAGCAGTTAATGTTCTTAAATTTTATCTTTGGCAGCACTGTTGTTTTATATTATAAACAGAGGGAAATGATAATTAGTTTACTGAAAGGGAAATGACCCTACTAAAAAAAAGAGAAACAATGGCTTCCAGTGACACCTGTGGGGTAAAGTGCTCAGGCCATTATTAACACCAACCTTTGCCAAGTCATTACTCCCCAGAGCATCTATTTGTGTGTTCAAGCAGGGGCTGGAGGCCAAACTTTTTAGTTTTATATTTTATTATGACTAAGCTCAGCACCAAATGAGAATATAGCTAGCCTATTTCTGTTTGGCCAAGAGAATTCAAGGCAAAGAATTAAATCAGACAAGGTAACAATTTCATGGCAATGTTTAGAATGACCCAAAACAACTGAACTCCCATACAGATGTATGTGGGCATTTCCAATCATTCATGTCACATCCTGGAAGTTTACTCAGGTCTGTGGGTTAACCATGGCCGTCCCTATCCACCACTGGAGGCCTGAACTAGAGGCCTGGTCCCCTATGGTAAGAATCCCCTACACTGGGTCAGACCCTTGATCCTCAGATGGGGGAGGTGAAGGACCGTGGCGAGGTATTGTTATGGGGGAAGTTACTGTCTGAGAAATCTTGGATGACAGGAGACACCCCAGTCACATGAACCCAGAGCGGGAGGCACAGGGCCGGCACTGTGGAAGAGAGTGCCAGAGTCAAGAGGAAAAGCTGCCGGTGGCGATGGAACCCGCTGCTCTGGCAATCTCACCCGTTTACTGAGGAAATGGGAGGTAGTCTTAGACAGCAGTATGTGGAGCAGGATCTTGGCATCATACGTTCCCAAAGGGTCCAGCAGCTCATGAAGGAAGTTACATAAGCCTAGCTCGAGGCACCACCTGCAGGCTCAATGCAGCTCACCAGGTGCTGGTATAGTTCATGCTTTATTTTAAAACAGGACAGAATTTTCCCTTTTAAATAGATATTACAGAACGAAGGTGGAATGCTCCTCTAGAACCAAGCAGGTCCTACTGGGTGCCCACAACCCACTTTTAAGGGAGCAGAAATGTTCAACTGGCAAAGATCTAAAGTGGAGGATGAATTTCACACGCTCCTCATGTGATTTTCCTCATGTGAGAGGAAAATCCTGTCCTGGTGGTGACATTCCTGGAACAGCTCACTCAGCATTTGGAAAAGAGGCAGTGATTTTAAATTGCCTTGTATGGGATTTTCTGGCCACAACGAGGGCTTCCATGTTGTTGTAGGGAGAAGAAAGTCTACTCTGCATCAGATATACATGATGCAGAGGCAACACCCCAAATTTTGTGAAGAACTGACCTCACTCCTCTGAATACTTTTCTACACTTCAGTTTTCCCACCCATAAAATAGATAAGTTGTAGTATATGAAAGTTTAAACAAATTAAAATCTGGGGGCCGGAGAGATGGCTCAGTGGTTAAGAGCACTGGCTGCTCTTGCAGAGGACCTGAATTTAGTTCCCAGCACCCACACATAGATAATGACCGTCTGTAACTCCAGTTCCAGATGATCTGACACCTTCTTCTGACCTCCTTGGGCACTGCATGACACAGTTGTACTTATATACATGTAGGCAAAATACTCATACATATTAAAAAATAAAAATATATATAAAATAGAAATTTTATAAGGAACTTGAATATATACCATAAGTAACACAAAACCCCTCTTAACCAGCTTTCTCTTCATTGGCCCTCACCCAGGCACTGATTTAAAACTCAGCATGGTGGTGCATTGGTATAATCCGAGCACTGGGAAGACTGAGGCAGAAGAATCACAATGAATTTGAACAGGCCAGCCTGGGCTACATAGTGAGATCCTGTTTCAAAGAAACTAAACCACAAAAACAAACAAACTAAAGAAACCCTCCAGTTTTAATCAAAGCCAGGCTACATCCCACTGGCTCTAATCTCTGAGTCTGACTGAATGTGGTGGTTCCTGCATCGGCCAATTTAGGTCAAAATCCTGATTGTTCACTGTCACTGTGAAGTGACACTGAGTCAGTCAGTTAGGAATAAGAATGAATAATGACTGCAGGATTAATGACAGCAGCAGGAACAACGAGAGAGAGCTGAGAGGATTAAAAGAAGCTGAGAGAGAGAGAGAGAGAGAGAGAGAGAGAGAGAGAGAGGCAGTAAATTGGAGCACACAGGAAGCTCTCAATAAACAGAACCTGCTCTTGTCACTCCTTCCCTGCACACAGGGGGTCATGGCACAGTCTAACAAAGGGCACAATTCATGGAAGTTTTTCAGCTAAGGCCAGTGGAGGAGGAACCAGCCTCACTCCTTATCTCACAATTATTTTATCTGCCTTTGTTCGTCATTGATGAGTAACAGACTTCCCGCCTGAGGCAGGTGCACACCATTTTTCTTGCTAGCCAGTCCTATGTTACCTCATTTACGAGTGCTGATGCTCATATTTGTAGAGACTATATAATTAGGCCAATCATTTTCATATGCATCATTTTTTTGTTTTGTTTTTGAGATAGGATCTCACTATATAGTCCTTGGCTGTCCTGGAACTATCTATGGAGACTAGCCTGGCTTCTACCTCACAGAGATTCATTCAACTGCCTCTGCCTCCCGAGTAAGGCATGTGCCACCACATCTGGCTCTGCACTTTTGATCCCAGAAAGAACCTTGTAAGCAACCTCCAAAGACCAAGGGAGTTAAAAATTCCAACACAGAAGCCGGAAGCCACACCTTTAATCCCAGCACTCCAGGAGGCAGAGGCAGACCAGTCTTTTTGAGATTAAGACCAGCCTGGCTTACATAGTGAGTTCCAGGCCAGTCACAAAGAGACCCTATCTTAAAAAAAACAAAACAAAACAAAAAAACAGCAACAACAAAAATTCCAGCACAGAGGAGGGAGAAGCTTCAGATGCCTCACTCCTAGTTGAGGGCTATTGGCAACTGACTGCTGGGAGAGGAAGAGTCACTTTTCTTTGCACTAATTGGGATTTAGCAGGTTATTTCTTAAAAAGGACATGAAGTTGGTAAGGAGATGGGAGTTATGTTGGAAGGGATGAGGGAGGTGAAAGGAAGAAGAGGAGGATGGATATGATCAAGATACACTGCATACATGTATGAAAAAACTTTTAAAAAGAACCTTGTGGGATCGTGGTATTGCCCCTCTCCCCTTGCAGTGCTAGGCAAATGCTCTACCAGTAAGCCTTAGCCCTAGCCCCCATTTTTATAGATAATCAATAGTAAGGTATAAAATCACCAAGTGAGCAGTAGAGCCAGGATGGAATCGAGTATCTGCACTTCAGAGCAGGGCTCTCACTACTATACAGCCTGTGTCTCTAAGATGCCCTTTTGGGATTTAACCATAGGTCGCCCAGAACTCAGTCTTTTTTTCTTTCTTTTTTGAATGAAAAATAGTTAAGCATATGAGAGAACTGAGTAAATACGAACTACTGCCACTAACTATTCCATCTTTTTGTCATCTTTTGCCTAGATTGCTCCCCAAACAAACTGACAGATCTTATCTATTTTAAGGGACTTGCTACTGATGTCAATGCCAATAAGAAAACAGAGAAGGAATATCAAGTGTGATAAACATTTAAAACCATTATGAACCTGTATCTACAATTTTAATAGAACTAGACATTAGCAAGAGAAAAGTATTTAATTTATGCACACACATATATTTAACTACTTCTTCCTTTCCATTTTAAAATCAAGCTCACAGGATGGAATTTTGTAAGCCATCAGCAAAACTGATGAGAATTTAAGAATGCTAATCAGAGTACAAAACCTAATAAAAGTTATTCCTCTGAGTATTCCACTGTCTAAAGCAGCCATAGAATAAACAAGAAAGGAGCCAGATTATGTATTTGATTTTCTTAAAATGCATTTTCCTTCTTTTTTAAACAAATATAAACAGAAGCAGTGGCTAGTGGGATTACTCAGTGAGGACAGCTGAACCAAGACAGACTAAAAATAAAAAGCAACAACCCATGTTCTCTGGTTCTCAATGGGCATTGCAAATAGGGGGACTGGTGCCAGCATGTAGGCGTATTTATAAAGAGCGTAGCCTGCTCTCCCGTCAGAATCCACTAACTTCTACCAACTCTGATGGATTTATGACTACTCAGTCCTTAAACAGACCTAGCACCAGGAAGTGCAGGAAGTAGGAAGAGGGCTGGATAGGCATGAACACACAGCTCCAGATGAATCCACCTTGGTCTTTCTTGCTATTTCCTGTCTTTTGTGGGCATATGCAATGTTCTAAGTCTATAATTATGTGTATTTGTGGCTAACAGCAGAGGCAGCTAGAGAGGGAAAAGTGTCTGATTCTTTTGGGACTGGATGGGAAAGGAAATTGATGTTAGCAGTTAGAGTCTCTAAAAGCTATCAACTTTATTTTTTAAAGCATTATTTTCCTGGTAAACAATCTCCTGCCTGTAATACAAGTGAATCACTCATCTGTTTAAAATAAAAATGTGAACTGAACGATAGTGCTCCCAGTATGGGGACATGAACCAACTATTCGGCTTTCTGAGCCTTGGTCCTTATCTTTCATTGGGACTGGCAGGCACACAGGAGAAGAAAAAGATGAAAAACAAGAACAAAACCAAAACAAATAAACCCGAGTGGCATCAAAGGGTGAGACCACTCGATTACTTTTTTTCCTCTTAAAATTTTTTATGTGTATGAGTGTTTTGCCTGTATGTGTGTAAATGCACAATGTGTATGCAATGCCTGTAGAGGCCAGAAGAGGACATCAGATCCCCTGGAACTGTAGTTGTGGGCAGTTGTTAGCTGTCATGTGGGTTTTGGGAACTGAAACCTGGGTTCTCTGCAAGGCCCTGAGCTCTTAACTACTGAGTCATCTCTCTAGCCCCTAATTTGCATATTTCTTTCCCCCATAATCTGCCTAAGGCATGCACATACTCTCTCTCTCCATTGTGTTAATTTTCTCACTAGAAGTTCAACAGCCTCACAGCCTTTTGTGGCCAGCCCATCTCTTCATTTGTAGTCTGTAACATATCTTGGCACCTATCCCTACCCATCCTCTACTGCTAAGAAGGTTTCACAACAGGAAGGTATTTTACTATCTAGCTCTGTGTAATCCAGAGATTCTAGAGAGGTGCCTCAGAGAATGCCTGCCTAAAAGACTGAAGAAGCTAGAGGGGAAGATTTTAATTCCTGCCCCATATGTCATTGTTTGCATTCAGTTGTTTCAGATACTGGCTTAGGGATGTGACTTCATCTGAAGAAGGAGGGGGAGAGGAAAAGGCTTTTCTCTTTCTAATAGATAAGAATAGCACATGTAAAACATGTGTCTCATACTTTTTTTTTTCTTTGAGACAGGGTCTCCTGTGTCTTAGGCTGGCTTTAAACTCACTATGCAGCCAAGGATGATCTTCCTGCCTTTATCTTCTGAGTGCTAGGTGTGCACCACCATGTTCAGTTTATGCAGTGCTTATGTATTCTAAGCAAGCTCTCTCCCAACAGGGCTATATCTCCAGCCCTGTCATGTATATCTTAATGTGAGAAAATTTGAACTACTGTTTAATTTTCTAAGTCCAAACTACCTCCTTTCTATGACAGTTACATTTTCTGGATCTATATATAATGGAAAAAAACCAAAACTTCTAAACTAATGTATTTGCCCAATGGTCACAGAGCCACTAGCCAGCTAATAACAACTTGAAGCTGTTTTTACTGGCTTTGCAGTTATTTTTTTTTATTTTTCAGACAGGATCTTGTTATATAGCCCAGGCTAGCCTAAACTCATGATCTCTCCTACTTTGGCCTCCAAAGTGCTAGGATTGTGGATATGTGTGTCACCAGGCGTGGCTAGTTATGATCTTGTATAAAGACTCGTTTGACATTGTTTTTTGTGTGTAGGGGTGCATATGTGTGCATGTGGAAGCCAAAGATCAACCTTGGGTGTCTCTCCTTATGAGCTGTCTTGTCCACTTACTGTTTTGAGACAGGACCTGTCACAGCCTTGGATTTGCTGAGTGGCGAAGCTTGCTATTCAGCCCCAGGAATTCACCTGTCTCCTCCCCAACACTGGGATCACAAATGCTCACCACCCTGCTTAACTTTCTTTTGTGGGTTCTGGGATCAAACTTAGGTTCCACATATATACATGGCAAGTGCTTTAACTGACTGAGTAATCTCCCTAGCCTGACATTAACATTTTGTCTATCCTTAACATAAGGATATTATATTATAACATAATATAATATAATATCTGTCCTTTATATACATTAAATTGAGCAGGAACAGTGAGGGGGTGCAGATAGGGGAGGGATCTAAATACCATCAAATTATACTGTATGAAAATCACAAAAATTAAATGAAAATGTCAATTTAAAAAACCAAAACTTTAAAAAAATATTTACTCGTTTTGTGTGTGTTTGTGTGTGTACTACATGATGTGTGTAGAGGTCAGAACTTGCAGGAGTTGGTTCTCTACTACTACCTGGGCCTTGGGGATCTTATTCAGATTGTCTGATTTAGAAGGAAGCACTTTTACCCACTGAGCCATCTTATTGGCCCTGATCTTGAACTTCCGTTCCTCCTGCCTCTACCTCCCAAGTGAGGCATGTGCCACTGCACCCAGTTTCTATGGCACTGGGGATCTAATCTAAGGCATTGGTAAGCAGGCACTCTACCAAGTGAGCCATAATCATAGCCCTAGACCTCATGAGATAAATGGAAATTGTTACATACAGTATAATTTTTCAAAGAAAATTTAAAAACAATGTAAATCTGCATAGGAAAAAGAATGGAACAGAACAAAATTAGCAGAGGTGCTTAACGTGGTGCTTGGAGACCACATGTGACACAGGCTTTCTTGCAATCAGAAGAGTAAAATTTATTTCAGAAAAAAAACTACCTAGATTTATGGCATTTAAATAAATCATAATTTTAAAAAGATATCAAAAAAGGAAGGAAGAAGGAAAGTAGGAATGAGAGAGAGAGAGGGAAAGAGAGAGAGAGCATTTAACTGCTTCTAGAAAGTGTCAAGTCTATAGCTTCCTTCAGAAACTTCTGCCCTTCCTTCTTAGTGGCTCTGTCTTCCCTCTCTAAGTCACCTGAATACTACTTAATTCCTTCCCTATGGTTTGTTTTCTCCATAAAACAAAAACAAAGCTGATAATCATTGTTTACAACACTTTAATATCTAATGATGTGCCTCACATTTCCCTCATGGTGACAGTCAGGCTCACAGGTGGCATGGTAAGGTCATACAACATTTTAAATGAGGGCAGAGGTAAGAGGAAAACACCTTTCAAAGTCAAGGCTCACAACTGTAACCCTGGAAGGGAAAATGGAGGATTCCAAGTTTGAGGCCAGCCTGGGCTACACAGTGAAAAAGTGAAGGCATATAATTAAATAGTTACAATAGTCTCTGTAGATTTCATTTTTCTAATCTGTAGCTGTTTTTATGGATGGTTTTCTTCCTACATCTTAAGACAATTTCTACTTGATAGTGTGGCTGAGCAGAAGAAAAGTCTTCAAAATACCCTTTAATCATATTCATATATATTTGAATGTGTATGTGTGCACACGTGTGTACAGGTGCACATGCGTATGTGTGCATGTGGAGGTAAGAGGACAACCTCAGGCCCCATTCCTCAACCATCACATCATCTACCTTTTTTCTTTGACATATGGTCTCTCACTGGCCTGGAACTCACTAAGTGGGCTATGCTGGCTGCACCGTGAGCTTTGGAATCTGCCTGCTTCTGCCTTCCTGACACTGGGATTATACACACATGCTATCACATCTGACTCTCTAAAAATGTGGGTTGTGAGGATTAAAACTCAGGTCCTTGTGCATTACTAACTGAAGTATTACGCCAATCCCTATACTCACAGTTTTAACAGAACTAGCATTTTGTTTCCCAATGCCTAATACAGAACAAAGTAACTTGGGAGATGAAAAAGATCTATGAAAGGCAGGTGCAGGGACAGAGCTGAGAAATTATGCAGTAACAGCATTATAGAACAGACGGGCAGGAAAAAACACCGGAAATACAGTCTGGATACATTCAGTATATGTATGGGCTATGAAAACAATAGTATTTTCCAGCATAGTAAAATAATTTACGATTAGATAGAGGATACTTGGATGCCAAGATAAATTCAGTTATATAAGAAGGCAAGGAAGAGCATTGTATGTATCTCTAAAGATATTTTAAAAGATTTTCATGTAAATTATATTAGAAAAAAAAACAAAAAAGTATTCAAACAATAGTAACTATAAAACAATAGGTTGTAAAACTTATTTCTCCTGAGTCTTTTTATTCATTTATTTTTTTTTGAGACAAGGTACCGTCATGTAGCTCTGGCTGGCCTAGAACTTGCTATATAGACCAGGTTGGACTTACATTTGGCAATCCCTCTAGCTCTGCTTCTCAGGGCCTGCGATGACCGGTGTGCACCACAATGCTCCTGTGGAGAGCGAGGACCTGAGCTTTTGGTCTTCTACATTTACGCTCACTGTTTTCTCTCCTGCTACTCTCCCCTCTCCTCCCCTGTCTTTACTTTTTTGATGCAGTCTATAGCCAAGGATAGCCTCAAACTCACACCCTCCTGCCTCAGCCTTGGTGCCACCATGCCTGGTATATTTACTGTCTCTAATCCCCTTAGTCATCTCTGTTTCTACAGCATTTTGAAGTGTTAGTGATGCTGTTAGTCTTCCTTGCTAAGTGCTGTGTAGCATTATTCTCATGTGACCCTTCAAAGCAGTCTTTAAGGAGGTATTCTCTTCCTTTGTTCACTTGCAGAAACAGGGAAGTGAGGTAATCTCTAGGTTATATGGCAAACAGCACATTCAGGCTTTGAATTGTGGGTCTGCAGCAGTCCAAAGCACGTGCTTTTAAGCATTCTGTTATTTATGGCCAGCTGAATCACTAACTTATCTATCTACATGTCCCATTAGCATCCTATGACTGTTGCAGCATTGGAAGTTGCTACACTTGGTGATCTGATGATTTCAAAGAGCCTTGGGAAGCAGAGCATCGCAGTCTGGTCTTGAGGGTGCCGATGTCTACTACTTTGTTTTCTACTCCACAAGTACTGGTGCAGAGCAGTCAGAATTCTCCAGTGAGTTTTGTCTCTAGGTAGATGTCAAACCCTTAAAGGTACTGGAGTTCGTCCATCTCAGAGTCTATCCTTGTCACCCCAGTGCTTCCTGGAGCACCTGCATCTGAGCCTAGGGAAGAAGCAACAGCAGATTCCTTTCAGGCTTGGTTTGAGAATACACATTTAGACAGAAAGTCTGTGTGACTTTTAGGATTGACCTCAGTGATTGAGAGATACTTTTTGGAGCTAATTTTTGTCTCACATTCCAGCTCTACTACTTGCAAGGTGATGATCTAGGACAAGCTAGTTACTTAAACCTTTTGTTTTGTTCTGTTTTACTAAAGCCTTATTTGGTAGCCCAGGCTGTTCTTAAATTTACAATGGTACTTTTGCTTCAGCCTCCTGAGTTCTGGAATTAAAGGAACCATACCCTTGCTACTTAAATCTTTTGAGTTTCATTTCCATCACCTTTAAGGTGAGACAATAAAAGCAACTACCTCTCAGGCTTTCTTTCTTTCTGTCTCTCTCTCTCTCTCTCTCTCTTCCTTCCTTTCTCTTTCTTTCTTTGTTTCTTTCTTTCTTTGTTTCTTTCTTTGTTTTTCTTTGTTTCTTTGTTTCTTTGTTTCTTTCTTCCTTCCTTCCTTCCTTCCTTCCTTCCTTCCTTTCTTGTGGTGCAATATTGAGGTTTAACCTAAGGCCTTATGCAAGTGCTCTACAACTAGGCTGAATCCCAGCCCTCATCACACAGGTTTTTGAAGGGCCAAAGTTCATTATAGATATTATAAAGCATCTTCTATGTAACAGACACTGATTTTTGGGTGCTTAGAGGACATTAAGAAACATATAGGCAAGCTCCCTGGCCTCATGGGATTTATCTTATAGAAGGAAAGACATACTAAATAGTACAGTAAATTAGATGGAAGCACAGTGGAACAAGAGCATAATTGAAGGCTGGGCAGTGTGAGATGGTAGGATGTCATAATTCTATGCAGGTGGTCTAGGTAGGCTTCATGGAGAAGGTGACACATAAGCAAAGATTTGAAGCAGGTTAAAGAGTAACCAGGACAGACACCGGAGGGCAGTGCAGTCTGACTGAGGAAGAGCACTGCAAATGCCTCAAGGAAGGGGTGTGCTGATGGATAAGAGGAGCAGCAAGAAGCCAGCATGGCTACAGTCAGGAGAGGAAGAGGAAAGGAGTAGAGATGAAGAGACGGAAATAACTAGAACCAGTCCCCGGTTGGCCTTTCAGACTTTCAAGCAAAGATTAAATGAGATATTGGTGTTAAGAACTTGAAACAGTATTTGTTACACAGAAAATAAGTAACAAACATTTGCTGCATGTGTACTGATATGCATGACATCTGGTCTCTAGGCAGAGCTCATTAGAAGGTCAGGCTGCGGAAATTATAGCACCTTTTGTGTACTTTGGTGGAGTTACAGAGTCCTTCAATATTTCCAAAAGTACAGAAATCAAACAGATCAAAGGCCTGGGTGATCCCCAGCAGCAGAGAGAGATGGTTAATTCTCTGCAGGTGCTCAGAAAACTGAACTAACAGTGGCATGCAAAGTCAACACAGCAGCAATAAAAGACAAGGAAGAGAGGGGTGTGGACTGGAGTGGGCTTGGCTAAAAGCTGAAACCAAAAGAAGTTGTTAGCCAGTAAGAGAAAATGCAGTGGAGCATGGACACATTCCCTTCAGCAGTTGAAACCCATCCTAATGTCAATGAGACCACAAAGTCACGATGGTAACAAGTACACACTGCTGCGGAGTACGCCAGACAGCGCAGCGACATGAACGCACTTGTGTGGGGGGAGGGGACAAATGAAGAGATTCAGGCAAAGCTGTCCCCTTCCCTCACACAGGCTCTTTAATCTTTAGTGTCTCTCTCTTGACACCAGGCACTGGTCTTGCCGTAACAAGACAAAGGGATAACTTCTGAGAAGTGAATACTTCTCCTTTGGTGAAGGACTTCTGAGGAGACTAGTTCTATGTTTGCCAGTCTAACAGGAAGTGTCTTCTTGCCTAAACTGTCTCACAGTGGGCAGGGCAGTGCTAAGGCACATGCCACGTGCCGTCTGTGGTCTTCACAGTGAAGGGAACTACAGGACCTCCAACCTGTGGACAGGAATGTGGTTTTTTGGAAACCAGAGTCAGTCAAGAATAGAATAAAGACTGGATGAAGATACCCAGGTTGGGCTTGAAGCTACTCTAAACTGTGCCAGTTTCTTCTAGCTCCTACCTTAGGAAAAGCAAAGCTAGGCACTCTCCAGTAGAAATTTGGAAGTGGGCATCCTTTGTGGACTCAACTGTGCCAGCTTGGCAAGAAAATTTGTAGCACTTGTTCTACGTAACCCTGACTTAACCTGCTCAATATGGCCTGGTTTGGTCTGAGTTAGAAATGAAGAGTGATTCAATTTAAGTGATCTTTGACTCAACACATTCAATTTGTAATTAAAATTCATTATTAAAATCACTAGAAGAAACACTATCTTGGGGCTGGAGAGGTGGTTCAGTGGCTAAGAGCACTGGCTGCCCTTGCAAAGGACCTGCAAAGGATGGGCATTGCATGACACAGGTACACTTACATACATGCAGGCAATGCACTCATACACATGAATAAAATAAATAAATTTAAAAAAGAAACACCGTCTTTTCATTCTATTCTCCAACATGTCTATCTAACCTTTCCCATTTCCTGATAATAACCATTATTACTTTCTCTGTTTTTGAAATATTTTATTATTTTCATACAAGTCAGAAGGTATGAGATCCCATGGGACTGGAGTTACAGACAGTTGTTAGCTGCCATGTGGGTGCTGGGAATCGAACCCAGATCCTCTGCAGGAGCAGCCCGAGCTCTGAACTGCTGAGCCGTCTCTGCTCCCCATTACTACTTTCTTACCTACTGACTCAAAGAAAAAACCTGTGTCAACTGTGTGCCAGAGATTGTGTTCTAGGCAAACAGCCACGATAAGACAGACAAATAAATTCTCTCCCCTTTTCTGAGAAAGGATCTCATGTAGCCCAGGCTGGTCCTGATTCCCTATATAGCTGAGGCTGGCTTTGAGATCCTTCTACCTCTGCCTGCGAGTGCTGGGGTAACAGGCCTGTGCCACTGCACAGATAATATCTAAAATTCCCATTTCCATGGTACTTATGTGCTAGCACATGTGGGAAGACAGAAAATAAACAGAGAGACCAATACGTTTGGGAGGTGATGAGGTGATGGCACATGTAAACAGTGGTGTGACACGCGGTAAAAGCATGTAGGACAAAGTAAAACTGGGTAGTAGAGGATAACCTCTTTGAGAAGGGAACACCGGAACTGAGAACTAACCAGAAAAGGAGACAGCCATGCGCTCTGGGAAAGACAGAGGGTGAGAGTTGTGAAGGTAGAGCACTGGGAAGCAGCAGCAGCAGGAGCAGCTCTTCGCTCCTCACCTTCCCATTCTGCATGTGAATGCTATTCTGCCTTTAGCATGTTGCCGTCTGTTAGAGAAATTGCTCTGTGAGACCTGGGAAAGGAATAGTGTTGGATAAAACAGAATTCCAAGGCTTACCCAGCACTAGAGTGACTTAGTGCCATGGGAAGGGTAGGGACACAGGCAGGCACACTGTTCCAAAGCGAAGATAAGGCAAGGGCTGTGGAAAGCTCTCTTTCCTCTATTTCCACTGCTGTGGTTAATTGGCAAACTGGTCCACGTGAATGAGTGCAGCCTGTCCAGAGCTCAGCACTGCTTCACACATCATCATTTCAAGTCGCAGACTGACAAGATGTAGCACTCTGGGTCTGGCGGCAGCCAGCAGAGAAGCAGAGAGAATTCCACTAGATTATCCAAAGCATCTGACCCGCAAATGAGGAGCGAGAACATTTTTAAAGAACAACTCTTGAATGGTTCAGCGAGCCAATTCGACTTGCACAGAGGCTCACAAACACCCAGCCGCCTCTGAGGCATGAGGTCAATTTCTTGTGCTTGTCCCTGATCTTCAGGATTCAATTTCTTGATCTTAGTTCCTCATGTTCCTAGCCAAAAAGATGGACATGAAGCAGAGACAGGCCAGATGGAACACTCTGCATTGTCTGGTTCCAGAGAGGCATGAGATTGAGTGGCTGAGAACAGGGGCATTGTAAGAGGAAGAGGGTGCAGGGCACATCCTCTAAACAGAAAGGCTTGCAAAATCTTTAATTTTATTTATTTATTTAGAGACAAGTTCTCACTATGTAGTTCAAGCTGGCCTTGAACTTGTGATCCTCCTACCTTAGCTTCTTAGGTAGAGGGATTACAGGTGTGTTCTACCATACCAACCTATTATTTTCTTTATACTTAAAACATATAAACGTGCCCAGTGTGATGATTCAACACATGTACACAATCATGCAACGATCAAACCAAAGCAGTGTGCGTTCCAGGTGCTTATCATTTCTTTGTGTCTGGAGCCGTAGACGCCTCTCTTCTATTCTTATTATTTAATTTTATTGATTTTTGTGGATTTCATGCATCATCATATTTAGACCCCTCCCATATCTGCACCCCCATGTCTCTCCCACCAATTTTCAAGCATTCTCTCACATATGTTGAGGCCTATCGAGTGAAGTTTCTGCCCACAAATGTCCCTCGGATGTGAGTCCATCCACTGCAGCCCGGGCAACCAGTTTATTGTCACTCCCTTCCCAGAAGTCATCAGTTGCCAACAGTTTCTTGGCTAAGGTTGAGACTTTTTATCTATTTCCCCTCTTCTCTGCTGGACTTTGGTCTAGTTTGAACTGGTATGGGTCTTGTGTATCCTGAGACCATTGCTGTAAGTCCATACAAATAACTTCCTAGCTGTTTGGAAAACTCTATTTCCTTGTGGTCATCCATCCGCCCCCCACTCTTACAGTCTTTCCACCCCCTCTTCCATAATGGTTTCTGAGCTCTGGGCGGCAGAGCTTTGATACAGGTGTTCTACTTGGGGATATGTACTCTGCAGTCTCCTAGTTTCTGCACTTTGGCCAGCTGTGGTTTTCGTGATTAATCAACATCTGTTGAATTGAGGAAGCCTTGATGGCTTCTCTTCTATTTAAAAAACATTCTTTTTATTTTATGTGTATGAATGTTTTGTCTGTATGTAAGTAAGTGTACCATGTGTGTGTAATGCCTATGGAGGCCAGAGGAGGGTCCCCTGAAACTGGAGTTATGGACCATTGTTAGTCCCATGTGGGTGCTGGGAACTGAACCTGGGTCCCCTGCAGGAGCAGCCAGTGCTCTTAACCATCTCTAAAGTCCCCTCTCTTCTATGTTTTGTTTTGTTTTTTTTTAAATTTTTATGTGTATGAGTGATATGCCTGAATGCATGTGAGTACACCTGTGTCATGCAATGCACTCGGAGGTCAGAAGAGGGCAACTGGAGTTTCAGACAGTTGTTAGCCAATGTGTGGGTGCTGGGATTCAAACCTGGGTCTTCTGCAAGAGCTCTCAGTGCTCTTAATTTCTGAGCCATCTCTCCAGTCCCATCTTCTGTGTTTTAATTTTAACTCTGTGTGTGTGTACTTGTGTCGTATATATGGGAGTACATGTTTATGTGTGTGCATGTATGTGTATGCATATGGAGCCTAGAGGTTTATGTCTGCTGTTTTCCTTTATTGCTCTCCACCTTATTTACTTTTTTTGCTGTGTATGCATTGTGTTGTATGGTGTATGTTCTTGTTAGTATGGTTTTGTGTATATGTGCATGCTGGTATGTGTGGGTGTGTACACATGTGTGTGCATGCATGTGATACATGTAGAGGAAAGGGGTCGACTTTGGTGTCTTTCTTCCACCACACACTATCTTTTCATTTTTTTAAGACAGAGTTTCAACTTATCCATTGACTAGATCAGTTGGCCATAGAACTCCAGGGATCTGCCTGCTTATCTCTGCTGCCCCAAGCATTAGGATTACGGATACATGCGACCAGACCTGGGTTTTACCTGGGTGCTGGGGGTCTGATTAGGCCGATTCTTGTGTGGTAGGCACTTTATGGACTGAGCCTTCTCCCCAGCCCCCTTTTCTTCTAGTTTAATGGTCAAGTTTGGGCAGGTAGGCTTTGTAGCTAATGTGATAACACGCACACACTGATAGCTAACTGTGATGAGTCTAACACAGACCCTAGGTCTGAGGTGCGGGGCTAGAATGAGAGAGAGAAGAAGTTGAAGTGCCTATCTGGTGGAGTACTGAACTTTCTAATTCTAATCAAGCCCTGAGTCCCTCCCACGCCACATCCTTTCCTTCCAAGTTCTTCTCACACAGCTGTGAGGGTAAGATTTACTAGATGGAATGTGTTTGCAAAATCTGTTTTGTTCACTGGAACATGTTTATCAAGAAAGGAAGAAAAAAAATTCTGTCCCTTCTCACTATTTACTTTTTGGTGACTGCCTCCTGGGATTTGGAACTGGATAAACAGATGGACTTCACGGAAGGATCAGGCAGAATGCCAGGGTGTGTATATATATCTTAGTCTCAGTATATATGTGGCAAAAATCTTTATCCAAACAGCTGTGCTGTCTTGGGAGGAAGGAGGAGACAGTATCTTCTGAATTCCCACTGCTCCAAGGTGCACCTCCCTGATAGAACCTTGGTTACAAGATGCCAGATAAGTTTCTAGAGCTCTCAGATATATGAGCCAATTTCATTTACTGGCCTCTGGGTGTGGCAATTAAGGGTTTTGCTGGACTCAAAACTATTGCTTGTCATTTGCACTGGATTGTTTGGTGTACATGTGTGTCCATAATGTATATGCCTACTATATCATCTACAATGATAAAGGGATTTTGAGTACCTTTACAAGATTCTAGAGAGGAGATTCTGGAGAGGAATGGCTCAGTGCGGTGTGTGTATGTCTGTATACTCAGGTGCATACACATGCATGTGTGGGAGTTTTGGAAGGTCTGAAGGATGGTATTTTCCAGGTCATGGGGCACACAACTGTCAGAGGATCAAGGTAGTGACCCTCCTGTGCCAGCTTGCTTCTGCTGAAAGGGAAATGGGGACGTCCCTCATGTTTTTGCCACCTTCTCTAATATAAATCTCCTTCGAGGGTGGGAATGAAGGAAGTAATTCATGATTCAACTTACTTTCATAACTCAACATATGTGAAGTCCAAGGTCTAAAGAAACTTCTTTACATTCCAGGGATATTTTCCAATTAAATAGATATATTTAATTATATATATATTCCCCAACCCATTTGCTTTCAAAATACAGTTCTGATGAATATTCCTTCCCTCCTGGAAAAATTCATTTAAAGGATGATTAAAAAAAAATAACAGTATTTCCTGAACATGGGACTGGTGTCAAATAGAGCCGAAAGCCAAAACTAAACAACTCCCTGAAACAGAGTGCTCTGCATTCACCAGTTTCAGGTAGCTCAAAGACAAGAACATTAACGACTAGAGTCCAACAGACTAAGGTGCTGTATGTAATGGGACCTCATAAAGACAGAACAAAGGTCCTGTTTCTAACAAAGCTTCTGCAGAGCTTTATGCTGCAGTGAGCACTGAGCAAGAGAGATGCTGCCCAGGAAATGAAAGGCCTCAATCGTTCCTCTTCAGTGAGCGGAGCCCAGGAGGAGTGTTCCAGGGCACTCTCCCAAATACTCTTTAATAATACCATCCAGAGCCTTTGATTCAAGGAACATGCTGAAGAATAAACAGCCTATTAATCTGAGTTTTCTGGTGTGCCCAAGTATACAAAGCAGCAGTGAACTAACCCCGGGTCTTGCAAGCATCCCAACTGTATACCATCCCTGCTCTAGTGCACAGCATGGCTCCTCCTTCCACCGCTGCATGTCATTTGTCCTTGGAAAAACTTCAAGGTTTGGGGGTCCCAATGGTTTCATCTAAGGATGTCCAGGCCAAGCCCAGGGTGCAAAGAATGGAAACAGCATATCCTTGTTTGGCCACAAGAAGGCACAGCCATGTGACCAGGCACAAATGAGAATGCTGTGGTAGTGTGACTGGGTAAGGAGAGAGTCATCAGTCTGCCTCTTTCTGAGCCAAGCTGACAGCCACAGGCCTGGGAAAGGAAGACCTAGTTTCAATTGCTTCCTAGTCTTCGTTACCTTGGTGGCAGGACGGTTCCTGTATGGGTGGGCTTTGAGTGTCATTCTGTGGAAACATTATGTGAAAATTAGCAACGGCTGGCCGGGGGTTTTGGAGGAGGAAAGCAGAAGACAGCAGTAGCCTTTTCACCCTCAGGTCCTTCTGCTGTGAATCCTCTTTAAAATAATAGCAGGAATAGTTTTGATAACACCCATCCGATGAGGGACCAGGTTATCCTTCCTACATTGAAGGGAATCCATGAAGAGGCTGACGGTGTGAACTTTAAGTAATTAAGTGGGGGCTTGGTTGCTGAAGCACTGTGATTAGGGTTAGGATCATAGGCTAGAAGCAGCCATGGAGGCTAGGTGACTTCTCTGTTTCATCATCACTGACCTTATGCAAGGTGTGTGTCTAGTCATAAAAAGGAACTGGTGTGACAAGGTAGATAAATATGTATCACTGTTACCCAACAATGCATGCACATGTACATGCACACACACATATTCTCTCTCTCTCTCTCTCTCTCTCTCTCTCTCTCTCTCTCCTTCTGTCTCAAAGCACATATCTCTCTGACTCCAAATTTATATATCAAGGAAAAACCACATCTAATGAAAGCCATCTCTCAGCCCCACCATTGCTGATTTTTTCATGTAAGGTAGCAGGTATACAGGAAGATACATTTTTATGTTTGAAAAGTTCTATAATATAAAATTAAATGAAAGGAAAAATAAGTAAAAGTGGTTTTTTTCCTTTTGTCTTTCTGAGACAGGGTCTACCGGCAGCCCCGGCTGGCCTGAAACTCACTATGTAGACTAAGCTGGTCTCAAACTCATAGAGATCCACCTGTCTCTGCCTCCTGAGTGCTGAGACTAAAGGCACAGACAACCATGGTCAGCAAAACCTTCCTGACCAAAACTCATTTCAAAGATGTGCTTTTAAGTCTGTGACTCTACCTTCAGAGACCTCTGTAGTTACGTCTCTTGCTATGGGGACAAACTTCTTACAAAAGAGACGATGTGGCACAAGGGCTTATTCAGTTCATGTGACTGACTCTGAGATGCTGCAAGGTGCAGTGACTAAGCGTGGGTTTTGAGGTTGAACAGATCTGGATATACCATTTGTCAGATATGTGATCTTAGGCAGTTTATGTGAAATCTGTGAGCATCAATTTCCTCATCTACAAAATGAGAATATCCTCATGATATTATTATGAAGAATATAACATATCAAAACCATTTAGCATACTACCCGGGACACAGTAAGTGCTCAAGAAATCATCACTGTTACAGTACTCTCTGACTCCTCTAATTACAGATGTAGCAACCAAACATGGCTCTGTAGAAGAACCCAAGTAGTGGCTGGCACAGGAGCTCCATGAAACAGGAGTTTATTGAGCTACAATTACAAGGTTCCTATGCATTCCCTCAGTACTTTAAAAACAAAAGATTGAGTTCCATGGGTTACCTGATTAAAGGACAATGACAGCTCAAAACCCGGAATTCTTGAGACCTCAGTTTTTGACTTAGGGAATGAAGGCTAACCTGGAATAGTCCCACCCCAGATTCTGGCTTAATAGACACTGCCTTCTTCCTCTAGGCTTCCACCTGTTGAGACAAACAGATGTAATCCGAATGCAAGTGGCACTTGCAAGCACAGATCTGGTATCAGACAGCCTTCCTCTGCAACATTCCTGGGGTCACGAAATGACAAACATTCTAACAGACTGAATCTAACCTTTCCTGCCCTGCAACTGGGGCCTTATGAAACTGCTTCTTGTGATTATAGCCCTTGGTACCTCTCTTGGAGGCTCTGAGGTGGACTTCATTAATATTGATGTGCTGTAGCTCGTTAACCTCATTTGATGTTTATTTACAACCATTCTTCTCATATGCTAATGAGTGACACTGGACTCTTCAGATAGAAAGGAGGGAACTGGACTCTCCCTGCCAGCATCTCCTTGGTAAATTCCTGTTCCTTGAAACAGAAGTTTGCACAGAGGGAATGAGGCCAAGTGGAGGGAATGCAGCAGAGAGGACAAAATGATGTGAAAAGAATGTGCGCAATGTAATGGGGGAAGAGAGAACCCCAGCTGCTGGGGCCACAGTGTGATGAGGTTGGGTTACACCTACCCAGTGGGTAACAAGAAAACTGAGGGGCGGGATCTGAGGACTGCTGTAGAGGGCAATATGTCAGATTTTAGAACTGGGGAGAGGGGTGAAGATGAGTGGGTCCCATGTGTGCTAGGGATTGGTGGCCTCTCTAGAATTAATTTCATTTTTTTAAATGATTTAAAGAACTCAAGAGATAGGGGAATGGATTTCTGCACAGCAGTTCAATGCCTATGGCAATGCTATCAAATGGAGGAAGAATTCTCCCAAGCATCTCTGTCCCAAACATCTCTGTCAAATGCAACCTGGAACAATATCTGTTTCTCTTCCTCCAAGTTGTGTTTGCTTATTTCAAAGAACAGGACGAGTAAACTGACAGGGAAGAGTTCAGAGCTTAGAGAAATTATTTTATTGTTTCAGGGCTGCCAAGCCTAACAAGACATAGGCTTCCTCCAAATTTCACAGTGCTCAAAAGTGAGTCCGCACTCACTCATTCTAAACGTTGGAAATAAACTACAAAAGACAAACAACAGGGCTGGCAGGAAATCTATTCCATATTTAAATGTGTATAATACTATCAATAACTACAAAGCCAAAATTTCTTCAATACTTAAATGAAATGTCGATTTCCACTTTCTGTTGCTATTTAGACAAGTATGTCTATCCTGCCTTTGGGGACCACGCCCTCTTCTTTTTCCCAATCTGGCTGCTTCTTTGAAGCACTTTGAAGATCATCCCTACCCTTGATGTGCCTTTCTGTAAGACTGGAAAGGCAGGAGAAGAAAGAAACCTCTTACGATTAAAAGACTTAACCACATTTTATTTAAGCATGAAGTATTGGTTCTAACGGGTAGGTTTTATGTTTGAGTAGTTTCTCTGAAATCATTATCCCTTGGGGGGAAAATGTCATCTTCTTTTAAGTTTTCTATGAACTTAGTTCTTCTTAGAAGGAAGTAATAATCAATAGCAATTTTCATTCGACCTGACAACCTGCAGCTTGATCTATGCTAAAGGACAAACACATTTGAAAGAGGAACTGACACCTATGAAAGAGTTTGTTCTAGAGTAGAGCAAATGGTCCTCTCGACCTTTCCCACTACATCCACCCTCAGCCTCATTAGACACACACTTCCTCGGTATGTATCCCCCATGAAATTAAAAAATATTTATTATTTTTATTTCACGTGTATGTGTATATTGCATCAGATCCCCTGGAACTGGAGTCAAGGATGGTTGTTAGCCTCCAGGTGGGTGCTAGGATTTGAACCCAGGTCCTCTGCAAGAACAGCCAGTGCTTTTAACTGCTGAGCCATCTCTCCAGTCCCTCCCCAAGAAGTTTTAATGCCCTGGACTTATATATGGCCACAAACTATTTTTTGCCCTGCTGAGGTATTTGACAATGTATTATCTCTTTCAGGGGCAAATAGGACTATTGTAAAAAGTATTATCTCTTTCAGGGGCAAATAGGACTTATATATGGCCACAAACCATTTTTTGCCCTGCTAAGGTATTTGACAATGTATTATCTCTTTCAGGGGCAAATAGGACTATTGTAAAAAGTTAACCCCCAATGAGAATGTATGTTCTAGCTGGGTGTGGTGGCAGAGTTTGAAATCCCAGCAGTCAGGAAGTAGAGGCAGCAGAATCAGGAGTTCAAGGCCATCTTCAGCTACAAACCAATTTGAAGCCAGCCTGGGCTACATGAAATTTTATGTCAAAAAATTAAGACAGTGCAGGGCTGGACAGATGGCTCACTGGTTAAAAACACTGGCTCTTCTTGCAGAAGACCCGTGTTCAATTCCCAGCACCCACATGGCAGCTGAAAACTTAGCTGTAACTCCAGTACCAAGGGATTGGATGCCCTCTTCTGACCTCTGAGGGCCTTCATTGAACAACATGGATGTACTTACATACATGCAGGCAATATTCATACACATAAAATAAAAATAATAAATAGGGAGCTGGAGAGATGGCTCAGCAGTTAAGAGCACTGGCTATTCTTGTAGATAACCTGGGTTCAAAACCTACCACCCACATGGCTAACAACTGTCCATAGCTCCAGTTGCAAAGGATCTGACACTCTCATCTGCTCTTGATGGGCACTGTACGACATGGCACATTTACACCTGTGCACGCATAACACTCATACACATAGAAATTTTTAAAAATAGAATATTAAATAAATTAAGATAGAGAGAGAGAGATGAAAGTGATGAAAGAGAGAGAGAAAAACAGAGCAAACTGGGAGTAGTGACTCCTGTCTATAACACTAGCTTTCAAGGATTTAAGGCAGGAAGACTGCTGTGAGTTCAAGGCAAGCCTGGGCTACAGAGGGAGACCCTGCTGTCTCCTTTAAAAAAAAAAAAAAAAAGCACCTGACTTACTATGTTCTAGGAGTGAACATAATATGCTCTCAAAGGAACATCAAACACAATCACACTCCTGTTCTGATTTTTAAAAGGAAAGGGAGGCTGGAGAGAAAGACATCTTTGTGTCTATGTAGTTAGTGATAGTTCTTCCAAAGGAGAGATCAAAATCCTCTTTTTCACAGTGGGCCTGATCTAGCCATAGAATAAATGGCTTACTTCTTGGCAGCGGATTAGCTTTTCACAATAGTCCTATTTGCACCCTGGAAGAGGTAATAGATTGTCAGGCCCCTCAGAGACCACCAATACTTTATTCTCCTAAAAGTCAACAGTATGCTCCCTTGTAAGAGAATTAAGTAGAATGGAGTTCATTATCTCAATGAATTTCTCCCAAACTGTCTGAGGAAGACAGTGATTGGCACGGCTGCTGCCCCCCCACAGGCGGAGACGGGTGGCATGGGCATGAAGTAGTTAATGCAGGTCACAGAGTGATGCTGCTTCGTACAAACATTTTATCTGCCTGACTGCCTGATGAGTTGCTCTGGGGGTTTCTAGACCTGTGTCCTCTGGATCTGACTTTAATATTGCATGATCACGCTCTGCTAGAGAAGAGTTCCTAATAGTTGCTTTGCCTCTCCAGTACCAAAAGAAGGTGTGAAGCAAGTGCCTAAGTATGGATATCATGAGGAAATAAAAGGAAAAACTCAGGCTATCGCTCCAAAGGTTAATGATTCACAAGCAAAAGGCTAAGACCACAGCATAAAAACTGTGTAAGGAAGGAATACAAGGTTTTGTTTTTTTGTTTATTGTTTCCTTTTCTAAGAAAACACCACCATCTTTGCATGCTTGGATGAGCAGCATTAACCTAGAATGTGTTCCTCAGGAAACATTCTGACTGAATCAAGACCTCCCACAATCTTCAAGGAACATGAGAAAAATCATATTTTATTTAGCAGTCATGGAAACTGACCACATCTTAAAAACCCTGCCATAAGTGAGTAGGAATTGGTTAGTAAGCCAAATAGAAAACACTATCTAAAAGAGCTCCTCTTTATAAACTAGTCTTACGCTCTTTTATTTCCCCCAAGTAAATTAGTGTTAAAATTCCCTCAGAATAAAACACAATTTATTTGTTCTAAAGAGTGATTTAGCCTTTAATCCCAAAACTCGGGAGGCAGAGGCAGAAGGATCTCAGTGAGTTCAAGGCCAGCCTGTTCTATATAGTGAATTCTAGAACAGCTGGGACTATAGGGAGACCCTGTCTCAAAAAAGACCAAAGAAAAAAGAGTAATTTGAGGAGATAACTTGGCATTTCATGACACCAAATAGATATGTACCTAGCCCACTCCTCACAGTGAGGGATGAACATTCCGAAATACTTTTACTGGTGAATAATCTCATCTCTCGTGTATTAGCTCTCATGTGTGACTTAATCCTTCACATTGCAGTAGGTGTCCTTTTTGTCTGAAGAGATGGAGATGAGTTGGTGATGGGTTAAAGGCTCTAACTTTTTTGTCAAGCATCATACTTTGCCTTAAAGAAAATGAATTGGGGCAGAAAGATGGCTCAGCAGGTGAAAGCACTTGTTGCCAAAGCCTGAGGACCTGAGTTCCATTCCTGAAACCCACATGATGGAAGAAGAGAACTGACTCCTACAAGCTGTCCTCTGACCCCAACATGTGTTACACACACACACACACACACACACACACACACACACACACACACACACAATCAACTGATCAATAAATAAATGTAAAAAAATTTTAAAAGAAAATGAACAGGCAGGGCACGGTGGTGCACTCCTTTAGTCCCAGCACTCGGGAGGCAGAGGCAGGCAGAGCTCTGTGAGATCCAGGCCAGCCTGCTCTACATAATGAGTTCTAGGCCAGCCTGCTCTACATAGTGAGTTCCAGGCCAGCCAGGGTTGGAGATCTTGACTGAAAAAAAGCAAAGAAAAAGAATTAATAAATATATTGAAATAGAAACTACAAGATACAAAGGATGGACATTTAAAAGGCGATTCATGGAGGCTGGTGAGATGGTTCACCTACATCTGCTGCCAGGCCTGACCACCTGAGTTCCATCCCTCGGACCCATCTAGTGGAAGGAGAGAACTGACTTCTGTAAGTGACACGGGTGTACACACATATGCACAATATAAGCAAATTAATAAAAAGGAGCATTTTAAAGGAAAATTATTTCCTATTGATGCTATAAAACAGGAACAAAATCTTTGAAATCATTGGTGTCAGGGGAAGGGAACTAAACAGGTAAGGAAACGAAAAGTGCCCCAGTACAACCCAGTCATACTGACTGACGGCAGTAATGTCAAAGACTTAGAGCGTGCAGGGAAGAGAGAGGAGTTGTATCATGCCCCCCACCCACCCCTTTTTTAAGATAGGGTCGCAAACTTGGCTGCCCAGAATCTTCATATATACTAGGCTGGCCTTGAATTTGTGGTTATCTTCTTGCTTCTAGCTCTTGAAGGCTGGGATTACAGGTTTACAGGAGTATGCAGATTGCCTGGCCCATCTCTGCTATTGATTTGTACATTTCAGCAGCTTTTGTCTATCTGCTTCTACTAATGTAACTATTTACATAAACAGTCTTAGCTGGTTCTCCAGGGAGGCTATTTGGGAGGCAAGAGAATTGAAAGTTCAAGGTCTACCTGGGCTGTAGAGTGAGTTCAAGGTCAGCTAGGTTAATTTTGTAAGACCCTGTCTCTAAAGCTAAGGATGTAGTTCACTGTCAGGGTTCTTATTATGTGCTGTGTAAGGTTCTAGGTTCAATTTCCAGTACCAGCACCACACACACACACACACACACACACACACACACACACACACACACACAAAACCCTTAAATTCAGGAAAAGACCACTCTTTTTCATTGGCAGGCAGCCAAAGAAAACACTTTCTCCAACAGGCAGCATAAAGCAATAAAAAACAAAACTGTACTTATCAAACATTTTTATCTGGAGTGCTCAGAACATCTGCCAGGATCAATACCTAGTTCCCACTTCCTTTTCCACACCTTCCTCACAGGAAGAAAGTCTCTTCTGCATACGGTTTATCTGTGAACACAAGTTGAGGAAAACAACTTCCAGAGAGGGTGTGGGTAGGGCTGCCAGCTCCTCCAAGCTCATGAGCAAAGACTTTGTTCCTCCACTTCAAAGGCAGCACAGCAAAGTTCCCATGGTGGCCTAGGATGTTAAAATTGCTTCACTTGGGCCAGGGGGAAATTCAGAAGGAAGAATGAAAAGTATTTCCCCTTTCAGTTCCCCTTTGTTGAGCACAAAACCAGGATACCACATGTAAAATAAGGTTTGACTCAATTAACAGCTATGTGGAGAGTTAAGCATATCAAGCAAATGACTTGCTCCAAGTTACAAAATTAGTTAGTGACAGTACACACAAATAAAAATTAAAAATCAATCTTTAACTGAATGTGGTGGTACACACCTTTAATCCCAGCACTGGGGAGGCAGAGGCAGGCAGATCTCTGTGAGATCAAGCCCAGCCTGATCTACATTTTGAGTTTCAGACCAGCTAAGGTTACAAGGAGACCCTGTCTCAAAAACAAAACAAAACAAAACAAAACAAAAATCAATCTTTAAGAAAAAATATTTTTAAAAAACAACAAAACAGCTGCTTCCTTTGTTCTATATTCCAAGTGACAGATCTATCCCCCAGCCTCTCCAAGACAAAAACATAAAGACACCTTCTCTTCAGAGTAGTAAGCTGGTCCTGAAGATGTTTACTGCCTTACTAAGATGTTTAGAACCAAAGAGGCTAGATTAAGCACTAAATCTTGTGGACAGAGAACTTTTTTAAAGATAGGGTCTCAGGTAGCCCAGGCTGGCCTAGAACTTTCAATCTTCTTATCTCAGCCTTCCAAGTGCTAGGATTACAGACATGCCAGCATGCCAGGCTTGGATAGAGAATAATTCAATCTGCCTTAAATAGATTCTTTTTTATGAAAAAAGAAACTAAAAAATGTTAATTCTTCTGCCTTTGAGTTTTTGCAACGCTTTTTAAAAGATTTATTTTATTATTAAAAAATATTTTATTTATTCCTTTTATTTTATGTGTATTATTGTATTTCCTGCATGTGTGTTAAGTGTATCTGTGTTGGACAGTGCCTGAAGAGATCAGAAGACAGCCTCAGATCCCCTGATACTGGAGTTACAGATGGATGTTTACCACCATGTGGGTCCTGGGAATTGAACCTGATTCCTCTGCAATTGCAGCCAGTTCTCTTAATCTTTGAGCCATCTCTCCAGCCCCTATTCTATTATTTTAAATTATGTGTATGTGTGTGGATATATTGTTGCTCATGGAGTCTAGGGTGTTGAATCTCTGGAGCTGGAGTTCTAGGCAGTTGTGAGCTTCCTGATGTGGGTTCTGGGAACCAAACTCTAGTCCTCTGTGAGAGCAGTATGTGCTATTAAACACTAAGCCATCTCTTCAGTACCTTTGTAATATTTTAGTTCTATTAATTTTTCTGCTGTAGAAAGAGCCTAAAATGATATAACTGAGTTTTTGTTTTGTTTGCTTTTATATTCGATTACTGGGGGTGTGGTAAAATAAGCCTGTAATCTGGACATCAGGAGGCAGGAAGATCCTGAGTTCAAGGCTAACCTAGGCTATATAACAAGTTCAAGGGTAGTCTAGGTACATGATGAGATTCTGAGGACTTGGAGTCAACAAGATAACTCAGTGGGTAAAGTGCCTGTCACCAAATCTGATGATCTGAGTTTGATCCCTGAAACTCACATAGTGGTAGGAGAGCATAGACTCCTTAAAAGTGTCCAAATTGTCCTCTAATGCCCACACACGACCATGACATGCACAAGCCTCCCACTCCAATAAACAAACAAACAAACAAATGTAATTTAGAAAAAACCCTGGGGATTTAATTAACTGGTAGAGGACTTGCTTAGCATGTGCTAAGACTCTAGTAGGTTAAATCCCCATTATTGAAAGAATAAAGATAAAAATATGCTTATTAATTTTTGAGAAAATAAGATTGAATATTGCCAGCTATCCATAAGCATTCCAGAAGAACAAATTTGATAAATGAACAGGAAGAACAAGATAAAAATAATTAGGATAGGGGGCTGGAGAGATGGCTTAGCAACTAAGAGCACTGGCTGCTGTTACAAAGGACCCACATTCAGTTCCTAGCACCCACATGATGGCTAACAACCTTCTGTTCCAGTTCTGGGGCATCCAATGCCCTCTTCTGGCTTCTAAGGGTGTTATACAACATGGCTGCACTTACATGCATGCAGGCAAAACACTCATACATAAAATATAAATTTTAAAAAATTTAAATTAAGGTGCTAGAGATATGTCTCAGCAGTTAAAGGTACTTTCCAATTGATGAGAATTTGGGCGTTGGAACCTGAGCTGAAAACACTTAGCAGGGTCTAATCTGGGAAAATCTAATCAATGTTCTTTTGTTGCCAGTTAGAGCGAAATCTCTATAAACAGCTTAAACATGAGGCAAAAATGTGAACCTGGGAAAGATAATGAATGATCTTAATCTAAAAAACAACTGGGGTTGGGGGACTGAAGACATGGCTTATCTGTTAGAAACACTGGCTGCTCTTGCAGAGGACAGGGGTTCAATCCCAGCACACACATGGCAGCTAACACCAGTCCACAACTCCAGTTCCAGGGGATCCGACACCCTCTTCTGACCTCTATGGGCATTGCACAACAGAGGTGCACCTACCTACATGCAGGCAATACACTTATGCATAAAATAAATAAATAAATACATAAATAAATAAATAAAGTTTTTAAATAAATAAAATATTTTTAAATTTAAATTAAGATAAAGGAACCCTTATGATTTTACAGAACCAAAGTTTATAAATAATGAAATTTTCTGATGCTTAAGAAAAACCAGTCAATGTGAATATGACCTTGATTCAAGGAACTCAACTTCTTCTTCTCTTTCACATAGACCTGTGTCTCTGGGCCAGAGAAAAACTTTTGGTTAAAAATCAATGACATGGGGTTGGAGAGATGGATCAGCAGTTAAAGAGCACTGGTTGTTCTTGCGGACAACCTAGGTTCAGTTGTCAACACCCACACAGAGGCTAACAATAGCCTGTAACTCTAGTACCAGGTGATTCAACCCCTTCTTCTGACCACTGAGGACTCTGCATGCATGTGGTACACTTATATACATGCAGGTGAAACACTCATACATATAAAATTAAAAAAAAATAAATTATGTGTTGGGCTAGCAAGATGGTACAGCAGGTAAAGGCACTTTGCTGCAAAGCCTGATGACCTGAGTTAGAGCCCAAGAACCCACAGGGTAGAAGGAAAGAACTAATTACTGCAAGTTGTCCTCTGTCCTTCACATATATGCATGGAAATGGACAAATAAATACAACAAATGTTAAAAATAAAGTATGTGTTCACTTATATGAGTTACCTAGAATAGGCAAATTCTTAGAGATGGAGTAGGACAGAAGAAGCTCCCTGGACTAGGCTGGAGGGCAAGGAAGAATTAGAAGTCATAACCTAGTGAATGCTGAATTTCAATTTGGAATGATGCACAGGTTCTGGAAACGTGTGGTGATGGTGGCTGGGAATGTATCCAATACCATTTAATTTTATACTGAAAAATTTTTGTCACATATATCTTACCATAATAAAAAAAAGGATGTCTTTTAAAAATCCAGAAAAGGGTGGCTGAAGAGATGGCTGAGCAGTTAAAAGCACTGGTTACTCTTGCTGAGGACCCAAGTTTGGTTCCCAGCACTCACATGGTGGCTAACAACTATTGATACCTCCAGTCGCAGGGGAATCTGACTCCCTCTTCTGACTTCCTCAGGTATTGTACAACATGGTTGCACTTACATACATGTAGGTAATACATTCATACATAAAAAATAAACAAAAAAATTTTAAATATTTTAAAATAAAATGATAAGTTTCTGGCCACTTCCCAGACTGGCTATTTGTCTTCTTCATTACATTCTTCTAAGTAACAAAAAGAAGGTGTCCTTACTTGTTCCGTAGGTTTTTGACTTGTTTTGTTTTGTTGAGACAGGGTCTCACTATGTAGCCCTGGTTGGCCTAGAACTCACTAAATAGACCTGGCTGGCTTCAAACTCACAGTAATATACCTGGGTCTGCTTCCCAAGGTCTGTGCCATCATACCTAATTACATCTGGCCTACATAGTTATTAGCTTAAGGAATAGCTCCTCTAAACTGTAGCAATACAGTTGCAAACCTGTCTACAGTGGTACCCTCTAGGCTCCCAGCAGTATCACTCTTCTTGGGAAGACCCCTAGAAACTGTTCTGCAAGAAAAAAAATAGGCAAATAACCTCATATTCCAAATGGCATAGGAACTTGCCTTGTTAGAGGTGATACCAGCCTCCAGTTTTTCGTTTTTTGTTTTTTTTGCCTCAAGGAAATTACAGGAATTCTATATATGGCAGGTGGTGAAAAGGTGCTGGAAGATTTAAGAACATTAAAATTACAAAAGAAAAAATTCTGCATGATTCAAAGATTAGTTTGGTGGATATTTCCTTTCAGTTGGGAGCCAAAATACATATTACATCACCTGGCTGGACTGCTTTTAATGATCTGTAAGCTTCAGTGAAGCAAATATCATTGAAGGCTTTGAAGAGAAAAAGGGTGTTTCAAGTCCCTCAAACAATTTACTGCTCCGTATTTCTAAAAAATCACGTGCTCATTTTTTCTTTTGACTGGAGAGCAAAGGAGAAAGAAAATCTGCAGAAATGAGTGGAACAAGAGAACAAAGTCACAGCTGAAATCTTCCATCAGTAACTGAACAAGACATACCCTGCAGCCTTTACACAACTGGCCTAACTCAGCCCTTCTCTTCAGTGATTTCAAAGCATCACAAAGGGCTCTTCAGGGTGAACTACACAAATCATGCGAAACCTTAGGAAGAAGATGCACTGACTAATGCAGTCTTCATCATTTCTCCTCAAAAATAACTCTAGTTAGAGTGGTGGGCTGAGAAAGAGCATTTTAAAAGTAAATCAATAAAATAATCTCCAAATAACACAATAGTTTTATTTCTGTGAGAATTACTCTTTTATTTTACAAACTATCTCTTTGTTATAACAAATTGTTAAAAAAAAAATGAGTTTCAAGAATCCATAAAACTTAGGCTTTAGAAGTCATCTCGTTAATCCAATTATTTTTCCCATCCTGTTCCTGAATTTCCTTTTTAACATCTTTGTTCAGCACTGTTAGAAAAGCGCTATCCAACAGAATATTCTGTTATTCTACACTTCCTAATATAGTAGAAGCCACTAGCCACATATAGTTTGTGAATGCTTGAAATGGGACTAATATAACTAAAGAATGGAATTTTAATAATATTTAATTATAAAAAGTCAACCTTATTGAGGTATAATACAAAATATATACATACAAAAACCTACACATATTAATTCATACAATCTGATGAGCTTGGACACATCATGCATATATCTGTGAAACACCACCACCACCATCACCATCACCACCACAGTCAAGATAAGACCTATCCGCTCCTCCTCCTTTGCGTATGTATGATAGGAACACATAAGCTCTAGCCTTTTGAAAAATATAAAGTATGGAGTTGACACCTCTGGGCACATAGAGCATTTCTGTAGAACTGACTCATCTGGCCTAACAGTAACTTTATACTAACTGACCAGTTAACTCCCCATTTCTCCACTCCCCAGCCTCTAGTACCTGTGCTTCTATTGTCTGACTTTATAATTGTATTTAATTCTACTGCCATTTAAATGGCCACATGAGGCTAATTGACCATATTAACACATCTAGTATTTGCTTTATTGCTACTGGTTTGTTTTGTGTGTGTGTGTCTGTTTGTTTGTTTGAGACAAGGTCTTATTATGTAGCTCAGGCTAGCTGGAATTTACTAGGTAGTCCTGCTTACAATCCTCCTGTCTCAGCCTCCTGGGTGCTTTATTACTTCTAATGATGGGAAATTCATTGTTCCCCAAGAAGCTCTTTTCATTTATGGACGAGACAAATCCAATTGTTAAGAAAATTTCCTACATTGTCAAATCGCTTTTTCTGGTATCTTCCACCTCCTGGATCTAATTCTCTTTTTCAGAACCACATGAAATAAGTAAGCCCTGGTAACAGGCTGTGTCATCAGGTATTTGAAATCAGCAATTCTGTTTCCCATCTTCTGTTTTTGAGTTTAACATTCCTGGTTCCTATAAATGTTCTTCATCATTTGGTTTCAAGTCACTTTACCATAGGGCTTCAGTTAGCCAATGTTAGAGATGTGAAAACAACTGACATTTACCAAGATTAGTAAAGTGCAAGGCACCTGGTGAGGTGATCCTCACCCATTATCTCCTTTGGGCCCCTTCCCAACCTATGAGGCCAGCTAGCCCTTTATTTGCCCAGACCTTACTGATAAAGAAATAGGCACCGAGAACATAAGGAACTTGCCCCAAGATCACACAGCTAGTAGTAAACTTATGTCTGTTTCTAGAATAACTGCACTTGACTATTGGCATGTTGCCCCAAACTAAACACTCGTGTAGGGTGTTTGCTCATGGGAGAATATAAGCTCCATGCGGTTGGGGCTTTGTTCAGTCCCGCATATCTAATAGCAAATTAGTGTCTTGCACACAGCAAGCACCAAAGAGGATTTGGTGAAAGAAAGAATGAACAGAGCAATTTCTCCACCCCCCTTCCTCTCCTGGTATCAGTTCTCTCCTTCCACGTTTGAGACAGGGTCTGTATTTGTCACTGCATATGTCAGGCTGGCCAGCCCATGATCTTCCAAGGATTCTCCCGTCTCCAAGTCCCATCCTGCTTCAGGAAGAACTGGGATTACAGACGTGTGCTACTGTACCTAGCTTTATATGGGTTCTGGGGATCTGAACTCAGGTCCTCATGCTTGCAGGGCAAGTAGTCTATCCACTGAGCCATCTTCCCCCTTCATCTCCCTGAACCTGGAGCTCACTGAACCTGGGTCTCTCAGTGAACCTGAAGCACACCTATATAGCCAGCAAGCCTCAGGGTAACTCCTGTCTCTGCCTCCCCAGTGTTGGATTACAGGTGCTCATCATTGTGCCCAGCTTCTATATGAGTGCCAGGAACAAAACGCAGGTCCTCACGCTTGTGTGGAAAGCACTTTGCCTACTGAGCCACCCCCTAGATTCATAGAGTGGCTTTTCTTTCTTAAAATGTTTATTTTTATTTTATGCATATGTTTGCCTGCATGTATGTATGTGCACAGTGTACATGCCTGGTGCCCACAGAGGCCAGAAAACGACATCAGATCCCCTGGAACTGGAGTTACAGAGGGATATGAGTTGTCACGTGGGTGCTAGGAACTGAACTTGGGTCCTCTGTAAGAGAAATGGGTGCTCTTAACCTCTGAGCCATTTCTCTGGCCTCTATAATGTCTGTTCTTGACTGACCATTTTAATTGGGTATTCTTCAAACTCTTTTTTTGTGCTTGTGCTGGAGATCAAAGAATGAAGCACTCAATGTCAGCTTCTTCCCTAGTCTCTTAATTTTCATTTACATATTATGGTACACACATGTTTTTCTACTTAATTTGTAAAATGAGCCTTCTTCACAAGCCTGAATTATGTATATCTGTAACAGAGGTAAGAGTTACACACAAATGATAGGTTTGACTCTCAGTCCCCTGGGTGTCAGTCTCTTCATGGCAGTCATCAGATGTGTATTTCCTAGTCATTCACTCATCTGTTTACTCAACAAATATATACTAAGTCCCATGTGACAGGCACTGTTCTCAAGGGTAAGGTTGTAGCAATGAACAAAAGAGACCTAAATCCGTGCTGCTGTGGGGTTTACATGCTAGTGCAGGAGGGTCAAGTAAAACACAAGCTGAAGAGTCTAGGTCATGAAAAACAAAATGGCAGGGGTCTGCTCCAGATTAAAAGAAACCAGGAGACATCACCAAGTACAATGTGTAAACCTTGGTTGGTTTTTGAGTCAGAAAACAAACAACTATTAAGGATTTGGGGAAATAACTGAAGAAATTATCAGTTGTACTAGATGTTAGGTGATGTTACAAAATCAGCATCAGTGTTTGTTCCAATTGTGGTAATGACATTGGGGCTATGAAGCCCAACAGGAGAGTGTCCTTTTTCTTAAGAATGTAGTGGTAGGGTGTCAGGATTCCTGAAAAAGAACAGGATGCATAACTCTGATAATGCTGAATCAGGACTGACCCCTCTAATTTCATTTTATAGAAATCAATAAAGAAAGCTTTTCTGAGTGTCAAAACTTATTTTTCGTATTAATATTTGTTGCTGTTGCCTTTGTTTTGAGACAAGGTCATAGGTCAGGCTGGCCTCAAACTTGTGGTGATTCTCCTGTCTCAGGTTTCTACATGCTGAGTATCTCTAAACTGTATCATGTATCACAAATACTCTTAGTTTATCAAAAGGATGACCATGAGTATCAGTTAGTTTTTGCTTATCACTCAGGTTCTACACTATGAGTTAGTGTCTGGGCCCAGACAGAAAAATCTCAAAGAACAGGGTTTATAGTCACTTATAAATCCCTGTGTAGTAAGTGATCTTAAAATATCCTTTGTTTTTACTATGCATTTCCTCTTCACCTGGTTGGATCTTTAGTAATTCCTTTTTCTATTAACATTTATTGCAACAGTCATATGTGGCTGAGGCTAGTGACACTGAAGAGCTAACTGCTTATGACTTTCATCTGCCAGCACTGACACAAACAGCACTGTAGTGTGTGTGCCTGCCCACGTACTTGTCCACGCGCATGTAGAGGGCAGAGGTTGATGCCAGGTGTCTTCCTCTGTGGTTCTCCACCCTTATTTTTTGAAACAGGGGCTCTCACCTGAACTGCCCCATTTTGGCAAGACTGGCTGACCAGCAAGCCCCTGAGATCCACTTATCCCTCTCTCCTAGTGCTGGAATTACAGATGTAAACCTTTACATGTGTGCTTGGGATCTGGCTTGTGTATTAAGCACTTTACCCACTTGAGTCATCTCCCAGCCCAGTACTGTGGCTTCTGCATTTATAAATTGAAGCTCTCAGTGAAATGCTTAGGAGACATCCTGTCTCATCTATAATAATGCAAATTTAACACTATTTAAACTCTGTAA
Organism: Eospalax fontanierii; assembly: GCA_035773235.1. NCBI lineage: Eukaryota > Metazoa > Chordata > Mammalia > Rodentia > Spalacidae > Eospalax > Eospalax fontanierii. The sequence goes on from CM069526.1 coordinate 18,670,981, forward strand.
ATACTGGCTACTTAGAAACTATTTTTACTTACTTTCACATTATTGACTATGTTTGTACATCTTAGAAGTTTGACTGCTATGTTGGTAAGATATGGGGGAGAAAGCAACAATGTCAGATACTATCCTGAGGGTCTGTCTAGTGTTTAATGTAAATCAAAACACTAGAAATTAACCAGTTTAAGATATAAGGATGTCTCTAATTCAGTGACCTTTTCAAAGTGGCCCAGTTAATTACTTTGCCACCTGGGGTTGGAAAGTTCTTACACTTTTATTTACAATGAACATTAGATAGTCCTTAAAGCTAATGAAGGACTTATAGACCTATATGTGTACATTTATGTATACACAAATAGAAGAAATCTAAATTACTCAGGGATTTAGTCATATTAATTCTTGCTTCTAAATTTTTATCAGCAACATGAGCTTCCCCACTTAACTGATCCCTTTGATGATATAACACTTCTTTGTTTGCTAGTTCAGGTCTCCCAGAAATGATTCTTTGCCCTCAAGGAAGGTGTAGGTCTTTCCTTTATAGTTGCAGACTGGGGCCTCTCAATCTTAGCTGTGGCAATTTGCAAAATTTTTTAAAATTTAATTATGTGCATATGCGGTGGGGGTAGGGTGGGGCGTTTTGTACTGATGAGTGCAGGTGCCTGTGGAGTCTAAAACAAGTGTCAGATCCCCTGTAGCTGGAATTATAAGCAACTGTGAACTGCCTGATATAGATGCTGGGAACCAAACTTGGGTCCTCAGCAAGAGCAGTATGCACGATTAACTGCTGAGACCTCTCTCCAGCCTCAGCTGTGGCACTTTTTAAATGTAAAGGAAAGAAGGAAACTCTGAAAGACAAGTTGGAGTCCAGGAAAGTGGTTCAGTGGATAAATGTGCTTGTTGTCAAACCTAAGGACCCAAGTTTGATTCTTGGAACCCACATGGTAGAAGGAGAGAACCTATACTCACAAGTTGTCCTCTGACCTGCACACATACACATGCCAACATACATACACATATGCATACACAGACAAAAATAAATAAACTTGTCTCAAAAGTCAAGGCAGATGGTTCCTAAACAACATCTGGGGTTGAGCTCTGGCCTCCACACAACACACACATGGCAGCACATGCACACACGCACACACACACACACTCACAAAGGGAATGCATTCACTCTACTTCTCCTCCTTCAATTACTGCCATTACCATTTTTATTATTATCACTGTGTTTATCACTAATGTCGATAAATGAGCACATTAATTTACTTAATCACATTTTTAAAGATTTATTTTTATTTTTTTAATTATAAGTATGCATGTGTCTATGTGTGTGAATGTGAGTGCAGGTGCCTGCAGAGGCCAGACATGGGCACTAGATCCCCTGGAGCTGCAGTGAAGGCTGCTGTGAGCCATCTGATGTGGTGTTCATATGTGCTCTGTTTTTGTAATCTTACATTATTTGATTTAATTCTTAAGACTGCCCTATGAAGTAGGTTCTCCTGTTATTTCTATTTCACAAATAAGGCAATTTGGCTTAGAGAGATAAATAATTTGCCCATATAATACTAAGAAATAAAAAAGTTGGGATTGCAGTGAGGTCTTTACCCTCTAAGCCTGGACCCTTCCTCATTCTTTTCTTCTCTGCAGCCTCTACCGCCTTCTGTATACTCTTCCTTCTCTTCATCTTCTTCCTCTATAATCATAACCATAATTTGCTCCTGATACTGAGCTAAAGGAAGTTCACTGAGATGGGTGTTCGCATCACTGGTCTTCAGTCTGCTGAACTGACTTCCTAGTATAAGCTCTTGCTCGCCCATCTTCTGAAAGGTCTCTAGCCATCCCTACCACAACCTCAGTTTGCCTCCGCACTTGCTTTCTCAAAACCTGCCAGCAGTGGCTCAATTATTTTATCCACAAGTCATTTTTAGCTTGGAATGTAAATCAAATAAAAGAATTTAAGCTCACCTGGAGGAGTTATGTTTGATTTCAGTCCCTGGAACCAGTGTTCATTTTACCTTCCAGCCCAGAGTATTAGAGGCGAGTGTTCTGTTTTCTTTCATAATAATACACCACCCACCTAGGCAGCATTGTTCTTTTTGCTTTTTTTTCTTTGGAGAGGGGGGACAAGGTTTTACTGTGTTGCTCAGGCTAACATGGAACTGGTAACCCTGCCTCAGTCTCCCAAGTGCTGAGATTACAGTTGTGTGTTATCATGCCTGAATCATTCAATTACCTTAACAAATGTAATAAAACACTTTAAAAAATACTTATTCTACAAAGAAATTTCTAAAACTAATAAGAATTAGCAATACCACAAGAATTATGTTTTTGTTTTTTTTTTTTCTTTTTGAGATAGGATCTTACTATAAAGCCCAGACTAACCTCAAAATGTCTATCCAGGCTGGCCTCAAACTTATGATCTTCCTTCCTCAACTTCTGAGTGCTAAGATTACAGGTGTGAGCTAGATTTATTTCTGTAATCTTGCAATGAAAAGTTGGTAAAATAATTAAAGGATAACAATATAATGAAGGGGGGGGTGGCACATGTCTGTCATCCCAGCTCTTGTAGGTAGAGGCAGGAAGATCAGGAGCTCAGTGTTACCCTTGGCTACATAGTGAGTTTTAAGCCAGCCTGGGCTACATGAGATCCTGTCTCAAAGAACCAAAAAAAAAAAAAAAAAAAAAAAAAAAAGAAAAACAGAAAAGAAAACAGTACCATATACAACAGTAGCAGCAAACAGAAATATTGAGACAAATTTGATAAAATGCTTCCCATATGTATGTTAAATACTATAAAGCACTGTATGAGGAATTAAAGAAGACCTAAGGGAGAATGTGTCATGTTCACACATTGGTAGATTCAGTATTTCAAAGATATCATTCTCTAACCCATCTACAGATTCTTTGTAATTTCAATCAAAGTCTTCTCAAGCGTTTTGTAGAAATTCACAAGTTCATTCTAAATATTATATGGAAATGTTAAAGGCCCTGAATGATCAAAGAATTCTTTTATTTTTGTTTGTTTGAGAAAGGATCTTGTGATGGTCTAGATCTTATAGCAGTCTTCTTGCCTGAGGCTCCTGAGTGTTGGGCTTCTAGGCATTGTCATCACGCCTAGGTCCAAAGCAATCTTAAAAAAGAAAACACTAAGTGTGTTTTCTAAATGCACATACTACTTTAGATCTAGAAACAGACGTGCGCATAAATAATCAAGCAATTTGTTTTTGGATGGTAACTCAGGCCCTTGTACACACATGCAAGTACTGTAACACTGAGCTACATTTCTAGACTCCCCCACCCCCAGCTCCTTTTTTAAACAAAGGAACCAAAACAAACAAGTGGGGAAAGCGTTTTCAACAATTCATTCTGTAACAACTGGTTATCTGTAAAGAGGAAGGAAAGAATCTTCAACCCAAACTCATGTCACCTACAAACTCAAAGTTAATTATATACCTAACTAAAAACTGAGTCTTTGCCAGGCCTGGTGGTGCATACCTTTGATCCCAGCACTCAGGAGGCAGCAGCAGGAGGATCTCTGTGAAACTGAGGCCAGCCTATATAGTCTATATAGGCCAGTCTATATAGTGAGTTCTGGCAGCCAGGGCTACAGAGAGACCCTGTCAGAAAATAACACACACACACACACACACACACACACACACACACACACACACACCTGGGTCTAGTGTTTTTAGAATAAAATAAATATATGGTAATTTAGTCCCTTGGGGTAGAAAAGTATTTTTAGATTGAACCCTGAAGACACTAAATATAAAAGAAAAATATTCTGAAATGAACTTTAAAAGTTTCTGCTCAATAAAAGATATCATTAAAGAAATCAGGAGAGGGAATGTAACTTAGTTGGAGGAATGCCTGCCCAGAATGCATGAAGTCATCCTTAACACCCAATAAACTGGGCATGGTGGTACAAGCCTTAATGTCAACACTCAGGAGGCAGAGGCAGTGGGGTCAAAGTTCAAGGTCATCCTCAAGTTCCCGGTCAACCTGAGATACATGAGATCTTGTTGAAATAAAGAAAGGAAGAGAGGGAAGGAAGGAGGGAGGAAGGAAATCAAGAGAGGACAGATGGGAGGAAATGTTTACAAAGCACACATAAATACGTCAGAATATATAAAGAACACTTGCCACTCAAAAATAAATAAATAAATAAAAATTGGGCCAAAAGGTCTGGTGAGATGACTCAGAGGGTAAAGGTCCTTGCCACCAAAGTTGTGCAGAAGATCTGATGAGGCACTTCATAAAGGAATATATATATTAAATAAAAAATATATAATTATAGCCACAATGCAATTTTTAAAATGTGCAACACCATTAGTTATTAAGGAAATACAATTTTACTTTAGGAATTTGCGAAAGATAAGTACAAGTATATATTTACAAAGAAACATAAATAAAATGTTCCTAAGAGTATTTATATGTTCCTAACAGGAAAAAACTACATAATATAAACAGTGAACAAAAAAAATGAAAACAAAACCAAACTGCTATGGCCACACGCTGGAATATTATTCAGCAATTAAAAGGAACAAAGTGCTGCTATATACTATAATGTGGATGAATATTTCTCCAAAGATGTGTAAATGGACAATATGCACTTAAAGAGATGCTCAACATCATTAATTATCTGAGAAAAACCCAAAAGCATGTATGGTGAGACACCATTTTATATTCATTGACATGACTATAATTAAAAAGAGCTAAGATCAAGTTTTAGTAGGAGTGTGGAAAGAATTTAAAATGGTGGTCACGGCAGTTTTGTTAAACACAGAATTTTCACATGACCAGCATTCCACTCCTGAATATAATACCCAAAAGAAATGGAACTATACATTAACACAAAAATTTGCTTGCAAATGTTCATAGTGGCATTATTCAGGATAGCCCAAAAGTAGAAATGCCCTAGTGTCTATCAGTGAGTCGTGGATAAACAATGTTATACGATCATTCAGTGGAATAGTATTTGGCCATAAAAGGAACAAAGTATTGTTGCATGACACAATATGGATATAACCTTGAAAATAGTAAGTGAAGGAAGCCAGACACAGACATCCCTATACTGGATGTAGGACCTAACAATATGAAGTATTCACAATAGGCCTTATCCAGAGACACTGAAGATGAATTAATAGCTCTATAGCGATGGCCATTGGTAGGTGGGGAGAAAGAGGCTTTATTGCTAATGAACATAGGGTTTGTTCCCTGAGAGGGGTAATAAAAAAGTAAAATAAAAGATAAATAAAAATCACTGAAATGAAGGCTGAGGAGATGGCTGTGCAAGTATGAAGACTTGAGTTTGGAACCCCAGAACCCATGTAAAAAGTTTGGCATGGCTGTCTGTGCCTGTAATCCCACCGTAGGGAAGATAAGGGATAGGATCCCTGGGACTCACTGGTCAAACAGCCCAGCTGTATGGGTGAATTCCAGGGTCAGCGAGGGACCTTGTCTTGATTGAGGAAGACATCGGATGTTGATTCTGGCCTCCACACACACTCACTACATGTGCATGTGTATCCATGTGAACATATACAGTCACTGAGTTGAACACTTTGAATAAATAAATTATGGGCCTGCAGGTGCATCTCAGGAGTACAGGACTTCTCTACAAGTGCAAGACCCTAGTGTGATTCTCCAGCATCTTAAAAGAAAATGTGGTCTTTAAGAAAGATCATATACTCTGGAACAAGCTCCTGAGTTCAAATTCAAGCTTCCACTGACTGGCATTGTGAGCTTGAGCAAGTTAATCTGAGTGGGATGCTGTGAAGGTTAAATGATTTTGTCTAAAGTGCTTTGAATTGGGGCTGGAGAGATGGCTCAGCAGTTAAGAGCACTGGTTTGATTCTCAGCACCCATATGGCAGGTAACAACTCTTTGTAACTCCAGCTTCAGGAGATCTGGTGCCCTCTTCTGAGCTCCCTGAGCATTGCACAACACAGGTACGGTTACATACATACAGACAATACACTCATACACATAAAAATAAATAAATAAAATATTTTAAAAACTGCACTTAGAATGGTGATTAGGGGATAGCGATTATTTAGCAGAATTATTACGGCCTTATGACAGAGTCTAAGACCTGGAGATCTCAGGATATTTCTGGTTCTTTGAGTTTACATAGTATGCAGTTTATAATCAGTTTTCCTCAACAAAATAAGCAAACAATTCAAAGACTTTTCCAAAATTTATTACTGAGGACATATTAATCTGCAGGTTGACAAGCAAACATTGCTGTATTGTGATCTGATGTCTCCCTCTCCACACACCCAGGTTTTCTTACACATTGTTCAGGAGGGTTTTGAAGCTCTCTGCACATAGTCCTTGCAGATCCCTGTTAGCCTTAACAATAAATTTTCAGTCTTTTGAGGTGCGTCTTGATATGTTGCCCAGGCCAGTCTTTCACTTGTGAGTCTCCTGCCCTGGCCTTGTAAATGGCAGGGATTAGAGGCATGTGTCCCCATGCCCAGCTATTGTATTCACTTTAGTTATTAAAAATAAGGTTTTTTTTCTCTTGATTGTTGATTTTAAGACATTATTTTTAAAATAACTTATTGTTTTAGTGTACTTTGACCACCTACCTTGCTGAATTTTAACATTTTCTTATGATAGATTCAATTTGATTCTTTTAGCCATTCCAGTTGAGTTAACTCACCACCTTCAATTATGTAACTCCCTCTTCTTTCAAATTGTAATGCCTCATTTCTTTCTCCTGCCTAATCTTATTACCTTCAGAAAAATATGAATAATGGCGGTAAATAATCAACAGTGATATTTTTCTAATTATATCAAGACACTACTGGATCTCATGTTTTCCTTCTGAAAGATGAACATATATAAAGGTAAAAGTTTAAAATAAAATTTGAATTTTTTTTATATGTGAATAAAGCTTCTATGTTAAAAAAATAAGTTATCTTAAAATGTGTATTTAGGAGCTGGGGAGATGGTTCAATGGGTAAACTGCTTGCTATGCAAGCATAGGACCTGAGTTTGCATCCCTAGAAGCTATGTCTGGCTGGGCATGGCAGCACATGTGTCTGTAATCCCAGCGCTGCTCTAGTGAGATGGAAGGCAGAGACAGGAGAACCTCTGGAAGTCTATGAGCCAGCCGGCCTGCACACTCAGCACAGAACAGCAAAACCCTGTCTCAGACAAGGTGGAAGGCAAAGGCTGCCACCCAAGCTGTCTGCAGACTTTCAAAAGCATGCTGTGACACATGTGCATTGCGCTCACACACACCAGTGTGCACACACACATAAAAATAAAAAGTGTGTACTCAGCATACTCTGTTATAAGCAGATAAAACAATTCACAGAAAATATTAGCCATGACGAGCAGGCTCTGGCATGGCGCGGCTGCGGGTGGCAGACTACTGGGCTTTATTATACTTCCCTGTGCTGCTTCTTTGCTAAGTGTCTCTTTGATGATCAGAAAAGCATAAACAAATAGAGGGCGAGATGGAATCAAGGGTACAGCTTTTCGGCTCAGCATGATGCTGAGCCTGTGTCTTGGTGCTTCAATCCCTTTCACATGCTCTTCCGTCCCTCTTGCATGTTCTCCTGACTCAAGGCGGCCTGTGATCTGCTTCAGGAATGCTTTATCTATGTCTTCCATCTGGCTGTGCAGCCTCCACTGTAATCCCACATGATGTCACTTCTCTTTGGCTCTTCTTTTATCTGAATCCAGATGTTCTCAAGCACGATCCCATCCAAAGATCCATGTCTAGATATCCAGGGGACCATAGATCTCTTTGATACCAAACTGCCTTGCTTCTCTAAAGTATCTTAAGTATATGTCTTCCTCCTGGCCCATGATTCTTCCACAAGACCTCCAAATGACCCAGACTGAAGCGTACCATAAAGAAAACTGTTCTCTGGTACTCCCAAGCATTAGCTCTCCTTGAACAAAGGCTTTAAGGTTTTGAACCCTGGGATGTCTTTCAAGGATCTCCATGGAAATGCTACCCCAGCCAAGATAATTAGTATGACTTTTGAGATACGACATTCTTGAAGGGGGACTGAGATCACACTGACTTTATTACACACCAGTACTATCTAACCTCAGCTGGACATGTGCAGCTACTCGGTAGTCAAGGCTGCCACTCACATCCTTTTAGGTCACTCTTCTTGTGGGATGCTCAACATTTTCCATTCTCAAGCCTCCAAGTGAACCCAATGAGCCAAACCTCAACTCTCAACAGATCATCTCTGATTTTATGGAAAGAGTGAAACCATTTGATTGCTTAAGTCCTTCAGGTTCCTTCTTCTACACTTCTACAGAGCATCTTCACCTTTCCATACCTCTTCCTTCCTTCTCTCAGATAAAGGAATGCCAACCCTTATCTAACCTAAGGTTACTTTTTCCTTCTGTGTGCTTGTCTGTGTCTCAGTGTCCACGGGACCGTCCTCCACCAGTTATTAAGTCTGTGTCTCAGTGTCCACGGGACCGTCCTCCACCAGTTATTCCCCTCATACTTGCATCTTTGAGCTTCTGTTTTCTAGTAGCTTCTTGCTATCTACTCACATGTGCAAGTGATCTCTCAATCTACCAAATCTTTCATAGACTATTCACTCAAGATGCTGCCTTTCCCTTTCCTATCATTTTCTCAGGAGAGTGCAAGAGACTCATTACCTCCACTTCCCCTTCACCATTCATTCATTTATTCATTCACTGCTTCAACCTTATTTCCAGCCTTCAACAAAAACTGCTCGTTCGTTTGTCTTTGAGACAGGGTCTCCCTGTAGCCCCAGCTGGCCTGGCTCTCGCTCTACAGACCATGCTGGCCTTGATCTCACAGAAATCTGGGCTGGGATTAAAGGCATATGTCACCATGCCAGGCAAAAACTGCTCTCTTGAAAGTCATGGGTGGGCTCCTGTGCTCTGTCTTGGCTCCGCACCTACAGCAACTGATGCTGCTGCCCATCTTCTCCTGCACCCTGCTTCCCTTGGCCTCTGCACATCATTCTACTGCTCTACATTCTGATGAATTCTCTGAGTCTTCCATTTAAACATAATGAGTCTCTGTGAGGACAGAGGGAGATCAACAACAAGAACCAAACCACAGTTAGACAACTGTTTCTCAGCACACTAGCATGACTATAGTTGATAATGATTTATTGCATTTTATAAAGAATTATAAAGAAAGTATTCAAAAATTTCCACACAAAGAAATGATATGTATTTGGAAAGATGGAATGATCTATTATCTTGGTTTGATCAATATACATTGTGCATATATATCAAATCATCTCACATTAGCCTATAAATATGTTTAATTATTGTCAATTAAAAGCTGGAAGTATCAGTAGTAGACTTTTGTAATCCCAGAATTTGTGAGGTGGAGACAAGAGGATCAGGAGTTCAAAATCATTCTCAGCCACACAGTTCAAGGCCAGCCTAGCCTAGATGAAACACCGTTTCTTCCTCAAATTAATTAATTAATCAACTAATTAATTCATTAAAAATAAAAAAGCAAACCTTTTGCTCACTATACTTCTATCCCTCTCCTCTATTTTGCCAACTATTTAGAGCTCTGCTTCCAGTCTCTTCGTCAGTTTTGAATCCCTGCAAGATAAATTCCTTTGAAAGCTCCCTTGGTTTCCCAAATTCACTTCAGCCAAATTGAACCACTATTGCAAGTTTTAATCAATCCTAGTCAACAAACTCACCAACTCTACAATTTTTTTCTTCAATTTAATCATGTTTATGTTGCTATTCTCTCTCTCTCTGTCTCTCTCTCTCTCTCTCTCCCCTAAATGTATCTAGATGTGCATACAGATGCTGGAGGAGGATGCTGGCTATCCTGTTCTACTACTCTCTGCCTTATTCCTTTGAGACAAGGTCTCTCACTGAATCTAGAACTGGAGGTCAGCAAACCCTAGTGATACTGTCTCCCCCATCCACAGCACAGGCATTACAGGCACACCTAACACCACACCCAACCTTTTACAAGAGTTCTGGGAATGCAAACTCAGGTTCTCAGCAGTGCTTTTACCCACTGAGTCATTTTCCCAGTCCTATGCTGCTATTTTTTAAATTAAAAATTATACATATCTTATGACTTCACTGAGGACAAATTACCTTCTTAATTACATATACCTTCTACCTCCTATCCTTTCAATATGCTGTACTAATTTCAGCATAAAAACATTCAGTGTCTGTCACTATGTAAACAGTATTTACTGCCAAACCACAGGGTTTATTACTACTTTTTCTTTCTTGTACAATCTTTTGTTCTTCCTGGAATAATGATCTCTGTCTTGGTTTGCTTGGAGATTTTAGGTGTATTTCCCCACTGCAGGTGTAATCTTAAATGTTCTAATTTAGCACGGTCTACCACAGCAGACCATCTGTCAGTTTCCCTGCAGATATTGCTTTTGGAGTCTTCTGTCTGGTCCCTTCCATTGAACTGATTGCTTTCTGGTTCTTTATAGATTATTGTCCTGGAACAACCCAACATTGCCCCTCTAAGCACCGTCTTATCTCACTCCTGGTCAGACCCTGATTTTTAGGCCCCATAATCTCATCTTTCTAGATGTAGCCCACATTTTGTTCGTTGTTGTTTGGTTTTTGTTTGTTTTTCTTTTCTTTTTAGACAGGGTCTCCCATAGCCACAGCTGGCTGGAACTCACGATGTAGACCAGGCTAGCCTTGATCTCACAGAGATTCACCTGCCTCTACCTCCTAAGTGCTGAGATCAAAGGTGTATGCCACCATGCCCAGCAGACACATGGAATTTTTAAATCCTTTCAGACTTCTGTAGCACAATGGACACCTTTCCCTTCCTCAAGCAGTCACCAGCTGTCTCTACTACATCAGTCTCTAGCCATCCATTGTCTTCGTTCTATAACTTGGTTGATTTCTGTCACTCACCATCATTTCCTCCCTCTTCTTTATTGTTTGCCTTTATATCTCTTTTCCCTCTTTGTAACAATTTTGTTGTGGTCTATAGGGGAAGTACATAAACACATTTTAAAGAAGATTGATTTATTTTGATTTTTTGTGTATGGGTGTTTTGCCTATATGTATGCATGTGCACCGTATGCATGCCTGATGCCCTTCAGAAGAGGGTGTCATATCACCTGGGACTGGAGTTACAGATGGTTGTGAGCCTCCATGGGGGTGCTCCAGTGCTCTTAACTGTGGAGCCATCTTTCAGTCATATACACATTTCTGACTTGACATTTTCTGTCAGCGGTCTGTAAGAATTTAGGTGGTGTTTTCTTTCCAACTAGACTATGAACTCTATAAAACAGAACTATACACTCCTTGCCCCTTTTACAGCAGCATCTAGAAGACCTGGCACAGAGGACACATTCAGCAGTCATTGTTGAATGGATGAACAGCTGAATGAGATGAATGAAGGAGTTCTTTGCATATCTTTCATCTAGCACTGCACTTTGAATATTAAAGCACTTAATAAATACAGAAACTCAAAACCAAAAGCTTTATGCTGCCTTTCAAATATACATTTCTCATGAAGATTTGTTTGCATAAACAGTTTACCTGAGTACAGTATAGCTTGTGTGCTATAAATGTAATGTGGTCATATTAAACAGAAAATTGGTAAAAGTGAATCCTTACTCCATTGTTTGAAAAGTCTCAGTTTTGCCGGGAGAGGGGGTCTTTTTTGAAATAGGGTCTCCCTGTAGGCCCAGCTGGTCTGGAGCTCACTATGTAAACCAAATTGGCTGGGGCCTGTCTGCCTCTGCCTCATGAATGCTGGGATTAAAGGTGTGTGCCCAATGAACAGTCTCTATTTTACTGTATTTTAAATTTAATTAATTAACTTTATGTGTATGAGTTGTTTTGCCTGCCTGTATGTAAGTGCACTGTGTGCATGCAATGCCCACAGAGGCCAGAAGAGTGTGTCAAATCCCCTGGAACTGGAGTTATGGATGGTGTTCTGTAAGAGCAGTCAGTTCTCTCAACCACTGAGCCATCTCTCCTGCCATTTTTCTACATTCTTGATGGCAGCCATTCTGACTTGAGTGAGGTAGAATCTCTGTGTAGATTTGAGCCAAATTACCCTGATAAGCCTCCTTTCTTTAGCCAAAGTCTGCATGGGATCTTTCTTCTTTCTAAGGTTCTGTAGCATCTCTGAACCACACAGAGTGACACCTGCCTACACTATGCTGATACTGTGCCATGTTCTGGCTGTCTTCCTAGCAGGGCTATAAGCAACTCAGTGGCTGGGCATAATCCATCCTTCCTCCCTCCCTTCCTTCCTTCCTCCCTCCCTCCCTCCCTCCCTCCCTCCCTCCCTCCCTCCCTCCCTCCCTCCCTCCCTTCCTTCCTTCCTTCCTTCCTTCCTTCTTTTCTCTCTTTCTCTCTCTCTCTCTCTCTCTCTCTCTCTCTCTCTCTCTCTCTCTCTCACACACACACACACATACTTTTTTTGAATTGTTGTTTTTGTTTTATTGAGACAAGGTCTCATACCCCAAGCTAGTATAGTACTCATTTGTAGTCCAGGCTATCATTGAACTTGTGTTCTTCTTGCTTCCGCCTCGTAAGTGCTGGGATTCTAGGCATGGACCACCATGTCTGATTTACAAAGCCTTCTTTTCTGTATTTCATAACTCCTAGTAACACCTAGAGCACATAGCAGATGCTCTAACAAAATTTTCTTTGGACTGTGGAATGTTGGTTGAGGGCATACCTGGAATGCATGAAGCCCTGAATCCCTAACACTAAAGGTATTGTGGTACACACTTGAAATTCAAGCACTCTGGAGGTAAAGACAGGAGAATCAAGAGATCAAGGTCAGCCTGGACTACATAAGACCCTGTCCCCTCCCTTACAAAATTCGTTTCCTCAGAATAAAAATAGTTTTATTGTATAGTGATTAACAAAATATTATGTGTTTATTACAAAAAAACCACAAAACCCCCTAATGTCTGTCAAGTGAAGTCATTAAACCATTTATAACATGTGTTCCAAATATTTTTGTACCAGACATAAAACACATAATTTTCTATAAATGGTATTATATTATCCTGCCATTCTGCAACTTGCAACAATAAATATAGCTGCTTAGTGTCTACTTAGAATTTTATCAAGTATTTTCCTCCCACTCACTGAAAATTTCCTGAACTTACATTTATTTTAAAAGTACAGCCAGGTGTGGCAGCACATGCCTTAATTCTAGAACTAAGACATCTGAGACAGGAAGATCAAGAGTTGGAGGCAAGTTTAAGGTACAAAGTGAGTTCTGAGGCAGGCTGGGCTGCATAGTGAAATTGAAATTCTGTCTTTATGTAGAAGAAAAGGAAGAGAAGGAAAGGAAGGCAGAGGAAGAAGAGAAAGGAAGAAGGGAAGAGAAGGAAAAGAGCAAGATAAAAGAGAAAGGAAAAGTAAAGCTGCACTTCCGAGGATGATTAACCAATTAGCCTGACAAATGTGACTCTAAAAATTGGAATTAATTCTTCTTCAGACTATTAATTCTACAGTCACCAAACCCATCAGAATTCTAACATGATTAAAGTCACTTGTTCATCCACCTATTTGAAAAGATATTAGTTGCCAGGCACAGTTTTTTCTTAATATTTTATTTATTAATTTTATTTAATGTTTATGAATGTACTGCCTATATGTGTGTAAGTGCATCCATATGGTGCAATGCCTGCAGAGTCAGAAGAGGGCACTGGATTCCCCTGGAACTGGAGTAACTGACGGTTGTTTGTTGCCATATGAGTGCTGGGAATTGAACCCAGGTCCTCTGAAAGAGCAGGTGGTACTCTTAATTCTGAGCCATCTCTCTAGCCCCAGGTACAATTTTTTGTGTTTATTTGTTTGAGGTGCTGGAGATCAAACCTGGGGCCTTGCACAGGCTATGCAAGTGATCTATCACCGAGTTACATCTCCAGCCCAGTCACCACCAGGTAAACATTAACCTACCCATCTAGCCTTGCACATTTTGTCCCACATTTTTCCTAAGCTTTCTGTCCACTAATTCACCCTTAGTTATGCGAGAGACAAAGGAGGTTCCCTCTGTCTAAAGTCAATTTCACATTAGTTATACAGCCTCTTATTTAAGTGCCAATGTGATGATAAAGCCTACTTTCTGTAATTTGTTCATATTTTTAGAAACGGTAATTTAAATCTCTGAAGAACCTGGGTCCTAAGAATCAAGAAAAACTGCTTGCAACCCATGAACTTCCTTCTCATGGATCTCCATAACACATGAAAGTTTCCAGAAATGTTTTTAAAATCAGTGCAAGGGGAAAAGAACAGGGCAGGAATCTTTGGCTGCAACAGCCGGCTTCAAAGAATTCAGCGTGCTGCGAACAGCAGCCAACTGGGTGCGACTGCTGCACCCTTGCACCAAAGCCAGAGAACAAAGATGAAGGGCAAGAAAATTAAGGAGATTCTTCAAGTGACTTCCCAGGAGGAATCTCTGACCAGCCACACCCAGTCCTTCATCTTAGTAAATAACTCAGCAAAACTCTAAATGGGGTTAGCTGCAGAAACCTCTCCCACGGAGCAGGGGATTTCTCCCTGACTGCTGCTACATGCAACCTCCCCAACCCAAGCGTGCCTGCAGGGGAAGCGTGTGCTCTCCCCAAGTCACGGCATGTTTATCACAAGACGAACAAACAAACAGCAAACAGCTCATGAGGCTCTTCCCCATTTTCTGGCAGCAGAGAAAGCAGCTGTCTTCTGGTTACACTGGAGAGTTGGTCTTTTAGAGATGATAAATGTTTCCGGTAGAAACCCTACTTTTTGTCTATATTTGATGGTTAAACTGAAATTTGAACTCTCCTTCCAAGACAGGCTGAAGTGATTGGAAATGGACTATAAATAAACATGGCCCAGCAGGCATCCATTAATTTATTCACCCAGCATTTATTGAGCACGTACAATAAGCAAGGCACAGAATGGGGGATTCAGAAACAAAAATGCAGTCTCTGAGATCAAGGGAGCTAACCATGATAATTATCACAATGACAAAAGCAACAGAGTTTGATGGAGAGCTATTATGTGCTGGGATTACAAACTGCCTTAGACTATTATCCAACTCAGTTTTCCAAACACTGAAGTAGTGTGTTCTCTACTTGACAAATAAGAAAACCAAGGTTTGAAAATCTAACTTAACCACAGTTGCGCTGCTATATTTAATAAAAGGACATGTGAACATAGGGCCACTTGACTCTTTAGTTCTCTTTAGTGCCTCACACAGAGGTTTTTAAAAGGTTTTATATTACAAATGTATAGTTTAGGGGATGGCAAGATGGGTAAAAGTACTTGCTGCCATGCCTGGTGACCTGAGTTCAATACCTAGGACCCAACTGACAGAAGGACAGAACTGACTCCCACAAGTGGTGCTCTAACCTTCACACATAGGCTGTACATATTTTTTTTAAAGTAATAAAGAATGATTTGTTTGTAAAACAAAAAATAAATTTAGAGTCTAGATGGGGAGGTAGGAAAGAAAACTGAAATGTTTACTTTTACCTGTACGTGACATTTTAGGAAAGAGACATGTCAGTAACTAAATGTAATGACAGAGCACTCTCCAGAAGAGGGATCATTTTGAATGGACTGGGACTGAGAATTCAAAGGGCTTTCAGATGACATTCTACTTGAGTTGAGACTGTTCAAGGATGAGCAGGAGTGTGGCATACTCAAAAAAAGTTTCATCCAGAGGGAATAGGAAAAAAAAAGTGTGTAAGAGGGCAAGCACAGGAAGTCCTGAGGGAAGCACTGTTCTTGTGCGGCCGGGGCTGGTGGTGTCATGAGAGATTTGAGAGGCAGTTATGGAATTCATATTTCTTTAGTAGTAATATAGAACTGTGGATGTTTAGGGTGACAAGTCAGGCTTGTGATATAAAGAATTATATTATGAAAGGTCTTGCAGAGGCCAGTGTGACCGTGCACATCAAAAATCCCAGTACACCAGTAGTAGAGGCTGGGGGACCACTAGTTGGAGACCAGTATGAACTACAAAGGGAGATTTTGTTTCAAAAAAGGCAAAATAAGTGGGGAGGTGCAGATGGGGAGAGGTGCTAAATACCATCAAATTGTATCATATGATAATTGTAAATAGCCAAAAAAAGTATTTTTTAAAAAGCAAAATCAAGCCAGTGTGGTGACCAATGCCTATAATGCCAGCACTCAGGAGTTTGAGGACTGCAGAAAGAGACCCTGTCTCAAAAAACAAAATAAAGATAGCAGCAACAACAAAAAAGCAAAAAGAATTAAACTAAACTAAAAAGTCTTCCAGTAGTTCTCAAACTTTAATGTGTATCACAGTCACTTGCAGAGCACTAAGAAAGCCTGGGCCCCAACTCAAAAGATTCTGATTAAATCGGTCTGGGGTGTGGCCAGGGTATCAGTATTTAAAAATTTCTCTCTAAGTAATCTGAATATGTAAGCAAGGTTGAAATCACTTAGCAGTGCAAGAACTGGCGCAAAGAAAACAAGTTAAAAGTCACTCAGTGTTTCCCAAACTTCAGTGATCCTGAACATCACCTGAAATGCTCATTAAATACTAAAATCCCAGGCCCACTGCCTGCTGGCTGTGATAGAGGAGGCTTGAGATGGGATCAAGGAATCTGTCTTTTTAACAACCTAAGATGTCTAATTACAGTTCTAAGGAAAGGCTGTAAATTAGGGTCAGGTGGTGGCAACGGGAATGAAGAACATGTTTTAATGCCAAGCAAAATAAAACTGGAAAAGATTAAAATTTCAACACTATTTATACATGCTTTTATATACTTCCAGCTTGAAACCCACCAAAACAATCAAATTTGAGTATGGTTTATTAAATTGACAACTTTAACCTAAGTTGGTTTTGTTTTGATTCACAGTGGATAAACTTAATTTAGTCATTTACTTTTCTTTCTAACAGAACCATGAGGACAACAGACTTCAGCAGCCTCGGAGGACAGTAGAACTTCTGGTAGATCTACTGTAGAGCTATATTAAACAGCATTCCATGTTAAAATTGACAATTTAGCCTAGCTTTTTAAAAACTCTTGGTTGGGGGCTAGCGTGAGATGGGTCAGCAATTAAGAGCATTGATTGCTCTTGCAGAGGTTCCAGGTTCCCAGCACAGTTCCCAACACCCACATGGCAGCTAACAACCATCTGTAACTCCAGTTCCAAGGGATCTGATGCCTTTTTAACTCCATTAGTATTGCATGACATGGGAGTACTTACATATATGCAAGCAAAACACTCATACACATAAAATAAAAAATAAAAATAAAAATAAAAATTTAAAACCCTCTTGGTTGTACTTTCAGAATCTGCTTATTATAGTCACTAGAGCATGGAATATGCAATAAGCAAGTACTGTACTTTTCTCTACAATGAGTTAAGATTAAAAAAAAAATCAGTCAAGTGGAGTAATTATTTTTTTTTCTTTTGAAGAGAGGGAAAATGGAACTTAAAAATAAATAACCAGGAAGATCAAAGGGTCAGGGTTAGCCTTACCAGCATAGTAAGTTTGAGGCCAGTCTAGACCATGTAAGACTCTGTCTTTTGAAAAATGTAAAGAACTGTAAGCAATATATAAGTCACGTGTTACTTTTCCTTCATCAGTGAAATAATGAAAGAAAATCACAAAGAATTTTAATGCATTTTTATGGCTTAACTCCTATGATTACATGTTGGGTTAGAAAATATACAGTCATTTCAGAGACTAAATGACACAAAAGTATTGAGGTTCACTTAGCCCCAAAGCATGATACGGGCAAGAACACTAGACTGAGAATCAGAAGGCCTGAATTCAGATTTGAGTCTACTGTTAGTTGGCTGGGAGAACTTGGCCTCAATTTTTAATATCGACATTTGGGGTTAAGTGGATCAGTTTTCATACTCTGCTCCACAGAAGCCAACAGCTTTGCAAAGGTACCTATAAGGTTCTCTAAAGGTTTAACTTCAATTCTTATTAAACAGATATCCTTCTAAATATGTGGAGCTTGGATTCAATCCCTAGCACCAGTAGATTGGTGCAGTATGGCAATAACTATAGTACCAATTACTCAGGAGGCTGAAGTGGGAGGATCACTGGAGCCCAGTAGTTCAAGGCCAGTCTGGGCAACGTAGCAAGAACATGTCACAAAACAACAGTTCAGGACTGGAGAGATGGCTCAGTGGTTAAGAGCACTGACTGCTCTTGCAAAAGACCTGGATTCAATTCCCAGCACCTACATGATCCTAACAACCATCTGTAACTCCAGTTCCAGGGGATCCAATACTTTCTTCTGATTTCTGCAGTCACTGCCTGACATGGGTGCACCTATCAACATGTAAGCAATACACTCAAACACATAAAACTTAAAAATAACTAAATATTTTAAAAAACAGAACAACACAATGAGGTGTAAATGCACACTAAATATACTCCATAGTAAATTTTAATATATAGAGACTGCCAATCCGTGTTCTCATGGTAACTGGCTTATGGAGCTTCTCCTGTGCTACACATATATGCATTTGAAATTATAAATGTATTAATATGTCACTGGATTAAGAAGCTTTTCATCTGCTCTGCTCTGTGTTTTGTTTTTTCAACATTAGCAATCTAACCCAGGACTTTTTGTATACCAGGCCAAGCACTCTATTACTGAGCTACAGCCCCAGCCCTTTTCTTTTTATTTCAGGCCTATACTGGCATAAAGGTTAGACTACATAAAACCTCTGTATCTAGCTATATCTTGTCTCTTATGATCTGGTTATGGAAGAAATGCAAAGGAGACATTATTGCATCAAAACTTGGTAATTACAAAATAGAACTCTTTAAAGTGCTAAGATAATAAAAAAATGATGTGGTAAAAATGTAGTCATATTTGTGACTGGAAAAGAAATGATTAAAAACTTGAGGACCATAGTTGAGAGGATCAGTATGAGCAGTTAATACTGTACAGGGATTTTGCAAATACTCTTAGATGATGTTATCCAAATTGATGAAGACTGTCAACTCTATTAGACAGGCCTTTAAGCTACAGACCTTTCAGAGTTATTTGCAGTATATATATCAGTAGTTCTATCTGAATTTTTCCTTCCTTCTTTCCCTCTTTTTTTCTTCCTTCCTTTTTTCCTTTCTTTCTTTTTTAAAATATGTAACCTGGCTGATCTGGTACTCACCATGTAGCCCAGGCTGGCCTTGATTTTGCCATGGATCCTCCTGCCTCTGCCTTTCAAGGGCTGGAATTACAGGCATGGGCCACTAAACCCAGCCAGAATTTATCCTCAAAAGGTTTTGTTTGTTCCGCTTCGCTTTCTTGTTCTCACCTAGGGCCTTGCACTATGTCTGAGCTACAGCCTCAGCTCCCAGAATTTATTCTGTTTTTACCAAATTTCCCAACAAGCAGGTCTAAGAACAACAATCAAATAAAGTAAGAAGTTGCTATTATTTCTTTTTCTTTCCTTTATTCATTTTTTTGAGACAGGACCTCATTCTGTAGTCTTGGCTGACTAGACCTTGCTTTGTAGACCAGACTGGTCTTGAACACACAGAAAGTCCATGCCTCTCCCTCTTCAGTGCCGGATTGCAGGCATGTGCCCCCATGCCTGGCTGTTATTTCTGTCTTAAAGTAAATCCATAAATATATGTTTACCAAGTTCAATTTGCTAAAGCAGGGTCATAATATTGCCATACTCAAATCCTCAGATAAAATATTAGTGATAAATCAAAACACAGTTTGATTCAACATGCAAAACAAAACTAATTTCCTGAAACTATAATAAAAATATGTCTGATGTATAGTTGGTGCGGCCCGCCACAACAAAATCCTATAGACTGGTGGCTTAAAAAAACTGCAACACACTTTCCTAAAGTTCTGCGTAAAATCTAAGATACAAGTACCAGCAGAGCCACTGTCTGCCAAAGGATCTCTCCCTGGTTTGTTGAAGGCTTCCTTCTCACGATGACTTAACAAAGGCAAAGAGAGGGAGAGGGGAGGAGGGAGGACAGGGAGCTTCTAAAGGCATTAATCCTATCGGATTAGGGCCCCACCCTTATGACTTCATTTAACTTTAATTATCCGCTATTAGGCCTTAACTCTAAATATAGATATGTAGGAGGTCAGGGCTTCACATTAGGAGTTTTAGAGGGGACATAACAGAGTTTGAGGTGCCTGATCTTTAAAACAAAACAAAACAAAACAAAACAGAGATGGCTAGAGAGATGGCTCAGTGCTTAAGAGCACTAGCTGCTCTTGCAGAAGACCCACGTTCAAATCCCAGCACCCGCATGGCAGATAACCACTGTCCTAACTCTAGTTCCAGAGGATTTTGACGCCCTCTTCAGAAGTCCATGGACATTGTATGACATGGGTGCACCTAACTACATACAGGCAATTTACTCAAACACATAAAAAATTAAAATAATAAATATTAAAAGAAAAACCAAACTAAAACACCATTGAACAACTCATATACGATCTTGTAAAATACTTTTTAATTTTGGGCTGTGGATGTAGTATAGAGTTAAATCATTTGCCTGGCATGTGAAGAGTCCTGATTTCAAACCTTAGTGCTACAGAAGCAACAAAGAAGGAAGAGGAGAAGAGGAGGAGGAGGAAGAGATATAGCTACCTTTATTTTCCTCCAAAATATTGTGGTTTTTTGTATGTGTGTGTAGAGGTCAGAGGTCAGTTTCAGCAACCACCCTCCTTGTTTTTTTGAGACAGGATGTCTCACCTGGACCTGGGGCTCACTGATTCACCTAGCCTGGCTGGTCAGCAAGCCCCACAGATCATCCCATCTCTGCTTCCTCAGCACAGGGATTACAAATCCATTACAAAATCATTACCCCTGGCTTTTGACTTTGGTTCTGGAGGTTGAACTCAGGTCCTTAGCCTTGGATGTCAAGAACTTTAATGACCAAGTCATCCCTCCAGCCCACAAACAATAAAGTTTTAAAATTAGCTGGAAAGAAAGCATTCATTGTTTTCTCCAAAGTGACTGCTCCTTAATTAGGAATGTGAGCAACTCAGCTTTGACACAAAAATAAATGTATTACCATTTCCTTTTTGAACATCTGGATCATTATTGAAAAAAAATACACCACCAACAATGCTAAAGTTGAATCTATATTTGAAGCTATTTCTATGTATGAGTCACAAATTTCTTTACATGCTATTATCTTTCTTGTTGTTTTTTTTTATAAAACATTTTATTATTTTAATTTTATGTGTATGAGTGTATTGCCTGCACGTGTGTAAGTGCACCTGTATTGTACAATACCGAGGTCAGAAGAGGGCACAGAATTCCCCTAGAATTGGAGTTATGACAGTTGTTAACTGCCATATGGGTACTGGGAATTGAACCCAGATCCTCTGCAAGAGCAGCTAGTGCTCTTAACCACTGAACCATCTCTCCAGACCCTATTGGTCTTTTTTGAGTCAGGGTCTTCCTGTATCCTCAGCTGGCCTGGAACTTGCTATGTAGACCAAGCAGGCTGAGCTCACAGAGACCTGCCTGTCTCTGCCTCCCAAGTGCTGGAATTAAAGGTGTGTACCACCACACTAGGTTACATGCTTTTCTTTTACAAGCAAATACTGAAAAATTTTTCCTCTAAGAGCAGGAATACAGGGCTGAAGAGATTGCTCAGCAGTTAAGAGAACTGGCTGCTTTTGCAGAGGACCCGAGTTTAGTTCCCTGGGTTGAGCACCCACATAGAGCTAACAACCCCTGGTAACTCAAGTTCCAGGTGATTCGACACCTCTTCTGACCTCTGAGGGCATTGCATTACGTGCCTGCACCTACCTACATGCAAGCACTACACTCATACACATAAAAATTTTTAAATAATTAAAAATTTGAAAAAAAAGAAGAGCAGGAATAAGACAAGGATGCTTGCTTTTGCCATTTTTATTCAGCACACTATATAAAACTCAGCCAGATCAATTAAGCAAAATAAAGACATTAAAATTGAAAAAAGAGAAATTATCTGTTTATAGATCATCTGATTTTATATACAAAAAATCCTAAAGATCACACACACACACACACACACACACACCCCATTAGAACTAATAAATGGATACAAGTGATTCAGGATACAAAACCAACACACATGCTGGGTATGGAAGCACATACCTATAATCTCAGCAACTCAGGAGGCTGAGGCAAGAGAATTGCCTAGAGTTCTAGTCCCAGCCAGAACTGAGGGAGCAGGGCCACGGGCATAAATCCACATAGTAAAACTCTGTGTTAAAAAAAAAAAAAATACTAGGCATGGTGGTGCATGGTGCATACAGGGCTAGGCAGATGGTTCAGTTGGTAAAGTGCTTGCTATGCAAGCATGAGTACCAGAGTTAGGATCCCCAGAAATCACATAAAAAGTCAGGCATAGTGGTATACATCTATAATACCAGCCTTGGGAAGGCAGAGACAGGAGGATCCCTGGGACTTGCTGGTCAGCCAGTCTAGCTGAATCGGTGAGTTCCAGTTTCAGTGAGAGACCTTGTTTCAAAATAAAGTAGAGAGTGATTGAAGAAGACACCTGATATCGACCTCTGTGTATGCATACACATGTGCACATTCCCATATATGCACACAAACATAAACATACACATATGTACATAGCACACTCACAAACAAAACAATATAAGCATTAGTGAAAATGTGAAGAAACTGGAACTCTTGCATTTCTGGCAAGAGTGTAAGATGGTACAGCCCCTACAGGAAACAGTAAGGCAAACACTCAAAAAATTAAATAGAATTACTATCACAAAATTTAAAAAGTAATTCTGTTTCTAGTTTATTGCCCTTATTTGAAAACAAGGGGTCAGACAAGGTATTTGCGTACCTGTGAGCTTAGCAGTATTATTCACAATAGTGAAGATGCAGAAATAAACTATCTATTAACAAGCAGATAAACAAAGCATGGTATATATCCATATTAGAATATTTTCAGTTATAAATATTTTTGTAACTGAATTTATAAATAAATTCTGAAACACATTATATCATAAAAGAATTTGAAATCATATATACACATGAAATAAATCAGCCACAAAAGGGCAACTGTTGTATAATAACACTTATATGACATGCCTAGGACAGCCAAATAGGTTAGGACTGGAATATAATGGTGGGTTCCAGAAAATGGGAAGAAGGAAAAATGGGAATCATTGTTTAAGGGATACAGTCTCTGTTTTGGAAGGTAGAAAAGTTCTGGCGTTGGTAATGGACACAGAGTGAATATATTCAGTGTCAGAACTACACCCTACGTGCACCACCTCCAATACAAACAAAGCGTTTAAAAAGCACCAGACTTAGTTTCAAGATGCAATTATGTCTCAGGTCTCTCTTAATGCTAACATTTTATAAGATACTGTAATAACAAGGAGAAAAGAAAATGAGAATATAATTAAGGAACAGGTTCCTGCTCCCCAGGTTTGAAGCAAGAGCATAACTCTGCCTTTCAGTGATTATGCATGGATCAAAAGCTCTAGCAGTGGTAGCAAACTCAGATGCTAGAGAGGTCAGGCAGGAACCATAAGCAGGTAAAACAGGGCAGCTGGGAATAGTGGTAAAGCTAAGGCCACATGCCCTGTCTAACTACAGCAGCTGCATCTCCACCCTGATGGAATGTGAGCATGGTATTGGAAGGATTTTCCATTCTCCAAGTGAAAGTGGAATTGAATTTTTTATGTGTAATGTTGGCACCTAATTTTTAAGAAGTATTTTTAACAATGCAAGCCAAGGCAAGATAGCTTCAGGCCAAGACATGTATAGGTGGATAACTACTGGTTTGTGATATCTTGAAGAAAGGCTACAATTCAAAAGGAGTAGAGTTACTACTCACTGATTTCTAACGTTTGCATACAGCTAATGAACCAAATCATCCAAACTGGTCATTTGGAAGTGCCAGTGGGTACTGAAAATTATTTTAATTAGATATTGCTTAAGTATAGTACAGCTCTGACTGAATTATTTTTAGCAAAGCACTTAGAATGTAAACTTCAGTGTCTAGCACGTTATTATATTCTTTTGTTTTGAGAGAGAGTCTCACTATTTTGCAGAGGACTCAGGTTTAGTGTCCAGTACCAACATTGGGCTGCTAACAATCTCTTATAACTCCAGCTCCAAGGAATCTGATGCCTCTGGTCTCTGTAGGCACTTGCATTCACATGCATACACACACAGACACACATAATTAAAAATAAAATGGACATTTATAAAAAACAAATCTTGAGAAAAAGTATAGCTGGTTGTTGTGGCACACACCTTTAATCCCTGCACTCAGAAGACAGAGAAAAGCAGATCTTTGTGAGACTGAACTCCCTGGTTTACACACAAAATACTATGCCAGCTGGGGCTACAGGGAAATTCTGTCTTAAAACAAAAACAAAACCAAAAATAAACAATAGAAAAATAGGAGCTGGACAGATGGCTCAGTGGTTAAGAATACTGGCTTCTCTTTCAGAGGACCCAGGTTCGGTTCCCAGCACTCATACTGTTACTCTGTAACTCCAGTTCCAGGGGATCTGGCACCCTCTTCTGTCCTCACACTCTATTTTCCATACTTCTGCCAGTTCACAAACTGATAAGGTTCTACTCACTTAAGGAAAACATGCATTTCTTTTTAGGACACATGAAGCCTTCATAACTGGGATAGTATGTATTCAATCTACCAAAGTGCTAGATTTCATCTCACAAACATGGGCTTTATGAATACGTGTGGCACTGTATATAAAACTTTGTGGCAGACCAGTGAGGCGGCTCAGTGGATAAAGGCACTCGCCACACAAGCCTGGAGACCTGAGTCTGATCTCTGTAACCCATGTAAAGGTGGAAGGAGAGAACCAACTTACAAAGTTATTCCTTGAGCTCCACATGCAGCACATATGCCCCTGCCCTTAGCATGCAGGAATGTATACACACACATACACAAATAATAATAATAATAATAATACCAAATTAATTTTTAAAAAACTTTGTGGCACGTACAAATAATTTAATTCTCTGACTTTCAGTTTCTGAATATGCAAAAGGATAATAATCATACCGACTCGCATGTCTGCTGTGCTGATTAAATGCATGAATAAATGTAAAGCATTTTTATCTGACTGACAATCACCAGCCACAGTGAACTTTTCACCATCTTCCAAAAGAATCATTTCATTTCAAATCCTCATGCTTTCAAAAATCGTGTTTGCTTATACTGATTTGGCTCCACAGTTTTTGATACTCCATGATTTGTCAAACTGCCTTGACTCCTTTCCAGCCTTTGCCTATTTTTGTAGAAAGGATGATTTCCTTTACCTACTATCACTGAGACTCACACATGGCTGTAAGACTCCCTCAAACTCCTTGGACACCATCTATAGACTATTCTGTCACTTCACAGAATGCAAGCTTCTCCTGGGAGGTATTGCCATCATTCACCAGTATTTCCAGCATCTCTGACAGGGTCAATGGAGAATACACACTTACACGATGACATGCTGGAGTCAGACCTTCCAGCTCCCTCAGACCCTGGCTTTTTCATCTACTAGGTAGGTGTCCTACAGCAAAGTATTTAACTTTCTAAACCTCAATTTCATTTTCTGTGCCACAGAGATAACAGTATCTCCCTAAAACAAAGGACATAGAGCTGAAGAAATGGTTTAGTGGTTAAGAGCACTGGCTGTTTTCTTGCAGAGGACCCAGGTTTGATTCCCAGCACCCATATGGTGGTAACAACCCTCTGTAACTCCAGTTCCAGGGAATTTGCTGCCCTCTTCTGACCTCCGAGGGCACTGTAAAACACAGGTGCACTTACATACATGCAGGCAATACACTCATACACATAAAACAAAAATAATAAATAAAATTTATATTAAAAAGCCATAGGACATAATGACATATATAATCAAGACAGAGACACTTAACAAATATTAATTGGCATTACAATTTTCAATACAGATAATTTTCATCTGTAGAAATTCTAATTGGATAACTCAGTAGTGTTGTGAGTTCAAGACCAGCTTGAGCCACTTACCAAGACACTGTCTTGAGATAAAAAGTAAAAAAGAGGTCTGGGGAAAAAAAAGAAATTCTACTTGAATTTCTGCCCATTTTTTCATTTGTCTCCTAATTATATTCATATTTTCTCTCCTTTGTTCCCTTCCCCCTCCCCCTCTATCTCCCCCTCCCCTCTCCTCTTCCTTTTCCTTATGGCTGTGTGTGGTTTATGAGCAGTTATGTGTACAAGCGCAGGCAGAGGTCAGAGAACACTGGTGTGTTCCTCCAACACTCCCCACCTTATTTCTGAGACAGGGTCTCGCACTGAACTTGAAGCTCACTACTCCTTCAAGGCTGGCTGTCCAGCAAACTCCAGGGATCTACCTGTCTTGCCACCCCCACCCTAGTGTTAGGGTTACAGGTATATGCAGTCCATGCCCAACTTTTACATGGGTGCTGGGGATTTGAACTCAGGTCTTCTTGCTTTCATAGCAAGCACTCTTATCCATTAAGCCATCTCCCCCAACTCCATTGTGTTTTTCTTCATATGCTTAAGCATATTTATATGATTAAAAAAACTATTTTAAGGTTTTTTATCATCTCTATTATTTCTAGATCTGTGCTTTTATTAATTTATTTTTCTCATAGTTGAAAAAATTTACACTTATTTATTTAGTGGGGGGTGAGTGAGAACTTAGCATAGCACTCATGTGGAGGTCAGAGGACAACTTGTTGGAGTTGGCCCTCCCCTTCAACTATGTGAGTCTAG
The DNA here is from genome assembly GCA_035773235.1 of Eospalax fontanierii. Lineage (NCBI taxonomy): Eukaryota > Metazoa > Chordata > Mammalia > Rodentia > Spalacidae > Eospalax > Eospalax fontanierii. The sequence goes on from CM069526.1 coordinate 18,697,664, forward strand.
GGGGTGGAACTCAGGTTGTCAGGCTTGGCAGCAAGCACATTTACCAGCTGAGCTATCTTGATGGCCCTTTTCTGATCATATTCTCCTACTTAGTTTAAAGTCTGCTAGTTATTCCTTTGTTTGTTTGAGACACGGTCTCACTGTGTAACTCAGGCTTATTTTGTAATCCTCCTGCCTCAATTTCCCTAGTTTGGGGATTTCAGGTATGCCACCACCATCACACCTAGCTTGACGTCTGGTAATTTTTCATTGGGTGTCAGCTTTGTAAATCTGGCACTGTAGGGTGGACTTTGTTGAATTCTTTTAGAGGATATTGGTTTTTTTCCTTATATATAGATGTACCTAAACTTACAATGGAACTAAGTCTCAATAAACCTATCATAATTTGAAATTGTCAGAAGTGAAAAAAAAAAAGCATTTAAAACACCTAGCAACACAGTAAAACACATTACACTACAATAATTATCAGGTGTTTATCCTGGTAACAGTGTGGCTAATGGCAGATATCCAACACCATAAAAAAGCATTCTACCCCATGTTACCATCTCAAGAAAAAAGCAAAACACAGAATTCAAAGCAGTTTCATCTTTTTCTTTTTTCCTTTTCTTTTCTTTTTTTTTTTTTTTTTTTTTTTGAGATAGGGTTTTAATACGTAGACTAGCCTAACCTCAAACCTACAGAGATCAGATCTCAAAATAAACTGGATGTTTAGTAAGTAAGAATCTTAGCAGCTCAAGGGCTGGAGAGATGGCTTAGTTGTTAAGAGCAAGTAGTATTTGTGTAGAGGACCCAAGTTTGGTTCCTAGCACCTATGTCAGGTGGCACCTAACAGCCTGTAACTCCAGCTCCAGGGGGATCTAATGCCTCTGGCCTCCTCAGGCACCTGCATTCATGTACAGAGACACCCCCCGACACACACACATATATATATAACTAAAAATAAAATAGTGCCAGATGTGGTGACTCATAATTAATCCCAGTACTCAGGAGTCAGAAGCAAGTAAATATCTGTGAGTTCAAGGCCAGCCTGGTCTACATAGTGAGATTCTGTCTTAAAATAATAATAATTAAAGTAGAAATAAATAGTTTTTAAAAAGGCTGGGCATGGTTGTACATGCTTTTAATCCTGGTACTTGGGAAGTAAAGGCAGGAGAATTAGGAGTTCAGGGTCATTCTTGGTACATAGGAAATTTGAAGTCAGCTTGGGCTACATGATACCCTGTCTCAGAGAGAGAAAGAGAAGGAGACAGAAAGACAGAGAGAGGAGAAAGAGAAGAGGAGGGGAGGAGAACGAAGAAAGAAAGAGAAGAAAGTGCTTTCCAGACCTACAGTTGCTGCTGCGTGGTGAACAATGTCTGGAAAAAGTTTCGAATAATGTCTGATTTTCAAATTGTTTTTAACATGATGATAATTCCCTCGGTAGATACTATTTTATAGGTAGGAGATAAAATCCTATCATTTTTATCAACTAAAAATATATATGTCAAATATATATTTCTTTTGGTAAAGAACAAAGCACGTAACTACATTCTAATTGAAATTAAACTGAATAAAAAGTTCTTTTGAACTGACACCCCAAAACAGAATTAAAGATTTAATTCAAAAGAATTTCAGTCTTTTCCAGTCTCAGAAAATTCAGATTAATCTCTCCACACGGAAAGAAATACCAAAGCACGAAGATGAATTTTAAAGGATTCTTTTTTTTACATTTAAATAGATCTTTTTGCTTCCAAAAGTCTAAAGTTGCCTAGATAGCAAGAGGCTTACTGTAGTGTTCATGAGATTATCTGAAATTCAGACACAGGAAAATGAGCATCATTCAGAACTCAGTCATGCAGAAATGACATTGCATCCCTGTACTTGCTAAATTCTGGAATAAAATGTTTCTTGCCAGAGGGGTCAGGCCTTACATGTTCTACAGGTGGCTTCGCGTTTAGATACGCTGCACTGGAATTCTGCTCTTCCTTTGCTGCCTCCCAGAAGATTTAGCTTCCTCGCAATAATGCTAAAATATGTACATGATGTTCTAAGGAAATTATCTGCACAAAAACAATATAGTAGCAGCTGCCTGAGTAGGCACTTGGCATCTGACTGAAAAAAAGGCAGCAGGAAGGGGGCTGTTTAATAAATCTTTTCCTTTCAAGCTTTACCTCCAAGAGCTTTTGCTCATTCTGGATTAAAACTGGCACCTGACACAGTCTGGGCCTGGAAGGCATACCAAAGTTTCCTGGAAAAAACTGAGACAATGTTAAAATTATTTAAGGGAACATTTTAGGATCATTTAGACTCAAACGTTGCATAATTAAGAAGCATAGAAACGAAGGTCCAGTATAAAATCTAGGTCCTGTTTATGGCATGGGAGATTCAGACAGAACTTGGGAGGTGCTTCCCCTCAGGAGCTGGATGCATTACTGGCATCTACAATTAGAAAGATAAAGAAACCCACATCTGCTTAGAGTTCAAATGCTGTATGAATCCCTTGTGAAAGCAAGTAAGTTCTTGAAGAGGCCCTACTTTAAATCAGGAAAAAATAAGGCTATCTGGACTGTTTTCTAAAGTTTACAGAACCAGACCTCACTGTAGCCAACATTCTTCAGCATAACAGATCTTCAGTGAGTATTTTCTGACTGATGAAGAAAGGATTGGGAGTGAGTTGGAGAGAGGGCTCAGCAGTTAAGAGCACTGTCTGCTCTTGCAGAGGACTCAGGTTTGATTCCTAGCACCCATATGGTGGCTAACAACCGTCTGTAACTCCAGTTCCAGGGAAATCCAATGCTTTCTTCTGACCTCTGTGGGCACTGCATGACATGGGTGCACTGACCCACATGCAGGCAATACACTCATACACATAAAATAAAAATAATAAATAAAAATTTTTTAAAAAGAAAAGATTGGGAAAGACAGGGTCTGATGAAAGAATAGACTTCACCTACATACTCAAGGTGTGTGCGTGTTTATGCAGAGGTCAGTCTTGTTGACACAGAGACCAGTGGAATAGGTTTTCTCAGCTAGTTCACTTAAAGTTGAGTCCATCTTTCATTCTATAAAGGAATGATGCTGTCAGCACATGAAATATGTGCACAATAGTAAAAAAGATAAGGTTGATCTCTAGAGTTACATGTCAAAGATACAGTGACTAAAATAGAAAAAGCACATAATGACTATGTTAGTGAATCTGGATCTACCCTGCAGCTTTACAACTAACCTACTTTGTAATCGTCCTGCAATTTATACTCCTTCCTTTCTTCCTTCCCTCCCTCCCTCCCTCCCTCTCTCTCTCCCACCCTCCCTTCCTCCTTCCTTCAGCAGAGTTGGGGATTTTTATTAAAGATATTTTAACATAGTCTTAAGTATGAGGGATAAGAGAAAACGAGAAATACTCAGAAAGTAAGTCACCCCAAAGCCTAGATGCAGCTTCCATAAGAGAGTCAGTAACCCGAGTTACACAATTTCATTATTATAGAGTGGGCAAAATAATACCTATATTATCTGTGTGTTTGTATGGTTTGTATGGTTGAAAGATACTGAGTGGGAGTTTTAGAAAAAGGTTCCAATAGCCATACATAAAGTATGTCACCCGAAATATCTGTGGATAGAGAAAATGATTTAGGCCTTTCCTTCCTTAAGTTAGGATCATTACACAAACTTTTTTGTTTGTTAGTTGATTAGCTGGTCAGCTAGTCAGCTGTTTGGATGTTATTTGTGTGTGTGTGTGTGTGTGTGTGTGCGTGCGAGAGAGAGAGAGAGAGAGAGAGAGTCTCAGATAGATCAACTGGCTTTGAACTCAACAGGTAGCTGAGGATGGCCTTGGCCTTCTGCTCCGTCTGCCTCTACCTCCTGAATGTAGGATGACAGGCATGTCCACTAAGCCAAGTTTTAAGCAGTGCTGGGATTGACCCAGGGCTTCATGCATGCTAGGCAAGCACTCTACCAAACTACTTTAGTCCTAGAAACTGTTTTAAAAGCATTCGATACTTATTTTGGAAGACACATAACAAGAAAAGGAGAACAGCTGTAAAAGAAGGTTTTTGATATAGAGATTCTGAATCTGAAATTTTTGGAACAATTTAATCTATTTTAACATTCCGAATGCAATCTTCTGCCATTTTAAAAAGGGAGCTTTCATATCTCACTTCAACATAAAGTGCAACGTAGACATTTTCCATAGGGGTCTATATTTTTACTTACTTATTTATCGTTTGAGCCAGAGTCCCCCATAGCCTGGGCTGCCAGGAACTTACAATGCAGCTGAAGAAGACTCTGAACTCTGCATGCTTCTGCTTCTACCTCCTAAGTGTTGGGGTTACAGGTGGGCACCACCACACCTGGCTTTCAGTAAGTGTCTTCTTTGGAAGTTATTTATTTTGTGTGTGTGTGTGTTCATGTGTGAGGGAGCACACAAGCCTCAGCACACATGTGGGTATTAGGGGACAATCTACGTGTCCATCTGGTCCTTGCCTTTCGCCCTGTTTGAGGCATAGTCTTTCTTGTTGGCCCCTGTGCTGCACACTCCAGGCTAGCTGGCCCATGAGCTTCTGGGGGTTTCTACCTACTATCTCACTGTAGGAGTGCTAGGTGACAGATGCCGGCCTCCACAGTTGGATTCTTTGTTTTTGTTTTGCAGGGGAGGGCTCTCACTATGTAGCCCTGGATGGCCTAGAACTTGCTATGGGGTGTTGAGATTAAAGGTGTGGGCCACAATGCCCGTCACAATCACTTTTACATGGTTTCCAGGAATCCAAACTCAGGCACTCTTGCCCACTGAACCACCTCTCCAACCTCCCTCCCCCACCGCCTTTTTAGAGAGGATCTCATGTATCCTAAATTAGCTTTCCAGTCAGTACTAGCCAAGGAGGACCTTGAACTTTTGATGTCTTGCTTCAATTTTCCAAGTGCTGGTATTACAGGAATGTACCACCACGCTGTTTTATGTGGTGCTAAGGATCTAATCCAGGGCTATGCATGCTAGGCAAGCATTCTGTCACCTAAGACACATCCCTTGCCCAATAAGTCTCTTTCTTAGTATTTTCCTTAGAATATAATGAAATGGCAAACCAACAGTCTTCAAGTATAGAAATGATTTTCATTTTCTAAATGCAAAATCTTCACTTTAGCAAGCTTTATTCGACTGCTCTGAGTCTATATTTTTTAGTACCTGCTTCATTAAGCTTTTCAGTTGTATCCTGAGGAAATAACAACTTTTCCAAAACCAATATACTACATTATTTTATAGTCCAAAGGTAAAAGCAACCCAAGTATCTATCCACAGAATAATGGATAAGCAAAACATAGTATACATATATAATGGAACATTCAAAAGTAAGGAGATTCTACTAGGGCTGTAGCTCAATAGTATAGAGCTTGCCTTCCATGCATGAGGCCCTAAGTTTAGTCTCCACTACTATCAAAAAATACAAAAACCAAGGAAATTCTGACACATGCTGAACTTGGAAGATCTTAGGCTTAGTGAAACAAATAATTCACGAGATAGTAGATATTACATAACTCAGAGTTTTAGTTCTGCAAGTTGAGAAAGCTGTGGAGCTGGAAGGCGCAAGGGCTATGAGCAATATGAACAGAGATAAAACTGAGCACTTAAGTGGCTACAATGAAGAGCTTCATGTTTACAGTTTATCACAATTAAAAAAAATAAAACAATATTTTCCTCTATAAATCCACTGTCTGTGTGGTACTACAAAGTGAACCTATGGCCTCCTATATGCAAGGCAAGCAAAGAATCATTGAGTCAGTTTCTAAAACTCTTTTTTTATTCTTTGAGACAAAATCTTGCCTACCTTGCCCAGGTTGGCCTTGGGCTAATTCTGGAGCTCAGGAAGGCCTTGAATTCGTGTTTCTTCTTCCTCAGCCTCCTGACTTACAGGATTACAGGACTGTGCTGCCAGGCCCAGCTCCCCTCTTCCAGTCCTGCCCCAGTTGCCCAGGACAGAAACCTGAGAATTTTCACTGTCTTGTAGCTCATTTTACATTCCAAGTCTTATCATCAAATTATGCAAAGTTTACCTCTGAAAGTGCCCTTCCACCTCCACAGACAATGACCTGTCTTTTGGCTCAGCTACTATAAGACTCTATGCTCTCTGTCTCCAAACTGAGCCATCTTCGACTCTCTGTAAAAAGATCTTTTATAACCCAGATAACATCACACCATTCTCCTACCCAAAAGCCTTGAAATAACACCAGCAGAATAAATTCACATTCTTGGGCTCAGCTGATGGAGCACTTACTTAGCTAGCCTATGAACAAGGCTCTGAGTTCAATCCCCAGTGCAGAAGTAAATAAACAAATAAAATTTAAAACCCAACTTCCTTTTTCATGGAAAAAGTTTCTTCAGAATGTGACTCTCTTCTTTACAGTTCTTTGCAGACTTCCCTTTCCTAACTTCCCTCACAAACTAGCGCCCTCAGCAGCTCTTAGAGGTCCAGTGTGTCACCTTCAGTGCTCGCTCTTCCTAGATGCCCTTCTCTCCTTTCTCTGTGAATAATTCCTACTCTGCCTCCCCCAACTTCGATCAAGCAGTCAGTCTCTGAAGCTTTCCTGATTTACTGTCTCTCTCTCACAGTCCCATCCACCTCACACGCAGGAATTTTCTCCGTGCCGCACTTTTCATAGATGCTGCACACTCAGTTCCAGACCACCTTTGATAAAGTAAATACTGTTGCTTCCAATAATGCAGGTCACAAGTTTTTTGTTTTACACTACAGATAAAAGTTACATTACAGCTGGTGAAATGGCTCAGGAGATAAGAGTTCTAGTCATTGAAGCCTGACAACCTGAGTTTGAGCCCAGGAACCCACAGTGGAAGAAGAAAACCAACTCCCAAAAGTTGTCCTCTGACCTGCATGCCCATGCTATGGCAACACGTACCTACACACACATATACATACCACACCACATACATACACACGCCATACCACATATATACACCACACCACATACACACACACCACACACCATATACACAAACCACACACACATGCACATACACTACACACACACCCCATATGCATCATACACTGTACACACACACCATATACATCACACACTGCATGTACACACACACCACACATATCACATACCACATACATCACACCACACACACACACACATCCAGCATATCACAAATACATTTTTTTTAAATGTAAAAGTTACATTTATACTATATTATGGTCTATTAAACATGCAAAAGCACAATATCTAAAAACATAAAATACATAGTTAATTTAAACATTCTATCATTAAAAAGCACCAGTGATCATCTGAGTCTTTTAGTGAGTCAGAACCTTTTTTCTGATGAAGCATTTTAGTTCAGTGTCAATGGCTGCTGACCTATCAGGAAGGTGGTTGCTGAGGCTGGATGGCTGTGACAAGTTCTTAAAATAAGACAGCAATGAAATTTGTCACATCAATTGATTCGTCCTTTCATGAAAGACTTCTCTGTATCCTAGGGTGCTGTTTGATAGCACTTTACCCATAATGAAGAATTTCGTTCAAAACTGGATTAAATTCTCTCAAAAACTGCCATTGTATTATCAACTAAGTTTACATAAGATTCTAAATGCTTTACTGTAATTTCCCCAATGATTTGTTTGCAGGGTATATTCAGCAGAGTAGATTTTATGTCAAGAAAATTTCTTTGCTCATCCATAAAATGAGCTAATTCTCAGCAGTTTTATTTTTCATTGAATTTTTGTATATTTCATACAAAACATCGTAATCATCTTTATATCTCCTCCCTATCCACACCCTCCCAAGGCCCCAACAGATTTCATGTATTCTGTCATTTACGTTAAGGTCTACTGAGTCAAGTTAGTGTACCCAGACATCCCTCAGTTCAAGTTCATCCACTGAGATCTATTCAGCCTATCTAGAGTCTCTGCCTTAAAGAAGATCAACTCTCCTTCGTCCAGCAGTGGTCAGCTGCAAATAATTCTTTGGCTAAGGTTGGGCCTGCTGTCCATTTCCCCAGTTCTATGCTGGGCTTTTCTGTCTGATTGAGTTTGCATGGTCTTGTGAATGCTGACACCGTTACAGTAAGATCATATGAGCAAGCCTCCAGGAGCCTGTAAGACTCTGTTTCCTTATAGTCATACACCTCCTCCCCTGGCTCTTAAAATCTTTTGGTCTTTTGTCTTCAACACCCTCTGTTGGAGGAGGAAACTTCGCTGATGAGGGTTGATGCATTAGTATTCTCTCTACCCCTTGTTCTATGTTATGTGAGCCTTAGGTGTAGAGGTTGCATTATAGATGTGTCACTTTAGGGCCAGGCATCTCAAACACTTACTCTCTGTGGTAACCAGTTGTGGAACTCTGTAATAGTCTCCATCTGTTGCAAAAGAAGCTTCTTTAGGGGGGTGAATAGAATACTGGCTTGTAAAAATAAGGATCCAAATTTAGCACATGGTAAGGGTTTATGAGACTGTCCATTCCATCACATGCGCAGGCTAAACTTCTACTTCCAGTTTCCTTGCTATTTTCACTGCCTCTGTAGTTACTTTCTCTGTACAAGTGCTGAACTTCTCACAATCATCCATACAGGTGGGAATCAACTTCTTCCAAACTCCTGTTAATATTGATATTTGAATCTCCTTCTATGAATCATGAACATGATTTTTGTGTTTTTAGAAATGGTCTCATGTAGCACAGACTGAATTTGGTATGTAGCTGAGGATGACCTTAAACTCCTGATACTCCGGTCTTCATCTCCCAAGTGCTGAAACTGCAGGCGTGAGTCATACCTGGATAAATCATGAATGTTTTTAAAGGTATCTGCAATGGTGAATCCTTTCAGAGGGTTTTCAATTTTCTTTGCCCAGATCCATCAGAGGAGTCCATCTTTATGACAGCTATTGCCTAACAAAGTGCATTTCTTAGGTAGTAAGACTTTTAAGTTGAAGTTGTTCCTTGAAGTGGTGAAGAGAGAGGAGGCAAGAGGGCTCTTCACCAGTGTCTCCACACACAGAAGAATTTTTTACTTTCAACAATGGGTCTCTTGTGAATTTTTGGTAAAATACTTGCTTATTGTATAGAACGTTCATTATTTCACATTTAAGCTTTATAGACGTCCAGGGAGCTAGTATGCTAGCCAACCTGCAAATATCTGCTATAATCAATAGAAAAGATGCATGTTTGACATGGAATTGTTATACCACCTTTGGCAGTATGAGTCAGGACTTGTTCATCAGTCTGGGAGCAGAGGGGCAGAAAGAAGAGAGAGGTGTGCAGGTGTGTTCAAATTTACACTTTGATCAGAGACACTAATGTGTGTACATCTTCTGGCTGGGCTACTGGAATATGTTACTTCAGTGGGAATACACCTTCTTGCTAATATTTTAATAGTGTAGGTTCCATAAACTCTATTAAAAACACTATGCTTAGTGTAATCCGTTGTGCTCTGTCTCATTTTAAACTGAGCATTCAGAGAATGAAGGACTTTAATTGTAACTCTGCCAATACTTCTATGCAGAGGCCTGTAGCCATTCTTGTCTTCAGTATATTTTTTGTTCCCAAGGAAGGCAGAATTACAGTTGGGGTTATTATTTTTGAACATGCTGATTTGGCATAGCATATTTTTGGTTATTAGAATATTCATGTAGCTATGGGATTTTGAATTGAAGAATATTCACAGCGTGGAAAAGCATGGCATACACTATGCAAGTTCAGTTACCTGAAATAGAACAGTGTGTACACATATAGGACCCAGGGGAAAACATCCAGATGAACTGCTTCTGATCATAAACAACTTTGTTCTTTGCTTCTTATGATTCTGTTTCCTATAATACATGTTAACTTTTTAAAGACATATTTTTAATTATGCATATATGGAAGGAAGTACGTACATATGAGTATGGGTGCCTGTAGAAGCCAGATGTGTCAGATCCCCTGGATCTGAAGTTATAGATGGTTGTGAGCCACCTGATGTGGGTACTGGGAGCTGAACCTGAATCCTCTAAAAGAGCAAGTGCTCCCAACTGCTGAGCCATATCTCTAGCCCCTCAGATGCTAACTTTTTTTTTTTTTTTTTTTTTTTTTGTCTTTTTGAGTCAGGGTCTTCCTGTATCCTCAGCTGACCTGGAACTTGCTATGTAGACTAGGCTAGCCTCAAACTCACATTGAGATCCATCTGACTCTGCCTCCCAAGTGCTGACATTAAAGGCATGCCACCCCACATGCCCGGCACATGCCACCTTTTGAAAAAGGCATTTTAAAATCTCTTATCCATATCCACAAACAAAAAGAAATTACTCCTTGATCCATAGGCTGTGGAGTAGATGTTGTATTAAGAGATATGAAAACATTAATATCCTGTATGACTCTATCAGAGCTCTCAAGTGACCAGGTGCATTGCCAGTGAGCACCAATATTTTGAAAGGATGTTTTTCTGAGCAGTAAGTCTTAGTGAGTTTATAATGTTCAGTAAACCATGTTACAAACAAACAGATGTGCTGTCATCCAGGCTTTGTTGCTTCATTAGAGGAACAGGCAGAGTAAATTTAGTACGATTCTTAAGATCCAGGATTTTTCAAGATGATGAGTGAGTACTTGCTTCAACTTAAAGCCACCAGCTGCATCAGTTCCCAACAGAGAAGCAACCTGTCCTCTGAAGCTTTGAATCCAGGACTGATGTCTCCTCCCCAGCTAGGAAGCCCTAGATGGCATCTTCTTCCAATAAATAGAAGGCTGTTCTGTTCACACTGACATCTGCTGCTTAGGAGCAGGTTCTGTCAGTTGTCTCAGCTAGATCTGGATTGCCTATTACAGCATCTACAGTAGCACCCGCTGCATTAATTTGTATTTTTATAATACAGAAAAGGTTTCCTTAAACCTCACGAACCTCCTTCTGCTAGGAACAGACATTTGTAGTTTCTTTAAGCCTTTGTAGGTGGGAAGGGGGAGCCTTGCTCTGGGTTAGCTTTGGCTCAAGGGAATGTTAGGGCTAGTTTAATATTCTGTCAAATCACTAAAGCTTTCTCCATATCAGCAATAAGGCTGTGTGTCTGTTTCTGACTCTGTCTTTCTCTCCTTCATTTTTTTTCCTTCCTGTGTGTGTTTGGAAGTTAAGTCTTTGTAACTAGCCCAGGCTCCCCTCAAACTCATGACACTCCTGCCTCAGCCTCCCAGGTGCTGGGACTTCAGGTATGTACCACTCTGCACAGCTTCACAGATTCTCTTTCCCATGATTTGTGTGTCCATTTGAGTAGTACTTCAAATACATTTTCTTCAAGGACTTTTTCTCTATATTCACAATTGGCTGACTGATATGAGAGGCCTAGTTTGGGGCCTATATCAGGTTTTGACATGACTTCCTCACTAAGACTAAGTATTTCTAGCTTCTGATTTCAAGTAAGACACAAGCAACTCTTTCTTTTCCCTGCATACTTAGAGGCCACTAGAGGGTTAGCAACTGCCTAATTTCAATGTTGTGTCTTAAAGAATAGGGACGCCCAAGGAGAGGGAGAGAGATGGAGAAATGGCTCACTGGCGGAGCATTTAGAGCACATACAACCTCTGCATGTAAAGTTCGGTATCTTACAGCAGCATCATTCATGGACCCCAATAGTAAATCAAAGTAAAATTACAATAGTAAATATAATTGCAATAGTACAATCAAAGACCACTGATCAGAGATCACTATAAAATATGTAATGATATTGAAAAAGTTTAACATACTGAGAGAATCATTAAAAAGAGACAGAGACATGAAACACACACTACTGAGTAAATGGGACCCATACACTTGCTTGATAAGGGTTTGCCACAAACCTTGAAACTGTAAAGAACACAGACCTACAAAGTGTAGTAAAAAGAAATGCAACAAAATGAGGCATGCCTATATTCACATTATTCCTTTATTTATTACACAATATTTAATACTTTCCAAGAGCAAGGGCTTTGGAGTCAGGTTGCAAGGTTATTCATCTGGGCCTGTCGTTTACTATGTATCCTTAACCCTCCCATCCTATTTATAAATGAAGATTACAGTATCTACCAGGGAGAGCTGGTGTGAAGACTAAATGAGTTACTATGCTTCAAGCGCTCAGAACTATACTTGGTTCTTAATAGGCATCATTGGTGTATGTTTCTGACACAGCATAGATATATCCTTAAAATACGATATTCCAAAAGCCTTGACTAGCATTTAGTAAAACACTATTTATGGAGGCCTAAAGAGATGGCTCATTGGTTAAGAGCACTGGCTGCTCTTGCAGAGGACCTGGGTTCAGCTCCCAGTACCCATATGGCTAATAACCATCTCCAACTCCAGCTTCAGAAGATCCAACGCCCTCTTCTGACCTCCTCGGGCATTCCACAACATGGGTGTACTTGCATACATGCAGGTATTATACTCAAACATATAAAATAAAAATAATAAAATATTTTTTAAAACAGTATTTATAGGAATGTCAGAAAGGCAGATATGGGTTGGTGAGATGGCTCAGTAGGTACAAAGGTGCTTCCCGCCATGCCTGACAACCTGAATTTCATCCACAGAACCCACATGGTAGGAGAGAATTGACTCCTGAAAGTTGTTCTCTGACCTCCAGATGCATAGTGTCACTTTCATACCTGTACACATACATACGTATACACACATATATAGATGCACACACACCTAATAAAGAAATGTAAAAAAACTATTTAAAAAGAAAAGATATTTGGAAAGGGGAGAAAGAAGGGTAAAAAATAGGAAAAATAAAATAAATAAAAAAGAAGAATTATGAAGACTTACCACCATTTTTGCCTACGGTTCGGAAGCACCTCCAGAAGGCCCGTAAAAATGATGCCCTATTATGAGGCGTCGCTTGGATGAAACTGAATTCCCGAAAAAGTATGTGAGTTCCTTGGCATACACTGTTAAAACTAGAAAGCAGGAATAAGAAATCATAATTAGATGAAATTCAAACAAGGGAGGGGGCTGTCTGGTTTCTCCCCTAACAAAGCTCTGAATACTTCTTCCTCACCCCACCTGGCATTTCAAGTGTCTTGAATCCGCTTTGTTTCCCTAAAGACATTCTTTCTGCATTACTCCAACCCTTAGCTTCTAAAAGGATAACATGGCTGAGGATATACCTGGGGTCTGTCTACTTTGGGGGATGGTACTGTATTGTGTACCCACCAAACAATAACCACAGAACACATCCTATGTGCCATAGGATATACAATTTTTCAAAAAGAACATTAAAGACAAATAAGAAGAAGGAGGTAGAAAGTGGCCCATAATGAGAGTATGAAGCAGAACCCTAGGGCTCAAGTGAGTCATCGTTTAAACTGGGCCAGGGACGGTAAAATAACTGTACTCCATCACTGTTGGGCTCTCCTGCCAAAGAAATAAAGGCTGTAGAGCCCAGTTTCATCTAAAAATGGAAATTCCACAGAAGAATAGGCAATTATCCACTAATCATTCCTACCAAGGGCAGAATTCAGGTTCCAGAAAACTCCTAAACTCCCTGACAAGCAGTGAAGAGCGGGAAATTTGCTGATCTCTGTGAAGAGGACATTAAGCTGAAGGTGGCAGGCAATGCAGGGCTAGTAGTAATTCCAAATGCCACTTTTCATTTGTTCACCGTCTAAAGGGGTACAGATCCCTGAGCAGAACAAGAAATGCTTTCAGGAGCATCGAGTCTGTTTCCCTTCTCACAGGCCAGCCTCAGGGGAGAGGGTCTGCTGGGCCAGAACGATATCGTTTTGGAGAAAATCAGCCTTTCTGCTAATATTAACAGTACTGTAATGAAAACTCTACCTATGGAAAGCTACGCCAGAAATCTACTTTTAACACACACGAGCATGTCCAAGAACATTTGTCAAAGAGTTATGTTAGACAAGAGGTTTTTAAAGCTATGAAACGGTTAATCTGCCCATACAGTTTATGGCAGGGCCACTGTCATCTTACACAAGGAAAATGAAAAATACAGCAAATGAGCCGGTAGAAGGAAATGGAATCAAGTATATTTCCAGTAAATTAAGTCTAAAATGATAACATGGTAGCCTAAATTTATGGACCTATCTGGTAAAGAATTAGTCCCAAAGTGTGCTTCTATCATAGGGGAGAAGCTGGTGTCTAGGTCATGGTCTATGCTGTAATGAATGGAACTAATAATAGTAAGATCATATCCTGGGTATATTTTTTTAAATTTATTTTTGCTTTATGTGGTTGAGTGTTTTGCCTGCATGTATATAAGTACACCCATGTGTACAGTGCCCACGGAGTTCAGAAAAAAGTGTTGGATTCCCTGGAACTGGAGTTACAGGCGGTTGTTAGCCACCATGTGGGTGCTAGGAACCAAATCTGGACCCTCTGCAAGAACAGCTAGTTCTCTTAACTGCTGAGCCACCTCTTCAGCAGTTGGTTTTGGAACTTGCTATAATAGACCCAAGCTGGCCTTGAACTCACAGTGATCCACCTGCCTCTGTCTCCCAAGTGCTGGGATTAAAGGTGTGTGCCACCATTCTAGCTCTCCTTTAGTATAATTTTTAAATACTGTCTCAAATGCAACATTTTGCATAGTCTTCTTGTAATTCTACCCTCCATGCCCAATTCCCATAATATCTCATGTGTAAGTCTCTTATGATACAATCTGCTTGTTTTGTTTAATTTTTATAGATTGACTGATTGATTGAGACACAGTCTCCCCTCTGGCAAGCCTGAAACTCTCTATGTAGACCACACTGGTTTAACAGAGATCTGCCTGCCTCTGCTTCCAGAGTGCTGGGATTAAAGGCATGGGCCACCACACCTGGCACTTAAATATTTTATATCCTCTCTCTCTTCTCTCTCTCTCTCTCATAGGGAACAGGGGGCAGATGTGCCACAGGATACGTGTAGAGGTCAGAGGACAACTTGTAGGAGTCAGTTCTCCCCTACCATGAAGATTCTGGTGACAGAATTTGATCATAAGGGTTGGGCAGGTTTATTTATGTAGAGTCATCTCACCAGCCCTACTTTGTTTGAAGAAAATTTCTATTAGACTACAAACAATTATATTGTATTCATGTTTATCTCTACTATGCTTCCTAACATATAGATATGCCATAAACGTTTGTGGTAATTGATTTAGAAAGATAAGAAAAAATAGGTAATATCTATATTTAAACATTTTTAAAAGTTTAAGCCTTTGGTCTGAAAAAAGAAATAAAAAGCATTCTCTTTTATACCCTGTTAGAAGCTGTAGATAGTCTGTAATCTTTTAATATTCCCCTTAAAATTTTAGGAAAATATCTCTATTCTACATTCTCTCTATATAATTTGCCTACTGTAGGCACTTCACACAAGGGGAATCACATATTTGTCCTCTGTGTCTGGGTTATATTTCACTAATGTTTTGAGGGTCCACATGTTGTAATAGATATGTTTCTTTTCAAGGATGTATAGTATTTCATTGTACGTATATCTGGTTTATTTATTTATCTCCTGATAGGCACTTCAGCTGTTCTGAATAATGCTGCCAGCATTATGCCCCGGCCCGCTGGCCTCAGTAGAGCACGAGTCCTCAGAAACCTGGGGTGAAAGAGACAAGAGGGAACACGAAGGGCCGACAAGACAATCTCCTGATCAAATCGGCAAATCTTTATTCTTTTAGGGGGTATTTATAATTTGGGGGAGTCAGGCACCCATACAGGAATGTGGTGATTAACAGAGACAAAGGCCCATCATAAGGTTATGAATATCAGGAAGAAGACATTAGGAAATGAGGCAGGGGCTAAGTGGGGCATGGACTAAGGTTGCTAGGATACAAATCACAGGAAGAACCAGGAGCCAAGCGCATGTGTAGCCCAAGGCAGCTACAGGTAGGGGGGTTTGTTTGCTAGACAATAAGAGGCACTCAAGAGACTCCAGCCTAACATAATTGGTGTCAACAGGTGTCAGGATGTTTTGCACCGAGTCACAAGATGTTACATGTGCAGAAGGGCAAGACAGAGGTCACTTGGTCTCCAACAGCATTAGTGTAAAATATCTTCTCTAGTCTCTGCTTCTGGGAATGAAATTACTGAGAAACCATGAAATTGTTTTCCAGGAAGGCTGTACCATTTTCTCATGAACAATGTGTGAGGGTTTTAATTTCTCCAAATCTTCACCAACATGTCCCTCCATCCCTCCCTCTCCTTTTCCTTCTTTACTAATAGATAATCTAGTAGATAATAGAGACGGATAATCTCATTTGCTTTAATTTGTATTTCCTCAATGTATTACTTTTATTACCCCATTTTATTACTTTTTAAATAAGGAAAACCACACAATGACTGGGCTGTAGCTCACTGACAGAGCATTTGCCTAGCATGCACAAGGTCCTGGGTTTGATACCTGGCACTGCAAGTAACAACAAAACAAGACACGGACATTTGTAATCATTCATCAAGAAATGCAACCCAGGCACTGCAGAGATGGCTCAGTGGTTAAGAGCACTGGTTGCTCTGCAGAGGACCCAGGTTCGATTCCCAGTACCCACATGGTAACTAACAACCATCCATAACTCCAGTTCCAGGGGATCTGATGGCCTCTTCTGACTGCTGTGGGCACTGCACGACATAGGTACATTTATATACATGCAGGTAATACATTCATAAACATAAAATAAAAATAATAAATGATAAATTTTTAAAAACTTATTAAATGAATTTTGGCTTAAGATTAGAAGAATATTTTCAACAGTTTCTGAAATGGCCTAAACATACTTGTACCTTTTTGTAATATGCATTGATGTGAAGCAGCTGATGACTATAAAATTAAACTATCAACTCTGAAAAAGCACTGAAAATGTTCTATGTTCCTACAGTATCAAAAATTTAGCCGAAATTTAATTTTATATATAAAAATAAATAAGCACAACCATCTCATTTGTATACAAATTTGCCTTCAACTGTAATGGTAAAATTATGTGAATATCAAAGAACTTTATTTCAATTTTTGTGTTTGTGTGTGTTATGTACATACGCATATGTGTTTTCATGTGTGTGAGTGCACATGTGTGTACATGTGTGAAGGCCAGAAGTTGATGTTGAGTGTCTTCCTTGATTGCTTTCCATACTGACACAGGGTCTTTCACTGGGACCCAGAAGTCAGTGATTCCACTAGTTTAGCTAACCACCTTAGTCTGGGAATCCCATCTCTGGCTCCTAAGAGCTGGGATCATAGGCAGGCCACAATACTTACCTGATCTTTATGTAGGTAATAGGGTGTGAACTCAGGTTCTTGTAGGACAAGTGCTTTACCCATTCAGCCAGACCCGAAAGAAGAATAAATCTATTTATAATTTATTATCAGCAAATGTTTGATTTGAATATTTATTTTATATTCTTGTATACCTAAGATTCTTTAAATTTTTCTTAGGAAAGGGGCCTGAGGGATGACTAAAGCATTTGCCCAGCAAGCATAAGGACCTGAGTTTAAAAGCCTAGAACCCATGTTAAAAAAAAAAAAAAAGCCAGAATGCATAACACAAGCACCTGTGATCTCAGTACTCCCGTAAGGAGATGGGATATAGGAGAAGAGCATCCCCAGAAGTTTTTGGGCCAGCTAGCCTGAATACGCAGTGGAAAAATAACAAATGACCCTGTCTCAAACAAGGTGAAAGGCTGGAGGACCCACACCCAAGGATGTCATTTAACTTCCATATGTGCTCCATATTCATTCATACGAATGCATATACACACACGAAAAAAGAAAGAAAGAAAGAAAAAAGTTCTCAGGAGGCAAAGAGGGGCTGTGGAAAAAGTTTAAGAAGTCCTGCTTTAAAGGATACATGTGCTTTTGTTTCATTTTGGTTTTGCTTCCCGATTTTTTGTTGTTTTAAGATAATTATCATTCTTTCTATAGCTGGCTGAAATCCTAAGCACGTTTATTTGGTATACTGGCTATCTTTCTTACCATCAGTTTTCCTGGTGTCCTTTGGAATTTCAGTGTACAAGCTCATCCTAAGTGGGTGGGGGGAGTTCTCCTGTCTCCTGGGAACAAGCTCTAGCCTAAACTAGGTCTTCCACTGTACAACATTAGGTTTCTACTTGGTACCATAATGACATCACAGATACTGCCATCCCTGGAGAGCATGGACCACTAATGATGCAAATTTCACTTTAGAAATTCTTTCATTCTTTCAATTGTTTGGGGTTTTCCTTAAAAGACTGGGGTTTTGTTCTGCAAAAAAACTGGCAAACTCTAAAGATATATCCCCTACATAAGTTATGCCCTTGAAATAATAATTCCTGGATTTGTTCTTTCCTTTCTTATGAAACTCAGAGGAAGCCTAAAGCTCTGAAATGTTTTCTTTTCACTATCTATCTGCTACAGAATTTAGCAATGCTAACTTGGTGAGAGAAATCAGTGGGGCATGATAGCTGGATCTGTGTTGCAGAACCCTGAGGTACTTTAGGAACATACTTGGACAGAAGTTGCTTCACACTAACTTCTTATACAGTGCTACAAAGAAGTACAAAGCATCTGTGCCCTGTTGTTATCCACCATCCTGTTGTTCTAGTGTGCAGTACACCCACCGCAGGAAAAAAGTGCAGAATGATCCCATGTACAAGGAGGATTTGGACAAAGTGTGGTTTTAATATACAGTATATTTGGAATGAGCTTCACCCACAAATATGAATCAGGTCAACTGTTGGGTTTACTGGTTGTTTGTTCTGTGTAGCAGTAAGTAGTAAGTGTAAGTGGCATCAAACATAGAGACTGGGCAGGCTGCCTGGCTTAGCAGGTAAAAGGAACCTGGCAGCAAGGCTGTCCACTTGAGTTCCATTCCCAGGACCCACATGGTAAAAGAGAACTGACTCCCACAAGTTGTTCTCTGATTTCCGGAAACACACATGCATACACACAATAAGGAAATATTTAAAATTTTTCTTTTTAATCTCAAATTTTGCCAGGTGTGGTGGCACACGCCTTTATCTCAGCACTCAGGAGGCAGAGGCTGGTGGATCTGTATAAGTTTGATTAGCCTTGTCTACATAGTGAGTTCCAGGCCAAACTGTCTCAAAAACAAACAAACAACACCACCACCAACAAACAACAAATTTGGAAGAAATTCAACAGGGATCCATCAGTCTTCATACACTGCCTAGGTAAAGGTGAACCAACCGAGCTGCCACTGTGGTAGATGGGATTCATCACTTCCGCAACAAGAGACCCAGATCAATCTACCTGTGTACTCTGGCATTAGCTTAAATCACTGATAGTAGGAGAACTAATTTTCAGACCACGAGCTTAGTGATATATTTTACTACACAGGTCTTAAGGGCTATAGAAAACCTCTGCAAGGGAGAAGCATACATAATGTCACAGTTTCTGTCCTTGGTCATTTACCAAATGCTGTCACCAGATCCCATAAAGAATCTTCCTAAAATAGAAATGGAATAAAGTACTTGTCCCAAACAAGTCTGTTGCTAAGGAAGGAGGAGAATGTTTCTAGATAGGTTAACTCCCCGGGAGGGTTAGGCCAAAGGACTTAGTTATTACTTGCAACTTCTCTGAAAGTAACTGTCCCTTACAGGATCTTTTGTTGTTGGTTTTTTGGTTTTGTTTTGTTTTTTTTTGTATGTATGTATGTCTGTGTATGTGTGGGTCTGTGTTCACCACTGTGTCCCATGACGGCAACTTTCAGGGGTCAGTTCTCTCCTTCCACCATGTGGGTCTCAGGGATGGAACTCAGGTCATCAGTTTTGGCAGCAGGTACCTTTACTACTAAACCATCTTGCTGGTTCAGGGTCTTTGTTTTTGATGTAGTCAAATTCTTGCCAGAGTTTTTTGTTGCTGTTTTTTTCCTATTTTTCTTTTTAAGCTATGATCTCTCTCTATAGTCTAGAATGTTCTCTTTTTTTTTTTCATTTTTATTCGGGATGTTGGGGGGGTGAGCGTGCACGGACGAGTAGAGTAGGTAGGAGGACAACAGATTGCTGAAGGCCTGGCATGCTATGGTATACCCCCTACCGTCTGTCTACCACATCAACTCCTTACCTGCTGAGTGTTAGCAGAGAAGCAAGATGGCAGCATTAGCTATTCCCTGGCAGCTTAGGAGTGGAAGAACACTTTTGTTATAAGGTTGGTTACATGAGACCAGTGGGAACAGGGAAATACATGGACATCAAGATGGGAAATCAGTACAAAGCCCAGGGAAAAGTTTACTGCGTCTATCCTCTTTACAGCATGGTGAAAGTTTAAGGTATAAATTTTTTCTGGCATGGTGGCACATTCCTTTAATCCTAGCACTTGGGAGGCAGAGATAGGGGAATCTCTGCGAATTCAAGACCGACCTGGTGTACATAGTGAGTTCTACCCCAGCTGGGGCTAAAGGGAGACCCCATCTCAAAAAAAATAATAATTTAAAGTATATATATTGTGATAATTTAGAAATGCTTTTCCTATCTATCTATCAATCTATCTATCTATCATGTATCTAAACCAATTGTCATAAATCTCCCAATTATCTCCTTCTTACAAGTCTTTTACCCAAGGTCTCCGAAAGAGTTCTTGGTAACAGTGCTTTCGGGAGCTTTCTATTTTCGCTTGAAATCATGCTCTCTGGGAAAACACTCTCTAGGTTTATAGGGAAAAATTCTGAACTAAACCTTTTTCTCCTTGACAAGTGTTACAGTATCTCTGTTGCGTCTCACCATCTGCTCTGGGAGCCTTGCTTTCCTCTTATGTACTTCCTCAACCTGTCATTTGTTCTTTCTTTCTCTTTGCTCTGTCTTTCAACACTTACATCTCTTTTGTCACCTGGTTCTCCTTTCCGTGTTTAGTACTACAGGTGAGGCTCCTCAGACATCTGCAGATCCTGCTGTTGCTTCCCCATGAGGTGATTCCTCTCTCCTGTCACCTCACAACAGCTTTGTCTGTTTTCCTACCAGATCACCTATCTTTTATCTAATTTCTTTTTCTTGCCTGTTTTCTTGTTTAGCATCTTCAACTCAGTATGAACTTTTTTCCTGGTTTTGCCCTCCCACTTCATATCCGTTTTCTGTCTTGCACTAAAACCCTTTTTCTTTCCTTTAATTGTGCTGGAGATCAAACTTAGAGCCTTAACCATGCTGGGGAGCACTTCACCACTAAGCTAAACTCCTTCCCCTAAAAAACATTTCGTTGTTTGGAGACAAGGTCTTGCTATATAGTCCAAGCAGGCCTGAAACCAGAGATACAATTGCTTCAGTCTCCTGAGGACTGGGATTATAAATGTGTACCACCATAACCAGCTGAGCAAGTATCTGAAGGTAAATTCATTCGATGTTTTGTTTCTATAGCTATAGCTTTTAAGTCTTTTAGATTATCTTTTTGTTCTCACAAGAATCCCACAAAATTCCCATTATTCTCATTAGTGTTACCTAAAAGTATCATTGAAAATCCAATACTATTTTTATTACATTTATTTATTTTCATTATATTTAATATGTTATTAGATCTATCTATCTATCTATCTATCTATCTATCTATCTATCTATCTATTCATCCATCATCTAGCTAGCTATCCAGAGAGGAGTGCACGTGCCACAATGCTATGGTATGCTCATAGAGGCCAGAAGACAACTTACAGGAATTGGTTCTTTTCTTCCACCATGTGGGTTCCAGAAACTGAACTGAGGTCATCATCCTTGGCAGTGAGCACCTTTACCTGCTGAGCCATCTCATCAGCCCTCTAATACCACTTTTTGTTGTTGTTTTTTGAGACAGGGTCTCCCTATAGGCCTAGCTGACCTAGAACTCACTAGGTTGGCTCAATATCACAGAGATTCATTCACCTGCTGGGATTAAGGGCATGTGCCAACATGCCCAGCTCCAATACTATTTTTATGAGGCTCTTAAAGTACTATAAACCCCCTCTTTGGTAACACCTCATTCAATAACTAGAAGTATTAAATTATCAGTTATCTTGGTTTAAAGTCTACTAAGTAATCCTCAAATCATCACCTTTTGTTCTTATTCAAGATGATATGAGTTTACATGAAAAAAAAAATTTCAAACAAATGTGTTGGCCATAGGCCAATTCTTGTTAAATCAGACCATAATTCAAAGTGATGATAAGACTGGAGGTTGAGATGCTCCCTACATCAGAGTTGCTCTGCTGATGCCATTCCCCTCTTCCTGGTGTCCTCTCAACCTGCATTACTTTACTGTTGTTACTTCTAGAATCATCTTCTTTTACTATCTCAAAAGTTGGTCTCACTTTTTAAAAAATACAGTTTCGTTCAGTGGTCACATACAGCTACTAATAAATCCATGTATGTTTTTCAAGTACCCATTTTCTTGATTTTGTTTAAAGCTTGTGTGTGTGTGTGTGTGTGTGTGTGTGTGTGTGTGTGTGTGTGGTGTGGTGTGTTAGTGTACCTTTCTAAGCTCAAGGCCACTGCAATCCTTCAGAACTACTAAAATAAGAGTGTTACAGAGTCAAGATTAAAGTTATTATCTTAATGATTCAGTGTTGTACTTTAGAAAATAATCGGTTTCTTCCTGATACCTTTATTTTAAAAGTCTCTTCAAGCCCAGACATGGTGGCACACACTTTAATCCCAGCACTCAGGAGGCAGAGGGAAGAAGAGCTCTGTGAGATCAAGGGCAGCCTGATCTACACAGCAAGTTCCAGGCCAGCTGGGGCTCCAGGGAGACTCTGTCTCAAAAAGACAAAAGACAAAAAAACAAAACCAGAAAAAACAACCTTCAATTGTTTCTTAGTAACTCATTTAATTTCAATTTTATTTGCTTGTTTTCTTATTTCTAACAGAATTTTATTTCATATGATACATGGGCAAAGAATGTTAGATACAAGGTCAGATTTACACTGAACACTTATAAGTAAGCAGTGAGAATCCACTTTATTGTTTGGCTGAAGACTACAGGGAAGGAGATATCACAGAATTTCTGGAGATTCTGGGAGTATTGTATCAGGAAATCTTAAAGGAAGAACATAAATTTAACAAAGGTTCACCTTCTCCTCAAATACTTGTTTGTCAGGTGAGATTTTGAAGTCCTTCAAAACAAATGTTCTTATTTATTTTAGATCAGGAAGATTTTCTAATTATTTGGTATCATAAAACCAATTATCAATTGTCACAGTTTCATATGTCAACTTGACACAAACCTAGAATCATCTGGGAAGAGGGAACCTCAATTAAGGAATTACCTCCATCAGGTAATTGGCCTGTGGGCATGTTTGTGGGGCATTTTCTTGATTGCTAATTTATGTAGGAGGGCCCCAGCCCACTGTGGGTGGTACCATCCTTAGGCAAGTGGGCCTGGATTCTATAAGAATTCTGGCTGAGCAAAAGCCAGAAGCAAAAAAGTAAGTAACATTATTTCATAGTTTCAGTTTCAGTTCCCACTTCCAGGTTCCTGACTTGAAATCCTGCCCTGATTTCCTCAGTGATGGGCTATAGATTGTAAGACAAAACCCTTTCCTCCCTCAAGTAGCCTTTGCCAGTGTTTTATCACAGCAACAGAAATCAAACTACAACACCAACCTTCTACGGATCAAAGGACACATACCCTCCCTTTTCCCTTACAATTATTTATTTGTGTTTGAGTGAGTATATGTGCCCACATGCTATAGCATACATGTGGAAGTCAGAGGATAACCAGCAGGAATCAATTCTCTTCTTCTACAAGTGGATTCTAGGGGTCAAACTCAGGTCATCAGGCTTGGAGGCAAGTGCCATTACCCACTGAGTCATCTCACCAGCCCGGGATATTTCTCAATACTCTGCTGTGACTGACTGAAAAATCACAAAGCAACCAGAGCATGCACTTAGAAGGATGAGGTGTTCCCCAGTCATTCTTAACTACTTAAGGAGTTCAAGATCAGCCAAAATTATGAGAACCTGTCTCAACAACAACAAAGTACATATAGACAATAAATCTCATGAAAATCCACACTGACAGCTACTTTTCAGCACTGAGGATGTAGAACAGTTCAGTGTAGAGCACTTGTCTAGCATATACAAAGCACAGGGTTTAATTTACAGCACAGAAAAGAAAATGAAAAAGAAAACCACTTTTTCCTACCAACTTTTAAAAAGATTTACTTTAAGCAAGAAATTTTAAAGTAAGAAAGGGAGGGAAACACACAAGCAATAACTTGAACAGAAACCTAAATCTTAGGGAAACAGGATATTGATAAAATTATCATGTCATTCAGGGAATTACACTTCTGAGTACAAAGTCAAGAAATGAAGTCAGGGACAGACAGATATTTGTACATCCATGTTCGTAGCAGTATAATATACAGTAGCCACAAGGCAGAAGCCATCCCAGTGCCCATGGCTAGAAGGACAGATAAACAAAATGTGAAATCTCCTTGAAGGGGAAGGAGCCCTGATTTACTTTTTCTCTCTCATTTTGCGTCCAGGCCATAGGTGAGCTGCCACTGCTCCTGCCCCACTGGACTGCCCCGCTGGACTGCCCCACTGGACTGCCCCACTGCTCCTGCCTCGCTGCACTGCCCCACTGCACTGCCCCGCTGCACTGCCCCGCTGGACTGCCCCACTGCACTGCCTCGCTGCACTGCCCCACTGCTCCTGCCCCGCTGCACTGCCCCGCTGCAGACCCCAGAGCAAAAAGGCCAAGAGAACATGGGCTGAAACTTCCAAACTGTGAGCTCACAGAAACCTTTACTCTTTGCAAGTTTTGTTATAGTAACAAAAAGCTAATACACATACCATGGATAAACTTTGAAGACATTTTTGTTTGTTTGTTTTGAGACAAGGTATCCCTGTAGCCCAAGCTGGCCTGGAACTTACTATGTAGACCAGACTGGCCTTGAACTCACAGAGATCTGCCTGCCTTTGCCTCCTGAGTGCTGGGAATAAGACATGCTCCACCACACGTGGCAAAGACATTATTCTAAATGAAATAAGCCAGCCGACAAAGTATTATATGGATCCACTTATTCGAGGCTTATAGACAACATAGTAGTTACCAAGAGTTAAAAGATAGACGGGAACAAAGAGTTAGTGTTTAATGGGTACACTGAGAAGATGAAAGAGTTTTAGTAATGATAGTTACAGGACAATTGGAATGTCTTTAATTGTCACAGCATTGTACAATTAAAATGAGTAAAGTAATCTATGTTTTATATTTTTACTACAAGTATTAAAAAGGTAAGATATTGGTGTCAAATACCAAGTGTACATATCTATAGAGCTTCCTGATGCAATGAGATTTAAAAAATTTGTGTTTGGTGTTTGCATGCTCCTGTATGTACAGGTACATGTGCATATGTGTGCTTTTGGAAACCAGAGATTAATGTTGAATATCTTTCTTTATCATTCTCTGCCTTTGTTTTTATTTTACTTTTATTTTGTATGTGTAGAAATGTTTTGTCTGCATATATATATGTGCACCACATGCATGCCTGATGCCTGTGGAGTCCAGAAGAGGCTCTTGAAGCCCCTGGAACTAGAATTACAGACAGTTGTGAGCTGCCTTGTGGAAGCTGGGAATCAAACCTAGGTCCTCTGCAAGAGCAGCCACTGACCCATCTCTCCAGCTCTGTCCAGCTTTATTTTTTGTGGCAGAATGTCTTACTGAAACTGGAGCTCATTGATTCAACTTGACTGGCTGGCCAGTTAGCCCCAGGAAACCTGTCTCCACCTCCCCAGTGCTAGGATTTCAAGTGTGTGCCATTGTATCTGGCTACTTTTTGTTTTTAACATAGGTGCCAAGAATCCAAACTCAAGTCTTCATGCTAGAACAGTAAGCACTTTACAACCAAGTCATTTCCCCAGTCACAACCAAAACTATGTTTTTTAGAGTACATCTGAAATAAAAGTGAGCATGTTGGGCTGGGGATGCAGTTCAGTTGGCAGAGTGCTTGCTTAGCAAGAAAAAGCCCTAAGTTCGATCCCCAGCACTCCATAAAATAGGACATGGTGGTGAACACCTATCACCCAGCACTCAGCACTTGGATAGAGGCAGAAGGATCAGAAATTCACAAGCACATTAATGTTGGAGAGTATGAGTCTGGGCCAAATCTTACTACTTCCTAACTGTATGACTTTGGGCCAGATATGTGACTTTGTATTAATTATTTTTTAATCTGTAAAATGATGTATTATTACTTTACTGTGCAGAAAATCTGTGGAGGTTGATTTCAGGAACTTTTCTAAAAATATGAGCCTTAGGAAATTAATACTTTCCAGAGGACATGAATGGTGCCTAGCTTTAAAAGATAATTATAAAAATGGATACATAAGAAATAATAGTTTTGGCATGGTATGAAGAAATGGAGGTAATTTTCTACAGAAGACCTAGTACAGAAGACCTAGTACAGGAGATATCTAATTCATTCACAATGGAACATTTTTCTTATTAAACTATGGGAAAACTATTATTTACAAAGTAATACATTACTTACAAAATATAAATGGAAGTATGTTTTTGAGATATGGTCATACTGTGTTCTCAGGCTGTCTTTGAACTCATGGTAATCCTCCTACCTCAGCATCCTAAATGCAGGGATGATAAATATGAGCTGCAACACCTATCTTTGGAAGTAGTTTTCAATGAGACAGTAGAACGTTTTAAAAATATTTGGGGGGCAGGCGGTGCTGGTGAGATGGCTCTATGAATAAAGGTGCTTACCACCAAACTTGACAACCAAGTTCAATCCCTAGGACCAACATGTAGAAAGAGAGAATTGACTCCCACATGTTGTCCTCTGATCTCCCCACACAGTGTGGCACACATGCTCCCTAGCCCCCAGCCCAAGTAAATAAAATGCAATACAAATTTTATCCCTTTGTGGAATACTACCTTTCATCTGGAATGTCTTAAATGCATTTGACTTATGTGATAAAAGACTAAATAGTTGGCTGAAGGAGTGCCATGGCTTGGATATCTCCTCTAAAACTCATGTTGACATCTGATTATCACAACAGCATTGGGAGGTAGAACCTAAAGGAGATAATTAGGTCATGGGGACTCTGCTTTCATGAATACATTAAGGCTGTTATTACTGCAGTGGATTGGTTATAAAAGAGGCAAATTCAGCTTTCTTTTCTCCACTCTTTGTGTCTGTTTCTGTCTCTCTCTGACTTTGCCTCTCTCAAACTCCCTCCAATACGATGGCCTCCACCTTGTTATGATGTAGCAAAAGCCCCCCCCAGATACAGTCCCTCAATCTTTGATTTCCCAGCCTCTAGAACCATGAACCAAATAAATTCCTATTGTTTATAATTTAGCCACTCAGTGATATTGTAATACAGCAACAGAAACAGACCAAGATAGAGAGAGTCAGACGGGAGAAAGTGAAATATTGACAAACTGGAAAGACCAAAAAGGACAACTACCAAGGACTTATGAGCTGCCAGCACCTGGGTCACAACTCTCAGAAGATGTCATTGAGTTCCTAACCTAGTTTCTCTGACACAAGATCTTTCCTTGTCCTAAAAAAGATTTGTGGAGACAGAGAGGATTAAAAATAATAATAATATTGTTAAGAAGTGAGGTTGCTGGGCTTGCACTTTACTAGCCGGAATCCCTTTATCTTTCTTGAGAGCCCCCCAGATCTCTTTTATTCTAGGTCAGTAATTTAACACTCTCAGCTCTCAATTCAAAGCCTGTAATGACCTTTGCTGTGCTGAATTATTAGTCCAGGATATAGAAAAAGAGAGAGGGAGAGAGAGAGAGAATGGGAAAAAAACCTTTAAAAACAACAGAGGCCTTTTGATCAGAGTACCAAACTGCAGCTCGCTGTAACTCAAGCTGTCCATTCTTATATGGCAGGAATTAAGGACTCCCCCTGCCAGGCAGGACCCTATTAAAAGACAATAGCTGTTTGAAAAGGGTAAGCAAGTTGATATGGATATAATAGGCCACATATGGGGGCCCCTTTCTACTCTGAAATAAAGCTCTTTCTTAGAGTTGTGAGCTGGGAAATTCCGTATTCAGTAAGGCAGAAGGAGGAGGTACAATAGAAGAGAGAGAACTCATGCAGAAATGCTTGAAGGTGCTTCAGAAAAAAAAAAAAAAAAAAAAAACAGAAGAGCACTCTGAAGGAGATGAGCATCAATCACTGAGGATAGAGGCTTTCAGAATGACCAGGTGCTCTTTGGTCACCAACAGTCTTTAGAGCTAATGATGACCAGGATTTGGCCAGAACCAATAGAGCAGTTAGATTATCTAATGGGTCAAGAAGAAGAACAACAAAAAGTCACTGAACAAAGCAGTAAGCTCTTACCAGAAATAATGCAGCCAGCCAAAAGCAATCCCTTCTGCCAGCTAACCTAACATATCATCATGCTAAGACTCTTGCTTCCCATCTAGTGCCACTGAATGCTCTTTCACTCCTAGATGGCATTTTTCATAGAAAGTCTACAAAACAAAGATAGTGTACCCCACAGAATCTCTCTTGGAAATGACATCCCTCTAAAAGAAAGAGGGAGAGGGAGAAGGAGAAGGAGAAGGAGAGAGAGAGAGAGAGAGAGAGAGAGAGAGAGAGAGAGAAATAGGACCTAGAATTTCATACTTTTTTGGGTAGCCCATGTCCTACCTATCACACCAAACACTCTGCTCATTAGTGAGTGACACATTTGGAGGATCTTTACTCCACAAGAGAATTTCCCAACCACTGCTTTAGCTGTCTCTAAGATCTTGTTAACATGGTACAAAACAAGAAATGATTTAAGAGTGATTCAAGGTATTTAAACACATTAATCTAGTTGCTGATAACTAAACTCTGAACCCTCAAATTCTTCCATAAAAATATCAGAAAGATATGTTTCTTTCCTTCACTATCTTTTGCCTCTTGCCAAATGAACAGCCTTCTAGTTCCCATCCATTGTAATTAATGGGCTAACTTGATGGAATTTACCACCAAAGACAAACACACAGGATCTCCAACACTTGCTCCATTGAATGGCCAAGAGGGCACAAAGCTGATCTTCAGAAAATTAGGGGGTTTGTCGATTAAAGAGAGGATCTGGATTTCTAAGGGGACAAAAAGTATCCATCCTCAATCCAGACCAAAAAAAAAAAAAAGGAATTAAATACCCTTTTTGAGAATAGCAAGGTCACTTTTTAGAAAGAGAAAGCAGCAAAGAAATAATGGTGCAGCTGTCTTTGAAAGATGTAATCTGCCACAGGTGCCCTCTGGCCACAATTTACATTGCTTCCCATAGCAAAATATGACACACTCCCTCAATCTAATTCCATTTATCTATCTACCTGAATACAATGATCTTGTCATACAAATCAAGCCCTGGAGACTATGTTGGGGATGGAAGGGTGAAAAGGGATGTGGAAATGGAGAACAAGTGAGGAAGACAAGAGGGAAAAAAGAAAGACAAAAACCATGTGTTCTCTTTAATATGGGGAACCCAGATGTGTGTGTGTGTGTGTGTGTGTGTGTGTATGCGCGCGTGTGATAGGAGAGTAAAGAGGTACTATTGGTGGTGAGGGGGGACCAGGGGAACATGGATTGAGGGAGGGTAAAAGGAAGTAATATGAGCAGAAGACAATGATATATTATGAAAATATCACAAAGTCATTATTTTGTAGATATACTTAAAAAAAAAACTATTTAAAAAATCAAGCCCTATAGTTTAGGTGAATTTCCTCTAGTGCAGTTTCATAGTTCAATTCTTCAAATATGGTTCCTCACTCTGAATAACTGCAAAATAGAGACAAACTGTATGCCCACCATGGCTAGCTCTGTGTAATACTGATAAGGGGATAGGAGAGGATAACTGCAATTGATTTCAAGAAAGAAGGGGAGGGAAGGCTAAGGGTGCAGCTCAGTGGCAGAGCAGCTGTCTAGCATGTTCAAGTGCCTGGTTTGATCCTTAGCACCACACAAATATTTTTTTTAAGTTTAAAGTCAGGCATATTGGCACAACCCTGTTATCCCAGCACTTGGGAAGCAAAGGCAAGAAGATCAGTAGTTTAAGGCAGCACTGAACATGCAATAAGTTCAAAGACGGCCTAGATTACATGAAACCCTACCTCAAAAAAATAAAAAGGAAAACAAACCAAACCAAAAACATCAAAACAGCAAGCGACAAAAACCCAAGTAGGCAAAATTCAGGTGTTCAACTGTTGACTATAAAATAACCACAGGTGGACACAAGGGCCAGGCCAGTCTAATCAGCTTATCCTTTTGCCTGGTCACTAACTGGTTCAAACTTGTGTGTATGAAACAAGTCTGCCCAGTAAGTTTGAATCTAAAGTTTCTTTTTGTTAGAGCTACATGAGAAGAGAATCACTTTATCATAACGACTATACTTAGGATATAGGCCTCAAATTGCTAATGGTCGTCTTGGATAAAAACAGGAAAATGGATAGAGAGCAGTAGATGTAAATTGCTAATGGAAAAAAATTTTTTTTGAGATAGGGTCTCTCTGTAGTCCCAGCTAGCCTAGAACTCATTATGTAGAACAGGCTGGCCTTGATTTCAGAGATTCTCCTGTCTCTTTCTCCAGAGTGCTGAGATTAAAGGTGTGCACTGCCATCGTACTCAACCTAATGATACTATTTTCATATGTGAATGCAGCCTGTTTGAAGCCAGGCTGTTCACCATGGGCTTTTTTTGATTCTATAAGCCAGTAAAATTCCAATCTACTGATTGTCTTTCTCCTTCCTTCAAGCCATTTTAAGTTTCTATTCTGGTTGGTGCAATTAGAATGTCTTCCTGTTAGTTTAACACACTTTGAGGGCAAGGTATACAACACTCTTTTTTTTAATCTATCCAGCACCCAGCACAAAGGTAGACACTCGATAAATATGAAATATAGAATTAAAATAAATATAATAATAATTATTCTGTCCAATTGGCACCACTATAAGAAAGAGGAGTAGAAAACTATTTTCTAATTAACAAAAGATAAAAGGTTCTAAGTATTTTGTTTGAACTTGATCTTAATAGCTTCAAAACTACTCCTCTCCTTTCTTATTCCCTATTAGGGACAGAAGGGTAAGAAGAGTCAACTCCTGCCCCCTCTGATCAATCATAATCAAATGGAAGAGCCCCAGAGGAGACAGCCTCATAATGTCATAATTCTAGATACACAGTTTTCAGAGTAAACCCAGTCTTACCCATCAATCAATTCCTATCACCATCATAGGGTTTTTTTTTTTTTTCTGTTTTGTTTTTGTTTGTGAGATGGGGTCTCACTATGCAACCCAGGCTGGCCTCAAACTCACAATCCTCCTGCCTCAGCTTCCCAGGTGCTGAGATTATAGGCATGCACAACTATGCTCAGCTTTTATCATCCCATCCTTGAGATGGAGGTCAATAGTCAAAATTTACTTACAAAGCAAACAAAATGCAAAGTCAAATTTCTCGCTTTCTTTTTTCTTTTCTTTCCCTTAGGCAGCTATAGGTCATAACATCTCTTGCCTACTTCATCCTTCTCCATGATACTAATCAGGAATATACTTTTTAAAGAACCACCTTGTCCTTTAAGCAAGTATCAAAAATAGCAACAGAAGCCTGGTATGGTTGTACATGCCTACAATTCCAGTACCCAAAAGGTTGAGGCAGCAAGGTCACAAGTTCCAAGCCAGCCTGAGCTATACAGCAAGACTCTACCTTAAAAAAAAGAATAGCAACAAAAGGTCTCAGTGAGCTCTGCCCTGGCTCCCTTGTGAAAAGTAGCTTCCCCATCCTGAAGACACTCAATGCCTCAAAACCTTCCCTAAATTTCTCAATAGAACAATTTATTACTTGAAATTGCCTTATTAATATATTTTTAAATAGGTATTACTCTCTGAAATGTGGTAAGACTTCAATAAACATTTGTTAAATAATGACTAGTCTATATACCACCTATATCATTATATTTATATCAACTTTTATTACTAAAAACCTACCTAATCTGTTTTGTGGTAAGAAAAACCTAGACAGTTAGAAGAGCATTTCAGGAAAGAAGAAATAAGCTAATTGGACAATGAAGCTACAGTTTTCTTTTTGGAGGGAGCGAGGGAGGGAAGGAGTAGGATCCCAATATATACTCCAGGCTAGCCTAAAACCTACTATGTAGCCCAGGCTGGCCTCAAACTTGGCTTCATTCTTAGCCTGAGCTCTAAGATTATAGGATTGTCACACTGCTGGACCTAGCTACAAGTTCGACTCTTTTTCAGGAGGCTAAGGCAGGAGGACTAGTATGAGTTCAAGGCCAGCCTGGGATAAAGACCTTGTTATACAAGCTAAGCAAATCTAAAATCCACAGAGGGAAAAAGAAGAGTGGTGAGGAATGATGCGTGGTCCACATTTAAGCTTCGGCATCTAGGAGACCGGCTGTCAGGTTCTCCTTCACACCATGCTGAAGAAGCTCAAGAGTAGAAGCTCATCTTTGAAATCGCGCCCACACCAAAACAACCTCACAGCATCTGTGGCTGTGTTAAATCACACAAGTGCTGACAGGAGAGTCATCTCTATTCTCACCACCCACCTAGACTTCTTACTTGCCCTGATGTTCAATGCACAGTATGGGCAACTAAGAAATCAGCATTTCTAGATCCCTCTCCTTTGATCTATGTGCAAAAATTCTTGTCTCCCCTTCATTCATCTTTCAGTCTGTCACAGACCTCTTTGCAGTCTCTACCATCTGGCATAGTTCTCAGATTCATAAGAGAAATGGAATGAAAACATTTTAAAGAGGTGATCGATCATTCACAGGTTTTCTGTTGTTTTTTTACAAAACCAGTTTGACAGAGTTGGACAAATGTCAACTCTGGGGTAAAAATGTGGCTGATAACTGTTTCAAACTCCCAAAATAAGCTTCAACTTCTTTCACCATTCAAGAATTAGTTTTATTATGTTTATTTTTCCTTTATCGAAAATATTTCAAAAGTATATTAAGAAGCACGTGGGACTAGGAATTTTATCAGCACTCTAGCAACCACTGAACAGGCAGAATCCCACCTAGAGAAACTGACTGATTAGATGCCCTTTCCTGGGCAATTATCAAGACTTTCCTAGGAATCATAATGAAGCCTGAAAGAAGAATTTTACCAGGGATGGTATTAACAACAATCAAAATCTAAATATTATGTGTAAACAAGAGTAACAGTTCAATCATCCCTCTTCTTTTTTTTCCAATAAAATAAAGTCACTGTTATATAAAGTTTATAAGAATTCAGTTTCATATGATAATTTTAATAAACTTCTAAAAGACCCATCAATGAGCCAGGCATGGTGGTACACACATTTAGTTCCAGCACACAGGAGGCAGAGCAGGTGGATCTCAGTGAGTTTGAGGCCATTCTGGTCTACACAATGATCCCTGTCTCAAAAAAAATTTATAAATATACTGCTACTAAAATTTAATAACAGTAACATTCAAGATTCGTGGTTGCAAGCAATAGAAACCAAATCTGACCATTTTTGTCAAAATGGAACTTTGCTACAAGGAGTTCACAAAATCCAGATGTAGCTGAAGGACTAAGCTTAGAAAACAGACAAGAATCAAGGGAGCTTCAGAGGGTATGCACCAGAAGACTAAAGCAAAGCTCTCATAACAGTTTGATCTACAAGCAATTACCACACTGATACATCTCTGCATGAAAGTCTCTTTTGGCCTAAGACAGCCAGAGTCAGTTACTGGTGAATATGCCAAAAAATATACTCAATGCTGGGGAAATAACTCAATCTCTGTGGTGCTTGCCATGCAAGCATGAGGACCAGAATTTGCCCAAAAAAGCCAGGCAGGGTAACACGTACTTGTAATTCCAGCACTAGGGAGGCAGAGACCGAGAGATCCCTAGGCCTCACTGAGCCTAGCCTGCTTAGGCAAGCTCTAGGACAGTAAAGAAATCCTATATCAAAAAAAAGGTGGATGGCTCCTACTAAGAAATGAGCCTGAGATTATATTTAGGCATCTACACAGAGGTGGACACCTCCCCCTGACACACACCTGTATCCACATATGAACATACATTACATCATACATACATACAGAGACACCTCTTTGCTGCTTAAGAATTTGTACAACTTGTGATTCTTTTTTTAAAAAAAAAAAGTCATCCTGAGCCTGGTGACACAGGCCTATAATCTTAGCACTTGGGAGGTGGAGCCAAGAGGATCAGGAGTTCAAGGACATTTTCAAGGCCAGTCTGGGCAATGTGGGTCTGTCTCAAAACAAGAACAAAGAGAAAAGGAAAGGGAAAATAAAGCCAGTCTTGAGAAATTTCATACCCACTATAATCTCCATCCTCTTCACTCCCAACTTTCTTCCTTATGTTCAGCAATCAAAATCTAAATATTGGGCAAGTGAGATGGCTCAGTGGGTAAAGATGATTGCTGCTAAGCCTGACAATCTGAGTTTGATCACAGGAACCCACATGGTGAGCAGAGAGAACTGACTCTAACAAACTGTCCTCTGGCCTTCACATTTGTGTTATGGCATGCCCCTGTCCCCAGTAAATAAATAAATGTAGTAATAAAAAATAAAACTCTAAATATTATTTGTAAATAATATTTTGGAGGGGGCTGGAGAGATGGCTTAGCATTAAGAGCACTGTCTGCTTTTGCACAGGACCCAGGTTCAATTCCCAACACCAACATAGTAGCTAACAACTATTCCATAACTCCAGTCCTAGGAGAGCCAATGCTTTCTTATGACCTCTGAGGATATTGCACAATATGGGTACACTTACATACATGCAGGCAATATATACATACACATAAAAATTTAAAAACAAATAAAAAAAATTTGGACTAGACTGGAGATGGAGTTCAGCTGGTAGAGTGCTTGCCCTTATTCATGAGGCCCTGGTAGTGCATAGACAGGTGGTCAAAGCGCTCTGGAGGTAGAGGCAGGAGGGTTATAAATTCAAGATCATTCCTTAATGAGTTTGAGGTGAGCCTATGCTACATGAGCTCCTGTCTTGGGGGTAAAAAATGAATCTGCTTTTTTTTGCTTTTTCATTTCCACTTCTTTTCCTACATCCTTCCTCTTCCTGGAGTTCCGTTCTCCTTTCTCTGACTGATAATTCTCTGTATATTCTTTTAGGCCTAAAATAAATGCCACTCCTCTAAAAATCATTTCCTGACTTTGTACAATTAATCACTTATCTTATAAGAGTGTATTCATTAGTTCAGGACTTCTAATCCTCTACTTTAATTGTATGTATAGCTCTATCATCTTCACACAACACTGAATTCCATGAGGTCCATGTCTGACACAGTGACTGACGTATAGTACATACTTACCACACAGTTATTTCATTTAAAAATTTTAAAGGAAAAGATCAGACAGGGAGTTTATTTCCCAGCATTTACAAAGTATCATCTTTTACCTTTCTGAAAAAAATTACAACATAATTGAACCCTCCACCAATTGGCCTAACTTATTCTAATTATATATTTCCTGTCTGTTGCTTTTTAACATGTACTAGTCCTTCATAAATCAAATTAAACTCCTTAATAACCTGTTGCAATGTATATTTCCTATTTCTGCTATTATAATTATATTCCACTACGATACAAGGTCTAAAGAAATTCCTCTTTCATAAAGCTAGACTAGGTAATTCGGACTAACCCTCTCAGTTGAGAAAAAGAGAATAAATCATTAAAAGTATATGGATTTCCCTCCCACATTATTTTTTAAGTTAGTGTACAAAGTAATGGTTTCGTTATGACGTTTTCATACATAAATACATAATAAATACACAAATAACATTGTGCCTTGCTCATCCCACTCACTAGTCCCCTTCATTCTTCTAAATAGCCCTCCTGCTTTTACGTCGTGTGTGTGTGTGTGTGTGTGTGTGTGTGTGTGTGTGTGTGTCTGTGTCTGTGTCTGTGTGACTGTTGTTATTTGTGAATCTAGATTCCAAAATATCGTCTCTCCTCCCTCATCACCCTCTTTGTTCCACCACCAGTCCCCTTCTTTCCTGGCCATGGTCTCTTTCTACTTTTAAGCATGCGTTTGAAGTTTTCAGACAGCCATTTTCAAAGCAATGAAGACTGACACGTCAGGTTATGAAATGCCAGGTTATGACAGGATCAGTTCCAGAGTAGTGAGCCAAGCATTTGGTGCCACTTTTCCCCACAGGCAGGGCTTCTAAAGAGAAAGGTTCATGGGCTGAATTTAAGGGATCCACAAACTTGGATGGGGAAATTTTTCTGTATTTTTACTACCTCCTAACGGAGATGTGGCACTTCCTTTAACTTTGAATGTAAACATAGATCTTGGTAGTATTTGTGACTCTGTCAACAATACAGAGATCTCAGATGTTTTCGTATCATGTTCCAGTTTTACCAGGTACCATACATATCATTTATTCTCAGTACCACTTCAAAAATGAGGTTACTATGTCCTCTGATAGTTCCCATAGCCTCTGCTGGTTGTAAGAGAAGAGGCTGGTAAACTGAGTATTTATGGTTTTAACTTGAAGTTAAATTTCTGAGTTTTCAAATGATTCTTGAGGCTTGGAGTTCCAAAAACTGGAGTTCAGGATGCATCTAGGTTGGGAAGAGGGATTTTATTAAACTCCTAAGGCTCTCTGGCTCCCTAAAGAGATACTCAGAAACTAACTTTCTTTGATATTTATGCCTAGCTTCAAATCTTTAAATAGCTGAGGGGATCAAGGTATCCCAAGAGCACTAGTAGCACCCAGGGACCCACCAAAGCTGGTGCACATCCTCTTCTGGGAAAGATGGCATCATTCTCAGCCATCCACTGTCTCTACAGCTTTGTCATGTACAAAATATACTAATGAATTAGGGGGGAGGAAATGATAATATAAGACAGTAGAGCCAGCTGAGGTGATGCATGCCTTTAATCCCAGCACTTGGGGCAGAAGCAGGCGCATCACTGTGAGTTCAAGGCCAGCCTGGTCTACATAGGGAGTTCCAGGCCAGTTGAGCCATAGAGACACCCTAGCTCAAAAAGACCCCCCCCAAAAAAAGAGAATGTTAAAAATCAATAATAAAAAAGAGGTAATAGAAAAAATCCACAGTGAATCCAAACAATAAATTATGGATTCTGTAAAAATTATGCTTTACTGAGCTCAAGCAAATAAAAAACAACATTTAGTAAAGAAAAAAAAAAAAAAAAAAAACAGAAAAAAAAAAAAAAACCTAAGTCGGGGAAAAATGTTTTTGTGGTTTTGAGACTGGGTCTCACTGTAAAACCCAGACTGGCTTTGAACTCACCATCTTACTGCCTCAGCCTCCTGAGTACAAGGATTGCAGATATGAGCCACCATTCCCCAGCCTAAATGGAAATTATTGAATTGAAAAATGCAATAGTAGAATTAAGAACTCGGGAGATGGGCTTAATTGCATTTGGACACAAATGAGGAAAGAGTTAATGAGCTGGAAAATAAATATCCAAAATGAGCCCAAAGACAAAATGGAGGGAAATGCAAAACATAAGTGACAGAGGATATTATGGAAGGGCCTAACATTGTATAACTGGAATCCCTATAGAAACAGGGGCTAAAAGGAGAACAGACACAAGTTTAAAGGGCTTAGAACAGAGGATTTATGAAAACTGATAAATCATCAAGCTAAGACAATGATGATGCCACCAAGCCCGATGACCTGAGCTTAATTCTCAGAACCCACATGGTTGAAAGACAGAATGACTCCCTCAAGTTGTCCTTTGACCTTGCGGGAACACATGGGCAGGCACACATATACACAAAATAAATAAATGTAAGGGAAATATTAAAGATACAAGCTATAGGTTCAAGAAGCACTAATACAAAATAGTTTAAATACATTTTTGAAAAGTAAACCTAAACATAATATTAAAAAACTGCTAAAACCCAAAGACCAAGAAGCAATATCCAATCAATAGCCAGAAATAAAAGAAAGATTGTATTCTAACGAGCAAGAATAAGATGTAGCTAATTTCTCAATAGAAACAGTGACAACAGTTGAGGGTAAAAAGTGTTGTCAACCTATTATAGTTTATACTAGAACAAAATTACCCTTCAAAGGTAAAGGCAAAAATTCAACTCAGATTTACGGACTAGTTAGTTAGTAGTTTGTTTTGCAGTGCTGATGACTGAACCCAGACCATACTAGGTAAGTGCTCTACCACAGATCTACAACCAGATCCCAGTAGTTCTAGATTAATATTCAATTACTGGTTTTGACACTTTCATCATGTTTACAGAAGATGTAACATTAATGGAAGCCAGATGAAAAGGGTAGGAAGCTCTATATTACCACTGAAACTTTTTTGTAACTCCAAATTTTTTTGTTTTTGTCTTTTTGAGACAGGGTTGCCCTATAGCCCCAGCTGACCTGGAACTCCCTATGTAAACCAGGCTGGCCTTGGACTCACAGAGATCCACCTACCTCCTGAGTCCTGGGATTAAAGACACACGCCACCACGCCCATAAAAAGAGGTGAGATAAAAAGAATCTCAGAATAGAATCTCCATAAGAGTTGGGATTTCTTGCTTGTTTTGTTTGTTTTTTATTCCTTGTGTCCCTAGCATCTAGAACCCTGACTAAGGTAAAGACACTCAGAAAAATACCTGTGAGAATGGATGTATGTATCAATAGCAGCAGATACAATTAATGCAACACTTATTAT
This sequence comes from Eospalax fontanierii, assembly GCA_035773235.1. NCBI lineage: Eukaryota > Metazoa > Chordata > Mammalia > Rodentia > Spalacidae > Eospalax > Eospalax fontanierii. The sequence goes on from CM069526.1 coordinate 18,736,153, forward strand.
ATCTTTGGTAGAAAAATACTTCACACTCATTATTTTGTTCAATGTTTCCCCTCCAACAATTAGATAACATAGAATTTTACATTTTCATGTACGAACCTAACTATTTTATAAATACAGCTAAGTAACCTGCTCAATATTATATTAACAGGCCCTCAAACATGGATCTGACACCAAAGTCTAAGTCTATTGTTGTAACCACTAAGTTACAGAACTTTCAAGCTACATTAAAATGTTTCCTTCTTTTTTCTATCAAAATTCTACTTGTCTTTCTTAATGAAGAAAATCCCCTCTATGATGTCCTGTTCAAGAACTCTTATTTAACTAATAGCCACTATTTCTCCTTAATGTCAGTTCTTAGCATACTAGAGTACATAACTTAATGCTCATATAAAATATTATGTTGTTCTCTAGTTGTTTGTTAATCAAAAAGTGTTATGATTCAGGCAGATTACATCTCTTTCCAGGCAAGTTCTCACTGATATAGAATACCCTTGAGACTCTGTAACAATACCTACTATATGGCAAAGGGGATGAAGAAAAACATGTAGCTGGGAAAAACATGCAAGAAACACGGTGTCTGGAGATCAGGCCTGTATGGTTTAAAAGTCTAAACAGCACATTAGACTAAGAAAAACACTACCTTAAAAAAAGAGGTTTGTACATCAAATTTTTCATAGTATTCCTTTTCTTATGGCAAGTCAGTGGATATTCGGGCAATTTGGAAACAGCAGTATAGCTGCTTTGGTTCAACCCTCTTGAGAAAGCATGTGTGTTACATATTAGGTGAAGTATGAGAGTGCACAGATAAACAATTATCCCCACACATGTAAACTGCAACTTGTGTGGTGGAAATGAACTCTCCCTGCGTGGAACTGCCTGCATAACGCGCTCTTTGGGCTCTGTGGTTTCCCAAAGCATTCCAACTGCTCAGAGGCTGGAGTTTGGCTCAGCAAGCACAGATAAACAGCTTCCTGGAGCAGCTGCCAGCATGAGGAGTGGTGACCTCAGCAGGGAAGGTCTGCTTTTCATTACCCAAGCACACACTGCTAGAGCGAGGTGCAGGAACCATACAAACTGGCTTAACAGACTCGGGGCTCCCGTTACACCTTGACATTTTTTAATCTTTAGAGGCAGAGGAAATAGAATGTACACAAAAAGGGAGAAGGTGGCTTGTGAGAGAAGAAGGACAAAGAAGAGCGTTACTAGACAAATGTGAATGAACGAGGAGGAGCAGAGCGGCCAACACTGAGTGCCCACAGTCATGTAGGAGACCATTAGTGTTTCAGTCTCCAAGACGCATGCCACTAGAGATAAAGATGAAGTATCCCAGAAAGCAAGAGACAACAGACACTCCTCAGGGTGTCCAATTTTGATGACATTCAAAGAGAAAGAGAGGAGGACTGCTACTTTCCAAGAAATCAACACAGAAAAGAAGCAAATTGAGCAAAGTTAACTGGACAGAGCTGGATACTCTATATGTCATTTCATTCGATCTGTTTAACTGTCCCATGGGATAGGTATCATCATTCCTGGCAAAAATATAGCTCTAGAAAATCATAATAGAAGGCACATTAACAAAGACGGTTAATGTTGATAGCACTTAATGGCAAGGAGATGAGCCAGGTGTAATGGTGCGCACCTATGATCCCAGCACTCAGGAGGCTGGGCCGAAGGGTCACTGTAAGTGCAAGGCTAGCCAGGGCTGCATAATGAGACCCTATTTCAGAAAAAAGAAAAAAAGACAGAGGGATGAATTCAAGGCTGCTTCTATAATTACTTAGGAAACAATGTTTTACCCAAACTGCTATCATTATAGTATTCTCTACCATCATAGTCCCAGAACTCAGCATGCCTGGAACTCACACGTCAAAAATAAATTTACAGGCTCAAGTCATTTTCTGATAAGAAAGTATCCACATCTGATAGTTAAAGGAATCGCAGATAGGAAATAGGTTGGATATGACCCCTCTTACAAGATCCTGAGAAACAATTCTTTTGTGTGTGTATGTGTGTGTGTGTGTGTGTGTGTGGTATATGTGCATGTGTGTGTGTGTGTGTGTGTGTGTGTCAGAGAGAAAGAGATAGAGAGAGAAAGAGTGAGAGAGAGAGAGAGAGACTATGCTGTAACCATGGATAGCCTGGAATTCACTATGTAGACCAGGAGGCTGGCCTCAAACTCACAGATAACTACCTGCTTCTTCCTCATGAGTACTGGGACTAAAGGTGTGCTACCATGCCCAGTAGAGACAATCTGTTTTATGGTAAGTCATTGGCTTACAGATGGGACTGGGAGCTAAAAGAGAGTTATATACTTCAGCAAATACTAATAGCACAGGGAAGCTTCAGTGTTCTCAGAGAAGAAGAAACTGTGTGGTAACCAAGATCCTAACTGTCCCTCCTCCTCCCCTCTCCCTGCCACCCCATTCCAGTTCATTAAAGACCTGCTGAAAGTGCCAGATTATGTCATTCTTTCCTGTTCTCATGCCAGGCCTGTCCTATGTCTTCTAGAGTTCTGGGCAAATTACAGAAGAAATTAAAAGCACAGAAAAAAATTAAATTGCTCTGTTGATAAGGTCACATTTCTTAACTTTCTGTTGGGCTATTTTATATTACTAATAGTGCAACAGATTTGTGGATCCATATTTGTGTGTCTGCTTGATTGCCAGACAGTACCCAGGGAATTAGCAAGAGAGAACACAAAGGTTTGGACTAAGTAAAGGTCCTTTAATTTATTTATAGATTGCAATCAGTCAAGTTATTTCTCCAAGGGGAAATATTTCAGTGTGAAAAATTATACCTAAGTTTTATACTTGCTAGTTGCAAAAGCAGCTCACATGAAAACAGAACCACTGTTAGTGGGTCTTAAGACTTGGGCCAATGGGCCAAAGACAGAGTTCCTTATCTCCCTCTTACTGGCTTCACAACAGTTCAGTTTCTCTTAACTTGGGGAAGGAAAGAATAAGGATATACTAGGGCCTTTCTTGACAGAGGAAAAGTAGGCTGTTACTTTTGTAACCTTTGACTCTGACTTCTAAATAAATGAGGAGACCAGTGGGCTGTGAAATCACTTCCTCAGTCACCAGGTCAAGTGCTGCTGGATGGTTTCCTGGAATCATAACATGAGGACTGAAGAAGAAAGATGGGCACTATACAAACAGGCAGTTCCTTGTATCCACAATGACCCTGGATGTTTGAATGTCAAATAGATTCTGGTGACTCTGGTAACTCACTGTTATGACTCTCTGGAGTCCTTTTGTCATAACAACAGTTAGGACACCTATTCGAATACAGGAAAGAACTAGAAACCTCTTTTGGTTTCACAAATGGCTTAACTGGCATCTAGGCCAGTACTGGGATAGTATTGCTTTAAGTGAAGACAAAAATCTATTCCTGGCAATTCCAAGTCTCTGAGAATCCAGATGCTGACAATGAGGAATGGATAATTTTCTGTTACAATGTGTCAACTCTAGCTAAGAACTAAACTATGGAAAAAAGGCAGGAGGGGGCTGGCTCTTGGAAGAAGCCTACCCCTTTTGAAGGAGTCTATAATAGGGTTAGTCACCATTACTTCACCACACCACATTTTGGCTCAATTTAACAACAATAAGTAGGAAAAACATGGGACAGAGATGGCTCAGAGAAGGCTCAAGTCCATCCTTCATTCAAAGCTAAGTCAGGAGAGTCCTGGATTTTTCTGATGTATTTCTTTTCTTCTGCTCTTCTGCTCTTCTGTTGCCATGGGCACAGGAAGAACCCAAACAGCATTACTGAGATGCTAGATGGTGTGTAAGTCTACAAAAAGAATCTGCCAACTTTAAGACTGAAAGTTTTCACCCTGATTATTCTAGACTGCTCACAAGCCATGAGCACCTGTTTTTAAAAAGAAGAAACATTCAGCATAACATAACCATGGGCTGTTTTCATTAGACTAATATATTAAGTGATTTATGAATATGTACTACCCTAGGATGCTTTTTTTCTCTAAGAGTGAATTAATGAGGTTCATATTTCATGGATTTATTCTAATCAAGACAATAAAAGAGGGAATGTGATGCTGAAACTTCTTATGAAAGCAATCCAAATAAACTTTCAATTTCCCAATTGAATTCTGATGATTACTGTGTCTCAGAACAAAATTATAGTTCCTCTAAAACCTAATAAAGTTTTTTCTGTTTCCATACTTATGCTGCATGATAGAAAACACAAGCACTTTTTCTGACTACTTTATTCCTTTTTATTTATCAAATCTTAGTAAGGCATGAGGGAGGCCTACTACCTATGAAATGGCTTTCTAGGAACACTGACGATTAAGTGTTCTCCATTCTGAGTAGTAACAAATAAAAACAAATTATCTTTCCTAGACACAGACAGTCCAGGTAGACAAAGAGAAGGTGAGTCATTCCCTTATGAGCTAAATTACTGACTTTCTGATGAGATGAGCTCTCAGAGTCCTCTGAGCCTACAAATCACACTGTCCTGATTACTTTCTTACTTATCTTGTTAAAGTTGCCAGCTGTGTGACCTTCAGAATGTTACTATTTTGTGTCTGAATTTCCAAATGTGTAAATGCAGGCACTATGAAGCTCTGCCTCCCAACTTTGTGGAGATTAAATGCTGGTGCATGAGAACATGCCACACAGCTCTTCTTCTGTCATCAGTTTGCTCACACACTGACTTTTTCTTTAATTAAAATGTTATATCTACAAGGGTATGCACCTTGTCTTGCCCCTGATACAAGCTACTGGCCAAGTATACAGAGGCACATAGTAGGTGCTCAAAAATAGTTACAGAGGAGCTGGAGACAGCTCAGTTGGTAGAGTACTTGCCTAGCAAACAGGAAGCCCTGAGTTTGATATCTAGCAACACATGAACCAGATGTAATAACACATGCCATGATTCCAGCACTGAGGTGGAACCCAAAGGATCAGAAGTTCAAGATCATCCTGAGCTACACAGCAAGCTCAAGACCAGCCTGGGCCACATAAGACCGTTTCAAAAAGAAAAATAAATGAACAAAAAGAAAATAGTTACTGAGATAAATGCTGGCTTACAAACTCAAAATGAACCTCTGTCAGCGAAACTAATCTGTGTGCTTCTTTTCTTTGCAACCAAAGCAGTTAACACCAAAATTTCACCAGGAACAAAAGTGACACACAAAAACCAAAGGACAACAAAACAAAATAAAGACATTGGAATAAGAAAAAGTCCTCTTGTGCCCAATGACCAAGACTCTTTTCTATATTAAGATGTGGAGGTCAAGTTCCCTGATGCCACAGGGCTGTAACTATCAATTAGCTGTGCAGGATGGTTCCCAGTCCCGATAGCAACTCTCAAGTTTCAGACCCCTTTTCTCTCATCATTATTTGCCAGTGTCTTAAAAAGCCACATTTTTCATTCTATCCTTACCACAAGAACCTGGTCACACTCTGCCGTAGTCTCTAAGTCACGGCTACTCTAGCCTCATTTTCTTGGATGCATGTCCTCAGAGAGCTGGAGGCAGCACTGACTTGGTCTATTCTTAGAGTAGTACCTCTAAATATTAGTTCCTGTCACCTTCCCCGGGTGAAGAACAACACTCAGAGGTAGACATTACACACAGCACAAAAGAAAACCTTCTTGGATTGACTTTCCTTCTTTCAAGAGTGTCCAGGGGAATATGGTCTACCAAGTTCAGAGTCTTGCAGACACAAATATAGTACTGTGTTTTGTAGTTTATTAAGATTTCCTGGAACACTCATTGTCAGAATGTAATGTTAGAATCCAGCTGCTTCTCAGGCTACAAGGCCTGCAATAGCCCTTCTCCTCTTAAGAATACTGTTGGGCATACCACTGAGACACGCTTGTCAATCTCTAGCAAACAGACTTCCAGGTGACAGGATCTTTCACCTGGGGAAGTAAGTTTACAAAAAAGGGAGTACTAGTGGTTACACATTCTGCTTCCCACTCACTCACCTGCCTCCTGCATGGCAATCAGAGAGCCTGGCCACAGGTTTGTGCTATGGAATTTGCTCCATCCTCAGAAAGCTACAAGAAAAGACTCCCACTTCTGCCATAATGGGCCATGATCTCCTCTCTGCAGAGCCCCCACCAAGCTATCTGTCTCTGGAGCTGGGCCTGAAGTCTCCCTAAAGCCCCCACTATGCTGTTGTCTGTCTGACTGTTTACGGTGTTAATAACTCTTTTAATAAACCCCGTATCCCCCAACCGTCTGTCTCAGTGTCCCTCTTGAACCTCCTATCTGAGACCTTTCACTCATGGACTTGTTTGAAAACACAATCAAGGAGTGAAAACATAGGTGAGAGGGGAAACAGATCCAGACAAGAAAATCAGCAGAAAGGCCCATCACTCAATAGTTGATTAATAGGTACACAACACCTATCACTCAATGTATGAAAAGGCATGAACTTTAAACTATGAAGTAGAAGTTTTAGTTAACATATTTTTTTTTAAAGCACGCTTGCTGTTAGACACAGCACTAATGGATTCCCCCAAAGGCTAAAACTAGATATTTAAATAGTAACAAACTGAGGTCATCAGTCATTAAACAAGGCTACAAGATAAGCTTGTATAATACAGTTCATAGAGAGAATTCAAGAGTTGTAGAAATTATAGCTTCAAGAGACCAAAAAAATTTCCGGGTGAAAGCTTCCAGGACATTGTGTAACAAAGGGGCTTGGAGGCAGTAGAGAGGCACTCTGTAACACTGCAGACAATGCTATATTTCCTAACTCTGACAATTATTAGCTTGTGAACTTGAAACTCTTTTAACCTTTAAATTGAGGATCTTTCATTTCCTCATCAATAAAACAAGGATAACAATCATACCTAGTTCAAAGAATTGTAGCAGATGAAACATAAGATGAGTTTAATAAAACCTGCTCATTATGTCATTATTAGTAGTGGTAGTAAGTAAGGCTTTATTAAATCCATTTCATAGATGAGGCAATTGCAGCCTAGCATTCAGAAATCTGCTGAGGGTTTACCAGCAGAGAGCTGCTTCCTCCTAGAGTAGTACTCTCTTCACCTCTTTACAATCTGTCTCTGTCTCTTTGTCTGTCTGTCTGTCTTTCTTTCTCTCTCTCTCTCTCTCTCTCATACACACACATACAATGCACACACACAGAGATTTATTTCATTATTTCATTTTTATTTGATGTGTATATGTGTGTTTCTGTGGAGGGGTATATATGCACATGAGTAAGGCTCCTTCAGAGGTCAGACTGGGGCTGGAGTTAGAGGTTGTTGTAAGACACCCAATGTGGGTGCTGGGGACTGAACCTGGGTCTCTGAAAGAGTAGCAAGCATTCTTAACTGCCATGAACCAATACAAACCTGGGGGTCTGAATGGGAGAATTTTCACTAGATGAGTCAAATCAGAATCTACCGAACACAGTTCCCATTCATACAGCCTTTCAAATGTTTTTAATGTCTTTGGAACTTTGATGCTAATTCACTGTTCATTTCTTAAAATAACTTACCTCGGGCTAATCTGATATCTTAGAGTTACAGAAGCTTCAGAAATGTTCCACTCACATATTTTATCTAATTTTTAGTTTTCTGAGAATAAGAAACAGATCACTTGGCAACTAGATTTCTATCAGTATTATGAAAAATCTTAAGTTTTTTTTTTCAGCAGTGTATTACAGTTAAAAAAAAAAAAAACCTATCCAGAGTCAACAACATTCCAAATAGCTACAGATTTCCTATAGATTCTCTAGAGTTCAATGTCAATTACATGGGCCAGTGCAGTTTGTTTTGGGAGTGTAAGACATATTGCATAAAACTACTTAAAGGGAAGAATATAGAGCTTTACCATCCAAAATCAACAACAGATAGAGAAAAAAAGCAGTCTATAACCAGAGTAGTAGGTAGGTTATGTTCTAGCCCAAAATGTAGACAGTTATAGATTCAAGAAATATTTACTAACCCTGTTACCAACATCCATTATATACTAACACACACCACAAATACCAAGAAAATAAAGATGAAGAAGAAATGATGCCTGCTCTGAAGGAACCAGTATAACAGGGGAAAGACTTACATAAGTGATGAGGAGGGTTAAATGAAAAAAGGCCATGAAGAAGCATTACCCCATAAGAATCATATTTCACTTGGCCAGGAGCCTCCAAAGTGCTGGTACAGATTAAATGGCCTAGAAATGTGACCCTCTGGCTTGTCAGTTCTGTAAAAGCAAACAAGACTACTCAATTTGTCTATTCTCTTTCACTTCATTCACTTCAGAACACACCATGAGAACGAGTAAGCTTCCTTTCTCTACTTCATCTTCTGTTAGAAGACTGGGGGGAGAGCCTGGCCTTCTTCCCAAGAAACTTGTTTTTGTCCCAAAATTCCAATGAATAAGAAATCCAGATTTTGAGCTAGAGAGACAGCTCAGTGGTTCATAGTATTGCTCTTGCTGAGGACTCTGGTTCTGTTCCCAAAACCTACATGTTGGCTCACAGCCATCTGTAACTACAGTTTCAAGGGCTCTGACTCCTCTTCTGGCCCCCACCGGCACCAGACATGCACATGGTACATATACATACATTCACGCAAAGCACATACACATAAAATAAAAATAAATAAATTTCTAATGAAAAAAAAATCTAAATTTTTAAGACAGGAAATGTGGCATGTGGCTCAATAGTAGAGTTCTTGTCTTGCATGAGTAAGGGCCTGGGTTCCATCTATGTCTAGAAAGAAAACAAAAATAAAGAGAAGAAAAAAGAAAAATCTAGATTCTATTATTTTTATTTCTAAGAACTATAGTGCAGTAAAGAGCTAAGGAGAGTCAGGTGTTCCTTTAATAACAACCCAAGTTTAGTCCATCAGAACAGCTGTCTGATCTCCAAGGAGACTTTGGAAAATGATAGTGGGGAAAAAACAACACCCATATTCAGGGAAGATGGACTTTAGTTCATGATTTACCCTAAAAAGCAACAGCCAGAAGCTACTCCCCCTTTCCTACAATATTCCCCAAACACAAGAAAAATAGGAAAGAGAATCCAAATTATTACATACATATGTGATGGCATGTCAGTAATAAACCAATGCTTTGTGTCTCTTTAGGACATCTTTTCATGAAGATTAAGGTATTTTAAAGTAATTATCTCAAAATCACCACTGGCCTAATCTACTCTTCATGTACCCTGATTGATTTCAAATACCCTCTTTGGGCCCTGTTAGCAAAGCTTTCATGTACTTACTATTCTGTGAAGAACCGGGCAATGCCATACTGGCTGATATCCTCCCTGTTCTCTAACAGCTGGCACACTGCATCCTCCATGTACGTAAGGACATGTCGCTGAGCTGACATAAAAGAAAGAGAAAACAGGAGATTAAATAAACAAAGAAGTTCTCCCAATCCCAACAAGGGGCCATGTAAGTCAATCAAGGTGTTAGCTTTGCCCTGAGAGGTAGACTGGTGGAGAGAGACAGAGCTGGCCCTAACTGAGCTAACACTCCTCATTGCAGAAAAGCGATACTGCCAGCCAGACAAGTTGCAATAGGTCATACTCTGAAGTCACCTATTTTGCCCTTTGGGATCATCTTCTTTCACTTGTGCATGTCAATAAACTTACTCCAAGGGATGAATGATCTAACTATAAAGAAAATTCAAATTTCAAGTTTAAAGTCACTAAAAAGGTTAAGGGCTCTGAAATTCGGGATGTTGTATGTGGAAGTTATTAACCTTGGTAAATAACAAGAGTTTGAAATCTGAGTGGCCTCACATATTATAAATGTTTCATGCATTTGCTGTGACTGAAGAATGTATGGATTAATCATGGGTTTGTTGCAGAAAGATAATTGTAGGGACTATTAGGGACTGGAACAGTGTTAAACGGGACTGGAACACAGAGATGCCAGGAGAAAGAAGGGTGGGTATTCTAGTTGGTGTCGCTGTTGCTGTGATAAAACAGTGACCAGAATCACCTTGGGGAGGAGAGAACTTATTTCACGTACAGGTTACAATCTATCACTGAGGGAAGCCAAGGCAAGAAATCAAGGTGGGAGCTTTAAATAGAAACCATGGAGGAATGCTGTCTACGACCTTGATCCAGGTTCACGTTCAGCTAGCCTTTTTATACAGCCTAGACTCATATACCTTGGGATGTTACTGCCCACAATGGCCTGGGTCCTCCTACATCAATTAGCAACCAAGAAAATTACCAAAGGGCATAGTGACTCACACCTTTAATGCCAGCACTTGGGAGGCAGAGGCAGGCATATTTCTCTAAGATCAAGACCAGCCTATTCTACATAGTGAGTTCCAGGCCAGATGGGGCTACACAGAGACAAAAGGAAGAAGAAAGAGAGAGAGAGAGAGAGAGAGAGAGAGAGAGAGAGAGAGAGAGAAAGAAAAGGTAATTCTTCAACTGAGATTCCCTCTTCCCAGATGTGTCAAATTAACACCAAGATTAGCCATCACAGTAGATATGATTAATACATGATGTATATATGCAAATATCACTATAAAATTCATTAATTTGTACAATTAGCTAATAGGCATGATAAAACTTTAATTTTTAAAGATGTGGTCTTGTAATAGTATATTAAAGTTAGAAAGACCTGGGTTTAAGTCATAACTGTCTTCCATAGTTGAACCTTGAATAGTTATTTTACATGTGTTCTTATCCTTATCAACTATACAATGCTATATAATTTAGTTCTACCTTAACATTTGGCCAAACAACCCCTTGATCTGAATCATCTGGGATGTAGTATGGTAACATACCAGTCATAGTGACCTTAAATTTCTAACTGTAACTCAGTAATTTTATTTATTTATTTATTGGTCTTTTTGAGAGACGTTCTCCCCATAGCCCCAACTGACCTAGAACTCACTATGTAGACCAGGCTGGCCTTGAACTCACACATCTACATGCCTCTGCCTCCCAAGTGCTGGGATTAAAGGCAATAGCCATCACACCCAGCCCAATTCAGTAATTTTTTTTTAACATGTATCCTTGGTGCCTTTTATATGCCTTTCAGTTTAAAAATCATGATGGTGAAAACCTTGGACATAAGAGATTAAGGAGACAAGTCTCATTCTCAACTTTACCATTTCCTAGCTGTGTGACCTGCAACAAATTCTCCCCAAGCCTATTTAGACACTGGAAAATGTGGTTAATAACTTTATATTACTAACTATATACAAAACTAAGAACTAAAACAATATAAGTAATATATCTCAGTGCCCCGCATATAGGACACGCTTAATGTACTTCCCAGCCTCTCAAAAGGGTCACTGGGGTTTTACTTCTATAAACAACATACAGCAGAGCTTCCAATATAACCAGTTCTCAATAAATGCTTTTCCTTTCCCTGAGTTTTAACCTTAGGTACAACAGTAGCATTGTGCTGGTTAATATTTTAGTATTGGCTGGCCTGGAATTTGCTGTTCAGACCAGGCTGGACTTAAACTCTCAGAGATCTACCTAACAGAGATTCACCTGACTCTGCCCCCAAGTGCTGGAATTACAGGTATGTACCACTATGCCAGTTTTGTTTTGGTTTGGTTTTTTTTACCTAATGGGATCTACAGTTACCTAGGAGATAAACCTCTGGGGAATGCCTGCAAAGAATTATCCAGATTAGGTTAACCTCTGAGAATGCCTGTGAAGAATTATAACAGACAAGCACCATTCCTCAGGCTGGAGTCCTGAACTAAATAAAAAGGAGAAAGGGAGTTTAGCACTAGCATTCAACCCTCTCTGCTTCCAGACTGCAGATGCCATGTGATCAGCTGCCCAAAGCTTCTACTGCTATTGACTTCCCTGCCATGATGGACTGGACCCTCAAATTGTGAGCCAAAATCCCTTTAGAGTGCTTCTTGTTGGATATTTTGTCACAACAATGAGAAAAGTAACTAATACAGATATTCTTGTCTTTACATAAAAGCTTCCAGTTCATGTTCCCATTCACCATCTAGAATGTCACCAAAGTTTTAATACTTTTGTTTTGTAGTTGTGAGAACAACAACAACAAAAAAACCCTAAAGCAATGAATATCTTGCCAAAAAGCAATTTCATGAAGTTGCTGCCACAGTGTACATTTTGGCTCTTGTATAGTTTCATTCCTCAGGAAGACACTGAAGAATTATCTTACATTTATAAAAATGGGTGATTAGGGGTTACAGAGATGGCTCCGCAGCTAAGAGCACTGGCTGCTCTTGCAAAAGACCAGGCTTTGGTTCCCAGCACCCACATGGTTGCTAACAACTGTCCATAACTCCAGTTCCAGGGTATCCGACACCCTCTTCTGACCTCCACAGGCACTATATGACACAGGTGCACTTACATAGAGGCAGGCAATACACTCATATATATAAAAGAAAAATTAATTAGTTAATTAAAAATTTAAAAATAAAATGGGTTATAAAAAACTATTCCTAAAGTTCTGGCAGTCTAGTGAGAGTCATTAAACAAGTAAATCTATTTATCAATGTGAACTCAAATAAACATATATGTTTAAAAGTTAATATATTTTTTAAAAGAAGGAAGAGTAGAAGGAAAACCAAGCATAGTAGCTGACCCCTATAATCTTGGAAGGCAGAGGCAGGAGGCTCACTATGAGTTTGAGGCTGGCCTAACCTACATAGCAAGTTCCAGAGCAGCCAAGAATAAATAATGATACCCTGTCTAAAAGAAAAAAGAAAAACAGAAAAAGAAAAAAAAGGAAGAAGGTTGGGAAGTTGCAGGTGAAGATATGAAATAATATTTGCTAATTTTGGCACTGTTTTTAAAGTATTAATCATCATAACTAAGTATCTATTAAACTGGGAAGAAAAATGACCAGACTAATATTAAAATACAGCTATGTTATCACCTCTGTACTCCCCTTCCTCTCTTCTGCCACTTAACCCTGATCTTACAAAACTCTTCTTTCCTTGGGCTCTATGTCCTTTGATGACTTACCTGTCCCTAAGGCTAGGATGGGGTCTCAGTATGGGGAAGTTCTTTTCTTTTTGATAGTAAAAATGAAAGTTTTTACTTAGAAGCAAATCTTGTTGTATTTCCTCCCTAGCTCCAGGAACTAAAAGTCAGTGGGAAAGCTTTTATGCAGGAATTGTTTTTATAGTAGTTAGAATCAAATTATTTTCATGGGGAGGGGAAAATATTGTAAAATAGACTTTACACTAAAAAAAAAGAATGACTGAAAAATAAAGGATATACCAGTTTAACATTTATCTACCATACAAATATTTAGTTTGCTATATTACAAATAATACCTACCACTTTTGAGACCCTATACAACTTATTGAATAATGTGCCAGACAATGTACTAATTGTTCTAATGCATTATTTTACTTAATATTAACAACAATGCTATGACAGGTATTTTTATACTTCTATTCTGCAAATGGGAAACTGAGCCTTATAGAGTGAAAGCAATTTGCTCAAGATTACACAGCAAGTAGTAAGAGAACCAGAGATTCAACTCAAGATTCATCTGCCAGGAGGATCTATGCTCTAACACAATGCCTCATAATTAACACTTTATAATCAGTTCTGGAAGTAAAAACATATTTACCCAGTAAGTAAGGCAAGGGTATAGCAAAACAACCTGAACAATGTGGTCCATTTGTGTCGATGTGAATTGTGGACATTTACATATGCATGTATGTGTGTACATGTGTATGTCCTATCTCTCCCTACATACCAATCAACATTTGTGTGAAGTCAGAACTTGTCTCCAAACTTCAGAGTGTCTTTCTTACCAAGATCCACTGTACCACAATGTATTCATCCCACCCCTTCCCAGGTCACAAAGTGGAGTTAGAAAGCTCTGGGGCTTTCTTTAATCTGTGGTGAAGGGTAGGAGTTAAAAAGAACCACAGAGACAGTGGAGAAAGGCTGCTATGTGAGAGACTTCCACACCAGCCAGACTGCAAGGGTGAAGCGCTTTAATTGCTGCTCTTCAGTGGTTTCCTTCACCTGCAGCTCTTATCAGTCCAGTGTTTCCTCTGTGGTTAAGGTTACCATCCAACCTCGGAAAATCCTTACAGTTTATCAAACTTCAATGAGACCTAAGTTCAAAGCTCTTGCCTGGGCAATAAAACATGGAGAGAACTGCTTTATATTATTTTTTAAATGCAAAGGAATAAGCCTTAATTTATGTGAATGATTAAAGAATTCAAACAGCACACCTGCACCCCTGGAGGGCAAAGATATCTGGGCACCTGAGCAGCCTTCTTGGAAAAGAAAAGCATTTAAGACTGGCTTTTCCTCTTCTGATTTCTGTGAATTCCACAACATGATCAGGATTAAGCCTTCCAACCTGTACCAATAAGGCTCTTTTGTCCTGAAATCGCACTCACACCCAGTTGCACATGTCATGTTCAGGTGGCATCATTGTCTGAGATAAACATTTATACCTTCAACATGCAACACTGAAAAATCTGAGTAAAATGACATATAAAATGAAGTCCTTGTATGAGCCAAGCAAGTGACGGTAACTGTGGATTCAAAACTTCTTGGTTCTGTTGACTCAATTTATGCTGATCACTTAATCTCTTTATAACATAGTCACTCTTGTTTTAAAATGATTATGGTTATAAAAATATGTCGGACAATAAATTACTGCTTTAGAAAACACGTGGCAAATGCAAAAAGCAACATATTGTTGGTTATTACTGTTATTACTTTAGAGATTAAAAGAGCATACAGGAGTCAGGGCCATCTATATGTGATTTCTGTTCTGACACTTAATGTGTGACTGTGTGCAAGTTACCTAATTTCTCTGTCCTTATTGTAAAATTTGGACAACTATAGTACCTAATGCTGATATTATAGCGAGGAGAAAATAATCTAATAATTCTAGTATAGTGCTTGGAACACAGTATTTAATAAACATTACCCGCCCCCCCAAATACTTATTTGAAGTTCTGTTATTCAACCAAGAATATTTAAATATATTCAAAAATTTAGGGGCTACATAAAATTTTACATCTATAATATATATATATATATATATATATATATATATATAATCATATACCTATTTTAACTGTGGCTTTTAAACTTGTGGGAAGCATTCACTTATTAACTGCTAATTACTCAGAAGGCCCTAATTTACATGGGGAAAGTCCAAAATGACTTCCTTTTACTCTCTTCCCAAGCATGAATACCATCAAAGTGTTAGCTGTTTATTTCACAATTAAACGATAAGGGATCCTGTTTGGAAATTCTTGCTTGAGGGGTCTAGAATTTCCACCTACAACATTAGTTACATCACTTTCATTTTTTAATTATTATCTAAAACAGTCTCAACACTTGAATAAACAAGTCTTACTGGAAATATAGTCATATGAGTTATGTTTGTGATATCAATAAATACAAAGGAATACCAGTGTAGGAAAAAGCAGAGTATGTAAGTATGTTCTATCTTAAACCAGATTTTTCCCTCTTCTACCAGAACTCTTTTGAAGCAGATTTTGTCCTTTGAGTTCTCTTGAGATTCAAATGCTGGCTGCACAAATACATGCTTGTTGAACTAAATTCAAGGTATCCTCTAAGATAAGAAAACTAAGCCTGTTTAACCAATAACCTGACATGTAAACAGCTTACAAGTTTCCAGTTCACTACTGTTAAATTACTAACAATATAGTATATCATCTTATGAGGAACAGGCAAATAGCTTAATGGATTAACAAGTTACTAGGCTTCTAAAACCTATTTACATTTTCCATCTTTCTTGGTATACCTTAGTCCTAGGAAACAGTATGTACTGGTGAAATATTTCATCCTCTATAAGAACATCTTTGATCTTAGACCACAGTAGAGCAATTGCCCTTGACCAAAGGGGATGAGGAAATGAGGATAACTACTACATTTAATTCTCATACGGCCAGCCCAGTGAAGTAGGTAATAGCTTTCTTGAAGCTCAGAGAGTTCAAGGAGCCAGATAAAATCTGAGTGAACAACAGATCTAGGACCCAAACTCAGTTCTGACTCCAAAGCTGATGTTTTTCTACTAGACCTCTTAAAACCAAAGTGATGCTGCGTGTTGGTACACTCCTGTAATTCCAGCACTCAGGAGGCCAAGGTAAGAGGACTGTTACAAATTTAAGACCATCCTGGACCAAAGAACAAGTACTGACTAGGGCTACAGAGCAAGATTATGTATTTTAAAAATGAGAGGTACAGGATGGAGTGTGGAACAAAATTAGAAAAAAATTAAAATCTGCAATGTGTCTCTTCTTTAATTTTAGTTTTCTTTTTAATATGTATTTATTATGTGTATAAGTATTTGGCCAGCATGTATGAGTGCACCTGTGCATGTAACACCTGTGGATGCCAGAAGAGGGCATCAGATTCC
Source organism: Eospalax fontanierii (assembly GCA_035773235.1). NCBI lineage: Eukaryota > Metazoa > Chordata > Mammalia > Rodentia > Spalacidae > Eospalax > Eospalax fontanierii. The sequence goes on from CM069526.1 coordinate 18,752,473, forward strand.
CTGGAACTGGAGTAAAAGATGGTGAGAAGTCTCCATGTGAGTACTGGGAACCAAACTTGGGTCTTCTCCAAGAGCAATCAGTGCTCTTAACCACTGAGTCATCTCTTAGCTACTTGTAGTTTTCTTGATTCCAAATAATGTTATACATATTTTCATGTGAGACTATTTTGTATTTGTTTGTTTGTTTTGTCTTTCTTCTGTTGATTACCATTAGTATTCTTACCAGTTTTCTTCTTTGGTCATCAGTTTTCATCTTGATTTGTAGTTTTCAAATTCAAAAATACATTTGCCTATGACTTAATCTGTTAGTAATATCTTTCATTGTACAGAAGTTTTAAATATTAATTATTATAACCCAAAGTACTTACCTCCAGCTTTTTTTTATGTGCTTTGTATCCTGTTCAAAAATGAATTCTACAATATTTTTTCTAATATGATATTTAAATTAAGTTGTGTCTCTTACCAAAATCAGGATTTCATGATTAACAGTACAAGAAGAAATTTACAGTGGAGAAAATTTTAAAGTTGAAACCAAAAACCAAAGTTTTTCTAAGAAATATTAAATATCTCTGACTATAAAATAGCAATGTGTCAACTTTACTTTGGGCCTGAATCTTATCTTGTAGACCAATATTCTAAGAAACATCTTTGTTCTAAATACAGGAAGCCTCCTTGTATGTGTATATGATTTTTTAACATCTATTTATTGTGTGTGTCCACACATGTGGATGTCAGAAGATAACTTGCAGGAGTCAGCTCTCTCTTTCTGCTATGTGGCTCTGGAGGATCAAACTCAAGTCATCAGGCTTGGTGGCAAGGACCTTTACTGCTGAGCCATCTCATTAACCTATTAGTATGACTAAAATAACAAACTAAAGTCTACTTCACCAACCAAAGGGGTATTGTACCAATTAACAGCTGTGCAAAGCTCAGAGACCAACATTTGGTCTCTGGTCAACCATTAGTCCTCCCCTCTCCTCCTTCCTTAAAACTGGTGATTTTTTTTTTTTTAATTCTGGTGATGCCAGTTAAGGCCAAGGGTTTAAATTCCATTGCCTCAGTATTTCCACACAAAATCTCATAATGCAGAATTAGTAGGTTAGAGTCCTACAATTTCACATGCCAGAAACTATAGAATATTTTTTAAGGAGGCTTTCATAGAGATTCAAATCAGAGCACAAAGTGAGCTGATCATAACAAAATGCGCTTCCTGAGCACCAGAGAAATCTAAAACAGCATTTAAGTTTCCCAGAGTCACAATCTAAGGGACATGTGAAGAACCCCAGTAATAACTGTCAGACAAAAACTTTTTTAAAATTAGCTACTCACGTAGCAATGCAGTTATTAAATCAGCTCCATAAATTTTCACAAATCTACTTTCCAGAAAGCACAAATGTTTAAAAACAAAATAAAATGTTGTAAACTAGAAATCCTGAAGTCAATGACATCCACCTTACAATGTTAGATCAGGCAGGGAAATAGTTGTCAACTTGACACACCTGGGTAAAAGGTGCCTCATTGAGGGAATTGTCTCCATTGGATTGGACTGTGGCCATGTCTGTGGGGTATTTTCTTTATTAAGTGACGTGGGAGGGCCCAGTCCACTGTGGGTGGTCCAGGTGGTCCTGTACCTTATAAGAAAGCAGGTTGAACATGGGACAGGGACCAACCCAGTATGCAGCTTTCTTCCATGGCCTGTGCTCCAGCTCTGATGCTCCAGGTTCCTGTCCTGAGTTCCTCAGTCATTGATGAACTGTGACTGAGAGCTATAAGATAAAATAAACCCTTTCTTCCCTAAGTTGGTATTGGTCAGAGTGCTTTGTCACAGCAATTGCAGGCAAACTAGAACACTCATATAGCCACCAAAAATTGTAATCCTTAGGAGACAGTTTACAAATCATCATTAAATCCACAGATTTTCATTATACTGATAATGTGTAATTTAATGCAGGTTAGTGATACTAATGCAAAGCTTAATGATTTACCTGGAATTTTCTATTTTAAATAGAAATATTTTCTATTTTAAATATTTTTTAAAGTGGGATAGGTTGGAGAGATGGCTCAGTGGTTAAGAGAACTAGCTACTCTTGCAGAAGACCAGGGTTCGGTTCCCAGCACTCACATGACAGTAACTCTTGTTCTAGAGGCTCCAATGCCCTCTTCTGACCTCCATGGGCATCCCACAACATGAGTGCACTTACACACATACAGGCAACGCATTCATATACCTAAAATTAAAATAATAAATAATTTTTTTAAGTTGGCATTCACATAGCCCTAAATTCTCATTTTTCCCCAATAACATACACTAAGAGTTCTCATGCAGGTTGACTGAAAACACATGGAATTCCTGCTCTTCTCCCCTCTGTGTAAGAATGCTACTGTATTAAGATGAGGGTTGTTTTTCAGATGACAGGCTCACCTGTCAAATATCCAACTAAAAACTATCCACACCCTGCTTATGGGATATAGCTATAATAATGTTCAATAATCCCATAGAGTTTCTATTTTGGTTATGAAACTTAGGATGCCATTGTAGATATTTATAGATACCCCAGAGGCCCAGGCCAAAGTGCATCAAAAGCATATGGGAGGAATAACTGGAATAGCACTGGCTGGATAAGGAGACCTCCATTTAGTTTAGTCATAAAACATATGCCAACATTTAGCATATCATCTATATTAATGATGCAAAATAGTACCAAAGTTCCATATGAAAACACACTTTGTATCTATTTTATCAGAATAATCTTTGACTCATTACTTTAGGAATGTTATAAGACCCAATCCTACCTTTTAAGGCAGGCCCAGTTTATCTGCATGAGGCTTTCCCTAATTTTCCTTTAGCAAGAAGCAATCTTTTCTTTTTCTGAACTCCCTAAACATCTATTTTAAATATTTCCGTGGCTATTTCTGCTACCCATGCACTACGTCCTTTGTTAAACCTCTTGCTCTTAAAGAAGGACAGGTATCGTATTCATTTTCTTTTTTTATCCCCTTTAACACTCAGGACCATTGGGCATCTGCCACATAATAGCCATTCAAATATTTACTGAATGACTACATACACTGTGCCCACTATTTATAAACTGTGGTGCTGTTCTCTATTCAAAGCAACCATTTCAGGACTGTGCCTCCCAGGTGGGAAGCACTAAGTACCAAAACACATTCTGCTACAATATTAGTGTTCTTGCAGGAAGCTACTTTTGTCAGTTCTCAACTACTCTTTCTGTTGCCTTTTACTGTCCCCTCTCTCAATTCCAATGAGAAGGTACTTGTTCCTGCTATTGTTACTAAGAGTCTCATTATGTTCAAGGTAAAGTGAAAAAAATGCATTCAATGCAATTACCAGTTCTTCACAAACTTGGGAGTTGCTTGTCATTTCAACATCCAGGACTCGAATAAAAGAAAGTCCAAATTCTTTTCACTCCTAAGAACTATTTTCTTTTTAGACAAAATGGAAGCACACAGCACAGGAAGCAGTCCTCAGTAAGCTACCGTTCATAAACAGCTTTGCTGAAAGCATAACAAAGGTTCTGTTGTGCTCTTGCATGGCAGGGCCAGTAAGCAGCAGGAGCAGATGAACTCTTTAAGAAACAAAGGTTCTGTCTTCATGCAAATGTTTGCATTAATAAAAAATGAAGAAAAAGATATAGAAAATGCAGGCTAGCTGAACATAATAGGTCTCTAAAAGGGAGGTTTTTCACATTTTCCAGGCGGAGTCAGCAGGTCTTTTAAAAACTTTGTCATTCTGAACATTTCACAGACATCACAAGAAAGACATGCAAATAACAGAAGCAAATCAAAGGATATCCCGCTGCTCTGCCGGCGCCTCCTCATCCATGCCTGGTTTGTCATTTTCTGTTAACCCTACTGCTGGCTGCTGTTTTGTTGAGGAATGGAGTCCCTAGCCTAAATGGCAGTATATGTCCAGCCAACTGGCCCCAGCACTGATAACATTACAATGCAAGCCATGTACTACCACTCAGTGACACGTGCTGCCAGGCAACAAGTGCAGTGTGTGATTTTTATACAGTCAGCTTGCAAATCTGCATGGGAGAGAGCCTCTAACAAACCACTCAAGAAGATGTGCTCTTCTTGAGTGTGAGCATTACTGAGTAGCTCTCTGAAAATGGACTTGTGAGGGCCAGTACTTCAAAGTGAAATATATAGTAAGAGCCTTAAAAAACATAGAAAGCAAAAAAAACTTAGGGGTGGGGGTTGGCTAATATGTGCCAAGGTGTGCACTATGTGCTTAGCCTACCTTGTCTTATTTAATCTTTACACTAAAATCTAAGGCAGATATTTATCCCGTTTTACAGCTGTGAAAATGAGGTTCCCTAAAAATCACTTCCCCAAGATCACACAGATAAGAATGGCAAGGCAAGTCTCAAACCCCTATGGTGGCAAATTCCCCAATCCATGTTTTTTTCTCACATACATCCCTTTTTTTCAGGTGTGGGAGACTCAAACCCTGAACATTGGGTACAGCAGACAAACACTAACACAGAGGTATACTTTCAGCCTCAGCCCCTTTCTTTTTTTTTGGTTGGAACTTAGCTTGCCCTGAAAATATCACAGTGAACATATTCAAACATTATAGGACCATTGACATGTCACTCTTTGTCCATCTGGATCACTTGGAGAATTGATTATTTAAGAGTGATGGCTTTAGAGCTGGGCATGTTGGCTTACACTTGTAATCCAGCCCCAGGAATTTGAGACAGCCCAGACTACTGTAAGTTCCAGGACAGCCTGGATACATAAGTCTCCTCCTCCCCAACACAAGTACACACACACACACACACACACACACACACACAGACACACACACACACATGCACACACGCATGCAAAGAGTGAGTGACTTTTTAGGTTGTGATGAAAATTTGATTCAAGCTGCAGAAGCTTTCTCACAGAAAAAAAGAATCTAATTTGATGCACTGTACACAACATTCAAGAATCTCTTAAAGCTCTAATCTATAGCTCCTCTGAGTTTTCACTGCCTACATGAAAAAGAGAAAACAAAACACTAGCACCCACATCTGTTTTCCTAAACACACAGGGTCCATTTTTCTTTGTTTCCATCTCCTTTTCCTACCACTCTCCTTAAGTTCTACAACAGACATAATGATGGCCCACTAAAACCCCTCAACCTGAAAACTCCTTGTCCTCCCCAGTTTCCATCAAACATACTATTCCTCTCTACCAGGAAATCAATTAGGCCTCCCCACAGATTCCATCAGGTTGGCCTCTGGATTGCACAGTACTCCCTCCTTTGCTTTCAGCGGGTTCAGTTACTGCAGTCAGAGTGTAGTAAGTACAGGGTTCAATACTGCATGAGGTCTGCAGATAAGGGCAAGCTTGGATGTAACAGTCAGGCACTTCATCACGGCTTCACCACTGCCCCCAGATTACAAAAGATTAAGAAGTAGAAGGACTTTAAGATCATGCTGTTCAACGCCTATCATTTTACCATTAAATAAATTAAGGTCCTTAGTTTCCCCTCCTGATTCGGGATGCGAAGTTCTTGTGCTCACTTAAATGTGGCTCTGAAGTTTTCCACATTTCCATCTATAATCATAATGTGAAGGTTTTTCTTTGTACAGAACAAACAAATTATGACAAAAACTGAACATTTTGATTCCTTAGAGACCAGAAAAACTAAAGAAGGAACTAAAAACATATGCATATAAAGGCTTCAAAATGAACTCAACTACCCCTTGTATTTTCTACAATTTTTCTTCCCCTCCCCGATATTTTTATATAACTTAGTAATATGTTTTTCAAATTTTTATAAAGTATTGTGTTATGAGATAATAAATATTTCCTCATACAAATACTGATAATTTTATGTTTCCAGGATTTTTTTTTTCTACTAGAAACTTTCTAGTTTTATCAAAATAATTTGTTATCTCTCTATGGACATATATTCTCTTTGATCCATCTCTAGCTCCTTCAATCTTCAGGTACAGAGTAGAGTATCCTTTCTAAGGATAAGCAGATTGTTAGAGTTTAACTCTAGTAATCTCTGCCACAGAATATATATGCCTATGGATAATTTTTTCTTATAAATCATTCTCCTTTAGATTGGAGAGATGGCTGACTCAGTCATTAAGAGCACTGGCTGCTCTTGCAGAGGAATTCAGTCCTCTTGGAGCAACCCACGGTTAGGGTGGTGGGGAAAACAGAAGCCTGAGTCTCTTAGGACACTCCATTCTCTGATCCCTAGACATTTGTTCTACAAAAGAAAAATAATTTTCTATCTTCAATTTATTTTGGTTTTCTGGGGACAGGTCTCACTCTATAGCCCAGGCTAGTCTAGAATCACTATGTAGTTCATGGCAATCCTCCTGCCTCACTTCTTGAATGGGTCTTGCAGGTATAAGATACCATGCCCACCTTCCTATTTTGTTTGAACCATACTATTTTAGTTTTCTCTATTGTAAACTGATGATCCTAATTTTAACATAAGTATATATTTTTCTCAAAAAGTATAAATGAAGGGATCAAATTAATATGGTTGGCAAGTATCTAATCTGAAAGCCCATTAGTCTATTGCTCTACCTACATGAGTGCATGGAAGACAGAGCATGGGCAGACACTATTCTGAAGACATTTTCTGTTATCTTCAATGTTCACTGTATAGTAAACAGGATAATGACGTTCACAACTTCAATATAACATTCGTATTGCTCCTGAAGGTTTAATTCTAAATATTCTCACATTATCTGTTTGAACCTTATAATCATTCCAGGAGTCAGATAAGGCTGGATTATTCCCATTTTACAAATGAAGATATTGCCTGACATCATAGTTTGCATTATAGGGTAAAAACCTTACCCTCAACCTCACAATATAAATATTTCCACTGAATCACAGAATTAGGATAATTCACAACGAAATTCAGAAAGCTTAGGACTATCATTACTACTAACTGATATAAATATGCTCTTAACTTTTCTGCTATCTCTCCAGTTCCCAAAACAATTTTTTTTAAAGACTTAAAAAAACTGATGTGTTTGAGTGTTTGGTTCCAAGTATGTTAGTGCATCATGAACATGCAGTATCTACGGAGGCCAGAAGAGGGCAATGGAACCAGAGTTATAGATTGTTGTTAGCCGCCATGTGGTACTGGGAACTGAACCCAGGTTCTCCAGAAGACCAGCGAGTGCTCTTACTCGCTGAGCATCTCTCCAGCCCCCAAGACTCTTTTAAATTAATTTTTCCATTTGCTAGCTGAGCAAACAGTCTACTTAACTTAGGACTGATGACAGCTGTGCTTCCTTCTCAGAGGAAGATGAACAAAGGAAGGGTAGTGCATGAAATATGAGGCAGCAAGAGTAAGCAATGTCTTTTTAATAGCCATTTCTTTTTGGACAAACTATTGCCAGATTCCACCCAGAATAAAACACTCCAGCAATTTCTTCTAGAAATCTCTATTTAGAAAACTTACATTGCTTGAGTAATACAACTCATCTAGGATGAGTAAACTGATCTTCAGCCCAACTCTTCAACAATCCTACACTGCCATCTCACAGGCAGGCAGCCAGCCTCAAAGAAGCACCACCTCATTAGACCTGGTTCTTACCTCAAACTGTATATAAAAAGTAATACAAAATGGACCACAGGTCTAAATGTAAAGCTGGTCACAATATAAGACTCTCAGAATAAAAATATATGTAAATCTCTATGAACCTGGTTTACGTAATAGTTTCACAATATCTCAAAAGTGAAATAATCCTGCCGGGCATGTTGGTGCATGCCTTTAATCCCAGCACTTGGGACACAAAGGCAGGAGGATCTCTGCTCAACTCTGGAACTCACGTAAAGCTGGAACCAACTTCATAAAGTTGTCCTTCAACTTTCACAAGTGTATGTGGTATATACATAGATATGTATATTAATAATAAATATTATATTAAGTATAACAAATCTTGTCAAGAATTTTACCAAAGACTCTAGGAAACATCACATATTCTATCTTAAAAATTAATGTAGCTGAGAGTGGTGGCACCATCTTTAATTCTAGCACTCAGGAGGCAGAGGCAGAAGGCAGAGATCTCTGTGAGTTCAAAGCCAGCCTGATCTACACAGTGAGTTCCAGACCACTGAGCTACAGGGATACCCTATCTCAAAAAGACCCCCCCAAAAAATTAAGGAGCTAGAATGATGGCTCAGGAGTTAAGAGCACTTGTTCCTCTTACAAAGGACCTGGGTTTGGTTCCCAGCACACACATGACAGATCATAGTAGCCTCCAAGGCCACCAGGCTTGCATGTGGTGTACATGCATATATGTAGACAAAACACTTATACAAACAAAAAGAAAAATTATTTTTAAATTTATTTTTTAAATTTATTTAAGTTCTAATATTTAAATCTTCGTTGAAATGAAAAAGTATTTACAGAACTGAATAGGAAAGAAGGCCTTAGAAACAATACTGCTTTAGAGTCAGATAAACTTCATTCAAACTTCAGCTCCACACATAGTCAATTCAATGACCTTCAACAAGTTATGTATCCTAAATCTATGACCATAAAGCACAGTGAGATTAGCTTGTTGTGAAGACTAAACGAGACTGTATCTTTCCATTGTGGGTACATGGGTCACTGTAGTGAGCAAGAATATCTAACTGAATGAATTTTACTGAAAACAGTACTGGGGTAGTTGTACTACTGAATCACCACACCTGGTTTATAGTCTGTGGGGTTTCGGGGTTTTGTTTTGTTTTTTAGGATCTATTTATTCTTTCTATGTGTGTACGTGTGTACCTGTGTAAGTTTATGTGTACCATGTGGGTACAGGAGCCTGTGGAGGCCAGAAGAGGGTGTTAGATCCCCTGAACAGGAGTTACAGGTGATTGTGAAATGCCATGTTAGTACTGGGAAACAAACCCAGGTTTGCCACAAGAGCAGTAAGCACTCTTAACTGCTGAGCAATCTCTCCAGCCGATATAGTCTATGTTTAAAAGAAAAAAAAATTTAAAGGCATGATTCCAACCTGCAGGTTAGAATTTAAATGAAATAGCCTTTCTGCTTTGCATGTCACCTAACAGAAAATAAAACTTGAGAAATGAGGTTATCCAAATACTGCCAACTCTAACTGCAAACAAAAAAATGAAGTCCTGAACTTGTAAAGGTACCTGAAAAGTCTTCTCAGTTTTTATTGCCCAAAATTTTTTATAATATCAACAAAAATGGAAGATTTTTCAGTGATAATTTTGTCATTTAAAGCATAAACTGGGGCCTAAAGAAACGGCTCAGCAGTTAATAAAGCATACTGCTCTTACATCGGACCTGTGGGTTAGTTCTCAGCACCCACAATCAGGTGGCCCTGTAACCGTGAATCTCCATTGTCTACTTGACACACCTCTGAAGAGGAAACCTCAAGTAAGGAATTTCTTCCATCAGGCTGGCCTGTGGGCATGTCTGTAGGCATTTTCTTGTTTGCTAATTGATGTAAAAGGTATTATATGTAATAGGTAATAGATATAAGAGGCACTGTAGGCATTTTTTACCTCCAGGCAGATGGTTCTGGGATATATAAGAAAAGTAGTTGACCAAGCCAAAAAGCCAGCAAGCAGTGTTCCTCTGTGGTTTCTGCTCCAAACTCCTGCCTTGCGTTCCTGCGTTGGCTTCCCTGATGATGTATTCTAAAGTGTAAGATGAAATAAACTTTCTGCTTCAAATTGGTTTTGGTCAATGTTTTATCATAGTAACAGAAGCAAGCTAGAACAGCAGCAAGCTAGAACAGCCCTCTTCCGGCCTCTACAGGCCCTGAACTATGTACGCAAACCCACACACATATACATATAGTTTAAAATGAAAATAAACCAGAGCGGGAGAGATGACTTAACAGTAAAGAACATGTGCTACTTTTACAGAGGATGTGAGTTCAGTTCCCAACACCCATGTCAACTGCCTATAATTCCAGCTCTAAAGGGATCCAACACCTCTGGCCTCTGAGCGCACCTGCACTTACATGCATATAACCACACACAGACATACCACATACATACACATAATTTAAAATAATAAAAATCTTAAATAAATAATGAAAAAATAAAACAACAAAAACTTAAAAGAAAATGTTTTCTGGTATTCCTTCTTCTCTGTAGTTAAAAATAAAAGCTGTTTTACTACCTTGGCTGGCTTGGGAATTTTTCAGGTGGAGAACCTATTGTTAAATCCTTCAGCTACAGCTACATTTTACCACACTAGGAAAGATAAAAAGTTCACAGTGTGAAACAAATCAACCACTTCTTTGTCTTGTAATCTGTTTCTCCTTTAGAAATACAAGATCAAAAATAAATATTACTAAAAGAGCAAAGGTCAAAACGGTCCAGACAAGGAAACAAAGATTAGCAAGACTCCAAAGGCTATCTGTAGGTTTAACCTTGAAGAGAAAAAAAGCAGAGCCATTCTCCGTGAAAATTTAAGCTATTTTCATTTACCTATATAATCACTTTTCTCGGCCACGTTGGCAAAGTATTAACTGTACTAGTGAGACTTTATAAAGCAATCATGTTTCTAAACAGCAGCCTGATGGTTTATAGTCTACCAACGAAGACAATTTTAGGGCTCATTAAATAGTTTACTTCAAGATGCCTGGCAGATATTAATTCATCTTCTCTACCTTCTGTGAAGTAGCTCTTATCAATGCTATTTGTTGGGGAAACTTGATCAAGGAAAATAATAATATAACTTTCTATTTACAAAACACCATCCCTAAAGAGGACTCCACATACTTATCTTCTCAATCTCCTCACATTCCTGTGAAGTAGGTGGTGCTACTTTCATTTCCACAAGTGAAAGCCTATAGTTCAAGGAGCATAATAACTTATTCACATAGTAAACCAGCATTTTCTGCACTAGCTAGAACATACTGTTTGGGATTACTACTAGAACATGGACTCAAGTCTGAGCTGTACATAATTCAAGAGTGTTGAACTAGTTTTCTCTAAGGCCATCTTTCAACATATCACATTCCAAAAAAGGACTGGGGGTGTGCATGTTCTTTAAGCTCATGTGTTTACTGTTTATAAAAAGTATTGTTATCATTTTTCTAAACTGGACCCTTTACATTTTGTCTGGACACCCCAAAAGCTGAATTATTTTTTGTTTACTGCTAGAGCACTAGCATTGTAAATGATGTCATCGGGAATATTCAAAACCCTAAGACAAAGCTCCAGGGCCAATAAAAGCAATTCACTTGGGGAAGAGAGTGCATTTCTTCTTTCCTTTTTTTTTCTTTTTCCTTTTAAGTAGCTAACACACAAAGCTGACTCATTAAGCCCAAAAGAGGTGACTGTGGCATGTAAGGGCTTCTTATGCAGCCTTCTACAAAGGGACCTGAGTGGCAGCATAAGGCCTCCTCTCCTCTGCATTTGCCTCTAGGCAGAATGTGCATTTGTGTGGCTACATACACAATTATAATCTCCTCTGAAAGGCAATTCCTTCCATATGACAGGCTGAACAGTGGTCTGAGTGCTAGCCTCATGTTGTCCATGCAGTTAACATACTGAAATACCAGACACATTTAATCTCTCCTTTTTGAAAACCTAAGATGAGACAGGGGGGCAAAGCTGGAAAGAACTCCACACAGAGAGAAAAGAGGCCAGCCCAAATGCCCAAACTCACTTTCTCATGGGCTGAATTTCTTTGTGTTGTTGCCTACTTATCTGTCAATTTGCAGGACTCTGGGGCATGAGAACCATGGAGCCTGGTGGTTCTGGCAGTCTCTCCATTTGACAAGCAAAGCCAAAGACATGTGGCCTTTGGTACATTTCACATTCAAAAGTGTTATTGTTTCAAACATGCCTATTTTAAAATATATAATTTTCTCATTTAGAGCACGTTGTATGTAAGTTGGCCCTAGGCAGAGTTCTACCGCATGATTTTTTTTTTTAAGGCAATGGGAAGTCAGGCTTGGTGACATATACCTGTAATCCCAGCACTTAGGTGGAGGTAGGAGGATCAGGAGTTCAAAGTCATCCTAAACTATATATTCAGTTCAATTCAGGGCATCCGAGGCTACAAGAGACCCTTTCTAAAAGTTAAAAAAAAAAGGGGGAGGAGGGCTGCAGTCCTGTCCCTCCCCGTCTGTTTCCTAAAGGCCTATAGTTATTCAGGTGAGAGAAGTCTGAATCTAACAAACACCTGATTTGAAGTCCTGAGGCACAAGCAGATTCTGTCTGAGATTACAGGAACTGAAAGCTTGTCCTTTATCACAATTACCTGTAATCTCAGGCCCAGATAATACTATTAACAAGACCAGGAGCTACACAATAGGGCAGCCAGAAAAAAGTTCTTGCTCTCCGCAAAGAATAGTACTTTTAAAAGCTAATTCAATGAAGAAAAGAAAGGGTACTGAAAGTGTCTTTTCAGGCAATATTTACTTTTACTGGGTTCCTGCTAATCAAACAAAACTTAGTGAAAAGCTTTTATGAAAAATACATTTAATGATTTCAGCAGTAATTGATTTGTTTAAAGAAAGGTACTTTTAAAAAAACATAGCTAATGGGATCAGTAATTTGGTGAGTTCAGATGTGTTTGGGAAAATCCCTCCTCTCTTTGATAAATCATTAAAATTCTGCTCAGATAAATGTGTTTTGACATGAAATTCCAATCATAGAATGAGCATTTCCTATGGCAGCTAGGGAAGAAGCACAAGGGTGATCCCAAGCCAGAGAGAGGGCCCTACGACTGTGTGACCAGGTAATTCCACTCTTAATCAAAGCACAGCACTCTGCCCAACTTAAGGACAGGATCTCACAAACAGGAACTCCGAAACTGTTCAAAATTTCTTTCCTTCTTAAAATACCGGTTTTTAAAAATTGATTAAATTTTATAGTTGGATAACCAGAAGGCAGAAGCCATGTTATTAACCTAGAAATTAACCTTAGGTAAGATTATAGTTAAAAACCAAAAACATCTAGGGCAGATTTTAATGAGTCAATTCTCTTTTTTTCATCCATCAAAGGGAGGAGTGATAGTATCTCTCACATGTTAGGAATTCAGTAACTATTTGTTAAACTGGATTTCTTTCTCTCATTTATTTTAAAATTTATTCTGCTGCTCAAAGCAAACCATTCATTCAACAATTGGGCTCTTCACTTAGGCCAACCACTGTGCTAGATTTTAGAGATACAGAGAGAAAAAGCCTACCCTCACGGCTTACATTTGAATAAGAAACAGACATTAACCAAGGATCCAAGAGGAAAACCAAGATAAGTGGATAAGAACTGACAGAGGTAGAGAGCAAGTCTCCTCTGAAATGATTGCTTAAAAAAAAATCAATTAGCTGGGTGTGGTGGTGGGTGCCTTTAGTCACAGTTGGGCGGTGGGGAGCTGGGGATGTTTCTGAGACAGGTAGATCTCTGTGAGATCCAGGCCAGCCTGGTCTACAAACAGCTCAGTTCTAGGCCACCTGAGGCTACAAAGGAGACCCTGTCTCAAAAAACAACAAAACCAAAACGACAATTAGCTACCCAGCTTTCTACAGTTACTTCCTAAGCAAATATTGTATTTGTGGAAAAAAGGTCCCCAAGTTTTGGACAGCACTTAAAAGAAAGATTTTAATATTACTTGAATATATGAGAGGCGAGGTCAAAATTTTTAAAGAATCGTGTCTAGATTGAAGATGAAATCACTCTGCAAATTATTTTGGAGAAATGGGAGTGAGTGGCCAAGGGTCAGAAACAAGAAGCCTTAGAATCCATTTGCTTCTCCTATCCTCCTTAATAGAAAGCTTATAGAGTTTACTGAGTCCTTAGAAAGGTGAGCGTAGGATGAACTTCCAGGGCCAACTTCCAAAGGGCACATTCCAGAACTAGTCTACCAAGAAAACCGCTTGCTGTCCCTTCGGAGATTACGAAGCTGCTGACCGAACTGGAAAAGAATCAAGAGAGTGCCTGGCTCGGGAACCACACAGTCCACTCTGCAGTTAATGTACTGTCATTTAAGAGTGTGCTCTGAACCCCATTTACTGTGTGTTTCCTGTGGTAAAAGATACTTAAGATACTTTACACTTGGGCCTTGCTTTGGACAGGGCTTTCAGGAAAGAAAGCAAAAAGAGGGAAAGCGATGCTCTTGTGAGTGTCTCCATACCTATTCTAAAGTGACTTGGTTTTTATTTGGTTGGTTGGTTTTTGGTTTTTTAGGTGTTGGTTTTTTTGTTGTTTTGTTTTGTTTTGGACAGGGTCTCCCTAGTCCCAGGTTCACTGTGTAATCCCTCCTGAGGGATGGGATTAAAGGCCCATGCCAGTGGCATGTAACTGGTTTTACATATCATAAATCTAGTTTCCAAAGATTTACAAAGTTAGGGTAACACTACAGTACATCATTTCTTTTCCTTTCTGGAAAAACTCAATACTTTTAGTTCCTAAGACAATTTCAGCTAATGTAAGCAAGAAGCAATTAGCAATGTTCCTTAGTATAGAATTGGGTTTGAAAAGCTCACTAATTATATTCAAAACAAAAATAAATTTATCAGGATTCCTCCAAAGCAAAAAAAATAAGTTATGTTTGGCAGTCATACAAGTAAATTTCATGTTATGATATCAACAAATACACACACAAAAACACTTAAAAGTCTTCCACATTAAATGAGTTCCATGTCAGAACCTTTGCCAAAACTCAGAGAAATTGTATCAACTTCACAGCTGGAAAGGACTGTATCAGTGACTGTAGGATACTGTCTTAGCCCAGGTACTCTGGAAAGCAGACATCAAAACAGGACCTGACTTGCAAGAGGTATTCTGGAGGAAACGCCCTTAATAGGACATGGAAAGGAGCTAAGGAGCCTGGGAAAACCAAGGGACCACAATGCAGTTCTGTCCCTCGTAAAGGAGAGAGGAAGAGGGACTGAGCAGTGGGGTAGGAGTCTTCAACCAAAGCCACCCACCAGAGAGACACATTCCATTCAAGTGGGTCAGTCTTGCCCAGTCACTGACTGGAAAAAGCCATGGGAGGTGTGACCACTGGGTAAGCAAGGTGTTAGATTCAGAAATGAAATAAGGAGAGAATTAATCCTCCCCTCCCCAAAGTAGGAAAATCTGAAGGCACAATTTTATGGCTGCCACATATACAATGCATACTTTTAGAAAGTAGTCACAGGTATATTTATTTTGCCCTGTACAGGCGCTCTGACCTCCACACCCTCTTTACAGTATGGCATTCAGATTCTGCACTAAATATTTACAGGCCACATGTTGGGTTTTATAGTAGCCCTGCTTGGCCTCCAACTGTAGTGCAGGTGACCTTCAAACTCCTAATACTCCTGTAGAGTGCTGAGATGACAGGCGTGCCCCATTACAACTAGTTCTTGAGTCCATATTTTGCAGATGAAGGATACCACGATACAGATAGATTAGGCAAATTCTTCAGTCACACAGCTACCCAAGGATATCAATTATTATTAAAAAGAAAAAAAACAAAAAACTCTCTCAAATAGTTTAGAAGTTATCTTCCTCACTGCCTATCTCTGAAAGATGAGTTCAGTGTCAAGAGAGAAATGGAATATCGTCATTCCCTGATCCATCCTGATTCCTAGGATGCCCTCTCATAGGCAGAAATATTAAAAAGCCTCTGGAGTCAACTGAACTCACTCAAAGATACATGTACAAGGCTATGCAACAGTTGAAGATCCCATTTTTGAAGTTCCTGGATGTATTTATAGCACAGAGTTTACTCACATGGAAATAAATTAGACTGCTCAATTATAATTCCATTTCCACCACTTACTAACTAGTCTTTATCTATGCATACATGTGGGTGTGTGCAGGTATATGTGTGGGATGGGGGTGTGTGCACTGTGTATATGCATGCATGTAAAGGCCAGGGGTCAGCCTCCTGTGTCATTTTCCTCAGGTACAATTTACCTTGTTGGGGTTTTTTAGTATTTTATTATTTTTATTTTATGTATATGAGTGTATTGCCTGCATGTATGTAAGCGCACCCATGTCATAAAATGCCCAGAGGCACTGGATTCCCCTGGAAATGAAGTTAGGGTGGTTTTTAGCCTCCTGGTGGGTGTTGGGAACTAAACCTGGGTCATCTGCAAGATCAGCCAGTGCTCTTAACTTCTGAGCCACCTCTCCAGCCCTCTACCTTGTTTTTTGAGGCTTGGTACTTGCCAAATAGGCTATGTTGGCTCTTCAGAGAGCCCCAGGAATCTCCCTGTTTCTGCCTCGGGCTAGGGTTACAGCACACCCTCCTAAAATCCATTCATATGGATACATATATAAAAGTAACAAAAAAAAAAAAAATTAACCACAGGTTAAAGAAAAAAAAAACCTAGCTTTCATTGTGATCCCTCTAAATACACAGACCCCCCAAAGGAGAAAGGTAATATCTGACTTCCTAGAGATATCTATTAGGTCACCCCACTACCAACCTTAGTTGGTAAGCAGGTTCCACAGAAACAGAAGAGCCAACTTGGAGCACAAGTGAAAGCATGTGCTCACCCATTAGGCGGAGTAAAAAACAAACCTCACACCCTCATACTTATACTCAGGTCAGCACGTAGGTGGTTGTGTTTTATAAGTCTGGGTCCAGAACACGCTGCCCCTGGGCTCTAGAATTCTCCACACCCAATAAGATATACAGACACACCTTGGCCTCTTGTTGATGCCTCCAACACTAGCTTACATGAGGCCGGGAATCTCTCACGGGTTCACACAAAAGGCTCTACACTTATTTAATTTCTTTACCAGACTTTTTCTTCAAGCCTGGACATCACAATTTCTATCAGTATATCATTGAACTCTTCCTTCCTGATAATTATAAACCAGACCAGGATTACAGGTTCCTAAATCATCAAGTCAGTGGGGGAAAGGATCAGTTTACCCAACATGCCAAAACATTGTTCTCCTCAGGAATAGTCAAAAAGGTAAAAACAATCCCTGGCTAGGAAGTAGAAAGGGATACCTATAGGCAATCACAGGTGTCACTGGATCTATCCCATAATCCTGAAGAGAGGCTCTAGGTATACTTCCCCAGAGCACTCAGCTTTGTACTCAGCTTTAGCTTTTTTATTTCACTGAGTACCCAAAGCTTTCCTATCTCTGTGATTTTTTGTTCTCTATTTTCTCTTCAGGCCTACACATGCAAGTGAATTTAGAATGTGTAAAAGTCAAAAACAATTTTTAAAAACACAAGAATTTAAAATTTAAATCAGGAAGTATAGTCTAAACTTATCAAGAGTGGTTTTTAAATGTTTTAAATTTTGTTCATTCATTTTAATTACCTTGAGACAAGGATTTGCTATATAGCTCAGAATGATCTTGAACTCAGAATCCTCTTGCATCTGAAGTCCTAGTGCTGAGAATACAGACATGAGTCACCATGCCAACTACTGGGGAGTGGTTTTAAATGGTCATTAAATTGGTGGTGAATGCTTCAAAATAGCATGTCTTTAAGACAGCTGATATTGTAATAGGCAGGGCTGGTTCTTAGCTAAAAACAAATGTATTTCAACAATTACACAATTTGCTGAGCCATGAGGAAGTGAGTGAGTAGCATGACTTTGCTCAGGGAATCTGACTGCCCATATAAGGGTTAGGACTCTGATGTATACAAGACAACCTGAAGGAACATTTGTCAGGACTCAAGTACTAGTGAGTAAAATTTATCAAGCAACTGGAGACGTTGATTCTGCCTACAGAAGCAATCAACACTGTCACTGAATTAGTCTTCCACTTATGCCATTTAGTAAGAGACCGCCAACTCCTGCTCACCGAAGCACCAGTCTCTGCCAAGACTGAAACATTCAATTCAAACAGCAAATATCCAAAGAACTAAACAATGCACTAGAATTTTCAAATATTTCACAGGTTGATTGAATACTAGATAAATGAGATAAAATTCATAAAATCTTTAGCAAAAGTACAGGTGTTGCTTGCTAATGTTATGCACAGGATACAAAATTATCTGTGATGTGACTATTGCCTTGACTATTAATTAATGGATATAGCCACATTTTCTTTTCAACTTGGTATCAATCTTTTCTATATGAAATTTTTTACTATTGTGCTTCCATCATCAAAATGTATGATCTTGGTCTTTCTTCTTGCCTTTATGTAGAGCCAAAAGAGGCGCACTGGCTACTCTAAAGCCTCAAAGAGGACTTCAGGAACATTACCACAACATAACCTTTTCAACCAAATCCAGTAGCCTTGGTGGCAGTGCCTTTATCCACTAAACTTCCTTGAGGGCCCCACCTTATTTTTTAAAAGGGATTTTATTTGAAGGCTGGAGAGACGGCTCAGCAGTTAAGGGCTACTCTTGCAGATGATTTGAGTTTGGATTCCAGCACCCACATGGCAGCTAACAATCATCCATAACTCCAGTTCCAGGGATCCAATGCCCTCTTCTGACCTCTAAGGGTAATGCAGGACACAGGTGCACTTACATGCAGGCAATACACTCAAAATACATAAAACATTTTTTTTTAATTTTTTAAAGATTTATTCAGAGTGTGTGTGTGTGTGTGTGTGTGTGTGTGTGTGTGTGTGTGTGTGTGTAAATATGTGCAGGTACCCACAGAGGCCAGAAGAAGGCATGGAAGCCCCAGGTGGAGCTGGATATACAAGTAGTTATAAACCACCTGACATGGGTGCTAGAAACTGAATTCCCATCCTCTGAAAGAGCAGCAAGCAATCTCAACTTCTGAGACATCACTTCAATCTCTTCAGCCCACAAACCCCACTGTAATTTTGGTGGGGAAGGGATTTGGTCTTTTTGAGACAGGGTCTTCTGTAGTCCCACCTGACCTGGAACTCTATGTAGACCAGGCTGGCCTTGAGCTCACAGAGACCCACCTGGCTCTGCTCCCAAGTACTGGGATTAAAAGCGTGTACCACCACACCTGGCACCACTTTGTTTTTTAAGACAGGGTCTCTCAATGGAACCTGGGGCTGGCTGATTAGGCCAGGTTAGCTAGCCAGTTAGTCCCAGAGATCCTCCTACCTCTTCCTTCACAGCTAAGGAATAAGAAGTGTGAGCCAACATGGCCACCATGACAGGTTTCTTTCTTGTAGCCCCAGCTGGCCCGGAACTCGCTATGTAGACCAGGCTGGCCTTGAACTCACAGAGATCAGCCTGCCTCTACCTCCCAAGTGCTGGGATTAAAGACCTTCACCATCACACCTGGCCCTTGGTTTCTTTTAATGTGGGTGCTGGGATCGAATTCAGATCCTTGTTTTTACATGGCAAGTACTTTTACAGACTAAACTATCTCCTTAACCATAACACGAGATTGTTTTAAATATTATCCCAATAAACAGCAAATGTGAAAAAGGGAAAATTCACAATATAATCATTTAATAGAGAAAAATACAAAAATACAGAAAATCCTCATCACTCAAAGATTTTCTTTATTGTATTTGAGAAACATCATGATAGCATTTAACTTTAGAAATAAAAACACTTCTAAAGAAACTTTAGAAAGCTAAAATAAAGGACAGTTATAGTTGTTAGAATCACCATCACTTCAGATTCTTTTGCCCCGACCTCCCAAGTGCCAGAATTGCAGGTATGCACCTCCATAGCAGGTTTTATGTAGCACTGGGGATCAAACCCAGGGCTTTGTGCATGTTAGGCAAGCACTCTACTACCAACTGACTTAGATCCCCAGCCCTCAAGTACTATTTTATTTTTGTTTCTGTGTGTGTGTGTGTTGAATGGGGGGGGGGGGGTGCATATGCACACATACCACAGTGAACATGTGAAGGCCAGAGGACATTGGTTTCTTTCTTCCCCTTTACATGAGTACCAGGGACAAAACTTAGTTACCAGGCTTGCACAGCAAGTGCATTTACCCCAAGCCATCTCACCTGCCCCTCTGAGTACTCTTAATATTATTCTTTCTTCTAATCTAATAGATACATAAAGATATTGTTAACTTTCATTTCCCTGACTAGTGTGTGTGTGTGTGTGTGTGTGTGTGTGTGTGTGTCTGTATCCTTCACCAAGTAGTCCTTAAGCTTGAAGAAAAGATATTTGACATCATTAAAAACTGCAATTAAATATGCTCTAAGACTATCACTTAATGACTTGAAAAAATTCAGAAGTTTAATCTATGTTATTAGCAAAATTGTGGGGAAACAGGCATTTCTGATAGCAGAATAAACTGATAAAGCCCTATGAGAAACTATTTGGCAATGTCTATCAATATTATAAATGCATATGCCCTTGGCATACTAATTCCACTGTGTGGAATTTATCCTTACAGATATATGTGCAAAGGAACAAAACTTTAGGTTACTCAGTTGAGCAAAAGCCCCAACATAACTCTATCAACATGGAATCAGTTAAATAAATTATCTAAATATCATGTAGTTAAAAATAAGTTTTTAAAAAACTATAGGCCAGGGGTAGTGGTGTGCATCTGCAATCCCGGCACTTGAGAGGTAGAGGCAAGAGGATCAGGAATTCAAGGCCAGCCTCAGCTACATAATGAGTTTGAGACCAGCCTAGACTGACTACATGACACAGTCTCAAAACAAAAACAAAAAAACCCCACAATTCTGCTGACACAAAAATTACTTAGATATATTACATTTTAAAAGTGTACATTATCTGTTCCTGATGTGCATAATAACTCTGGAAGGATGCACAAGAAACCAGTAACTGCAGTTAACCCTCAGGGGACTGATAATGACTAGGAACATGTCAGACTGCAAAATCATTTAAAGGGTGGGGGGAGATTTTTTTATGACAAATTTCTTTACATTAAAAAAGTAATTTTGAATTCGAATGGAAATAAACATGTAAAACCTAAAAAAAAAATTTTTTTTAAGCTGGGCATGGTGGTGCATGCCTTTAATCCCAGTACTTGGGAAGCAGAGATACGTAGACCTCTCTGAGTTTGAGGCCAGCCTGATCTACATAGGGAGTTTCAAGCCAGCCAGTGCTACATAATGATACCCTGTCTGAAAAAAAAACAACAACAACAAAATAATAATAATTTTGAATCAACTTTTCATATTAACAATTCCAAAGTTTAACCAGAACTTCTTTTATTAAAAGTACATATGGTACATTCATATAATGAAATACTATTCAGCAGTATAAAGAAATGAGTTATCAAGCCACAAAAAAAGACATGGAACAGGGCTGGAAAGTTAGCTCAGTTGTTAAGAGCATTTGCTACACGTTCAGAAAACCCACATTCAGTTCCCAGCACCCATGTCAGGCAGCTCACCACCACCTGTAACTCCAGCTCCAAGTGATCTGAACTTTCCTCTGTCCTCCATGAGCAATTGCACACACCTGGCATACACTCACACAGACACACAGACACATACACACACAGACACAGACACACACACACACACACACACACACACACATATATATATATATATATATATATATATATATATATATATAGAGAGAGAGAGAGAGAGAGAGAGAGAGAGAGAGGTAGCAGAGCCTTAAATATTTGATAAGTGAAAGTCGCCCATCTGAAGAGTTTATACACTGTATGACTCCAATTATATGATATTCAGAGAAGGGCAAAACTTTAAAAGTAATGAGAAAGATCACTGGTAGAAAGGGATGAGGCAGGAACAGGGATGACCAGGTAAAGTACAGAGCATTTTTTAGGGCAGTAAAACTATTTCATACCTTGATGGTAAATATATGAGATTATGAAATTTGTCAAAGCCCTTAAAACTGTATAATACAAAGATTAAATCCGAATGTAAATATAAGCTTTTGATCATCATAATGGGTTAATATTAATTCAACTGTAACAAACATATTACAGTAACATATTAATAATAGAATAAACAAAACAGACGGCATAGAGGGTAAAAGGGAACCCTCAACTATCTGTTCAATTTTCTGTAAGCTTGAAATTCCTCTAAAAATTTAAGCCTATGAATTAGTTGTTGTTATTAGTTCGTTTGTTTAAACAACATAGTAGCCCCAGCTGGCCTGGAACTTTCTATGTAGACCAGGCTGGCCTTGATCTCCCAGAAATCTGCCTGCCTCTGCTACCCAAGTGCTAGGGTTAAGGGAATGGGCCACCACGCCTAGCTAAGCCTATGAATTTTTAAAATGCATATGCATACATATATGTGTGTACAAATGTGTGT
This sequence comes from Eospalax fontanierii, assembly GCA_035773235.1. NCBI lineage: Eukaryota > Metazoa > Chordata > Mammalia > Rodentia > Spalacidae > Eospalax > Eospalax fontanierii. The sequence goes on from CM069526.1 coordinate 18,774,577, forward strand.
GCAGTAATGTCTTACACACTGTAAAATGCTCAATAAAGTGCAGTGCTTATTATCACACAGCCTTAGCTCAAAAGAGGAGTCAAGAGTCACGTTCTGCAATGGGAAATCTGATTCCACTACTACTTAGCTGCGTGGTCTTATTTATACAAGAGTCGCCTCTTTTAGCCTTAGTGTTTCAATAGGTAAAATGGATGAAAACAGCAATGCCTCCTTAAGGCTGTTAATAAGATTCAAATAAAGAATACAGCATGCAAAATACTTACCACAGTGCCTAATGAAAACGAAAACCTCAAAATGACTGTGCCACTAGGAAGGTAAAACTATTATTCACAGATGACTGCTGTCACCTCAGGTGCCAAGTTTTTACTCCAACACCAGCATATCAATAATACCCCAACGGGACCTCAAATTCTCAACTGCGCTACTCTGAAAGCAATTAACATTGCCCGAGTTCCAGTCCAGATACTGTAGGTATTCTTTACTCCATGGATATTATTTTTGATCCCTGTTGGGCCTCAGGCCCTGGAACCCCTTCCTTCTGCCCCTCCCATCCCATCCAGACCCGTTCCCACTTCTTCCCAGACACTGGCCTAATTCGTCTTCACTTTCCCTGGATGAAATTAAAGAAAGCCCCTACCCAGATACTCGTAGTCCGGTTGGGCTAGGCGTTCAGGACTCAGCATCCTTAGACCAGATAGTTTCCACGCTCCAGCCCTCTGGCTTCCGGAACCCAGGTTGCAGTCAGTTTCCGTTGCCATGGCACCCGTGCTGCAGGAGGAGAACTAGAAGGCAGAGGGGTTGTCACGCAAACAGTCTCCGTGTGGCAACGCGGAGACCACCACAGAAGTTCCGGGAGCAGTTGCTACCCGGCGATCACAGTTTCTTTGAACTATTTTTTTGCAACTTGTTTTAGATTTGTAGTGAACCCTCTGAATACGTCGTATTTCTTGATGTTGAAGAACTACTGTCAGCGGCTGGTATCCACAGTTTCTGAATTTCATAACTATTCTTCTGTATGTATTCTAACAATATTTATTATGCACAACAGTTGAATCCCATTTCCTATTATTAATCACTTCTAGTATTTTTACTATCTTGAGTTATTACAAAGTTTACATTAGCGAGACATGATGGCGCATGCTTTTAATCCCAGTACTCGGGAAGCAGAAGCAAGTGGATCTTTGTGAGTTCAAGGCCCAAGCTAGCTGGTGCTACAGGAAGACCTTGTCTCAAAAAAAAAAAAAAAAAAAGTGCACTTTATATCTTGGCTGTTTCTTGGGATCAGGAATGTGTCTTTAGCCTATGACAGGGCTGGACACAAAAGATACTAATTAATGTTCGCAAGATGGCTCAGTGAATAAAAGCATTTTGCCAGGAAGCCTGACCCGCCTGAGTTCAAGACAAAGGATTCACATGGAAAGAGAGAACCAACTCCTGCAAGTTATCCTCTGACCTCCACACAAGCTCCCAAATAAATGCAAAAGAATTTTAAAGCATTCATTAAGTCCTCTGAGGGTTAATTACCATTTCCTCTCAAATTCCTCCACCCTTCTACGTCTAGCCCCTACTATTTGATACTCTGCCCAAGTGGCTTTCCTTTTTCTTACCAAGATGCTTCTCCAGGCAGGATCAGAAGCTAGGGCATCTAGATTCCCCTCACCCCAAATGCCCACCTGCACACTTCTTCTTAAAGAGGAAAGACCTCGGTTGGTTTTCAACTTCCTAGATTTTTCATTTTGATTCCCTCCCACCTCCCCACAATAAGTAAGAGATCTGAAGCAATTATCCCTGTCCTAGCAGAAAAAGCTGCTTGGTCTTCACTTTTTTCAGTAAGTTCCCAACCCCTTCAACAAGCAGAGGTTTGGGGACAAAGAAAGAAAATAAAACTCATGCCATCAAAGAGATGACTGGGAATCCAGCAGACCACCTACACTGGGAGGAAAAGGAGAGACGGTTCCTCTCTTATGTTCTATGTGGCCTATTCTTAGCCTCCTCCAACAAGGAGCCTCAAACCTTGTAATTCTCCCTTTCCCTTAAATTTGTGTATGTCTCAATTCTAGGCTCCTGTGAGTCACTCTGAATTTGGATGTGGTAAGGAGAAAGGGACAGAACCCAAACTAGCAGCAGTATTTAGTGTTCTGAGGTAATGAATTTCCTAAGTTGGCACTTGATGTGAATTGAAGTCCTGCAAATTTGATTAAAAATAATTGCCTTTTCCTCCCATGCACCCCCCCCCCCACTTCTGTGCTGCTCCGGGGTATGGGAATGTCATAATTTTCATACTTTGACTTAGTACTATTATCTTAAGTAAGAGGATAGCTTTGTTTGCTTATTTATTATTTGTTTGTTTGTTTATTTGACAAGGTCTTATGTATCCTAGGCTGGCCTTTAATTCACTATGTAGCTGAAAATGACTTTGAATTTCTGATCCCCCTGCCTTCAGCTCCAAAATGCTGAGATTACAGGCATGCATCACCATACCTGGTTTATTCAGAGTTGGTGATAAAATCCAAGGTCTTCATGCATACTAGGCAAGTACTCTACTAACAGAGCTACATCCCCAGCCCTAAAATAGTAATTATTAAATATCATAATCATATCCTCATGCAACCTGAAGCTATTTGCAGATAATGTCTTATGTCCTCTTGAAAACTAGCTAAGATACTTCTCCCTCTTCTAAGTATGGATACATGTGACATGGGTCACAGAAGTGACTTGGTGTAGTCTCCCCCATCTAGTCAGTGGGAGGGCTAGAAGAGGATCTCAGCTATACCAGCATCCAGGCTAGTGGTCTGACCACTAAACCACACAATCTCTTTTTTTAGGAATTGTTGGTTTGGTGTTTATTTATTTATTTTTCCTTTTGCTCTGCCCTTCTAACAACTGGAAGCTCCCAGATAAAATAAGAGAATTTTGAGTTCAGGCTGCACACTTGACATCCTCTTATTTGTGGAACATTATCCTGGGTGTTGCAGAGTGCTACTACTTGGGTCTATGTGGTGAAGCAGGGAACCAGCCCCAAGAATAGAGTTTTGTTTGGGCATTAACCCATTTGTGGTTATAATAATGATAAGTTTCAGCACCAGTGGCGCCTGACTGTTAATGACTCAAAGAAATCTAAATAAGAACAAGATGCCATCTCTGGAGCAATTTGCATGCTTTTCCTACAGTTCCATCCCTCCTATTGAAGTCCTAAGGATTCTTATGCTTAGAGCCAGTCTTCTACCCTGAATGTTCTAAACAGCCTGTTGAGAAGGAGGACTAGAAAGGGTAGGTTCTTAGACTAGAGCTTTGAAATTTTGGAGGATTCATAGTGTCCCGCCAGCGGGGTTCAACGGTGAGCTTGAGACTTTCCCAGTAACCTGGAATGAATGGAGACACACAGAGGGAACACGCAGGACAGTGGAGACAGACAAGACAGACACATGAGGATGGATGAACCTGGGCTCTACAGGCAGGCTGCAAGCCACAAGCCGCATGCTTTATTGTTTCAGGGCATACTTATAGTCTTGGGGAATCAGGAATGCAGATACATCCATACAGCAATATGGTAATTAACAGAGAGGCACTATCTCTAACCTTCAAAGCCCACCAGGAAGTTGTATGCCTTTTAGGAAGATGGCACTAAAAGGGGAGGCAGGGTCTTTGAACCAGGGAAGTGCTAAACCCGTGGCGCCTGCTTGTAACTCAGCTCAGGTGAGATAGCCATTTGGTCAGACCCAAGGACATCCCTGTGGAGCTTAGTTACAAGAATCAAAGGCTGAGTTTGTCAACATTACCTACAGGTGGTCTCAGGGGGTGAAATCTCTCTAAGGCTGATTTCCTCTGAGATGAACTCAAACTACAAGCTGGCTGTTTTCTTTCACTCATGGCATACAGCACATAGAAGTAATATTTGCCTTTCTTGGTGACGGTGTTATTGACATTTTTCTATCTTTGGAATTTTCTATGCTCTTCAAGTTTTTGGTTTTTTTTTTTTATAATGAGCATCATTATTACCTGAAAACAAACAATGATAGATGTGATAGCCTTCCAGATAGTGTTGATTTTTCCCAAGAGGTCGCTACTCTTAGGTTTCCCTTTGCTCACAGACTACATAATAATAGATTTTGGCAATATCAGTTGTGGTTGAAAATTTTTCAGTGAATCATACACATCAGTCTTAAGAACAGAAATGGGGACTAGAGAGATGGCTCACTGGTTAAGAATGTACACTGCTCTTGCAGAGGACTTGAGTTCAGCTCACATCAGATGGCTCACCTGTAACTCCAGCTCCTGAAGATATAATGCCCTCTTCTGGACTCTGTGGGTAATATATTCATATGACACATATACACATAATTAAAATAAATCTTTTAGACTGGGCATGGTGGTTCACACCTTGATAACAGGACTCAGGAAGAGGCAAAGGCACAAAGATCTTTGTGAATTTGAGGCCGGTCTGCTCTAAATAGCTACTTTCAGGTCAGTCAGGGTTACACAGTCTCAAAAATATTTTAAAAAAATTTTTAACATTAAAAAAAACAGAAATATGCAAGAGTTCTCAAAAGCAGTGTATATTTTTGTGATCCTGCTGAATGTTGATGAAAGAAAAAATAGCCTTCGATTTAAATGGATTTTTGGTCTCCTAAATCAGCATAGCATATTTCTAAAAAGTTTACCAAAATAAGTAATCACTTAGGAAAACCAGTCAATCAGAAGATAATTCCACACTCCAGAAAAAAAGCAAATGACAGGGTTGGAAAGATGATTCAGTGGATAAGAGTCCTTGCTTCACAAGGATGAGGATCTTGGGGGTGGAGAGATGGCCCAGCGATTAAGAGCAATGGCTGCTCTTGCAGAGAATCTGGGTTTGGTTCCCAGCACCCACATGACTGCTAGCAATCTGTAACTCCAGTTCCAGAGCACCTAATGCCTTCTTATGAATTCCAAAGGCATTGCATGACATGGGTACACTTACACACAAGCAGGCAGTATACTCCTACACATAAAATAAAATAACAACCATGAGGACCTGAGTCCAGATCTCTAGCACTTATGTAAAAAGTAGATGTGGCTATGTATGCCTATAGTCCAGCATTGGGGGAGAAGAGGACAGAAGAATCACTAAGGTTGGCTGGCCACAAGTATACACAAAAACATAGGCAAGCTCTAGGTTCAGTGAGAGACTCTATGTCAAGGGAATAAGGTGAACAGCAATAAAGGAGGACACCTGATATCTTTTCGCCTCCACGCACAGAGCACTAGCACCTGCACACACACACACACACACACTCATGTAATTCCCATATGTTCATACACATGTACACCGTGTGTCTGTGCATGCATACACTCACATAAAGAAGTACGTGATATGAAATTGACCAAAAGCAAAACAAGTTGGGAGGTGCTGTTCAGGCTACTGGGGGAGAAATCATCGATGGTATTACCCAGTGGTGAACCTTAAACGCTAAAACACCAAATGGCCAGGCAAGATATGTCCACTAGTGCAATGATGGCATGAAGGTTATGGGGGCAACCAACCACTCACTGATTGAATTCAGGCCTCTTCTGCAGGAGGGAATTCATACCAGCTGTTGTAAACCTGGTCAAAAATCCTTGGCTTGAGACGTCATAGACCCTGGGGAGGTGCCTATTCCTGTTGTTCTGCTAAAAGGACATGTTGTCAAACTCCCTTTTAAATATTTATGATTATAGTATTATGAGTGCTGGCTGTCATTCTTAGCAAGATAAGCTTTTTTTTCTGCAGTGGGCAGCAGTTAACTAAGTGATTTGTAGGTGGTCAAAGTGCTGAAAATAAGTGACTGTTGAGTACTCAGGCCTGAATGGGACGTCAATATCAACACCCCTCTACACAAGCCTTAGGGAATATGGGGGAAGATGAGGCAGAAGGAATGTAAGAGCCAGAGGGTGGGAAGGAGCGCAGTGAAATACTGTCTTCTGAACATGACAGTTGCTGCACTCGTGAACCCACCCGCGGTGGTTGTGGTTACCTGCTCAAGGTCTGCACAAGATCAAGCCAAAAAGAGCAGTCAGCATTTCAGCAGGCAGCACTAACTGGAATCACTAGGTTTCAAAAAAATAAATAAATGGAGAGGACACAAAAGTGGGAGGGAGATGTGTTGGGGGTGTTGAGGTGGACAGTAGAAGACGGGAACTAGGGAGTGGACAGTATTAAGACACATTGTGCACAAGTATGAAAAATAAATGAAAAGAGAAAAAAAAGAACAACTTATTCCTACAGCATAAGGAAGAGAAACACCAAACTCAAAACAGAAGGGGGGATCTACAACTGGACATGTTGACCTGTTAATTTATCAGATTGTAACTTCTGATTTTATAAAGAGAAAATTAATAGACATATTTGACCCAGTAAAAGGATCTATTGGCTTATTGATAAAGAAGAAAATTGAAGACTTCAGAAAGATAAACAGAAATGTGCTAGATAGTTTTCATCTAAGGGAAACAAAGAAAAATAAATGTAAGTTGAATTATTGCTACAAAACAGGTTCGAGAAACTAGGACAAGGCTTTTTATTAATTCATCAAGCAGAAAAAATGCTAATGGCAAAGTAGCTACTAAGACTATGCAGGTCATGAAATTCATGCTGAGCCACCGGGCTCTTCTTAAAAGACTTATCTTGCACAAAGCAAAACAGAAACTAAGCATAATGCCACTGCCCGAGATTAACATGTCTAAATTAAAAATGCTACCTACAGAAAAGTCATGTTGAACTGCCACACAAATCAATAGACCAGAGATCTAGGGCAATTGAAAAAGTAAAAAAAAAAAAAAGAGTTAATCTCCCTTAAGGGAGTGACTCTAGATAGGCTGACTAGACTTCAGTGGATGAACTTACACCGAGGACTTCTGGGCACACAAATTTGACTCATGTATGCCTTAGCATATATGACAGAATGCATGAAATCCAGTGGGGGCAGCTATGGGAGCTTGCTAGTGGGGGAGGGTACTAAATATGATTAAGATGTATTATATGAAATGCACAAAAATTCAATAAAATTGTATGTTGAGAAAAAACTATCATTAAAGACCAAAAAAAAAAAAAAAAAAAAAGAGAGAGAGAAATGTTCACAAACTCTTGGGCATTTAAATCACTAATGCCTTATAAGAAAGTAGTTAAAAGGACAGTGCTTAAACTGAACTGGATTCTCAAAGGCAATTAGAGACCTTTGCCTTCTTATTATTTTATATTTTCGAATGTAGCAAAAAATTGAGAATTATACTGTCATATTGCTTGAAAGAAGGAGTTTCTGATTCTTTTTTTTTTTTTTTCCTGGAACTAGCTGTGTAGTCACCTTGAATCAGTCTCTGATTCTTATTTTACCTCTGCCTTCCTCTACAGGGCCTTGTTATGTAGCCCAGGCTGGCTTTGAACTCAGATTCCTCTAGCCTCAGTCTCCTGAGCTGCCAAAATTACAGGTGCATGCTACAGTCTTTTAAATTTATTATTGTTATTATTATTATTATTATTTTAATTCTTCTATTAGAATGTGAGTTCCTTAAAACCGGAGACTATCTTCATTGATCTTTAATCTTCTAGGACTGAACAGTGTCTAAAATAAGGCAGATAAATGTATTTGCTTCCTTCTAGATTAAAAGTCTAGAAAACAAAGGTCATGCAGATCTATAGTTGCCTCATAGCTAACAATTCATAAAACAAATTCATTAGTAAAAATGACTTAAAAAATAGAAGATACTTTCATGGCTTTGTAGTGCACTCAGGAGGCAGAGGCAGGTTGGTCTGATCTACATAGTGAGTTCCAGGGCAGCTGGGGCTATTCAAAAGGACCAAAAAATGAAAAAAAAGTAGATGATACCAACTGGTTATGGTGCCACATACCTATACTCCCAGCTACTTGAAAGGCTGAGGCCAGAGTATTACTTGCGTCCAGGAGTTCAAAACCAATCTGAGCAACATAATTAGATTCCATCTTTTTCTTTTTCTTTTTCTTTTTCTGACAGGGTCTCTCAGTAGCCCCGGCTGGATGCTTGTAGACCAAGCTAGCCTCGATCTCACAGAGATCCACCTGCCTCTGCCTTCCAAGTGCTGGGATTAAAGGTATGCACCCTGCATATTCCATATTTTTTAATATAAAATGGGCATGGTGACACATGCCTTTAATCCCAGCACTCTGGAAACAGAGCCAAATGAATCTCTGTGAGATTCAGGCCAGTCTGGTCTATATAGCATGTTCTAGGCTCACTGGGGCTACAGAGAAGCCCTGTCTCAAAAAAAAAAAATTTTTTTTTTTTAATGGAAAACATCAAAACACAATCAGCTCCAGCCAAGCACTAAAAGGGAGTGGCAAGTTTCTATGAATTTATGAGGTATCCTGGTCTACTATAAAGTGAGACCCTTTCTTTAAAAAAAAAAAAAAGGCAATCAAGACCCTGGGGAGATAGTAAATTGGTAAAGTGCTTGAATAGTACACAAGAAGCCTTGGGTTCAGTCCCCAGCACCATATAAACCAGACATGGTGGTCCATATCTGTAATTCCAACACTTCATCTTCAGCTACATTGCAAATTTCAGGCCAGTGTGGGGATCTAGACCTTGTCTCAATAAATAAATAAATATTCTTAGGCCCTGAGTTTGGAAACCTGGTAGGAATGCAGATCTATAATATAGAGCCAACATCCCCAGTGGGCTGCATCCTTTGTGGGCGGTTGGCAGTGGTTTGGCTTTCCTACACATGGGGGAAACCAGAAGTTTGAGCAGTAGAAGAGGAAGAAGACTCCAGCTCCCTATGCAAATGACAAGTGAATGTTGAGTCTGGGAGACAGTTTTCTGCCCTGAAAAGTTCCTTCTCTGGAAGAGGAGTATGCATTGTGGCATCCTGAAGACACAGGAATCTACTACTATGGGCTGTTAAGAAAAAAAAAAAAAAAAAAGGAAGGAGGAGGAAGAAGAAAAAAAATGCCCCCCTCAATAAAAGTAACTCATCAGACAGACAAATGGGACAATATTGTATGCAGACAATGTCAAGAAATGAAAGAGAATGTCCTCAATATCATTAAGCCAATTTAAAATATGACCTGGAAATTCTCAGTTTCAGAATCTTAGAACAAAAATCTGGAGTCTCTGTCTTTTTCTCCCTCAAACTATCCTTTGCAGTATCTTAAGAAGTTATTGTTGGGGCTGAAGAGATGGTTCAACAGTTAAGAGCACTGGGTGTTCTTGCAGAGGACCCAGGTTCAATTCCCAGCACCCACATGGCAGCTAACAACCATCTGGGATCCAACACCTCCTTCCGACCTCCTCAGGCATTACACAACAAGGGTGCACTTACACACACCCAGACAATACACTCATACACATAAGATAAAAATAATAAATATTTTTTGAAAAGAAGTTATTGTTCTAAAGTGTAAATGCGCCCCCATTACTTCCATATTTGAAGCGTTGCTCAGGCCTGGCAAGACGGCACAGTGGGTAAAAAGTGCTTGCTGCCGAGTTTCCACACATGTAAGGAGAAGATCGGCTTCCAAAAGTAATACTCTGACCTCCACAGGCACAGGAGCCAGGCCCACACACATAACTGAATCCCCAAAACTAGGAGGAAGCAAACCTCCTTAACATAAGACGTGCAAATCCCTTCACAGTTTGGTACCAATATAACTCCTTTCTAATCATCTTGCTACTCTTTCACTGCATGTTTAATACTCTAGCCATACACCTATCCAGTACTCCCTAACATACTGAGCGCCTTCAGGTCTGCTTTGGCAGAAACTCCCTACCCAGAATGTTCCCCTGCCTTGCCTTCTCTCTCTCTCTCTCTCTCTCTCTCTCTCTCTGAGGATCCAACCTAGGACAACCACTATATCACTGAATTACATACCAGACCCCTTTTCGTGTTTCCTGCATAGTAACTATGCAACGTATTAAATATAAGCTAAATGTTACTACCACCATGACCCTTATCCAGATTCCACAAAAGTCAGTCAATACTTGATATGTACCTGCATTTTATTGTTGTTGGGTTTTGTTGTTGTTTGTTTTTTTGCTTTTTTTCTGAGATAGGGTCTCACTACGTAGCCCTGGCTAACCTGGAACTCAGTATGTAGACCAGCCTGGCCTTGAACTTCCAGAGATCTGCTTGCCTTTGTACAGGGATTAAAAGTATATACACTACTAAGTCTGGCCCATACACCTGCATTTTACTGTTTATTGTCTGCTACAATGGTGTCTCTCCTTGTAGACTGAGTTAAGACCAATAAACATGTTTTATTTGCTGTTATAAATTGTCCCCTGCCTAGAAAGATGGGTAAAATATTTATTGGAAGTCAGGGTGAAAACTTGAAATTAGTAAATGTAAGACAATTCCTTAACTGAAAAATTGTGTTTTATTAGCATAAGACAAATGTTTAAAAAAATAATTTATTGGAGCTGGAGAGATGACTCAGTGGTTCAGAGCACTGGCTACTTTTGCAGAAGCCCTGGGTTCAAATCCCAGCACCCACATGGCAGCTAACAACTGACCATAACTCAATTTCGAAGTGATCCAATGACCTCTTCTGGCCTCCAAGGGCACTGCATGACATGGATGAACTTAGATATATTCAGGCATAACACCCATACAAACAAACAAATATTTTTAAAAGTTATTAGGGCCGGGTGTGGTGGTACATGCCTTTAATTCCAGCACCCAGGAGGTAGAGACAGCAGATCTCTGTGAGTTCAAATCCAGCCTCGTTTACATAGTGAGTTCCAGAACAGCCAGGGCTACATAGTAAGGTCCTGGGTACAGTGGTACATGTGTGTAATTCCAGCTACTCAGAAGGCTAAGGAAAGAGGACAGTGAATTTGAGGCTAACATAGACAACATAAGGAAGCTTTATCTGAAAAATAACCAACAACATAAATATACACATTATATATATATATATATATATATATATATATATAATATGTATATTATATATGTATATTGTATGGGGTTATAGCTCAATAGTAGAGAACTTGCTTAGTTAGCATGATTAAGACTCTGGGTTCTATCTTCAGACCCCCCCTACACACATACATATTGAGACAGAGAAAGAAATAGACATATAGAGAGAGACAGAGATTGACAGAGAGACACACATGGTGGTACATGCCTGTAATCCCAACACTTTTGAGGTGGAAGCAGGAAGATCAGGAGTTCAAGGTCATCTCTGCTGTCATGGTGAGTCCAAGGTCAGTATGAGCTACAGGAGATCCTGTCTCAGAAAAACAAACACAAACATATATGTATACAAATATATTGTTTTACATGTTTGGTGTACTTAAGGAATTTATCAGAAAGGATGAATATTTACATAGCTTCAAAACTGTTTTAGATAAGTCCATGAATGACTAGCCCAACTAACCTTCAAGAGAAACTGGAATTATATGTTATGGTCCTATAGTTTTCAGGGGGACAGTGAAGGGCAATTCTGTTTCCTAATACATGCCCGTTATCAGAACATAAATCTAGAGACTAGAGAGAATTTAAATTTTGTCATGACTTTTCAAGTCTTTTGATCTTGTGGGAAAATTTTCTTAAGAATGTTTAAGTTAGTCTATTAAGGTTTTTCCTAGGAGGAGGCTGGAGAGGTGGCTCAGTGGTTAGAAGCACTGGCTGCTCTTACAGAGGACCTAAGATCAGGTCCCAGCACCGACATGGTGGTTAACAATCAGCAGTAACACTACTTCCAAGGAATCCAATGTCCTCTTCTGGCCTCCGAGGGTACTCCATGTACATGGTGCATTTACATGCATGCAGAAAAAACATACATACACAAAAATATAAATTAAAAAATTAAAAATATTTTATTTGTTTATTATTATTTTGTGTGTATGAGTATATTGCCAGTATGTAAGTGTACCCATGTAGTGCAATGCCCATGGAAGTCAGAAGAGGGCACCAGATTCCCCTAGAACTGGCGTTATTGATGGTTGTTAGCCACCATCTGGGTGCTGGGATTTGAACCCAGGTCCTCTTGTAAGAGCAGCCAGTGCTTGTAACTGCTGAGTCATCTCTCTAGTCCCTAAAAAAATTTTTTTAAGCGCTGGCTGCACTTACAAAGGTCCAGGGTTCAGTTCCCAGCACCCACATAGTGCTAACATCTTCCTCTAGCTTCAATGGGTGTTGTATGCATGTGGTACTCCTACACACATGCAGGCAAAACACTCATATGCATAAAATAAATTTTACAAAAAAGATTTTTCCTAGGAGAGTAAAATTTTAGATCAGAAAACCTATTGTTAACCCAGCACCTAGCTCATCTCTTTCCCTGGAAAAGTACCCTGACTACGTAGAATCAGGAGCATAAAAAAATACAAAGGTAGCTGAACATGGTGGTTATATGCCTATAACCCCAGCATTTGATCATAAGTTCTAGGCTAGTCTGGGTTATATAGCAAGACTCTATCTCAACCTCCCCCTAGAAAAAAGTAAAAAAGTGAATTTTTAAAAGTGAGAATAATCCCTTTTTGTACATTGCAAGAACTCAGTAAACATTCATTATACATTATATATTATATATAATTTATAATTATATATTTATATATAGTAGATATATATATATTTATATATTATATATGGGACATTTAATTCAGAAATAATTTTTAGCAATAGTTGGTTAGGATCTGCGCGTTGGCTTTCCCTAACCATTCTATGTTCTTCTAGCCACACAAGACTATTGATCATTATTTGAACATGGCAGCGACTTTGATTCACTGTGGCTTTGTTTATGACATATGGAATGTGTCTCTTCTTTTTTTTTCTTTCTTTACACAGAACCCCCCCCCCCACATTCACTGTCCAGCCACCTCAAATGTAAGGGTGCTCTATTCTCTGTTTTCATTTTTGCTGCTTTGTGTACATTGACCACACTTTGCAAGTTTTCCTCTCCATCAGGCTTGGAGCTTCTGAAAGTCAGAAACCCTGTCCTATTCATCTCTGCACTTTCCTATCATTGGCAGACTGTCTGGTTTTCATTCATTTAACAAGAATATGTTGAGCCATATGTGGTAGGCACAATTTTAAGATCCTACACCCTTGAAGCTTATTATTTAGTGGTTTGGAAGGAGATAATAAACCTAAAACAACAAACATTTCGAAGAATGCTAAGTGCTACAGAGAAAAGCAAGGTTATAGGCAATGGTGAGTCCAAGACAACATCATGATGGTGTCACGAGGCATCTTTGAGTTTGTGATGCTAAAGCCAGCCAGACGAAGTGTGTAGGGAAACAGCATTCAAAATAGAAGACACAGCACAGCACGTGCATGCTTTGTAAGTCAGCAATGAAAACATGCTTTGAGGCTCCTAAAGAACACTATCATGGCTGGAACAACTGAGTGGGGGAAAAGTGATAGAAGCATTCAGAGGTCAGATGATGGAGAACCTTGAAGGGTATGTGAGAAGAAAGGATTTTAGGATACAACATGATCTGACTTGGCTTTTTAAAAGTATTTTATTGGGCTGGAGAGATGGCTCAGTGATTAAGAGTACTGGCAGAAGACCCAGGTTCAACTCCTAGCATCTAGCATGGTGACTAACCACCATCTATAACTCCAGTTCCAGAGGATCCTTCTTCTGTCCTCCATGGGCACTGCATGACACAGGCGCACTTATATACATGCAGGCATAACATGCATATACATAAAATAAAATTAACACATTTATTATTACTTTTATTTTATGTGTATGACTGTTTTGTCTGCACGCATGTATGTACCATGTGCATGCAGTGCTCACGGAGGCCAGAAGAGGGCATCAGAACTCCTAGAATTAGAGATCTAGAATTGTAAACCACTATGTGGGTGCTGGGAACCAAACCCAGGTCCTCTGCAAAAGCAACAATTGCTCTTAACCAGTGAGCCATTTCTCTAGCCCCCTGATTTATCTTTTTATACATCACTCTGGTTGCTACTTAGAGAAGAAATCACAAAGGAGCAAGTGTGGAAACAGACCATTTACATGGATGCTTGATTAGTGTTTGCTATTAAATAAGTACTTGCTTCTCAATCTATCCACCACTCTAAATTTATCTTTACTGCTACAATAAGCAAGTTACTTGCTCCAAAAGCTCTACTTATCTATGTCAAGTATATGATTGTTAAGTTTAAGGGAGATAAAAATGTTCTGGAAAGCCCTACCTTTCAGGGTGTGGCCCAAGTTAGGCCAGGGCACAAAATCAGTCACATGCCTCAGATCCTGGTTCAAGTTCCCACTGCTGAGCTAGAACATAAAAATAAATAAATAAATAAATGTTGACTTTAGAAATGGTTCCAGAAAGCACAGAAGCTGAAGATAGATATCACTAGATATGGTAATTCCAGCACTCTTGAGAGGTAGAGACAGGAGGATCAGGAGGTGAAATTCATCCTTAGTTGTATAGTGGATTCAAAGCTGGTGGGGGTTACATGGGAACCTGTGCCAACAAACGAAAACCAAAAGAGGAGTAGGAGATGGACCAGTAGAAGAAAAGCAAACAGAAATGCTATTGCCTGAAGAGTCCACTGTTTCTAATCTTAATAGTTGCCCCGCCATCTAGATAAAAGGACAACTATTGCTAAATGTTAGTGATACTTTCCCCTAGATGCTGTGACCGCCTTTCTCACCCTGGGCTTTTACACATATTGTTTCTTCTGCCTGAGAAGCCCATCTCTTAGCCTAATGACACTTCCTTTTCCTTTTTCTTTTTGGTGCTGTGGATCTAACCCAGTGCTTCATGTGCACTAGGCCAGTTCTCTAGCCCTGAGCTATTATACCTAACTTGTCGGGTGACACTTAAGTGTCAATACTTCTAATTAAACTTCTAAACCTAAATCAAGTCTCCCCTTTCATAGGTCCCTGTGCACTCTGTAAACCTCTATTATTTGAAACTTTCCTTGCATTTTATGAAGTCATTTTTTTATCGCCCTTGCAATTTTGCAGCCCCTTACAACCATCACAAGTTCCAGGAACCCCCAATATATCTGATTACCACTGACTTCACAGTGCCTGGCTTAAAACACCCTTTGAATACTGGAAATAGGCCTCCTTAAGGCAGATAATCACGAGAACAACACCTTATAGTACCTTTAGTCAAATCTCTCTTGTTTCCCCTTGTCACTATTTTTTCTTTTCTTTTTCTGTTTTTTTCTTGAGATAGAATCTTACAGTGTAAAACAGACTGGCCTGGCCTAGAAACTGACTAGGTAAATTAGATCAGCCTTGAACTTGCTGCAATCCTCTTGCTTCAGTTTCCCAAGTGCTGAGATTACAGGTATAAACCACCACACCCAGCTCCCTTGTAAAACTTTTTAAGAACTCTTGCCCTCCACTTGCATTGCTTTCAACAAGAAAGTGAGTCTGCCGAGATTATGAGGATTCATCACTTACATCTTTTAAAGCAGTTTCTCAAACTCAGCACTATTTACTGGCTGGGCAGAGTAATTCTTTGTTGTCGGGGGATGCCTTGTTCATTATATGATGATCAGCAGCAAACTTGGTCTCTACCCACTAGAGGCCAATAGCACCCACTCTCCAGGTATTGCTCCATGCCAGCAAAGTCACTTCTGGCTGACTCTCTGAAAATGTGAAGCTTTGGACCTTTTTCGCTTTTTGAAGAATTATACTTAGAAATTGGGTTGCTGAGCGATGATTGGGTTACAAGAGAATTCTACCAGCCCAGCTGGATGAAAATTATGCCCACTTTATCTTGTTTCCGTAGCACTCCCTGTGTTTTCTTTGAAAAGGCCATTAGTGATGGTCTGATGCAAGGCGATATTGTGATCTTGGAAATTGAGCTCCCTGGACTGTCCTAGAAGGATGAAGGAAAGGAGGCAGTGTTTCTGAGGAAACCCACGCCTCCGGGACCCCTCGGGAATTGGCATTCCCCTACAACTTTTCTAGGGGCATGTCCTACAGGACAATAAAAGGGAGACAAACAGCCCATTCTGGCATGCTTTTCAGGATCTCTCACTCCAAACAAGAAAGTCTGAGAGGCCTGGTAAAAATAAATATGGCTTAGTCCTTCTGGCATAAGAAGAGTTTCTGACAGCCAAGACTTAACTCACCCTAGGGGGTGGTGACCCAGGCAGGGACTATGCACGAAGTTAGTTTCTACCCATTGATATTCCCAGTGACTCACAGCAGCCAAGGATGGCTCTGCACACCAGAACTGTGCTGATCTATGGTAACGAAGACCTTGGGCTGCACACTGAAAAATGCGGTCTCGCTGAGTCAGAGCAGGACAGCCAGCCTCCCCCTTCCTTTCCAATCCCAGAAAAACAACACAAATCATTATCCTGGAAAGGGACCTGTCCTTTGCATACAGAGTGGAAACTGTTCTAAATTCTTAATCCCCTGACATTGAAAGTATGGGGACCGCCTGTCCTGGATTTGGGGGGACAAATGTATTCATTATAGCACATGTCCCTAGTTTTCATTTGGAACAAAGTATGTTCTCCAGAATCACAGGGTCTTTCTCAACAGGTTTGAAAAGGCAGTCTTCATAAGCAACACGCATCAAAACTCTGAGGCTAACCAAGGATTGTATTAGAAAGGGAAGGGCTGAGGAATCAGCCTTCACTTTTCACCTACTTTTCCTTGGCCATCAGGCTAAACTGACCAATGGATGGTCAGTAACCCGAACAGGTCCACAGGATTGTCTTTCCCAAACTCTAAAATCATGCACCCTCATCTGACTCTACTGCCCCCTTCAGTCTCCACGAAGAATTACACACCTAGAAAATATGGTATTAGTTACCATGGTGATGCTTGTTCAACCACATTGCATCTGGGCAAAAATTTCAGGCAAAACAAAACAACCCCTCACCACCAAACAGCATAAAATATCAAGAAAGAGTTAATATCATATTTCCTGTTATTGTACCTTTCACAAAATATGGTTAATGTTAGCTTTTGTCAAAAATGGCAATTTAAAGCAAAAGCCTTGAGAAATGGAAGGCAAGCAGGATGAATACTAGCTTATCCATTTGGAGAAATCACCTAATATCCACTTTGCACTATACCAAATAACTTTCCCCTCAGATAACTCTGGGCATTTGGGTATTTCTGACTCCGTTTACTGATGAGAAGAAAGTGATTTACTGAAATCCACAGATGAAAACCCCAGAAAGTGTTGGCATATCATCATGGAGGGGAAAGTGATACCTCAGGCCGTTGGAAAGTTGAAGACTTGGGCAAAAATAACAAAACAAGAGCCAACCTAGAAACCTGTAAGTCAGCAAAATTAACACATATTACTATTATGCACTGGGGAGGGGGATAGGCCACAAAGTTAATACAGACAGTAGTTTGCAATTCTATGTAGTATCCAAAAGTTGAATATCACTAGAAGCCCTACAAACGGAAGCTGGAAGGAGGCGGAGGCCTTGGGGGAGTGTAACTAAAAATATGGATTTATTTCCTTGCCCCCTCCCTTCCTTGTCAAGGTCAGAAAGTCAAAGATGGTGAAGGGCCTAACAAACGCTGATTTACAGACAGTGAGCAGGAACTAAGTCTGTCTGGGCCAAATCTGACTGTCTGAACTGGGGCGACAGGACCCAGACAACCACCTCAGGAAATGAGTAAATGTAAAAGGGAGGTCTCCGAATTATTTAGCCCTAGAACAACACGGCCTAGACTAGGGGAGGGGTGGGGATGCATGAAGAAAAATCTCAGAAAAGGAATTTTGACCGAGAGAATGCTAGTTAAGACACAGCACTGCAGCCCTCCTGACGTTCCTTGTTTGGTGTCAATAAAGGCCGAAAGGATTATACATTAGCAAGCCTTGCATATTTTTGAGATATTACAATAAAGGCTGAAGTTTAGGCCTGTAGGAGGGCCGGGGTCACGCCCAGGCGACTTGGGTCACCACGGGTGCTCCTGCCGGGGATAGAGCTAGAATGAACACTGGCTGAGAACTCCCCACTTGGATAATTTTCTTTTTAAGTAGAGGACATCTGAGTAGCAGTATGAGGACAGAGAAAGGGCTCCCTCCCAGAAGGCTATGAACGTTGGGGCGGCCGGAGCGGGAACCCGGGCCGGTGCAAGCGACTCGGGCGGGTGGGGTCCCCGGGACCGGGGGGCGAGGGCAGAGGGCGGGAAGGGGCCGGGCTAGCGCGGGGGGCGGGACCAGGCGCGGTGGCGCTGGCGGGGGCTGAGGCGCGGGGGGCGGGGCGGCCGGGCTCGGGACACCCCCTCCCGGTCCCCTGGCGGGGCGGCTTCGGCTCTGGCAGCACTGGAGGCGGCAGCGGCCCGGAGGGCGACTTGCAGGGCGCGCGGGCCGCGGTGGACCCGGGAAGCTCTCCGACCCCGGGGGGACCCTGCGCCGATTCCCTCCGCCGCGGTGTCCCGCGGGAGCCGGCGGGACCCCCGGGCCGGCAGGGAGCGCCGGCGGCGGCCGCGGCAGCATGAGGCGGCGGTGGGACGCGCTGCTGCTTGGCGCCCTGCTCTGCGCACACGGTAAGCGGCGTCGCCGCGCCCGCGCCGCCCGGCCCAGCGGGAAAGTTTGTCCCCGGGTCTGGCCGCTGCGGAACTCGCCTCCCGGGAGCCGGACGGCGCAGGCTGGGGCCTGAGATCCCCCCTTGAACTCACTCCCACAGTAACCCTGAAATAGCGTGCCGGGGAGGGCACTCGGAGCTCCCCCGGCTCCTGGAGCGCGAGAGGGGGCGGTGGTGGAGGGACTCTCCCGGGCTCTGGTCTGGGCCGGGTGGGATTCGACCTGAGACGTTCTCTGGGCATCCATCGGCGCTCTTTAAAGAGCTCGGGGGCTCGCTTCTCTTTCAGGTTAAGACGGGCTTTCTGTGTCCTTGGGGCGTGCGAATGAATTGTGCAAAGAAAGGGAAGCGGGAAGGATGGTCGCTAAACCTATAAATTGTAAATAGTCCTCCTTCCAGGGTCTTGGGGTTCTCGGGTGGGTTGCGGAGAGGGGCCCGGCGGAATGTGTTACGTGAGCACCGGGGATTCCTGGACTTGAGGAACAATTCATCGGACTCTAGACCCGACTCTCATCGAGGGGTCTTGGGGGCATGTTAACTTGCAGCATCTCCCCTAAGTGGTGTTTTGGGTTCCCTCTCAAGACTGCGGCCAATCAGCTTCCTGCCCCGGATCCTCCCCAAGGGAGGGGTGGGGAACCGAGATGGAAAAGGGGTTGGGGAGGAACTTTGGGAAGAAACTGCTGGAAGGCTCGCGCAGAGCGGCCCTGGCTGGGGTAGGGGCAGGGGGCGCGTTGTTACTGAACTTTCCAAGACAGCCTCCAGGCCCGCTCGGTGAGGCCTTGGCCTCGGGGGAGCTGGGCGGATGGCAGCGGGACTGATACTTCATCTGCTCCTTATTAATAACGTGTTCGGTGCCCGGACGCAACTGTTGTGTCTACTTAGGACTCCAGTGGAATCTGCTTCTCTGAAGCCGCCCGGGAATACGGGTGCACCCTGTGATCTAGCAGCTGCAAGTTTGTGCCCAAAGATCAAAGATCGATCTTGGAACTCCAGCCGTATTCACCCGCGGGCTTTTCCACGTGGGGGAGGTCGGGTTCTTCCGATTCTCGGCGCAGCCGGATGAGGGGGTGGCGTTCAGCATGGAGGGGTCTGCAGACCCTGGCAGTGCACCGGTCTTTCTTTCATTCGTGTGGAAAGTGCAGATTTCAGAACTTGCCTGGCAGGGGGGTGTGGAGCTGTCTGGGAGCTTGCTTTAAAGCTCCTTTTAGCTCTCGAAACCAAAACAGACTTCTGGTGTCTGTTATTAAAACTACGCGTGGGTTTTCAATGGCTTTTTCCGTGTGGTGTCTAGCGCCCGCTTGAGCTCTTTCTCTCCGAGGAGTGGTAGCCTGGCCGACTCACGTTCCTCTTAGCTCGGTGCTCTCCCCCTCTCTCCTCGAAGGTTATTTGTAGCCTCTTCGGCGTGTCGGGACAGCAGCCCTACTGGGGTAGGAATGTAACTGTTCTTCCCACCACATGGGCCCCTTAAAGGGACAGCTATGCTTTTGGGGGAGTTTCCCCCTTCGGGCTGCGAGAGAAGGGATGGAACTTTCCTCTTGGCCCCCTGGAGGAAGTTTTGAAAAAGATCAAGGGAAATAACTAGGCACTAGGAAAAAAAGGGGGAGGGGGGAGGCTAAAACGGATACCAACAAAGCCAAAGAGGAGATTGTCGCCTTCTGCCCCAGGGAAGGGGAGCTGCTGGAAGGTTCCGGGCTTCGACTGGCCAAGAGGAATTCACTTCTCCGGAGCTGCTGTCAAAACTGCATACATTATATCCGGATAGAGCATAGGGGTGAGAAAGGGGGCAGAGAGTTGAATTATGGATATATAATGCTTCACAGAAAAAGCATGAGAGGTTCTTGGTGACCCATTTGGGTTACTTCTTAAAGGAAAAGGTTTAATGGAGATTTCTAAGCCTGGAGACTTTCTGTGCACGCAGGATAGGCAGAGGTAGTTAGATCTGCCCTTTGCAGCGTCTGATATTGAGCCATCCTTGGCCACCTAGAAGGGGGACAGGTTAACAGTGAGACCTAGCAGTTGCAGAGCCTGCAAACCGCCACACCCCTCCTCCCCCGCCCCCAACTCCACTGGGATCCCTGCCGCTAAATCCAGGGGCTCAGGGAGAGGTAGTTCTCTGAAGCATAGCTGAACATTAATTACACAGACCTAACCTCAGTTAGGAGTAATCAAAATAGCAGACTAAGATGTTTATTTAGATTCTATTAGTCCTCAGAGTTTTCCCCAGCCTCCAGGATTGGTGTAGCCTATATAACACTTTACCCTTTAAACAGAGAGAAAGCTAGGCATAGTGGCTCATGCCTGTAATTCTAGCACTTGGGAGGTTGAGGCAGGAGGATTGCAGCAAGACTGAGGTTAACCAGGCCTACATAGTGAGTATGAGGCCAAAAGCCTGTCACACGGCCCAGGCCTGCGATTCCCAGCTCTTGGGAGGCTGAGGCAGAAGGGTTAAGAGTTCAGCTACCTAGTGAGTACAAGGCTAGCCTGGGCTACATGAAGCTGTCACAGAAAACAAAACTAACAAAGTGCTCCTGTTTTTAATTTTGTTTTAAGAATTTGGAAAGAAACTTAATGGCTGGCAACAGCCATTGGTCTTTTCATCCCGAGATTATAACTGACATATTCAGGAATTATCTGGAGAATTCTTCCAGATAATTGAAATTCTGTCCAGGAAGGGTTAGGTAGATAAAAAGTTATTTCTGAGAATGAGTGCAAAATGGTTGGGCCTGCGATTGGTCTTCTTTCCATCTGGCTGTTGTCATGGTTGCCATGGAGCTTGAATGACCTTGACCTTGATCTCTTGGACTTGTGCAAGATGCTTGGCTTGTCACTGATTTTGGATTTCCTCTTCTGTTCCCTGTTGACTATCAGATAACATCTTTGGGACTGGCATATGGTATTAAGAATAACAGGTGCAAAGAAACCAAGTCTGGCCATGTCTGACACAGAGCACACTGGACATGCTCATCGTTTGGGCCAGCAAAGAGCACAGACTGTCACACAGGACATGGTGTTTTGTAGCTTTTTGCTCATGCTTTCTACAGATTAACTGTAGTCCTGGCCCAAAGAGAAGGAAAATGGGAGAAATTGTTTATGTTGCTGCTTTTTTGAATATTTTATTTAGTATTATTTTATTTTATGTGTATGAGTGTATTGCTAGCATGTGTGTAAGTGCACCCTTGTCATACAATACCCATGGAGGTTAGAAGAGTGAATCGGTCCCTTCTGGAACTAGTTATGAACGGTTGCTAGCCGCCATGTGAGTCAAACCCTGGTCCTTTATAAAAGTAGTCAGTGCTCTTAAATTCTAAGCCATTTCTCCAACCCATGTTGCTGCTTCTTTAAAGAAAGAACAATAGCAGAGGCTGGAAAGATGACTTAGTGTCCAAGAGCACTGCTCCTCTTGCAGAGGACCCAGGTTTGGTTCCCAGCACCTTCTTCTGGCCTCTGTGGGCACCAGGTCTGTACATGGTACACATCCATGCATATGGGCAAACACTCATACATATAAAATAAAAATATATCTTTTTAAAAGAGTGGACCAATACTAGGAGGTTCTTGAATGAGAATAATTTCAGAGATTAAGAATGCAATCTTTGTCTTTCTTATTATTGGGTATATCTCAAATTATAGGAAAGTTCTATGTCTTTGATAGGCTAGGTCGGTGTGCCTGTTCCTAGCCACCATCTCTGCATTCTTTGGTGTAGCTTAGTCACGTTTTGTCACAGTTGCCTGGACATGGGACATGTGGGTCCCAGGCTATGTTTGGTTGGTCATCTCATCTTCAACAGTGGATATCTTTCTCTTAGTTTCGTGGGATTCAGTGTCCTAGGAAAGACTAGGTGCTGAGATTTAGTTGGCAGAGCCTGAGTTTGGCCCTAAAAATAGCACTAGTGACTGACTGCCTGTGCTTGCTGCTGTCCCTCCAGCTTAGAGTTGGTGGGGTCAGGCTCTTTCTCCCCCAGCACACTCTGGAGCACTGCTCAAGCTGAGCGATTGCACACAGGCATTTGTTCATCCATTCAGCAAACATGTGCTTGTCAAGCTCTAATCTAATCACTGCATACCTAGCTCAGTGTTTGAGAAAGCACAGACCGACTTGGGTTTGACTCCTGGCTTTGACACTTCTTGGAGACCTGGTGCAAAAACATTGACTGTTCCTGCAAATGAAGATGGGGGCTGGGAGGAAGTAGTAATAAATTTCCACCTGTGAACATTTTCATGCAGTGAAAATTAAATGAGATGATAGTATGTTTAAACTATTCAGCACAAAGCCTGACAACTGCTGTGTAACCACAGGCCTGGATAAATGTCAATTCTTTGTTACTCAGATTGCCTAAATGGATTGAAGATGGCTCTGGACTTTGGAATAAATTACATTGCAGTGTCATATGCTAAAGGAGGCTTGCTTCTTTATTCATTTCAGCATTCCCCCGCCCTTTTTCCCTCTGAAACATCTTATCCTTTCTTTCCCCTCTCTTGAAAACCTACTGAAACCTAAGCATAGTTCCCGTCTGTCTACATTTCCGGAAAAGAGTTGTATTAAGCTATTAAAGGGAGGCTAGGGGAGCCTGCTCTGCCTGAGTGCTCCCGAGAGAGGCGCTTCCTTGTTGAGGGGTCAGGGGTGAGCCCCACAACTTCTCACCCTAAGATTGCTGTGACCCGGGGGTGAGAGGGTTGGCTGAGGTCTCTTGTAGCTGGAACAGTTTAGAATTCCAAAGTGTCCCTCCCACTGGCCTGAGGAGGGAGTCAGGCCCCAGAACTCATAAGGTAGTAATTGCCCCAATTTGGGGGCTGGGCTGTTGAGAGTCTCCTTCCTTCACAACCACAGTCTTCAATCAGGAGCCCTGTCAGTGTGCAGGGATAATTGATGTGGGTCTCCAGCCCCAGACTCACCCCCAGTCCCCATCGCCTCCACCCCAAAGTTTGACCCCTGTTGTCTCTTTGTTTCGTCCTTTTAAGTTGGTGCCAGTGTTGTGATGTTTCTGGGAGCTGCGGAAAGTTGACCGTAACCCAGAGCAGCCGCTAAGAAGAGCCGATTCTCCGGTTTCTGGGAGATCTCTTACTGAGTTGGTTTTCTGTTCAGTGTGTCTTTGATTTAGCAAGAAGCAAACATCCCAGGTGCCCCTGGGCATCTCTTCCGCCCATCCAAGCAGACTTCATTCTTTCAGTGCACGTAGGCTTTCCATCTGTGCTCCACAGATGAGTGGATTGATTGTCAGTTCTCTCGGATGCCCTGCTACCCCACGTTAAGCAGGAGCTCCTCCGTCTTTCAGGTGAGAATGAGGAGGGAGGGGCGCGGCCTGAGACCCAGCTGGGGAAAGCCTGGCTGGGACTTGGAGCAAGCCCTGACTTGGCCTATGGGAGCTCCCCTACACCTCTGTTCAGAGCTAGGGATCAGAGCTTGGAGCCAAGCCGGAAACAAAAGACTGGGAGCAAACCTCCCATCTGGCTGGGAGGCTGCGACACAAAGGTGCTGCTGCATAATTTATCACCGGAGGTTTTCTGCAGCCGGGAAGCTCCTGGCTCCTGGCAGTGTCTTTGGGGGGAGGAGAAGGATGCCCCTCCGCTCTGGGTGTGCGGCCTGGCAGGTACAGAAATAGAGTATTTGGAGGGACACCTGATTTGAGCACGTGGGGTAAGGACGCTGCTTCCGAGGTCGTCGGTGTCTCCAGTGAGCACTCCAAGCTCCGCAGCTCCACTTCCTGTCGGGCCTGCGCAGGGAGGAGAGGGGCAGAAGCGGAGGTGGGGGCTGGGTGGGACGGTGGGACGATGGGGTGGGGGGAATATACCAAGCGTTCCCTTCGCGTGGCCCCTGCCTGCGAAACTCTACTGCTACCACCTTGTGGGCATGGATGAGGACGAGAGAAAATCTCTGTAGGGTTAACTACAGCCTTCTGGAAACCAAACGGAGATCGATCCAGGCCTGAGCAAATTAAGAAATGGGAGATTTCTCTTTCTCTTTTTCCCACTCTCCCCACCCCAGGTAGTTTAAGCAAGAAGTTTCTTTCTACCATAGACTCAGAGAGACGGTAAACTGTCTCCCCGTCCCCTCCCCTCGCCTCGAAATTAGAAGTTTCCCCTCTTCTCACCACTTTTGCACTACAAATGGGCATGTGGTCTAAGAAATTCAAATGTACGTTAAGCAGTTCAGTTTTGAGACCTTTGCTGTATTGCTCACACACTGATGAGCATTTAGTGTATACCCTTATCAGGTTGGGACTGTTACCAGTCCTGTCTTACAGATGGAAGACTGAGGCTCAGAGCAGTTTGCTGTCTCATAGCCACTGAATAACTGCATTAGAATTTGAACCCAGAGCCTCAGATGGGAGCCCCACTCTCTAACCCATACTGCCTCTTGGAGCAGAATATTTCAAACTCCAAACAAATACAGATTTGAAAGAGCTACACTTGGATTAATCTCTAATTTTCAGTCATCTTAAAAATATTTCTTGTATATTTATTTGTGGTGCACTTGTGTGTGTCAAGGACAGCTTGACTTAGTGAGTTCTCCCCTTCCACCATATGGGTCCCAGGGATCAAACCCAGGTTGTTAGACTTAGTGGCAAGCACTTTTACTTATTGAGCCATTTTGCCAGCCCTTTAGTTTCAGTCATCTTTGGGAATACAATGCATTTGGCATTGTTTTTCAAGTGCTTTCTGACCAAGAAGGCCTTTAAAAAGTTCCCAGAAAATGTGGTTTGTTGTTCCCTGAAGCCTTGTTTTTTGATACAGGGAAGAGGAAAGCTCTATTGAGCAGTCTTTCAGAGCATGGCAATGTTCAACAATGTTCGAATACTATTGAATGTGTGAAATCTGTTGACAGCTTCTGGGTAGGATAAGTAAAATTCGAAGACCTGTATAAAGATAGCCTGGTATCATAACTACGTTATGTCAAGAGAAGAGGAGACATCCAGGTAAAGGCAGTGGGTAGTAACAACAATGATTATAGCTGCCCATTGTGAGCTTCATAATCTCATTTAAACCTCCTGGCAAAAGTTGGATGGGTGGTGCACACCTGTAAACCTAGTGTTTGGGATGCTGAAACAGGATTGTAAAGCCAACTTGGAATGAACAGCAAGATCTTGTCTCAAAAACATAGAAGTGACAGGTGTGGTGGCTCACCCCTTTAATCCCAGCATGTGGGAGGCAGCGGCAGATAGATCTCTGTGAATTCAAGGCCAGCCTGGTCTAAATAGCAAATTTCAGGAGAGTCAGGGTCACATTGAGACCGTGTCTCAACCCCCCTGCCCCTCCACAAAAAATACCCCTACAAAAGTAGCCCAGGGTGGTGGCTCATGCTGATAATGTCGTACTTCGGGGGTAGAGGCAAAAGATCATGAGTTTGAGGCAAGCCTCAACTATATAGTGAATACAAAGCTAGCCTGGGCTATATGATACCCTGTCTCAAGCAATAAAAAATAAGGGGCTGGGGAAATAACTCAGCAGTTAAGAGCTCTGACTAACCTTGCAGAAGACCCTGGTTCAGTTCTCCTGCACCCACATGGTGACTAACAGCTGTCCTTAACCCCAGTTCCAGGGAATTTAGTACCCTCTTTTGACCTCTAGCATTTCACAAATGTGGTACAGTCACATACATGCAGGGAAAATACTCATACACATACAAGAAAAATAAATCTAAAATAAAATAAACCGCCCAGCAGCCCTAAGACATAGATATTAGTATTATTATTCTCATTTTCTAGAAGAGGAAACAAATTTCCTTCTGAATTGCTCTGAATTTTCTACTTGCCTCCTGGGAATTAGCTGAGGATGAAATAGGCCAAGATGAAGGATTCCATGTGCCCCACATTCCTCCAGAGAGAGGAACCTTCCCACAGGGTTCCCTTCCATTCTTCTTTGTCATTAACCCTGCCGCCAACTTAACCAGTAGAAGTGGCATGTGGCTTGCACGCAGTAGAGGTTTTACATAGCTCTGAGAGACCAGGTCTTCATAATAGAGTGGCTGGGTAAGACAATTTGGGGTGAGTCAAATCAATGATAGCAGGAGCCACCATTTATTTTTTATTTTTGTTGTGCTTGGATTGAACCCAAGGCCTCACATATGCTAGGCAAGTGTTCTCCTACTGAGCTATGCCCCCAAACTTTTTATTTCTGTGCGCCCATCTGTGTGTATGTGTGTGTGTGTGTGTGTATGTATGTGTGTGTGCAGGTGTACTCACCTGTGCATGCTCTTGTGGAGGCCAGAGGTTGACTATGGGTATCTCTTCTGTCACTCCACTTTTTTTTTTTTTTTTTTTTAAAGACAGAGTCTCACTATGTAACCCTGCCTGGCCTGGAACTCACTATAAACTAGACTAGCCTTGAACTCACAGAGATCCACCAGGCATTAAAGATGTGAATCACCACACCTGGCTCTACCTTATTTTTCTGACACAGGATCTCTCTCTGAACCTGGAACTCACCATTTTGACTAGACTAGTTGGCCAGTGAGTCCCCCTAAGATCTTCCTCTGTCCATGTCCTGCCCCTCAGTGCTGGAATTACAGATGCACACCACCATAGCTGGCTTGTATGTGAGTGCTGGGGATCCAAACTTAGATCCTCATGCTTGGGCGGCAAGCAGTTTATCCACTAGGCCATCTCCTATCTCTCTTTTTATTTTTAAGAGACAGGGTCTAGCCTGGCCCTGGCGTCCTGTCTGGATTCAAAGGATCCTCCTGCCTCTTCCCTGAGTAGCTGCATTTTATTTGTTTATTTGTGGACTGGCTATTAAACCCAGAGCCTTGGGTGTGCAAAGTATTCACTCTACTGGTGACCTATATACCTCAGCCCAGATCTATCATTTACTGATACTTAGTATGTGCCAGAACTAGGCTTGATGATGCACACTTGTAATCTCAGGAATGCTGAGGCAGGAGGAATCTCAAGTTCAAGGCCAGTCTAGGCTATACACTGAGACCCTGTCTAAAGACATAAAGTATATAGAAGGCATTATGCCAAGTGTTTGTCAGAAATTAAGTAATTTAATTCTCAGAACATCCACATGAAGGAGTGGTTGTTTTGTTCTGCTTTTCCTGATGAAAACCCAAGATATAAATAGATGAACGGCTCAGGGATGGACCAGTAGGAACCAGGAGGAGCAAGAATTGTAAAGTGGGAAGCTATGCTCCCAGGGTCTTAACATTGTATATTTCTACTTCATAACTTTGGAGGCTGACCACTAAGCATTTATTTTCAATATTTAAGAGTGAAAAGGGAGCTAGAGAGATGGCTTAGTAGTTAAGAGCACTGACAGCTCTTACAGAGAATCTTAGAGGTCTCTAGACTCCAGGTAGATGGAGAGTCTATTGGCTCCATTCCCATCTGACTTCTTGCCGCCACTCCTATCAGTTTTGTCAGTTTTGTCTTGCTACATGCATGTCCCTTGCAGTGTGCTGTTGTGCTGAAATCAGCAGATTTTCGCCCCAGTTTGGGTGTAGTTAGAGATTTTCAAATAGCTTATTCCTATTAATAAGGTTTTATAGCCTCACCATTTCTACAAGTGGACAGGAGAGGAAGGTTTTGACCTTCTACAGAAAAAGCAGGCCTGAAGGATAAGACTCAATAGTAGAGTGTTTGCTTAACATGTTAGAAGCCCTGGACTCATTCCCCATAACTCCAGAAAAGAAAAAAAAACAGGAGGGGCACAGATGTGGTTCAGTTGGTAGAATGCTTGCTAGCATGTATGAAGCCCTGGGATCAATCCCAGTACCTCATAGACCTGGGTATGGTGGTACATACCTGTAATCCCAGCACTTGGGAGATAGAGAGACAAGAGGCTCAGGAGTTCAGAGTTGGTAACAAATCGAGTTTGAGATCAGCCTAGTCTACATCAGACCCTGCTTCAGAAAAAGAAAAGGAAAAGCAAGCTTCACTGATAGGAGTGTCAGTTCCTCCCTTTGCCACTGTCAGCCTGATCCCTTCCACACTGGGGTAGCCTGCACACTCCAGTACATTCACAGACACTCAAGCCTGCTCATCTCTGGTTCAACTAGAAAAGTCTGCTCTGTAGCTGTGTGTTATCACTGTCCATTAGTGTGCCTTCACATGACAGGTGGGGTCCACATGTGGAATGATTCTGAGATCACATGAACTGGATACTGTCTAAGAGCCAGAATGGATTGCCTTCCTAGGTCTCCTACTTACCTCCTACTTAATGAACCCTGGCCCAAACATGTGGCCTTGACTTAGAAAATGGACACTACAGTTCTATCCCTGGGCCCACAAAGTGAAAGGAGAGAACTGACTCTGTAAGTTGTCCTCTGACCTCCGTGTAATATGTACCATGCTTATAAGGGAGGTACCATGTACTGTTTGTGTGCGTGTGCACGCGTGTGCACACACACACACACACAATTGGAGAGATGGATCAGAGGTTAGGAGCACTTGCTGCTTTTCCATAGGACCTGAGTTCAGTTTCCACCACCCACATGGGGTGGCTTACAACTACCTGAAACTCTTAACTCCAGACTATCTGACACCCTCTTCTGGTCTCTGTGGGCACCTGAACATATGCAGCAGGTGCTCATTGATGCTCAAGTACACATAAATAAAAATAAAATCTTTTTGAAAATATAAATGGCCGTGAGATCAAGGCCAACCTTGTCTACATATATGGCCAATAAATAGATATTTTAAGAGGGGAACTGCAGAGTACAATTATTTGTTGTCCAAAGCCATGTTCTTTCCTGCACCAACATCTGAGGCACTGGTTCAAAAAGGCCCAGACTTTCCCCTGTTTTACTGCTTTACCTCAGGACAAAGGAAATTGGTCTGTACCTGATGTGTAGCCAGAACTGACTACTTGAGACCTTAAACACATTGCAGTTTTGCTAATAGATGGAAGAGGGACCCAGAAACTGTCATATCTCTATAACAATGCTACCTGCAAGGGTTGTGGAGAGCACCTAGTGATAAAGCTTATGAAAAGCACTTGGAGATATACTTGAGGACACCTGTTAAGTACCCACTAAATGATGATTGTAGTATACTGAAGTTTTATTGTCCTGACCCTGTGCCAAACAGTTTCCATGAATGTCTTAAAGCAGTCCCAAACCATTTGGGAGAGAGCTGTTCTTGTTCCCAGGACTGGAGAGATGGCTCAGTAGTTAAAAGCACTGGCTACTTTCACAGAGGACCCATGTTTGATTCCCAGCAGCCACATAGCAACTAACAACTATCTGTAGCTCTAGTTCCAAGGGATCTAGTGCCCTCTTCTGACCTCTGTGGGCACTGCATGACATGGGTGTGCTTACCTACATTGCAGGCAATACACTAGTACACATAAAATAAAAGTAATAATGATAATAATAAAGAACTGTTCTTGTTCCCATTTTATATGTGAGCAGACTTGGCTGAAGCTTAGTATTAACATAGTTCTCAAAGTTATAGCTTCTATACTGGTACCATGTTACAGTGGGTCTGGCTGGTACACCAGATGAGTGTTTCTCTTCTCCCCCCTTCAAAAGAAAACATTAGGAAATTGCTACCGTGGCTGGAGGGAGCTGAGATCTAAATAGTAAGATTTTTGTTTAACCTCTCAAGAAAGTGCTATGAATATGTTAACATGGATCCCCAAAGGTGATGATTTGTCAGAAATCATGAACATCCTGTTGAATGATGGAAGGGCTGTTACCCAAGCCCCTGGGGGCCAGGGAAACTGCAGTGTGGCCAGCAAAGCCTTCAAGGAGCATAGCTGACTATCCTGATTCAACGCTTCTTAACCCCAATGCTTCGTCTTGCCACCCGCAGCCATTTGTTTCCTTTCTTCACTCTCCATTATTTTACTCAAAAAGGGTTAAAAGCTGCCTATTATGACCACAGCCAGGGCTTGAGTGAAAAGGCAGAATTCCATTTCTGGGGATCCCAGAGGGGCAGCAGTTGTTTAGAAAAGCCTGCCTTTTGGAGTACAATGTGTCTGCTTCCTGTATGAATGCCCAACTCAAGAGTTTGCCTGCCTGGTGGCTGCCTGACCTTCACTGCAATGCTGAGTTCAGACGTTTCTCTGACATGCAGGAAGCTGTGCATCTTTAGCCACTTGCAACTTACTTGGTGCCCAGCTGATGGAATGCTTTGTTCCTGAAACCTTGTACCAGGAAATCAGAATTTCTGTTACCACTTAACCAAAGGCAGAGGTGGGTCCCTGGAAAAAGGGCTGGTGGGTTCCACGTTTCACTCCCTCTTTCACTTGCATAAATGCCAGAGTACTGCTAATCCTCCTGTCCCATCCCTCCCTGATACTCAACAGTCCCCCAAATCAAGGTCTTTTAGACAAATCTTCATTCCCTACACTTCTAATCTCCCAATATCTAGTCATTGAGAATTTCCACTGTGCCATGGTATAATGTTGGCTTCTTCTATGTTTATTTCTTGTCTAATTCTTGTGGCTTTTTTTTCTTTTGATAACTAATTAAGAAACTTAAGCGTGGTGATGCTGGTCTGTAATCCCAGCAACTTGAGATTATTCTCTGAGCAAGGAGGCTTTCAAGTTCCAGGCCTGTCTGACCTATAGAGTGAGTTGGAGGCCAGTAACTTAAAATAAAAGGTAAAAACAGGGCTAGAGCTGGGTGTGGTGGTGCACGTCTGTAATTCTAGCACTGAGGAGTCATAGGCAGGCAGAGCTCTGTGAGTTTGAGGCAAGTTCCAGGCCAGTCAAGACTATGTAAGGGACTGGAAAGATGGCTCAGTGATTAAGAACACTGGTTGCTCTTGCAGAGGACCTGGGTTTGATTCCCAGCGCTCACATGGCATCTAAGAACCATCTGTAATTCCAGGGGATCTGAAGCCCTCTTCTGACCACTTCAGGCATTGCAAGACACAGGTGCACCTACATACGTGCAGGCAATACACTTATATACATAAAATAGAAATAATAAATAAAATATGTATTTTTTAAAAAAAGGAAACTGGGGGTCAGGGAGTTAAGCAAAGTACACAAGGTCATACACCTGACTGGTGGAATCTGGATCTGCCAGTCTGCTCTAGATCTAAGGCTTGTTCCTCTGTCTCCCTCTATTTCCTCCCTTCTTCCTGTCTGCCTTTCTTAACTGCCTTTTCTGGACCTCCCTTCAGGTGAATCTGCTGCCTGCTGTGTGGGGCTAGCAGTGTTTCTCAGTCTCTGTTGATATTTGGGGCAGATAATGGGAGTCAGGAGAGCCTGTGCACTGCTAGGCTGTTTAGCCACATCCTTGGCTTCTACCCACCTGATGCCAATAGTACCACCAGTTATGACAATCAAAATTTATACCCTTGTTACCAAATGCGCCCTGAGGGACAAAAATCAATTTAAAAAGTTACTGATTAAGTCTTACATTCTTCCTGCAGCTTCCCCATGAAGGGGATTTGTGTGTCAGGAGTTTCCTTGCATGGAATGCCCTTCGCATTTGAATCTAGCCAGGGTCCTCTAAACAGGTACTGTGTTAAGCTAGGATTCCTGAGGCTCTGTCATCAGGGTCTTAGTGAGAGGTGCTCTTACTTCGTAATTCTCTAGGAACAAGACGGAAAGGAGCAGACTGAACACTGGAGCAACTGATCTGAGTTTCCCTGGGGAAGAACCTTCTGGCTTGCATTTGTAGAAAGACAGTGCTGGACTTGTTTGTAGTAAGGCCTTCCTATGAGATGTGCAGAGATGTCATACCTCTTTAATGCACTCTACTTGCCTTCCACAGGAAATCTCGTGGTTTTTTTCAGGGAAGCTAGATCCCTTATATTTAGAGTGTTGAGGGGAAGGCCAGGCCTCAGTTGAGAATCTGGTAGGAATCTGTGGTCCCTCACCCCAGAAAGGTACATTTTGCCTATAGCTTCATAGGTTCACAGATGCTAGCTATCCATCCATCCGTCTCAGGCTGGGACACTCTCTCATAGCCTCACACTTCTCCTTGGGAATGAGGTAAAAAGACAGGTCTAGAGTTATCTTATTACATTTGAGACCATGGCATTATACCCTTTTTTTTTTTTTTCCAGGCCCCAAGCCCTGGACCAGGTCAAGTGATTGCAATGGGAGGCAAGGATGTACATCAAGGAGAGAGGATGAGGGAGAAGCTGGGCAGGTGAATAGTAAAGGAAGAGGAGTGGCTGTGTAGAACTGACTCCTTCCTTGCTCCAACCTAGCATGAGAGCAGGGCCCAGATGAGGGGCGTCTGGCCCTCTCCTTCCCCAGCTGCAGCAGCACAGTGGGTTAGATGAATGCTCAGAGGGAGGAGAGTGACCCTGGCAGAACCCTTTGTTCCAGCTGAGGCTGGAGCAGGGGCACCGAGCCATTCACACGCTATCCCAGGACATCCTGCTGGGCATGTTGGGGAAGGGGCACAGCAGTAAGTCATGGGACTTGGCCAGGCAGATAACTTGATGCTCAATGGGGAAGCCCAGCTGCATGCTGCTGAGCCTGGGGGGTGGGGCCGCATCCGCCAGCCTTCCTCCAGGCTGTGGTCTGTCTAACAGACAGGAAGACACTGACTAAGCCCATTTACTCTGCCCTGAGGTGGCCTAATCTTGTCACCTTCCTCAAAAGTAAAATCTGACTGCAGAACTCACACACTGCCCCCCCAACCGCCACCCCTCAGAGGTGGATGAATTTCTTGACATTGAGAAGCTCTAGCATTTTGATTCCATTAATATCTCTTCCTCTCCCTGGTTGACATGACAGGACCTGGTTCAGGATAGGGGTAGGAACATCTGTTTCTCCGCTGAGTTTTGGAAGGATATATGTGGAGGCTCCCTAGCAGTATCCTTTATTCCCAGTCCCCTTTCCTACGAGCACCAACTCTCTCTGTGGCTTCATTTGGCTCCTGGTCTTTGGAGATACCATGTCAAAATGTCTTGTCAAAAACAAGGCAACTGTGCTACCAAAGTCTGAGAGTGTCTTTCAGACTATATCTCCCCTAGGGGAGGGAGGAGGGCATAGTTACATCATCCACATTTACCTTGCAGGGTCACTGTGGCTCCCTGGTTGATGGGGCCTCTGGACTAAGCATCTCTCCTCCTCACCCTTATTGGCTTTGGTTGAACAGGAGCTGAGCCCTTCTGGTTCCTCTCCTCTCTGTCCAGGCCTAGCCAGCAACCCAGAGTGTGCTTGTGGTCGGAGCCACTTCACGTGTGCAGTGAGTGCCCTCGGCGAGTGTACCTGCATCCCTGCCCAGTGGCAATGTGATGGAGACAATGACTGCGGGGACCACAGTGATGAGGATGGATGTAGTAAGTACCATCCCAATGGTGGTAGGAGGTGGTGGAAGAGGGACCCAGGAGTGGGGTGGCTGAGGAGTGTTCTGTGCCCAAACTGTGTCGGACTGAAAGTTGGACTCTTTCTTGCAAGGGTTACAGATATGGTTGGAGGCATGACGTACATATATGCCTCCAACTGTCCCTATTTCTGTTGGGTGGTTTAGGCTATAAGCCCGATAAAGCATACTTGGAAAAGTTGGAAAAGATATAGAAGAAAATATCGCTGAAGCCATACGTAATCTCTTTAAATAGCTCATTTTGTGTTTATGTGAATATTTTTGTATGTATGCTGCATATATAAATTTTAGTATGCATAGATTCAGGTTATTTTTGTTTATCTTAGTATTCTGTATAATCACACATTTTAAAATTGGATAAACTTTGTAAAAAATATTATATTGGGGGACTGGTGAGATGGCTTAGTAGATAAGGTGCTTGCCCTCAAGTCTGACCATTTGAGTTCAATCTTTGGGGCCCACATGGTAGAAGAAAAGAATGGAGTCTCATAAGTTGGACTCTCTGATCTCTACATGTGCACCCTGGCACCCTCCCCAACAATAATAACAAATTTTAAAAACAGGGGTGGCGAGCAATTGAAGAAGACACCCAACAGTGACACACATATCCACCCGAACACATATATACACCACACACAAATGCATAAACATATACAAAGGACTGGAACTGTAGCTCAGTAGTAAAGCACTTGCCTTGAATGTATTATTAGGTCCTAGTTCAGTCCCCAGTCCTGGAGGGGAAAAATCAAACTTGTATTCTATTGAAATTTCCTTTTCCTCCAGCATTATCACATACAGACAATGAGCCAGGATGTCCTGTCTTGGATATATATAAATCTCACTGCTAAGCCAGCTGTCTGGGTTTAGGGGTACATCTCTGGCCTGCAGCATGTAATCACGTCTGAGGGTAGCTAATTAGTCTAATGGGAATGAAGCTACAACTTGGACTTCATTAACCCTAACCAACTCAGCTAATTGTGATAATGATAAATACTTCCCTTTCATGTAGCATTTTCATAGGCATTATCTCAAAAGCCCTATGTGAGCCGAGTACAATTATTCTCTCATAGTCCAAAGAACTGCAACTCATTGTGATAGTTTATGACTCCTAGAGGTAGAAATCGAGCTTAATAAAAGAAAAAGTCACCACCCCAGATCTGCCCTCAACCTTGATGTGTAGCCGAAGATGACTTTGAATTTCAGATCCTTCTGTCTTGTCTCCCAAGAACTGGGATTATAAGTATGCTCCACCACACCCAGTTTTATGGGGTGCTGGGGCTCAAACCCAGGACTTACTGCACACGGTCCAAGCACATTGCCAGCTGAGCCACGTCTGTGGCCCCGCTTCTTTCTCTTGCCTGTGTTTTGTTTACTGCTCCTTAGTGGTTTGGGTTCTTCTGCTGTGGATCCCTCACTCTGATTCCCTTCTCCTGCCCCCGTTTCCCAGCTGCGGTTTCCTAGAACCTCCCTCTGTTTCGGGGGAGTGGGGAGACAGGTAGGTGTAGGTATGAGGACAGGGGCATTTAAGATGGGAGGATTTGGAACCAGGCAGCCAGGAAAAGCTTTCTGGCCCCATGCAGCCTGCCTGTTAACTTGCTTTTCCCTTCTCTTGGGCTCAGTGCTACCCACATGTTCCCCTCTGGACTTCCACTGTGACAACGGCAAATGTATCCGCCGATCCTGGGTGTGTGACGGAGACAATGACTGTGAAGATGACTCTGACGAGCAGGACTGTCGTGAGTGTTGGCAGGGTCCAGGCGAATATCACAGGCTATGTTGGGAAAGAGTTTTCCCTCCGAAAAGGACACCCCCAGCCCATGTGAGCCATTGGGTCCTCAGCTTCGGTCCTGTCCTTCTCCCTCTTCTCTGGGTCAGCTAAGCCCACAAGAGGTGGCCACTTCCTTGGGAGTCCTGAGGGCATCACCGGAGCTGTTGACTGCCTCAGAAGGCTTTATGAGGGGCTTGCAGGTACTGTCCTTTCTCTCTGAAGCAGCCTGACTACTCTGTGCCCACAGCCCCCCGGGAGTGTGAGGAGGATGAGTTCCCCTGCCAGAACGGCTATTGCATTCGGAGCCTGTGGCACTGCGATGGTGACAATGACTGTGGTGACAACAGTGATGAGCAATGTGGTGAGTGGTGCTCTGGGAGGCAGGTGGGGCCTGGAGTGGGAGTGGCCTTGGGAGGAGATGGCAGCAAAAGTCCATGCTGCCCTAGGGACCTGGTACAGCTAGAAGGAGGCAGAGCATTCTAGATCCTCAGGAACGTGGGCCTGGGGCTATTTGACCCCACCCCCCACCCCAAGGATGATAAGAGAGGTACGTTGCATCCGTAGATATGCGCAAGTGCTCAGACAAGGAATTCCGCTGCAGTGATGGGAGCTGCATTGCTGAGCATTGGTACTGCGATGGTGACACGGACTGCAAAGATGGCTCTGACGAAGAGAGCTGCCGTGAGTGGCCCCACACCTGAGGCTGCTGGGCAGTGGTTGAGGGCTGCATCTCCTGGGCTTAAGGGTTAGCTGAGAGGGTTGTGTGCAGTAGGCAAGGGAGGATAGATTTCTAGAAGCAATGCTAGGGTTCGGGCATGTAACTCAGTTGGTAGAATGCTTGCCTAGCAGGCATGAAGCCCTAACTTCTATCCAGTCAGGCGTAGTACTGCACACCAGTAATCCTAGCACTTGGGAGGTGGAGGCAGGGGGATCAGGAGTTCAACGTTATCTTCAGCTATAAAGCCAGTTTGAGGTCAGCCTGAGATACATGAGACCCTGAGCTAGGGTCGGGGCAATTAAGGAGTGTCTACTCCCTCTGGTTCACCTGAGTCTGTAGGACCAAATGGAACCTGGTCACAGCATACTGGAGAAAGATACCTGGCATATGCAGCTTGCTACTTTGAGAAGTCAGACCCCATCTTCCAGCCACTGGGGCCTGACTGCTTGCCCTCTGCCCTGCCGCCATTCCAGCCTCAGCCGTGCCCTCTCCTCCTTGCAACCTGGAGGAGTTCCAGTGTGCCTATGGCCGCTGCATCCTTGACATCTACCACTGTGATGGTGATGATGACTGCGGAGACTGGTCTGACGAGTCTGACTGCTGTGAGTGCTCTGGCCAGCTGGGAGGAGGGGCAGCCAAGCGGAGAAGAGATCCTTGGGTGGCAGGGCACAGGTGCCAGCTGGGGCAGGTGCTTAGGGGAGGACATGGATTCCACAGTCTCTGGGAAGGGTCTGGGAAGTTGGAAGGGGCAGAGATAGGGCTTTCTGGTCTACCATGGGGACACTGTATGCACAGACTGGCTAGAGACAGAAGACCTTTTGTTTCCCCAGCCTCCCACCAGCCCTGCCGCTCTGGGGAGTTCATGTGTGACAGTGGCCTGTGCATCAATGCAGGGTGGCGCTGCGATGGCGATGCAGACTGCGATGACCAATCTGATGAACGCAACTGCAGTGAGTTGGGGAATAGCATCAAAGGCATTGAGGCACTATGGAGGAAGGTTTGGGGACAAAGCTTGAAAACATGTTAGACGGGACTACTATATACAGTTGTGTATGTTGTATGCTGCACAGGGGCAGTATATTCAAAGGGATACCAGTCACCTAATAGGTGGTTGATGTGTAGACTCGTGGCTTTCCAGCAGGTGGCGGTAAAGCATCTTGAGGAAAGGACATTTTTTTTCTGATTCATACAAAGATACCATATGGACTTTGTCAAGAAGACTGTACTGTGTGCTTTGGATGGCAGAGGGGGGTTTCAGGCTGAAGTAGGACCAGCCTTTCATTAGACCTTTGCTTTGCCCAGCTACCTCCATGTGCACAGCTGAACAGTTCCGCTGTCGGTCAGGCCGCTGTGTCCGGCTGTCCTGGCGCTGTGATGGGGAAGATGACTGTGCAGACAACAGCGATGAAGAAAACTGTGAGAACACAGGTGGAGTCTCCCCAGGGTGCCCCCGGCCCAGGCCCCATTCTATGGTTGAGGGAGGGTGGGAGGCAGAGGAGGAAAGAGAGTGTTGAGCTGCTTTCCCAGCTAGGCAGAAGTGATGCTTCATGCCTGGCCTTCCACAGCCTCGGCTTTTCCTGCCCTTCTTAGTAAGCAGGGTCAAATCCAGGTATAGCAGCTAAGGAGATGGCTCACTGGGTAAGAGTGCTTGCTGTGCAAACACAAAGACCTGAGTTTGAATTCCCAGCACCCATGGCAATGCAGACTGCGATGACCAATCTGATGAACGCAACTGCAGTGAGTTGGGGAATAGCGTCAAAGGCATTGAGGCACTAAGGAGGAAGGTTTGCACAGCGTCACACATGAACTCCCCAGAGCGGCAGGGCTGGTGGGAGGCTGGGGAAACAAAAGGTCTTCTGTCTCTAGCCAGTCTGTGCATACAGGAAATAGGTGTGTGTGTCTATAACCCTCAGCATTGGGAGGCAGAGGCAGGTGGATCCCAAATCTTACCAGCCAGCCAGCCTAGCAAAAATAACTGAGTATCTGATTCAGTGAGAGATCCTGTCTCAAGGCAATAAGACAGTGATACAGGAAGATACCAAGTATCCTCTAGTCTCTGCATGCACATATACCTGCATGCACACACACACACATACACACACACGCACACACGGACATAGAATCCATGTGCGTCGTTGACCTGCCTCCATAGTCTGGAACACAGAGTCAGTGTGAGTCTCAGCAGCTGCTCAAATTCTCACTTTCACTCTGACCTCAGGAGGAAGGACTTCTCTCCAACTAGCAACCCTTATACCTACTTCCTCTAGGAGGAAAGGACTTGCCTCTAACTGGCAGCCTCTTTGCTCACCCACCTCACCTCTGGTCCTGGTCCTGAGTACAAGGATATACTTTTTTATTCTGTCCTAATCCCTGCTCTGAAGTCTTGGGGAGAAAACAAATGCAGACATTCAGCCAGCCTTGTCTGAGCAGTTTCCTGCCTAGGATCCCAACTCTCCCACCTTGAAACTCCTCTATCTCCAGCTCACTCTAGAAAATGACAGGCTCTTGTCCCTTGTGAACCCAAGCCCTACCCTGCTATGACTTGACTCTCCTTTCTTCCCTCTCTTTCTAGGAAGCCCCCAGTGTGCCTCTGACCAGTTCTTGTGTTGGAATGGGCGTTGCATTGGGCAGAGGAAGCTGTGCAATGGAGTCAATGACTGTGGTGACAACAGTGATGAAAGCCCACAGCAGAACTGCCGTGAGTGTCTCTAATGGGCCTGGACGGTGGTTTGTGGCTGAACTCCACCCTTAGGGTTCAAAGGGAGGCCTCCCCGGTTCTTGCAGCTTTGGGAGCTATTCTTCGTGGTCCAGGTAGAATGCCAAGTTGGCCGGCCGGGGGTGGATTCTGGGCTCAACTCCCAACTCTGGCTTGGCTGGCACAGGGCCCCGGACGGGTGAGGAAAACTGCAATGTTAACAACGGTGGCTGTGCCCAGAAGTGCCAGATGGTGCGAGGGGCAGTGCAATGTACCTGCCACACAGGCTACCGGCTCACAGAGGATGGGCGCACATGCCAGGGTGAGCTGGGACTTCCTTTGGAACAGAGTTAAGATGCTGGGAGGGAACAGAATACAGACAGCTCTGTGTTCTATCAGATGGCTGTGACCTTATTTCATCAATATATTAACCCTGAAAAGTGGGGATTATCTCTCCCATTTCACAGATAGGGGAAACTGAAGTACAGAAAAGCTAAGTGACTTACCAAGGCCACACAACTAGTGAGTAGCAGAAGTGGGATTCCAAGTCAGGTTTACATGACTGCAAAGCCCCGAACCACTTGTTATATAGTTTCCCCACCAGGCTTAGGCAGTAGATGAGGATGTGGAGATGTGACCAGGAAAACAGATAGTTAGCCTAGGAGTTGGCGTGGGAAGATGGCAATAGGAGGCCTCTGGACTCTGCCTGGTGTTCACAGACGTGAATGAGTGTGCTGAGGAGGGGTACTGCAGCCAGGGCTGCACCAACAGCGAAGGGGCTTTCCAGTGCTGGTGTGAAGCAGGCTATGAGCTCCGGCCCGACCGGCGCAGCTGCAAAGCTCTGGGTAAGGAATGCTGGCACTTGGTTGGGCGGGTGAAAAGATTTGCTGAGAGAAGAGTGATTTATGTCTGCAAGTTGCAGTCTGAGTTCTCAGCAAAACTGTGTTGGGGTAGGAGAGGGTTCCACACTCCTAGCTCAGATGTCAGCGGTTTGGGATATGCTCTAGTGGGTAAAAGGGCCCTAGCTGTCAGTTGAGTGCCTGGGGATGCATGCTAATATGGTATCTAGTGGCTCTGAAGCCCAGTGGGATCTTGTTTCTATGCTGTGTCCCAGGGCCAGAACCTGTGCTACTGTTTGCCAATCGTATCGACATCCGGCAGGTGCTCCCGCACCGTTCTGAGTACACGCTGCTGCTGAACAACCTGGAGAATGCCATTGCGCTCGACTTCCATCATCGCCATGAGCTGGTCTTCTGGTCTGACGTCACCTTGGACCGCATCCTCCGTGCCAACCTTAATGGCAGCAATGTAGAGGAGGTTGTGTCTACTGGGCTTGAGAGCCCAGGTAGGAAATGAGGCCCTACATGAAGGGCCGGTGTCATAGCATGTGTAAAAAGTGGTAAAAGGGAAGGGGAGGCCTGTGTTTGCAAACCACACATGCAGAATGTCTCTTCCAATGAAGTCTTGGGTGGAATTCTGCTGTAGAAAACACTGTCGAGCTGAAGATGTGCTTCAATTGGTGGGATGCTTGCTGAGTATGCATGAAGCCCTGGGTTTGAGCCCTAGTACTGCATAAACCAGGAGTGGTATAGTGTGCCTGTAATCCCAGCACTCAGGAGGTAGAGGCAGGAGGATTAAAAATTCAAAGTCATTCTCAACTACATTCCGAGTTTGAGGCCAGTCTAGAATATGTGAGACCTTATCTCAACAAACAAATAGCAATAGCCAACTTGGCAATTCCAGGCTATCCTACAGGCAAGTTAAGTGGGTTAGAAGTTGCTATCGAGGACTGGAGTTAAAGCTCAGTGGTAGTACTTGCCTTATATGTGAAGGCCCTGGATTTTATATCCAGCACCAGCCATCAAAAAGGAGAGAAGAGGAAGGAGGAAGGGAGGGAGAGAGGGAGGGAGGAAGGAAGGAAGGAAGGAAGGAAGGAAGGAAGGAAGGAAGGAAGGAAGGAAGGAAGGAAGAAAGGAAGGAATGTAGTGTTAAGGATCTGGGAAATAACTAGGTTTGGTGGGCATTTCTGAGGTAGAGACAGGTGGATCAAGAATTCAAGGTCATCCTCAGCTATATGAGATCATTTCTCAAACAAACAAAGCCAGAATCTGCTGTCAAGCATAGAGAACATGTTCTTGTATACTGCTCCTCCTTCCCGCCCCCTCTTCTTCCTTGCTCCCTTTAGCCCCAGCTGGCCTAGAACTCTCTGTGTAGACCAGGCTGACTTTGATCTCACAGAGAGCTGCCTGCCTCTGCCTCCTGAGTGCTGGGAAAGCGTGCAACACCATGCCTGGCTCTTGTAACT
The DNA here is from genome assembly GCA_035773235.1 of Eospalax fontanierii. Taxonomy (NCBI): domain Eukaryota; kingdom Metazoa; phylum Chordata; class Mammalia; order Rodentia; family Spalacidae; genus Eospalax; species Eospalax fontanierii. The sequence goes on from CM069526.1 coordinate 18,815,773, forward strand.
ACTTAAACACCTCTGCAAAACCAGTCAGTGCAATGGAGACCTTAGGGGATGAGTCAGGGAGCCAGAATTGAGGAGGGGGAGGGGCAATCAGCTATATGTGAGAAATTCACATGGCTTCTCTCAGTTTCTACTTCATGGAAATTCTAGTACCTAGTTCACAGGCTGTGATGACTAAATGAACTGAAATGCATATAAAGTGGTCACGATGGTTCCCAACCCCTGAAATTGGTACTTGTAAGAGTTTATACTTACAAGTATATACTTACAAGAGTTAATACTTGCTTGTATTACCTGGGCACAGATATGACCAGGCTGAACCCCACTTTCCCACTGTCCTCTCTCTACAGGGGGCCTGGCTGTGGATTGGGTGCATGACAAGCTCTATTGGACCGATTCGGGGACATCAAGGATTGAGGTGGCCAATCTAGATGGCGCTCACCGGAAGGTGCTGCTGTGGCAGAATCTTGAGAAACCCAGAGCCATTGCCCTGCACCCCATGGAGGGGTGAGTAGGTGTCTCAGGTCTCAGCGTCCCTGTTATAACAAGTAGGGTTTGTTCTTGGGCCTCCTGGGCCATACTTTGTGGGCCCATCCTTACAGACTGAGGTTAATAACATGGGTTTGTTTCCAGTTGGTCCTGTGTCCTGGCTCTACACAGGCCTTGGGTTAGTCAATCCCTGTGTTCCCTTTGCTTATTTTTTATTTATTTTGATGGTCTCACTATGTTTCCCTGGTGAGCCTGGAACTTAATAGGTACATCAAGGCAGGCCTCAAATTCACAGAGATACAACTGCCTCTACCTTCCAAGTGCTGAGATTAAAAGCATGCACCACCACCTACTCCTGGTGCCTTTCCCTTTTTCCTGTTTGGAAATGGGGGCATACACACACACACACACACACACACACACATACACACACGCACACACACGAAGATCAGAAATTCAAGGTCATTCATAGCTCCATAGTGAATTTGAGACCAGCCTGGCTGGGCTACATGAGACCCTGTCTCTAAATAAATAAGCAAATTCAAAACAAAACAAAACAAAAAAACAAAATATATCTTCTTTATAAATGTGGAAAGATTAATGAAGCATTTTAAGTAGAATATAATATACATATTAGGCGAGTTTCAACTATTTAGTATCTTTATAGGGTGGGGCTAATTAAAAATTATTATTAATTTAAAACAATTAATGAGTTAATTGTTGAGCTAATTAATAATAAAATTATCATTAATTTAAAATAATTTTTAAAATTAATAGGCAAGTCTTCTGCATTAAAGTCTCTTGAAAGGGAAATTCTTAGCCTCTGGCTTATAAACATTCCATGCCATCAGTTGAAGGAATGCCTTGTAAGATCCTGCAGTTATGTGGCAATTGTTTTAGAAACAGTGTGTGCATGTGAGGTGTATAAAATACATAAGGCAGTGGATGAGATTGTGACAAAGAAGAAAATGCCTGTTCTAACGTATATTACGCTATATTGTCAATTTCACAAGTACTGAGATAGTCATGTTTGTTTCCTTTGCCTACTATGCTCTGTCCATAGCAACATGCAAAAAACTTTTGAGACAGAGCCCTGAATAGTTAAAAATTATTCTCTAGGGCTGCAGATACAGTTCAGTGGTAGAGCTCTTACCTAGTATTAGGTTTTGGGTTTGATTCCCCTGTGTTCAATCTTCAATAATGAAAAAAAATCATTTTAAAGAAATTAATTAAAAAATAAAAAGCATTCTTCAAACAGCTGGAATCCTGTCGGTTGAATGGATAGAATCTCCCCTGTCCCCCAGAGTATTATCCTGGTTAACTGTTACTGTTCATCCTCTACTCCCCACCTCTCAGTGTCCTTTTTCATCTTCCTAGAACCATTTACTGGACAGATTGGGGCAATACCCCCCGCATCGAGGCCTCCAGCATGGATGGCTCTGGACGTCGTATCATTGCTGACACCCATCTCTTCTGGCCCAATGGCCTCACCATCGACTATGCAGGGCGCCGTATGTACTGGGTGGATGCTAAGCACCACGTCATAGAGAGGGCCAATCTGGATGGGAGTCACCGCAAGGCTGTCATTAGCCAGGGTGAGGCCCTTGCTCTGTTCTCTTTCATCTCTCATCCTTCCTCCCCAAGTCTGCCCCCAGGAGCTTTGGCAAAGGGTGAGATTTGTGCAGCTGCCAGGTCTGGGATCAGGGGCCATGGCAGGCCATATCTGGACTGAGGTCTTTTTGGACTGTCCCTAGGTCTCCCACATCCCTTTGCCATCACGGTGTTTGAAGACAGCTTGTACTGGACAGATTGGCACACCAAGAGCATCAATAGTGCCAATAAGTTTACTGGGAAAAACCAGGAGATCATTCGCAACAAGCTCCACTTCCCCATGGACATTCATACCTTGCACCCCCAGCGCCAGCCTGCAGGTAAAACAAAAAAAGTCTCATCAGGTGAGCTAGAATAGTCACCAGCAATGTAGCTGCTAGTGCCCCTTGAGAACCTTTCAGGCACCTGTCATAAATGCTATAGATTATGGTCAGGGAAATCCAGAACTGGTATTGACACAGGCTAATTGCGCCCTCTGCTGCACATTTAGGATAGTACAACCTCAGGATTCCGTGATTCATTCTGCTTCACTTCTTCCCATCTAATTCATACAGACATTTACAGGGCATCTCCTATGTGCCAGGTACTCACAGTACTCAAAGTCAGGAAATATGTAAAAATCAACAGGACATAGTTCTTTTGGGAGAGCTCACCCCTTCGTCCCTTGAGCTTGGATTACCTTTGCAAACTTTGAGTCTTATCTGATCATCTTGCTCTGTACTCTCTGATCAGGGAGAAACCGCTGTGGAGACAACAATGGAGGCTGCACCCACCTGTGTCTCCCCAGTAGCCAGAACTACACCTGTGCCTGCCCCACTGGCTTCCGAAAGATCAGCAGCCACGCCTGTGCCCAGAGTAAGTGGGTCTGGGACACCAGTGTCAGTGGAGGACGGGTGGAAGGGACAATGATAGGAGTTGGAGGAATTGCTTGTCTGGAAGAAGAGCAAGACTCCTTAAGGAACCCATTAGGATCTTAAGAGGCTCAGGGCTCTCATATCAAAGCTGAGGACTGAGGACCCAGCAGTAGCTGCTGAAGGTCTGGTGACATCACACGGTTGTGTATAAATACCTGCAACTGGGCTTATCTTTCACTTCACAGGTAGGATATCTTCTGTTTACGCAGAAAGCAGGTTCTAGTTCTTCTAGAAAGCAAGGGAATGATTTCCAATCTCTTTGCCTTTAGTCTTACCCTATAGAGGACTTTCTTAAAGTCCTTAGGACAGATAGCCACAATTAAGATCCGGATGATGCTCTGTGACTTAACAAGTAAAGGATGAGAGAATTCCATCTCTCTGAAATCACTCCTTTGGTTTCCTTTGAGCTCCTGTAAGGTTGGCCCAAGAAATCTCAGGATGACAGGTAACTTTCTAAGACTAGTCCAATGAGGAGTGCTCAGACATATGACCTGACCAACAAGGGGCCTAGGATAATTCCTTCCATATCACATAACTTACTGCTGTATAACCCACTGGCCCTCTTAAATTGGTAAAATCAAATTCTCAGAGATAGGGAGATGGCCCAGTCAGTAAACTGCGTGGGTCTCATTCAGGCATGAGGACCTGCGTTCAGATCCCCAGCACCATGTTAAAACTGGGCATGATGAGGTACGTGAGTAACTATAGAACTGGGGCATACAGAGACAGGCAGATCCCTGGTGTTGTCAGGCAGATTAGTGTAGCTCTTCAGACTCAAAACTAATAATAAGGTGAAGGACAATAGAAGATACCTGGCTTCCACATGTGCACACACTCACATATATCGACACATATTTGTATACACCCATATGCTACACACACACACACACACACACACATCAAATGCTCTGGGTCCCTTTCAGAGAGTGATTAGGGACAACATTCAGGTTTCTTTCGATTGAGAACACTGAGGACCTGGTTTCATGCAGTAATTTTTCCCTTGCTTGTTTTGTGCCCAGCAGTTCCTCTTAGTGAAATGCAATGTGCTTCCCCAGGCACTTTTTCGTAAAGATTTCTCAGCACCTAGAAGAGGGTGATAAAGTTAGGCAGAATTTGACTTTCTTAGTAGAAAAATATGCAGTTGGCCTTTCATAACTGTGGGTTTCCTATCTGGGGATTTTTAAATTTTATTTTTTGAGAATTTCACACATGAGCATTATATTTGCATTATTTCTACACTTTATCTGTGAATTGAACCAACTTGGATGACATTTTAAAAAACTGTGAACTGAAGCCGCATCAACTTAAATTATATTTATCCGTGTGTGCACACACATGCACATGCACCTGTGGAAGTCAGAGGACAACTTGGGGGAATTGGGTCTCTTCACGGTGTAGATCCCAAAGATGGATCTCTCTCTGGAGCTGACTTGAGTGCCAGCCATGGGACCCTGGGTGTGTTTCCTGATCTCTGTCATCCTCAAGTGCTTATCTAGAAATGGGAGCAAGAACAATATGAGCCACAAAGAGATGCCCCGAGGCATCAAGCTTTCTTTATCTTAAAAAAATTTTTTTATTTATTTTATGTGTATGAGTGTATTGTCTGCATATGTGTAAGTGCACCCATGTCATACAGTGCCCCCAGAGGTCAGAGAAAGGCATTGGATCCCCTGGAACTGGAGTTAAGGACACTTGTTAGCCATCATGTGGGTGCTGGGAATTGAACCCAGGTCCTCTGCAAGAGCAGTCAGTGTTCTTAACCACTGAGCCATTTCTCCAGTCTCAGCTTTTTCTTTAAAAAAAAAAAAAAAAAAAAAATTTTTTTTTTTTGTATTTACTTATTTTTATTTTATTTGTATGAGTGTTTTGCCTGCATGTATATAAGTGCACCATATTGTGCAAAGCCTGAAGAAGCCAGAAGAGGGTGTTGGGTCCCTTGGAACTGGAGTTACAGATGGTTGTTAGCTGCCATGTGTGTGTTGAGAATTAAATCCGGGTCCTCTGGAAGAGCAGACAGTGCTTTTAACCACTGAATCATTTCTCCGATCTCCACTTTTTCTTTTTTAAGCTAACATACAAGAAATTCATTTTCATAGTAGTATTTGTTTTTCAAAAAGAATGTTTTTCTCTCCCATTTTCTGCCCCCCCATGCCCTTGAACCCCTTGTGACTGCCTTTCTGGTTTATGTCCCCTTTCGTCCTCCCCTTTTCCTCAACACTACTTTTCCCTTGTCCTATCTACTTTGATAGCCTACACCCACTTTCATACCAACTTATACACATATAAACATTGAAGATTAAGATTCAGGTTGGGCATGGTGATATTATACTCCTTTTTAATCCCATCATTTAGGAGGTAGAGGCAAGGGTCTCTTAGTTCAAGGCCAGCCTGGTCTACATAGAGAGTCCAGGCCAGCTAAGACTACATAATAAAACCTTGTCTTAAAAAAAGTTAGGATTTACAGATGAGAGAGAACATGCAATTTTTATCTTTCTGAGTCTAGGTCACCTCACTACTTAATATAATATACTTTCTGCCTAATATACTTTCGAGGTCCAGCCATTTTCCTACAAGTTTGGTAATTTCATTTTCTTTATGGCCGAGTAAAATTCCATTGTGTATGTGTACTGAGGCATTAAGTTTTTCTAAGCACTAAGCCCAGTGCCTGGTAAGGAAGGTACTTTATGTGTAGTTGTTATTGGCTACAACTGTGAAGAGAACAGCAAGAGGAAGGTGCATTCTAGACAATGAAGTGGAAGCAGAAACTCTAGCCTGGTGGCATGTCTGTAATTCCAGCATTTAGGGGGAGGCCAAGGCAGGACTACAAATTTGAGAAAAGCCAAGGTTACATAGTAAGACCCTGTCTCAGGAAAAGTGAAACAAACAAAAAGAAGCAGAAGACCTGAAATAAAATAGAATTCCCAGAAGCAGGCTGGGAGTTAGCAGTGGTCCAGTCAGCACACTAGTAAATCTCAAGAGGAGTCAGAGGAGAGAATGATTCCGATGATGCAGATAGACACTTAAGTGGCAGGGTGGAATCTGTTTCCATTGGACTCTAAAGTCTGATTCTGCCAACATGGGCTTCCCATTGCTTAAGGGCACCTGCAGTGTGAAGAGCAGGAGGCCAAGGACAGCAGGTCCCAGGAAGTGTGATTGAACCAGATCACACAAGTGAGCATCTGTGTCTCTGTCACTGTTACTGGATTTAGAGCATTAAAAAGAGACCCCTCTCGGCCTTTGATCAGGTCTTGACAAGTTCCTGCTTTTTGCCCGAAGGATGGACATCCGTCGGATCAGCTTCGACACAGAGGACCTGTCCGACGATGTCATCCCACTGGCTGACGTGCGCAGTGCTGTGGCCCTTGACTGGGACTCCCGGGATGACCACGTGTACTGGACAGATGTCAGCACTGATACCATCAGCAGGGCCAAGTGGGATGGAACAGGACAGGAGGTAGGGCCCAGCATGAACCCAGTCCCTTCGGGAGGGCAAAGATGGAAAGGTGTCATCTGCTCTTTCTGGGGGGAGGTGCTTCCCACTCCTTATAGTCAATGGAGTTTGGGCTCCGGAGCTGGAACAGGAGTATAGAAAGTGATTCGGCTTTGCTTCCTGCCCAGGTGGTAGTGGATACCAGTTTGGAGAGTCCTGCTGGCCTGGCGATTGATTGGGTCACCAACAAACTCTACTGGACAGATGCAGGTATATACATGGAACAGTGGCCTAGCTGCCTAAGTTCCTCTGAGCTCGTATCTAAGGTTTGGCGTTTGTTAGCCAAATGGCAACTACTTCTGTGATACAGTTATTGCTTGGAAATGTTTTGAGGCATTTTGGATAATTAACCTGTGCCCTGTGGAGTTTTGTTCCATTAGTGTCTGGGTAAAACAGGCATTTTTCTCTGAGCCCAGGGTAGGGGTTGGCAACAGTGGTGCAAAAGTATTGCCTTAGAACCAATGCTCCTCAAAAAGTGGTCTCTGGGAGCTAGAGAGACAGCTCAGCAGTTAAGAACAGGTATTGCACTTCCAGAGACCCAAGTTCAGTTCTTAGCACCCACATGGCAGCTAACAACCATTCTTAACTCCAGTTCCATGGGATCCAATGCCCTCTTCTGACCTGTGTGGGCACTGTACAATTCGGGAGCACTTACATGCATGCAGGCAATACACTCATACACATAAAATAAGAATAATAAATTAAAAAAAAAAAGTACAAGTATCTGTATTTTAATGAGCTCACCTCATTTTCTTCTATGCACTGAAGTTTGAGAATTGTTGCCTTGAATTCTAGGACAGAGTGGGTTGTCTAGGTTTGGAAAGTTGCATTTGCAAAGTAATTGCTTCCTTGAATTTCTTCTCACAGTTTTAGTCACTAAATACCCATCCTGTATTCACCACAAAATCTCTACTGAGCACTTCCTGTACTTACGGATGTACTTGGCATGTCAGGCTCTGTGCTGGGCATTGGGGTGGCTAAGAAGGAATGAGCAAGACTGGTGTTAATGTTTTTGCCCTTGTTCCTTGGTAGGTACAGACCGCATTGAAGTGGCCAACACAGATGGCAGCATGAGGACAGTACTCATCTGGGAGAATCTTGATCGTCCTCGAGACATCGTGGTGGAACCCATGGGTGGGTAAGTGCTGCCCCTTTTGAGTGCCACCTCCCCCTAGACCTGAATACTAGAGGGGAGTCTGGAGACTGGGGAAGAGGGGTGTTCTAGATCTGCGGTGTGTTCTAAGGAAAGCTGTGGAGTTCAGGGAGGGTAAATAAAAACCCTGTCTCCTTTCTGGACAGGGAATCCTTTATACATTTTATTTTCTTTTAAAAAAACCCACTATTTTGTTGTTTTCTTAGAAAAGTAATGTTATTAAAGAAAATTAAATATGTAGAAGTGAAAATTCTTACTCTCTAGGAATAACTATTGTTAACAGTTTAGGTATTTTTCCCCAGATTTTCTTCCAAATGCCTACAAATATTGGTAGTATTGGGTTTGACTTTCAAAAAATTAGGTACTGTTTTTTTTGGAACCAAACATGGTAATGCATACCTGTAATCCCAGCACCTGAAGATTGAGGCAGGAGAGCTGTGAGCTCAAATCTATTCAGGGCCATGTAGTGAGACCCTGTCTCAAAAAAGGAAGAAGGAAGGAAAAGAAAAATCTGGGCATAATGGCACACATTTATAAGCCTAGCACTTGGGAGGTGGATGCAGGAGGATCAGAAACTCAAGGTCATCCTTAGTCACTTAGCAAGTTCAAGACAGCCTGGACTAATGAGATCTAATCTCAAAAACTAAACAAACAGGGACTGGAGAGATAGCTCAGCAGTTAAAAGCATTGTTGCTTTTATAGACGATCCAGATTGGCTTCCCACCACCCACATAATGGCTTAAATCCAGTGCAAGGGGATCCAGCACCCTCTTCCGGCCTCCATAGTCACTGCATACACCAGTGCATATCTTCTCCTTTGAGTATATAGCTCTACCTTGCTCTTCATGGTTGTATAGAATCTGTGAAACTTAAGTGTCATAGTTTAGTCCATACAGTCAGGAAAACACTTCCGCTGGATGTGGTGGCATATTCAGAGTTCATTTTCCCTCCCCTCTTCCTTTATTCCCATGCTGTGTACTCTTAAGCCATGACCTCTACCTTTTGATAGGATACAAGATATCTTCAGGGATAGGTCTAAGTCCAGGGCTGGGCTGGACAATAAAGTAGGAGTCCAGGATAACTATTGCAGGCAGAAATCCTAAAACCCTTTAGGTCACCCTTGATTCTCACTGGGCTTTTTTTCCATGCTATGGATTGAACCCTAGATCTTAAATAGTCTAGGAATTGCTGTAACCCAAGTACATCCATAGCGCCCCCGTCTGGAAAGCTAAGAACCTCTTTGCCTGTGTCCAGGTACATGTATTGGACTGACTGGGGTGCAAGTCCCAAGATTGAGCGAGCTGGCATGGATGCCTCCAGCCGCCAAGTCATCATCTCTTCTAATCTGACGTGGCCTAATGGATTAGCTATTGACTATGGATCCCAGCGGCTATACTGGGCTGATGCAGGCATGAAGACTATTGAATTTGCTGGGCTGGATGGCAGCAGGAGGAAGGTAAAGGTGGCACTAAGGCGTCCTCCCACAGCTTGGACAGCCTCCAGGACAGCACTCCCAGGCTGGCGACCGACAGGAGCTAGCGGGGAACCCAGAAGTTCCAGCATGGGACAAGTGCTGTTTCTCAAGGCTGTGGCTGCCCTCTAGAGCTGGGGTAGGAGTCAGGGCTGCTGGTGATGATGCAAGCAAACTGGGAGTTAGTGTGGATTGTGGGCTGGGCACAAACACACAAAGACTTTCCTAATACGTATTACAACTAACACTAATTAACCACCTATTGCACACTGAGCCCATGATTGAGCCACCTCTCTTTTTGCTATAAATTATTTTGTTGTAATTTCCGACTTTTAGAAAAATTGCAAGAATATAAAAGGTATATAATTTTGTCACATTTGTTTTACCTGTCTCTGTCTACTCACACACACTGTAAACACAACACTATAAACACACACATACAAATACAAACACACATATACACATTTTTTATTTTTTCTGAACCATCTTAGATTAAATGGGAGGCATCTTGCCATAGTTCAGCACATATTTCTTAAGAGCGAGGACTTTATCTTATATAGTAAAATTGGACTGAGAAAATGGCTCAGTGTGTAGTAATTGCCACACAAATATGAGGACCTGAGTTCAAATTCTCAAGACTCACATAAAAGCTCAGTCTCGTAAGTGTCTTATCATAGTGCTCTAGGGGGAGATGGGAGATGGAGAACCAAATCCCTGGAATCTTGCAGAACAGCTATCTGGAATAAAGAAAGAGACTTTGTGTCAGACGAGGTAGAAGACAAAGACCAACACCTGAAGTTGTCCTTTGACTTCCACACATGTACTGTGCACCCTCATTCACACACAGGAATGTGCACACATATTTATACACACACACATTGTACATACACCAAATAATTAGCAAAAGTAATGTTGATAAAATATGTGTAATCCACCTTCCGTGTTTAATTTCATCATCAATTTCTCCAATAATGTCCTTCATAGTTTTTTTTCCTCTCTCTTTTACTGTAGTCTCCAATCACCATTGCATTTAGTGATCTCTCCCTGTCTTTCTTGACAGGGTCTTGCTGTGTAGCCAGGCTGGCCTTAAACTTATACAGTCCTGCTTCACCTCCAGAGTTCTGGGACTTCAGGCCTGTACCATCATGATCATGGCACTTTAATCGCTAATCTAAAACACTCCCTCAACCTTTCTGTGCCTTTCTTTTAAAAAAAAGTCACATTTATTCTGCGTGTATGTTTGTGTGTTCACATGCATGTGCATGCCATGTCACATGTGTAGAAGTCAGCTTGTAAGAGCTGGTTCTCTCCTTCCACCACTTAGGTTCCAGGGAACAAATTCAGGTCACAAGTTTGCTGGCAGGTACCTCAAATACTGAGCCATCTTGCTGCTGCAATTTTCCCATTTTTATAAAGGAAAAGCACTTTCTTTTGTAAACTGTCCTTCAATTTGGGTTTGTATAATGTTTCCTTGTGACTGGATTCAGATTATTCATTTGGGGCAGGCAAATACATCAAATGGGGTCACATACTGAGTTCTCTGGGTCTTATTGGCAAGCACAGATACTGGCTTGTCCCATTATCATGATACTATTTTGACTATTTTGCTTGGTTGGGGTGGTGTTCTCTAGAGAGTTAGTAATTTTCCTTTTGTAATTTGTGCCAAGACACAATAATACTTTCAATAATACTTGGTCTTTTGAAACTATCACATAACCCTTGGGCCAGGCACTATCACAGTCATATCACAGATTGGTATACTGGGCCTAAGAGAGACTGTCTAACTAGTCCTGAGTAAAGATCACACAGCAAGCTGTAGTGCAGTTTTAACTCCATGGTGAGCTTTTAACTGCTGATCTGTACTATTGTTGAATGACACAAGTCCTGGGGCCCTGGCAGGTGCTGATTGGAAGCCAGCTCCCCCACCCTTTTGGGCTGACTCTGTATGGAGAGCGTATTTATTGGACTGACTGGCAGACCAAGAGTATACAGAGTGCTGATCGACGGACCGGGCTGGACCGGGAGACCCTTCAGGAGAACCTGGAGAATCTCATGGACATCCATGTGTTCCACCGCCGGCGGCCCCCAGGTGAGCAGCCATCATCCTGCGGATGGCGTCTCCACAGCCTTCTTACATACTAGCCTGCACCTCCTCATTGATGCCCCTCCTCCCTACACAGTGACCACGCCGTGTGCTGTGGAGAATGGTGGCTGCAGTCACTTATGTCTTCGGTCTCCAAATCCAAGTGGTTTCAGCTGTACCTGCCCCACAGGTATCAACTTGCTGCCAGATAGCAAGACCTGTTCACCAGGTGAGTGGAAGCATTTCTCATCGAAATAAAACCTGTTTGGGTGGGAAAGGAACTGCCTTTCCTCTGAAAATGTGGTCCAAGAATCCATGAGTGCTCATTCTTCTGAAAGCTTAGGAGAAGGCAAAGCTTAGGGGCGAGACCCAGGGGATCAGGTAGACAGGACTGGAGGTCTGGTTCTGTTGTTTCTCATGATCTTTATGCATTTAAAATAAAAAGATTGTCCTGTTTCAAAACAATTTCATCTGTTGCAAATTTGTAATTATGACGATTTTGTTTAGAACAAGATACCTCCTCTGCCCAAACTTGGTAAAATATGAAAAATGTACCCTACCTACAATGGTCCCTTATCCCTCGTAGATGTGACAACATTATGGGAGGAGCCCAAAATCAGGCCTTGACTATTCAGGTGTTAGAAGTCAGGGTTTCTCCTAGGGGATACTGTGGGATAGGGCGCACTTGAACTCTAACCTGTCAGAGACTCTGAGGGCCTCTCAGCTTGTAAATAAGGTCTTCTAGGGTCCTTTTACTCTTTTTTATTTAAGATATTTATTAAATAAAATATGTGCATAAGTGTCTACAAGAGGATATGGGGATCTGCACGCCTGTGTACTTGGAAGCAGAAAAGTGTTAGATCCTTGGAACTGGAGTTAATGGTGGGATGTTGGGCTTGTTATGTGAGTGTGGTGATCCTAGCTCTAGTCCTCCTGATTGAAGAGCAAGTGCCTTTAGCTGCTAAGCCACCTCTCCAATCCCCTTTTTACTCCTTTTTCTTGGTCTTTTTGAGACATGGTCTCTCTGTAGCCCCAGCTGGCCTGGAACTCTCTCCGTAGAGCAGGCTGGCCTTGAGCTCACAGAGATCCTCCTGCTTCTCTCTCTTGAGTGCTAGGATTAAAGGCGCATACCACCATACCTGGCCTCTTTTACTCCTTTATAAAAGTAATTATTTATTTTTTATTTTTACTTGCATATAAGTGTGCTTATGCTGTACAGTGCCCACGGAGGCCAAAAGAGGGCATCAGATCACCTGGAACTGGAGTAACAACTGGGTACAGTTGTTAGCCACCATGTGTGTGCTGGGATCCAAGCCTGGGTTCTCTACAAGAGCAGCCAGTTCTCTTAACTGCTGAGCCATCTCTCTAGCCCTTTGACCCCTTCTCTTAAGCTTCATGATAGTCCTTCAAAGAGGGCTGCTTCCAGATTATTATTCTTATTATATTTTTATTTAATAGTGTATGAACATGCATATAACATGATTCATGTGTGGCAGCCAGAGGACAGCTTGCAGGAGTCGATTCTCTTTTTACCATGTGGGTCCTGGGGATCAGACTCAAATCATCAGGCTTGGTGGCAGGCACCTTTACCCACTAAGCCATCTCACTGGCCTTGTTTCCATAGTATTAATGAAGAGATAAGGTATTAAAGTTGGGCATGGTGGTGCATGCATGTAATGCTACTACTTGGGAAGTAGAAGCAGAATCAGGAGTTGAAGATCCTCCTCAGCTACCCAGTATGTTTAAGGCCAGCCTGGGCTACATGAGACCTTGTCTCAAGTCCCCACCCCCAAGAAGAGGTATCATTTATAAATGTGTGTGTAAGACCTAATGGTTAATCCTTATAGCCATCTTGATATTGTCCCCATTTTATAGATTGGAAAACTGAGGCAAAAGTGCTTTTAATAACTTGACTAGAATCATACTACCAGAAACCAGTAGTGTCAGGCCACGAACTTTAGTTTTCTTGCTTTCAAATCTTAATGGCTCTGCTAGAGTGATTATTCTCCCTCCTCTCTCTTCCTCCTGGGCAGGTATGAACAGTTTCCTCATCTTCGCCAGGAGGATTGATGTACGCATGGTTTCCCTTGACATCCCTTATTTTGCTGATGTGGTAGTCCCGATCAACATGACCATGAAGAACACCATTGCCATTGGAGTGGACCCCCTGGAAGGTCTGTGTGGCTCTCCTTCCCACCTAGATTTGTGTCTCTACTCTTTCTGTCTTTGCTAAGAACTGTCCTGCAGGGCTCTCTGATAGTCCCTGATGTCCCAGGCTGTGAGTCAGTTGTGGGTGCCACTGTGGGAAGGCAGGGCCTGGGTTGAGCCAAGCCTTCCCTCTCAGGAAAAGTATACTGGTCTGACAGCACACTGCACAGGATCAGCCGCGCCAGCCTGGATGGCTCACAGCACGAGGACATCATCACCACAGGTGAGTCTTCCTCCCTACTCAGGAACACCTGTCTAGCTACAGAAATGGAAAAATAGCCCATCTGCCTTAAAGTAGGAGTCAGTGATCTCTTCTGACATCCTTTAGGGCTGCAGACCACAGATGGACTTGCAGTAGATGCCATTGGCCGGAAAGTGTACTGGACAGACACAGGAACGAACCGGATTGAAGTGGGCAACCTGAACGGGTCCATGCGGAAAGTGTTGGTTTGGCAGAACCTTGACAGTCCCCGAGCCATTGTACTTTATCATGAGATGGGGTAAGAGCTGGATTTATCATTCTGGTTAGCTGATTGACCCAAGCTTAACTGGGACTGTAGACGGGTGACAGTGCATAATGCTGAATAAGTATGTATTACAGGAACACTGTGACCCCTGGAGATCACTGTAGACAGAGCCCCGCTCCCTATGCAGATCTGTTCCATACTTCCTTTGACTTCTTTCAGTGTTGTCAGCATAGGGTATAGTTTTAAAGCAAGAGCCTTGCAACCAGAGGACCAGGATTCAAGGCCTAGGGAGATGGCTCAGTCAGTAAAGCATTTAGCACACAAGCATAAGGACCTGAGTTCAGAACCACAGTCCTCATGTAAAAAGTCAGGTGCAGTGGTATGTGCCTGCAATCAGTGCTGAGGACACAGAGACAGGATGAACCCTGGAGTTTCCTGGCCACTCATCTTGCTGAATCGGTGAGCTCCAGCTTCAGTGAGAGATCTTACCTCCAAAAATAAGATGGAAAGTGATTAAGGGAGAAACCAGCACCAACCTCTTGTAGCCATACACATATGCACACAGGTGCTCATGTAACCATATAATACAAGTGCACACACACACAAAGAGCAGGATTCAATTATTTCATTGTGTATTAGCTTTATCATTTGAATCTAATGTTTAAACTTTCTGATCCTGGGATTGGAGAGCTGTTTCTAACAGCATTGGGTGTTCTTGAAGAAGACTGGGGTTCGGTTCCCAACACCCAAATGGTGACTAACAACTCTGTGTAACTCCAGTTCCAGGGGATCTGATGGCCGTTTCTGGACTCTGTGGGTACTGCATGACACTGGAACACTTATATGCAGGCAAAACACTCATACACATACAAATAAAAGTAAACATTTAAACTCTCTGATCCTTATCAGCTTCCTTACCAGTCCAGCAAGGGCTATAGTGAAAGTGCACACTGTGTCAGCCTGTGAGAACTGAGATAATACTTGTGCAGTACTTTGCGAAGTGTATGGCATGCTGTAGGTATCCATGGTCTACAGAGGCTGCACGAATAACCAGCCGCTATATACTTCCTCACTCAGATTCATGTACTGGACAGACTGGGGAGAGAATGCCAAGTTAGAGCGGTCTGGAATGGATGGTTCAGATCGCACTGTGCTCATCAACAACAACCTCGGGTGGCCCAATGGACTGACTGTGGACAAGGCCAGCTCCCAACTGCTATGGGCTGATGCTCATACTGAGGTGAGAATCCCGTTCCTGCTGCTTCCCAAAGCCTGTTTAGGATCTGTACTGAGGGCTCCTCGTTGACTAATAGTCACCTCCCCTACCTCCTCCACAGAGAATTGAGGCTGCAGATCTGAATGGTGCCAATCGACATACATTGGTGTCACCAGTACAGCACCCATATGGCCTCACTCTGCTTGATTCCTATATCTACTGGACTGACTGGCAGACCCGCAGCATCCACAGGGCTGACAAGAGTACTGGCAGCAATGTCATTTTGGTGAGGTCCAACCTGCCAGGCCTCATGGACATCCAAGCTATAGACCGGGCACAGCCACTGGGTGAGAAGACCCCTGGGACTGTGAGTCAGAGCCTCTGGATTTCTGGGGTTATCCCAACAGCAGAGATATATCCAGAACACAGAACTTACAATCAGAGAGATAGCTACCTGCCAAAGTCCCCTTCCAAGATAAGGCTGCAATCCTTCACAGTGTGACTGGTACTATAGCTCTATGATACTGTTACTTCCAAAGAACTCCTGGAGATACTCTATCTCCCCTCACCCCTGTCAGACACTGAATCTCGTCACTTAGGAATCAGTTATAAGGAAGTAGTTCCTGGGGCTGGAGAGATGGCTCAGCAGTTAAGAGCACTAGCTGCTCTTGCAGAGGATGCGGGTTTGATTCCCAGCAGCCACATGGCAGCTAAAAACCATCTATAACTTCAGTTCTAGGGAAATCTGGTTCCCTCTTGATCTCTACAGGCATTGAATGACCCGTACTTACATACATGCAGACAATACACTCATACATAAAATAAAATAATAAATATATTCTAAGAAAAGAAACTAGTTCCTTTGTGAGAGTCAGAACCTCCCACTCCCAGGTGGGTGTGAAAGCTTGTGCTTCTCTCTCACCAGGTTTTAACAAGTGTGGCTCAAGAAATGGTGGCTGTTCCCACCTCTGTCTGCCTCGGCCCTCTGGCTTCTCCTGTGCCTGCCCCACTGGTATCCAGCTGAAGGGGGATGGGAAGACCTGTGACTCCTCCCCAGAGATCTACCTGCTCTTCTCTAGCCGGGGCTCCATTCGGCGTATCTCACTGGACACCAGTGACCACACGGATGTGCATGTTCCTGTACCTGAGCTCAATAATGTCATCTCTCTGGACTATGACAGTGTGGATGGAAAGGTCTACTACACAGATGTGTTCCTGGATGTTATCAGGTGTGAGCAGCACTGAAACTGACAGGGGACAGAGACCTGCTTTTGACTCATCATGTGTGAGGTTGTTTTTTTGTTGTTGTTGACAACTAAACGGACTAGCTGATTTGCAGTTTGGACAGGGAATTTGAATTCTGACCTGCTCATTTTGTAGTGTTCGATATTTTTATTGCTTGTTTGGTTGATTATTTGTTTAAAGATTATAAAGCTACTCAGGAGGCTGGTCCAGAAGGGTCACTATTTTGAGGCTAACCTGGACAAGATCCTGTCTCACAAAATAAGAATAGAACTAGTTATGATGGTTTTATATCTATAATCCTAGGACTCAAGAGGCTGAGGCAGGAAGATAGTGAGTTTAAGATCAGCCTGGGCAACATAGCAATATCCTTTTTTTAAAACATAATAAGAACTAGAGATATAGTTCAGTTGGTAGACTGCTTGTTTGGAAAGCATGAAGCCCTAGGTTTGATCCCCAGTACTGCCTAAACTGGGCATAGTGGCATATGATGCTTGTGATCCTATACTAGGGAGGTGGAAGCAGGAGGATCAGAAGTTCAAATCCATCCTTAGCTACATAGTGAGTTAGTTCGAGGCCAGCCACCTAAGGCTACATGAGACCGTGCCTCCAGCATATAAGTAAACAAATGTATAAACATTATATGGAAAGCTAGCATGTAGTATAAATAAAAATAAAATTTCAGATTAAGGACCTAGAGCCATCCATACCTACCACTGGGCCTCAAGAGAACTCTTTAAGAATGTCTTTAGGGTTCACTGGGAATAACTGGGATTTGTATTGTAGTATAAGAGCTTAGCCCACTTTTAAGTTTTAGAGTGCTTTACAAAACTTTACAAAGTGTTTTAAGTGATTTGGAGGGAGCTATTATTTTTATTATTCTTTAGATTTCTTATTCCAACACAGCTCAGGAATATGATGCCCTGTTTCCAAGTGACATGCCATGGCAGAAATGCTGGGGTATAGGAATTTTTGCCTTTGTTTCCCCTAGGGGTGTATTAGAATCTCATACTGGAGGCAGGTGGTATGTGCAATTTAATGAGATTCCCCAGGTGACTGTGGCATGTTCCTTATCCTGAAGTTGAGTTCTCCGGTGTTTGGGTCTCTATAAAAGCACAGAGGGGTTTTAACAAATCTTTCCTTCTCTTTCACCTTTACCTTCCTTTCTTTCTTTGCTTTGCCTTTCCCTTCTTTTTTTGTGTTAGAGTGGTAGAGGATCAGACCCAGGACTCTAGCACTGAACTATACTTGCAGCCCCTACAATCACCCACAGAGCAATTCTTATCTCCTCACAAAGATATACGAGGAATGATTTCTTTGTCTTGTGGCAAGATGTTCACCCAAAGCCGCTACTCTTTCCAGTTTGCGGAAGACATTCTGTCCTCCTAAAAAGTCACTTGTTCTTCCTTCACATGTTTTACTGAGTACCTACATGCTGGGTGCTGGGGAGTATACTAGTATCTGTCTTTATGGAGTTTACAGGTTTCAGGATATTCTCAATCAGTCTGGTTACTCATGCACCCCATGTTGTCTCCAAGGAGAGCAGATCTGAATGGCAGCAACATGGAGACGGTTATTGGGCGTGGGCTGAAGACCACTGATGGGCTGGCAGTGGACTGGGTGGCCAGAAACCTGTACTGGACAGATACAGGCCGAAATACTATTGAGGCATCACGACTGGATGGTTCGTGCCGCAAAGTACTGATCAACAACAGTCTGGATGAACCCCGGGCCATTGCTGTTTTCCCCAGAAAGGGGTAAGTTGAGGTGGAGCAGGAAGAGAACCAGGTGAGAAAGGCCTAGTGGAGGAGAGGCCCGGAGGATGTTCACATATTAATGGATTGGTGTATCCTCTGTATTCTGTTAACCACCTTGTACCATCTCCCCATGCTTTGGTGAAACAATGACATTGCTGTGTTTTAGGTACCTCTTCTGGACAGATTGGGGCCACATTGCCAAGATCGAACGGGCAAACTTGGATGGTTCTGAGCGGAAGGTCCTCATCAATACAGACCTAGGCTGGCCCAATGGCCTTACCTTGGACTATGACACCCGAAGGTGGGAATCCTGTCCCCTACTATCTCCTGGAAATGGGGTGGGCCAGTCGGAGAACAGTTGAGACTGACATAGGGATAAAGAAAAGATTGGAAAACTCCTTGGTAGATGAAGAAGAGGAAACGATCAAAAGGATAAGGCAACACAGCAGGTGTTGCTGAACCCAGCCCTGGCTCTGGTTTTGTCTTCTTGGTTTATGTGTGCTTGAAGACCTTTTAGTAGACTGAGCATGTCCTCTGGATGAGCATGTCTTCTGGCTGAGGAGGAAACCCACTTTCCACATTCATTAAGGGCTGATTCTTAGATTTGTTACTTAATGGAGATAGTAACAGATTCTGGAATTTGCAGTTTCTCTGCTAGTCTATTAGATAGATAGATAGATAAATAGATAGATAGATAGATAGATAGAACAGAGAAGGTAAAAGGGACTTCTGAGGCAGTCTGTTCCCCTTTAAAAAAAAATAAAGGTCACCAGGAGAGTTGTTGGAGTGTCTAATGTCTTCTTTTGGTTAGGGCCTACTCTTGGTTGGGCCACATGGACTGAGCTTTCTTTCTGAAGACCGTAAGAATTTGAGCTTAGATTTTTGCATAGAAGTCCAAGGGTGATCAAGTTGTCAGAGATATAAGGCTGGGGATGAGGCCTCTCTAAGATCACTAGATTCTTTGCACTTCTGCAGAACAGCTCTGGTCTCTCTTCTTTAGTATCCAACTTCCTTCTTCAGCTCTGGGGCTTACAATGGCCTCACTTCAGGCATTCGTCCTGACAGCTCATAGAACCTGCCAATTCAGCTCAGGAGGGAACAGATAGCTCCTTATGGGGAAGAACTGGGCTTTCCTGCATGCATTTGCCACCCTGCTCTCTTTTTCTTAGCAGGATCTACTGGGTAGATGCACATCTGGACAGGATTGAGAGTGCTGACCTCAATGGGAAGCTGCGGCAGGTCTTGGTCAGCCATGTGTCCCACCCCTTTGCCCTCACACAGGTACTGGCTCAGGAGAGAGGTAACTAAACCTCCCTGGCTAGGGTGTTTCCTTGGGGTTCTAAGTCATAAGTGCTGTGCTACTCTGGCCCACCACGTATTTGTTTTAGCATTTAAAGGAATGATTCTCAAACAGGTGCAGAGAAACAGCTGTACAGTGTATAGCGCTAGGGCCCTGGCTTAAAGAAGAAAGCTGCTCTGTGATGACTGGGCCTAGAAATATGTGTCTTTAATAAGTTCTCCTGTTGATCCTAATGCTATCTTCCTGTAGTTTGTACAAAAATATCAGCCAGGTGGGGGCTGGAGAGATAGCTCAGCAGTTTAAAACACTGGCTGTACTGGCAGAGGACCCGGGTTTAATTCCCAGCACACTATGTAGCTAACATCTTTAACTCCAGTTCTAGAGGATCTGACGCCCTCTTCTAACCTCTACAGGCATTACTCTGATACACATGCAGGCAATAAATTCAAACACATAAAATAAAAATTTAAATATTTTATAAAAATATATCAGCTAATCTAGGAATGGTGTCACATGCCTTTAATCCCAGCACTCAGGAGGTAGAGGCAGGAAGATTGGGAGTTCAAGGTCATTCTAGGATATATGGCTAATTTGATACCAGCCAGGGCTACATGAGACTCTGACTCAAAAAAAAAGGGAGGAGAGCCTGGAGAGATGGCTCACTGCTTAAGAGCACTGGCTGCTCTTCTAGAAGACCCAGTTTCGATTCCTAGCACATGCATGACATCTAACAACCATCTATAACTCCAGTTCTAGGGAATCTAATACCAAAGTAGAGATTCTTAGTCATTTAAAAATTGTTGTCACCTTAAATCCCAGGATTTAAAATGCAGAGGCAGGCAGATCTCTGAGTTCCATGTCAGCCTGGTCTACATAGTGAGTTCTAAGTCAGCCAGGGTTACACAGTGAGAGCCTGTCTCAAAAAAATAAGTAAAAATAAAAATCATTCTCCCTGTTTAACAAACATCATCCACTCTGCACTGTTTCTTTCTTTTTGATACTGGGGATTGAACCAGGATCTCATGTATAGTAGATACAGCACTCCACCCCAGAGCTATATCCTTAGCCCTGTATTGTATATTTTGTTTTACCAGCCAAAAAGATGTGTACTTCATTTTAATAGACAAAACATTTTGTCTGGATTTATTTAACAATAGGCTAATACTAAATATGTTTTATCAATTGGCAAATCAGACTTTCTGATAGTGTACTCCCAAGAAACACTTATTTCCCCTCTTGCCCTTGACTGAGAATGTCACCATCATTGAATTGGATGGAAGCTGCCCTCAGAAATTAGCAGAGCTCTGGACAAAGGAACGAAATTAGTAAAGGACTGAAAAGAACCCCCAGATTTATTCCTGTTTGCTGAGTGGTGAGCTGTTCACTCATTTGACTGAGGACTGAGTGTGGGCACTATAGACTCAGATGAATGAAGCACCTTCTAGTCCTTAAAGAAACGAATTGGACTGGGCCTAGAGGTGTGAACATTTAACCCTAGCACTTGGGAGGAGGATGCAGGAGGGTAGAGTTTCAGGGCTGCCTAAACACATAGTGAGTTCCAGGTTAACCTGGGCTACATAACTAGACCCTACCTCAAGAAAAAAAAAAAAAAAGATACAGCTTGGCATGCTGGTGTGTGCCTATAAGCCCAGCACTTGGGAGGTAGAGGGAGGAGAGGGGATCAGGAGTTCAAGGCTGTTTTCAGTTATATAGACTGAGCTACATAACAACCTGTCTCAGGAACCAACAATAACAAAACTGAATTGGGTGGAGCAAACACATAGAAAACAATTACACTTGAGTGTCAGAACTGTAGGTGAAGGTCACTGCATGGTACAGAATAATATGGAGGAGAGAATGATGAACTCTATGGATCTGAAGTGATTCCTAAAAGATGTCATATCTGGGAACGCACAGAGTTTGACCTGGGGGATCAGACACAGAGAGGGCATTTCAGCATACTGAGGCACAGGAGTGGTACTGGGGTCTGATTGCTGAATACTTCTTCTTTTGGTTCTTTATTGAGTAGCAAGACAGGTGGATCTACTGGACAGACTGGCAGACCAAGTCCATCCAGCGTGTTGACAAGTACTCAGGTCGCAACAAGGAGACAGTGTTGGCCAATGTGGAAGGACTCATGGATATCATTGTGGTTTCTCCGCAGCGGCAGACAGGTACTGAGTACTGAGCCTGTTTCCTCACCAGCAGTGGGACTGGCTAAGGTCACCCCAAGGACTAGCAGGGGACAGGATAATTAGAGCACAGGAGAGCTTTTGGTTTCAGTTTTAAGCTCTTAGACCTTTTCTTTTCCTTTTTTTGGTCTTTCTTTCCTTGAGACAGGGCCTCATAACATAACCCCAGCTGGCCTAGAACTCCCTTTGTAGACCAGCCTGGTCTCAAACTCCTAGACATCTGTGTACATCTGCCTTCCCAATGGTAGGAATAAAGGCATGAGTCACCACACCCCGACCTTTAGACCATTTCATCCTTTGTGGTTATCCTCTTCCTGCCCTACTATCCCTGGGAGTAGGATAGCCCTTCTGAGAAGTATGAGAGTGGGATATCCTATTTTGTCCCAGACCAGACCAATCTGCTTTACCTCCAGGGACCAATGCCTGTGGTGTGAACAATGGTGGCTGTACCCACCTCTGCTTTGCCAGAGCCTCAGATTTTGTGTGTGCCTGTCCTGATGAACCTGACAGCCAGCCCTGCTCCCTTGGTGAGTTGGATGAAATAGCAGAGTCCTTGGAAGGGAAGGGGATTGCCTCAACTCTGTTTTTTCAGGTGATATCACCTGTTAGGTCATATAGCAAAAGGAGCAATGCGTTTGGGCTTTGGTGTGCTCAGGTCTGGCTTTGTTTGGCCATTGGCATTTGCTAGAAGAGAATTCCAGACTCCTGATTCTCCACTGGGGGTCATCAACACCTTTGTCTCTATTTCTAATACTGAATCCCAAACTTCCTTATTTATAGTAGTAAGTGAAGGGTACCTGGCATTAGGTCAAGACTTCAAGCTGCTGCTCTTGGAGTTTTTGTGTTCTAACAACTCACTCCAATCTCTTTTCTCTCTAGTCCCTGGACTAGTGCCCCCAGCACCCAGAGCCACCAGCATGAGTGAAAAGAGTCCAGTGCTTCCCAACACACTGCCCACCACCTTGCGTTCTTCTACCAGCAGAACCCGCACATCTTTGGAAGGGACAGAAGGAAGGTAAGTAGAGTCAGTTTGAGAGGATTGAGAGACCTGATTAAAATCACCATCCCCAGTGACAGAAGAGCATCGTCCTAGCCTCTTTATCTGGTAGATGGGAGATTTAACCACCAGTCCCCATTATATGGGACACAAGGTGATATTTAGACTTGTAGATTGTTGGAAACGATTCCCTTTTATTTTTTTAAGTTGTGCGTCTGTGTGTCTTGTGTGTAAACATGCCCATGAGTACATGTGTTGAGGCTAGGTAAGGATATCAGATGTCCCCTGTTGCTCTTCACTTACTCTCTTAAGACAGGCACTGAACCTGGAGCTCACTGTGTTTCAGCTAGGTTGGTGGTCAACAAACGCCAGCAATCCTGTGTCTGCCCCTGAGAGCTGGGGTTATAGACATGTGTAGTCATGTGCAGATTTTGACAAGGGTGCTAGTGATCATAGCTCAAGTCCTCATGTTTGCAGAGCAAATGCTTTCATCCACTGAGCCATCTCCCCAGTCTCTTGATTCCATTTTCGGCTCTGAGAGCAAGCTTTAAGAACAGCTTTCTAGAGAACTGGCGTGGGAGTGGTCCCCATGGGCATCCCTTTTGTCACTTTTCCTTTGCTCTCATGTCGCAGGTTTAATATTATGGACTTGTCCCACAGCAGTATCTGAGCTATAACTTTATGACTTGGAACAAAAAGTTCTCTACAGGGGTGTGAAGGATTTAGTTTGTAATGATCCCAGCATTCAAACACACATGCAGGTGTGTTATCAAATATGCAAATACAACCATGAGCAATTTTCAAACCATGAATAAAATATTAGATTTCAGGCCAGGCCTGATGACATCCACCTTTAATCCCAGCAGAGGCCGGTGGATCACTCTGAGATGAAGGCCAACCTGGTCTACATAGCAAGTTCCAGACCAGTTGGGGGCTGTAGGGAGACCCTGTCTCAGAAAACAAAAACAAATGAAAAATTCATTAAATTGAAGGTGTTAACAACTATAGTTTAAAAGATAATTGGCATGATTTCAATTGTGAAAGCACAAACAGTAGTAATTATAAATAAGCACTCTAAATTCAGTATGTCCAAAGCTCCAAGATTTGTACCTGATCAAATGCAAACACTATGTGCCTCACTGTATGTTTAGTATAGTTTGTAAAATAAAAAAGTATCAGGTGTGAACATATACTTTTCTTACTAACTTTGAAATATTATCAATCATTATTAACCATTCATTAATCATTATAATAGGTTTTCTTTAGAAACATTTTGTTTTCTTTTTTTTTTTTTTTTAGTCATTTTTTGAGACAGGGTCTTCCTGTAGCCCCAGCTGGCCTGGAATTCCCTTTGTAGACCAGATTGGCCTTGAACTCACAGAAAGCCACCTGTCTCTGCCTTCCAATTGCTAGGATTAAAGGTGTATACCACCACACCTGGCTCTTTTTGTTACTTTCATGGTGCTAGGGATTGAATCTCACAAACCATAGGAATTACTCTACCACTGAGCTATGCTCTAAGCCTGTAGGTTTATTTGGAAAACATCTGACCCCTCCTTGGATATTTTTTTATTTTGTGTGTATGTGTATTAGTGTTGTTGTTTTTGAGACAAGGTTTCCCTGTAATGCCCAGCTGGCCTGGAATTTGATATGCAGACCAGGCTGGCCTCCATCTCACAGAGATCTGCCTGCTTCTGCCTCCTGAATACTGAGATAAAGGCATATATTACCACACCTGACCTTCATCCAGTTTTTTATGTAGGTGCTGGGAATCTGAACTCAGGTCATCATGTTTGCTTCGAAAGCATTCTACCCCTTGAGCCATGTCCTCAGGCCCTCTAAATGTTTTTATTCTCTTTTTAAAAAAGTTGTGCTCCCTCTGTTTTTATTTACTTACTATTTTTATTTTATGTGTATGAGATTATTGCCTGCATGTATGTGAGTGCTCTAGTGTCATGCAATGCCTGAGGAGGTCAGACAAGGGCATTCAATTTCTTTGGAAGTGGAATCACAGATGGTTGTTAGCCGCCATGTGGGTGCTAGGAATTGAACCTGGGTCCTCTGCAGGAGCAGCTAGTGTACTCTTAACTGCTGAGCCATCTCTCTAGTCCCCACATCTGTTCTTTAAATGCATATTTATTTAATACATTTCATAGAATCCAGTTCCTTATTTATTTATAGCCTGTGGTAAGGAATGTATAAGTTAGCTGGGCATGGTGATGCACACCTTTAAGCCCAGCACTCAGGAAACATCAGCAGACGGATCTCTATGAGTTCAAGGACAACCTGGTCTATATAATGAGTTCCAGGCCAGCTGGGGCTACAAGGAGACCCTGTCTCAAAAAGACCTTAAAAAAAAAAAATGTGTAAGTTACTTAAGTGTATTAACTGGAATATAATTTAAAAGAAAAACCCTATCACACCTGACTCTAAACAGAATGTAGGTGCTTAAAAAATATAAAAACTATCCTTTATTCTATTTTCCGTAGTTAGCAAGCCATTTTCATGTACTTGTGTTCTGTAATTGAAGAAAGAAAAACAACAGTCCACCCCACCCCTAACTCACCCTTCTCATGCCTGAATATTTTTTTGTCTTGCGATATGGACTGCTATATCACTTAGGCTGTCCTCAAATTCCTGATCCTCCAAGTGTTGAGATTATGACTGCTCACCATGTCCACTCTCCTGACAGACTTCAATTTGAAGATTCAGTTTATCTTGGCCTCATGTGCTCCTGTAAGCATCTCAAGAGCTTTTCTCCAGTCATGAGGTGCTTTTAACTGCCTGCCATGATCTGCACAGTTACCTTCCAAGCATTTCAGGAGAGTTTGTGAGCACTCCCTCCAGATGTTTTACTTATTCTCTCTTGAAAGAAAAACAATTTTTAAAAATCCTAGGTTTGTCTTTTTTTTTTTTTTTTTTTTTTTGAGACAGGATCTCGCTATGAATCCCTGGCTACCCTGAAACTTGCTATGTACATCAGGCTGGCCTCAAACTCACAGAGAATCACCTGCCTCTGCTTTTTGAGTAATGGGACAAAAGCCTTATGATTTTATCCAATCAGATTTGCTTGGCTAGCAGCTGTTTCTCACTCATTTCTGTAGTTTAAAGATGCCTCCAGCTGATGTTCTTTATATTCTTCCTAGCTTACGCCAAAACCTTTTTAAAGGTAAAAATTGAAAACACATTTAAACATAGTGCAGCAGCTTGAAGCTCCTGTTTTCACTCTTTTGTGGTCTTGCTCTACCCATGCTTCTAATATTTCCCACCTGATACATTCTTTAAATTTTTTTTTTTTTAACTGGGGGAGAGGGCTGTGTAACATGAAAATATGTGAAGGTTGGAGAACAACTTGTGGGAGCAGCTTCTTTTCTTCCACCATGTAGGTCCTGAGATCAAACTCAGGTCATCAGCCTTAGCAGCAAGCACCTTTACCTGCTAAGCCATCTCTCTGGCTCCCTGAAACATTCTTTAATGCCTGAAAGCCCTATTCACAGCCCTTTCCTCCTTTCTTGGAGGAAGATGAGAACTTTGAATGCAAGAAGAATCCTTTATGTTTGGTTTTCTATGCCCTGCAGATGCTCTGAAAGGGATGCTCAGCTGGGTCTCTGCGCACATTCCAATGAAGCTGTACCAGCTGCTCCAGGTAAGCCCTGAGTACCAGACGGCTTGGGAAAAGAAGACACAAAGAAATTGTATGCGTGTTTGCTTTTGAAACAGAGTCTTACTATGTAGGCCACACTGGCCTCAAACTCTTGCTCCTCCTGCCTCTGCCTCCCAAGTGCTGAGACTATGGTATGGGCAAACCATGATAATGACTTTGTGCAGACTCTTAAGATACCAATGATTTCTTTTCTAAACCTTTCGAGAACTTTCATAGCGTTGACAAACTTTTCATGGACTAAATCCACAGAAATAATAATTAAGAGTCACCATTTACGATGTACCTACCAGGCATTTGGAAAAGGTATTCGTATCCCATATATGTGTGTATGAGTATTGTAACTCCCCTCATCTATGAAAGGTACATCCCAAGGCCACTAGTGAATACTTGGAACCTCAGTTAGTACTGAATCCTATTACATTTTTTTCTTTACATATAGTATCTATGGTAAAATTTGCTTCATAAATTAGGCCCAATAAGAAATTAGTAACAGTCATTAATAGTAAAATAGAACAATTTATAATAATAAAGTTATGTGATTATAATCTTTCTCAAAACATCTTAATTTCTCATTGTAATATAGTAATATTTTCAGGCTATCACTGATTCTGGGAAACTAGAGTGACAGAAACCAAAACCTTGAATAAGGGGGACACTACAAAATACATATACATAATCTCCACTGGTCTTCTGAGCAATTTCCTATTTACATTTAACTAATGAGAAAATATAGGCTTAGAAGTTAAGCATCTAGCTTTATGTCATGTGGTAAGTAAGTAGTGAGCCTGGTTTCGGAGATGCCCCATCACCCACCTCTGAGTATGAGACCCTTCACCTTCTTTAGTATGTAAACCAACACTACAAAAGGCCTCTCCCAGCAGCACCAACTAGAAGGTGGTATCTCTCTGTTCTCCCAGGTGAAGGACTTCACATCAGCTACGCCATCGGTGGACTACTTAGTTTTCTGCTGATTTTGGTGGTGATCGCAGCTTTGATGCTGTACAGGTAACTGCAGCTCTGATGCTGTACAGGGTAACTGCAGCTTTGCTGCAGGAGCCACATGTTCTTTGATCTTTATTAGCCTATCTAGCTTCTTCTGAAGCTGCAGTTTGCTGAGTATACCTCTATGCAGCCTAATCTCATGGTTGCACCCCAAGTTGACAGAGCAGCTTCAGCAGTTTTCCGCGTGGAATGGCCGATGCTAGCGTTGTTGCTTTATCCATACTCCGCTCTACTGCAAACCATTGAAATTGGAAATAATCTTTCCTTCACACAGCCTAGCCTTATCTCAATCTGGTGGCTATAGCATTGCCCACTAGAAATCACTTTGAGAAAACAGAGTGTGCCATTTTTAATTCAGAATCTTTTGTTGTTGTTGTTGTTGTTGTGTGAGACAGGGTCTCCCTGTAACCCCAACTGGCCTGTAACTCACTGGGTAGAGCTGGCTGGCCTCACCAAGATCAGCCTGCTTCTGCCTCCCGAATGCTGGGTTTAAAGGCATGTGCCACCACACCCAGCTTATGTGCCTTTTTATTTCTCTCAGTGCTTTAAACATAGCATAGAGCAAGCATATCTGGATTTTACAGCTACTTCTGGTAATAATATTACCACCACTTGCCTTTTGATAGTTATATAACAATGTCCTTACCTGGAAACAGAAGTATTACTCCTCACTCTATAGATAAGGAGCTGAGTCTCGGATAGTTTAGATTATGTCTGTCAGCATCCCAGCTAATAAACTACAGAGGTAGAATTAGAACAAACATCCTTCTTTGCATAGCAAATAACTTGAAAAGACAGTGAGTTAACATGCTAACCATTCATGGTATCACAGTTTGTGTGTCTCAGAAAGCTTAGTGGGGTGCTTCTGCCTTGATGTCGCTCACAAGTCACAATCCAGGTATCAACCAGAGTTGTGGCTTCATCTCAAACTGGAGAATTCCCTTCCAAAAATACCCATGTAATTGTTGGCAAGATTCAATTCCTCACTGGCTGTTGGTTGGAGGCCTTCCTCATTTGTTGCTTGTGTTGTAGACCTTTGATAATGTATGGCATGATAGTTTGCTCCCCTCAAAGAAAAAGAGAGAGAGGGAAAGAAGATGTACCACCCAAGATGGAAGCTAAGCTTATCTAGTATTTAGTGCTTTTACATAATGGGTTCACTAGAAGTGAGTCACCAGCTCCAGCCCACACACAAGGGGTGAGATTCAGAAGCGTGTGAATACCAGGGGCAAGGATCACTGGGACTTGGACAGAGGCCACTTTCCACACATAGGATACAACTTCACCAGGTATCATACCCATGAAGATCTGAACTAGTTTCTGATTGATTTCTTTCCCCCTCAAGACACAGAAAATCTAAACTCACAGATCCTGGAATGGGAAACCTGACCTACAGCAACCCCTCCTACCGAACGTCAACTCAGGAAGTGAAAATCGAGGCAGTTCCCAAACCAGCCATGTATAATCAGCTATGCTATAAGAAAGAGGTAAAAATGGAAATTTGTATTTAGGTTTTCAATGGCGGGTGGATAGGCTGAGAGGAATTATGATCAAATTGCCTGAATGAATAAGAACTGTTTATGGTCCCCTCTGCTATTCTGGAAATTATAGGAAGCAGAAAGACCAAGTATAATCTGGGTTTCTACAGAGATCTAGAATCATTGAGGAACCCTAGCAAAGCAAGGTTGGAAGACATAGGTCTGAAAATAGTAAGCCTGTGTCTCCCTGAAGGTGATTTTCAGGGTTAGTAGGTGTTTTCCAGGAGCTCCCATTCCTTCCTTTTTGCTGAGGCTGTACCTCTGAAACAAGGGGCCTCTCCTAAACAGCACCCAAAAAACCTGGATTCTTTACTTCTCTAATTTCTGATCCAAGAACCTATTGCTGACAATGGCTAGTTTCTTTAGAAACCTGATTGTTTACATGCTTTTAAAGAATGCTTTGTTAATTATTTGAAAAATTATTTGCTGAAAGTTTATCTGTTTTCTGAGATTTCAGATTTCCCTAGCCTGATATAACCTATGTTCTCTTCTGAAATCCTGTAACCTTCATCAGAAGTTATTCTAGGAATCCCATAATCAGTCTACTTGGTATAGTCAAACCTGCAGGACTCTCATTTATAGTGAACATACCATACACAGTAATCCTATACTTTGGGGATCTGTGGATTCCTATATTTGAAAAGCTGCCACTATAGTTCAAAAGACTGCTTACAAAATTCTGAGAATGGTAAATCTCAATGTTTTTGAGAAAGACTCTTGAGGATTCTTGAGTTCTTAGAACGTTGACTGTCCCAGAAAAGAATCATGAAGAAGGCTATGAGTTAGAACTGAAAAATGGATCTGAAGCTATAGCTCAGCAGTACAGCATGTGCTTAGCATGTGCAAGGGCCTAGGTTCCATCACTACCACCAAAAGAAAACAAAAAAGGAAAGAAAACTGTGTGACCTCTTTCTTCTGTTGTCTGCTTCTTCCTCAGCAGCTCTTTCACCCATCTGATAGCCTTTCACCCTTTCTCTTCTGATTTCCTCTTGATTTCAGGTACCTGTTGGTCTGTGTGTGTAGAGGAAATGGTGTTTCCAGAATTGCTACTGCCATGTACCCCACCTGACTTACACAGTGCATTTCTGTGATGAGGACTCTGAGTGGGCCTGCATGTTATATTAATTTCAGCCTGGAGGGTGTACTGGTTGAATGGAGTCTATATGTGTGCATGCAAGCTATCTCTGCCTCTCTCTGCATGACTGAAGGAGTTGTCACTCACAGAGGGCAGGGACCATCATCAGGCATCTAGCATAGTGTCTACTTAATGTAGAGGCTGAATAGTTAACTATCTTTGGAATTGAACTGTTACTAACAGAAAGCAGTGGTTGCAGACTCTGGGTAGGGAAACTATCCCAGGAACAAAACCCAAGCTATAGCTTTTGCTCTTGGTGGGGGTGGGTAGGATGTTGATTGGAGTTACCCAGAAATCAGAACTGAGGCTACCCTTGAAGAGTCCGTAAGAGAAGAAACCTGAGCAGAAGTCAAGGCTAGCCTTTGAATGATGCAAGTTGCTTATGAATGATCCCAAAGTCATGGGAGCAGTGCCAGAGTAACCTCCCCAAGACAGTTATGGTTATAGGGCTTCACTGGATGGACATTTAAAACCCAAATAAAAGGATTTTCTAGAGTTCCCTATCTTACTTTTTCTTAGCACTATTAGAAAGAAGAGATCATTTAGAACAAATTAGCACATAAAATAGTTCAAAATTCAGAATATATGTACATTGAATTGCTCTTACAATTGTTTTTGATTACTTATATTGGCATGATGTCCCATTAATAAACTACAGGAATGATACAACAAGCTACCACATGAAGTAGTTCAGAATCCTGCGTAAATGCACGTTTAATTGCTTGGGATTATTTATATCAGCATGATGCCCCATTAATACACCATGGTAACAATGTAACAATAGCTAATGTGTTTTACTGCATCTTGTATCCAGTAGTCTAACGATTGCATTCCATGAATTGCCTCATGTAGCCCTCACAGCAGTAGCTTGTGACGTGTGGACACTGTTATTCTCCCTCACTGCAGATGTGGAGACTGAGTTTTTAGAAATGCCAAGTAATTTGCCCAAGGTGACATAGCCAGAATGCCTGATGTAGGACCAGAAGCCACGGTTCTCCCCAACCCTTGTAATAATGTAATTATCATCATAGCTGCTCTTCCTAGATAGAGCTTCATACTTGCTCTGACCACATTGTTCCACTGGTCTGTGGCGTTTTTTTCCCCATAGTCACTTATACCCCATCCACTCCCATTTTGAGTTCACTCTGAGATCCTTCGTTGAGCACCAACTGTGTGTCTCCATTCTCTACTCCAGGGTGGACCTGACCACAACTACACCAAGGAGAAGATAAAGATTGTGGAGGGAATCTGCCTCCTCTCTGGGGACGATGCTGAATGGGATGACCTCAAGCAACTGCGTAGCTCCCGGGGGGGCCTTCTACGGGATCATGTATGCATGAAGACAGACACAGTGTCCATCCAGGCCAGCTCTGGCTCCCTAGATGACACGGAGACAGAGCAGCTGCTTCAAGAAGAGCAGTCTGAGTGTAGCAGTGTCCATACTGCAGCCACTCCAGAAAGACGGGGCTCTCTTCCAGACACGGGCTGGAAACATGAACGCAAGGTCTCCTCAGAGAGCCAGGTCTAAATGCCCATGTCCTTGTCCCTGCCTGCCTGTTCCTTCTCCTCTGTGGACTTCCAGTCCTTGTGCTTACTTACCAGCAGGGCCCCTTCCTATGTACTCATCTTCTTCCACCTACCCCTAAACTGCTCCCAAGTCTTCCCATAGGACCAGTTACCCACCTGAGGCCGTAACTACCTGGTATAAGAAATGAGAGCACATCTCAAGAATTTAGACCTGGATCTTACCATAAACCTCATTTCTTGCACTCTGTCCTGAGCCCCCTGAAACTGGGCCCAGCATAATTCCTTGTCAGCCTAGAACTCCATCTCCCTTCCCCCTGGTACCCTCAGTGTCTGCCCCAGAGCATCAGTGCAGTCAATGAGTCAAGACTTCCGTCTCCCCCATCACAGCTGATGTGATGGCTTCTCTGAGAACTTGTCACCAGGGGCTGGGGCACGGGTTCATGAGTGAAAGGTAATGGATGGGAGTTGAGAGAAGAAGGAAGAGTCAGCCCAGCTGGTCTGGGTGTCTAGGAAACCTCCAACCTTGTGTGTTGGTAATATGAAAAACCATTTAGGGGCACTTGAGTCTTGGTGTCTTGTCCATTGCTGGCAGTGGACATTCCTCCCACTTGGAGTCATTGCTCTGTCAGCTGCGATACAGGTAAAATGTAGGTGTGGCTTAAGCTGTTTTTTCTCCTGCAGGAATGTCTGGGGGCCATTTCTACATTGGATGACTGGAAGCCCCATCATGGCAACTCACTCTTAGGAATTCCCTCCTGGTGCCACAGCAGCTGGCCAGTAACTCCTCTTAAGCCTTTATGTTGTAAGCTTGATTGAACATTGGGCCTTGGAAACTAAGCTTCTAAGATGTCTAAGAAGCTCCCCTAGACCAAGCATAGCACCACCCTACCTGAACTTCAGTATTCTGTACTTTCTCTGGGATTCTAAGGGAAGCAGTTCTATAACAGCCTTTCAAAGAAGTTCTCATAAATGGTCAGAAGGACAATTAGAGAAACATCAGACACCCAGGGGCTCAAGAGAAGTATGAGGTTGAACCTCTTGTGCTCATTCTCAAGTGCTCAGGGACCCAAGTTCATGAACAGCCTGTGGTTCAAGGGTGGTAAAACTTGTATGCCACTTCTCAGCTTCTGTCCACACCGAGATGCCACCACCTGCTTCGTGCTCATTTAAACCAAGGGCTTTGCTCAGGGGAGTTGAGGCTTTTTATTTACTACCCTAAAATTTCTCTAGCTCTTCACCTTTGAGAGAAGAAAATCTTGGTTTTCTTTTTCCAACCCAACCTTTGGTGTCCCCGTTGGTCCTTGTGCTTAGAAGCCGAGGTCCTTCTCTCCAGGAATTACAGGCAGCAGGAGAGAATGACAGGGGCTGTAAAAAAAAAAGAAGGGTTTTTAGGGGAAGTTTCCTGTTTGAAATATCTCTCATGGTTACTGGTATTCAGAGATCAACAGCCAAACGTACGGGTGAAAAGGACAGGATCCAATCCTTTGTGGTCATTTGTAAGAGTGGAAGACAGATGTTAAGCCCTTAGTCTTATATTCATCAGTTATGCCTAGATCTGGGCCTACACGCACAGCCAGGTTAAGAAGGCTTTTTACCGTTCGTCAAGTGGAAATGGGACATTTCACATCGAATGAGGCAGCATTTAGGGATTTAAATTCACTACTGGGGAGGAGGAAACACAGAAGAGTGGCATCTTCTGGACTGGAAAGTGGAAGGTTCTTATTGCACTTGGGCTGTTCAGAATGCAGAAAGGACGTATTTGGGGAAATAACTATTTGAGCACTGATTTACTCTGTAAAAAAAGCAAAATCTCTCTGTTCTAAACTAATGGAAGTGATTTTCCCATGCTCATGTGTAATGGTTTTAACGTTACTCACTGGAGAGATTGGACTTTCTGGAGTTATTTAACCACTATGTTCAGTATTTTAGGACTTTATGATAATTTAATATAAATTTAGCTTTTCTTAATTATCTTGGCTGGCTTGGAGTTGTGACTGATCCTGCGCCTGTCTGGCAGATTCATGCTATGGAAAACCTATGTGGGGACATTACCTGTAACTTCTTTGGGGATGTGTGAACCATGAAGAGAAATAAAGGGTGTAAGGTTTGTGTTAGAGTTTCAGCTCATCTTGACAAGCCAGGTCAAGATGAGAGGTTCATTGACTTATGTCACTTTAATTTCCCATAGAGGAAAGATGGCAGAAAGGTTTCATCTTGAGAGTCAACTCATTGATTGGGTTGCTAGAACCTGCCTGAGATCCTGGCCAGACTCAACAGAGAAAGTAAATTATCATGATCATTGGTGACATGTCCAGGCACTAGAAAGAAGTGTTATGGCATGTATCCCATGAATTTTCTCTTTCTGTTCTTATTCATTAAGGACTCCAGTGTCACAGAACTCAATTTTGCCTTGCAATGATGGTTACCGGCAAAACCAGCTGACAGTGAGAAAAGCCCTGGAATGGGAGCTAGGTTCTCTCTGCAGCACCACACACACACACACACACACACACACACACACACACACACGCATGCATGCACACACACATATATTACATTAATTTCTTTTTATTTAGTTATTTGTATAGTGCAATGCCCACGGATGTCAGAAGAGGGCATCAGATCCCCTGAAACTGGACAGTTGTTAGCTGTCATGCAGGTGTTTGGAACTGAACCTGGGTCCTCTGCAATAGCAGCCAGTGCTTTTAATCCCTGAACCATCTCTCCAGTCTCCACAAATTATATTTTTAAAAAACTACTCTCTTACAACTAACCCACTGTATCTCAAGGCTAGAATAAGAAGTTAAGATCTCATGATCTGGATAAGCTGTTTCTCAGTGAAAAGTGGGAAGCATGTTAGCCCTAATGATGCATGTAGAATTTGATTTCAAGTCTCAGTAGTTGATTTTCTAAACCGTAAACCATTGATAGAATAATGCCTCCATTCATTTATCTTCTACTGTGGCGGAAGCACTGCCCATACCCAAGCAATAAACACACAGTTTAGCAGTGCTTGGAGTCTACCAGCAACACCGCCACTCCCACGCCACCCCCTAAAAGAACAAGATAAGAAAGAGAAATGTAAGAAAGATTTTATTTAAGTGACCAGAAACTTCTGTGTAAACCATGGTATGCAATTTCCCAATGTTGACAATGGGTAGGTCTACTAGAAACAAAAACCAATGGAATACTTCAGAGACACCAAACCCTTTCTCCCCCAACATTCTTTTCTTAATGTGTATGAATGTATTGTCTGCATGTATGTAAGTGCACTCATGTCATGCAATGCCCACAGGTTAGAGGGTGGTGGATCCCCTGGAACTGGAATTATGAATGGTTGTTAGCTGCCATGTGGGTGCTGGGACTCGAACCCAGGTCCTCTGCAAAAGCAGCCATCTGCAAAAGCTCTTAACCACTGAGCCATCTCTAGCCTCCTCTCCCCAACTTTCTTTAAAAACAAAGTAAAAATCATAACAAAAAAAGAAGATGGGCTGGCAAGATGGCACAGATGCCTCCAAGCCTGATGACCTGGTTTGGATCCTGGAACCCACACAGTAAAAAGACAAAACCCACTCCAAGTTCTCTGGCTTTCAGATGCACAGTATGGCATGTGCATGCATGTACAAACATACTCAATGAAAAAAAAGGAAGACTTGTGGATGAAAGGAGGGCTGAGAATTCCTTGTCTGGTTCTCTGAATATAAAGCCTGAAATGCATACACAGGCAAAAGATGGATCAAATTCTAGCAGATGGGCTAGAAGATCGTAAAATCCCCATAACCCACATTAAAAAAAAATAATCCAAGCCAGGCATGATAATGTGCACTTACCCCAGCCCTTGGGAGGTGGTGACCCCTGGGGTTCGCTAGGCAGTCAGCCTAGCATAGTTTTTGAGTTCTAGGACAGTGAGAGACCCTGTTTCAAAAAAATAGGTAGGTGGCTCCTAAGGATGACACCCAAAGTTTGTCCTCTGGTCTCCATACCTGTATACACACACATACTTGTACACAATTATAACAAATTGGACAAGCCAGATATGGAGGCAGATGCCTATAATCCTAGCATGCAGGAGACTGAGGCAGTAACATTTTGACATTGAGGCCAGCCTGGGCTAGTGAGACTATCTTTAAAAATCAAACCCAAACGGTACATAGTTTTGTAAATTACATTCATAATAAGGTCACTGCCTTTCGGCATCGTGCAAAAATGGTAAAATGTGAGATGAAAAGATCTGTGGCCTACAGGAAGGTCTTAGAATTCTTTTTACATTATTGTGTGTGAATATGCATATATGAGCACGCCTCTGCCTACATGTGGAGGTCAGAGGAAAACTTGAAGTTGGTTCTCTCCTACCATGTAAGACCTTGGCAGCAAGTGACCACCTGCTGAACCATTTTGCTGGCTCCATTAAGAATAGGCCTGAAGAAAACTGAAAGACAGTGATGCTTAGTGACTTAAAAGTGTTTACAATCTTGAGGACGCATAAGGTTCTAAGTGTAATGCACTGACTTTCAAAGGGTTCCAGTAAGCTTTCTTGGATTTCTATTTATGGACATAATTATAAAGGAAATGTGGTTGAGGAGTTGGGGATGTAGCTTAGTGATAGAACTTCTGCCTAGTGTGTACAAAGGTCTGGGCTACATCCTCAACTCCACCAATAAAAGGGGAAAGCAATTGAGTCTTTTGTGTGAAGTCTGTGGCTTTTTCTTCATATTAAAAGATGACTCAAGTAATCTACTTATGATGTGCATTTCAGGCAATCTGTTTTCAAACATTCCCTCCCTTGCCCTTTATTTGCCTTCTGGGTCATTCTCCTGTTCCACATAGGAAATACTTTCATTTTCAGTCAAGACTCTAGCTCCCAACTTTGAACTCCTTGGCCTAGTATTAAAACAGACTCAGACAGCTTAACTAAGGTTCTTGGTTTAAACCCATGGTTAAATTAGTCCCCAAGCTACACAACCTGCAAAATCAGTTTGTTTTGTAAGATATAACAGCCAAGAACTCACATAGCCTGCCCTGTGGTTTTGTTTGTTTTGTTTTGTTTTTCCCTCTGTGTCTTAAGAGCCTGCTGATGGCTTGCTAATGAGCCTTCTATCTTTCCCTTGGCCTCTTTCCTCTTTGATGGAGCAGATATTTCTTGTGGTCAAAGCTCCCCAACAGCCTGGAGGTTGGGACAACAGGCTACAGAAGAAGAAAGAAAAAATTTAAAGGTTACTTAGTCCTTCATTTAACCAGCAACTATTAAACACAAGCATGTATAAGGTAGGACAGGCTTTGTGATCTTGGAGACTAGTTAAGGCACAAATTCTGTAGCCCCTTGAGATCTGTATTAATGTCACCACTATCTCCAGAGAATACTGCAGAAGCACTTGACTGAAGGTGAAAAGAATCTAGTTATTGAAGCTGTTCCTCTTAGGCTGGAAATAAGGATCTATGTCACAGGGTAGGGATGCTTCAACCAGAATGCAGCTTGTGATTACAACAGAATGAGTACCTGCTCCAACCCTAAGAGGCTTTGTAGAAATGCCTAGCATAGTCACTCAGCAGCCACAGTAGCTGACATTAGTTTCCTGTTTCTGATTATAAGAACATGGTGTTTGCTTTGATCTCTGCTACCTACTGTGCTATGCTCCTCCTTATGGTAAAAAAAAAAAGCATTGAGAGACCCCTGGGATGAAGACACACATAAATAGATAAGTAGATAAAAGTTATTTAATGATAATCCTGGACTACAAAAAGTGACTGACCAAAAATGTACTCAACACTTACTATGGACAAGATACTATATTAGATTTCTATCCGGCTACAAATTCTGACACTCCCTTTCTTCCATTATCGGTCAAGACTTACCTCCTCCCTCCTACCTACTGATCTGTTCTAGCTACACTGGCCTCCTTGTTTCTCAAACCTGCCAGACAGATTCCAAACATAGGATCTTTGTATAGCTGTCACCTCTGCCTGACACTTACCTAAATATACTCATGCCTAACTCCTTCACACTTTCAACCTGCTCAAATATAATCTCACCAAAACCTACACTGATCAGTCTTTTAAAAATTAGTCTTGCTGGGCTTCGTGGCACATGCCTTTAATCCCAGCCCTCGGGAGGCAGAGGCAAGAGGATCTCTGTGAGTTCAAGGCCAGCCTGATCTACATACGAGTTCCAGGCCAGATGGGGCTACAGCAAGACTATGACTCAAATAAACCAAAATAATAACAACAGTCTTTCCAGGTACATGGTGCATGCCTTTAATTCCAGCACTTGGGAGGCAGAGAGGCAGGTAGATCTCTATGAGTTCAACTCTAGCCTGGACTACATAATGTGTTCAGGCTAGCCAGAGCTACATAGTAAGACCTTGTCTTAAAAAAATTACAGTATTTAGATGGCTTAGTAAGGTGCTTGCCATGCAAATATGTGGACATGAGTTCAATCACCCACGTTAAGAAGTTAGGTGTGGTGGTAATCCCAGTGCTGGATGTACATGGAGAGACAGGAGGATCCCTGAAGATTGCTGGTCAACCAATCTAACCAGATTGGTAGGCTCCAGCTTCAGTATAAAACTCTGTATAAAATAAAATAATAATAAATAAGGTATAGAGGATTGAGGAGATATGTAGGATCCACCCCCAGTTCTCTCTCTCTCTTTCTCTTTCTCTCTCTCTCTCTTGCTCTCTCTCTGTCTTCTCAGTCCCACTTCCCTTTCCTTTTTGCCCTGTTTTATTTTTTCCCTCCTGCCCAAAGCCGAATAACGTATTATAAAATTTATCTGTGTGTTGGTTGTCTGTGCCTCTTCAGTATACTATAAGCTCCTTGAGTAGAGGGAAATTTGGGGGTGGGATCTGTTTTGTTCACTGATTATTCCAAGTTCCTAGAACAGTTTTCCACATACTAGGTATTCAGTAAATATTTGTTGAATGAAGAAATGAATAGATTCGGACACCTAATGCCCACCTCCTAGTAAAACTACACCACAACAGTGCATACAAAAAGATTTTACCATCTTGTTCCAAAACTCTCCAGAATTCAGGCTGAACATATCCTTTATGGAGCAAATTTGAGGTAACCATCACTCTTTTTAAACATTATCTTCAGATTATGTCTGATAATATTTAAATGAAGTATACCAATGACCAGTGCCCAAAGAAAACAATTTCTATAGATTCCTTACCCAACTCTCAAAGATTACTGTGTGCTAGGATTGCTTCCTCTCCTTCCCCTGTGTGTGGATCTGTTCTCACTTCCTACCTTTTTACTTCCTCTGCCCCTTTCCCTCTTCGTAGCCTCATTCACTTTATGGAAGTGATTCTCAAATCAATACCACTTAAGACAATCTATTCTCCCAGTTCCCATTTGGTATTTTCTAGACCTGCTTTGATGATTCTATTTGAATTCCTTATTGGTACCTGAAAGAAAACCAGACTAAGACTAAACTCTCTACCTTCTGCTTGAGACAGACCTCTCCTGACTTTCTCCTTCCAAATGAGCAATAACTACCCTTCCAGTTTCTGGGCTCTGATCCAGACAATTTCTTTGGCTCACCTTTCTATATGGGATCCACCCTTACCTTTGTCTGTAATCTAATTGGTTGCTAAATTTTTCACTCTTTCTTGAATCTGTCCTTATTTCCATTACTGTATATCAGACTCCAAACTGCTTCCAGCCCCTACTCATTTTAAACAATAAAGCTAATTTTCCTACGGTCCTGATTTTTGTCACTCTCTTCATCAGAAATGTTCAATAGTTTCCTATCACCTACTCAATAAAGGAAAAATTCCTTAGTCTAGTATTTAAGACGCTCCATGAATGGTTCCTAACTTTCTTTGTCAATCTTCTGTTCCATCACTTTCCAATATAAATATTTTCTTAAAATCACATTCAGAAGCCCAGTCCCAGACATACAATGAACTTCATTGTCTCTGTGTTCTTGCCTTTGTTTGACTTGACATTCTCTGTGCTCCATCATACCACTGGTAAAATATTAATATTAATTTCTCTCCCTGTCAAGTTCACTTTTATTAAGCCCCTTATAATTCTGCAAATGCTCTAACCATCTTCAGGTACACACACATACACACACACACACACACACACACACACTTAGAAGCACATGTAATAAAATCATTTGACATAACTTTTTTCTGAAATTTGTCGTTTCAATTAACAATATTTTTCTACCTTAGCAAATATAATCACATTCTTTATGTGCATGTGTGTGTAGCATCTACATGTGTGTGTACAAGGGTACTTGCAGTTGCGTGTGCCTGTCTCTTCCTCCATTGCTCTCCACCTTATTTTTTTTGAGACAAGTTCTCTCACTGAACTTGGAACTGATTATTTAGTCTAGACTGGCTGGCCAGTGAGCTCTCAGGATCACCTGTCTGGGCCCCTCAGCCCCAGCATTGGGGTCACAGCAGTACATTTCCACACCTAGCTTTTATACAGGTGATACTGGAACACCAACACTTTGACCCACTGAGCCATCTCCCCAGCCCGATTAACCACATTCTCTTTTTTTCTTTAAGATTTTATTTTATAATGTATGAGTGTTTTACCTTCATCTATGTAAGTGTACCACATGTGTGCCTGGTGCCTATGGAGGCCAGAAGAAGGTGTTGGGACTAGAGTTAAGGAAGGTGTCAGCTGCCATATAGGTGTTGAGAACTGAACTCCAGTCCTCTGCAAGAGCAGTAAATGCTCTTAACTACTAAGTCATTTCTCCAGCACTTTAACCACATTCTTTTTGAACAGTTGCATAGTCTTCTATTGAATAGATATTTTATAATTTATGTAAAAAGCTTCCTATTGATAGTCATGTGATTTCTAGGGTTTTTTTTTTTTTTTTTCCTTAGTGGTTCAGTAAGTATCCTTACATATTTTACTTTGTCTATGTGCATAAAACTAT
The DNA here is from genome assembly GCA_035773235.1 of Eospalax fontanierii. Classification (NCBI taxonomy): domain Eukaryota; kingdom Metazoa; phylum Chordata; class Mammalia; order Rodentia; family Spalacidae; genus Eospalax; species Eospalax fontanierii. The sequence continues at coordinate 18,856,132 of CM069526.1, forward strand.
AAAATAAATGTCTCATAGTAACATTACTGGGCCAGAGAAATCTGTAGAGTTTACATTGTAGTAACTTTAGTTGTCCTAAAAAGATTGCACTCACACTCAACAGAGAACTTGAGCATTCATTTCTCCAAATCATTTTTAATTGTTTCAAGGCAGAGTCTCCTGTAGGCCCTGCTGGCTTCTAACTCACTATATAACCAATGCTCACTTTAAATTCTTAATCCTCCTGCCCAGCATCTAGAGTGCTGGGATTACAGGTATGAGCAACCACACTCAGCTCCTGCTTCTACAAATCTTAATCAATCAAAGGTTGAACTATTTTTACATACTTTATTTATTATTTTTATTTTATTTTACATGTATGAGTGTATGCAATGCCTGCAGAGGTCAGAAGAAGGCATGGGATTTCCAGGAACTGGAGTTACAGATGGTTGTTAGCTGCCAGTGGGTGCTGGGAACTGAACGTGGGTCTTCTGCAAGAGTAGCCAGTGCTCTTAACCACTGAGCCATCTCTCCAGCCCTCAAATTTGAACATTTTAAGCTCTGCCAATCTGATAGGTAAAAACACACAAAACATAAAGAAATAATTGCCTTGTTAATTTCACTCATTGGTAATCTATAGGTCTCAAAACTTGTAGCTAAAAAACAATTTTTTGGTGTTGCTGGAGCTCAAACTCGGGGCCTCAGACTTGCCAGGCAAGCATTCTACCCCATGTTCTTTATCAGATCAAGAGCTTATCTCATTCACAGCTGCTCTCTGATTTCTTTGCTAAACTTTTGATTTGTTTGAAATCCTGCCTCAAGCCTATTTAAATTTTTGTAAACATTTATTTGTGTGGTGTGTCTGTGTGTGTGTGTGTGTTGACTCCATATGTGAGTGGAGTTCAAAGGACAACTTGTGAGAGTCAGTTCATACCCACGTGAATTCTGGGAAATCAAACCCAGGTTCTCAGGCTTCATGGCAAGCATCTTACCCTGGTGACAAGGGGCCATCTCACTGAGTTTTGCCTACATGTTTTTCATTTATCTAGTTTTCATGCTCCTTTGAGTCTCAATGTTTTGTTCCTCCAGTAACTGTTAATGCAAAATCCCTTTGAAGTGTCTAATATTCCTAGACATTTTGGCTATAGATTTAAGAAAGAATTTTAGCCTGGCATGGTGACACATGCCTATATTCCAGTACTTGAGAGACACATTTGTGATAGCCTGGTCTATATTACCAATTCCAGGCCAGCCTGGACTACAGACTGAGACACTGTCTCTAAAAAATAAGATAAGCAGGGCTGGCAAGATGGCTTGGCAGTTAAGAGCACTTGCTGCTCTTGCACAGGGCCAGAGTTTGGTTTCAGGGCTCAGACTCAGCAGCTCACAACTACCTGTAACTCCAGCTCCAGGGTATCCAACACCCTCTTTTGGACTCCAAAGGTAACTGTACCCACATGCACAGATGCACATGTATTCACATAAAGAAAATACATCGTAAAAAACAAACAAACAAACAAACAAACAAATAAGATAGGGCAGGCAAGATGGCACAACCAATGGAGGAGCTTGCCACCAAGCCTGCTGACCTGAGTTTGATCCCCAGGAACCAACTTCCAAAAGTTCTGTCTTTTTTCCATTAAATTTTTTATTTTATTTTATGTGTATGAGTGTATTGCTTGCATGTATGTAAGTGCACCGACGTCATGCAAGCCCATGGAGGTCAGAAGATGGTGACAGATTCCCCTGGAACTGGAATTACCTATGGCTGTTAGCCACCAACTAGCTGCTGGGAATCGAATCTGGGTCCTCTGCAAGAGCAGCCAGTGCTCTTAACCATTGAGCCACCTCTCCAGTACATATTAAATTTTTTATTTGTATTTTGTGTATGAGAGTTTTGTCTGCATGTATAACCATGTGCAATGGCTATGAAAACCAAAAGAGGGCAGCAGAACCCTTGGAACTGGAGTTACGATCTGTTAGCCACTGTGTGGGTGCTGGGAACCGAACCCAGGTCCTCTGCAAGAACAGGAAGTGCTCTTAACCATTAAGCCATTTCTCTATCCTCAAACGTTGTTCTCTCCCCCAAGATAAGTAAATAAAATGTAATGAAATAAAATAGAATTTTAACAATATCAACCAAACCTTCCGTTTTCATAAAAATAAAACATTTGGAGGCTGGAGATTCAGTGATTAATGGTTCAGTGATTAAGAACACTTACTGTAAAATTCCAGAGGACCTTGGTTTGGTTTCCAGCACCCACATGGCTGCTAACAACCATGGTAACGAGAGTTCCAGAGGATTCGACGCCCTCTTCTGATCTCTTCAGGCATTGCACGCACGTGGTACACTTCCATATATGCAGGCAAAACACTCAGACATAAAATTAAAATAATAAATATTTAAAAATAAATAAGGTACTGGAGAGATGGCTCTGTGGTTAAGAGTACTGGCTGCTCCTGTAGAAGACCCAAGTTCGGTTCTCAGCGCCCACATGGTGGCTAACACCTGTCCATAACTCCAGTTCCAGGGGATCTGACGCCCTTTTCTGACGCCTTCCCCCGGGCATTGCACAACACGGGTGCACTTACATACATGCAGGCAATACCATCATACACATAAAATAAATTTTAAAATTTTAGAATAAATAAAAATAAACATTTGCAGAAGGCATTACAGTTCATAAAGGCCTCTCCCAGGCACTCAGTTCGTTATATTAAATCCTCACATTAAATTTGTAAGGAAAACATCATTATCCGTTTCCTACACAAGTAAACTGAAATATAGATTAACTGACTTTTTCAAAGGAAATCGAGGACCACAATGTAGCATCCTGCCTCCATTCCCAGCTCCTTCCACTACATCTCAGCCTCCTGATGTCCTCTCGGCACATAACTGCACAGTCAATATTTGTGAATGCAAGCACTCCAAAAAAGGTCAGATGTTGACAGCAGTTTAAACAGCTGTAGTTAAGTAAAGCCAACACGTCAATGGACAGGAATGTACGGTTTTGCACACACCTTTCACTTTCCATTCGCAGGTCATGGGTAGCTTTCCTTTTAGTCTGTGACTGCCTCCATCCAAAACAGGCAGCTTCAGGTGCTCAAGGGAACCGGGCTGCGCGCGGCGCCTTTAAGGCTGCGGGCGGCGCGTGTCCACAGTCCTTTCAAACGGACCAATCAAAGGACGATAGGCGGTCCGCCGAGGACCAATAAACAACGCGGACACTGCGGGGTGTGCGGCGGCCCAAGCGGTTTTAAACGGCTTAGAGCAGGCCCCTTGGTTCTGACCCGCGGAGGTGAGTGGGCGGTGGGCCTCACCTGCTGGCCTGCTCCCAGAGCCGGAGCAGCGCGCGCGCCTGGGGACCCTCAGGCCCGGCCCGGGTGGGGCCCACGGCGGACGCGCGCGGCCCGGGCCGGGCGAACCCGGCAGGTCTGAGGCGGCGAAGTGGGGCGGAGGCCGGGGAACCCGCGGCTGGCGGGGCGGGGGGCGTGGGTACTCGCGTGCGGCCGAGATCCGGGCTGGGGCTCCGGGGAGCGGAGCGCGCCGCAGCGGGGCGCGAGTGGCCGCGTTGGGGGGGCCGCGGGCGGCGCCGCCCTGGAGGCTGAGGTGTTGCTGGACCTGGGCGGGGGCCTAGTGGAGTGCGCCTCGCCGAATTGTCAAATGAATGGGTAAGAGCGGGTGAGGGCTGCGGTGGGCGTGAAGGGCCTAGTCGCCCCGGAGCGTGACAAGGGTAGTGATGCCTGGGCCTGCCACACCTGGTCCCCTACCTGGGATGATGTGGAACGATTCTGAGCATTCATCTCCCCGCCCTGATGCCTTGGTTTTCTCCCATAAAAAGTGTCAGTAGAGTTCAGGTATTTTGCAGTCTTGAAGGTTTGGGGATCAATACAATAGCCTAGCAACTGCCTAGTATACGAGGCAGGCCTTGCCACTTTAAGGTTCGGTGAATAAGATTGTTACTTCTTAGCTCTTAACAAATCCTTGCTGTTGAGCTAGCTACCCAAAGTCGAGGTAATTGTCAGGCAGGATTTAATGCATCCCATTTTGTTTATTACATACAAAGTGATGAGAGATGAGTGACTGCCATGTGTTAGGAAACACATTCGTGTTGATGAATCTTGATAGTGAGTTTTTGACTCAGCATCAATAGAAGTTTTTGCAGAAGTTGCCCCAAATTTATACATGACTCTAATTTAATTCTGTTGGGAGCCAGGGCATTAAATCTTGGCCCAGATATGATGTCTTGCCTTATATTATGCATAATTATAGAGCTGAAAACTCATTTTTAGAAAGGTGAATTCTCTTTTCTCCATTCTCATCACCCTGAAAAGTCCTTCTGTGACCTACAGAGCAAATAAATGAGTCTTAACAATCATGTGACTTTTCTAAAGTGCCTGGACAAACTGTAATGTTATGAAATCCAATGATAATAGATAAAAGTGAAATCAATTTATTTGTCAACATAACTGAAACCTAGTTCATAAACCTGTAAAGAAAAATCTTTACAATTTTTACAAAATTTTAGAAGTTTAGACAATTTTTTTTTTTTACATTTTGTGTGTGTATATGTGTGTGGGTGGGTAGGTACACATCATGTAGCTGATGTAGAGTATTGGACAACTTGGCTGGAGTTGGTTCACTTCTTGTACTATATGAGTTAGATTGACCTCAGGCCATTAGACTTAACTGCACATACCCTCACCTGCATAGCCATCTCTCTAGCCACATAATTTCACACAAGTTTTAAAAGGCTGTTCACTTAAGGTGATGACTGGCAAAAGCATTCCATAACATGCCATTTAATGCTGGAGGAAGCCAAAAGAGAGCATGGATCCTTTGGTCCTGGAGTTAAGTATGAGTGTTAGCTGCCTAGAAACCAAATCCAGCTTCTTTGCAGGAGCAGCTAGTGCTCTTTACTACTGAGCCATCTCTTTATCTAGCCTCATGCAAGAGCACCAGTGTTTTTAACTGCTGAACCATCTCTTCAGCCCCCAAAACTGATTTGTTTTATTTTTTTGAGAAGGACTAACTCCTGCCCCTGATCACTACGTGTGCTGTGATGCATTTGTGTGTGCTCACACAAAATAAACTAAAACTAGTTTAAAACTTAAAAAGACACAGTAGACGGTCAGAAACCCTATTGAACAAAAGTAGCTCAAAGTGACATAGTCTTCTCTATGTGACAAAGTTAAATAAAACAAGTAACTAACCATTTGTTCTGTGTTCTTTATCTTTGGATGTGAACAGTATCTCCATAAACTATCTAGAAGTCTAAGAAAGCTAGAAAATTCTTATATTTATGTTTGTGTCACTTGTATAGAAGTGCCTAGGGTTCTGCCACTGTGAGAACAGGTCTGGTGTGACCCTGGACTGCTGTCTCCAGAGGGTCTGTGTCATCCTATGCTGTTTGTATAGATTTGATTCAGAATGGGGAAAAAAAACCATAGAGGATTGAAAAAATTTTTATTATTTGTATTCTATGTGTGTGAGTGTATTGCTTGCATGTATGTAAGTGAACTATGTTGTGCACTGCCCGTGGAGGTCAGAAAAGGGCATTGGATCCTCTGGAACTGGAGTTATGAATAATTGTTAGCCACTATGTGGGTGCTGGGAATCAAACCCAGGTCCTCTGCAAGAACAGCCAGTGTTCTTAATCACTGAGCTACCTCTCCAGTCCCCATAGAATATTAAAAAAAAAAAAAGATTATTTATGTGTATGTCTGTGTTGGTGGGGGCACCCATGGAGGCCAGAAGAAGGTGTCAAGATGTCCTGGAGCTAGAGTTACAGGCAGTTGTGAGCTACCTGATATGAGTGCTGGGACTTGAACTCAGGTCCCTGGGAAGAACAACAAATAAGTGCTCCCAACTATTGAGCCATCTCTCCAGCCCCAATTGATATAATTTTTTTTGTGTGTGTGTATGAGTGTTTTCTTTGGATGAATGTAAGAATCCTCAGAGGCCAAAAGATCCCCTGGAACTGGAGGTCAGTTTGGTGTACATAGCAAGTTTCAGGCTAGCTGGGACTTCAGGGAGACCCTGTCTCAAAACACCAAAAAAAGAAAAGAAAAGAAAAAGAAACCTTAGTATTTGGCTTGAGAGATAGCTCAGTGGTTAAGGGCTACATGGGGAGCCTATCTAAGAAAGAAAAAAATTCTCAGTGTTGACTTACTTGCTCTCTCTTCCCTCACACTCTGGCAGCCACTCATCTTTTTACTATCTTTGTAGTTTGACTCCTCCAGAATATCTTATAATTGAAATCATACCTTATGTACTGTGTTCACACTGGCTTCTTTCACTTCACTATATGACTAGGTTCATATATGTCTTTCTTGTCCCTTTTTTTCCATCAGGGTCTCTCTACCCCCAGTTGGCTTGGAACTGGCTGTGTAGACCAGGCTGGCCTCATCTCCATGAGATCTGCCTGTCTCTGCCTCCTGGGTGCTGGGAATAAAGGCATGTGCCACCAGGCCACCCAACATTCTTGTCTTTTTAAGGTTGAATAATAATGCATTCCATTTACAGACCACAGGTTGCTTATCCATTCATCTGTTAATGGGCATTTGATTGCTTCTACTTCTTGACTATTGTAAATAGTGTTTCTCTGAAGTAAAATAGTGCTTCACTGAACATGAATGTACAACTATGTCTTAGAAATCCTTTTGATTTTTTTTGTGTACACATCCATCAATGAAATTGATGGATCACACCATATACTATTTTTAATGTGCATTTTTTTTCTTTTCAAATATATTTTTATTAAATTTTATGTTCATACAAAACATCTTAATCATTTTTATACTCCCTCCCCCATCTGCAATCCATCCATATCTCTCCCTCCTGAGTTGACTTCATGTATTTTTCATATATGTTAAAGCCTATTGAGTCAAGTTTGTGTACCCAGATGTCCCTTGGTGCAAGTTCATCCACTGGAGTTTAGTCAGCCTATCTAGAGTCTTTCCTTTAAAGAAGATCATCAGACAAAACCCAGCATAAAATTGGGGAAATGGGCTGCAGGTCTCAACCTTAGTCGCAATTTTATGCTGGGTTTTTGTCTGATTAAGTTTGTGTGGATCTTGTGCATGCTAACACTGTTGCTGTAAATTCATATGAGCAGGGCCCCAGAGGCCTGGAAGACTCTGTTTCCTTATAATCATGCCACAACTGATCACACTCAGAGAATAAGTGTCTGAGAGATGTCTAGTTCCAAGTGACACATTCACAATAGAACCTCTCCACCCAAGGCTCATGGAACATAGCACAGGGTAGAGAGAATGCTAATACATCTTTCAACTCTCACCATCGAAGCTTCCTCATGCAACAGAGTACAATGCACAGAAGGCTACAACTGGCCAAAGTGTAGAGAATAAGAGATTGTAGATAGCCTGTCCTAGATAGGACTTCTGTATTGAACCTCAGCCACCCACGCCTCAGGAACCTTTGCGGAAAAGGAAGCTGAAAGATTGTAGCCAGGGTTGGTGCACTGTCCTGAAAAGAACCTCTATACTGTTTTCTGTAGTGGTTACAACATTTTACAATCTCATAAATGTACAAGGCTTGTAATTTCACTCCCACCAATACTGTTTTTGGATTTATAGTGACTATCCTAATGTGTGAGATTGATACCTGTTTTATTGGTCCTTTGCTAGTGACATTATCTGCAAATAAGTGTTGGTCATTTTTACTTCGTTTTTAGAGACATGTCTCTTGCTTGTGTTTTAGTTGAACTATTCAGTGTTGTTGTTGAGCTGATCTTAGAAGAAAAGATTTATATCTCCTAAAGATTTAGTTTTATTTATGTGTATATGTGTCTGAATGTTAGTGTGCCTGTATCTCCTAGAACTGGAGTAATAGGTGGTTGTGAACCTCTCAATGTGGGTGCTGGGAACTGAACTCCAGTCTTCTACAAGAGAATCAAGCCCTTTTAACTGCTGAACCATCTTTTCAGCCCCTATATATTCTAAACATTAACTCTGATCAAGTGATTTGCAAGTATTTTCTCCATTCCATAGATTGCCCTTGTACTCTGTTGATTATATCTCTTGATACACAAAATTTTTAAAGTTTGATATACTTTCATTTGTCCTTTAGCTTGTCTGCTCTGTGCTTTTTTGTATCAGATGTAAAAAAAACATTGCTGAGTTTGATGTAAAATTAAGGTACAACTTCATTTGCATGTGGATATCCAGTTTTCCTGAGGCCATTTGTTGAACATGCTGTTTCCCCACTGATTCATTTTGGCATCATTTTTGAAGATCACTTGACTATGCTTAAGACTATATTTGGGGGCTTTCTATTTCATTATTCTATTTTTTTCTTACTAATGATTATATGCTAGCTTTTTAAATGTGACTCTTCCAACTTTGTTCTTTTTAAAAATTGTTTTGGTGTTTAGAGTTCTTTAAAAGTCTATTTGAGTTTTGATATGAATCCTTGTTTTTATTTGTTTCTTTATTGAAAGAAGGTCTCATGTAGCTCAGGCTAGAACTCATTATGTAGCGTAGGGTGGCCTTGGTCTCTTTTAGTGCTGGGACTGTAAGTACAAGTTGCCATACGTGGCTTAGGATGAATTTTTTTATTTCTATTAAAAAAAAACTGATATTGGAATTTTATTTGTTTATATTTTATTATTTTATGTGTATGAGTGTATTGCCTGCATGTAGGTATGTGTGTCTATGTTGCAAAATGCCCATGGAGGTCAGAAGAGGACATCAGAACCCCTGGAACTGGATTTACAGATGGTCAGCCGCTTCACAAGGTCCTTCACAAGAGCAGCCAGTGCTCTTGACCACAGAGCCATCACTCCAACCCTCAGATATTGAAAATTTAAAAGGAATTACATTGGATCTATAAATTGTTTTGGATATTATAGACATCTTAGTATTTTTTTTTAAATTAAAATAATTTATCTCCTTGACTGGGCGTGGTGGCTCTTACCTTTAATCCCAGCATTCGGGAGGCAGAGGCAGGTGAGTTCCAGCTGGGGCTACAGGGAGACTGTGTCTCAAAATGACAAAAAAAAAAAATTATGTGTATGTGTGTTATATCTGCATGTAAGTGTACCTGTGTTGTGCACTACCCACGGAGGACAGAAGAGGGTGGCAGATCCCCTGGAACTGGAGTTATAAACAGTTGTTATATGACATCTGGGTGTTGGGATTCAAACCCCAGTCCTCTGCCAGAGCAGCCAGTGCTCTTAACCACTAAGCCTTCACTCCAGCCCAATCTTTTTATTAATTAATTAATTTTTTAATCTTTTTGAGACTGTCTTCCTGTCACCCCAGCTGGCCTGGAACTCACAGAGATCTGCCTGCCTCTGCCTCTTGAATGCTGGGCTTAAAGGCATGCACCACCATATCCCATTTAGCAGCCCCATCTTAATATTGTTTAGTCTTCTAAACCATGAACTCGATGTCTTTTCACTCGTTTGTTTTCCTTAATTTCATTCAGCAGTGTTTTATAGTTTTCAATGTATAATTTTTTTTACCTCTTTGGTTAGATTTAGCAGTTTAATTCTTATGTCATTGTAAATGGAATTGCTCTCTCTCTCCCTCACATTTCTTTCTGTTTTTTTTGTTTGTTTGTTTTTCTTGGAGATGGGGGTTTTTTACTATGTAGTCCTGACTGACCTCCAATTTGCTATATAGACCAGGCTGGCCTTGAGCTCATAGAGGTCTGCCTATTTCTGTTCCTGAGTGCTGTGGTTAAAGGCATGTACCACCATGCCCAGCAATTTTTTTTTTTCCGATTGTTCATTTTTAGGGTATAGTAATGTATCTGATTTTGCATAGCGATTTTTGTATACTAAAACTTTGCTGAGCTTAGTCTAACTGTGTGTGTGTACAGTCTTTAGGGTTTTTTTGTACATATAAGAGATCATTTTATTTGAGCTGTTGGTACACACCAGCATTTGAGAAGACAGGAGAATGAGTTCAAGATTATCCTGGGGAGTTTGAGGCCAGCCTGTACTCCATGAGACCTTGTTTCAAAAAAAAAAAAAAAAAAAGAAGAAGAAGAAAAAAGTAATTTTATTTTTCTAATTTGGGTACCTTTTATTTCTTTTCTAATTGTTCTTAGATTGTCAGTACTATGTTGAATAGAAATGACAAGAGCCACTCCCTTGTCTTGGTCCTGATCTTAGAAGAAAAGCTTCAGTAATTCTCCATACTAGCTGAGACTTTTCAAATAAATGGCATTATGTTGACAGACTGTACTTCTGTTTTTAGTGGGGTTGAATTTTTTTTTTTCAGCATTTATTATTTTTGGCTATGTGTGTGTGTCTGAGTGTGAGTATGTGCTTGTGTGTGCAAGTGGTCTCTGGAACTGGAGTCGTCCGATTATGAGCTTTCTGATATAAGTGCTGGGAACTGAACTCTGGAAGAACAGCAGGTGCTCTTAACTGCTGAACCATTAGTCCAATCCCTATTTTGTTTTCGTTTTTAATTGTGAAAGGGTAGTAAATCTTATTAAATGTCTTTTGTGTTTGTGCATCAGTTGATCAGTGAGGTTATCATGTGGTTTTTGCCTTTCACTCTGTTGTCTATTGATTTTTTTTTTTTTTTAAGTATTGCTCCATCCTTGCAACCTGGGAATAAAGCCCACTTGGTCATTATGTGTAACCTTTTATTGTGCTGTTGAATTCTCAGTCTGCTCTTATTTTACTGAGGGTTTCTATATTCGTCAAGGATCTTGGTCTATAGTTTTCTTAGGATGTCTTTGTATGACTTTACTATCAGAGTATGGACTTGCAGAATGAGTTTGGAAGTGTTCTCTGAGGTATAATGTTTTCCTCTGATGTTTTTGGGAATTTTCAGTATTATCAGTGCTAATTCTTCAGTAGAATTTTTCAGTGAAAGTGGTTCTGGACTTTAAGGGTATCACTTTAAAATCTCTTTCCGGTGATGACTGATAATAGTATATTCAGCTGGTCTAGCAAACTACATATAGGCCATAGTCTACTCTGAATCCAGTGCTGACTACTTAGTACCACATACTGATCTAGATGTGATGAGATGTGTCAGAAACTCCCCTCAGAACTATGTGTTTGTGAAAAGAAGTGGAATTCAAATTTGTGATTTCCTGAATTGTTCTTTTCCCTTGGATCAAATTATTTTCCCCTGGATCAAATTTCTGCTTTTTCGAGGCTTATAAGGCTGATACTGAAATTTTGCCCTTTGAGTAGCTTGTGAAAATCCCTGCCTTTTCTTTTGCTTATTTCTTTATTTGAGATGGTCTCAATAGCCGAGGCCGGCCTTGAACTACAGAACTATGAAAGGGTGACTTTGAGCTTCTTCTGCCTCTACCTTCCGAGCGCTAAGATTATTTGCATGGTCACCATGCCTGTCTTGAATCCCTTGCCTTTTGATTTGGGGTTAAAATATTCTACCAGAAATAAAGTTTCTGAGAAAGGGAAATGATAGAATGCAGATTTATTACTCTGTGTGTGTGTGTGTGTGTGTGTGTGTGTGTACATACATGCCATGGTGCACATGTGAAAGTCAGAGGACAATGTGGTGTAGTCAGTTCATCCACCTTTATGTGAGTTCTGAGAATTGAATTCAGGATATTAGGATTGCTGAGCAAGCGTCTTTACCCACTGAGCCATTTCACATGTTTCTTAGAATGTAGATTTATGCAAGCTATTTGAATTGTTACTATTTCTTTTAAAAATTTTTAAGAATTATTTTTATTTTATGTGCATGAGTATATTGTCAGCATGTGTGTAAGTGTGCCCATGTCGTTCAGTGCTTGTGGAGGTCAGAAGAGATATCCAATCGCCTGGAACTGGAGGTAGGAATGGTTGTTAGCCACCATATGGGTGCTAGGAATGGAACCTGGGTCCCCTGCAAGAGCAGTCACTGCTCTTAACTACTGTGCCATTTCTTCAGATCCTGTTAGAAGTTTATTTAAGCTATAGAAAAACTCACATGAATATAGAGAAATCTGACTAAAAGATATAGCATGCATTTTTTGTTTGTTTTACTGAATAGCAATACTTTTTGTTGGTCCGTATAGGTTGTTGGTTCACAAAAACAATATGGGATTTGACTACTCACAGATGCCATTTTAAAGAGAATTGATTTTCACTGGTATTTCCTTTTGAAAATGCTGTGAAATAGTGTCTATGATTCATACCAAATGATCAGTGACTGGTTGGTAAAAAAGAACAGCATATTACAAATCATAAACACTTAATTGCATAGAAAACTGCCTTTACCTCATATATATAAATATGAATCCATAGTGGAAATTAGAACAAATAATTCACTTATACTTTAACTCTCAAAACTGCTAGATGGAGGATACAAAATGGTTCATGTGGCCACTTTGAAAACAACTGAGCATTTGCTTGTAAAAATTCAATATATATTTATCATACCACCTAACTATCCTACTTCTGGGTGTTTACCCAAAAGAAATAAAACTCACAGAGGTACAAAAACTTCTATGAGATGGGCTGATCTCATTGTTTTCAGAATGTAGAAGCAAGTCATGTCTTCAGTTGGTAAAAGAAGGAACTACTGTTCTGTTGACCTGCCTGGATGATCTGTTATTTTTTTTTGTTTCTGGTGTTGCTGGGGATGGAACCCAGTGTGTACACATGATGGACAAGAGTTCTGCCACTGAGCCACAACCCCTGACCTTTATCTTACTTGCATTATACTGAGTAAAAGAAACTAAACTCAAAAAACAACAGAACATAAGATGTTTTCATATAGCATTGTTGAAAAGGCAAAACTATAGGAGCTGAATTGATGTTTGCCTAGAAGTGAGGAGAAGCATTAACTATAAAGATCACAAGGGAAATTTTGTTTTGATTATCTTGATTATGGTGATGAATACATGACTGTGTCAGAACTGTGTATTCTACAGAATGAATTTTACTGTATATATGTTAAATTTCAAGAAGTCTGGCCGTAAATGAAAGGTCTTAACTTGGGGAATCTCTTTCTTTCTGTAGTTAATGTTCCTTGGATAGCTGGGTACACTGGGAAATAGAAACAACCAGTGTGATGGATACTATATATTTTTCTTCTTAATTATAAAAGAAATCTAAGAAATGAGTTAATCTTTATTGAACAGTGTACATTTTATTCTAGGCATTGCTCTAAGGGCTTTAGAAATCTAGTAAACCTATCTCAGTTTATTTCCTCCCTCTGCTTCTTGAGTGCTGGGATTACAGGTATATGCTACAATGCCAGCAAGATTTTTCTTGAGCATAAGAAATACTACCTTCTAAAACATGTGTTACTTCTCCATGTACTTCTCTATTTTTTTATTCATATACATATGTAATATTTACTAAGTCATTCACTGTGTTAAGGACACTACTGCTGCCCCAAATCTCTTGAATTATGAAGACTTACATGTCTAGTTTTGACTCTGTTATAATAAAGAAAAGGAAACAATAACTAAAATAGGGCTGGAAGAAAAGTCTAATAGTAGATTGCTTGCCTAGCATGCATGAGACCCTGGATTCAACCCCTAGTACAACAAAATAAAAATAAGATGTACTATATTTGAGCTGTGATATTTGTTTGGTGAAAAATCCAAGAATTATTCAGGAATATTGATATAAAGTATTCATACATTTAGGAGCAAATATACAAATCCCTGTAAGAATCATTTCAAGGGCTGGAGTCCTGGTGCAGCCCTTAAAGGCTCAGGCTCACCACCAATAAAAATCATCTCAGGTTCTAGGGGCTGAAGCTGTGGCCCAGTGGTTGAGAATGTGCAATTGTGAACACTGAAGTTTAGATTCCAGCTCCCGCATAATAAGCCAGGTACACCACAAACTTACGTAACTCCAACTCTGAGGGATCCAGCACCCTTTATAGCCTCTAACTACATAGGCACATATACCCACGTATACTCATACACACACAGATAAATTAAAATAAATTTAATTTTGAAAAAGAATCATCTCAGTCTCTGATATCTGAAATATATTTGTATAATCAATGGGTTTATTTTCTAATTTTTTAATTCACTAAAAAGATAGCATGGGGTATTATACATTTGTATCTGTAAACCTATGCTTCTTTAATGTATCTGAATTATTATAAAATGCTACATAACAATGCTATAACTTTGGTCATACCTTTTGTGATAAATCTTTATTGAGTATTTATTTGGGTCATACACTGGGAGAAAAATATAATTATCTCCCAACTCTTGTCCTTGAGGCACTCAAAAATCCAATGAGGAAGACTAATCTAAAAACTTATTAGAACAATGTTAGGCTTTATAGGTATATAATGAAAGAAGATCTTAATTACCTATTTCAGAAATGTCATTAACTGCACTGGAATGGCTTGCAGTTTAAATTCAGATAGTCTGATATTTGGGAACAGACTAGTCAGTTTCTCTTCAGTTCTCTAAGACTTTCAGAATAAGGGTAACCTCAGTCTGCTCTGTGTCTTTATAATGGGATCACTAAGTTGATTCTCATACTGGTTTGATGATGGCTTTAGTAAGGTGTGTTTCTTCATCTAAATTCAGTGGAAGAGCTAGGCCTGATAGTCCAGGCCTGCAAATACCAGCTACTCATCAGGCTGAAGCCTGGACTTCAGAATGATTTCAAAGCCAGCCTGGGCAACTTAGTGAGACTTTTTCTCAAAATATAAAGTAAAAAGAAGACCAAGGATATAGCTCTGCTTGCCTAGCATATGTGAGGCCCATGTTCAATTCCCAGTGCTACAAAAATAAGTTCAATGAAGGAATAGACTTCAAAAGTTCATACATCTTTTCCTTTTGGTACAATGGGAGACAGAATGAAAAGAAAATTGATATTTATGGATAACCTTTGGAGATCTCAGAGACCAAGACTTTATTCTCTGACATTTTTTACAAATTGTGTGTGGCAAAACAATCATACACATAAAATAAAAAAATTTTTAAATGCTGTTTTCCTGCACATTTATCAAGAACTCTTCCTATTAAATTATATCAGCACATCCCGTTGGCCACCTTTTATTCACAAAAATAAGAGAAGGCTGTTTTTCTCTTTTGCTTCCTATTACCTTTCTACCTGATATTTCCTAGGATTCTTCCCTCTGTAGAGAAGGGAAGTCTGTGGAGGAGCAGTGAAGGCTGCTGGAGTTCTGGGTCTTTTGAGTTGCCTTCTTAAGAACTGCTGAAATCTAAGGAAGGAGGCTAATGGGAAACCCGCTTCCATGATGGGTTCTGAATATTTAGCCTGATGGTTTGGCATTTAACTGCAGTAACTTATTTTTTTCAGCCCTGAAAGACGGGTTAGGATTGTGATATTGGAAACTGGTCATCTCCTTTATTTCTGGAACATTACCTGTATTGCTACCAAACAAGAGCTCCATTTGTAAGTTGGTCCTTCATTTACCTCTGGCTTTGGAAAACCCTTGGGCTGGAAACAGCACCCTAGGCCTGCAGACCTTTAGGTAAAGGTGGATGCGGCCCCTTTAAGCCTCTTGGCTGCTAGCAGAGGCTGTGAAGGTGGGGCGGGCCCTGTACACAACAGCGCTCCTGTCCCGGACCCTAGAGGGAGGCGGTTCCCAGCAGCCAATGCCGCTGCCTCCCGCCTGCCGGGTATTCCTGCTGATCCTGCAGGGACTCTATAATGTCCAGACCTCTCCCTGCTAGGGGAGTGTAAGTCCCAGACTTTGGACTGAGGGCAAGCATCCTGTGCAGGTGCCGGAAGTCCTGGTGGACAGTGTCGGGGGCTCAACTGGCCTATCAGAGATAATCTGTGATGAAGCGTAAATAATGACGGCTGCAATGTGTTAAAGCCGGGGCATTTGCCCTACTTTTGGGTGGTGACAGCGGGCCTCGGGTGTTTGGATATACGGTGGATGAGCGGAGCCCATGACCAGGCTTTTCCCCCAGCCTGGTTCCTACTTGGGTTGAGGAGAGGCTTGCTTTTACCAGAGTTTTAACTCTCAGGCAGAATGGGTGGAGCTGATTCTAGTGCTCTGGGCCTTGGGTTCTTAACTTGGGATTTAGAGACCTGGGGTAGCTTCCCTGATGAGTAAGCGTTAGGTTTTCAGTCACCTTGGTACAGTGGAGCAGGAACGCTCATAGT
This sequence comes from Eospalax fontanierii, assembly GCA_035773235.1. Lineage (NCBI taxonomy): Eukaryota > Metazoa > Chordata > Mammalia > Rodentia > Spalacidae > Eospalax > Eospalax fontanierii. Next base: position 18,872,169 of record CM069526.1, read on the forward strand.
TGACCTAATTCACAGCCAGTTTAGCTTGCCATCTCCCCAGAGGCCTGTGTGGGTATCCGGTACCCCTTTTGGAGACATTGACAGTGATGAGCTGTAAGGGAGAGTGCAGCTAACATTCTTTCCTGTTGACAGAATAACACAGTGTAAAAGATTCTGCTCTTTACCTGTGTCAGAGCTCATGACCCCAGAGCAAGGAAAGCAAATATGCTGAAGTTTGGTGAGATAACTTGCTAGAGAAATAGTTTCCTGGTCCCCTGACAATGTAGAATACAGAAGCAGGAAGAGAACACTCACCCTGTTAATGGGGGAATACCTAGAGGCAGTGAAGTTTTTCTTTGTTTTGTTTTTTAATTAGAAGGAAAGGGTTTATCATTTTTGCTGCCTGCCACTTACAGATGAGAAGTTTTTTTGGCCTTAGCCAAATAATAAGAATCATAAATATTCTGTGGGAGTTATATGAGTGTTATGCTTCTTTAGTCCATTTGTCCTTCCTAGATGTGGTTTGAGTAAAGATGTCTGAGCATGTATACATATTGTTTAGTGTTTTATAATTATTGTTTTTTTTTTGAATAAGTCTATCATGTCAGTAGTCATTTAAAGTTTAAAGGGTTTATGGGTTTTTTTGTTTGTTTAGCATTTATGTATTCATTTGAAAGTGAGGGCACTTGAATGTCATAGCATGTGTGTGAAAGTCAGAGGACAACTTGCAGGAGTTGATTCATTCTTTCCATCATGTGGATCCCAGGACTTGAACTTAAGTCATCAGGCTTGGCAGCAAGTACCTTTATGTTTTTTTGAGATTGATAATATTGGTGTGATGCTCAAGCTGGCTCCAAAACTTTTGGAGTCAAGTAATCCTCCTGTCTTAGCCTTCTAAGTAGCTGGGACTACAAGCACACCACCATACCAAGGTTAAGGGTTGTGCTTTGATTGAGTAGAATTTTTCCTCAGACTTCCTCAAACTCACACCATGATTCTGCAGTTGCATCTCCTTATCGGGAAGTGGGAGTCCAGGAGTGGAAATCAAATCTAGATCTTGTATTGTGATAGTGAAGAACTTTTTGGGTCAAGAGCTTGGGAATTTGCCATAGAAGAGTTGAACTGCTAATGCTTCTTTCCAAGTAAAAGGCAAAACCAAACTGCTTACTACCTCTCTAAATATTACTACAGACAGTCAGAATACAGGAATTTAAAATTGAAGAATACCACATTTGAACATTTTGGTAGTTAGGGAAAAGTGGATCTTAAAGTAGGAAGCAAGTTCTAAGCACTACTCTAACATTATTTATTATGCAATTTCTTGTGCCTTATTTTTAGGTGGTTGAAGAGTGAAAAAATAATAAATTGTTGGGGTCTGTATTTTATGATATGATGGACATGTATATATTCAGTAGAAAACTTGTTATTAAACACTAAACTGAAAAATTGGAGAGTTTGGAATTTATTCCAAGTTCTACCTTTATGTATAATCTTAAACATTTCTTAACTTCTGATCTAAAAAGCAATTATGTCTAAACCTTTAACAGTGACAGTGTGGACTATATAATATTTGGAGTCTTCAGAGACATTAGATATATCAGTAGTATAAGATGATAAGATTTTTATAGAACAGAATTATTTTCATTGGCCTCTTTGCCTTTGCCCCTGTTTTAGACTGGGTTAAAAGTCTCCTTGGGAACATTAAACTATTTAAAATCTCAGAATATCTAATTTATTATTTTTATTTTACGTGTACAAGTGTATTACCTGCATGTATATAAGTGCACTGGTGTTGTGCAATGCCCATGAATGTCAAAGAGGGCATTGGATACCCTGTAACAGTAGTTATAGACAGTTGCTAGCTGCCATGTGGTGCCAGGTCCTCTGCTAGAGCAGCCAGTGCTCTTAACTGCTGAGCCATTTCTTTAGTCCATATGAATCACAGAAAACATCATGTATAGTGCAGATCAGTGTTATTTGTTGGCCTTTATTTAATCTCAAGACAGCCAACTCTGTTATTTAATTAAAAACTTTTGATTTTTGTTAGTAAAATCCAAACCCCTGTATTTATCCCTGGTGTTGCATTTCTAGTCTAATACCAAATTCATGTTCCTAGCCTCTCTCTCATTCTCCAAAGACAACTCAAAACTTCCTTGGACATGTAACTCCCTTCAGTCTCCCTACACACTGTTGCATTCCTGTTGTTAAGGACTCTAGTTCTGGCTCCCTTTCATCTTAGTCCTGGAGTACTACAGTAACTTCCTATCAAAATTCTGCCTTCACTAGGAGAGGTGGCACACAAGCCTGTACTCTACCTCTTCAGAGGTAGGGGTAGGAGGCTTAGGAATTCAGGAATTTGAGGCCATCCTGAGCTGCATGTCTTTAACAGCAACAACAAAAAGCCTTTACTTTGTCTCCTTTCAGTTAATTACTTATATGCATTATTATCTCTATGTTCTGACTTTAGTCTGTCTTTCTGGTTTTTCATTCAGGGTTCTCTAAATACAATTGATATTTCCTGTCTCCAAGACTTTGCCTTTACTGTTTCCTAAGTCTAGAATAACTCCCTTTTCCACTGCTTTTTTTTTTCCCCAAGGTAGAATCTCACCTTATAGCCCAACCAGGCCTCAGACTCAACAACGTTCTGCTTCAGTTTCCCAAATGTTGAAATCACAGGTGTATGCCACCATTCCTTCCCTGTTCCACTAGTTTTTTAAAAATTTCACCTCTCATTCATCTCTTTGAGTTTAAATGCTGTCTTTTCTGTGAGTTTTTCACTGATCTCTCTCATTTACTGGTTGGTTAATCCCATCTCTGATCTCCTGTAATTCTTATTTTTCCCTTGCATATGGCACTTTCTACATACAGTGTGTTTTATATTATATTTGTTTATATGTCTTATTTGTACTATTCTAAATTTCTTGAGGACATCATGATTCATCCACACGGAGACTGTGTGAGTGATTGTTTTAGGTGAAATTGCATAGAATACTTCTCTTATTAGATCCAGTTAGTGGAAAGTACTCTAACCTTTATAGGCAGTATGTAAGATGTTTGATAACTTTAAAAGTCTTATTTTCTCAGGTCTTTTGTTAGTAAACTTTTTTAGTTTTTAAAGAACAGCTTCATGAGATAATTTACCTACTGTACAATGAAATGTGTAATTCAGTGACTTATTCAAAGTTTTATGTAGTTATCACTATAGTTTAAGAAAATTTCCATTGCCTCCAAAAGAGGCCAGGGGCTGTAGCTCAGTGGTAGAATGCTTGCCTAGCATGCTCAAGGCCCTAGGTTCAATTCCCCAATATCATCAAGAAAACAAAAAAATCTGAAACACTTAAATCCTAGTCAAATGCTAATCTGCTTAAAAAAATGTTTTAGACATTTTATAAAAATGGAATTATACCATGTATAGTCTTTTGTAAATGGCTTCTTTGATAGCATAATGATGTCACAGTACATCTGTGTTATAAGCTCTATTGATAATATTTTTTTTGTATTGATAATATTTCACTGTATGGATTTACCACATTTTTTCCACTTATCAGTTGATGTACATTTAGTTCTTTTTTTTCTACTTTCTAGTTATTATTGTCTATTTGCTCTTAATTTGCTGTATGTAATGAAAAGTACTGCATTTCTCTATGGTGATTATTCAGGTCTTGTCACTTTTTGTGAAACTGAAGTTTTGTTCTACATATATTCCATATCGTACAGACTATTTCTTCGTCATTACTTCCTTAGTAAATTCTGGACATCAGAACCTCATCTTCCTTTATTGTTAGTTACATAGTTGTTAGTTAATATTTGCACAAAAAGTAAAGTATGGCTTTCCAGTAGTCATTTTAATGGTAAAAAAATAAATAAAATTGCTGTGCCAGGTGTGATAGTGTACACCTATAATCCCAGCAGTTGGGAGGCTCTGGCAGGAAGACTGTGAATGTGGATACGAGCCTAAACTATCTAGTAAGACTTTGTCTCAAAAAAGGGGGCGTGTAGTTTCAGGTTTTTATTTGATCAATGCGTAAATAAAAGTAAAGAAGGTAAAATTATGCTAAAATATTAAGAGGTCTGTGTATTGTGTGTAATTTAAAAAATTTTTCAAATGTTCAGTTTGATTTAGTGAGCTTCTCCTCTCCCCCACTTCAGTTTTGTTTTTTGTTTGTTTGTTTTGGGGGGCTCTTTGGGACAGGGTTCCCTATAGCCCCAGGTAGCCTAGAACTCCCAATGTAGATCTGGCTGGCCTCAATCTCACAGAGATCCATCTGCCTCTTTTTCCCAAGTGCTGGAATTAAAGGTGTGCGCCACCATGTGCAGCATGAATTTAGCACTATTATCATTATCATAATATATTATTATGAGCAAAATATTTTCTAACTGAATTCAGTTTAAGTGTTATTTGAATCTAAATAATTGTAAAATAAAACAAAATGAAATTCAGAGTGAAATAAATGTTTTTCAAATTGGCAGTGCTAGATGATAATAAATTGTGAATATGGGTATGTTTGAGCGCTGAGAACACTAATGCCCTTAGGTCGAGGCTACCATTATCTTTCATTTTAACTCTTCATGGCCTTCTGACTGTTTTTCTTCTATCTTTACTGTCTTTCAAGCCATTCTTTATGTTGTTTTACATTTATATTACATGGTCTTTGTAATATAAAGGGGTTTAGGTATAGAAGGCTGGCCTGGAACTCTCTATGTAGTTGACAGTGATCTTAAATTTCTGATCCTTTTTGTCTCTCTCCCTCCTAAGTGCTTAAATTAAAGGTATGCCTTACTGCACCTGGTTTTATACAGTGCTAGAGATTGAATTCAAGTTCTTGTGCATGTTAGGTCATCAAAGTCACATCCCTCAACCCATCTTTGAGAAACAAAAATTTGACTGGGGTTGTAACTTGGTTGACTACTGGCCTAGAATGCATAAAGCCCCGAGTTTAGTCCCCAGGACTGCAGTCAGTCAGTCAATAAATTGAAAAGGCAATCTACTGGCTGAGCAAAAGAAACAAGAAATTTGATAAGCATATGTAATTTTATTAACACTTCTTCAAAGTCTGTTTTCACTGTTGAGCTAAAGTCCAAATTCTTAACCATTTGTTTAGAGGGCCAGACCTTCTAAGGCTTTGACCATATCTACTTCCCAGCCTTATTCTCCTACTTTTGTGTTTATACTTAAGCCTTGCTAAATTACCCCACATAGTAAAAGAAGTAGAATTGATGCTATACAAGTTTCTAAATGTTTATCTCCATGTCTACTTATTGCTGAACGAACAGTTTGTGAGCAAGCATATGATTTTGAATCACACGTTGTTTGTTTGCAGTGTTGGAAAAGAACACAGGCCTTCAAATAATCAACTTTGTCATGTAAGAATGTGATTAGATTGAGCATGGTGATGTAGGCTTTAATCCCAGCATGAAGTTCAAGGCCACCCTGGTCTACATAGCAAGTTCTAGACCCAGGATATATAGCGAGACCCTGGTCTTCCCCCAGCCCCACCCCCACTCCAAATAAACAGACACAGTAACAATATTGGTATCAGTTTTTTGATTGAATGATAGGGTTGTCATATATCAGAGGTTTTTTGTTTGTTTGCTTTTGCTTTTTTGAGGGTCTTAGCATAGAGCTGAGGCCAGCCTGGAACTTGCTACTTGCTGTAACAGCCCAAGCTGGCCTCAAACTGGGTTCTTCTTATCTCAACTTCCTAAGTGCTGGCTGGAGTTACAGAAGTGTACTACCATGCCTAATTAACATATCAGTTATATTATGATGCTTTATAACTCAGACAGATAATGAATATATGATTTGTATATCAGTAATTCTAAAACTTGAGCTGTGTGTGATAGTTCATGTCTATAATCATCACACTTGGGAGGCTGAGGCAGGAGAATCATGAGTTCAAGCTCAGCCCAGGTTATTATATAATGAGTCCCTATCTTAAAAAACAAAGCAAGATCTGGCAAGGTGGCTCAGCCAGTAAAGGTGCCTGAAGACCTGAGTTTGATTCTAAAGGTAAAGGTAACTGGACTTGGTGGTACACAACTTTGATCCTAGCTCTTGGGAAGCAGATTTCTGAGTTTGAGACCAGTCTCAATTTACATAGTGAGTTCAAGACCAGCCAAGAATACATAGTAAGCCTCTGTCTTAATAAACAAACAAAAATATTAAAAACTGAAAATGGAAGGAGGAAACCAATTCTATAAAGTTGTCCTCTGACCTCGATATGTATGATGTGTCGTGCATACCCATATTCATACACATACCTCATAAACACACACACATATAAACATACACAGAGTCAAAATAAAGGACAGTAACAACCAAAATCTAAACATTTTTAAAATTAAAATAATTATCTAAGAAATTAATGAAGATCTCCCCCCTTAGTAAGAGCACAAAGAAAGAGCACACCTATAAAGTAATGTTTGCATCCATTATTTTAATGGTCGAATATATTTTTGTATGAACCAGGGATTCTGCCTGAAAAAAAGGAAAGTCATACACAATTTTAAAACCCAGACAATAAAGTAACAGGTGTCATTTCAGAATACATAATGCAATGGCATCTAGATTTGATGTGAACAGTTTTCTATTTCTTCATATTTCTGAAGGGAAGAGTAGGACCAACAGGAAGAAGAAGCAGTAAACTCATTCTGAAAGCTGAATACGATTTACATTCTCTTTGAGAACGGTTTTCTTTCAAAAACAGTTTGATAAAGTTTTTTATTTTTTTGTTTTATTTGTTGCTCAGACTTTTACCAGGTAAATTCAGAAGTTTCAATGCAAGCTGCACATTCAAGTCAACTGGGGAACTCAATAAAATAATTTGAGGGACTAGAGAGAAGGCTCAGTGATTAAGAGCACTGGCTGCTTTGACAGAAGACCTGGGTTCAGTTCCCAGTATCCACATGATGTCTTAACAATTCTGCAACTTCAGTCCAGGGAATTTGATGCCTTCTTTTGGCCTTCTTGCACGCACATGGTGTACCTACATACATGAAGGCAAAACACTCATACATGTAAAATAAAAATAAATACATCAAAATTTTTTCTTAAAATTAAAAAAATAATTTGAGGTGAAATTCACATCATAAAACTATTTAAAATTTTTTCTTTCTATACTTCGTTTGTGTGTGTGTGTGTGTGTGTGTGTGTGTGTGTGTGTGTGTGTGTATACACACATGCATGTGCGCTCCACATTGTACATTTGGCTATCAGGGCACTATTCTCTCCAACAGTCAAGTCTCTCCTTCCAGTGTGGGTTCTGGGGATCAAACTCAATCATCAGGCCCATGCTTTTACCTGTTGAGCCATCTCATTGGACCACAATTAACTACTTTAAAAATATATTTTTAATAATCTTCAACATTTTTTAAAATTTATTTTTTCTTTAATGCATATGAGTGTTATGACTACATGTGTGTAAATGCACTCATATTGTGTAGTGCCCAAAGAGGATAGAAGAGCGCATTGGATCCCCTAGAACTGGAGCTATGTACAGATGGTTGTTAGCTACCACATGGGTGCTGGGATGTGAACCCTGGTCTTTTGCAAGAACAGCCAGTGTTCTTAACCACTGAACTGTCTCTCCAGCCCCTAAAATATATTTTTATGTGTATGAGTGTTTTGCATGAACATATATAACTGCATCTGTCTTTGACAATGTCCTAAGGGACCAGAAGAAGGCATCAGATCTCCTGGAACTGGAGTTACGGGCAGTTGTTAGATGCCATGTGGGTGCTGGGAACTGAACCCATGTCCTCTGGAAGAGCAGCCAGAGCTCTTAACTGCTGAGCCATCTCTCCCACCCCCCAACGTTAACTACTTTTAAGTGAATTATTCAATGATATTCAGTACATTCAGTGGTACAACTGCCACCTCTCTCTAGTTTCTGTAATGAAGGAAATGCTTTGAAGCATTTCCTTCATTACAGAGTGCTCATCAAATACTTCTTCACTCATTAAACATTTTTTTTCCTCTATTTTCCCCTCCTTCTGACCCGACAGCCACAGTCTCTATGCTTTCTTTATGTTTTTTTTTTTAACCTATTCTAGATATTGTATTTGTAAAATAGAGTCATAACTTTTTTCTCCCTGAACTAAGGTTCTATCTTGGCCTGAAACTTACTGTGAGCCCGGACTGACTTTGATTTTGTGGTAATCCTCCTGCTTTAGCCTTCTGCCTCAGCTTCTTGGAGTGCAGAATTATAGGCATGAACCACCACATTGGGCTTAGGTTTGGATTTTCACTTAGCCTAATGTTTCTGAAGTCCATTTATACAATACATAAGTATTATGTTCCCTCTTATGGGAGAGTAATATTTCATGATGTGCATATATTTCCATTTTTTTCATTCTTTGATAGACATTTGGGCCTTTTTGTTGTTGTTGTTTTGGCCAATGTGAATAGCACTGCTATGAACATGCATATACAAGTGCTTACTTGAGTACTTATTTTCAGTTCTTTTGGATATGTGCCTAGTTGAATTATGGGGTCAAAAAATAGCCTGTAATTGCTTTTTGGGGAACCACTAATTGTTTTCCATTGCAACTGGACCATCTTGCATTCACCTGATTCACCTGGCTGACTTAAAGGACCTACAGATCTAATAATTTTACTGTATTTTTTATGAAAGAGAAAGAATGAATGACTATGAATATATGCATGGTATGGTTGTATGGGTGAGCATGCCACAGTGTGCATGTGGAAGTCAGAGGACAACTTGGTGGACTTGATTCTCTCATTTTACTTTTAGGTGGATTCTTGGTGACTGAGATCACACTGGGCTTGTGCAGCAAGCACCTTTACTCTGACTGAGCTATCTCACCAACTCTTTACTGTATTTTATAAACATGCCTAGTAAATAATTGGGAGGAGTTTGGTCCTGCCCTACAGAATTTAAAAAGGACTGCATAGTTCATTTGTTTTCTTTGCTGTTGAGTGTTTTATTCTGAATATGCCAGTATTTATTATTGTCCTTCCTGTTGGACAACATTGACTGTTTCAGATATTACTCTGAAATCTTGACATAGAGCTCCTTATGTAGTTGGCATAGATTCTAGGGCATATATCTATAAATGGAATTCTTAGGTGGTAAGGTTGTGCATCTTCAACATGGGTAAAGCCATACTGTTTCCCAAACCATTATAATAATTCGCCATTCCTGAATTGTAGAATTGTTTCTACAAATTCTCTATTAAGGTTTGACTGCTGCTCTAAATCATTGAGATTGTTTAACAGGCCTGGAGATTTGGGAGAGAAGTCTTAAGTGTAGTTCAATTTAAACATGATTTTTCCTGGGGTGTTTTGTTCATTTTGATGGGAAGGAATTAAGTATACTGGAAAAGTCATAGACTTTGAGTATAATCTCACTGTCCGCCAGTTTTGTTGTTTTGGAAAGTTATCTTTTTAAAATATAGTATGTAAAATGGGAAGATAGATTTTTTTTCTCTCTCACATAATGGATGTAAGCATTATTAATGTTTAAAAGGACTTAAACTGTGTCTTACTCATATAGATGTTAGTAAGGCATATATTTGTAAATGTTTCTTGAAAATATTGTATGTGAGTCTACGATTTGGGATTGAGAAATAAGCAGGACCTCTTTAAATTATTTGTGATATTAAAAAATGGGAACAATTTAAGTGTCTAGCAGTAAGATTGGTACTTTCCTAAAATGGACTGCTGTGTGGATGTCGAGTCACATTCTGAAATATATGAAAATTATTGTAAGGCTAAAGCCATGTATGGTGGCATGTGCCCATAATACTAGCACTTGTGAGGTGGAGGCAGAAGAGCTCAAGATCATCCTCAGCTGCATAGTACGTTTGAAGCGAACTCTGGGTCAAAAACAAAATATAAAAGAGAAATATTTCTGTCTGTTTCATACAAGTTTTTAAATTTTTATGTGTATGAGTGTTTTGCCTACATTTATGTAAGTGCACCAATGTCGTGCAGTGCCCATGGAGACTAGAAGAAGGGGTTAGATCCCCTGAGACTGGAGCAACAGGTGATTGGTAGCCACCATGTAGGTTGTGGGAACTGAACCCAGGTCCTCAGCAAGAACAGCCAGTGCTCCTACCACTGAGCCATCCCTCCAGCTTCCTTTTCATACATTTATATACTATACTCATTGTAATTACCCACTGGTAAAATTATGTTTTAATACTTACATATTTTCTGTAGTGAGTAACAAAGTTTTTGCAATTAATACATATTACTTTTATAATCAGACAAAAAGGTGTTAGCTAAATGGAAAAGTGTAAAGTTATTATGTTGATAAGCCTCAGTTTAAAAAATGGTTTAACCCTGGGACTGGAGAAATGATGTCTCAGCAGTTAAGAGTACCTGTTCTTCTAGAGGACCTGAGTTCAATTCTGAGCACCAACATTAGGTGGCTTATAGCCATCTGTAGCTCCAGCTCCAGGGAATCTGATGTCCTCATCTGGTCTCTGGGCACTTGCACACATGTGATATACACTCACAAAAGTATTCGGAATATTTACAAAGGAATGGTTCATTTAGGGATTTAATTTTTTCCTAGTTTATATAAACACATGATTTATAGTGTGTTTACCAGAACTAGTTAGAGAGCTGGGTACTATTCTCCTTCTCTCCCTCCCTCCCTTTTCCTTTCTTGTGCCTTTTCTTTCTTCTCTTTTTCTCTCTTCCTTTGTTCCTTCCCTCCTTTCCTTTGTGATATAGTGCCTCACTCTATAGTCCAGGCTCATTTTCACCATTCAGTGATCCTCCTACTTCAGCATCATGAGTACTGGGATTACAGGCTTGAACCACCATACCCAGCTTCTGATTTGTTTCATTTTTTTGAGATAAGTTTGCATTATGTATCCCTTCCTGCCTCTGCCTCCTAAGGGCTACAAATACAAGAATACAAGTATGTGTCACCATGCCTGAATGGTTGAAAATAGGACTTCTCCAAAACTTTGTTCTTCTCTGTGAAATAAAAGAAAACTTTATATGCTCTGAAGGTTTCACAGTTAAATGTATAAAATAAACCAACAGAACACATTAATAGAGGGGAAAACACATTTCTTACATTCATATAAAGGGGAAATGATTAAAAGTTTCATAGCATTCTAAGTTAAAGAAAAGACTAGAGACTTGGAGCTTGAGGGGAGAAGGAGGCTTGCATGATAAATAAGAGCTTGTTTGTATATATGGATAGAGGCAGATTAAACTGCCCTCAGAAGAATAGATGACATCTATGGCAATCTCTGTTTGGTACAGGTATGGATCTCTCTCGTCTCTTCTCCTATGAGAAAATCTTTGCAATATCCCGAGGTTTTAGGCAGAGAAGGGGACCTCAGAGGAAAGAAATCCTATGGTTGTCTGCACATATAGGTTTCCTCAACAATGGAAATTTCTTTTATAAAAGGACATCTTTTCATAGCTATTTCTGTGTCTGAAGTTCTTCTTAGTAACCAAATAAAACTACTATGTACTATGGCAAAGAAGTAGATTTAGGGGTGTTTATTTTGGTGTATATATTAATTACCTTTCTGTTGCTGTGATAAAACACCATGACCAAGGTAACTTGTAAAAGGAAGTGTGTATTTGGGTTTCCAGTTCCAGAAAGATAGGTCCATCATAGTAGAGGAGGAATGGCCAGAGGCAGCTGGAGCAGAAAACTGAGACCTCATGTCTTCAGGCACACACAAGAAGCAAAGGGAATAAGCTAGGCAAGACTGAATTCTCAAAGCCTGCCTCCCAAGTGGCCTTGTTACTCCAGCAAGAGCACACTAAACATCCACAAACAGTGTCACCGAGTAGGGACCGTATACCACGTGTTGAAATACTTGAACCTATGGGCGACATTATTTTTCATTGAAACCACCATAGTTTCCCATACTTTTTTGATGGCCAAATAGTTCATTTATTTAGTTTTATTCTGTCATATATTTGAGTTCACATTTAGGAAAATATAGAAGCATTTTTTTTATTGTTTTGTTTTTTTCAGACAGGGTCTCATATAGCCCAGGCTACTCTCAAATTCAGTAAATGTAACTGGAGGCTAGCCTTGAACTCCTAATCCTCTTGCTTCTACCTTCCAGGTTTTTTCTGTTTATGAAAATGTTCTATTAATGGAATTAAGTGGCATATGATCAAAGAATGGACTTTTTTACTCTTGTTTATATATATATGATAAAATAATAGGCCAAGAAAAGTTATTTTTGTCTTAAGTGACTACTTGGTTACCACAGCTAATCAGTCTACTTTTATTGGACCAGGAACTACTTTTGACCACAAGAAAAAACTGGAAGCACAATGGGAGATGACAGTGAGTGGTTGAAACTGCCGGTTGACCAAAAATGTGAACACAAGGTAAGACTTCTAGAACTTAAACTTCAGTGTCACTAACTTGTTTTGTTAGCAGTTACACTACCTTATTTAAAAGTATGTGAAAACATTGTTAGTTTAAAAAAACCAACACTGATATCTCCTTAAATAAATGCTATTTTATGTCATTATAAATAGATATGTCCTAGCTGGTTGTGATAGTGCACTCCTGTATTCCCAGTACTTGGGAGGTGGAAGCAAGAAGATCAGGAGTTCAAAGACATTCTTGGCTATATTGCAAGTTCTAGACCAGCCAACCTGGGCTGCATGAAACCATGTCTCAAAAAATATAAAACAAAACAAAAACAAGTAATCCCGGAAGATGGCTTGATGGTTAATGCCTTTGCTAGTCAGGTCCAGTGACTTTTAAGTTCTAACCCTGAACCCACAGAAAAGAAGCTGAATGGAGTGGCTTATATTGTAATACAGCACCCATGTAGTTAGAATGGGAAATGGAGACAGGTGAATTGCCTAGAAGCTCTGGAGCTAGCTAGCCTGGAGTAGGTAGTGCAGAAAGAGTGTTTCAGAGTAGGAGAACAACAACTCCCAAAATTTGTCCTGTGATCTCTGCACATACACTGTGGCACATAAACATCCCCCTACATACAGACACATATACATACGCATTCACAGGCTACAAAAAGAGGTATAATTGAGTTAGCTTAATTAAAACTTTCTTTGTTGCTTCCCTGGGAAAAATTCAAAGAAAGAAAATGTATTAGTGGAGTAGAAAACAAGTATACCTTTAAAATGTGACAAGCCAGGGAACTTTGTCTTTTTGTCTCGGGCAGTTTTAAACTTGGATGTCATTTATGATGCACATCATTATTTGGTGAATATCTTTTAAAAATTCTTTTGTTTTTCTTTCTCCAACTATACCTGTGGTTTCTTCCCCTCCTTTTCTTTCCTTTTAAAAATATTTTATTATTTTTACTTTATATATATGAGTATATTGTTTGCATGTGTGTAAGTACACCTGTGTCATGCAGTGCTCATGGAGGTCAGAAGAGGGTGTCAGATCTGGAGTTATGGACAGTTGTTAGCCGCCATGTGGGTGCCGGGAACCAAACTTGGGTCCTCTACAAGAACAGTCAGTGCTCTTAAACACTGAGCCATGTCTCCAGTCCCTTGTTTCTTTCCTGAGACAGGGTCTGAATATGTAGCCCTGAACTCACTGTGTAGACCAGGATGGCCTTGACTCACATAGATCTGTCTGCTGCCTCTTCAGAGTACTGGCATTAAAGAACTGTGTCACCAAGCCCAGCTCATTTTTATTGAAATTTATTTATTTAGAGATAGGATCTGGCTCTGTACATGAGACTGGCCTTGAACTCATAATCTTCCTGCCTCTGTTTCCTGAGTACTGGAATTATAGATATGAACCATCATGCCTGTCCTTATTCATTTTTTTTATTTACTTATTTTTATTTTTATGTGTATAAGTGTTTTGCTTGGATATATGTAAGTACACTAAGTGGGTATAATACCTGTGGAGTTATGGAAGATTGTTAGTCTCCATGTGGGTGCTGGGAACCAAACCAGGAACCTCTGAGGAGCAGCCAGTGCTCTCAACTGCTGAGCCATCTCTCTAGGCTTATCTGTTTGCTTATTTATCTGTTTGTTTATTTATCTATTTACTTTAATTTATTTTTTATTTTTATGTGTATACAAGTGTATTGCCTGCATGTATGTAAGTGCATCCATGTTGTGCAGTGCCTGTAGTGGACAGAAGAGGGCGTCGGATCCCCTGGAACTGGAGTTACAGACAGTTGTTAGCCACCATGTGGGTGCTGGGATTCGAACCTGGGTCTTCTGCAAGAACAACCAGTGCTCTTAGCCACTGAGCCATCTCTCTAGCCCTAATTTTTAAATATTTATTATTTTTATTTTATGTGTATGAGTGTTTTGCCTGTATATATGTTAAGTAGACCTATATTGTGCAGTGCCCTCAGAGGGCTGAAGAGAGCATCAAATCCCCTGGAACTGGAATTACTGGTGGTTGTTAGCTCACGTGTGGATGATGAGAACTGTACCTGGGTCATCTGCAAGAGTAGCTAGTGTTCTCAACCACTGAACCATTTCTGAGCCCCCTGATTGATTATTTATTTATTTACTTATTTACTTACTTATTTATTTATTTTTTGAGACAGGTTCTTCCTGTCGCCCCAGCTGGCCTAAAATTTACTATGTAAACCAGGCTGGCCTTGAATCTCTGTCTCCAGAGTGCTGGGATTAAAGGTGTGGGCCACTATGCCAAGCCCAGTTTATTTTTTTAAGCAACAAATGTCTATCAGTAAGTAAATTTGAGAATTCCATTTTCTTTCTTATAAATGTGGTGTTCTACTTAATTTTTTTTTTTTTTTAAAAGACAAGATCTCCTTTATAGTCCCAGCTGGCCTGAAACTATGTAGAGCAGTTTGGCCTTGATCTTACATAGATCTGCCTGCCTCTGCCTCCCAAACTCTGGAATTAAAGATGTGTGCCACCATACCCAGCTATTTTATGTTCTTAACAATCCTTTTAGTTAAAGTTTAGGTTGTCTGTTTTGTTTTGGTCTGGTGGGTTTTTTTATTATTATTATATTTTATTTTTTAATTTCATTTGTATGAATCATTTGCCTGCATGTATTTAAGTGTGCCATGGACATCAGAAGAGGACATCAAAATACCCTGGACCTGTAGTTACAGACTGTTTTTAGCTGCCATGTGAGTGATGGAAATTGAACCCTGGTCCTCTGCAAGAGCAGCCAGTGCTCTTAACTGCTGAACCATCTCTCTCTAGCCCTGTAGTGGTTTTTTTTTAGACCATTCTGAAGCCCAGGGTAGCCTGAAATTCACTTTGTAGCCCACATTGGTTTCAAACTCCTAGCAATTCTGTCTTAGCCTGCCAAGTGCTTAGATACTACACACACACACACACACACACAAGATTTATAAGTGTCAATTTCTAAAAATACAAAATAGATATGTTAACGCATGTAGTAGAATAATTACAATTCTACCCTCTAAGAGGTAGAAATTTGGAGTTTTGGTCCCTGTATCTTTCACAAAACTATATAATAACTTCATTTTCTCTCTTCAGATAGGAACAGATTATCAGTGAGTTGGTTCATACTTATTCTAATTAGTGTAGCAATCATCAGAATATGGTAATAAATCAAATCAAATATGGGTTAAGAATTTGAGGGCTTATTTTTCTCTCTAAAAAAACCAGACAAATTAGATTAATTTCCTGAAATTCACTAGCTAAAATTAGTGTTACTGATTAAAATTGGATAGTATAACATAAAGCTAATAATTATAGAAATAAGAAAAGACCATGTGTATTGGAGAATGGACAGTTTCATTAGGATGATTTCTGGTGTTTCACTTGTTTTTTTTGTTGTTCTTGTTGTTTTGTTTTTTTTAGTTTTAAAAAATTTTTATTTTATGTGTATGAGTATATTACCTGCATGTGTATAAGTGCCCCCTTGTTGTGTAATGCCTGTGGAATCAGAAGAAGGCATTGGATTCTCCTGGAACTGGAGTTAGAGACGGTTGTTAGCTACTGAATCGAACCCAGGTCCTCTGCAAGAGCAGCCAGTGCTCTTAGCCACTAAGCCATCTCTCTAGCCCCACTTCTCATATCTTTATATTAATAATAATTAGTTGCAAATTGAGAAGCATTTAAATGGCTTTTGAATTTCATTTTGCTTTTTAAATTTTATTTTTGTATGTATGTGCACCAGAGTGTATGAGTGTGACAGCACATGCATGGAGGTCACAGAACAACTTTCAGGAATCAGTTCTCTCTGTCCACTGTGGGATCTAGGAATTGAACTTAGGTCATCGGGTTTGTACAACCAGCCCTTACCCTCTGAGTCACCTCTCTGGCCCTGTTGTGGATTTTTAAATGGTCTTGGCAAAACATTTCCAAGTTTATTGACTAATCTTATTTTGAAAACGACCTGAATTTCTTAAAGTCTGTTTTTTTTCCCTGTCTTGGAGTCCTTTGTTCAAATTACCTAGTATGGAATATTCATTTTTACTTCTCCAGATTATGACTCAATAATATCATTAAACTTGTTTCAAAATTTTACTTTTCTTTTAGTTGTGGAAAGCAAGATTAAGTGGATATGAAGAGGCCCTGAAGATCTTCCAGAAAATAAAGGATGAAAAGAGTCCAGAATGGTCCAAATACTTAGGATTGATCAAAAAATTTGTCACTGATTCCAATGCAGTGGTTCAATTGAAAGGACTAGAAGCTGCACTTGTCTATGTTGAAAATGCCCATGTAGCAGGAAAGTAAGTAGGTTCTCTCCTGATATTCTGTAAAAATCTGTCTAGTACTATATAGATAAATTTATATGTATTTATAAATCCTTAGTTATAAATAGTTTTAGAATATATTAATCTTTCATAGTGCTTCAGTACTTTAGTTTTCATTGTCTCTTAGTCTTAATGGTACATGAAATCTCTGTCGAGGAATTCAGAAAGTTAGATTTTGAGATTTTTACCTTAAGATTTAGTGAACAGATGTTTTTCCCATTCATTCAATTCTTCTAGTTCCCAGAAGTACAGGTTTTAATTTAGAAGAAAGTTCTGCTAAGGAATTGTATCTTTCCTTTTTAAATGTATAGCCATCTCCTTGTGTGAATAAATTGTTTTGTCCTAAGAAATGTTTAGCATAACTTATGAGGCTGGAGAGCTGGATCCTCAGTTAAGAACACTGGCTGCTCTTGTAGAGGACCCATGTTCAGTTCTCAGCACCCATATAATGGTTAACAACCATTTGAAACTCCAGTTCCAGGGGATCTGACACACCCCATTGCATGCATGGGTACGCCTAAATACATACGGGCAAAAGATTCATACACATAGAATAAAAATAAATAAAAATGTAAAATAACATTTTTCAAAAAGCAAACATTTCATGATCTTTAAAGCATAGGATTTTATGTCTCTACAGAAAACACACAAACACATGCTTTAAAGAAAGATCTGAAAGGATAGAAAGTAGATTCTTTGCATTGTAAGATTTCAAGGAAACTATATTTTTTTATTTGAATTTTCTACTTAAAAACAAATGATGGTTCTGGAGAGGTAGCTCACTGGTTAAAATCACTGGCTGTATCTTGCAGAAGACCTGGGTTCAATTTCCAGGATCCACGTGGCAGCTAACAACCATCCCTAACTCCAGTTCCAGGTGACATCTTCTTCTGGCCTTTGTAGATATTGCATGCATGCACATGGTACACTTACATACATGGAGGCAAAGCATTTATACACATAAAGTGAAAATAAATAAGTAAATAATTAAAAGAAAACAAATTATGGTGAGGTATGTCTTTTGTCGGTTGTCTAAGATTTTAATTCTTACTAGTTAAGTGCTTCATTTGAATGTAGTGGTATTTATATTACAGAACCACAGGAGAAGTTGTGTCAGGTGTTGTAAGTAAAGTGTTCAACCAACCTAAAGCCAAAGCCAAGGAGCTGGGCATAGAGATTTGTCTCATGTACATAGAGATTGAAAAAGGAGAGTCTGTACAAGAAGAACTTCTAAAGGGTCTGGATAATAAGAATCCCAAAATCATAGTGGCCTGTATAGAAACACTGAGGAAAGCCTTAAGGTAAGAAGTTTTCTTTGTTTTAGTTTGCTTATTTCAGTTTGAGTTGAATTTGAGTTCTAGGTTTAAACAGAAATGGAGATTGTTGAACTCAGCATGCCACAACCACCGAGTTATCTGGAAAAGTGATTCATAAAGTGTGGCACTTTGCATTGAGTAATTTCAGCCTTCAAATATGTGTATTTGTTTTCTCTAAACTCCTTAATGAAATGGAGCAAGGAATGATTCTCTCTGTTTATGAATTGGCTTTTTGGTAGAAAAGCATTCCCAGTATATTTAAGCATATTATCTTCAAGTATATTAAGTATATTTTATCTTCAAGAATAGACTTGAAGCTGTAGAGACACAGTTTATTGGCTGAGGTAAACCTTTATTTTGGTGTCTTTTTCCATAAAGTAACTGTAAATGACTATGTCTTTAAACAGAAGTTTCTCAAAAATTTTTTGAAATTTGTTTTCCTTTTATGAGTGTTTTGTTTGCATGTATGTAGGTGTACCACATGTGTGCAGAGCCCACAGAGGCCAGAAGAGGTCATCAGATTCTCTGCAACTGGAGTTACAGATTGTTGTTAGCTACCATGTAGGTGCTGGGTGGGAACTGACTAGTCCTCTGCAAGAGCAGCCATTGCTCTGAACCATTGAGCCATCTCTCCAGGCCTAAACAGAAACTTTTTATGTAACTTCTGTGTAATATATTTTCAATCCTAGACTTTCTTATTGTTGGACACTGAAGTTCTTTTTGAATAGAATCACTTTCAGGAATAAATGATTGAAATTTGCTAGAGAAATCTGACTTGGATAAATCAGTAATTCTGATTAAGTAGACCGTAGACTGCCTTTAGTAGGCCAGCATTTGACTGTTTCCCAAATCTAGGAGGTCCTAAAAATTCACTATCCTGTCTCCAGTTAATGTCCAACATTTGAAAGTAGCATTAATAAAATCTTAACATAATGATCATTCCTATTCAACTCTTATAATTTGGTATATGACTCACATCTTGAAAACTGTTTATTTTGTTTTGTTTTGTTTTTGTTTTTTGAGACAGGATCTTCCTGTAGCCCCAGCTTGCCTAGAACTTGATATTTAGACCAGGCTGTCTTCAATTTCACAGAGATCTGCCTGCCTCTGCCTCCAGAGTTTTCTAATTAAAAGATGCACTACCACGCTGGTTTTACATGTTTATTTTATGTGAACGTATCAATATTCTTGAATTTGTTAAGCTGTTATGTCATCTTTTACCTGATTTCTAATGTACTTTTATAAAATTTGACTTCTATCTAGATTTTTGTGTGATAAATTTTATTTTAAAATTTATTTATTATTAACATGTGTGCATGATGTATGTGTGGGATTGTGGGTGCCTATTTACTATAGTATGCATGTAGAATTCAGAGAACAACTTCCAGGAACCGTTTTTCTCCTACACTGGGTTTTCTGAGAATCAAACTTAGGTTATTAAGCAGCCGTTTGCTGGTCCAATAAAAGTTTATCCTAATCTTTTATGGTATGGTAAACATGTGGTTTACCGCTACTCTAGCCCTTTAGTTTTATTTTTTTTGAGATAGAGTCTCTTGAGCTGGGCTCAAACTCTTGGCATTCCTCCTCCCTCTGTGTCCTGAGTGCTGGGATTGCAAATTGAGCCAATATACCTAGTACCATGTGTCTCTATGAGAAATAAATAATAGTCTCATTCTGCCATTTAAAAAATTAAAGAAATTAGGCTACAGGCAGTACTCCAGTGATTAATAGCCCAACCTGCCACCTCTTACAGTGTGCCTAGTAAGCTATTTTTTTCTAAGAGAGAGAGAAATTTAATAAATTAACAGACTCTCCTTATATCAGTAGACCAAAATAAAAATGTATATCATGCTGTGGTCTTCTGCCTTTAATTTAGGAATTTCTACTTTAGAATATTGTGTACTCTGGTAATTTCATCTTTAAACTGACTAGGAGAATAAGGATAGGAAAAGAATAAGTTACATATATCTTCTTATGTCATTACTCCTGCTGCAGCTACTACTTCTATTTATAGTGCCTAGAAAACAAATGCAGGTGCCCCCATACACCAGGCAAGCATTCTTCCACTGAAGATCTCCACTCCTAGACCTGTCTTCCTTATTGATGATGCTATGTAGTCTATCTGTGTAATTGTTTTTCCTAAAACATGTAAGCGTCTATAGTAGGTCTTTAAAGCCTTGAGTCCAGACTTCTCATTTAGGTCCAGAGCCTCCTAACATTGTTATTAGTGATAGCTTTAGGAGACCAGAAACATTCTGTCATCCCTGAAACAGACTTACAGAGCCTTTCTTCTTTCTTTTTATTTTCAGTGTTTTCATTCATTCATTTTTAGTGTTTTGATTAAAGGCCTTAGGTAACCCATGTTGGCCCAAAACTTGCTATGTAGCTGAAGATGACTCTGAACTCTTCATCTTCCTCCTAACTTTCTTTTTCCTGTGGTAGCATGTTTAGTATCAAAATTAGGTTTTGTTTTGTTCAGGTATCTTTCCTTCCTTTCTTGCTTCCTTGCTTCCTTCCTTCCTTCCTCCCTTCCTCCCTTCATTCCTCCCTTCCTTCCTCCCTCCCTCCCTCAAAGTCTCCCTGTAGCCCCAGCTAGCCTGAAACTCTGTGGAGACCAGACTGACCTTGATCTTATAAAGATCTGCCTGTCTCTGTCTGCTGAGTACTGGAATTAAAGGCATGCACCACGATGCCTGACTCAGATATCTATTTTCTAGGTCGAGTTGTTGTTACCTGTTTTCTTTTCTCTTTCAGAAATAGATCAGGGTAAAGAATTAGACAAAACGGGGCTGAAGAGGTGGCTCGGTGGTAAAAGCACTGGCTGTGCTTTAGAGGACCTGGATTTAGTTCCCAGCATCCACATGGCAGCTAACATCCATCTGTAACTCCAGTTCCTGGGGATTTGATACCCTCTTCTGGCTTCCACAAGCATTGCATACATGGGTGTACTTACATGCAGGCAAAATACATGTACACATAAAATAAAAATAAATAAAAATAATTAGTTGAAGCAATGATAATGTATTTCATTTGTTTGTTTATGATACTGGAGATTGCACCTAGGACCTCATATATTAGGCAAGTTAAGTTTACAACTGAACTACATTCCCATCCAACAGTAGTGATACATAAAGATTCTCCCTTCTCTTTGTCCATGTTATAGGAGTATATGAAAGATGTGAATGTTAAGTTCTTCAAGCACCGTGTTAAATAACTCTCAGTAAGAGCTTGGTCATTTTTCATTTTTACTTTAGTTTTGGAGATCAGCTGAACCAAGTTTAAAATGCCTTTTTAAAATGATATAGTGGATCAAGCATGGTAGCACACAGCTTTAATACCAGCACCTGTTAGGCAGAGGCAGGAGGTTGTTTATGAGTTTGAGGCCATCATGGTCTACATAGAGAGGTCCTGGCCTACATAGGGAGTTCCTGGCCAGGCAGAGCTATATAGTGAAACCCTGTCTCTAAATAAAAAAATAAATAAATAAAACAGTCAATTCTTTCTGGAAAAATATTTTTACACTATAACCTGCAATATGCTATAATAGCTATTGCTGGTCAGTTTTGTTGCATTTGCTATGCAAATGGAATAAATTTACACAGATTAGTTAATAGTACATTTTAAATGGGAATAGTGGCTCTTGGAAAAATAAGGCAGGAGGGTTGTCAATTTAGGGGGTACCTTGGCTACATAGTGAGCCCTTGTCTCAAAAAACTCTTTAAAAGAACTAAAAACCTTAAAATATATTTGAATCCTCTTACTCATTCTGAAATTCTGTATTCAATAAGTAAATTCCTTCCTGTTCCAGAATTTGGCATTCAGAAATGTTAGTAGTGAGGTCAGCAAACTAATAATGGAGCTAAATTTGGAGGCACCTGCCTGTAATCTTAGTACTTGAGAGGTTGAAATGGGAAGATCATGATTTTGAGGCCAACCTGGGCTGCATAGTAATACTCTTATCTCAAAAAGCAACACTAATATTGGCCAGTTGGAAACTTTAAAATATAATACATGACAGGTCTTAAGGTTGTATGTGCTATCTTTTAAAATAAAATCAAAATGCAAAAGTTTTCCTGATGTAAAACACTGAATCAAAAACAGGAAGTACAGTATGGCAGCTGAAAAGTCAGAAATGAAATATATATTGTCTTGATTCACAATCTGCCCCGTTGAGTGAATTATTCTTTGTCTGGTTATATAGAAAGTTAGTTTTTAAATGTTAATATTATTTGGGGTCTAATCTAAGAATGACAACAGAGAGAGAGAGAGAAAGAATAGTTGTAAATTTCTTTCATTACCTTCAAGAAATTTAACCTGTCATTACAATATGGAGCTCAACAAAACATGGCATGTTGACAGTTTTTCCCCCAATTTTTTGCTTGTAGTGAATTTGGATCCAAAATCATCTTGCTTAAGCCAATTATCAAAGTGTTGCCAAAACTGTTTGAGTCTCGAGACAAGGCTGTTCGAGATGAAGCCAAACTAATTGCTATAGAGATTTATAGATGGATTCGAGATGCCCTGAGACACCCATTACAAAATATAAATTCTGTCCAGGTGAGACACGAAAGTCTTTGGTTATTTTTGCATAAGGGTAATGTGAATCTTATTTTCTTCCTCTCGTTGTTGATATTCTGTCTTTATACAATATAATTTTTCATTTTTAAGTCTTAAATTAGTTGATTTTCCCAAGCATAGATTTTTCTCTGCTGTTAACTTGGTTCTTTCTCTCTTTCTCTCTCTCTCTCCCTCTCCCTCTCTCTCTCTCTCTCTGATGCAGTGCTCGTGGTTAAGCCCTGTCTTGAACATGTTAGATAAGTGTTCTAGTGCTAGCCTACATTACCATTCCTGCTAGTATTAAGTCTATAGCACTTTAAAATCTCTCTTTATAATCCTGTTTGGTGGTGTGACTTACCTGTTTGAATGAAACATGTTCTTTTTTGTTCATAGAGATGTATTTGATTGTATAATATATCTGAACTCATAAACTAATGATACTGTCATAAAATATGGATTTTATTCTTAGTGCTTTAGACTTAAATTTTCAGTATAGTAAATGAAAGTTGATTTGAATTACACTACAAAATATATACAATTAAATTTATCTTTTTTTGTGACTCTGTTAGAGCCATATAAGAAGAAAGTGAGTCTCAGTAAATAAGAATATTCTCTAATGGTGGAGTAGAAATGAGTTTTAAAAATATTTTGTAATATTTGCAGCTGAAAGAACTAGAAGAAGAATGGGTCAAACTGCCAACAGGTGTCCCCAAACCAAGTCGGTTTCTGCGTTCCCAACAAGAACTAGAAGCAAAATTGGAACAGCAACAATCTGCTGGTGGAGACGCAGAGGGCGGTAAGCCATTATAGACGCTAGTGTTCATAAAAAGTAGCAAGAATTAGCACTGTCTCAAGAAACTATGTTCAGTAGGCATATCTTGAAGAATTGCTTATAATAAAATTTAAGTTGGTTGTGGCAATAAATATCTCTTGTCTCTTTTCTGTTAAAATTTCAGCAGCAGGGGGAGGAGACATGAGACAGTGGTTACTAGCACTTGTTGCTCTTGCAGAGGACACAAGTCCAGATCCTAGTATCTACATGACAACTAAAAACCACCTGTAATTTCAGTTCCAGGGAATCCTATGCCCTCTTCTGGCCTGTGTAGGCACTGTATACTTGTGATGCCCATATATACATTCAGGCAGAACACTCATACACATAAAATAAAAATAGATGTTTCATCAGGGATATGAAAAAATAGATAACTATTCTGTTTTGGTGTGTTTGTGATGTATGAATGCAAGTACACCACAGCACATGTGTGGAGGTGAGAGGACAACCTTCAGGAGTCAGTCCTTGCCTTTCCATCTTGATATTTTGTTGTTTTATTTTTTTTAATTTATTTTAAATTGTTTTTGTATGTGTCTGAGTGTGGAAATGTGAATATGAGTGCAGTGCCCACAAAAGCCAGAGGCATTGGATCCCCTGGAGCTGAAGTTACAGGTGGTTGTGGGCTGCCTGATGAAGGTTCTGGGAATCAAATTTGGGTCCTGAGCAAGAGCAGTATACACTCTTAGTGCTGAGTAATCTTCTCCATTGTCTCTGTTATTGTTAGTTTTTTTTTGTTTTTTTTTTTTAGATTTATTTATATGTGTATATGTATGTATGTCTAAGTGTATGCCACATGTGTGCAGGTGCCCAAAGAGGCCAGAAAGGAACTTCAGATCCCCTGGAACTGGAGTTAAAAGTCATTGTGAACAGGTCAATATGAGTGCTAAGAACTGAACTGTGGTCCTTTGGAAGAGCAGCAAGTACTCTTAACTACTAAGCCATTTCTTTAGCCATTCACCTTATTTTAAGACATAGTCTCCTCACCAGTGCAAATGCCAGGCTACCTGGCCTATGGGCTTCTGGAGATTCTCCTATCTTACTTTTCAATCTCTCTGTAGGCTCTAAGGCAAAAGCCATTTGTATTCCTGCATTCAGCTTTTATATCCATAGATCTGAATCCAAGTTGTCAGACTTATACAGCAAATACTTTCACCTACTGAGCCATCTTCTCAGGCCAAACTATTCTGTGTTTTTTGTTGTTGTGGGTAGTGGTGGTAATAGTATTTTTTTATTTTATTCATTTATTCGCAGATAAGATCTCACTATGTACCTCTGGCTGGTCTGGAACTTGCTATGTAGACAAGCTGGCCTCTAACTCTCAGAGATCAGCCTGCCTCCTGAGTGCTGGTGGTAAATGCATGTATCACCATGCCCTGCTACCATTTGGTTTTTAACGTGTGTTTTGTTTATTTTCCTCAAAGGTGGTGATGATGGTGATGAGGTGCCACAGATAGATGCTTATGAGCTTTTGGAAGCAGTAGAGATCCTTTCCAAACTTCCCAAAGACTTTTATGACAAAATTGTAAGTAATAACTTAATTTCTTTCATTTATTTTAAATAATAATCTAGGTAAATTAGAAACTGTTTTGCTGAGCTCTTGCTTGGTGTGCCTCCCCCTTGCCTGAATATCTTCCCTAGTAAAAGCTATACTAGCTGCTCCTTTCTCTTCCTTCCATATCACCTTTTATAAATACAATTATATTATGGCAGTGTTTTTTAAATATATCTTACCCCAAATCAGAATTAATTTTAAAAATTTATTTCCTTTTTTTCATTCCTTACTACCATTGCTTTAGCCTAAGATCGCTTGGCCTTTTTTCAGATAGTTTGTATTGGTGGGGCTATCTTAGGCATTGTAGGATAATTAGAAGCTTATGTAGCTTTTACCCACTAGACTTCACTAAAATCAAGAATACCATCCTCTATAGAGTCATAGCAATCAACTGCCTCCCACCATCATTAAATGTCCCAAGGGAGACAGAATCCTCCCCAATTGAGAAACACAAGTCTTATCGCGATTACTACTCCTACCTACTTCCTATCTCATTTTGTAATGTAGTTAGAGATCTCATTTTTGAAAATATAAATCTTCCATATTAAAACGTGACTAAAGTTCTTCAAGGACTTCCATGGGCCTTTAGGGTGAAGTCTGAACTCAGTGAGACTGTCTAGCACCTTGACACTGCCGTTTTCCTTCCAGCTACAGCTCTAATTGTTCTCACTTTCCTATTTCAGGCATATTATAATTCTCCCAGTAGCAAATAGGCCACTTATTTTTTTAACTGAACCTTAACTTATGCTGTTCTTTATGCCTATAATGTTATTCTCCCAATGTTCACTTAATAACACCTCTTCATCTATCAGATCTCACCTTTAAACATCACTATTTTTAGGAGATCCCACCTGACTGCTTAAACTACATTAAATCCCGACTCAGCTGGGAATGATGGTACGTGCCTGTAATCCCAGCACTTGAGAGATCGAAATAGGATTGCAGATTCAAGGCCAACAGACTATTTAAATTTTAAAAAAAAAAAAAAAAAAAAAACTGACCCTATGATACTGGTTTTAGGAGACAAGGTTTCACTACGTGATTCATGCTGACTCTTGATCCCTTTGCCTCTTCTTCCCCAGTGCTGCGCTTACGGGTTTGTGCCATCATTACTCCAGTAATTGCAGTTACCAAATAATTGATTTATAATCACCTCCAAAGTGAGATTAAACTCCCATGTATCCCCTGTTTTTTCAGGTAGTGGGTATTCAAGTTGTTGAATGATTATTTGATCTCTAGTGAAGCATATTCTATTTTACAGGCTTAAAACAAATGGACTTATACTCCCATGCAAGATCAGAACAGTTTAAGTTACTGGTTATGTAATTGCTCTTTTCTGGCCTTTTAAGTTTTTCTCATGTAGAAACTCCTTTCCCCTGATTGTGCTGCTGTGAGATGCTATGAAGTGGTTATTTTTCTGATGTTTTCTGTTTGATACTTCCTTTACTAACAGCAAATAAAATGGAAGACTATAGCATTGTTTACTTTAGGGCTAGAAAAGTACATTTTATATGTGAATAAAGATTTTGTGAACAACAGATTTCTCATTGACTACATTCTTAAAATTTTGTTTTTAAACTAACTTTAGAAAAAAAATCCTGAAACTTAAAAAAAGGTCTGAATTAGTTGCCGGGCCTGGTGGTGTACACCTATAATCCCAGCACTTGGGAGGCAGATCTCTATGAGTTCAAGGCCAACCTGGTCTTTAGAGCCAGTTCCAGGCCAGCTGGGACTGCAGGGAGACCCTGTCTCAAGTGCGTGCACACACACACACACACACACACACACACACACACAGATCTGAATTAGTCAAGTGTATGAAGTAGAAGTTTATTTGGCTCTACTTTATGTTCTCTTTTACAGGAGGCAAAAAAATGGCAAGAGAGAAAAGAAGCCCTTGAGGCTGTGGAAGTGCTAGTGAAAAACCCCAAACTGGAAGCAGGCGATTACGCAGACTTAGTAAAAACACTGAAGAAGGTGAGTGGGAAGAGCTGCAGCACTGGCTCCTCGACAGTGCAGGCCACTGCATTTCTCTTCAGCAATAATAATACAGTGATTTTTTTTTTTTTAATTAAAAATACATTGCCATTTAGGAGAGTTACCAGTGATATTTGAACAGTGAGCAGCCTCCTTCCACAGTATTCTGAATGTATCTTTAGTCTAGTAGTAGACTGCACTGCAGGCAGAGAACTCCTTAATCACCATAGCTTCTTTGTTTTCTTTCCTTTGTATTCTGTTCATTCTCTCCTTTCTCCCTTTCTTCCCTCCTCCACCCCCCTCTTATTTTTTTTCTGTCCTTTTTTAACTTTCTCTGTATGGATTCTTGTTAAGTTACTCACATGGGCCTTGAACTAACTCTGTAGTTCATGAATCCTTGCTTTTTCTGTCTCAGCTTTCAAAATAGTATAGGCTTATGCCATCAGGTCTAGCAAATTGTGTTTTTATGTGTTTTATTGGTAGAACTTTAAGAGACTAAACATAATGGAAGAAGAGCTAGGCTGACAGCAAGTTTGAAGCCCACTTGGGTTTTTTTTTTTGTCTCCAAAAAAAAAAAAAGTATTGGAGGTTGGGGATTTAACTCTCTGGTAGACCCTGAGTTCAGTCCTCAGTTCCAAAGGTAGTGGGGAGGAGAAGGAGATTATTAAGCTGGCAAGATGGCTCAATGGGTAAAGGCACTTACTGCCAAGCTTAGCTAGATCCTGGGATGAGGTGGAATGAAAGAACTGACCTCCCCTAAGTTGTCTTCTGAACTCCATATGTAGGATATGGTATCTTCATACCCACTCAGAAAATAAATATAGTTTTTAAAATGTCACATAATGAATGAAGACCTCTAAATTCTGTGTTATTAAAGAAGGCTTACGATTTTCCTCTTATGTAGGAAATTAAATTGGTTCTCCCTTAGCATATCTTTCAAGAATTCTTTTGAGAATACTCTCACTCTCAGTAATCATTTCTACAGAGCTGTAACTATTTTGTTTTCCTTTTTACCCTCTTCACAGGTTGTTGGAAAGGATACCAATGTTATGTTGGTAGCTTTGGCAGCAAAATGTCTTACTGGCCTGGCTGTTGGGCTAAGAAAAAAATTTGGACAGTATGCGGGGCATGTAAGTATTATTCTGTTTAGATACAAATCTGTTAAATTTTCAAAAATGGCCATCCAGTTTGTTTTATGCTTTAAAACGGCTTTTTGGAATAAATTTTCATATATTGGGCAAAGTAAGCAATCTCCTGTTTTATTAGTATTTAACCTGGCTCCTCACGGATTTTATAAGGCTTATATAGAAATCAAACACTGGACCTAATGTACTTAGTTGATTTACTTGCTTATTATTTACTTACTGTTATCTGACTTTGCTTTTACAACTATGTAAAATACAAGAAGATAAAAAAGTATAGGATTATATTTATAACTTACTAGTAGAATGTGTGCTTAGTTGTCTTTCTTACCACTCTGACCCCACAAAAGAAGGAAGTCTCTCATAACCAGTAACAGAATGAAAACAATAGTAGGAGAGGCAGAGCAAAAGTGAGGTGAACAGTGGCTAATGTGGGGGGGAGGGGGGGTTGTTGTTATTTTAATGTTTGTTTTGTTTTTGAGACAAGTTCTCCCTATAGACCCAGCTGACCTGGAACTCACTATGTAGACCAGGCTGGCCTTGATCTCACAGAGGCCCACCTGCCTCTGCCTCCACCTCCAGAGTGTTGTGATTAAAGGCATCTGCTACTATGCCTGGCCTATAAAATGTGTTTCATAGTATTTTCCTGTTTAAAAATAATTAGGCATTTTGTGTAGGCTGTACTAGATGACATCTCAGGTTAATTTACTCAAAGGGAATCTGGAGGCATTTGTTGAATGTAATATTTTCTTTGAATAATAAATATTTAAAAAATATTTATTTATGTGTATGAATGTATTGCCTGCATGTATGTAAGTATACCCATATTGTGCAATGCCCAAGGAGGTCAGAAGAAGGTGTAGGATTCCCCTGGAATTGGAGTTACAGACAGACATTATTAGCCACCACATAGGTGCTGGGAATCAAACCTCACTCCCCTGCAAGAACAGCTGGTGCTCTTAACTGCTAAGCCATCTCTCCAGACCCCTGTATAAAAAATATTGTATTTGGTAGCAATCAAGGTTGGTAATAGATATTTTCTTTAACTATGGCAGTTACCAGCCTCTAAATCTGGTTTCAGTTGCTTAGACTAGGTTAACATGCTGAAAAATTGAGCATGTTGAAGTTTAGAATTTAACTTCATTGTCCACTTGATGATTTTATTTTCTAGGTTAATTCCAAGGTCTCCTAAAAGTCCCTAGTTATTTTTACCAGTTTTATTATTATGATGCTAATATGTAGCCTCACTTCAACTAGGTATTTGGAGGTTGCTTACTCATACATTAAAAATAATTTCTGAGAACTTAACAAAAGTGCACACTAACAAAAATAAAAATAAATCATAACTGACCTATGAGCAGGGCAATGAAAATAAGCCCTAATCCAGAGCAGTTGTACTACTTGGAAGACTAATGTGGGAAGATCACTGCATCTAGTAGTACTTAGAGCAGCTTAGATAATATGGTCAGATGCTATCTTAAAAAAAAAAAAAAGGCAGAATAGTGTACACCTGTAATCATAGTACTCCAGGGGTTGAGGCAAGAACATCTAGAATTCAAGGTTAGCCGGGCTACATGCTGATTCAGGCCAGCCTGAGTGACACAGTGAATGAATGAATAAATTTTTTTAAAGAGTGAACTTGGCGCTCAAAATACTTGCTGTACATGCATGAGGACCAGAGTTTGAATCTTCAGGACCCCCGTAAAAGTCAGGTGTGTGCTTGTAACCCCAGCAGTTGGGGAGGACAGAGATAGATATCTCCAGCTTGCTAACCAACCAGCCTTCCCTGAAATCGTGAACTCCAGGATTAGTGAGAGACCCTGTCTCAATAAAATAAGGTGGACAGGGAGTTAGAGATAGGACTCAGCAGATAAGAGTACAGGCTACTCTTCCAGGGGACCTGGATTTGGTTCCCAACACCCACATGGAGGCTGACAACCATGGATAACTCCAGTTCCAGGGATCTGATTGCTACCTTCTGGCCTGTGCAGGCATTGCACAATATCGGTGCACTTATATGCAGGGAAAACACTCATACACATAAAATTTTAAAAAATAAAAGATGGACAGCCATAGAGAAAGATGCCTGGTGGTGATCTTTGGCCTTCATATGTGTACATGTAACCATATACACACACACAGTCTGTAGACTCTTGGGCTTATAAATGATAATTGAATCAAAATTATTTTACAGCAATAAATATTTAAATGTGTATGCCTTTGCTCTCATTTTGTGTTATTTTTTAGAATATTGTATACTTTTCAAGGTAGAAAACAACTTTTAAAATCCATATTTAAATGCTGAACTTGGTGGTGAACATTTTTAATCCCAGTATTCAGGAGGCAGTGGCAGGCATATCTCTGTGAGAACAAGGTCTCCCTGACCTTGTTCCCTGAACAAGTTCCAGGCCAGCTTGGCTATAGAGAAACCTGTCTCAAATATAATCTATCTTAATTTGTTAAGCAATGGTTGAATGATTAACCTTTAGTTTGAGTTCTGATTCTGACTTTATTTTCCTTTATTATTTCACATAAAGATGTTTCTAGTGTGCTTTAGTTGAAATATTTTTCTCTGTTTAAAGTTATATAATATATGGGGCTGGGAAGATGACTCGGCAGTTAGGAGAACTTCCTGCTCTTACAGAAGACTATAGTGAGTTCAGTACTCAATACCCAAGTGAGGCAGCTTACCTATAACTACAGCTCCAGGGAATCAGGATCAAATACCTTCCTCTGACCTCCATATGTACTCTCTGGAGCCCATGCACACACACACACACACACACACACACATAAGCATATAATTTAAAATAGCATCTTATATGTATATATGAGATATACACACACACATATGCCAGTGAGATAACTTAACAGGTACACCTGACAACCTGAGCTTGATCCCTGTAACCCACATGGTGGAAGGGAAGACCATTCCTACAAGATGTCCTTTGACCAATGAGTTTGTGGTATGGTGAGTGTACAGGTACACACACGTATACACACACACGTATGTTTTATGTGTATTGTATGAGTGCTTTGCCTACATGTAAATGCATCCTTGTATTCAGTGCCCACAGAGGCCAGAAGAGGGTGTCAGATCACCTTGAACTAGAATTACAGACAGTTATTAGCTGCCATGTGGGTGCAAGTGCCGGGATTAAAAGCATATGCTATCACACTCAGCCTTCATATGTGATTTTTGAACTCTTGAACCTCCTGTCTCCAACCCCAATTCCAAGTATTGGGTTTACAGGCATGTGCCACACTGATTTTGTGTAACCTGGGAATTGAACCAGGCTTTGTGTGTTGAATACTGAACAAAAAATTCTTTCAACTGACTTATATCCTAAGCCCAATATCTTGATTTTTTTCAATTTAAGACTAACCCTTACAGCTGGGCATAGTGGTTCACACCTTTAATTCCAGCACTTGAATGGCAGAGGCAGGTGGATTATTGTGAGTTCCAGACTAGCCTTATCTACATAGTGAGTTCTAGACCAGCCAGCACAGCATAGTAAGACAGAGCCTCAAAACAACAACAACAAAAAGACTAACCCTTGCTAGTTAAAGGTCCTTTATATTTCTCATGGAATTGTACTCTTTTTGTTCTATTTCCCTTCTGTGAAATCTTGAAGATAAATAATACTGTTTTGTTGCCGTGATCTTTCAGAAATCTTTTGAATTTTAAAAAATAATCTAGGTGCTAGAGAGATGGCTTAGTAACTACTGTTGTAGAGGACCCAGATTTGATTCCCAGCACCCACATGGTGACTAACAACTGTCTGTAATTCCAGTTCCAGGAGAACCCAAACCCTTCTTCTGATCTGCATTGTACAATATGGGTACACTTACATATATGCAGGCAATATAGTCATACACATAAAAATAATACAATATATTTTTTTTAATCTGTAAGGCTAAGAATGTGAGTTTAACCCTCAAGCACCTCCCTTTGCCAAAAATATAATTTACCTGCTCACACAATACCTGTCACTTAGTACATACATGAAATATTGTTTAGTGAATTGATAATAGACTAGAAGATAAAATATTTTAAAATCCTAACTTTACTATTAAACTTTGTCCTTTAATATGAAGATGTAATTCTAGCTGAGTATGGTTGCTCATGCCTTTAATCCCAGCATTTGGGAGACAAAGGCAGGTGAACTTTGGTGAGTTCCAGGTAAGCCTGGCCTACATATCCGGTTCCAGGCCAGCCAGGGCTACATAGTAAGAGTCTGTCTCCAAGAAAAAAAAGAAATTGCTTTGGTTGGTTGTTTTGTTTTTTGAGATAGGGACTCTTGTTTCCCAGTCTTGTCTCAAACTTACTATGTACCTGAAATGACCTTGACCTTCTGATCCTCTTGCCACCACCTTCTAAATGCTGGGACTATAGGTGTGTATCACAATGCCTAGTTTATGTAGTGCTGAGAATTGAACCCAGCATGCTTGGCAGGCACTCTTATCAACTGAGCTATGTCACCAGCCCTGGAAATGACTTTTTATTCAACTTAAATGTTTACTATTTTTTTTTTTAATTTTAATTTTCTATTTTTTTAATGTGTATGAGTGTTTGCCCTGCATATATATAAGTGCGTAGTGCATGTAATGTCTACAGAGGCCAGACAAGGATTTCAGATCCTCTGGCACTGGGGTTACAGACAGTTGTTAGCTACCATGTGGGTAGCTGAGAACGAAACTAAGGTCCTGTGAGCCATCTCTCTAGTGCCCCCCCATATTTTAACAAAACCAGCATCATTGGTTTTAATGTTTTATTGAGTGATAAATATTATAAAATTCCTGCTAATCAGTACTGTCTTAATTCCAGAACATTTTCAGCATCCCAAAGAGAATCTTCATATCTGCTAGCAGTTACGCTCCATTCTTTTCTCCCTTAAGACTCTGGAAGTTATTAATCTATTCCCTGTCACTATGGATTTGATATTTCATATAAATAGAATCATAGAATATGTTTTTAAAAGATTTATTTACTTTTATGTGTATGAGTGTTTTACCTGCATGTATGAATGTACACTACATGTGTGCCTGGTGCCATTGGAGGCCAGAAAGAGATGTCACATCTCCTTGAACAGGAATTTTGGATGGTTGTGAACTGCCATGTGGGAGCTGGAAGCTGAACCTGGGTCCTCTGGAAGAGTGAGCAGCAAGTGTTCTTATCTGCTAAGCTACCTCTCTAGCTCAGACATTTCATATAAATAGAATCAGAATATGTGGGGCATGGTGGTGCATATCTTTAATTCTAGCACAGGAGACAGACGCAGGTGGATCTTTGTGAGTTCAAGGTCAAACTGGTGTAAATAGCAGGTACCAGGCCAACCAGGGCTACATGTTGAGATCCTTTCTCAAAAAAAAAAAAAAAAAAAAATTAGAATGTATAATCATGTATGACTAATTTTTTTCACTTAGCCTAATTTTGACAATTTTAATTCAGCCATGTAACCATATATACCAGTACTTCATTCCTTTTTGTTATAGAATATAATTCTAACTGTTCACTTTTACAGGTTGTACCAACCATTTTGGAGAAATTCAAAGAAAAGAAGCCTCAAGTGGTGCAAGCCCTGCAGGAGGCAATTGATGCAATCTTCCTCACTGTAAGTTGACAGCATGAAATTTGTGGTTTTAATCTTAATAAATTTTGTCAGCATGATATTTTGACTGTTCATAGTTGAAAAAGCTCACTGATCATATTTTCTTCTTAAGACCACACTACAGAACATCAGTGAGGATGTTTTAGCAGTAATGGATAATAAAAATCCAACTATCAAGCAGCAAACATCACTTTTTATTGCAAGAAGCTTCCGTCACTGCACTGCCTCCACCCTGCCAAAGAGTTTACTAAAGCCCTTTTGTGCTGCTCTCCTTAAGGTAACTGGGGGATATTTTATATGATGTTTTTTTCCTAATAAGTACAGTGACTACTTGACTTTAATACTGTATATTGTGATCTTTTGAGGAAAAGACCTTGTACACATCCAAATTTTATAATTTACTATGTAGACCAGGTTGACCCAAATCTCAAAGAGATTCACCTTCCTCTGCCAACCACATGTGCCACCACACCTGACTTGTTCTACTCTTGAAGGAAAAAACAAGTTATAGTTTTACAATTCCACTAACTGCTAAGCATTTTGTTTCTTACTTGAGCATATACTGGTGTTGAGCTAAATCTAGCGAAACATAAGTATCACATTTGGAGTATTTAAAGATCATTAGGGAGTGGGACAATTTAGATAGAAGATAAATGGAGAATAGATTAACTAAAGATATCTTTAACTCAGAAAGAATTATGAAAGATTAACTGGCTGAAGGAAAACTGCAGTTAGCTTCAGTAAATTATAAAGGAAAAATTTTTATCCAGTAATTATTGTTCAGAATAAAATTAGTAATGACTAGAGATTTTTGTATTAAATATCATTTTACTTCTGTATAGCACATCAATGATTCTGCTCCTGAAGTCAGAGATGCTGCATTTGAAGCATTGGGTACTGCTTTAAAGGTGGTTGGAGAGAAAGCAGTAAACCCATTCTTAGCTGATGTAGACAAACTCAAACTTGACAAGGTAGGTTAATAATGAATTAGAATGAAACTAAACAAGTCTTGTTGCTTTACATTGTGGTTTTTGCCTCTTAGAAACTTCAAAATACCCCTACTCTGTCATGAATATTGGCTACTGATGGTGCTGTGGGAGGGGCAGACATTGTCATCAGTTGTGTACACACTGATGAGCCCACCATACTCCAATGGACAATTCCAAATCCATGGCCACACAGATAGATGGTCCTGATTAAACTCAGTGGGTCACAATACAAAACAAAAAAACAGGCTGTTGACATCATCAACTGTTAAGAGAAATGGCTGCTCTTACAGACAACCTGGGTTCTCAGCACTCACATGGTAGCTAACAACTGTCTATAACTCCAGTTCCAATGGATCTGACGTCCACCGACTTCTGGCCTTCGTGGGCATTCCAAACATGATGCAGTTAACATACATACAAGCAAAATATTCATGCACATAAAATTAAAATAAATGAATTTTTTAAAAAACAAAAAAGTAGAAAGGCATGAATATGAGAAAGGGACTTGTAGGAGGGGATAGGGTTACCAGCATCAGAATGAACTATTTATGTATAGGAAATTGTCAGAGAATTTGATTTAAAAAAAAAAAAAAAGAAGGAAGAAGAAGGAGGAGGGAGGAGGAGGAGCAACTGTAGAGTTCCTACATCCTTTGGATCAGGATTTTTAAAATTACCGCTTTCAGTGTGAAAGAAAGTTTAAGGACTGGAGAGATGACTCAGTGGTTAAGACCAATGGCTGCTCTTGCAGAGGAACTAGGTTTGATTCCCAGCACCCACATGGCTAACAACCATCTCTAAGTCCAGTTCCAAAGATATCTGTTGCCCTCTTCTGACCTCTACAGGCATTGTATTACAAAAAATGTACTTACATATAGGCAGGTAATACACACATACATAAAAATAAAAAAAAATAATAAAAAATTTAAAAAGAAACAAGTTTTGGAAGAGTTCTTTAGACATTTTTATTATTCTTTTTTTGTTTCTATTCTGTTTTATTGAGGAAGGAAAAAATTGTCTGATAACCAACTCAAAAATTTTTTGCATTTTCTAATGATAGTTTAGACAAAGTTTGAAAACATAACTTCTTCACCATTTAAGTTTTAACCTAAGCTACAAGAATACTGTTAGTAGAAACACCTTTCAAATTATGACCTACCCAAACTGGATAACCAATCTGTAGAAAAGGTAATCTGGAAAACTACCTTTCTAAATGCAAATGTCTTTCATTAGAATCTTAGGCTTTGTGTGTTCAGGTTTTTGTATTTAATTCTAATTTGAAGATATATAAGCAATATCTACTGCCAAGAAAATCAGAAATAGAATTACAAAAAGAAATTTAGAATTTTCTTGACTTCTCATGTATAGTTGTGGCTTAAAAAATACTTCCTGGGACTGGAGAGATGACTCAGCAGTTAAGAACACTTGTGAGCTAAAGAGATATATCTCAGTGGTTAAGAGCACTTGCTGCTCTTGCAGAAAACACAAGTTAAATTCCAAGCACATACATAGCGGCTAATAATCTTTTATAACTCCAGCTCCATCTGATGCCCTCTCCTAACCTTCTGGGCATTACACAGCAAGGGTGCACTTACATTCATGCAGGCAATACATTCATACACGTAAAATAAAAATAATAAAATACTTTTTTAAAAAGAACATTTGTTGCTTTGCGGAGGACCTGAATTCTGTTCCTGGCATCCCCTCAGTGTCCTTTTATGACCTTTGTGGGTACCTGCACATACCCACATGCACAAATACATACATAAATAAAGGTAAAATCTTGAAGAAGAATTATTTCCTAAGTAATAATGTAGTGGTTGTGTTTCAGAGTTGGGCATAATGATGTTCAAATTACTTTCATTCTTCAGATTAAAGAATGTTCAGAAAAAGTAGAGCTGGTACATGGTAAAAAAGCTGGACCTGCAACTGAAAAGAAGGAATGTAAGCCTGTACCTGGAAGGGCTGCTGCATCAGGGGCTGCAGGGGACAAGGACACAAAGGATATTTCAGCCCCTAAACCAGGACCATTAAAAAAGGCACCTGCTACTAAGGTTAGTTTTTTTTTTTTTTTAATACAAGGTCTCATTCCAACCTACACTGGCCTGCAATTCACTATGTAGCCCAGGCTTGTCTTGCCTTCAGAGTGATTCTTGTACCTCAATTCTCCTGATTGCTGGAATTACAGACTTGTACCACCATACCTGCTTTAGTAGGTATGGCTTAATGGCTTAAATAGAATTTAGTTTCAGACTAATTTTTCTTTCAATATGATTTCATTTGAGAAATGGATTCCATGACATCAAAAATAGAAGAGCTATTGATGGAGACATAGTATCACAACTACTATATTTTGCTCTTTTAAACCTACTAGAGACTGTCAAGGTTCCTCAGTAGGTAAAGGTGCTCACTACCAAGCCTGACAGCTTGAGTTATTCCCTGGGACCTACACAGTGGAAGGAAGAAAACAACACTAACAAGTTGTTCTCTGAGCTTCACATGTACACATGTGCAAAATAATTGTAATTTAAAAAAAAATTTTGAACTCAGAGTTAAAAATGGTAATGATGAAATAAAAAGACTGACCATAAACTCAAATATAGTTTTAATTGGCTTACCTCTCCATCCAATCTAGCTGCCCTGTCCCATTCCCTCAGAAAGTTAATAATGCATTCTTTTCTTCCTTTTTGTTTGTTACGTTAAACATATTAACCATTTTATTTTATTTTTTACAGTTCAGGCTAGAGAGATGACTCAGCTGATAAATGTCAAGACTGATGACCTGAGTTTGATCCCCAGAACCCACATGATAAAAAGAACAAACTCCACAAATTGTCCTTTGAGCTCCACACACAGACATATATAGGAACTTGTACTCACACAGTAAATAGGGTTGGCCAGGTGGCTGAGTTTGTAATGACACTTGTCACCAAACCTGATGACCTGACTTCCATCCTTAGATTCCAAATGGAAAGAAAAAAATCAAATCCCAAATGTTGTCCTCTGATCTCTACATACAGACTGTGGCACACACACAATAAATAAAAATTTAAGAAATAGAATTACTCTCAAGTTGGTCTGTAATATAGTATAATTCCAGTTTTTATTTCGTTAATTTATTTGAATCATAAATTCTTAATATCCATGTACTCCCATGGATGATCTTCAGCTTTCTCTCTGTTTGCCATTGTGCTAAATTCTGTAGTCAGTAAAATATGTTCGCTTTTGGGTGATCTCATTTTAATGAAACTTTGTAGAGGATCTATGACCTCTCCCCCAAAATGTTTAATAACTACTCTTCTAAATTTTTAAGTGGTTTATCTCCCCCAAAATGTTTAATAACTACTCTTCTAAATTTTTAAGTGGTTTATGATTTAAAATTTGTCTTGTAGGCTGGTGGACCACCTAAGAAAGGGAAAACAACTGCACCTGGAGGGTCAACAAATGCTGGAACAAAGAATAAGAAAGGGCTGGAGACCAAAGAAATAGTCGAGCCAGAACTCTCAGTGAGTATTATACACTGTGCCTTAAAACTGTAAAACTGTAGAAAGGTAAGGCCTAGAAAGAGATTTGAGTTCTTCTTTCCTGGGTTCTGTCACAGAGTTCATTATCTCTTAGGTATTGATAGATACTTTCTTGAACAGAATTCCTTTTTATAGCAGTAGTCTCAGATACTGTAGTACACTTGTAAGTGTATTCTTTTAGTTTGGGCTGGGTTAGTGTTATATGCTTATCATTTGGTTCCTCAAACAATAATTATAACATATTGTTATATCTTGCAGATTGAAGTATGTGAAGAAAAAGCTTCAGCTGTTCTTCCCCCCACATGTATACAGCTACTGGACAGCAGCAACTGGAAAGAAAGATTAGCCTGTATGGAAGAATTCCAAAAGGTACATGGACAAGGATGAAATAAAGCATAAGAGAAAATTAGATTTATGTGAAAGCATGTTTCTTAATTGCTGTGTTTTATAATTGAGAATATTTCATGGTGTTAACAAAAGATGAGGTGGGTTTTTGTTTGTTGGGGGACCGTTGTTTTATTTTGGTAGCTGTTTAGTGTTTATCTTTCAGCACCTGTACTTTGTGGCTTCTTTAAGATTAAAACAATACTTTTTCAAGAAAATTAGGTTCTTACTCTGGATTGTAAAGCTTAGATGAATTTTAAGTTATACTTCCTAATAAATACACTAAATAGCTCTCCACTTAAACCAGTCCTTACCTATCTGTATTTCTCCTTTTGTCATCATGATTTACGGTTGGGGTAGAATTATATATTGGTATGAGAAATGGTCAGAACTCTGTTTTGGAAAGGTGTTTTGGAAATGTTAGCTCATTTTAGCATATACTATGTGATTCTCATGAAAGAGATAAGGAGAAAGGGCTGTGGGATTTGTGACAGGAACCTTCTAATCCTTCCATTCCTATAGTTTAGACTGAATTTGAAAGTTAGTATTTATTTTCTATCTTCATTCTTTTTAGGAAAATTAAGAAAATATGTATATACAGTTAATACCACACACGAGGCAAATGGAAATTGTACTGTATTCCATGGAACAAACTATTTGTGGATTTCCTAGATGTGAAATTAAAAGATTTCCTTGATAACATAACAGTCATATATCAAGCACCTAGCTTAAGAACTGAAACATAATGGAAGCGAAGTAAATGCCCTCTGTAACCCTTACTCTCCCCAGTTCTAGTCCCCTTCATCTTTCAGAAATAGCCACTTATATGATTTTGGTATGTACTCTTCATTTGGATCTATTCTAACTCCTTAATTCTCTTATTGTCTTATTTTACTTACAGGCTGTTGAACTAATGGAGAGAACTGAAATGCCATGCCAGGCATTAGTGCGAATGCTAGCCAAAAAACCTGGATGGAAAGAAACTAATTTTCAGGTATTTTTTAGTGTAAATTTATTGTCTTTAATGTAAACCATTTCTGTCATGGCATTCTATGAAACAACATGTGTAATTAGAAGTTTAACAGTATTATTACTCTAAAGAAATGAAAAATGTTTAGAAAAATGATACAGAGGCCAGCAAAATGACTCAATGGATAAAAGCACTTGTCAAGTCCTCATCCTTTCCAGGCAAGCACTTTGCCATGAGACAGTGTCTCATCAGGTAGCCAAGGCTTGCTTTGAACTACAGTTGCCCTGCCTTAGCTCCCTGAATGCCGGGATTATAAATGTGCACACAGATTATAAGCACCACATATAACCTAACAACAAATAATTTTATATGAATATATTTTATAACAACTTATTGAGACTATAAAGTTCACATTTTTAAATTACACAATGTGGTAAGTTCTGGTATGTTCATAGTTCTGCAACTCTAGTGTTATGAGTATTTTCATCATTCTCAAGAGAATTCCATTCTCAGAGGCAGGCATATACTTCATTATGCTATAACTCACAGGCTCTGGCAACTATTAATCTATTTTATGTCTTTATGAAGTCACTTCTGGACATTTCATATAAATAGAATCGTTCCTTTTTTGTCTTGACTTTCACTTAACATGTTTTCCAAGTTTACCCATACATTAGTTGCTTTTAATTGACAAATAATATTCTTTCTGACAGACAGACATTTTCCCCTTCATTTGTATGGAGACTTTTGGGTTATTTGCGCTTTCTCATGATTATGACTAATGCAGTTGTGAACATTCACATACAAATGTTTATATGAATATATTGTTTAATTCTGTTGGGTATATCCGTAGTAGTAGATTAACTAACTGGGCTTATAATTTAGCTTCTGACTTGTTGACTTCTGACTTCATTCATACTAGTAATATATAAGAATTCCATTTTCTTTACATTTCTGACACTAATCTTTAAATTTTTTTTGTTTTAGCTTATTTTGTGGGGTTTTGTGTGGTGTGTGTGTGTGTGTGTGTGTGTGTGTGTGTGTGTGTGTGTGTGTTGATTTGTTGGTTGGTTTTGTTTTGCCTTTAAAAAGGTAGAGTCTCCTGTATCCCAGGCTGACCTCATACTTAGTATGCAATCAAGAGTAATCTTGAACTTTTGTCCTCCTGTATATTGAGATCAAAGCAAAAAAATCATTAAAAAGAGAACATAGAGCTGGGTGTCATGATGCACACCTTTAATCTCAGCACTCAGGAGGCAGAGGCAGGAGGATCTCTGTGAGTTCAAGGCCAGCCTAGTCTATATAATGAGTTCTAGGCCAACTGGGGCTATAGGAAGAGCCTGTCTCAAAGAAGACACCCCTTCCCCCCCAAAAATGAGAACATAGAAATCAGAGTTTGGGGACCACACTGGGTAAAGATCCTTGCCACCAAGAAATCGAACTATACCTGAATTGGGGAGTGAGGAGGGGAGGGGGGGGGAGGGAGGGAGGGAGGGAGGGAGGAGAGAGAGAGAGAGAGAGAGAGAGAAATGATGAGCGGGAGGGCTCTCAGTCAATACTGAGGCCTCGACTTTATTTTGCTCAGTGTATTTATAGGAACAATACAACCATCATTTACATATACAGGATTATTCAAAACACCTACATCTACTTAACAAAAGGTGCTAAGCCTAGGATTTAAGATAAGCTTTTCTCCAGGTGATTAAATCAGACCTTCCTACAAGGATTTACAAGATCCCTACAGGGATTTACAAGATCTTCAGCCTTGGGTTTACAGGATTTTCAGCTTTGGGCCTAATCTCTCCTTCAGGTGAATAAATCATTTACATAGCAAAGTGCCCTAATCTCACAGTACTTCTGTGAACAGCAAGATTGATCCCTGCTTGATCCTAAACTAGGGCAAAGTTCAAGGCAGGCAAATTGCTCCCGACACCTGACATCCTGAATTCAGTCTTCAGAACCCACATTGTGGAAAGAGAATTGACCTCCATGAGTTGTCATCTGACCTCCACACATGCACCTTGGTATGAGTGCACATAAGTGCACTCACAGATAAACTGATAAATGGGTGAATGGATAGATAGATAGATATGGATAGATAGATAGATAAGTAGAAAAGTCAAATAAAAACCATTTTAGTTCTTTGTTTACATTTTTTATTTTAGTTTAGTTATATCCCTGAAGGTGTTAGTGATATCTTCAGGTTACTATACAAATAAGTAACTAATGTTCTGATCTTTACCCTTGTTCAGGTGATGCAGATGAAGCTTCACATAGTTGCTTTGATCGCCCAGAAGGGAAATTTTTCTAAAACTTCTGCTCAGATTGTATTAGACGGCCTTGTAGACAAGATTGGAGATGTGAAATGTGGGAACAATGCAAAAGAAGCAATGACAGCAATAGCTGAAGCTTGTATGTTGCCATGGACAGCTGAACAGGTTAGTGCCACAAAGCTCACTTTCCCCAGATTATCCCAGTTTTTCCCCAGTTTTTAATTTAGGCCTACCGATTAAACTTAATTCTTAAGTAACAGTTTTTGCTACTGTATTTTTTTATTTTTACCTTTTAAATAGCCCTTTTTCTGATATATTTCAGAATATTCCGTAGGACAGTAATTTTGTCTTAAGACTGTGTATGTAATTAAA
This sequence comes from Eospalax fontanierii, assembly GCA_035773235.1. Taxonomy (NCBI): domain Eukaryota; kingdom Metazoa; phylum Chordata; class Mammalia; order Rodentia; family Spalacidae; genus Eospalax; species Eospalax fontanierii. The sequence continues at coordinate 18,914,307 of CM069526.1, forward strand.
AATGAACAAAATGAAAGCTTTAAACACTCTAGATTGCTTTTACTATGCAGTCACCTCATTTTTTTGTGTAAGTTAAACTTTGTTCTGAATCCTTGTAGTTAACACCAGAAAAACCATGTCTAAAAATGTATGCCCTGAAGTTTTATTTTTATAAGAAATATAAGAGAAAATGCAGATATGATACTAGGTTTTCTCTCATTCTAGATTATGTCAATGGCTTTCTCACAGAAGAATCCCAAGAATCAGTCAGAAACTCTCAATTGGCTATCAAATGCAATCAAAGAATTTGGCTTTTCTGGGTAAGTCAGAAAGAAATTAAATAATAAATTTTTTGCCAGTCTATGGGATTATATTTGTTTTCACCATCTCTGCTGATCTCTGAAGAGCTGGAGTTGAGTTGTCTGATTTATGTAAAAGAAAAGAGCTTTAGTTCTGAAAAATCTGTATTGGCTTGTGTCCTTCATTTTGTATCCATTGGGGAAAAAAATGGAGTGCTCTTTTTTAATTACATTTTTATTTTATTTATTAGGGTGGGAGTGCACATGCAATGATATACATGTGGAAGTCAGAGGACAGCCTGTGGGAGTCACTTCTCTTCTTCATTGTGTGGGCCTCAGGGATAGAACTCTAGTCGTCTTGGCCAGAGATACCTTTATCCACTGAGCTGGTCATGTGACACTGCCAACACCTCAGACCCTCACCTCCTCTCTCACTCCTATCTATTGTTTTGGGGTAGTTTTTTTTGTTGTTGTTTCTGGTTTTTTTTTCGGTCTGGGCATTAAACCCAGGGCCTATTGAATGCTAGGCAAATGCTCCTCTGCTGAGCCATACCCCCAACCTCTGTAAGTGAGTTCTCTAAGTTGTTTTTCCCCTCAAGTGTTAGCAGCTATCCTACATTAAAGGCCAATTCCAAATATTTCCAGTCAGATACACTTCAAAATTACTACAATTTGTTTAGAGACTGAAAGAGCACTTTGATGGATTAAATGCTGTCAGAAATCCTATGGTAGAAGATTTTGTGTAACCACTCTTAGCCAAATTCATTTTTATATAAACACAAATATTTATTTTTTTATTTTAATTGCCTTTATTTTCATGTATGCATGTATATAAGTATGTATGTGTGGACATACATGCCATAGTGCACATATGGAAGTCAGAGAACAACTTGCAGAAATTGATTTTCTCATTCTACCATGTGGGTCCTGGGGATTCAGTTCAGATTACCAAGGTTGGCAGCAAGTGCCCTTACCCTCTGAAGTCACCTTGCCGGCACCACAGCTGTTCACTTTGTTGCCAAGGATACTTCCAGAGTCAAACCAAGAGCATTGTACTACTAATCAAGTGCTCTGTTCTAGTTCCTTTCTACTTACTGCTGTGTTAAAACATTCTGACCAAAACCAACTTGGAGAGGAAAGGATTTCTTACATCTTGCAACTCCATGGTCACAATCTGTCTCTGAGAGATGTCAGGGCAGGAATCTGGAGACAGGAACTAAAGCACAGACCATGGAGGAACGGTGCTTACTGACTTGCTCATCTACTTTCCTTACATGGCCCAGGCCCACCTGCCCAAGGATGGCAGCACCACAGTTGACTGAACACTCCTATAACAGACAGAAGTACCCACAGGCCAGTCCCATGGTGGTTCTCTCTTTTCTGGTGACTCTAGTTTATGTCAAGTTGACAGAAAAACTAACCACCAAAAGTTCCATCATTGTAGCCCAACTGTACAGTCAGTATAAAAACCAATCTGTCCATATATGACATAAAAAAACCAAGTGAGTATTTTCCTCTTTTATATTCATCCATAATCTTTCATTTTTTCAACTATATCTTGATTGACTAGCCACATGATTTAATCTTCCAAGCCCTTTAAATATATTATGGACCAAATTAAATCCTTGCTTTTTAGGGTTTATGTTTGAATAGGGAGAAACAGTAAAATTAAATATATAGTGTATATGTAATTAATATGCATACATGCATGAATATCTGGAGTAATAAGAAATAATGGAACTGGACATGGTGGCAACATACCTTTGATCCCAGCACATGGAAGGCAGAAACAGGCATATCTCTGTGAGTTCAAGGCTAGCCTGGTCTACATAGTGAGCTCCAGGCTAGCTGGGGCTACATGGTAAGACCTAACTCAAAGAAAGAAAAAAAAAAGGAATAAAAATATAGCACAATAAGGATCTAGATATGTGTCAATGTATAGTTGGATATTGTTGTTTTTATAAAGTAGTCCTTTTCCTTTTGGAGGGTTAAAAAAGAAGCTATTTGATGGCCAGTGTAGTGGTGCACAACTTTAATCCCAGCACTCAGGAGAAGGAAGCAAGCAGATCTCTGTGAGATTGAGGCCAGCCTGGTCTACATGATGAGTTCCAGCCCAACTGGGACTATAGGAAGACCCTGTCTCAAAAAAGACATGAAAGGAAGGAAGGAAGGGAGGGTGGAAGGAAATGAAGGGAGGGAGGGAAAAGATAAGATATTTAGGCAGATATTGGGATGTGAGGAAATAAATGATAATCTTGGAAAAGAGTCCTCTAGGCCAGGGGAACAGCAGGTGTCAAAGTCCTGTGTGCCTTGTAATAGGAACACTTTCTTCAGAATATAGCTGAAGTAAAATGTGGTTAGAGAATGGTAGGAAACAAGACTGGAGAAGGAATGAGAACAAGTCCTTTAGGCCTCAACGTTTTGAATAAGTTGAAAAACATTAAAGTACTGTTAAGCAGGTCTGTTGTGTAATTTAGTAGAAGAATATTTGCCTAGCATGTATGAGGTTCTTCAGAAATAGGGAAGTAGGAGGCGTGGGCAGAAATAAGATTATTCTGATTGTGGTAATAGAGAGCAGATAGTAAAACTCAGGGAGATTAATATGTTATTCTGGTAATCCTGTCAAGAAATTATTATAGATGTGGGAGTGCTATACCCAGGATAAATTTTGAAAGTAAAACTGTACAGCATATTAAACATAATTCAGAGATGATTCTGAAGAGTCAGGTAGCCTAAATAACTAGAAGAATTAATGTGATTCTTTAATGTGTTATAGAATACTGTGAGAGGAACAGGTCTATGAGTTGGTGTGTGAACAATCAGGAAGTTTTGATGTCTTAGATGTAGGATGTCTGCTAGATACAGAAATGGAAATGTGGCAAGTGTAGATAGGTATATGAATCTAGAATTTAAGAGAGAATTCAAGAATGGGTTTAGGTGGGCAGTAAGATGGCTTAGATGGTAAAGGCACTTGCTGGACAGTCATGGAAAACTGGAACCTACATAAAGGTAGAAAGAGAGAACTCCACAGAGTTGTCCTCTAACCTCTCTGCTTATGCTCTGTGTTACCCATGAATGTATATACAATAATAATAAACCTTTTTTTTTAGGCTAGAGAGATAGCACAGCAGTTAAGAGCACTGACTGCTCTTGCAGAGGACCCAAATTTTATTCCCAGCACCCACATGTTGGCTAACGACTGTCCATAACTCTAGTTCCAGGGAATCTAACACCTTTTTCTGACCTCCTTGGGCATTGCATGACACAGGTGCACTTACTCACATGGCAAGCAATATATTCATATATGTAAAATTAAAATAACTTTAAAAAATGTTTAAAATGGGGCCTAGAGAGATGGCTTAGCAGTTAAGAGCAATGACTGCTTTTGCAGAGGACACGGATTCAAATTCCAGCACCTGCATGGTAGTTAACAACTGTCTATAACTCCATTTCTGGGGATCTGATGCCCTCTTCTGACCTCTGTGGGCATTGTACAATATGGATGCAGTTACAAACATGCAGGCATATACTCACACACATAAAATAAAAATAATAAAATTTTCAAATGTAAAGACTGCTGATCCAGGTAGCATATACCTTTAATCCCAGCATTCAGGAAGCAGAGGCAAGTAGATTCTCTGTGAGATCAAGGCCAGCCTGGGATAGTCTACATAGCATGTTCTAGGCCAGCTGGGGCTACAGAGTGAAACCCTGTCTCAAAAAAAGTAGACACATAATAGGATTAATTAGTACACAGATAATATTTAAAGCTGTTAAGTATAGAAAAGAGAATATATGAGAATTCCTCTATTAGAAGTCCTTCCTAGGGTCTGGTTTTGTAAATTCTTTAAGTTTTTTGAAGGTTTCATTTGTTTGATTTCAGTTCTAAAAATTTTTTTTTCTTTTAGATTGAATGTCAAAGCTTTCATTAACAATGTGAAGACTGCTCTTGCTGCAACAAACCCAGTGAGTACATTCTAGTAGTCTGGGAGCATTACAGAATCTTCATGGTTTTGTTTTGATATGGAAATCTCTTACTGTTTTCTCTGGCAGGCTGTAAGGACTTCTGCCATCACTCTGCTTGGTGTGATGTATCTGTATGTTGGTCCCTCTTTGCGAATGTTCTTTGAGGATGAGAAGCCTGCCCTCCTATCCCAGATAGATGCAGAATTTGAGAAGGTAAAGGTTCTAAAAATGGTGTTATCCATTAGTAGGTTTGAAAAAAAATTTCACGTTAGTTAAGACTAACTTTTTAGCCAAGTACACTGGCACACATACATAGTTCCAGCACCTGGGAGGCTGCGACCAGAGGACCATGAGTTATTTTCGAGTCAGCCTCACTACCTGAAGTCAAGGTCAGCTACAGAGTAAGATCCTATCTCAGAAGAAAACGAAAAGACTAAATTTTTAAACCTTTAAAATAAATAATGTGATATTTGTTTTTATGTGCATTAAATATCCTTAGAAGAGTTAATAAGAAATTGACAAGAAGAAGAAAACTGAGTAGTTTTGGTATAGAATAAGAGATTTCCTCCTTGTATCCTTTATACTTTAGGAATGTCAGACATTGTAAATCTACCACCTAATCTAAAATTACAGAAACAACTTTTGGGTCTTTGTGGGGTTGGGAGGGAGGTGTTTGTTTTTTATCGAGACTGGGCTAGCTATGTAATTTGCTATATCAATTAGGTTGACCCTTAAACTTGCAGCAGTCCTGCCACCTACGTCTTTTGAATGCTGAGATTATAGGCTTGCACCACCACACATGACTGAAATGTAACTTAAAACAAAAAAAAAATTTTTTTTTTTTAATGAAAAATATTACTTCAGGGCTGGTGAGACAGCTCAAGTGGGAAATTTCAGGCTTCCATCAAGCTTGATGACCTGAGTTTCAGTCCCAGGACCAACATGGTAAAAGGAGAGAACCAACCCCCATTGGTTTTCTTCTGACTCCACACATACACCATCGCACTTGCGCAGCCATACACTCAGTCAATCAATCAGTATGTTAAATACACATTTTTAAAAATAACTTTCTAACTGAAATTGCTGAATGTTCACATACTTGCTTTCTTTTGTCTTGTGTATATAAAAGTCAAATTATTAAGAAGTGAAATTCTAATAGTTTTATATAAAAATAGCTTGTTCTATTAGTCTCAAAATTATAATCTATCGAGGTGTGTATTATACCTCAAAATTATATACTCAAAATTATAATCTAAAGTGTGTATTACAGTACCACATAAATAAGTGTTATATGGGCTAGGGATGTAGCTTAGTGATAGAATACTTGCCTAGTATGCACAAGGTTCCATCCTCAGCATGGCCAGATTGTGGAAAATGAGAAAGTTTGACATAGGCTCCTTGTTTGTTTGCTCTCATTCTTCACTAAGTTCATTTCTTCATTTGTCCGTAGATGCAAGGGCAGAGCCCACCTGCTCCATCCAGAGGGATTTCCAAGAATATCGCAGTTGGTACAGATGAAGGAGATGATGGAGACGAGCCAGATGATGGAAGCAATGATGTTGTTGATCTTCTACCAAGGATAGAGATCAGGTAAGTTTCACTCTGAGAAGTTGCTTATTTGATTCTTTGTGCTATCTCTCTTTCAAGACGGGGGTCTTACTGTATAACCTAGAATGGCATCTTCCTATCTTAGCCTCCCAATTACATTATGCACTAGCATACTGAGATCCATTGTACTGAAATTTTTTTATTGTTGTTCTTTTTGAGACAGGGTCTCACTACATAACCCTGACTGGCTTTGAACTCGCTATGTACAGGCTGACCTTGATCACAGAGATCCACCTGCCTCTGCCTCCTGAGTGCTGGAATTAGCATTGTATTAGAATCTTTTAAAAAATCTTTCTATTATTATTTTTATTTTATGTGTGTGAATGGATTGCCTGCATGTTGGATTCCCTGGAACTGGAGTTACAGTTGTTAGACAGCATGTCAGTGCTGGGGATTGAACCCCAGTCCTCTGTAAGAACTGCCAGTACTCTTAACTGCTGAACCATCTCTCCAGTCCCTATATTAAAATCTTAATGGTTATCTTCTTTTTTAATTCAGTGAAGGGAATTTTGTGATATCTTTTAGGGTTCAAGAATTGAAGTTATATCTTCTGTTTTTTAGTGATAAAATCACTTCAGAGTTGGTGTCTAAGATTGGTGATAAGAATTGGAAGATCAGGAAAGAAGGCCTAGATGAAGTGGCAGGTATTATCAATGAAGCAAAATTTATCCAACCAAATGTAGGTGAACTTCCAACTGCCTTGAAGGGTCGACTCAATGATTCAAATAAAATCTTGGTAAGTGGAATGCATATCTTTTTCTTTGCCCACAGCTCTCCTTGCTATACAAAATTCATTTTTAGTGTGGCTTTTTTAAAATTTATTTTTTATTATTTTTAATTTTATGTGTGTGGGTATATTGCCTGCATATGTGTAAGGCCATCTCAGTGGTCCTAATTTCTTTTGGTTGTAGTTCTTTTTTTATTTTTTGAGACACGGTCTCCTTGTATCCCCAGTTGGCCTGGAATTCACTATGTAGATTAGGCTGACCTTGCTCTCACAGAGCTCCACCTACGTCTGCCTCCCGAGTGCTGGGATTAAAGGCATGTGTCACTGTGCCGGGCTCTAATTTCTAATTTTTAAATTTGAATTTTTGTATCAAGAGTTTTTTAAACTGTTAGCTAAATTCTTTTATCATAGTTTTACAAATTAGTGATAAGGAACCTAAAAGTATTCATAAGCTGGTAAGATTGGCATTATAGTAAGATAATTTTCCTACATTTTAGTAGGCCAGAAACTTGCAATATTAACTACATAGCATCACTTATAAAACTTTGTGAAAATTTGCTTGTAGTTTGAACATATGTGTTGGCTTTTTCAACTCAGGTGCAGCAGACATTGAATATCCTTCAACAGTTGGCAGTAGCCATGGGTCCGAACATCAAGCAACATGTAAAGAATTTAGGCATCCCCATTATCACTGTCCTTGGAGATAGCAAGGTAAACTTCTTTGCACCATAGCTCCGTTCTCTAATAGGCCAGCCACTTTCTTGGGTTAAGAATAATTCTCTTTTGTAGAGTAAATCTTTAAAAATGTATGAAGATGATAATATTAGAACAAAAATAGTAAGCATGCTTTCCTTCTAGGCAGTATTGGTGTGATGACTAGATGTATCAAGGATTAGATTTGTGACCCCGAAATAGTTGTGTCCTAGAAGAGATTTACATTCTTTATGAAATTTCATTCATACAGAATTGAAATTCAACCTTTTGGCTAAGATTAAGCGCAGAGTTGAAATACATTTTAATTAATTGAGATACATTTCATTTAATTTGGTAAAACATTTTTATCAAGATACATTTCATTTAATGTGTCTGTTTCTTATAGTAAACATTCATTACATGATTGGCATTTATGATTATGACATCATTAAAAATTTGATACAGTGAATAAATATGTGAATTTTAGATCTTGAAGTAATTCTCCTTATTCCCACACTAAAGGATTACAGCATGAACCTTCAATAAGATTTTCATAGTTTCACAGTCTCAGAAGTCATTGAAATACCATTGATGTTTGTAAGCCTTTAATATTTAGCCCTAAGCTGAATATTGTCTTTTTACTTTTGTGTAAATCACTTAATTTGAGGAATCAGACCTTAAGTCTTTCTCATTCTATAAATGCATATTAATAGAAAAACATTCAAATTGCTAGCAATTTCATTTTTTACCATTTTGAAGTCTCTAACATGTAGAATTTATTCTTTATCAGATAAGGACATAAAAACTCCCAGTGATTCAGGAAACAAAATTTATTATTCTTACATATTTTCCCAGATTAGTATTTTGCCTAATTGGGTATAGGATTTTTATTTTCAATTTTGTGTTTTATATTTCCACTTTTCTTTGAAGTTTTTAGTATAACCATAGCAATAGTCTGTGTTTCAGAGAAGGTAGTTCCATGTATGTATATGGGACCTTCGAGAACACATTCACCCCCTCCCTCCAAACTATACTTAATATTTTTGCCAATTCTATTCTCCATTTAGAACAATGTTCGAGCTGCTGCCCTAGCAACTGTGAATGCTTGGGCAGAGCAGACTGGCATGAAGGAATGGCTAGAGGGAGAAGATCTTTCTGAAGAACTCAAAAAGGAAAATCCTTTCTTGAGACAAGAGGTTAGTACATAAATATATCATGCACTTTACTTCTTCCTTTTACTTCCTTAGCCTTGAGAGACTCCCTAATAAATATATATTTATAGTTAAAATAAACATTAAAAAATGTTTTATTACTTTTATGTGTATGAATGTAGTGCCTGCATGTAAGTAGGTACACCCATGTGGTGCAATACCTGTGAAGGTCAGAAGAGAGCATCAGATCCCCTGAAACTGGAGTTACAGATAATTGTTAGCTGCCATGTGGGTGCTGGGAATTGAACCTGGGTCCTCTGCAAGAATGGCTGAGCCATCTCTCCAGCCCACACCCCTTGACATAAATGCACCTATGCAGGCAAAACTCATGCATAAAAAATGAAAATACTATTTAACATAAGGGATAAATTGATGTATATACTGTCTTAAAGAAATTTCCATGGAGTTAGGCTGTATGGCAAAAAAAAAAAAAAAAAATCCCAGGCATATTTTTATCTGTATAACATATATGTAATGACAGTATTTTAGAAATTGAGATTAGTGATGGCCAAGCAATGGGGATAAGGCTAAGGACAAAGATGGCTATGGTTATAAAAAGACAGCATGAGGAATCTTTGTGATATAAACTTAAGAATCTTGTCTAGCTATACATGGGTCACATACTATATCTTTAATCTCAGCACTCAAGATTTAGAGGTAGGTTGATCTCTGTGATTGATATCCTGCCTAGTCTACATAGAGAGTCCCTGGTCAGCTAGGAAAGACTGTCTTAAAAGAGAAAATTAAAAAAAAACTTCTCTGTGATAGCCAGGTGTATTAATATATACAGGAAAAAATATTGTAGAAAAATAGCTACATGATCATATACAAATGAATACAGGCAAAATTGGGGAAATAAGAATCAGGTCACTAAGCTTTATCAATATTCTGGTTATGACCAGTAATGTAATTAAGTTTACTGTATTTTATTTACTGTATTTTATTAATATACTAGTTATTACAATGTCGATGTCATAGTAATATAGTGTTACTTACAAAAAAAATTGATGTTACTGATGTGGTAGCACATGTTTATTATGCCAGCACTGGAGAAGTGGAGGCAACAAGATCAGGATTTCAAAGCCAGCCTCTGCTTCATTGCAAGGTTGAGACCAGCCTAAGCAAATGAGACCTTGTCTCAAAAAACAAACAAAAAAACCGGGGTTGAGATGGGTAAAAAGATTCATAAGGATTCATAAGGTCTTTCTAAGTCCTTATAATAAGTAAATCTGTAATATCTTTAAAAAGATCAAAGAAAAATAGAGATTGAATTATTTTTAAGATTTATTTGGTTTTTTTAAAAGATTTATTTTTATGTGTTTGAGCATTTAGTTTGTCTGTGTGCATGCAGTGCCCAGAGTCCAGGAGAGGTCCTCTGCAAGAGCAGCCATCTCTCCAGCCTCTAGATCAATAATTTGGATCTTTAAAATTTATTAGAACTTGGGGCTGGAGAGTTGACTCAGCAGTCAACTCCTGTTCCAGGATATCTAACGCGTCTTCTGATCTCTGAGGTCATTACACAGCATGGGTACACTGACATACATGCGGACAATACACTTCATGCACACAAAATAAAAATAATAAAAAATTTTTAATTTCTTTAATTTCTTAGAACTTAAAACAAATGAAAGTTTTTTCCCTTTGAAATGCATTGAGCTATTATAGCTTTATAATTTAATTTCCAAATACAGTCTGAAGAGTTATGTTCTTAAAAATGATTATCAGCAGGGCATAGTTGTGCATGCCTTTAATTCAAGCACTTGAGAGATGGATCTCTATGAGTTCAAGGTCAGCCTTGTCTACGTAGTGAGTTTCAGGTCAGCTGGGGCTACAGGGATACCGTCTTAAAAAGACCAAACAAAGTTTTAAATGATTGTTATCATTGCACATAATTAAATATGGCATAGTTCTGGAACAATGAAAAGCATTGATCTCATGCTGAAAAGTTGCAATATAAAAGCTAAATCAGGGCTTGGGCATGGTGGTGCACACCTTTAATCCCAGCACTCAGGAGGCAGAGGCAAGTAAATATCTATAATTAGCAATCAACCTGGTCTACAAAGAAGTTTCAAGCCAGTCAGGGTTATATACTAAGACTCTGTCTCAAAATAAAACAAGAATAAAAAGAGCTAGATCAAAGGCCAGAGATGTAGCTCAGTTGGTAGCGTGCTTACCTAGCATGCATGAATGCATGAGTTTGATTCCAGCACCACATAAACCAGGCAAAGTGGTGTATGCCTAATCCCGGTGGGATAAGGAGGTGGAAACACATGGTGGAAGGAGAAAACCAACTCCCACAAGTTGTCCTCTAACCCCACAGCACCTCCCCCAATAAGTTAAATGTAAGAAAGCATTCATGGATAGGGTTATAGCTCAGTTGGAGAATGTTTGCATAGTATATACAGGCCCTGGGTTCCATCCCTAGTACTGAAGAAAAAAAGACTTACTCTGGTATTCTCCAGTCCTATGGTACACCACCTCTCTAGCAAGCTGCTGCAGGGCTCACCCAGAAGGCTAAGCTATGCCACCTTTGAAGAGCTGAAAGATAGGGTTTGAGGTGTATTCCACTGTACAGATGTGGTTTGAGATTTTTCCCTAGCCTCACCATCATGTTGTGTGCTTGGTCATCCCCAGAGTGGTCACTGTGTGCATCACAGGTTTACTCACTGGGGCAGGGAAAAAAGAATTGCCCAACTTCCGTATCACTGGACTTTGACAGATAGGTGTATCTCTGGAGTCAGTCACTACCATGTGGCCAGGGGCTTGGAGAACATTGATTAAGGAAGTATTTTCCTGATTGATGAAAAAATAACTCAGCATGGTCATCTGTTGCTGCTAGAAGGCTACACACTGTTTATTATAGAACATTCAGTTATTATATAATGCTCAATAAAAATGAAAAACAAAGCAGGCATGGAATTGCACACCTTTAGTCCAAGTACTCAGTAGGTGTAGATAAGCAGATCTCTGTGAATTTGAGGCCTGCCTGGTTTATATAGGGAGTTCCAGGTCAGTCAGGGCTATATAGTGAGCCATCCTCTCTGGAAAAAAAAAAGAAGAAGAAATTTTTTAATTTTAAAAAAGAAAAATAATCAGTCTTTGGGACTAATAAGAATCATTAAGCATGACATCAAAAATAACGATTCACTTGAAGTGTATGAGTAATCTTTTTTTCTTTTGGCAGCTTCTAGGATGGCTAGCTGAGAAACTACCTACCCTTCGTGCCACTCCCACAGACCTTATCCTTTGTGTTCCTCATCTATATTCCTGTCTAGAAGATCGAAATGGAGATGTACGCAAAAAGGCCCAAGATGCTTTACCATTCTTTATGATGCATTTAGGATATGAAAAAATGGCCAAAGCTACTGGGAAACTAAAGGTACTAGTTCTTGTAGTGTTAAAAGCTATTAGAAAAATATTAAATACTAATTTATATTAGCAAAAAGATCATACTACCTACCATGAGACTCAATCTGAAATTCTAACAAGAGCAAAAATAAAATAGTTAACAGTGTAGAACTTCTGAGAGTCTGCTGAATCTACAGGGTAAAAATTATTACCTTCTAGAATGATAGCTACTTGAATGTGACTTCATAATGTATGTTACTTCTTTTCTACCTTGTACTGCCTCCTTCACTTCACTGGGATAGCAAAAGTAGGAACCCAAGCGTTTACTTGTGTTAATAAGCTTAATATGAATGCATCATTTATGGCAACTTTCATTGATGTTGTCTCTCTAGCCAACTTCTAAAGATCAAGTATTGGCCATGCTAGAAAAAGCCAAAGCTAACATGCCAGCCAAGCCTGCTGCACCTGTCAAAGCAATGTCCAAACCAATGGGAGGTTCGGCTCCAGTCAAATTCCAGCCTCCACCAGGTAAACTATTTTTTGAAGGTTAAAGTGAAAGGAACTAATCTGAAGGAACCTAATCACACCTAGCTTGAGTCTTTTTCTCTCATTTCCTTTTCCCCTTCCTCAAACATTTCTCAAGTACTTGTGCCATGATCTGTGCTAAACATAGGATAATTATTGGTTTCCAAACCAAAAAGGTGTTTGGGAAGAGCAATTCATATACTGTTTTTAAGGTTTACACAATTTTCTCATTGAATATTCTTGTTAGAAGGGGAATTGACAACATCTAGTTTAATTCACTTTAATAACAGATGAGAAAACCCAGAGAGGTTATCTACTTTCATTCACCAGATCAAATAATCAGCAACCTGCTTAAAATTCTGCTCTTTCCATCATACTTGGTTTTTGGGGATTGAGGCTGGAGCATCACTCATGCTATAAACTCTCACTGTGCTACTGAACTACAATCTGAACCCACTCTTCTCTGAGGGGAGAATTGTTTGGGCGTCATTTTTAAGATTTTGTTTGTTTTTATTTTATGTGTATGAGAGTAATTGTACTATGTGTGCATGGTGTCTGCAGAGGCCAGAAGAGGATATCAAATTCCTTGGAACTGGTGTTATAGATGGTTATTAGCAGTCATGTGAGTGCTGGGAACCAAACCTGGATCCTCTGTCTGAGCAGCAAGTGCTCCTAAATATTGAGCCACTTCTCCACAAGGGAGAATTGTTTTTATTATTCTAATATTCAAAGTTATAATATATAACCTGTAGCCACTTGATTTGTAGACTTCTTGCTTTAGCAAAACAATTATCTTTTATTTAGTGGGATAAAATTGCTGATTCTATAGTTAGAAATTTTGCATGTGTAAAACTTACAAACATATTCAATTTTAACATTTATTGGAATCTTGCTATTTAGAAGACATAAAATAGGCAAACCAAACTGCTGGAACAAGGAAAATTATTAAGATATCTATGTGTAGACATAGATATTAGACATATGTGTATGCTGAATTCTTACTTTGACAAACAGTTTAAATTGGTATGATAAAGCATATTATTCTGTATTATTTATTTTGAGTCTTGACTTCCAGTTTCATAGACTCCTGTCATTTTTTTAAACATCTCTTCCTTTTATTTATTTTTAGTAGCATATATTAATTCCATGTAATAGGTTTAATTAGGACATTTTCATACATGTCTGTAAGATATTTGATCATATTCTCCTGGTTACCTTCTCCTCTTTCCCTCCCACCACTCCCATTGATCTTCTATTTATATCTTCTTCTTTTTTTCCTTATCAAATAAGTTGAATCAGGGTTACTTACTGGAGCTCCAGCAACTTACCAGTGGCTCCACCACTGAAGAAAAATGTCTCCTTCTCCCTGAGCAATCATTAACTGCCAAATAGATCTTCAGGGAGGGATAAGGCCTTGTGAGCCCCTCCCCCACTAGCAACCATTAACTGCCTATAAATCTTCAGGGAGTGGGTGGGGCCTTATGAGCCCTGTCCCCATCATGGGTTCAGTCTTGTAAAAATCTTGTGCTGGTGATCACAGCTGCTATAAACTCATGAGTGCGAAAGCCTTGTCATAGCTAGAAGGCAGAATTCCACAACATTCCGCTCCTCTCTTGACCTTTTACATTTTTTTACTTCGTATTCCTCAACTTTCCCTGATCGTTGGAGGTACAGTGAGAATGATACATATTTCCTATTTGGGGCTGAGTGTTCAATTGTCATTCTTAACGCTTTAACCAGTTATGAACCTCTTTAGTAACTGTAGCCCACTGTAAAAAGAAGCTTCTTGTAACGCTTGGGTTACAACTGTACCCGAGTCTATCCGGTGAGGGCCTGAGGAATTAAAGACACACAAGATACATACAACACAGACACAAAAATGGTGGAGAAGCTTCCGATTTATTCAAGCAGGGTGCTCATATATATACACCCAGCAGATGCCAGAGATTAATAGCAGGAAATTCCACAGGGAGATTGGTAGGGGTAAAAAGTTCAGGTTCCCAGGGAACTTCTGAGTATGTGATGGTACCTGGTTCAGAACAATTACGGTTTGGCATCTAAAGGTCTGCAGTTAGGCCTCTAAAGGTTGAGTTGTTCTTGTCAAGCTGTTCTTATAGAAACTGCAGAAGTTGTTCCCATAGAAACTGCAGCTGACATGCTGAAGCTAGTTCCTGATCAGATCAGGGAGCTAGCAGAGAAAAAGGCATGCAGGGAGGCCAGGGCCCTACAGCTTCTCTAAAAATGAGAATAGTACTAATGTTTTAAACATAAATATTTAGAAGAATGTACAACATGTCCTTTTTTCAAAACAACAGTAGTAGTTTCCTACTAAGACCTATGACCTCACTGGCCATAAGCTTTTGACTGAGTTTACTATTCCAGGCATGAAACTTTTCCTTTGGAGCAAGCTTCAGATGCAGTCTGAAAGATGACTGAGCTGTTGATTACCCCCCATAAGAGTCATGCTCCCAGTGGGCACATCTTTCTGGCAGTTGGGCAGTTGTAACATCTAGGGTCCATGACTGAGTCAGACTGTTGCCTTAGCTGTCTGCGTAGCACCTTTTGGCACTGTGAAAGCTATCCAACAGGAAGGAAGCTTCCAGCTAAGTACCAGCTTGATTTCTCTTCATCTTGCATCCAGTCTGGTTTTCCTCAGCCAAAAGTCTTACCATCTAGTTCTGGTGTATAACCAAGAACATTGGCAATAACCTGTATTGTTTTAGGGGTCTCGAGCTCTTCTGACCAACTGCTTGGATGTTGATTGCTTACTCTAACAATAGAATTTTCATTTAAATAACCTATGGAGTTATGGAAACAGCTTTACTTACCCATGAAGAGTACCTCAAACTTTTTAAAAATTTTATTTTACGTGTATGAGTGTCATGCAATGCCCATGGAAGACAGAAGTGGGTGTTGGATCCCCTGTAACTAGAATCACGGGTGGTTGTTTTTCACCATATAGGTGTTGGGAATCAAACCCAGTTCCTCTGCAAAAACAGCCAGTGCTCTTAACTGTTGAACCCTCTTTCTAGCCTGCAAACTTTTTAAATTTATCTTTTCACAAAGTAGAAAGTTTCCTTATATTTTTCCACATTATCCTTATCTTGGTTGAACCTCCTCTCACCCCCTCCATCCCTCCTTAAATCTTCCCACCCCAGTATTCTACCTTCCATTTTAGTATCACACGTGGTCTAATAATATACACACATACCTTAAAGCCTCTTTTTCTCCTTCTCATGACCCCTTTCTAGTTTCCTGGTATCTACAATCTCTCCTACATAAATATACATAGGTAAAACCAAAAGCTAAGATATGAAGGAGAGGACATGTACTGTTTTTCTGAGCATGGATTGCTTCACTTAATGTAATCCCAGTTCATCAATTTTCCTTAAATTTCACAATTTCATGTTTCATTGTGTGTTTGTACCACATTTCCATTGTCTATTCTAGTTGATATACATCTAGGCTGATTCCATTTCCTGGCTACTGTGAATAGAGCAGCAGTAAGTATGATTAAGCAAGTATCTGAGTTAAAATACAGAGTCCATGGAGCTGGGCATGGTGGCACATGTCTTTAATCCGAGCACTTGGAAGGTAGAGGCAAGTGCATCTCTGTGAGATCAAGGCCAGCCTAGTCTACATAGCAAGTTCCAGGCCAGCTGTGACTATAGGGAGATCTGTCTCAAAAAGACAAAAAAATAGAGAGAGAGAGAGTCGTTTGGGTATATATTCAGGAATATAGAACAGAACATTTGTGGAACTAATTTTCACCCAGTTTACAGTCCTACCACAGTGTGATAAAGATTCCAACCCTTTTCTTGTATCTTCACCATTTTTTGTCCTTTGTTTTCTTGATGATAGCCAGTCTGACTGGAGTAAGATAGAATTTCAGAGTAGTTTTTTCTTTTTAAATTTTTGTTGTTTGGTTTTATTTGGTGGTGAGCATCTTTACCTACCAAACTATCTCACTGGTCCTAATTTCTTGGTGGTGGTGTTTATTTTTTTCTTGTTTGTTTGTTTGGGTTTTGTTTTGTTCTGTTTTGTTTTGGGGGTTTTGTTTGTTTGAGACAGGATCTCCCTGTAGCCTCAGCTGGTCTTATTCTTGCTATATAGTTCAGGCTGGCCTCAATTTCACAGAGCCTGCTTCTCCCTCCCAGGGGCTGGGATTGAGAGTGTGTACTACCACACCCGGTTCTTTTTATTTTATTTTATTTATTTTTTACATTTTTGTATGTGTGTTTGTGTTCTGTTATGTGCATGTGACATGGCACTCATAGAAGTCAAAGGACAACTTATAGAAGTCAGTTTAGTTCTGTCCTTCTACTTTGTGGGTCTGGGAATTTTAGAGTATAAGGCTTGGCAGCAAGCACATTTATCCACTAAGGCATCTCTCCAGCCAGCCCTTCAAAGTAATTCTCATTTGCTTTTTTCTGATTGCTAAGGATGTCGAACACTTGTAGAACATATTAATTGGGCCAAGCATCATGGGGCATGCCTTTAATCTTGGCACTGGGAAAGCAGGAGCAGGCAGATCTTTGTAAGTTTGAGAGTTACAGCCCAGTGAGGGCTACATATTAAGACCCTGTCTGAAAATGGCTGTCTCTTCAATCACATAACTGCTTCCTTTGCTGTACAGAAGTTTTTTAATTTCATGAAGTGTAATTTGATTATTGGCCTTATTTCCAGAGTGACTCGAGTTCTGTTCAGAAAGTCTCACCTATGACTTTATCTTGACGTTTTTTTCCCCTAGTTTTTTCTCTAGCAGTTCCAGAGTTTCAGATCCTACAATTTAATGACTTTGATTGTTTTGGAGTTGTGTTTTGTGTAGGGTGAGAAAAAGAATTTAGTTTCATTCTTCCATAGTACATGTCCAGTTTTCCAAGCACTATTAAAAAAAGAGGCTGTCCTTTTTTCCAATGAGTGTTTTTGCCAACTCTGCCAAAAATAAAGTAACTGTAACTGTGAGTTTATATCTGGGTCTTCTCTTCCATTGATTTGTATATCTTATTTTTGTCAGTATTGTACTGTTTTTATTAATATGGCTCTATAATACAGTTTGAAATTAGGTATGATGTGATACCTCCAGCCATATGTGTTTTGTTCAGGATTATTTTGACTAAAGTCTTTGGTACTTCCAGATAAATTTATTTTTATTTATTTTTATTTTTTATTTTTTTTGAGACAGGGTCTCCCTGTAACCCCAGCTGACCTGGAACTTGCTGTGTAGACCAGGTTGGCCTCAAACTTAAAAATTCACCTGCCTTTGCCTCCCAAATGCTGGGATTAAAGGTGCATATCACCAGGCCCAGCTAAGATTGTTTTGGTGTTGTTTTTTTTTTCTATTTCTGTGAATGGGAATTTTAATGGGGATCAAATCTGTAGATTTCTTTAATAAGATAGCCATTAAAAATTTTTTATTCTACGTGTGTGTTTTGCCTGCATTTATGTAAGTGTACCCATGTTGTGCAGGGCCCGCAGAGGTCAGAATAAGGCGGTGGATCCCCGAGAACTGTAGTTATGGATGGTTGTTAGCCACCATGTGGGTGCTGGGAACCAAACTTGGGACCTCTACAAGAGCAACCAGTGAGTGCTCTTTACCACCACTGAGCCATCTTTCCAGCCCCAATATAGCCATTTTCACAGTATCGGTTCCTGTCGTTCATATTCATGAGCAGTATTTCCATCTTCTAGGGTCTTCAATTTTTCTCAGGTTTTTAATTAAATTATTATTTTTTAATGTGGGTACTAGGAAGCTGAACCCCAGTTTTCTATAAAAGCAGCCACTCTCCATCCCTTTTCTCAAGTGTTTTAAAGTTTTCATTATAGAGATCTTTCACTTCCTTGATTAGGTTTATTCCAAGGTATTTTATATTATTTCTTGTTGAGGCCAAGATCTCACTGTGCAGTCGTTACCTAGAACTCATCGTGTAGACCAGGCTATCCTCCAACCTAGAGCAGTCTTCCTGCCTCTGCCTCCTAAGTGCTGCAATAACAGACATGTGCCCATGTTCCTCATTTAAAGAGAAACTTGAAGCAGAAACAAAACTTAGAAAAACAATTTAGTTCTCTTATAAGGCTAAGGCTTATAAGAGAAAAGCTAAGGCTTTTTCCTTAGCATTATATGTTTACTATGTTCAGAATAAAGTGATGCTAGTTAATTTAACACAGTATATAATTTTTTTTCCTCAAAGCACCTGTTGAAGATTCTGTTTCCAGCACTATAGAAGCTAAGCCTGATCCAAAAAAGGCCAAAGCTCCAGGAATTTCTTCTAAAGCAAAGGTGTGTTGAGTCTGCATACTTAGATGTAGATTTGCTTTTGTCTTGATTTTTTTTATTATAATTTTTATTTTGTGTGTATGAGTGTATCACCTGCATGTGTGTAAGTTCACCATGTTGTACAATGCCCATGGAGGTCAGAAGAAGACAAGGCATCAGATCCCCCTAGAACTACAGTTATGGGCAGTTAACTGCCACGTGGGCCTTGGGAACTGAAACAGCTCTGCAAGAGCATCCACTGCTCTTAACTGCTGAGACATCTCTCCCCCTCCTTTCGTTGATTTATATGCTAAGTTTCTCTGTTAGGAAAGGTCACAGTAGATATGAAAAAAACATCACTAACCTTGATAATGTCAAACTAAGTATTTGTGGATGTTTCTGTAACTTTGTTTAGTTCATTAGTTTGGAGTTTTGCCACTCTTGAGATCAAACCTAGGGCCCTATGCATGATAGGTAACTACCATGTTTCTCTGCCCCTAGGCCATGGCTTGTTTTTGAAGGATTGTTGTTGTGTGTTTTTTAATATGTTTTGTCTTATTTAGTTTTATTTTATTGTATTTGAATGTTTTGCCTGCATTCTTGTTTAGTGTACAATGTGCATGCAGTGCCCATGGAAGCCAGAAGAGGGCACCAGATCCATTGGAACTGGAGTAGTTAGCCACCATGTGCGAACTGGGGCCCTCTTCAAAAGCAGCCAGTGCTCTTAATCTCAGAGCCATCTCTCCAGCCCTATCCATGGCTCATTTTTAAAAAGACTCCAAAACAGAACAAGTCTGTTATCACAAGATACTGTCATGGATCCTGACAAGAAGATCCCTGGGAAATATTGCTCTAATAAAAGAAAAGGAAAGTATATGTAGCTCTGATAGGATAATTTGTATTTGAAGGTAATCACCTTCCTTCCATTTGGCTCAACTGGGTCATCAGGCTTAAAGTTACTCTGATTAATGTATAGTGGGCCTTAAATCACTAACCCTTTCAAAGTCCATATGGAATTGGATAGCTTAAAGAAATATGTTCCTGGGTGCTGGAGAGATGGCTCAGAGGTTAAGATCACTGGCTGCTCTTACAGAGGACCTGGGTTTGATTCCCAGCACCCACATGGTGGCTAACAACTGTCCATAACTTCAGTTCCAGGTCCTCCTCTGATCTCTGCAGGCACTGCATGCACTGGTACACTTACATACATGCCAGCAAGACAGTCATAAAATAATTCAAAAACAAGTTTTAAAAGAGAACAATATGCTTATATGTTCCTCTTTAAATACTCCCTGGGTAATTTTTTCATTTACTTATATTTTGGAATCAGCAAAAATGTCATCAGTTTCTGTGTCAACACTGAGAACTGGTCACTGTATTTAAACTATTAGTAATTAGTAATAAATCTGACAGTAAACAAACAAACCTAATAGTAAATCTAAATAAAGAAGCCTGTTCCATCAACTGAGTATATTTATTAGTAAACACCCATCATATAGTGGGCATTTTCTAGATGTTCTTCTAAATACTATAATTATCAGCTAGGCATGGTGGCATAGGTCTGTAATCTTTGCACTGCATAATATGAGGGAGGAGGCTCACTAGTTTTTCTAAGCTTGCCAGGGCTACACCCTGTGTTACTGGCAAGCCTGAGCTACAGAATGAGAATCTTTATGCATGTATGAAATAAATTATAATTATCCATTTTTCTTCCCTGTGCTCAGGCCCTTCAACACTGTGAGTTAATCTAATAGGGTGATTATTTTCAGGTGAAGTAGTTCTTTTCCTATCCTCTCCTTGTTTTACTGGAAGAGAGCAAATGCTTATTTTCATGTTTTGGTCACAAGTGCTTTGAAGTACTTTTTACTCTGTTCTTAATGCTTTTTTTTTTTGTAGCTTACAAAGCAGTTTCACATTTGTTTTCACTGAATGACTTCAGTGTTTAGACTAGGAAGAAATTCCGGCCAACTAGCAATAGTAATCTTTTGCTACATTTATAGGTAAGGATTCTAGTAATGAAATTCAAATTTAATCTTTAGTATATACATTATTGTACATTATTTTCCTTCCATCTGATTAAAACATTCTAAATCTTGTACTATTTTTAAAAACCACACTAGTGACTTAAGTATTTAAAATGGTTATACCAACTTTCTTTAGAGGCAGATTCAAAGGTGGTAGTTATTTATCATGCTGTGGTAGAAATGCATTAAAAATGGGAAAAAATATTTTGGAACTGGAGAGATGACTCAGTGATTAAAAACACTGGATGTTCTTGCAGAAGACCTGGGTTCAAATCCTAGCAACCCCATGGCAGCTGCATGTCCATAACTCCAGTTCCAGGGCATCCAGTGCTCTCTTCTGTCCCCAACAGGCATTGCATAACATGGGTACACTCACATACATGCCAGCAATACACGAATACACATAAAATAAAACTATAAAAAATATATTTCTAACCAAGTTGGGTGTACTAGTGCATACCTTCAATCTCAGCACTCAGGAGGCAGGCATGTTTCTACAAGTTACAGGCCAGCCTGGTCTACTTAGTGTGTTCCAGGACAACCAAGGCTAAACTACATAATGAGACCCTGTCTCAAAAAAAAACAAAAATTAAACACAAGAAAAAGAAATGGTATTATTTCTAGTCAGATGTGTTAGTACATACATTATCCCATATAATCCTAGCTCTCAGGAGGCTAAGGCATGAGGATTGCAAATTCAAGATCAACCTGGTCTATATGGCAAGACTCTTGTCTCATGAAAAAGCAGCAGTAATAAAAACATTTCTAGGGAACCTGTACAAAAACATGCTACATAGAAGGTTTTGTAACTCATTTTCTTACACATTGTACTATAACATAGAGAGAATTCTCTGGTTTCTCTGGTGGTCTTTTGCTGGGCAACAGCATATTTTTCTTAGGAGAAGTAGTTTTATCTAATCAGTATTCTCTGAACTTTGTTGTAGAGTGCACAAGGCAAGAAAATCCCAAGCAAAACCACATTAAAGGAAGATGATGACAAATCTGGGCCGGTTTTTATTGTTGTTCCAAATGGAAAGGAGCAAAGGATGAAAGATGAAAAAGGATTGAAGGTAAGGAAGGGATAAGGATCTTCAGGAATTTTTCTTCTTTGTTTTAATTTTATTCTGCTAATCAAAAAGTTTTTCACACACCTTTAATTCCAGAGGCTGAAAGGCAAATGCAGGTTGATCTCTGTGAGTTTCAGATTAACTTGGTATAGATAGTGAGTTCCAGGCTAGCCAGGGTTACATAGTGGGACCCTGTCTTAAAAAAAAAAACAGTCAGCAACAAAATAAGGTTTTCAAGGGGCTGGAGAGCAGTTAAGAGCACTGGCTGCTTTTACAGAGGATCTGGGTTCTGTTCCCAGCACCCACCTGACAGCTAGCTGACAGTCATCTATAACTTCCAGAGGGATCCAACATCTTCTTCTGACCTCCACAGGCATTGCATGACATGAGTCCACTTACATACATGGCAGGCAGTACACTCATACACATAAAATAAGTTTTAAATATTTATTATTTTTATATTATGTGTATAGGTGTATTGCCTGCATATAGGTAGGTACACTTGTGGAGGTCAGAAGAAGGTATCAAATTCCTTAACCACTTACTTAGGCATCTCTCCAGCCCAGTAACTCCAGCTTCAAGGGTATTTGATACCCCTGGGCCTCTTACAGGCACCTGTACTCAACATCCACATATCTATACACAGACACATATACATACACATTTGAAGTGTAGGTCTTTCTGTAGATATATCTGTTGAATTCCTAGAATTATATGAACTTTCTAATTTTTGATAGATTTTTTTCCTCTGTTAAAGTTATGCCAACACTGTCTGTCATACTATACAGTTACAACACTAATTTATTTATTTTAAAACACTATGCAGCCTGGCCTTGATCTCACAGAGATTTGTCTGCCTCTGCCTCTTGAGTGTCGGTGTTAAAGATGTGCACCACCATGCCCAGCAGCATTGTTTTTTTAATTAAGAAATGCTCAGAATTGTTTTCCTGTAAGATTTCTAGAGTCATTAAGCTTCCAGAAGTATAACAGCTTGGGACTACATTTTATGTTCATATTTAATTACATATGAATCTTATTTTATTAAAGTACCTTAAAGCCAAGCATGGGGGGGTTGTAATCCCTTTTCAGTTGAATATTTTATATCCAGTCCCTTTCTGTTGTTTTGCCTTCAGGTGCTAAAGTGGAATTTTACTACCCCACGTGACGAATACATTGAGCAGCTGAAGACTCAGATGTCAAGCTGTGTGGCTAAATGGTTACAAGATGAAATGTTTCACTCAGACTTTCAGCATCACAATAAAGCCCTGGCTGTCATGGTGGATGTAAGTCTTCAAATAGATGAATATTCATGAAACTCAAGCTTGTGAAAATACTGAGGGCTGCGAGGTGATCAGAAGTTTGAATGCCTTGAGAAAGAAATAGCATGTCCTATGTCCTCCATAGTTATCTTGTTTGATAAGAACAATTGACTGCATATTTGGGGAGGGTCCTGTTGAAGTGTTAAAAATTGTCTGTTTTCCTTTGGGTATCATCAAAATTTAACAAGTATTTGCCTGATACAACTTAAATTGTTATACAGTTTTATTTGTGAGATTTTTGCTTTTTATTTTAAGCACCTGGAGAGTGAAAAAGAAGGTGTCATCGGGTGCCTGGATCTTATCTTAAAATGGCTTACCCTCCGGTTTTTCGACACTAATACAAGTGTCCTAATGAAAGCACTGGAATATTTAAAATTGCTCTTCACCCTGTTGAGTGAGGAAGAGTATCATCTTACTGAGAATGAAGCATCTTCCTTTATTCCCTACCTCATCCTCAAGGTAACATGTTCTTATCCTGAAAGACTGTGAAGTTCTCAGCTAACCTCAGTTCTTGTACTTTATTTTTTCTGTTTTTAATTTATTTTATGATGATGCTCCTATCACTCATTCTCCTGTTCTTGTTCTTCCCAGATATAGTAATGCATGAAATAACCATTGCATTCAGAAAAAGTCTCAGTCAACTTTTTTCTTGTTGACTAGGTTGGAGAACCAAAAGATGTGATTCGTAAAGATGTTCGTGCCATCCTGAACCGGATGTGCCTTATCTACCCAGCCAGCAAGATGTTCCCCTTCATCATGGAAGGAACCAAATCCAAAAACTCCAAGCAGAGAGCAGGTAGGGCAAGCTCTCTTGCCTCTTCTCTCTCCCTTTCCCTCTCCTTCTCTGTCTGTCTGTTTCTGTCTCTCTCTTCCTTTCTGCTAGGCAAATGCTCTGCCACTACTATTGAGCTGTATACTTCCTTCCTCAGTTTAGGTTGAGATTTGAGATGCAAGTCTTTGCAAAAGCGACTTCAACAAGTCATGTCTATATGGTTGATTTCAATTTTCTTATTTAGACTGTGAGAGTGATGAGTTGCACACTGGTGGAGCCATAGTATCAGGTGATACAGGCACCACTCAGTACCACCCTGGTGACAAAATCAAGTGCACAGGGGCCATCTGACTCACAGCCATATCCTTTCATGAGCACTTACTATAACACCACTGTTAGTGTAGAAGATAAACACTCTGTTTTTATTTTATGTGTATGAGTGTTTTGCCTGCATTTAGGTAAGTGCACCCATATTGAATAGTGCCCATAGAGGTCAGAAAAGAGCATCAGATCCTCTGGAACTGGGGTTACAGATGGTTGTTAGCTGCCATGTGGGTGCTGAGAACCAAACCCAGGTCTTCTTCAAGAGCAGCCAGTGCTCTTAACCACTGAGCCATCTCTCTAACCCCAAGACAAACTTCTAGAGAGAGCCAAAATAAGATTTTAGCTTTTCGTGTGCATGTGTACCAAAGAAAAGTATGTAGAAGTCTGTACACCAAATGTTTCTAGGTCTCATTAATCTAATCTTTCTTCCCCAACAGAATGCCTGGAAGAGTTAGGTTGCCTAGTTGAATCCTATGGCATGAATGTTTGCCAACCAACCCCAGGAAAAGCCTTAAAGGAGATAGCTATTCACATAGGAGACCGAGACAATGCTGTACGAAATGCTGCCCTCAATACCATCGTAACAGTGTACAATGTACATGGAGATCAGGTGTTCAAACTCATTGGAAATGTGAGTGACATTTCTCTATGCATTGTCGTTATGTTATGAAAAGAATTCCTAGATTTCTTAGGTGTTGAGTTTCCTGTCATCTCACTTATACATAGATTTTAATCACTTATTAGTACACAGCCTATTGATATGTCCTAGAATCTGGGTTGATGTCATTTCAGCTATGTTTAACTGGAAATCAAATTTTGTTTTCTACTTACAGCAGATTATTTAAGACATGAGAGTCAAGAAATTTGTACTGGTCTGGGTTTTAAATTCTTATGGCTGTCTGCTCTGTAGTTTTAATGTATTTGATTTTTAGTTAACAAGTGCCCCCTTGGGAACAGTGTTGGCACTGGCAGATCCAAAGGATATTAAGCTTCAGCCTTGTGTCACTTTTCTAAGCATACTGATTTTGCCTCGTGACTCCTTGCTTCCTTTGAACCAGTCGTCACCATGGTTAGATCTCAGTTCTTCACCTCAGTAACCTTATAGTAGCACCATTTTAATTGTTTTTGATTGATTGATTGATTGATTTTTTAAAAAAATATTGTTTTAGGTGTATGAGTGTATTACCTGCAGGTATGTAAGTGCACCTATGTCATACAGTGCCCAAAAAGGTCTGACGAGGGTGTCACATCCCCCAGAATTGGAATTTCAGTTGCTTATTAGCTGCCATGTTGGTGCTAGGAACTGAACCCAGGTCCTCTGCAAGAGCAGCCAATGCTCTTAACCTCAGAGCCATCTCTCCAGCCTGATTATCTGCTTTTACTCTATGTGTATGTGTGTTTTATTGGCATGTTTCCTATGTCCTGCAGTGCCTACAGAGGCCAGAAGAGGGCATCAGATCCCCAGGAACAGGAGTTATGTATGGATGACTGATAGCTATCATGTTAGTGCTGGGAACTGAACCAGGGTCCTCTTCAAGAGCATCTCTCCCATAGTAGCACCATTTTTATACACTGTACTAAAATAATTTAATTTCTGTTATGTAATGAAGTTCGATCACGAAGTTGAACTTTTGGCAGTTGGAAATTTTACAAATAACCAAAACTGGAAACTCTTGCCATTCTAACCCATACACATACAGCTCATTAGTAGTAACAGAAACTTCATTTAATTTTTTACTTTTTTTTTTCTTTATGAGGCAGGGTCTCCCTGTAGTCCCAGCTGACCTGGAACTTGCTGTGTAGATCAGGCTGGCCTTGAACTCACAGACTCCTGCCTCTGCCTTCTGAATGCTATGATTAAAGACATATGCCACCACACCTGGCTTAATTTTTTACTTAAAATTTTTTTTTATTATTATTTTTACTTTTTTTGAGTCAAGAGTGTCCTATATTCCAGGTTGGCCTCAAAGGCACCTTGTAGCCAAGAATGACCTTGAATTCTGATTCTCCTGCGTCTGCCTCCTGAGTGCTAGAATTACTGGTGTTTACCACCGTGCCCAATTTTATGTGATGCTAGGAATCAAACTGGAGGCTTTGTACATGCTGGGTAAGCATTCTGCCAACTGAGCAATTACTCCAACTTTTTTTCAGCTTTTTAACTGTAGTTATTAATATTTCATTTTGTCTCCTTTTCTTCTATATGTCTTACTGTTAGTATAGCTACATAGTTATTAACTGTAGTTGACTTAATAATGTGTTTTGAAGGCTGGTGAGATGACTCAGTGGGTTAACTTGCCACCAAGTCTTACTACCTGAGTTCGATCCCGAGAACGCAAGTGGTAGAAGGAGAGAACCAACTCCTGCGAGTTATCCTCTGACTTCCATGTGAGTGCCATGGTATGCCTGTATACACAAACATACATGCAACAAATAAATGTAAAAAACCTTTTTGAAAAAATAGGCTCAATGATTAGGAGCACTGGCTGCTCTTGCAGAGGACTCTGTTTGATTCTCAGCACCCACATGGCGGCTGACAGATGTCTGTAACTCCAGTTCCAGGGGATCTGACGCCCTCTTTTTGTCTTCTGAGGACATTGCAGGACATGAGTGCATTTACATACATGCAAGCAATACACTTATATATGTAAAATAAAAATAATAGATAAAATATAAAATAAAATAATAATGTAGTATTTTGAAAGTAAATCTGTCCTAATATGATAGATTGTATTTTCTTTGGTATGAAAATAAATATGTGCTTGTGTGTGTTTTACTGGAGATTGAACCTAAGGCCTTACACTGACTATTCTTGCAGAGGACCCAGGTTCAATTCCCAGCACTCACATGCTGCTAACAACCATCTATAACTCCAGTTCCAGGGGATCCAACTCCCTCTTTTGACCTCGGTAGGGATTATATGACACGGTACACTTACATACATGCAGCCAATACACTCACATAAAATAAAAATAATAAAAAAATTTTTAAGTTGTATTTTAAGGCCAGGTGTGGTGGCCCATGCCTTCAATTTCAGCACTCAGGAGGCAGAGGCAGGTGGATCTTTGTGAGTTCTCAGCCAGCCAGTGCTACATATACATAATGAGACCTTGTTTTCAAAAAAAATTTTTTTTTCCTATCTTTGTGAGACAGGGTCTCCCTGTAACACCAGCAGGCCTGGAACTCCCTATATTGATTGACCAGACTAGCCTTTAACTCACAGATCCACCTGCCTCTGCCTCCCAAGAGTTGGAATTAAATTACCCCACCACACCTGGCTTTCAGAAAAAAAAATGTTTAAATTAAGGTCTTACTGAGTTGCCTAAGGTGGCCTTGAATTTGCCATCCTGTCTCAGCCTTCTGAGTAGCTGGAATTACAGATATAATATTCAGCAATGGATAATTCTTGAGTCCCCCAGTTAGGTTTTTAATTCTCATAATTTAGTATAAATGGATGTGCTAATGGTTTAAATATTTATAGCTTTCTGAGAAGGACATGAGCATGCTTGAGGAGAGGATAAAGCGGTCAGCAAAGAGGCCCTCTGCTGTACCAGTGAAGCAAGTGGAAGAGAAACCTCAGCGCACACAGAACATAAACTCCAACGCCAACATGCTACGCAAGGGACCAGCTGAAGATATGTCTTCCAAACTCAAGTATGTGAATGGAGATAGTTGTCTCTGACAACTATGGACCTAGCTTTGTGTGCTCAGAGTGCGTCCTGCAACATAATCTTGAGTTCTTGTCATTATCATGCATGACAGAGTGTCTGGGTAAATGTCTTGTAACCAAATGTTTAATCTTTCATTCTTCATTGTCTTTGTCTCCAAACCACTTCTAAATGGTCTTGTGCCTTCTTTCACTGCTTTTCCGTGGACAGAATTATGTATCGCACTTATAGGATGTAAGTACTGCCTGCTAATTTCTCATTAGCAGGGCTCTTATATCTTTCTAACTTCTGTCGTGGATTCATCCCCTCTGGAGGGTGACTGGCTTTTAAAACAAGGACAGAGAGTGGCCATGAATATCAGGACTTCCATGAAAGTGCAGTGACTAACAGAAATGGCAGTTCAGTGTCATATGGCTAAAATAATGACTTGTCTTCTTTCTGTTATATTTGGCTATGCTTAGGTTCCTATTCTTGAGATAAGGCTAAATAGATGCATGCAACCCAGAATTGGCTTAGGGACTCAAAATACTGTCTTCTAAGCGAGCAGCCCTATTTTAGATTGTGCCATGAGTATAATTTTAACCAGTTTGAATTTGGAAATTTTGCATACCTATTTCTGAAATATAATACTGGCTCTGTCCTGTCAAGAATGATTGTTTTTTTAAAAAGAAATGACTGTCTTTCAAAGTATAGAATGTACCAAACTGCATAGGATGTTTATGATTAGAACTTTAAAATACTGATTAATTTCAGGGGAGAAAAAAATAGTCTACATTGTTCTTAGTACTTTTCTCCATAAGTAGTGAGTTTTTAAGTCAGTGTATTTCCTGCTTGATACAGAAGTACAAAACCTGTTAGCTTTATCAAATTAGAGATAATGCCTACACCTAACTAGTAGTGTAAATACAAATTAAAGTTACCTAGTCTCGGCATAGTCCTGTTACTTCAGCACTTTCTTAAATTCAAGGACTTAAATCATTCAGAGGGGCTGAAACCAGAAGTTGAACATCTGTCTTGAAGCTTTGGGGCACCTGGCAGTGCTAATCTTGCTCTTTGGTTAAGAAATCCATCTTAGTTCAGGAACTTCTTTTTGCTTCCCTTAGCCAAGCCCGAAGCATAAGCGGGCATCCTGAAGCATCCCAGATGGTTCGCAGAGAATTCCAGCTCGATCTAGACGAGATTGAGAATGACAATGGTACCGTCAGATGTGAAATGCCAGAACTTGTCCAGCACAAACTTGATGACATTTTTGAACCCGTTCTTATTCCTGAACCTAAGTAAGTTCAACCTTTTCATTTAAAGATAAGCAGTTCATAATCATCAGAGTACATACCTGCAAAGAGTCCACTGTGGAAGTGTACAGTGTACAGAATTGATATCTACCTGACTGATAATACAGTTTTACTAAAATCTGGACCAAGTAGAGAATTGCATAATTCCTACTCATTGAAATATCTTGTAATACAGATTGATTTTTTTCCTTTTGCTCTGCTGTCTAGAATCCGAGCTGTTTCTCCACACTTTGATGACATGCATAGTAATACAGCATCCACAATCAATTTCATTATCTCCCAAGTTGCCAGTGGTGACATCAACACAAGTATCCAAGCTCTAACACAGGTAATGGGGTGTTTCCCATGTTAGTAATTCCATTGATGAATATAGAGACTTAGAAGAATGATGGATTGCACTTTGGTAGAGTCACAGTCCTGAAGGGTGCAGGCATGTTCAGTATTGCCTTGATTTTTAGAAAAGTACACAGGGGCCAGCCACTTAGTCATCTCTTGCTTTAGAGAATATAACTCTAATAGAACCTTGCCTTTTTCTAGTTCTATATGTCCATTCATCAGAGGCTGTTGAAAGATATAGCAGTAAATAAGGAGAGACTGACTCTCATGAAACTTACTTAGATTTTAGTGGACAGAGACAAGTAAGTAAACAGATACCTGCATGTAAACAAGTGATGAGAAGATAAATAATGTATGCGTGTTAACTCAGATGGTATGATGGAAGAGGGACTGCATGGTTTCTGAATTTGAATGATAAGGAATATTCAATAACAGATATGCCAGTCAGGGATAAGAATACTCCAAATAAAGGGAATGAGATTTTCATATTCAGGGAAAGAGTAGAAAGTACACAAAGACAAGAAAGGCAGAAAACAAGAGAACCAGATTGTATAGGGCTTTCCTGAAAAGTGCAGCATAAGATGTTTAGAATTTAAGTGTGATGAAAGGCCATTTGAGAATTTTAAACAAAATAGCTGCACAGGTTTTTTTTGTTTATTTTGGCTTCTTTTGGAAGTACTAGAGATGGAACCCAAGATTTGTACTCATACAGTGAGCCACACCCCCGACAGATCTATATGTTTTTTTAAAAATCAGTCTCTGTTTCCTTCCCTAATAGTTCAGTTTTAAAGCTTATAGGTGGAGAAGAGTTAAGTTTATATCCACCATGGTGGCTCAATGTCAGAGTGTAAGAACCCAAGCATTATGAGGAGGCTGTCCATATAAAAACATTGACATATGCTTGGAAGTAAGTTCCCAAGCATAGTGAAGGGGATGTGCAGGCAGGGTGCCAGCCTGTCATCCTGAGAAAGTTGGGAGGTGGCATGCAACGTAGCTCAGAGTCGGGAATTGGCCAAAGCAGAAAAAGTTGACCACAGGGAAGGGCTGGTGGCAGCAATAGGAGATTTGTTATATATAGATATATAGCAAACTAGTTAAATAAATACAAGGAAAATGGGAACCATATTTCTCACTGTTAGAGAAGAGAATTACAAATGCAGAAGAGCAAAATAAAATGAACTCTGAGATTAGAGTAGAATTACATTCAACAGTATGCTCCAAAGGATACCCTGAATCTATGCCCTTTTAGGCTGACTTCCCATAGCCATCCAGAGACTTCCTTAGTAATCAAGGCAAGTCATGCATATTGAGAATACCTTTACTTTTCCTTTAAGTTGCATCTAAATATCCACTAAGTTCTTTAAGTTGTACCATTCCTTTTAACAAAAAGAGCCCCTGCTCGCAATTTAGAAAAGGAAAAACCCTCAGCAGCAGTGATTTTAATAAAATAAAAAAGCAGCCAGGTATGATGGCACACACCTTTAATCTGAGCACTCAGGAGGCAGAGGCAGGCAAATCTCTGTGAGACTGAGGCCAGCCTGGTGTACATAGTGAATTCCAGGCCAGCTGTGGCTAAAGGTAGACTCTGTCTCAAAAAATTAATTAAATTTAAAAACCTTTTCACATAGAGAATTGTATATTGCTAGTGAATGACATTAAATCTATGTTTATATGACTTGATTAGAATAATTAGAATAATGTCACTTCTCTAGTCCATAAATTAAATGTATTTCTAACCATAATCTCACTAGCCTTTTCTAAAAGTGTACGTGTGTGTCTGTATGCGCACACATCCATACAAAGGACCTAAGAATAGCAAAGATAATTTTGAAAAATAACACATCAGGGGCTGAAAAGATGACTCCGTGGTTAAGAGTACTTGCTATTCCTCCGGAAGACTGCACTTTGGGTCTTAACACCCATGTCATGAAGCTGACAACCACTTGTAACTCCAGTTCCAGGGAATCAAATAGCCTCTTCTGGCCTCCACAGGCACCTGCACACATATGGCATATACTCACATACACTCAAATAAAAATAAATCTTACATACACACACACACACTCATGAGATGATTTTCAGATTTTTATTTGTAGTATTTATAGAGCTACTGTCATTGATGTGATAGTCTAGGCCCAGGGAAATAGACACTAAAATCTCAGTGTAAATTAATTAATCAGGCCTGGGAACGTAGTTCCCTTGGTAGAGTGCCTTACCTAGCATGCACTGGATTCAGTTCCCTGCAACATATAAACCAGTCGTCATAGCACAATACATTTGTAATCCCAGGATTTGGAAGGTAAAAGCACCAAGATTCAAAGTTCAAGATCATCCTCAACCACACAGTTTGTGACCAGCCTAGGGTACATGAAACCTTTTCTCAAAATAATAATAATAATAATAATAATAATAATAATCTAATTAATGAGCCAGGCATCATAGTATATGTCTGTAATCGTAGTACTTGGGAGGCAGAGGTGGAAAGATGACAAATTCAAGGTCATTTTGCTCTCCATAGAGAGTTCTAGCTCAGTCTAGGTTATAGAGTAAGACCTTGTCTCAGAACAAATCATAACAAAACAAGAAGCTGATTAATTAATAGGTGGTGCTTAGACTAGTCATTTTGCTTAAGGATAACAATATAACTAATTATTTCCTATACTAAAATTATATCAGCTGGATTACAAAGATCTAGTGTGAAAAGAAAAGCTTATAAGAGAATATTTTGTTGTAAGGAAAGATTTCATTTTAAACTAAACAAGATGAAGAAATGGAAAATTTTGACTGCATTAAAGTTTTTCTTTTTATGTTTGTTTTCTGAGAGAGGGTCATACTATGTAGCTCTAACTAGGCTGGAACTCAGTATGTAAACCAGGCTGGCCTTGACCTCACAGAGATCTGCCTGCCTCTGCCTCTCAAGTGCTGGAATTAAAGATGTGTGCCACCTTGCCCAGCCTTAAATTAATTGTTTTTCAAACTCGTGTATCAAGCCAGATACTAAATTGTCCCACATAAAGTTGTGTGTATGTGTATGTGAAAAGATAAATGAAAGTAGGGCTTCCACCACACCAACAGTACCCTTCACCTTGTGCATATAAGTGGTGCCTCACCAGAGTCGTGCAGTGTGGTAGCCCTGCTCAAAGGGAGACTTACTGAAGGTGACCCTGGTTGTTTCATGACATTATTTATGAAATCATGTAATCAAAATGTTTTAGAAAATATTTTTATATGCCTAGCATATATAAGACCCTGGGAAGATACTTTATATTAATGTTTAAGAGCTGCATATTTTTCCCAGAGAACACTTTGCCATCAATGACAACCAGTTTACTAAACCATGAAAAGTGCTGAACCAAGATAGGGGAAAAGTAAGTTTTTAGTTTAGGTTAAGTAAGCAGTCTGAGCTTTCTGAGCCTCATTTTTTCATCTGGTAGATGGGGTCTTTTGCTTATTATTAATTTCCTTTTTGTCATTTATGCTATTTTAACCTTTTTTTTTTTTAATTGGATTTTTTTGAGAAAAGGTCTCACTGTGTAACCCTGGCTGGCCTGGAGCTTCCTGCATAGGTCAGTCTGGACATTGATCTCACAGAGGTCCACCTGCCTCTGCCTCCCAAGTGTTGGGATTAAGGGTGTGTGCCACTATAACCAGTGTTTTGGGGGGCGGGGGGTTCTTTTTGAGACAGGGTCTCCCTAAAGCCCCAGCGGACCTAAAACTCATTTTGTAGACCAGGTTGGCCTTGAACTCACAGAGATCCACCTGCCTCTGCCTCCTAAGTGCCGGAATTAAAGACATGTGCCACCACACCCGGCTAGCCTTTATTTTTTTACCAGAAAGTTTACTATCAGCTCTGTCTAGAAAGTCCAAGAAATATACTATTTTTAAGAAATTGAATATTTAAATAGATGGATTATTATTCCCTGAACTATAATTAGCCTCTTAGAATATGATTCATTTAAGTGTCTTGCTCAGTAAATATATACCAAGTGACTGAGTCCCTAAGGAATAGTTATTTATGTGTAAAGTTACTGATTTTCTTTTTTTCAGGTAAGATACTACAAGTACTTTGTTAGTGAATGCTCCTATAGAAAAGTGTCTTATAGTGTCTTTCTGCTACTCATAAAAAGTTTGGAAATACAGCTTGGAATTTTTGTCAACAGATTGATGAGGTTTTGAGACAAGAAGACAAAGCTGAAGCTATGTCTGGCCACATTGATCAGTTTCTGATAGCAACATTCATGCAGCTAAGACTCATCTACAACACACATATGGCAGATGAGAAGTTGGATAAGGATGAAATCATCAAATTGTATAGCTGTATTATTGGCAACATGATTTCGGTAAGGTGCCTCCGCAGAACTGGTTTCTTTTAGATCTGTCGTCTGTTCCTAAGCCACAGTTCCAGTGACTCCTACATCAGTTGGTAGAATTATTCAGGCATCATGTAAACAACTGCTGACTTCTTCATTGAGTACTGGAGTATAGTGCAGCTTACCCTATGGTTAGGATATAAAGTAGAATGGTTAGCTGCTTCTGCTTCCTGTCAGTTTCATCAGGCAACTTTGCCCCATTTGGCTTTTCATAGATTATTGTGCTCACTGTGCCAAGCATGGTGGCTAAGTCCTTTAATCCCAGCACTCAAATCTCTATAAATTAAATGGCAGTCTGGTCTACATAGTGGGTTCCAGCCAGCCAGGGCTACATAGTAGGACCCTGCCTAAAATAATTAAATAATAATAATAGAAAGAAAGCACATCAATTAGTACTGGCTATTAACTGAAGACTTCTGTGTGAAAGGTTTTTTAAATTAATATTCTGGTTTTTAAAAATACAATATAATTATGCCAGGTATGTTAGTGCATGCATGTGATCCCAGCACTAGGAAGTCTAAAGCATGAGTATCACAAGTTATGGCCAGCTGGGTAACATAGTGAGGCCTACCTAATTTATATTTACTAGAATACACCAACTATGTTTATCTTTTTTAGTTCTGTCTATTGAGTTCTAACCTCCCTAACACAGTTAGGACTGGATAGCTGTTTCAGATAGAGAGCCTGGCCCGGGAGGCCTCCACTGGAGTACTGAAAGACCTGATGCATGGTCTCATCACCTTAATGCTGGATTCTCGGATAGAAGATCTAGAGGAAGGACAGCAGGTGATCCGTTCTGTGAACCTCTTGGTGGTGAAGGTTTTGGAGAAGTCAGACCAGACGAACATTCTCAGGTATATCTGTACTCTCATCAGTGGAGTCTCTTTTTTTGTCTGCACATAGGAAGTCAGGGCTGGAGATGTAGCCCAGTTGGTAGAGTACTTGTCTAACATTCACAATACCCTGGATTTGTTCTACAGCACTACACAAATTGAACATAGTGGCACATGTATAGACCTGGCACTTAGGAGGTAGAGGCAAAAGGATGGAAGTCAGTAGATCAATTGTAACATTAAATTTGCCTAATAAGTTGATTTAGTGCTTTTTCTAAATGGATCAAATGTATTCCAGCCTAAAACAACAGCTAAAACTAGTAACAACTGTCAATGCCAATCAATACCATGAATTTTCTAGAATAGACAGTAAAATGTGCTGATTACATGTATAGCATGTACATTTCAGGTACATTTGTCTCTCAGCTACTAATGATAGTGAAAGAAGGGGTGACAAGCGTTACTGTTTTTCAAGGAGGTTTTTATTTTTAGTAATTATCCTGATCCATGAGTTCTCAATTTATTAGATATATAGAGAATATTCACACTTCAATTAGTGGTTTTAAGAAGGAAAATTTAAGGGCTAGAGAGTTGTCTCAGTTGTTAAGAGCATTTGCAGTTTTTGCAGAGGACCCAGGTTCATTTCCTACCCACCCCCCAATATGGCAACTCACAACCCTCTATGACTCCAGTTCCAGGGGATCTAGTGACCTCTTCTGACCTCCAAGGTCACCATATATACATGGTACTCATAAATCTTTTTTAAAAAGAATGAATCGGGGGGTTGAAGAGAAGGCTCAGAGGTTAAAAGTACTGGCTGCTCTTGCAGAAGACCTGGTTTTGATTCCCAGCACCCACATAGCAGCTAACAGTCATTCATAACTCTGGTTCCAGAGGATCTGATGCCCTCTTCTGATGTCTGTGGGCATTTCACAACAGAAATGTATTTACATACATACACATAAAAGAAAAGTAATTAATACAAATTTTCTTTTTTAAAAAAAGAGTATTAGCTTATCAGTCCTGTTTGTTTTTCCAGTGCCCTACTTGTTTTGCTCCAAGACAGCCTGCTAGCAACAGCCAGTTCTCCCAAATTCTCAGAGCTTGTTATGAAGGTAAAGTCGAAATGATTTCATCTCTCTCTTTGAAGAATATACTCACTCTGCTAAAATGTAGGGACAAAGAAATTTGAATTAAGACATTGGCTCAAATCAACTAACATGTCTAGAAAAATATAATTGGTAAGACAGGGATGGCAGTATACAGCAGTCACCCCAGTACTCAAGAGGTTGAGGCAGGAAGACATGGGTCAAGGCTAGCCTGGTCTACACACTAAGACTGTCTCCAAAATATGTATATACAATTCGTCTTTAACTTTCTCTTTTTCTAATGTATCACTAAAACTCAAACCTAAAAACTTTTGGCGTCAGGCCACACACTGTGACATATATCTGTAATCCTAAGAGCTAGGAGGTAGAGTCGGGAGCAATGTTAGTTTGAGCTAGACCTCATCTCAAAAAACAAGAGCAGTAGGCCAGTGTAATGGGTCATTGGATAAAGGTACCTACTGCCAAACCAGACAACCCGAGTTTAATCCCTGGGTCCTAAATGATGGAAAGAGAAGTCACTCCCAGAACACACACACACACACACACACACACACACACCCCTAAAAGAATGAGTCTTGAACTTGAAAAGGTGATGACAAGTTAACTTCATTCTTCAGTCACTCCTAACTTGTGTTTCTTTTTTTAATAAGTGTCTCTGGAGAATGGTTCGACTATTACCTGACACCATCAATAGCATTAACCTAGACAGGATTCTTCTAGACATCCACATTTTCATGAAGGTCTTTCCCAAAGAGAAACTGAAGCAATGCAAAAGCGAATTTCCCATAAGGACTTTAAAGACCCTTCTGCACACGTTATGCAAATTGAAAGGACCCAAGGTAAGTGAGAACAACAATTGGTGTCTGAGGGAACTTAAGAGAACTTCATGGAAGGATCATTGGTAGCAGTTGAATGTATTCATCTCCCTTAGATCCTAGACCACCTTACAATGATTGACAACAAGAATGAATCTGAACTGGAGGCCCACCTATGCCGGATGATGAAGCACAGTATGGACCAGACCGGGAGCAAGTCTGATAAGGAAACAGAAAAGGGAGCTTCTAGAATAGTGAGTGGCCTGATATCTAAAGGAAAGGCTTGAGGATTACTCTGATTAGTTTTTTGCTTTTGTGCTATAACCATTTCTACCTTAAAAGTGTTAAAACATAAGCTAATAAATTTGTGCTTTTTGATTCTACAAGAAAGATTTCTATGTCTATGCCAAAAGCACTAATCACTAGGTAAGTCTCCTCTTAGTTCTACTTAATTAGGAAGGACTGGACCAACTCCTCCCTAAAGCTAAGGTGAAATCCTGAAACTGGAGACACTCATAATCTAGAATGCTAGTCTTATTCCTGCAAGCTCTGAAGTTCTGGCATCCCATTACTAGCAGAAACATAACCATAAGATCCAGATTCTGCAGTATTTTCTGTTAGTATCCTTCCACCTGTTTCTAACTAATAAATCTAACCAGGTCTGCTTTATGTTTTCAATTTTTCAGGATGAAAAATCATCAAAAGCTAAAGTAAATGATTTCCTAGCTGAGATTTTTAAGAAGATTGGCTCTAAAGAAAACACGAAAGAGGTAAGAGTGAGATGCTCATTAGCCCTGGAGCTGGGTGTGGTGCCCCTGCAGCAGTGCTCAGGATTGCAAGTTTGACATTAGCCTGAGCTTCAGGATGAGACCCTGTCTCAAGAAAATAAAAACAAAAAGGCAGGTTTGGTGGTGCATTACCGGTAACCTCTGCACTTAGGAGGGTGAGGCAGAAGGATTGCTGTAAGTTTAAGGCTAACCTGCTCTATATAGAAAGTTCTAGGCCAGTCAGCATTGTCTCCAAAAAGTCAATAGGAGTAATGGGAAGAAGAAAAAGTGTGAAAGATAAAGAGAGGAATTAAACCAAATAGGTGGGGATTTACTTTGTGGAAAAGGAGTTGTAACCTATATCCAAATCTACCTCTTTTTCTTGTTTACCAGGGCCTAGCAGAATTATATGAATATAAGAAGAAATATTCAGATGCCGACATTGAACCATTTCTGAAAAATTCCTCACAGTTCTTTCAGAGTTATGTTGAAAGAGGCCTTCGGGTGATTGAGATGGAGAGGGAAGGCAAAGGCCGTGTTCCCACTTCAACAGGTGTGGTTTTCTTTCATAGTTCCAGAAATGAGCTAAAGTAACTGCCAGTCCATAAACTTGACTTATCAAAAACTCAGCTCCCGGTATTCCCCCAGACCTACTCCATTGTCACTCTTTGTCATTGACTACCTTGTTCAAGTTTAGGTAGAACCATATCTTTTGGTCTTCTCTTCCTCTCTGTCAGGAAATCTTTCTTTTCTTTTCCCTTCCCTCTTCCTTTTTTTGTTTTTGTTTTGTTTTGTTTTGTTTTGTTTTCTTTGTCTTTTTCTCTTCTCTTCTCTTCTCTTTTCTCTTTTTTTTCTTTTCTTTCCTTTTCATGGTTTTTTGAGACAGGGTCTCCCTGTAGCCCCGACTGGCCTAGAACTCAAAATGTAGATCACACTGGCCTCAATGTCACAGAGATCTCCTGCCTCTGCCTCTTTCCCAAGTGGTACAATTAAAGGCATGTGTTACCGTGCCCAACTCAGGAAATCCTTTTTTAAACACATTTATTTATGTGTTTGTGTTATGTGTTTACATACATAATGTACAGTGTGTATTCAGTTCCTGCAGAGGCCAGAAGAGAGCATCAGATCTCCTGGAATGAGAGTTAAGGATAGTTAGCTACTCTAAGTTGGCAAAGCCCAGGTCCTCAGCCAGTGCTCTTAATCCCTGAGATCTCTCCAGTCTTTGTCAGGAAATCCTTTTAGCTCTAACTGGAAGCCATGTGCAGGATCCACCCATAGCTCTCTTCTTTACTCTTTTACCTTGGTCAGGAACAGCATTCTCTCTTAACTACACTATAACAGCACTGTCCTCCTTTGTGATCTCCCTGCTTCCACCCTACCTCTCTGTACTTGTTTCCACATAAAGCATCAGAAGGGGGCTTATCAGCCATTCTCCAGAAGATTGTACTCAGCATGAGCAAATTCAGTATCCTGACCTGTCTGATCCCCTGATACTTCTAGGACCTTACCTACTACTCTACAGCCCCACCAAACTCTTTACTGTTTTTAATTTTATATCACGTGTATGTTTATGTTGTAGCTGTGTGTATATAAGTACACTCATGTCATGCAGTGCCCTTGGAGGACAGAAGAGGGTGTCAGATTCCCTGGAAGTTACAGACAGTTGTTAGCCACCATGTGGGTGCTAGAATTCGAACCCCAGTCCTCTACAGAAGCAGCCAGTGCTCTTAACCACTGACCATCATCTCTCCAGCCTTTTGTTTTATTTTTTTTTATATGGGGATTGAACCTATGCATACTAAGTATACACTACCTCTGAGCTACATTCCCAGCCTTGGCAGTTCTGTTGGTCCTAAGGGGAGCTGTTAGTTAGTTTCTTCTCCTCATTCAGATCTTGTTCAAATACAACTATCTCAATGAGACCCTACTTAAATCTTATGAGCCTATTCCTCATCTTGCCAAAAGCATTTACCACTTCTTTTTTTTTTTTTTCTTTTTATTTTTTTTTTAAATTTTTTTTTTTTTTTTTTTTTTTTTTTTGTCATTTTTGGTTTTGGGACAGGGCCTTGTTAGAGATCCAGCTGGCTTAGAATTTGCTATGTAGATCAGGCTGGCCTAGAACTCACAGAGATCCACCTGCCTCTGCCTCCCTGATGCTGGAATTCAAGGCATGCATCACCATGCCTAGAACTCACTATGTAGACCAGACTGGCCTTTCCAAGTGCTGGGATTAAGGTGTGTGCCACCATAGTGTGTTTATCACTTCTAACGGAAAATATGATGTAGTATATTGTCTATCTGTTAAAATTTAAAATCCACATGAGAGGTACAGAGGATATAGCACGGTTCATGATTGCCTAGCATGCATGAAGAATTGAGTTCAATCCCCAGCACCTGTGAATGCAGCGTGGTGGAGCATGTCTATAATCCAGCACTCTGGAAATGGAGATAGGAGGATCAGAAGTTTAAAGTCATCCTTATCTGTGGAGAGCCAGCCCAAGCTACATGAGAGAAAAGTAGGAGCAGTGAGAGGAGAGAGAAGAGATCCACATGGGGAGTTTCTTCTGTTTTATTGTTGTCTAGGGTAAAGTCAGCACTCTAAGTATTTTTGGAATGGTTGGAATGAATGTATATCCTAAATTCAAGCTGAAATATCATTGTCCCCACAATGAGAAAGCCACTCTGAAAATTACGGTTCACACAATCCAGAGACAAAGGAAGACAGAGGAGGTTTCAATTACAAAAAATAGCTATCACAGCCTTAAACCAAAGATAGACCAAGCTGCAAAAGTTCCTTTCCTCAGGACAAGAGTGGAGCTGTCAGAACTGTTCTGAGTTACCTTTTTCAGAGTGTAGCAGAGCTTTTCACCTGTTTCACTGCAGAGTTTGATGGATTGCCTCTCCCAGTGTGCCCCTTGATGTTTTTAGACTCCACTCAGGTTCTCTTTTTGCTGTATCTTGTTCAGCTGAAGCTTCAGTGACATTGCTGTCTTAGTGGGTTGGGTTTCCTTGTTTTTGACACCTTAAATTACCACTCTCCAACCTGTTTAAAGTCTTTCTAAAAGGATGATGAGCAGAGTAGTAAATAACATGGGCACCCACTGTGGTTGCTTTGATCTCGGTAGGACCTCTTTTTCTTGTTTCCAGGGTTC
Source organism: Eospalax fontanierii (assembly GCA_035773235.1). Taxonomy (NCBI): domain Eukaryota; kingdom Metazoa; phylum Chordata; class Mammalia; order Rodentia; family Spalacidae; genus Eospalax; species Eospalax fontanierii. The sequence continues at coordinate 18,954,764 of CM069526.1, forward strand.
TGTACAGTATTGCTCAACATTAGATACTTTTAGGGTTAGCAATACATTTATGACAAGTTTTTGCTATATGATGCTGGGAATTGAACCCAAGACCTAAGATGAGCCTGTGAGACAATCAGTCTTATTTCTACTACTAAGCTATACTCCAGCCCCAAGTTAGTTTGGTTGTTTGGCTGGTTTGAAACGTTTTGTTTGGTTCGAATGCGCCTGTAGGGGCTGTGGGCACAGGGGTGGGGTGTGGATGTGCCCTGGGTGTGTGCATAGGCCTGAGGTTGCTGTCAAGTGTCTTCCTCAGTCGCTCATCACTCTTTACTTATATACTGAGGCAAGTCTCTCACTTGAACCCAGAGCTACCTGATTCAGCTAGTTGCACTAGCCAGCTTGTTTGAGATCCCCTGTCTCTTCCTCCCTCCTACATGCTTGGTTTTCAGGAGGCTGCCACACCTAACTAGCATTTATTTAGGTTCTGAAAATGCAAACTCTAGTCATCTAGTCATCATGCTTGCACAACAAGTACTTTACCAGTTGAGCCATCTCCTTAGCCCCCAAGTTAGGTCTTTTCAGTGATGCATTTTATGATTGTTCCCTGATAGGAATCTAGGAACTAAAGTAGACTGCTCTGTTGTTTTCGTTTTAAATTTCCCCTTCTCTGAGAATATTGACCTTAGTGATGGGGTTACAGATACTATAGTACCTATCCCTTGAGTTCTTTGCTGTCCTTCACAGATTTGAAAAACAGCTTTCCCTGTATGTCACCCAGCCCAAACAATCTGACTTCTCCATGTCTTCATGTTTTCTGCTGAGCATCATACACTAAGGAACAGCTTAGGGGATTTGGATTGACCATGTCAGCCCTGTGCTTGCTTGACTATTCCCTACCCACCTGCACATACTTTCTGTGTCAATTCCAATAGTTCTCACAGTTTATCTTGCATATTTGAGACCAGTATCACCAACTCCAGGTAGATTCTTGAGAATTTTTTAGTTTTCAAGTATAGTAGAGATACACCTTTGGGAATTTTTCTGTTGTTGTTGCTAAGTATTAAATATAGGGACTTGTGTATGCTAATTATGTGCTAAACCACTGAGCCCTAGAAATTCTTAGCTCTCTTTTGTAACAGATTCACCAAAGCATTCTGAAAATGGGGTACGTGGATATCTGAATATTCTGCTTATATTTTTCACTCTAGGCATCTCCCCTCAGATGGAGGTCACGTGTGTACCCACCCCCACAAGCACAGTGTCCTCTGTGGGTAACACAAATGGAGAAGAAGTGGGACCATCTGTCTACCTGGAAAGGCTAAAAATTCTCCGACAGCGATGTGGCCTCGACAACACAAAGGTACTGCTCCTTTCCTTCTGTGTGGATCTGGAGAGCAGTGACAAGCAGGTCCGGCACAGGCTGGTCCGCAGAGAAGTGGCTGAGTTTTGGAATAGCTCCCTGCAGGGTTGTCTTGACCTGCTTCCTCTGTGCTTAAGCAGTGTCTCTTTCTTTCTCTCAATAGCAAGATGACCGACCTCCACTAACCTCTTTGCTCTCCAAACCAACAATTCCTCCAGTCGCCTCTTCCACGGACATGCTCCACAGTAAGCTTTCCCAGCTTCGAGAGTCCCGGGAACAGCACCAGCACTCAGACCTGGATTCCAACCAGACCCACTCTGCAGGAACCGTGACCTCTTCCTCTTCCTCCACGACTAACATTGATGACTTGAAAAAGAGACTGGAAAGAATAAAGAGCAGTCGCAAATGAAGCTGCCCATCCCTCAGCACCCTGCAGCTTTAGTTTACTAATCTAGAAGTCCTATAGAATGAAGTGGCCACAGCAGGCCTAGTGTATACAAACTGGCTGTACGTATCAGACTGCAGATGGGGACAGAGCATTGGTGGCACAGGTCTGCACGTGCTCTGCCTCTCCCCGTCGGCGCTGCCTCTGGAAGACCGACTGCATTAGGTTAGTGTACAGACTTCTAAACAGCTGCCCCTCAGCTCAGACTAGGTTCCATATCTTTTTTTCTTTTGTTTAATGGCTCATTTGTAAAATTGTCCTATTCTCTCCTAGCTTTTAACCATTAGAAACTCTTTAGTAGTTCCTTTTGAGTTGTGAGCTCTTCTCGTATAGCCCTGAAGGGACACTGTATTCTGTATGAATGCATGGCATGAAACAACTAATTTAAGAGTCTTTTATAAATAAAGTTTGCATTAACTATATCTGTTTCCCAAGATGCTCCATGTCTCGGAGTACTGGGCCATCCTTCTGTCACTTTTCCAGGGACAAGCTGTGTACTGAGCCGGGCGGAGAAAGGTTGTGATGGCCTGTGGAGGTCTTTTTTTTTTTTTTTTTTTTTAAATTATTTATTTTTATTTTTTTTTCATGTGTATGAATGTATTGCTTGCTTGTAGGTAGGTTCTCCCACATGGTGCAATCCCCTGGAACTGGAGTTATGGATGGTTGTTAGCCACCATATGGCTGCTGGGAATTGAACCTGGGTCCTGTGCAAGAGCAGCAAGTGCTCTTAACCACCAAGTCATCTCTCCAGCCCCCAGACTCTTTATCTTGACTTGTAGAGACTGGGGCTGCTGCTCCTTTGAACAGAAGGGTGTTCTCCTGCTTTTCACATGTAGCCTCAGGGGAGTTGAGAAAGCTCATCCCTCCATGTTTTGAGGTCTTGATTCATGACTTCTTATGGTCATCTCCAGTTATTCATAGAACATTTGGGCATCCTACCACTTTGGTGTCCAAATACACATGAGAGTGTGCCCAGCCATTGTCTTGGGCTATAAGTAGTTCCCTAAAGGAACCGAATTGGGTTCATTTGATGGAGCTTGGAGAGCTTGATCTTTTCCTACCCAATTATCTTAGTCTTTTTTGGTTCAGACTTAATTGCTTCATCCTTAGACTGAGTGAAGACCAGAATACGAACTGAAGATTCACCTCTGGAATAAATCCCACAGGACCTTCCTCCACAGTCAGAAAACTGCTTCAGGACTAAGCAGTTCTGGATTCTGGGGAGACTCCAGGTAAGAATACAACTCAAAAGAACTTTTTCTTCTACATTCTACTCAGCTGGCATTGTAAGAAATGAAAGATGGATGGAAAATGAATCTTCTCTTGGTTTTCTGTCAGGTGAATCCTCTGTTGGTTCTAGTCGTTTTCAAGTGGCCCCTAGGCTGCCTGAAGTGAACCTTGCTTTTCTTCATTACAGGGGTGCATGGAAGTGGGTAGCTGCTCACAGCAGGGAAGATGGAATTCAGTGCTACAGGAGAAGGATATATTTAGAAAGTGAAGTCTAGAATTGGCACCATTGATTTGAAAAACCCCGAGTGCCCAAAGCTTGTAACACTAACAGTGATACTGAGCTGTGAAAAGTGTGTCCTTGTTCAAAATGGTTCTGAGTATTGCAGTGTATTTTTAAACCACTCCCCTAAAGTCCTGAGGCACTAAGATACTGTAATCTCACTGAGAGCTTGTGTCCCATTTTTATCTTGCTTTCTGGCCAGCCAGAAGCGCAGAAGGAAGTAAGGAATTCTGTCCTAAGTCACTGTTCCCTTATACATTGAAAATGAAAGATCACACACACCTGTGATCCTAAGCCTATCATTGGCAGGCTGGCACAGGAGATTCTCAAGTGGAAACCAGCCTGAACTATGTAATGAGACCCTGCAAAGAGAGGGGACAGGGATTGGAGAGAGAGGGAAGAAGAGCTGGGGAGGTCCATCCCCTTTGAACCATGTGTGCTGCTTGAAGCACTGAAGCTGGGTCAGTCCTACTCCTGACTTACAGTAAAGCAGAGAGGCGTTCAGTCTTCACTCCTGCTTTGGAGCTTGGGGCTGAGTCTTCTCACACAGTTCAGCAGGATGTCAGCAAACATTCCACATGAGCTAAAACTCATCACATACTTTACAGGCACCACGCCTGCTTACTCATGAACGTCTCTATTAGGAATCATGCTTTAAGATGCAAGGAACTTGTTCCATCCCACACCAGTGAGCAGCTAAGTAGCCTTGAAGAATGTGTTGTAATGGGACATCTTCACAATCTTAGGACTTAAGATCACTTAATTCTTCCAAGGTTTATAAATTGACTTAGATATCCTCTCACCCTGTTTCCCAGAAAAAAAGACAGATTGATCCAGTAAGTGCTGTATAAGAAGAGTCCTGGAAAACATACACATATACACATGCATTATGTGGTTTGTGGGGCCAGAGCATGGAAGTGACTAGCAAAGGAGCTTTTATTTATTTGTGAGGTTTCTTTGAGACAGAGTCTCCCTGTATCCCCAACTGGCATCGAATTTGCTATTTAGACCAGGCTGACTTCTGTCATACAGAGATCTACCTGCCTCTGCCACACCCGCATGACTAGCAAAGGAGCTTTAACTATGCCGAGCTGGATGTTCTGGTCTAGTCTCCAGGCAGCAGTGGGAGTGCAAGTAGCCGTGACTCAGAGAGCTCACCAGACTCAGCATTGTGTTCAGTACACTTCATAAATCACATGATCCTTACTTTGGTCACCGTTCGTGTCTCTTAAAATATAAATGGGCCGGGGAAAGGGGCGTTCTAGTGACTTGACTATGGTTATTATCCCTTCAAGGATTGGAGCCAGAATGTGAACTCATGAGGTCATGTGAGGAGCCTGTGCCCCGCCTGCTGTTTTCACTGTAATCACAAACGAAGGCATTTAAACACTGAGCTCCTGGGGCATGCGTGTACCATTTTGATGGCGTGAGGAAGAATGCAGGGTGTTATTGGAAAGTCTGAGCGAAAGCGCTCTATCTTTTCCGCCTTGTTCCACTTGTCCTGGCTCTCCTCTGCTCCTAGAACAATCTCTTTTTCAATCCTCTCAGCAGAGCAGAAGCAGAACCTGACTTAAATCCTGTATTTTAAGTCTGACTTCATGGGGATGTGTGCACATGTGGGGTTGGGGCGACTTTAGATGTTGGTCTTCTCTTCCAACTTGCCTGAGACAGCATCTCTGTCGGTCACTGCTGATATGCCAAGGTAGCTGGCCCCAGAGCGTCTAGCAATTCTCCTGTCTCTGCCTCTCATCTCTCCATAGGGACACACTGGGATTACGGATCTATATACCTCAATGTCCGGCTTATATGGGTTCTAGAGATCCACTCAGAGATTAAGCTACAGGCACTCTACCCGCTGAGCATCTCCCTAGCCCCACTGCTTCAACTTCTCTTAGCTGTGTAACTTTGGCAAGTTACTTCTCCAGATCTGTTCACTTGCCCTCTGTGAGGATCACACCTACCTACTGTAAGGATTAAATGAGATAACATATTAAGGTTGGCATGTGGAACATTTTAAATGCCTGTAAATTCAGCTACCACCTCCTTTCTTAGCTGCCTGTGCTGAAGACAGTGGATTCTTTGCAGTCCTATCTGTCCAACAGTGTTACTCTTACCTAGTCCAGGGAGTTACTCATGAACAGCACTGAGCACAGTGAGGCTCATTGAAAGTGATTTTTATTGGAAAGTACCATTTTAGAAATAAACCACAAAAATACTTTGACTTGTTTCTGTGATCTCTGCAATAAGGAGCCCACAGTGGCCGCTATCCAAATCGCTCAATGACCTTTTGTATCCACTTCTTCAGACGGAACACATGCGTGTAGAAGCCATATTTTCCATTCCGGTCACAGCCTTCACCCCATGAGACAATGCCCATTTGATACCAGCGGTTGTTATAGGGGCTCTGAGGAAGAAAGGTGAGGTTTCCAGTAGTCAGGTACAAAGTAGGGTTGGCATTCCACTGCCAGGCAACTATTTCTGAAAACAAGTTTCCCTTCCCCAACCTTCCCCACCACTGGAGATCTACCCACTGGCTCTAGCTTGAGAGAAACTTACCTTCATGACAAAGGGTCCTCCACTGTCACCTTCACAAGCATCCCCTCGCTTGCTTTCATTTGGTTTGAACCCTTGAGAAAGAACAGCAGGGTTCAGGAGTTCTCCTCAAAGAGACACAGTGAGCATACCCACTTGACTCCACCATGCCATCTTGACTTCTCTCATCCCACATAGCCAATCCGGTAGCAGATCTTAATGGTTCTACCTGCAAAGTTTCTCCCAACTCCAGCCACTTCTCACCACTTACTTCCACTCCTGACCAAGTCACAGATATCCCTCTCTTGCACCCCCAAACCACACCTTCAATGTAACTAGAATACAGAAACACCCAAACCTCAACTTAGTATACTAGACTGTATATGTGATCTAAAACACACGTAGGGATGAGGATAGAAAAGTATATAGAAGTAGACTCAAATTAGGAACCTTAGAAATAAGGCCTGATCTACAAATAAAGACATGAAAACTCAGTGGACCTACTGAAAGACACCAAAGGAAAATAAAAGATCATGTCAGACTCCCCCAGGCGACTGCAAAACAATACTATCCAAATGTCTTAGCCTCAAACAAACCTGAGCACATGAAGAAAATCTTAAACTACAAATCTAAAATTAAAAATAAATGGGAAAATCTGATGTCATGGTGTGTGCTTGTAATCCCAACAATTTAAGCGGTAGAAACGGCTGGAGAGAAGTTAAGAGCACTGGCAGCCTTTGCGGAGGACCTGAGTTTGGTTCCCAGCACCCACATGATGGCTAACAACTAACCGTCCATAACTCCAGCTCCTGGGAATCAGATGCCATCTTATAGCTCCTGTGAGCACTGTATGCACATGGTGCAATTACTTAATATGCAGGCAAAACATTCATGCACAAATGAAAAAAAAAATTTAATTTATTTTATGTGTATTAGTGTTATGCCTGCATGTGTGTAAATGCACCCATGTGTGTGCAGTGCCCATGGAGGTCAGAAGAAGGCATCAGATCTCTGGAGCTGGAGTATGGACAGTTGGTTGTTAGCTGCCATGTGGGTGCTGGGACTCAAACCTGGATCCCAGAACTGCCAGTGTTCTTAACCGCTGGGCAATCTCTCCAACCCCCCAAAAATATATATTTTAAAAAGAGGTGGAGGCATGAGGCTCAAGAGTTGAAGATGACTCTCAGCTGCACAGTGAATTGAGGCTAACTGGGCTACACGAGACTTTGTCTAAAAAGGCCAAAATTTAGGAAACGAATGAAAAAACCAGTGGGGAAAAGTGAGAAGCATAAGGTGGTTTGGATGGCTGGGTGTGGCGGTGCCTACCTACAATCTCTGCTAAGGAGACTGAGGGAGAAGGATTGCAAGTTCAAGGCCAGCCTGGGCCCCACAGATCCTGTTTCAAAAAACAAAAGCCCATGGTGTTGGAGATGCAGCTCAGTGGGTGGAATGCTTGCCTATCATGCATGAAGCCCTTTTGATACTCAGGACCTCATAAACTGAAACTGGGCATGGTGGCTCATGCCTATAATCACAGGCTCCGCAGGATGGGGGAAGGCAAATTCAAGGTCATCCTCGACTATATAGTAAATTCAAGGCTAGCCTGGATTAAAAGGTGAAACGCCAGAAGAGAAGGAGGGAAATAGGGCATCTGGAGGTGACAGAGGAACAAAATGCGAACTCTCTGAAATACATGTTTTTAAAAGCAAAAATTGGGGCTGGAGAGATGGCTTAGCGGTTAAGCGCACTGGCTGCTCTTGCAGAGGACTTGGGTTCAATTCCCAGCACTCACATGGCAGCTAACAACCATTTGTAACTCCAGTTCCAAGGGATCTGACACCCTCTTCTGACCTTAGTGGGCAATGCATGACACGGGTGCACCTACATATATGCAGGCAATACACTATACATATAAAATAAAAATAATTTTCTAGGGCCAGACATGGTGGTGCGCACCTTTGATCCCAGCATTTTGGAGGCAGAAGCAGGCAGATCTCTGTGAGTTCAAGGACAGTCTTGTCTACATAGCAAGTTCCAGTCCAACTGGGATTACAGGGCAATCCTGTCTCAAAAAGACCAAAATAAATAAAAATAATATATATTCTAAAAACAAAGATCACACAAGGAAAATAACAGTAAATGAAGTACAATACAACTGAGGGGATAATGTGATATTAATCATGAAAAGATGAATGATATAATACAATTGATGAATGATATAATACAACTGAGGGGATAATGTGATATTAATCATGAAAAGATGAATGAGCTTAACTTATTGAAAGTTTGGCGTTTAACACAAAACTCATCTAAGATCTAAAAGATACACTTAAAGTGATTAGAAGAAGCTAAAATTAAAGAGTTGGGCAAAGACAGAAAAGCAAGCAGGGATATTTTAAAGGCCACTTGGGGCTGAGAGCTGCAATTAACACTGAATAATACATTATAAATAACACAGCGAGCACACTTATGAAATTAAAAATGCAAGAAGATTGATATGAATAGATTGAAGAAACCAAACTCAGAGTCTAACACATGCAAGTCACACTACCACTGGACCACAACCCTAGGCCCAAGAATAGATTTTAACACACTAAACTCAGAACAAGGCCGATCAAATGGACATAAATAAGGGGTCTGGGGAGATGGCTTTGCTGTGAGCACTTGCTGTCGGCGTGGGGGCTACAGGGAGTTGGGGTTTTTTGTATTTGTTTTTGGGTTTTTGGTTTTTTGTTTTTTTTTTTTTTCGGACAAGATCTCATTGTATAGCCCAGGCTGACCTGGAACGCCTCAGGATGTAGACCAGGCTAGCCTCAAATTCACAGAGATCTACCTGCTTCTCCTGAGTGCTAGAATTAAAGGTAAGCATTCGTGAAGATTTCTCAAAAATCAGTTCCATAAAGTAAAAATGTTAGAATATTCATCAGAATGCAACAAAGCTCAGTTATTAACCTACCAAAATACAAAAGGATCCTTAAATCCCCAAATTTAAAAACTATCATTAGCTGAGGTAAATATATGGCTCAGTAATCACTTGCCTGGCTCTAGGCCCTGGGTTCAGTAGTAATAATAAAAGTTTTAAAAGAAAAAGCAAACTTGGTGTACACCTATAATCCAGCACGAAGGAGGCTGGGACAGGAGCACTAGGAATGGGAGGCCAGCCTATGTTATGAAGTAAAGCCCTATCTCAGAAAAATAAAAAGTAAAAATATTAACTCCAAGCCACGCATGGTGGTAAACACCTATAATCCTAACACCAAGAAGACAGAGTCCCAGGACTACACAGCAAGACCCTATCTCAAAAAACAGACAAGCCTTTTTTTAAAAGAAAAAACAAGGTCTCACTATGTAGCCCCAGATGTCCTGGAACTTGCTATGTAGATGAGGCTGACATCAAACTCACATAGATCCTCTTGCGTCTCCCTAGAATGCTGGGATTAAAGCACGTGGCCAGCATGCCTAGCCTAAACTCATTTTAATTTTTATGTGTATGTGTGTGTGTACATGCTTCTGGGTGCCCATAGACATCAGAAGAGTCAGCTGACTGGAGCTGGAGATTCAGGCAGTTAGAAGCTGCTCGATGGGTACTGGGAACTGAACTCTGGTCCTCTGTATTGTTTAGGGTTTGGCTTTGTTTTGTTTTGTTGAGACTATAGCCCCAGCTGACCTGGAATTTGCTATATAGACTGATCCTCTGAAAGCAGCAAGTCCTCTTAACTGCTGAGCAGTTTGGTTGTTTTTTGTTTTTAATAGAGAGCTGTATTCGATAAATATGAAAAATTAAACTGTCAGCTCAAAAAGCCAGAAAGAGAACAGCAAAGTCAACCAGAAGAAACCTCCTTACAAAAAGCAGTTCAGTCAGTAAAATCACTATCGTGCAAGTGTGAGATAAAGCACACATACCATGTTCACACACACACACACACATAGACACACACAAAACTTATAAAACATAAAAGTAGAAATTAATGTTGCAGGAGAGAAAAATGACAGGTCTAATTATCTAATTATTTAACAAGTCAAGTTCTTAGATAGTCTTTGTTTTTGTAAAACTAGCAAACTATTTTATACCTCAAGAAACATAAGGGAGAAAACAAATACATAAAATATGGTGCCATAGCCAGGCGTGGTGACACATGCCTGTAATCATAGCACTCCAGAGCCGAGGCAAGCAGATCTCTGTGAGTTCAAGGCCAGCCTGGTCTACATAGCAAGTTTCAGGCCAGCTGCGGCTACAGGGTGACCCTGTCTCAAGACCAAAATAATAATAATAATAATAATAAGGGGCCAAAGAGAAAAATAATAATAATAAAATGCATTGCAGCATTCCAGAAATAGGAAGACTTTTCTTTCTCACAGCACAAAAGTGGACAAACATGGTCTTTTTTTTTAGGATTTTAAGGCAGGATCTCCCTGTGGCCCCAGCTGGCCTGGAACTCACTATGTGGACATGATGGCTTTATCCCACAGAGATTTGCCTGCCTCTGCCTCCAGAATGCTGGGATTAAAAGCATGTATTACCACACCCAGCCTTTGTCCTTATTTTGAATAGAAGTAATCATCAAAAAGATGTCAGTCCTTCCTAAATTCATTTTTAAGCACAATATAATACCAATAAACTCAGGTAATCCAGGCTAGCCTCAAGGTGGCTGTGCACCTCCATACCTGGCTCTGCTCTCACCTCACCCCTGTGGGATTGCTGAATCCCTGCTGCTCCCAGACCTACCACGCGTGTTTCCGTCTTAGGCCCTGGCACCTGCTGTGAGCACAGTTCTCTCCACTCCGCTCACTTCTTCCCTTCCAGTCCCTGCGTAGCCATCACCTTCCCCCTGCGTTAGTACTCTTAGGTCACCTTTGTCCCTTGTCTCCCTTACTCTCCTCCTTTTTTCTTCAGAGCAGTTATGAACGATTGATGCTCTGGATCTGATTATTGGCATTCCCCCTTCTAGGAAGGTCTCCAGGACCACCTATTTGGGTGCCTGTTATGTACCCTCAAATGCTGCCTGGAACATAGTAGGCACTCAGTAAATACTTGCTGAATAATTGAATGAAAGATTTCTACACCCAGAATCTCTGCTGAGCTCAGATCTATTGAACATGAATTGGTGGCCTCAGGCCCAACTATGCTGCTTTAGCCTTCATACAACCTCACAGCTTGGAGACATCAAGAGGTTCAGCCACTTACTGAAGTCATCTAACTTGTAAGTGCCAGGAGACCAGATGCCTGTATAATGTCCCATGCCTGCCAACCCCAGTCCCAAGACATGCAGATTTACCAGCACAGAACATGTTGTCAGTGATGCGGATCCGGGTGGAAGCCTTGCACACCGGCCGCTCCACAATGGGCAGATTCACCACCTGCAGGACACTGGGCTGCACCTCAGTGACACTGGTTGTCCATGTCTCCCGCAGGTTGCCCCAGCCTGTCACCCGCCCTTTATATCCAGCCTGGAGCAAGCTTTGAGGGAAAAGAAGGACCTTATAAGAATTGTTCCCAATGCATTCAGGAGTTTCTTGGCATCAGCACCATCCCCCAGAGACCAACATCTAGAACACTAGCACAGAAAGGAACTTTTGTGTTCACATAATGAAACCAAGACCTGTCAGACCCCAAAGATCAGAGCTGAGGCCCAGTGCTGACCTGACTGCTGTCTGCTTGTCAGGCAGACACACCGGGTGAATGTAGTCACTGAAGGCGACCGGCTTCTTAAGCTTCAGCAGGGCAATGTCCCTGTCCAGGTTCTCCCGCCAGTTGTATCTGGGGTGGATGAAGATCTTGTCCAGCATGGAGATCTTTTCAATGTTCTTCTCATACCTGTGCACAGAGAAGCCAGGAGCCATAGGTCCATCAGAGAGATCATCTGGCTCACTGAGGAAGACCAGCCTGCCCTCAGAGTCTGGGAGGCAGGGTGACTACTGAGCTGCCAAACCTTCCCTGGCAGGCCTCTGGCAGCTTCCTTCCTTCCGATACAGGGCTTGGGAATAATAGGCCAGCACACAGGTGCAGGGACAAGTCACACTCACTGCTCACATAGGCACAATTTAAAGAGACTCCCACCTGGACCACGGTGTCTGGTGTCTGGAGTGAGCCCCCTTCCCAGTGGGGTAACTGAGAGGTCATGTAGTAGGAGATGTATAAACACAGCCCACATGCCTCAGAGCCACCAGAGCCCCTCATGGCCACACTGGAACTTTCAGATCCCAGCTGACTAGTCACCATAGGCTGCCAGTTCATACCTGGTGCGGGAGTGCTTGCCAATGCGCACCAAAAGGTCATTCTCGGTGAAGTTTTTGTCCCAGGGTGGGTACAGAAGACAGTGAGCGGCCGTGAGGACCCAGCGGTCACTGATGAGGCTGGCCCCACATAACAGCTCTTGAGGACTCTTCCGGAAGAGCATGACCTGCCTAAGAAGTGGAGGAGGAGGCATTAGGAGTTGGGGTACCATCCCTAAACATAGAGAAAAGGCCTAGATTCAGAGCTATCGGGGCCTAGCATGATGGCACTTAGTCTGTGACCCCACCACTTAAGAGGTAGAGGCAAGGAAGATCAGAAGTTCAAGATCAGCCTCTGCTACCAGATGAGTTAGGTCAGCCTGGGCTACACTAGATCCTGATGGAAAAGAAAAATAGCTAGTGGGACAGTGCTGACTCCTGGGCTCAGATTCCAGACTCACTTGGCTCCCCCAAGGGACTAGAGGCCATACAGGTCACCTGCTTTTTGAACCCCTCTCCAGCCTCTTCCAGTGGAGTCATCACACAACCTAGCACAGCTCTAGAGTCAAAAGAATTGGATTCAAGTTTTGACTATGTTTCTGGGGGTGATTTACTCAAGCTCCCTGGGCCTCAGCTCCACCATCTGCTCAAGAATTATGGAGTCAGTCTGCCAAGGTGGCTTTCAGGATAATCGGAGGTGGGGGCTGGGCTAGCGTCAAGCATAGAACCAGAGCCTGTGACCGCAGAGGTCCTGCGGGCGCTAGGGGTGGGCGGCCTCGCCCGCCTTGCAGACGCTCTGGAACGCACCAGGGGGCGATGCCGATCTCTGCTTCCCAGCCCTCCACGATGCGCCCGTCGATGTAAGAATCTAGAAGCTCCTTTTCCGTTTTGTCTGCCAAGGACTTCTTCTCGAACAAAGGCCGCAGGCCACAGTCTGCAGAGCAAGCCCAGGGGTGAGGGGCCGATCCCCGCCGCCCGTCCTGGCGCCCCGCAGACCGCGGATGCTCACCTGCCTCCCCCGAGCCGAAGGTCGTCTCGTCGAAGAAGGTCTGGAACTCCTCGACCGCGGTGCGCCCTCCGATGGTCTCTTCCCCATCCTGGCCCAGCTCGTCTCCCACCGCCTCTTCTGTAAGGACCAGGCTGGGGCTGGGACCTTGGACCTTCCCAAGCACCTTGGACCTCCGCGTTTAATGGCATGGTGAAGAGCCCACGTGCACCTCAGTCGCCAGGCAATAACCTCTCAGGGCCTCGATTTACTCCTTTGTAAAATGGGAACAGGACCTACCCTAGCCAGGTTTCCGTAAGGCCACAATGAAATCACTCACATTCTCTCCCCTGGACCCCTGCTCTGCCCGCTCTGCTCACCGCAGTAGTTGAGGTCGCAGTACTCAAAGTCGCCAGGCTGTCCTGCCACGTAGCACCACGCACCCTCCTCATCCCCGTCTGGGTTACGGCAGAAGTTTTCCACGAGTTTCACCTCCGGGTTGAAGTCTTGGTCCTTGCTCAGGGCCTTGGCTGGCGCACTGACCCAAGGCAGGCAGGGGGACCCATGCATTGTCACCGCCAAGTTCCCCTGGTACAGCCTGCCACGCTCAGGGATGCACTGCCCCGATGAAGGTGCCAGATTCCCCTTGGAACCTCCGGAGCGGGGCGTCATCTCCACAGTGGCACGGCCCTCTTGGCCTGGTCGGGGAGGATGCAGAACCCAGAGTTGGGGAGACCACAAGCCCACCCCAACAAAGAGGATGTGAATCCCTGTCTTTTTTTAAATGTGTGTCTGTGTGTGTTGATGCATATAAGTGCAACATGTGCATACAATGCCTGTGGAAGCCAGAAGAGGGCTTGGAGTCCCCTGCAACTGGAGTTAAGAACAGCTGTTATCTGCCATGTGTGTGCCGGGGTTCTCTGTAAGAGCAGCCAGTGCTCTTAACCATCTCTCCAGTCTCAGGAATTCCTGTCTTCCTGAATTCCACCTGTGTGACTTCATGCACCTTAAGCACCCCCAGCCTCAGCTACTTGCCTCAAATGGGTTGCCCTGCCTGTCTTATGAGGTAGTTGAGAAGATTAAATAAAATACACAGCATAAGAGTCAGGGGCATAATAAGCCACATATGGTAACCAGGCAGGGCCTCTGGGATCCTAGGCTATCAGCAATCCATTGAGAGTGACTGTCCAGAGTCGATTTGTGTGGGGTTTGTTGTTGTTGGTTTTTTTTTTTTTTTTATGTGTTGCTTTTTTTCCCCTAAGGATTCTGTGTTTTAACAGGATACTGCAGGAAAGACTGTTGGGGTCTACTAAGGAGGTCTGTGTGGACAGAAGGTGAACTTCAGAATGCCTGCAACATATGTATCGCTAGTGGGTGGGGCAGTAAAGGTAGCTGGTTTCTATTAAGGTCATTGGTAAATTGCTTTAAGGCCTTCTCAGGGTGGAACACAGCTGACAAAGAACAGGGGCTCAAACCTGCAGCCTCGCACATGCTAGGCAAGTGCCCCACCACTGACCTATACCCTCCAGCCCTCTTTTTTCTTTTTATTTTGAGATGGGGTCTCACCAAGTTACCTAGGCTAGCCTTGAACTCACTGTCATCCAGACAGACCTTGAACTTTTAAAAGGGATGTCTTTTTTATATTTGTGTGTGTTTGTGCACGTGCATGTGCGCATGTGTGTGTGTCTGTGTGTATTCTCACATGTATGTGCCCTCAGAGGTCAGAAGAATGGCTTAGATCCCCTGGAGCTGGAGTTACAGGAGGTTGTGGATTGGGAAATGAACTCTGGTCCTCTGTAAGAGCAACAAGTGCTCTTAACTGCTGAGCCATCTCTCCAGCTCAGGCCTTGAACTTCTGATCTTCCTGTCTTAGCCTCCTCAAGAACTGGAATTATGGTTTTGAGGTGAGGGGTGTGAGCCTAGGACCTTGTGCATCCTAGCCAAGTGCTCTACCTCAGCCTCTACCTCAGCCTCTACCGCAGCTTCTACCTCAGCCTCTACCGCAGCCTCTACCTCAGCCTCTACCTCAGCCTCTACTGCAGCCTCTGCAGCAGCCGCAGCCCATCACATGAACTCCACCTGCTTGTGTTCCCATCCTTTGCCCTGTGGTCTTAGAGGCTAACAATATTTCGTTTTTTGACTTTGACCTTGATCTCATGACTTGCAGCAGCCAACAGAACAAGGGCAGACCGACTGCCAGTTCTGATATAGGCCTTAAGGCAGTGTACTGCGCACTATTCTGTACTCTGCCACCACCACGGACAGGGGGAGCTTCTCTGGGGAACTGCTGCCTGCCAGCCTCAGCCCCCGCATAAGTGGAACAGGTCTGGACCCAGCTGCAGCAAGGAATCAGGCTCAGCCAGACCTACAGTTCATAGCAGAGCCATCCTGCCAGACCCAGCAAACACGGATGGAACAACTCCCGCCCCAGTGCGTGCGTGCGCACGCGTGCGCACACACACGCACACACACACACACACACCCCTACAAGAAACTCAGTAGCTGAGCCACCCTAGCCAAGCCTCCAGGATCTAAGAATAAGCATTCCTGTGGTGTGCCCCTGAGAAGGCTCAGGTGTTTGTTCTGTAGCATTATTGTGGCTTCACCTAAGTAACGCACCACGGGAACTAATCACAGCAGATTTCCCCTGGGCAGAGCTTTATGATGCTTGCTCTCTGGTGCTTAGAAAAGGTCATGTGACTGAAATAGTTCCTGGAGGAGAGTTATTTTGGCAGGACACAAAGAGTGTTTGAAATAAACCAGAACCTACAGCATAAGAAGCCAAAACTGAGAGAGAGAGAAGGCGACAGGTACCTGGCCCAGGGCTCCCAACCTCCCTAACCAACAGGCTCGTTTATTTTGGAACCCATAACCCTAGCTCTGAAGATGATCAACATCTTGATGCCTATATGAGACTGCCAGGGCCTATGAGGACCCCCAGGCCTTTGCCATGGAACACTTTTTTGCCCTAGCTCACCACAGACAGGGATGCTGCACTCCTCTCTGCGCACAGTGGGGTCTGTGGTATAACACCAGGGTCCTTTGGTGCTGCTGTCTGGGTTGCGGCAGAAATTCTCCTTCAGGTCAGCCCCGGGGTGGGTGGTGGAGTTGATGCTGGAAGAGGAGACTGCTCAGGGACCTGTGCCTCCCCAGTGTGCCCTTGTAGCGCCTCTTGACCCACTGCTGGAGAGGCCTGCCCGTCACTCACTCAGGCTTGTGTGGGTAGCGGCTTCTCCATAACTGGCACTCAATACCCGAGCGAGTGACATTCATAGTCCCACGGTAGTTCATACCCAGATCCTTGGCACAGTGACCTGCAGAGACACAGCTCAAGTCTGTCTCGGACCCCAAGGACTTAAATCCAGCTGTGCTAGCAAAGCCCAGTCTGCCATGTCCCTTCAAGCTCTCTCTGCTCCACCGTCCATAACCTTCATGTCTTTAGCTACTTGTCTGCAGCTAACGCAGTTCTGCCATCTCTTCAATAGCAGCCACATGACAGCCCTGTGACAGGCACAGCTCTAATCTAGTCCCTGTTATCTTTGTGTCTCATGCCTTTGCACATGCTGCTTCCTCTGCCTGGAATTCTCAGGTTTTTTCACTGGGGAATTTCAAGAGGCCAGGTAAACAGCACTTCTGGGAATCCATCTCTGATTCTGCTGACAAGACAACTGCCCCTTCTGCTATGTGCTTTTGGCATCAGGAACTGAACTTTTCCAGGAATTCCTTTAATGTTTCCTATTTTTGTTATCCTGAGATTATGGGTTCTTAAAAATAAAGATTATTCTATGTACTTCAAATCCCTAGCACCTGCCTGCTGGCACATGCCTGTAGCCCAAGTGAGTTCAAGGCCACACCAGTCAGCTGTAGGGCAACAACCTGTCTCAAAACAAACAAACAAACAAACAAAAACCCCAGAACCCAACACAATGCCTGGCACATGCCACACGCTGAGGACATAGTACAATGTTTGCTGAGTGAGAAAGAACACTATGCCGGGGTGGTGTCTGTTTTACTCCCAGCACTTCAGTAGGCAGAAGCAGGTGGATCTCCGTGAGATTGAGGCCAGCACACCTACATAGCCAGTTCTAGGCCAGCTGGGCCTACAGGGAGACCCTGTCTCAAAAATAACGAAAACAAAGAACTATGAACTAGGTGTGATAGCACAAGCCTGTGACCCCAGTGCTCAGGGGTGGAGGCAGGAGGATCAGGCGTTCAAGGCCAGCCTAGGCCACAGAACACCCTGTTTCAAAAATAAATAAATTGATAAACAAATAATTTTAAAAAGAAAGGAAGGCAGGCAAGAAGGAAACAAATTAGTAATTAGGGAATTCCCTGTCTGTAGTGAGTCTATAGTCAGACTAAATACATATCCAGAAGGCTGTGGAGGGAGGCTGCTCCCTGAAGGCTCAGAGAAGCTTTGAACCGTCCTTGAAGGACAGGGGTTTTCAGTGGTGATGGTTGCTCCAGGGAAAGGTGAGAACGTACGCAAGGACTGAAGCTGCATGGCTTGTTTACAGATGGGCTTGCTGTCAGAGGACGTGGGGTTGGGCTCCCTCTAGAGGGAGAAGTCAAGGCATGCAGAGTTTGCCCGGCTAAGAGCCTATTTTCTTCCGTGGGTAATGGGAAACATGGCAAACAGTTTAAAATTTTGGAGCATGAAAACCAGGCATAGTGGCATGAGGCAGGAGGATCAGGAGTTCAAGGTCACCTTCATTGAGTTTAAGATCAGCTTAGGCTACATGAGACACTGTCTTGAAAAGGCAAAACAAAAAGTGTTGGAGAATGAATTGATGTGATCCAAGCTCTGGCACAGGGTGGACAGAGGGTCCAGTCAGGCGCCGAGAATGAGGCCCCAAAGCTTAATTAATTATCCATTCATTCCCTGTTCCTCCAGCATTAATCATCCTGCCGACTTCCAGACACAAAGCTGCTGCAAACACACATCCGTGGCAATGACAGGTGCTAGACACAGTCATCGCGGCCACGTCTCCTAACTCTCCTCTTCTCCCAGGCTTCCCACCAACACCACGCTGTCCGGTGTCTGCTCCTTACCTTCCAGACAGTCCATGAAAATTTCTCGAGTTTTCCGCATTGAATCACAAACTGGAAAAAGACGAGAAACACCTTTGCAGTTGCTGTGGGCGGGGGACGGAGGGACGTGAAGGTGGTGGAGCGAGGGTGGGAGGGAAGGTGAGAGGAAGAAGAACTGGTGCTCTCCCGTGGGCGAACATGTACCTGGCGAAGTCCCCCAGCCCCCCTCCCAGGGCAAGCCTTGTCCGCCGCTCACCTGTATACTTGGCCCAGAACACATCCTGAAAAGCAAGGGCTAGGCGTGAGGCCCTGGCAGGATGGAGTTCTGCCTCAGTTAATGGGTGCTATGTAGCCCTTCCCGCCTCACCAGAGAAGGGTCTGTAGAGGCACTAGGCTGAGTCTCTCCCGCTGTCGCTTCCAGGAGAGAGTAGGTGAGGGAGAGTTCCCGGCACACACTGAGCACGGTCGCCCCAGGACGGCACAGGTAGGAGGAGCGGGCCCCAAGGGAGGGAAGGGCTGCCGCCAGGGGCTCTGGCCCAGGGTGACCCTCCCTCAGATGGCACAGAAATGGCAGAAAGGCTTTGGCCAGCACTGGGTGCCCCAGACAATCCCAGCGTGGGTGGATGCTTTAGTCTGAAGGGTCTTCTGACTTCACTGGCCTCACCACATCCTGGAACTGTGACAGCCCAAGCATAGGGCCCCCAGCACAAGTTCCAGGTGCCCATCTTGCAGCCCAGTGAGATGGGCTCAGAGCAGCAGTGAAGACGTCCACAGGGCCAGGACATTTCTTGCTTGTGCCACCTGTGGTCCCGGGGTCCCCGCCGAGAGACCCCAGGGCCTGTCCTGTTCTTCCTCCCAGCAGCCAGTGTGGCCCGGAGAGGCTCACCGTGTCGCTGATGGACTCCAGGGCCTCGAAGGCCTCCTCGTAGCTGCACTGCTCCTCCACGCACTCCCGCTCCAGGTTGCCCTTGCGCAGCTCCTCCAAGAAGCCACTGTTGGCTCGCCGCACCCGCTGGAGCAGCGACAGTGCTTGCTGAGGGGCCAGGAACACTGCGCAGGAGGGACGTGGGACAGTCGCCTCAGGGAGCCCAGCTGTCCTAGCCAGTGAGGGGCTGGAAGCAGGTCTGGCCTGCCTCGCTGACTTCCAGGAGGGGACGTCTGGGATGTGGAAGTACCCAGAAGGCCGCTGAACGTTGCCGGCCAGCTCCCCGCCCTTCACTGGCTGTCCCAGCCCACTCCCCATTCTGGAAGAGAGACAAAGCACCCCGCACCATCACCTGACTCCTTCCCTGCCCTGGACACTCTGACTTGGTTGAGGCCCAGTGGGGCATCCCTACATTCTCTGTCCAGCCAGGAGATCCCAACCGGCAGGCCTCTCTCACATCCTCTAGCCTGTCCCAGCCTCCAAGTGCCTCTTACCATGCTGGCTGTGCACCAGGCTAACCAGGGTAGCCAGGGCCAGGCAGCCAGATAGCCCCAGGCCTCGGACGTGCGACATAGTTTGTCAGTCCCTGGGATCTGAGGGATTGTCCTGACTCTCTTTCTGGGTTAATGTTGAACGAACGTGAAGAAATCAGTGGCAAAGAAGAGGTCAGGGGGTCAGGGCTGTGGGGACAAATGGATAGATAGTTCTCGGGTCCACCCCTGCTATCCGGGAAGACAGGTCTTCCTGGGACCAGACAAGGATGGATGGTCTCAGGGAGAAAAATCACCCATCCTCTCCTACCCTGAGACACGGATGAATGTGAGCCAAAGAGGCTCCAAGACTCCCTCAGGCCCCTTCCAAGCCCAGTAGCAATGCTGGATGGGAGTGGAGTGACTCTGCACACTAGTTTCCTTATCTATGCAGTGGGCTATCACTTCTCTGGCAGAACTAATGGAGATTTTGAACGTAAATATACGGGAAACAGAATGTTTACAAATCAGTGGGTCTGTGCAGGAGAACCAGTGAGGCTCATCATGGTGTCATCCAAATGTATAAGAAATAAGTCACAGAGATGGGTGTAGCAGGTAGAAGCTCCCTGCTTGCCCTATGGTGCCCCAGAGATGGGGCAGCCAACACTGGCCTCAGTCTCTCAGCCAAAAGGTGAGTCCCCTTTCTTCTTCCCTGTTCAAGGTGCTGTGGTGTTGTGAATTGTGGTTACCTGGGAGGAGGAGCCAAGTCCTGGAACTCTTGGCCTCCAGCTGTCTTTTTTCCCCACCCACCTGTATGCACTGGACCAACCTCTGGAGGTTTCCACACTGCTCCTAACCATCCCCCATTTCCTGTTTGCAAGGTAAATATTAGTCCTGGGTCTAAATAGGACAGAGGGACAAAGAGCAGGTACATTGGGAAGCACAGGCCTTGCATATCATTTGGGGTAGCTGCTTGGAACCATTTATATTCTGGGAAGAGAAAGGGTTGGCAGAGACCTGGGGACTGAAACTCACATAGTCAGCTTAATTCCCGACTGGCTCACTTCCTTCTTATAGATTTTCACATACACACTCATATACTATAAATTTCAAAAAGCTTATATGCCTCTTAAATTTTAAAAATTTACATTTATTTGTGCACACATGCTATGTGTGTGTGTGCATATGTGAGTGAGTATGCATGCCACTGTACGGATGTGGAGGTCAGAGAACAACTTGCAGGAGTCAGTTCTCTCCTAGCATGTGGATCCCAAGGATCAAACTCAGGTCATCTGGTTTGGCAGCAGGTGTAGATAAGACCTGTTAAGCCACCTTGACATTCTCTCACTATATATATATAAAATATATATGTAATATATATATGTAATATATATGTAATATATATATATATATATCTTAAAATGAGGCTTAACTTGCATAATGTTCTCAAACAGTCCTATGGGACCAGCCCCCATAGGCACCTTCATGTCAGCTCTCCAAAGTCTTCTTATAACCATCAGTCTATGATTATCAGCACAGATCAGATTTGCCTGTCTTTGAACTTCATATAAATGGAATTTAGCAGGTTCTTCTCGTTTGTGTCTGTCTAGCTCTGCTTACTGTTTCATGGGTTCACCCATGGTATGTACATGAGGTTCATTTCTTTTAACATTCTATGATTCCTTGCATGAATATGCAGGTAGTTCAAGTTGAGCTTGAATTCAGTGCAATCCTCCTGCTTCAGACACTGGGCTTACAGATATGTGTCACCGTTCCTGGCTTTATTTTTCCATTCACCTGTTGACGAACATTTGAACAAACTTCCAGTTTGGGGATTTTTTTAATTAAAAATTTGTTTTGTTAAGCTGGGCATGGTGGCACATGCCTTAATCTCAGGACTAGAGAGGCAGGGGCCGGTGATCTCTGGATTAATGCCACCTTGTTCTATATAGAGAGTTTGGGCCAGCTGGGGCCACACAGAGACCTTGTCTCAAAAAACAAAACAAAACAAATGTTCTTGTGTGTGTGAAGTTTGTGAGTGTAGGCGTGCACATGCCATGGAGCTGCATGTAGAGGTCAGAGGACAACTTTTGGAAGTCAGTCCTTTCTTCCTCTAAGGGTTCCGGGGATTGAATTCAGGTCGTCAGGCTTGCACAGCAAGCACTTTTGCCCACTGAGCCATCTGACAGGCCCCCTATGAATGTTTTTCTTTCGTGTTTTATTTTTAAAAAATATTTATTATATTTTATGTGTAAAAATTTTTAAAATTCAAATTGTTGTGTGCTTCTGTATAGGTCATGTACCAGGTCATGCATGTGGTGGTGAGAAGGCAACTGTGTGATCAATTCTCTGATTACACCTTTACAAATGGGTTCCAGGAATTAAACTCAGGTGGCCAGGCTTGTGCCATATGATGGTTAGCTTTAATTGTCAACTGGACACAATCTAGAATTACCTGGGAAGAGTCTCAATGAGGCATTGTCTACATCAAGTTCACCCATGGGCATGTTTAGGTGTGTGGTGGAGACTATCTTAAGTTAACTGAGGTGGGAAGGCTTGCCCACTGTGGGTGGCATCATTCCTTAGGCAGAGGATCCTGAAGTATGCAAGACTGGATAAAGCTGAGCATAAGCATCCATCCATTAACCCACTGAGTCTGCTCTTGACTACGGATACAATGTGACTGGCTGTGTTGTCCACGCTCCTGACACTGTGCCTTCCCCAGTGATGGACTCCAGCCTGGAACTGTTGCTAAGCAGACACTTTCTCCCCTGCGTTGTTTTTGTTATGGTGTTTTATCACAATAACTTAGCTAAAATGGAGACATGGGCAATCTTACAGGTCCATTTTTATTTTTTATTTACTTTCATTTTGAGACACAGTCTTACTATGTAGCCCAGGATGGTCTGATTACAGGTATGCACTCCCACACCCCGCTGATAAGGTGACATCTTTTGTTTTGTTTTGAGACAGGATCTCCCTGTAGTCCTGGCTGGTCTGAAACATCCTATGTAGACCAGGCTGACCTCAATTCCACTGCCTGCCTCTGTTTCTCAAGTGCTGGGACTAAAAGCATGAGCCACCATGGCCACCTTCAAATTTTTTAATTAAAAAAATATTTTTTTAAAGAGTCAGTAAAATGGTTTTAAGGTGCTTGCCGCAGAAACTTGGTGCCCTGAGTTCAATCCCCAAAACCTATGTAAAGTAGGAGGAGAGCTCTAATTCCACGAGGTTGTCCTCCGACCTCCACAGGCATGCAATACTATGCACAACCTCCTCACAGTAAACAGAAGAAAAAAAGGAAAAAAAAAAGAGCAGAGCCACATACCAGTCTGTCTTCAGATGATGCTCTTCACAGGGTATGAAGCTATGTAACATCGAATCCTCAAACATAACTAGATTTATTTATTTACGTATTTGAGTTGGGTCCCCCTCTAGCCCCAGCTGGCCTGGAATTTACTATGTAGATCAGATTGGCCTCAAGCTCTGAGATCCACCTGCCTCTACTCCCAGGTACACCACACCTGACTACAATTTGATTTTTATTCTGTTGTAGTTTTTTTTCCCTGAGAGTCTCATGTAGCCCAGGCTGTCCTCAAACTCTTGATTCTCCTGCCTCAGCCTCCTGAGTGCTGCCATTACAGGTGTGTGTAACAATGCCCTTTTTCTCTTTGATTTGGACATAGGGCCTTGCATATGCCAAGCATGAATCCTACCACTGAGCTATACCCTGTCTCTCTACTAAGATTTTTCTCATACTATTTGTGAGTCAGGTTTGAATCTAAAATGTCTCCCATAGGTTCAGGTGTTGGATGCTTAGTCCTTAGACAGTGGTGCTACTGGGTAAGACTAACTGCAACCTTAAGGAGGCAGAGCCTACCTAGAAGTAGACCACTAGGGGTGGGCCTCTGGAAGTTATAGCCTGGCCCTTGGTTCCTGTCAGGCTCTCTGCTTGTTGGTCTGCTTCGATGTGAACATCTTCCATCATATGCTCCTGCTGCCACAAGCTGAGCTGCTCCATTATGTGACTGAAGCCTTCTGAAACTATGAGCCAAAAGAAATCTTTCCTCTCTTAAATTTGTTAGATACTGTTAAAGCAATGCAAAGTAACTAATATACCACTAAAGTCAAATATGCTATACTTTTTTTTTAAAGACAGGATCTCACTCTGTAACCCCAGGCAGGTATCAAACTTGTGGCACGGCACTTGCCTCAGTCTCCCAAATGCTGGGATTACAGGGGCAAGCCATAACATCTACTTTCAACCTATAATTTATGACTTGGGATTCCACAGCTATAGACAACACAGGGATCAACTTCAATCTGTAAAAAGGTGTCCAGCAGTATTTTTGTAGGCTTTTTGTCCTAGCAAGAACCATTCATTTTCTGTACTACAAACACCCAATTATTAAGGTATCACTTGCCTTGAACAGGCCTTGAATTCCAGCATTTGAGAGGTAGAGACAAGCAGATCTCTGTGAATGGTTACATAGTGAGTTCCAGTCAAGGCGGAGCTACATAGTAAGAAAAATCACTTATCAGGTATGATTCATGCCTGTAGTCTCAACACTTGGTATGGGAGGCAAGACACCACAAGCCCAAGGCCAGCCTGGACCACACAGTGAGTTCCAGGTTAGCCACAGCCATACAGTGACAGCCTGTCTCAACACAAGGACCAGTGATCAACAATGGATACCTGCATTTATGTGTTCAGAAATCTGGGCTCTGTCCTGGCTCAGCTACTGACTGACCTTATAACCCTGGCAATCTGTGGGCCTCCATTTCCTCATCCCCCCCAGCATCACTATGGACCACCCCTCCCTCAGTGGCACTCTAGTTCCAGTGGCACACTGGTTTTTCTCTCCCATTCCATGATTTCCACTCCCATGGTGAACGTGCTCCCCCAAAGGGGTCCAGCCTTTCCCCAATGGTTGTCTCTCAAAGTTCACCTCATCTCAAATTAGAAATGTCCTGAATCCACCACTATGACACCCAACTCAAGGTCCTCTCTCCTCCAGCTATTTAGTCTTTGAATCCCATCACTCATGCTTCCCAGAGACCACATCTACCCAAAGCCCGAACCCCAGCTCACACAGCCACCTCTGTCCTCACGTCCTTCCCCATTCTTCCTTGGTCCCTCTGCTCACTTTTTATTTTTTTGAGACAGGATTTCCCAGTTCCCCCCGTTGGCTTGAAACTCGCTATGTAGACCAGGCTGGTCTGGATCTCGAGATGAGATCTGCCTGCATCCTGAGTGCTGGGGTTAAAGGTGTGTGCCACCCAGCATGCACCTCACTCAACTGACCACACTGTTTTGTCTTTCTTCTGCCTACCCCTTCTGAGATTCCCTTGCCCACTTCCCTGTTGTTCAGGCTCTCACCACCTCAGAGGCCTCCCCACACCCCCCATGACCTCTGGGAAATCACATCTCTATTCTTACCCCTCAACCTGCAGTCACACACAGCCCCAACATCCCACCTCCTGAATAACCACTCATCCACCAAGTCCGGGTGAACTACCAGATAATCCAATGCCAACACTGAAAGCCTAACTCCAGTGTTGGGTAGAATAAATGGACTTTAAACAGCCCACAGGTAGCTTTACAGCAGGAGGCAGAATACTTTCCCACATCCCTTAACTGGGTGGCCCGGGTTGGGTTTATGGAAGGGCACACATCCTGCCCTAGCCATTCCCCAAGCTGTCCTGGGTCCTTCAGCACAGGGTAACTGGCTTACAGCCTTTAGATGGGGTCAAGAGCTGCCCAAATTAATTAAAACCTGAACCAGAGACAGAGGGCATCTGTGAGAGGCAGGCTGTCAGCTGAGCCCTTTCAGCCCTCAGAAACTATCGAACTTGGTTCCAGATAGAAGGGCCTGTCCTGAGGGAGCTGGAGTGGCTGTGATAGGCCTGGTACTAAACTCCCAAGTGTGGTGGTAGAACTGCTACTGGACCACTCACTGGAGAGGGAGGGTAAGCTCTGCTGGGAGTCAGTAAACAAAGCCCTACTCCAGGTTTCACCTAGTAGTCTTGGCAACAACTTGGTGGCTCATGAGCAAAGAGAGCCACTCAGTCTGTGTCTCACAGCAGACTCCTGTTCCTGCCAGGCCACAAAAATCAAAGACAATGCAGACACGCAGTACTAGAACAGTCTTTATGGAGAGCACTGTGTGTGGAGCAGTAGTGTCAGGTGCCTGTCTCCACCTCTACCATCTCGGCCCAGCCACCAAAGCCCATGTCCTTATGGATCAGCACTAGGCTGGGGCTAGGGCCCGGATCCTCAGGCACCACAAAGCATTTCTCCTGGCTCTCCGAAATGGTGACCTCCACAACACCCCCACCCGAAGGAACTTCCTGTTGGCTGCATGTACCCAGCAGCTGTGGCTCAGTCTGTAGGAGCACCACAGTGGGCTCAGAGGCAGCAGACAGAGGTGGGCTGGAGGATGCCCTGGGCTGGTGACTGAGTTGGTGCCGCCTGAGGCTTTGAGGGAGGGTGTAGCCCATGCCACAGGTAGAGCAGCGGTAGGGCTTGTCTGCCATGTGGGACTTGAGGTGGCGCCGAAGCTTGGTGGCCAGTGTGTAAGCACGGCCACACTGGGGGCACCGGAAAGGCCTCTCCCCGGAGTGGAGGCGCTCATGAGCACGAAGGGTGTGTGGGTCCCGCAGGGCCTTCCCACACACAGGGCACAGGTGGGCCTCCCCGGTGTGGGAGATGAGATGGCGGCGCAGTTCTGGAAGCTGGGGGAAGGTGTCAGCACAGTGTGGGCAGCGGTAAGGGCGCTCCCCTGTGTGTAGCCGCAAGTGCCCTCGCAAATTGCCCCGCTGGCGGAATGCTCGGCCGCAGTGTGGGCATAAGAAGGGCTTTTCTCCCGTGTGGAGTCGCATATGGTTGCGCAGGGAGCCCTGGTTGGCCAGGGACCGCCCACACACTGGGCACAGGCATGGGGCAGGGGCAGCTGGCATCTGGTGTGTCTTTCGATGCAGTCTCAGGGAGGGTCTTCGGGCAAAGGCCTTGCCACACTGCTCACACACAAAGGGCCGGGCACCTGAATGAACCACTTGGTGTTCTTTGAGGTCCCTCCGGGTACCGTATGCCTTGTCACACTGTGAGCAAGGGAATGGCCGCACCCCCCGGTGACCCAGCATGTGGGCTTTGAAGCTCTCCTCTGAGCTATAGCTCTTGCCACACTCAGTGCACAGGAAGGGCTTGTGGTCTGTGTGCACAAATGCATGCTTTTTGAGGTGGCACAATTGCAGGAATGCCTTGCCACATTCCCCGCAATGGTACCGACGACCTTGCTTTGGAGAGCTTCTACCTGGACCAGGAGGGCTGAGCAGGAGTACAGGGGAGCCAGAGAGCTGGGCTCCGGGCTCTGAGGTCTCTGCTGTGGACAGACACTGACCACTGGTGCTATGTAACTTTTTGGCTGAGCAGGTATGCAGCTGGGTGCCTCTTGCAGGTGACAAACTGGTTTCATTGTTCTCTGGGCTCTTCTGGGCAGCCAAGTCGCTCTGAGGTTCAGGTGGCGTCTGTGGTGGGCACTCCTCATCCATGCTGCCATCCTGAAGCAATGGGGGTTGGCTATCCAGCTGGTCCTGGGCTTGGGCCATGGGTTCAAGGCCTAATATATTCCCTGCCTGGATGCGGTGAGGTGACTCATGACCAGGATCTATGAGGAAAGAGGAGGGGTGCTGGGTCAGTCAAGCTTGGCGGCAGACAGTATTACCAGGGGATTATACAATGTGCTTTCTGTTGCTGGGGCTAACAATGACAAAAAAAGGAAAAAAACCAGTTTCTTCTCTTTCTCTTCCTGTCTATTCTCAGTACCTCGGGGGAGGCCATTTCAGAGTAATGGCCGTTTTATTTTTATTTTTTGAGACAGGGTTTCTCTGTAGCCCCAGCTGGCCTAGCTATAACTCACTATGTAGACCAGGTGGGCTTCCAACCCAGAGTCTGTCTCCTCGGTCTGCCTAGTGCTGGGGTTAAAGGTGAGTCACCATTACTGGTGCATGATTTGTTTTTTTTTTTTTTTTTTTTGAGACAGGGTTTCATGTCGCCTAGAATGGTCTTAATCTTGGTAATGTGGCCAATATGATCTTAAACAGGGAACATGGGTTTATTGGGCACATACCTGTGCAAGGCCCTGCTGCATTCTCCCAAGGCAAGGTCATCTCTTTTTGTACAGCAGACTCCTTTTCTGTCACCACCACCACAGCTGTTTCTTCCTCCAGCCTGGGATGCATGACACTGACACTTAGGACCCTGCTGGGAGACTGTGGGCACAGCAGCAGCTCAAAGCCTGGAAGGACACTCTGGAAGACTTGAAGGTGGAGCTTCTTATTGATCCAAACCAAGGACACATTTGCATCACTCTGCAGCCTACCCTGCTGCACCAGGCTGCAAAAAAGAGCTTAGAGCTAAGCCAGTAGATCCTCTTCAAGTAGCCTCCTCCAATAGCTCCACCATGTCTTTAGATCCCTGGCTAGGCAACTAAGAGTTGGCTTCAAGTTCCAATCCCAGCAAGCCCACGTAGGATACATATTCTTGTAACTTACCTGGTCCAGCCAGAACTTTGCTCCCAGGTACACAGAGTTGCACATGGACCCCGTGACAAGTTCTGAAATAAAACAATGAAAGCCTGTTTCATATACCTTTGGGAAGCCAGGTAGAAACAAAACAAAACAACTGGGTGAAACCTTTCTGGGACAGATCGAAGATGAAGAGCTTGTCTGATACTGCCTCTATATGAATTCACTCACATCCCCTCCAAGGGTGTGGGAAACTGCTAACCTCAAAACATGACAGCATTCTAATGAGTAAGCACTAAACAGAAAAATGCTCTAAGAAGGGCATCAATTTTTAAATAATCCTCATGAACTTTTTACTTGTGTTATTTAGTCTAGTCCTCCAAATAATCTTGATAGTCACTTCTATCTCATCTAAAGAAGTAACACGAGGCATGTAATTTAGTTGAGTGACTAAGAATTCAGCTTTCAACAACTTCTGTACCTCGACTCCTTCACTACTTCAGTTTAGAGGAAGGTAGTGCTGCAGAGAAGAGAAAAAGCAAATTCCAGCGCTTGAAACCCCCTGCGTCGAACGAACCGTAGCGCCGTTCCTAAATGTCTGAACCAACCCCTAGACGGTCAGACAGGAGACGTCCCATCCTTCAATACCTCCTCGTGGCTCGGCTTCACTCTGTCGCCTTTCTCCTGCACACCAGATGCCTCTTCCAGAGGCCCCCAGTACAGTCCGGGCCGCAGAGGCTCTCCGACACACCAGACGCCCAGGCGCTGTTCCCTGACGCCTGAGGGGCCTATGGCCAAGCCCCGGGGGAGACTCTTCAGGGCAAGGATGGCTGGGCTCGGCCCAGGAGGGAAGTCTTTGGTGCCCTGAGTATAGCCTTCTCCGGATGGGCTCCATCCTGTGTCTGGGCCCAGGAGCGGCTCAGGGGCTGCAGGAAGAAGGAAGGCAGTGAAGGAGCGGCCCCCGAGGGCGTGGGGTTGAGAAAAGGATCTGGAGAGCAGTGCGGGTTCGGTTAGGCCTGAGTCGGAGAGGTCAGCAAAGTTCTAGCGGGGCCAGGGAAGCACTGAAGGGAGTCGGTCCAGGACTCTAAGCCTAGGGCTCTGAAGGCCCCGAAGGAGGCTCTCAGGTCGAGAGGAAAGGGATGTGGGGGAATGAGTGGACCAGAGAACGCTGGAGCCATTTGGGACGGGGCTGAAGGTCGCAGACCTCACAGGTCACTCACGGAGCAGCAGTGTCTTCCCGCCCGAGAGCACTTCCTCCACCTCCTTCATCCTGGGTCAGTAGCCTCCCTCCACCGGAAGTGAGCGTCTCCTTGCCTCCTCCGGAAACAGTCCTTGACTTCCAAATTTCTTCTCAAGAAAGAACCCAAAAGAGTCAACTCTCACTGGAGTACAAAACCGGGAGATTAGAAATATTTGCAAGACAAAACTCCGTCCGGAAACAGAATGAACGCAGGACTCCAGAGGCCCGCCCAACATTCCCGTATCTGCGAAACCGGAACCAATATGTCCAACCGAGAGCGAGGAGTCGGACAGTTCTACAGTCTCTGCCCACCAGCAGGGCTTTTCGGCAGGGGCTTGCAGGAAGTGGGCGGGGCTCCGGGAAAGGCCTTGTTTGGCTTAGGCAGCAAGCCGGAAGTAGGTGGGAGGTGTGGCGGAAGTGGTTGGGGAGTGAGGCGCCCCAGAGGGGGCGGTTCCCGTTCTTCCGCGGAGCCGGATGTTTGCCGAGCTTTGACAGGCGTGGCAGAGGGAGCAGTGCCTGAGCGCGGTGAGCTGCAGAGCACCGGGTCTCACCGGGCGGGGAGGGCGGGGGGCTGCCCCGGTAATTCGAAGCGATGGGACCCAGTTGGGGAGAATGCGAGGAAAGCACGCGGGGGTGGAATTGGGCCTGGGGTCTCGGGTTTTTCGCTGCCGGGATTATGTCCCTCTTTGACGCCTGCAACGAGGAGCAGCCCCTTTCTTCCTGCCGTCCCCAAAGCAGGGACCAAGTCAGATTTCTGTCATGAGCAAAGCTATGGGAGGGAGACGTTCTTCTTGATCAGGTCTGGCTAAGTACTAAGAT
The DNA here is from genome assembly GCA_035773235.1 of Eospalax fontanierii. Taxonomy (NCBI): domain Eukaryota; kingdom Metazoa; phylum Chordata; class Mammalia; order Rodentia; family Spalacidae; genus Eospalax; species Eospalax fontanierii. Next base: position 18,984,802 of record CM069526.1, read on the forward strand.
CGAGAAATTTGGGGACGTGTTCTAACCTGTCATTTATTAGTGAAATACGTTCAATGCGTTGTTTTTTGTTTTTGTTTTTTAAAAAACTGTGCAAACATGATTGTAGTTTATTGTTACTGTAACGTGGGATTTGCGCTTTTTTTTCTGGAGCCATAGAACTAAGTTCAATTCCAACACCAGAGAATACGATTTCAAGTTGCTCTCTCTGTTCTGTGCTAAGAGATTGGGGAGAGGTTCCGATTACCCTTTATGGCACCTCTTTGAACCCTGTGAACTTTGTGAGTGACAGTTACTTAGGGAATTGTTGAGGGATTGTCTTACCCTTTATGGCACCTCTTTGAACCCTGTGAACTTTGTGAGTGACAGTTACTTAGGGAATTGTTGAGGGATTGTCTTTCACCAACAGACCACCTCAGACCTGCAGACATGGATTAAAATCCAATCTCTGTGGGTTCTATGATCTTCAGCAATTTGCTTACTTTTTTTCTGTTGCTCACTTTGCCCAAACTATAAAATGGATCTACTTAAATATGCTGTTGTGAAGTTAATAGTTTGTGCCTAGTTCATGGCTCTATACAGGCCTGCCATAGATGTTGGTTTCTTTCTCTGCTTAGTGAAATCATTCGTTCATTCATTGATTCATTCATTCATCTAATGATAGAACATCTTCTATGGGATAGGCATTATTATGTGTAGGTTGTTTTGGCTTTTTGTGCTGGAGATAGAACCTAGGGCCGTGAGCATGACAGGCAAAGTGCTCTACCACAGAGTGATAGCCTCACAGCCCTTGAATAGGTTCTTTTTTTTTTGTTGTTGTTGTTGGAACTTGGTATGTAGGCCAGACAGGCCTGGATCTCAAAGATCCACGTTCCTTTGCCTCTGAGTGCTGGGACTAAAGGTGTGTGCCACCACACCCAGGTTGAAGAGGTTCTTCAACAGTCACTCTGAGTTTTGTGAATCTTTTAAAATTGTATGCAGTATGCCATGCATTTACTGATTTTTCTTAGAGAAAACATCCATAGATGTCAGAATCTCAGAGAAGTTCCCCATTTCCTAAAAGTCAAAACCTCTGCTTAAAGTGATTCTCAAGTACTTTTGTAAAGGTAAATGGCTTACCTGCTGAGAAGGGAATATTAATCTCAGAGCAATAACTGTATGCCATGCATTTGCTGATTTTTCTTAGAGAAAACATCCATAGATGTCAGAATCTCAGAGAAGTTCCCCATTTCCTGAAAGTTAAAACATCTGCTTAAAGTGATTCTCAAGTACTTTTGTAAAGGTAAATGGCTTACCTGCTGAGAAGGGAATATTAATCTCAGAGCAATAACTGTTTTGGACTTGACTGGTAGTTGGTTTATTTAGCAGCCAGGATGCTTCATTATCACTATTTTATGTTAGAATTTCCTCTCACTGGCTTTCCTCATCCTCCCACTGAGTAGCAGATAAATTTCCAGAAAAGGTAACAGAAAGAGGCGAGAGAGGCTGAGTAGGTGGGCAACACTGTGATTAGTTTTGTTGAAAGAAAAAGAGATTATGTGGGGGTTGAAGGTCAGTTCTAGAAAAACTGACAGTAAAGGAAGAGTTCCTGGGAAAGAGGTGGAGGTCAAGTTTATGTCTCTTTTAGACAGTGCCCCTCTCCTCCCTCACACAGAGCTCAGGTCTTAGCTGCTACTTTTAATCCTGTTTTTTTCTGCCCAACTGCTTCTGAACACTGGGGAGTTATATTTCTGGGAGGAGTCTTTGCTTCTACAGATGAGGAAATTTTAGGCCTGGATAGGAAAGGGGCTTTGCAAGACCAGGATCTTTGCAAGCCAAGGGCTTAGACAAGAGTCCAATGTAGTTTTCCATATACTTGACCCCATGCCTTTTCTATCGTACCAGATACCTACTGTGTGTGTACACAGAGGTTTCTCTGGGATACCTGTGGGTGAGGCTGAAGAAGCCCCTGGTTCCTGGGCAGTGACAAAAGGGTTGGAGAGAGGGCTCACGGGGAGGAGGTTGCTTTGAGGTGGATTTTGTCTCTTAATGAGCTAGGGTGAAGGAGCCTTTGGTGAGCAGCCTTACAGCCTTGTGGTTGAATGGGAGAGGAGTAAGTGGGTCAGAGGTTGGAGGACTGAGAGTTGAAGGGGGGTTGAGGATCTGGGTCTCAGGTGAAGGAAAAAGAGTCCTCACCAAGAAAAATACAGTCCAAAATGTGACAGGGTCATTGTGTTTGTGTTTCTAGGAAGGAACCTATATTTTGGTGGTCAGCAAGGTAGTGAATAAAGGCTAATGGCCAAGGCCAGGGACCAGGGAGAGAAGGAAGAGAATTTTTGTCCCTTTGGCTTTGGCTTAGAAGCTTGAAACAGCTTTCCTACTGACTCAGTGTTGTTACCATGGTAACACGACAGTTGTTGCTAGGCCCAGGGAGCCAGTTCACCATCTAGAGCCCTAGGCTGTGATGTGTGCAGGAGGTTGTCACGTGTCCTCAGAGTCCACACTGTGTGCATCTCTAATGGCAGCTGTTCTTCTCTTCTTTCTACCCACCCCCAGGCCCTGTCCGCTTTCCTTATCTGACCTGCTGATTCTCTGACCATATATGTCATTTTTTTCCAGCTTCAGGAATGCAGTAGTCCTTCAAACCCTTTTCTCTGGGGTTGGGAAAATAGGTTGAATTGAAACCTCCTCCCTCACCCATCCAGTGAGCTTGAGGGAGGTGCTTCTTATAGGGCTGAGGGCAGACAATGCCACCTCCTCCAGTCAGATCCTGGACCTGGTTTCAGTTCTGGCTCTTCTCCCTCTCTGACAACTCTTCTGTCTTGCATGTCCTCTTCTTTATGCTGTGGTTGTCAGAAGCAGCCTCTTTCCCATCTGTGCCCTCTAATCCTTAAGGCAATCTGTTGATGTCACCACTTTGAAACTATTGTCTGGAGCCCTTACAGATTTAGAGAGGGCCTGAGAGCCTCAGGGACCTGTAAGATATCTGCTGGCACTGACAGAAAGATTCCATTCCTGGGTTCTTGTCCCAGGAAAATCCAGCTAAGCCCCTTAGCCATGGCCTTTTTCTCTGGAATCCTATCATTCTGGCGAATTCCTTGTCTTTTGACCAGGAGAGAAGAATGGAGGTGCCAGAGCCTCCACTGGCCTTTTTCAGCCATGGTGTTTGGAGACTCTTAGTTTCTTGTAACATCCACCCCCGTAACTGATGGGACATGAGGCTTTTGTACTCTTGAATCTCTGAGGATCCCTTGGCAGCTGGGATCACATCACATAATCACTAGGTCAGTTGGGTGGTAGGTGGCATGGGTCATGGCATAGCTCTTCCTACCCAGAGAGGTGCTGAACTGTGCCGTCCACTGCCCCAGCTGCTTTTTCTGGCAACTTGCTCTGTGGAACTCTTGATAGGATGAGAAGTGTTGAGGAAAAGAAACAAGGGAATCTAAAGAGAAAAGAATGGGAATAGAGAGGCTCACTGCACAAGTTACAGAAGGCGAAAAAGAGGTCGCTGACCCACCGCCCTCCCTCTTCCCCCAGGTTTCTCTTTAGGTACTGCTGCAGGGGACAGAATTGGTGATGGATCCACTCTCAGAACTACAGGATGACCTGACCCTAGATGATACTAGCCAGGCTCTGAACCAGCTGAAGCTGGCCTCCATTGATGAGAAGAACTGGCCCTCTGATGAAATGCCAGATTTTCCCAAATCAGGTGGGTGGCACCACAGAGTGGGAGACTCCCTTCCTGCCAAAGGGGGCTCTAGGGAATAAGATGTGGGCAGGGAGACTGGCCCTAAGGTAGATCCAGGAGCACAGCCTTATTGAGGAGCTAAAGAGGGTGAGTCTTGGGGAAAGTGCTGGGCCAGCCCCCAGAGTGACCCTGCCTTTTCCATGTTCCTCAGATGACTCCAAAAGCAGTTCCCCAGAACCTGTCACACACCTGAAGTGGGACGATCCTTACTATGATATCGCTCGGCACCAGATTGTGGAGGTGGCAGGTGAGTATGCCCAGTGTTGTACCCATTTCCTCACAGACTGCGCTACTGGACCTTTATGCCACTGAGAAAGGGACTGAGGAGATGTGTTGCGTCTCCCTGTGGGCTCTCTTCTGGTCTTGGAACTCCTGAGCACTTGTACCTTTCCTTATAAGTGCAGTCTTGATTTTGATTACTACTCAATAGAGTCACCCATCACCGCCTCCTGACCTACGTCCCGTTGTCTCCCTTTACAGATGTAATGTGGGAGGCATTGTGGCTTAGTAGCTTGGAAGTTAGAAATCACTGAGTTTCGGTTCCAGCTCTGTTCTCTGAGCTTCTTCCTCACACAGTTGAGGATTACAGTAATGCATGTATGTCAGCACAGCCCTAGAGCTAGAACATGGCTGGTCCTAAATAAGTGGCCTTGCCCTTTGCCTTGTGTCCTTCCTTCCCTTGGCCCTGATGCTTTTCCACCTCATCAGTTCCTGGAGATGGAATGTCAGTCCCTCCTAGAAAACCTCACCTCCAAAGAGATCTCAGACGGGCAGAGACTCTTTCTGAATAGACAAGGTCATAAGGCCATTTCTAGCAAATGTGCTGTCCTGCTGAGAATGAATGTAGCACCTCTTTGGGTCTCTGTCTCAGTGAGCTCCTTACTCCTATTCATAAGGCAGGACCCAGAAGAGATGTGGAACATGGGAGATAGTGAGCCCTCAGTGGGCTGGCTCTTGTCTTTGGGGATAGAGGAGGCCATCATGAGGCCAGGCAGATGTAAGAAAGGAGTCATCTTGACCCTGCTCTGGGGCACGAGAAAGCCTAAGAAGTGTGCCCCTAGACACCAGAGTGTCCTGGCTGAGGGAGCCTGAAAGACTCCACAGGCCTGCAAGCACCTGGCCATGGGGAAGCAGGTAGTAGCTCCCTTCCTCCAGATACTGGGCTCAGAGTGGGATGTGACTGTTGAAGCGATTGCCCTAATGTGTTAGGTGTTTCCATGGCATCTGGGTTAATGATACCTGTCTTGGTCTGGGTTGTGGACCTTGGTTCTGGTATCTCACACCCCTGTAGAAGCAAGGCAGAGTTCCTTCCTGACCTGGATTTTACTTCCTAGGCACAGAAGAGTCACCCTGAGAACTTGAGTGGGGTGTCAGGATGTTTAATATGTAGGAGTTTATCCTGACATCTTCCTGACCTATGTGGTCAAGTCAGAAGACAGCAGATGGAGGCTGCCCCCTCTATTTCTATGGGTGTCCCTTGTCTTACAGCAAGCCTTCCTGCAGCATGTTTCTGTTTCCCTAGAGTGTGGCGAGCCTGAGGGGGCCCAGCCAGGTAGGTGGTAGTTCTGGCTCTCTGTGCTTGGCATCTCTGGGCTGCATCCTCTGGGACTACAAATGGGGAAGGGCTCATGGTGGAGACCAGTGGGGCCAGCTTAATTGCAGTGGGGAGCTGGGAGCTGGCGGTGGCTTTGGAAGCCGGAAGTAGCTGAGTTTGAGAGGAATGCATGGTGAGGTGGAGGCTGTGTGGAGACATACCCAGAGCCCAAGGGGAAGGGCACTTGGGGGAGGCAGTTCCTGGAAGGGTTACTTGTTGGTGGGAGGAGTCTGCATCAGCACCACCAGAGTGAGGCTTGTTTGAAGAGCCTGTGGAGATGTCTCTAGCACTAGAACTCAGAGAAAGAGCCATGTGGAAGGGAGAGTAAATTCCAAGTCCTCCAAGTCCTCCATAGCCTCTCCTGTCCCCTCCTGCAGTGGCTGTCCTGTTCCTCAGTCAAATTTGACTCAGTCCCAGTGGGGTCTTTGTAGTGGTAAATGTTTTGACAGCAGACTCTCCAGAAAGGAGGGGGAAAAAAAGACCATTATTTGTAACATTTTCAGTTTCTACAGCAGCTTGTTTCAAGCTTCCACCATGATGTCAACTGGTTTACAAAACTCCTGACAATTTAACAATTTAACAAGTGTCTGAACTGTCCCCTACATACCATGGGCTCGGTCAGTCCCAGCCCCCACTTTATATGTCCTTGGCTTGTTCTGCAGGTTGTGGGTGGGTCAGGGCTGGTCTAACAGTTCCCAGAAGGGGTTGAGGAGCTGTCCTCTTGATGATTAACACCCAGGCCACCCTGGAAGAGTCCCTGATCAGAGTCTGGGGAATGTGGGGCCTGGCTCTCAGGCGGCCTGTTGCGTTGCACCTCTTCATTGAGCTTTCTGCCCAGAGCCCTGGAGACACCACAGCCACCAGTTCTATCATTTCCCTAAGGTTCGAGGGCAAAATCAATTCTAATCCCTTGTGGGAGCAGGTGGGAGTGCTCCCATGTGCTGCTTATTAAAGCAGGCACCCTGACTGCTGCTGACTTGGTGATGGGACTTGACTTCCAGGAGTCAGAGATCAGAGGATAGACCCTAGGGGCTGCTGACTCTCCTTCCCCACCATCCAGCTCCATACTGTCACCTTTTGGTCCCCTTATCGTCCTGGCTTCATTTAGTGTGCATTCCTAGAGCAGTATCCTGGAACAACCCCGCAGTCAGCACTGAGGATTCAGTGAGAACAGCCCTCCTCCACTCCCTAGAGGCTTATACTACTTCTGGGCTATAACTCAGGGGCAAAGCTCTTGTCTAGCATGTGCAAGACCCTGTGTTCTGTTCTCAGCATTGGGAAAAATAAAATAAGAAAAAGAAGCTAACAGTTTAGTGAAATAGTTCTTAAAGTAAGTCATAGACTTTTGTGTCCCCTCTAGGGTCACCAGGGTCTGACTCTCTTTCTCTAGAGAAAGTGCATGAACTTGTAATAGTTTCTATATAACATGGAATTGGTGGAACTGCTGAGCCCCTTGGTGGAGCCCTGGCTGAGAACACTACAGTCTCTCTCTCTCTCTCTCTCTCTCTCTCTCTCTCTCTCTCTCTCTCTCTAGATGAACCAATTAGTTTATTGGGGTTACTCACAAAATCATGGATGAGGGATTACATACAGGCTACTTCCCCTTTCTGAGGCTCTGTGGCCAGCTGAAAGGGGGAATACATGCCCCTGGCCTCACCCCAATTGCTGCCTTAACCTTTTCCTGCCTCTTTACATCCCAGAACCATTAGAGCTCTCAGGCCTTCTACCTTGGGTCAGTTCTCCACTCTTCTAGCCAGTGTGGGCTACCTTTTTTTCAAGGCCATCAGGCCCTCCCTAGCTTTCCACCTGCATTCTGGACATTTCCTTGGCTTAGCTGGGAATAGCAGATAAGGTCTCCCCTCTTCGAAGGCTGATAGTAAAAATCCCAGGGATATCTGAAGCTCAGATTGTGTGGCTGGGCTGCCAGCCTGACTCTTTATCCCTACCCCAGCCATTCTGCCCTTTCCTGACAGTCAGTGGGAAGCAGATTAGAGCAGGAAATTAGCTCTGAGCTGCCTTCAGCTGTCCTAGAAGAAACACAGCACCTCATGGTCTAAAGAGCTGGGCCTTCAATATAGGACCTGCTTCTAGGTGCAGTGACACATACCTGTAATAAATACCTGTGATTCCATTACTCAGGAGGCTTAGGAAGAGGCTCTTCAGTCTGAGGCCAGCCTGAAATGCCATAGTGATAGCCTGTCTCCAAACAACCTGTTGCCAGCCAGTGGAGCTGTATGTTAAGGATTCTCTGCTTTTTTCTTTTATTCTTTTCTTTTTTATTCTTTTCTCCCTCCCTCCCTCCCTTTCTCCCACCTTCCTTCTCTCCTTCCTTTGTCTTTTTTTGAGACAGGGTCTTCCTATAGCCCCAACTGGTCTGGAAATTGATATGTAGACCAGGCTGGCCTTGAACTCAGAGAGATCTACCTGCCTCTGCCTCCTGAGTGCTGGGATCAAAGGCATGTGCTACTACGCCTGGTTTATTTTTAATTATGAGTATTTGTGTGGCAGTATGTACATGTGAGGACAGGTACCCATAGACGCCAGAAATGTCAGATCCCCGTTGAGCTGGAATTGCATGTGGATGTGAGCCACTTGACATGGGTGCTAGGAGCTGTACTTGGGTCCTGTGCCTGAACAGTCTCTTCAGCCCCAATTTTTTTTTTCTGTTTAGAGAAATTCTTTCTTCAGAAAACTCAATGTCTAATACTAACACCAACTTGTAACCTAACCATCAAGTACAAATTCAGAAATAAAACTGTGCATAACCATGTGACCTGTGACTTTGTGCAGACTAGCAGTCAACATTTATTACTTGAGATGGGGTCTCATAATGTTGCCCAGGCTGTTCTTAGACTAGTAGACTCCAGTGATTATCTTGCCTCAGTCTTCTGAGTAGCTGAGATCATAGGCACGTACAGCTGCACCTGGCTAACAGCACTTACTGAATGTCAGTAACTGATGGTCAGTGGACCATCGCTAGAGATTAAAAGACAAGAAACACTGTCCCTGTCTTTGAGCTGCTAATGAACCAGCAGGAGATGGAGCATAGACAGTTACATAGAAGAGTAGAAATCGATGACAGACATAGATGGCCATTAGTTCTGGGAGCCATGAGAAGGGCCAGCTCACCTGTCTGGGTGAAGGTGGAGGCAGCTGCACATGGGGTGAGTCTCCCAGGTACATGGTAGTTAGCCTGGATGGGAAAATGTCTGGAGAGAAGTCTGTCTGTTATAAGCAGCAGCCTGGTATGACATGTTACCAGGGCTTCTGTGGTAGAAGATGTGCTTGGTGCAACCTGGAGAGGTGGGACCAAGCTTGGGAGTCCTGTGAGCCATTTTAAGGAATTTTTTTTCTTTTGAAGCAGAATGTCATGAAGCCCAGCTTGGCCTTGAACTCCCTGTGTAGCTGAGGCAGGTTTTAAACTCCTGATACTCCTGCTTCCACCTCCCACTGCTAGAATTACAGATGTGTACCACCATGTCTGGCTTCCATTTTAAGGAGCATTTACGGGGCCAGGTCTACAAAAGCTCGGATTCAGGAGTAACAGTATATTGTGGAAGTTGAGCTGGGGACAGTAAGTGTTTGTAATCCTCCGGGGCTGGCCATTGGGACAGATTAAGAGGCAAGAAAGACTGTCTTTCTTAAGTTTAAAGGCAGGGCTTCAGGTACTGACACAGGAAGTTCTTAGGGGGTCCTGGCCAGACCCTTTCAGGGCTAACAGAACCAGGCAGTGCTTTGGGTAGAGACAGAAGGGGTGGGGGAGGATCCAGATGCTGTCAAGATTGTGAGACAACTGGGAGTCTCAAAGCCCCCGGCCATGTGGCCCCCAGTGTGCTTCCTGGCCACGTTTGAGAAGCCTCCTGTCCTTCCAGTGAGCTCTACCTCAGCCCTGGAGAAAAGGGTGAGAAGCTTAGAACACTCTGGAAAAGCACCAATGCCTGAACTTGGTCAGACTGAGCAGGATCATGGGGCTTACCATCCTTAGTACTGAAGTAGATTGGAAGGGCAAACTCCCTGCATTTCATGGGTCCTATCTGTGTGTGTGTGTGTGTATGTGTAAGTGTTGTGCTTGCATGTATCTAAGTACATCTGTGTGTGTGTGTGTGTAAGTGTTGTGCTTCATGTATCTAAGTACACCTGTGTTGTGCAATGCCCACGGAGGTTAGAAGAGGGTGTCAGATCCCCTGGAACTGGAATTATGGACAGTTCTTAGCCATGTGTGGGTGTTGGAAATCGAACCCAGGTCCACTGCAAGGGGAGTCAGTACTCTTAACCACTGAGCCATCTCTCCAGCCCCCAGGAATCCTATCTTTAATTTGCCTCTGAGGTCATACGAATTAGGCAAGTGTAACTTGTGTCTAAAAAGACAAAGTAAGATTGAGGTATGGGGACTTAGGGACCAGGTTTTCATCCCCATTGAGCTTTCCTGGGATCTCTTGGTGTTGACCCCAGAAGAGCATCTCACATTGGAGCAACAGCATGTCTCAAGAGCTTCCTGGCTTCATGGTAAAGCCAGGTAGCCAGACCATCAAACTGATTTGGGCAAAATTTATCTGTAGAAGAGCATTTTCCCACAGCCTCTCATACTTCTCTGAATTACATGTTATTTAAAATATCTTTTATGGGAAAAGATGCAAGTTTTAAAAGTGTCCAGAGTTCAGTCTGAGCCAAGGTGGTCAGTCACTGTAGTAATAAATTCAGAAGGCTTCAGTGCTCAGAAATGAGGTGGGACTGTCAAATAACTAGATCACTTGCCTCTGTATCCCCAGACTTGCCAAAAACCTGTCTCAAGAGCTTTTCCAAAAGTTCGCAGCTCAACAGGGGTATTTAAGGGTATAATATATACCTTGATGAATGTGGGGGCCTTTTTTATTGAGATAGTTTACATAACAAAACCAACCATTTCAATTTATACAATTCAGTGGTATTTAGTACATTGACAGTAATGTACAACCATTGATTTTTATTCCAGAACTTTAAAAAAAATTATCATAGCTGCTGAGGTCTTGAGTTTGCCATCCTGCCTCGGCCTCTCATGCGCTGGGATGGCAGACGTGCACCACTAGAACACTTTTCTTACTAAACCTGTACCCGTTGAGTAATCGCTCCCCTTTGAATCCCCTCCTCCCAGCACGTGGAAGCCACTGGTCTGCTTTCTGTCTCTGTGGATTTACTGATTTTGGACCTCTCATAGAATTATGCAGTAGGTCCTCTTTTGTGTTTGGCTGCTTTCACTTAGCATATTTTTCAAGCTTCATATATTTTGTGCTATATATCAGTATTTCATTCCTTTTGATAGCCACATTTAGCCACAAACATAATGAAGCTGTCTCAGTATGCCATATTTTCTTTATTCCTCCATCTGTTGCTGGCATCTATGTTGTTTCCACCAGGTATTATTGTTTCAAAGTAATTCTTTTTATTGTTTTTTTATGTGTATGTGTGTATTGCCTGCATGTATATAAGTGCACCCATGTTGTGCAGTGCTTGTGGAGGAGAGACGAGGGCATTGAATGCCCTGGAACTGGAGTTATGGATGGTTGTTAGCTACCATGTGGGTGCTAGGATTCAAACCCAGGTCTTCTGCAAGAACAGCCAGTGCTCTTAACCGCTAAGCCATTTCTGCAGCCTCTTATTTTGTTCTTTTGAGACAAGCTCTCATGTAGCCCAGGCTGGCTTTGAACTCATTATGTAGTCCTGCTTCCACCTTCCAAGTGTAGGTTTAAAGCACTTGGTGTGTACTGCCATGCCTGGCTTAAAAGCAAGGGTAATATTTTTGTGCCATAGTTCAGTGGCCCTGAAAGCAATCAGTCCCGCTTTCTTATTCAGCACAACCTTGAATACAGATGAATTCCCTAGAGGTAATGGGCATGGGTGGCCTAGGACCCTGTACTCAATGGCACAGGCTCCAGGTTGCCACCTTTTACATTCCTCACCCCATAACCCTTTTGTTTTGTCTTTCATCCACTTTACTCTGTCTGTCTCCATGCTTAGGTGATGACAAGTATGGGAGGAAGATCATTGTGTTTAGCGCGTGTCGGATGCCTCCCAGCCACCAACTGGATCACAGCAAGCTCTTGGGGTGAGTACCTGTGGGGAAGTAGGGTGGGACCTCTCTCCAGACCCTCAGCCCAGAGCCAGTTTCCTTACTGTCCTCCCATATTGAGAGACCAGGCCACCATTCTTAATGTCGTCCCTTCATGCTATAAGGGAACTGTTTTGTAGTTAGGAGAGAGCACTGGATTAGGAGTCAGACCTAGTTTCTAGTTGAAGAAACTGTGATCTTGACAAGTGTCTTTGCGCCTAATTTTTTTACCTTTCAATCAAGGGGGACAGGAGTGAATTACTGCATGAGAAAGTACCTTGAAAAGTTAAATACTATTCAAATAAGTATAACTACTTGATATTTCTGGTGTAATTCGAATTGCTAGTCATTTATAATTATAATGTTAGTTTGTGCCAAATTTGTCATCAAAGATTTCTGTATCTGTGTTTGTTCTGTTTGCCAAATATGTACAGTAGAAATATCTGGTGGTATGGATCCAAAGGCTGGTGAAAGGCAGATGTATGGCAGCTTCTCCTCTGGCCTTTCTCTACTGAGCTAGCACTGGGCCCACATCAGGGACCAGGGTGCTATCATAGTGTGTGGGTCACCCACAGAGGCGGAGCAGAAACTCCAGTTTGCTCTGAGTGACCATTTCATATTTCCTGATGTTTAAAGTTCTCCCTGAAATGTAAAAACAGTGCATTGCCCACAGCAATTCTTTGAGGTTCTAACTGTTGTACATGTGTGAGGGTTGGGATATTCTCAGGGACAGGCCCCAAGTACCACAGAAGGACATAGGCCTGAGTTTGCACTCCCAACTGGTCCTGAGGGACCAGAGCCAGAGGCTCAGTCTCTGCAATGAGTCTGTAATCTCTCCCTCCCTTCCTCCCTCCATTCTTCCCTCCTTCCCTCCCCCCCCCCCCACACCCTTCTCCTCTCTTGTCCTATGGCTCCTCAGAGCAGGCAGAGGCTTGTCCAGAGTCACCCTTAGGCCTAGCCAGGAATACACACCACCCGGCTCAGCAGGGGGCTGAGGCACAGAATCTTTGATCTGGCTTTTTTGCCATGTCTGATGCATCAGGTGACAGACTCATGGTCAGATAATAGTCTCAATGGGAAGAAGTCAGAGCAGGCAACTGGAAAGCACCTAATTTTCAGAATAAGTTGCTGGGGCTTCCTCTGGGCTCAAGAAGCTCTCTGTTGTGGGCTGCTATGGGTCCTCCATCCCTTCTTGTACACACATGAACACACATGTTCCCTGCCTGGTCACAGTCCCTGTTAAGAGCAGATGGGCGCTTACACCATGGAGCTGCCCTGTTTTCAGTCAGATTACATCAGACTTGGCATTTCCCCACTCCCCACCCAGATCTGGGGAGTTGAAATGGAAAATGCCTGAAGTTTGGAATCAGAAGACCAGTTAAACTTCAACTCTGTCTGTTAACCAGCTATTAACTGACTATGTGCTTAGAGGCAAATCTCTTCGAGACTTATAAAAAGGAGAATTCTGTCTTCCTCGGGGGTTTGTTGTGGGTAGTGTACAATGAAATTCCATCATAGATATTTTCAGGGTACTCTAATTTTGAGAGGTTAGAAAAATGTAAGTAGCTATGCAGAAAAGAAGACAACAAAAATAAAGTCTCTCACAAACTTATCACCCAGAAAGAAAACCACTGTATTTTGCTATATTTACTTTGTATTTTTTATGAAATATGTGGAACTCTACATGCATAACATTTTTTATCTTCTGTTAAACATTCAAAGAAACATTTGAACAAATAGAAAAGTGAACAAAATTTTCCTTTTTTTGAGACATGGACTCATTACATTGTCTGCTCTCAAACTCCTGGGCTTAAGTGATCCTCTTGCTTCAGCCTGCTGAGTAGCTGGGGACTACATATACATACATATGTAGTGTAGACCATTCCATCCTGCTAGCCTGTAGTGATGTCCTAGTAAATCTAGGAGCTGGTTGGTCAATCCTCCAAGAGGTTTTTACCCAGCACTTCCCTCCCTGTCTTGAATCCTTGTTCATTCTGTGTGTCTATGTGTGTGTGTGTGTGTGTGTGTGTGTGTGTGTGTGTGTGTGTGTGTGTCGGGTGATAGCATAGGGAAGCTGAGGAGTGTGGCTCTGTGGTCCACTAAGGCACTCCCTCAGACATTTGCCCTTCTCTCACATACATATAAACTACACCCAGCTTATGGTGAATTCAAAAAATTGCTGGGTATGGATCATGCCCATACTCAGAAAACTAAGGCAGAAGGATTTTGAGTTACAGACCAACTTGGGCTACATAGTGAGATCTTGTCTCAAAAAAAAGCTAAGTATAGGGAGGGCTGGAGAGATGTCTCAGTGATTGAGATCACGGCTGCTCCTACAGGACCCAGGGTTAGTACCCAGCATTCACATGGCAGCTAACAACCATCTATAACTCTAGTTCCAGGGATCCAATGCCCTCTTCTGGCCTCCGAAAGCATTGCTTGCACATGATGCATATACAACATGCAGGCAAAACACTCATACACATAAAATAAAAAAATAAAAATAAAAAATTTATTAGCCAGATGTGATAGTGCAGGTCTTTAATCTCAATACTTGGGAGGTAGAGGCAGATAGACCCTGTGAGATCAAGGCTAACCTGGGATGGTCCATATAGCAAGTTCCAAATCAGCTGGGACTACATAGTGAGACCCTGTCTCAAAAAAAAAAAAAAAAAAAAAAAAAAAGCCTAAATACAAAACAAAGCCAAAAAAACATACCCATTGAACCCACACCCCACAGTCTTCCAGTTTCTACCTCCAGAATAACCACTGTTCTGGCATCTGACTTCACAAATTAGTCCTGTCTGTAGAAATATCCTGTGAGATTCTATTTATAGATGTCCCATGATTTCTTTATCCAACTCCCTGATGTTGAACAATTATTTTGCTGTGTAGTCTTTTTCCATCATAAAACTCTGGAATGAACAGTCTCCACAGAAGTGTTCTATTCCTCTCATACTTTCCTAGTAAAAAATTCCTGGGTGTCCTTTACAAGTTCAAGGAACATGAGCACTGTATAGTTTCTGAGGCGTATCAATTTATTGCTTTCCAAATGTTGTAGCGTGTGTCAGTGGCTGAGGGTGTCTGTTTTTACTATAATATTTGCTCTTCGTAATTGCAAAATGCCATCGTTTTATGTGACAGCTCTTTGTAAGCTGCAAAATGCTTAGTACAGATAAGAGCTAAATTATTCTCAATGTGATAACAATCAGAATCCTGTTCTGCCTACCTGCAGAGGCCTAGCTCTGTACCTGGGGACCAGTTGTTGGGCTGCTGTCTTTGGGTAGGTCATTTATCTGGCCCTTAGTCGAATCCTCGGGCTCTCCTTTGACCTTTGCCCTCCTCTCACTTCCTCTCGGATGTTCTTGACATTCCATCCTGCTGGCCTGTGGTGGTATCCTCGTGAAGCTTAGGAGCTGGTTTGCCAATCCTTCAAGACTTTACCCAGAACTCCCCTCCCTGTCTTGAATTCTTGTTCATTCCGTGTGTGTCTGTGTGTGTGTGTGTGTGTGTGTGTGTGTTAGGGTGATAGCATAGACGTGAAGCTGAGGAGTATGGCTCTGTGGTCCACTAAAAGCATGGCGACTGGAACAGTTGACCTTCTGGCCATCCTGCTTTCTTGTCAGGGGCACAGTGTTTTACAACCTGTACCACAGATCACATATAAAAAGGTAGAGCTGTTTTAAGATCTACAATGCAGTCTTGGAGTTGACCCTTCACTGCCAGGCCCTGCCACAAACCATAACCTTGGATAAGCTGATTGCCTCAGTAAAATGGGGTTAACTTCAGCCTCAGTTTTTATCAGAAAGGAATGAGGTAATGTATTTGAAGGCTTGGCAGACACTAACAGCTTTTTATCGATAACCAATGACTGTCTGTCCTTGTTACTGACTCAGAGAAATCTTGAGGGGAAGATGTCATCCCTTTTAACTGCAGGTACACAAGAGGGCAGCTCAGAGTTCAGATCTCCAGATTGCTAATGCTCAAAGTAAGAACTGTTAACACATTTACTTCTCCATTAGGCCCAGCCACCACCAGTTGACTCCTTTGGGGATATGATGATGTACTCCATAGCCCAATAACAATACAGGGGAGGCCAATGGAGAAGGGAACAAGTAGGAGATTCCCAGGTGTGGGTGTCTATCTTCACAGAGACCACACCTGTGCATAGGGCAGGTCTGAGCAGGGCTTTTCTTTTTATGTATTTATGATTCTGGGGGTTGATTCCATGGCCCACAAGTGCTAGACAATCACTCTGATGCTGAACTGTACCCTCAGCCATGGTTTTTTTTCTTGAAGGTACCTGAAGCACACTCTGGACCAGTATGTGGAGAGTGACTACACACTGCTCTACCTGCACCATGGCCTGACCAGTGACAACAAGCCCTCCCTCAGCTGGCTACGGGATGCCTACCGGGAGTTCGACCGCAAGTGAGTTGGAACATGGGAATGGATTCCAGGACCTGGAATAGGTTCTGGTTCAGCAGCCCTGTGGGCTCGGAGTTGCTCTGTGCTTGGTCAGGAGCTTATTCCATGCCAGTTGAGGCAGGGTCCCCACTTGAGTAAACAAAAATAATTTGAAGACAGGAGGGCCTGTGCTTAACTTCTAGTTTTTCCATTTACCTACTCTGTGACTTTTCATGATGAACTATTAATTAAGCCTCTTGTTTCTTAATCTGTAAAATGGGGCATCAATGGCACTGATCTTGTGCACCTGCCAGTTCAAATCAGAAACTGTCCATTAAGAACCACCCCTAGGAGAGGGATGGCTCAGTGGTTGTGAGTGCTTACTACTCTTGCAGAGTACCCCATTTACTTCCTTGCTCCAATAGCAGGAATCTAAAACCAACTGTAACTCCAGTTCCAGGGGTCAGATGCCCTCTTCTGGCTTCCAAAGGCATGTACATGCATGTGATGCCTATAAACTAACACTGCCACGAACACATACACTTAAATAAAAAATAAGTCAGGTGTGGTGGCAAATGCCCTTGATCCCGGTACTCAGGAGGCAGAGGCAGATGGATCTCTTGAGTTTGAGACCAGCCTGATCTACATAGCAAGTTTCAGGCCATCCAGAGCTACATAGTGAGATGCTACCTAAATAGCTAGCTAGATAAAAGATAAATAAGTATTGAAAATTAAGACCAACCCTAAAGCTGGGTGCAGCAATACACACTGGAATCTCAGTACTGGGAAGGCTGAGGCAGGAGGATCGTGAGTTTAAGGCCACTGGACTACATAGTGAGTCTTTGTCTTAAAAAACAAAACAGGGGGCTGGAGAGATGATGGCTATCAATCATCTGTAATCCAGTTCCAGGGAATCTGACATCCTCTTCTGACCTCTGAGGGCATTGCATGACATGGGTCCATAGCCATGCGTACAGGCATAACACTCAGACACATAAAGTTAGAATAAAATTAAAATAATAATAAGTAAAATATTAAAATCAAAACAAAGCCCCAAAGAACTAGCTTTGCCCCTTCTGCTCCGTCCATCCCCTGTTCCTGTCTATCCTTGCAGGTATAAGAAGAACATCAAGGCCCTGTACATCGTGCACCCCACCATGTTCATTAAAACCCTCCTCATTCTCTTCAAGCCCCTCATCAGGTGAGCAGGCCACAGGTGGGCCGGGGAATTTCTGTGTATCCCCTCACATACCAAGCGGTACCCAGCCAGCCCAGACTGACGCAGGTCCTTCTCTTCACCTACAGTTTCAAATTTGGACGGAAGATCTTCTACGTAAATTATCTGAGTGAGCTGAGTGAGCATGTGAAGCTGGAGCAGTTGGGGATCCCTCGCCAAGTGCTCAAGTGAGGCTGGGGGTGGGTAGGCTCACAGGCAGGGGCTGTAGGTAAACAGTGGCTCAGGTGTGTGCCCATGTTATGGGAGAGAATAAACTGGGTTGTGGAAGAGGAAGCCTGGTCAACCTAGGGAAACAGGATGAAGGCTGTCACGATTCAGAGACAGCAGAGAGGGTTAGTCAGAGCCAAACCAAACCCCCATTCATTTATGTTACAAGTTGTGTGATCTAATCTTTTTTTTTTTTTTTTTTTTTGAGGCAGGGTCTCCCTATGGTCCCAGCTAGTCTGAAACTTGCTCTGTAGACCAGGCTGGCCTCTAGTCTCACAGAGATTGCCTGCCACCATACCTGGCTGAATCTTTTTAAAGTGTTTGTTTTCCAGTGTGTCAAATGAAATGGGGCTCTTTGAAGGATTAAATGAAATAATCCATGTTAAAAAAAAATCACATAGTCAAGGCTTGGTAAAGTTGGCTGTGAGATTGCAGAGGCAGACAGAGGATCTGAGCCTTGTCCTATCTGTTCCCTCAGGTATGATGACTTCCTTAAGTCCACACAGAAGAGCCCTGCAACAGCCCCCAAGCCCATGCCACCACGGCCTCCCCTGCCCAACCAGCAATTTGGAGTCTCATTGCAGCAGTGAGTATGCAAACAGTGGGCAACCTGGGGCTGCTGGGGGCTGGGCCAAGATGTAGTCCTAGCTCACCCCCTTGTTCCCACAGCCTCCAGGAGAAAAACCCAGAGCAACCCATTCCTGTTGTGCTCAGAGAGACCGTTTCCTACTTGCAGGCTCACGGTGAGTGCACTGATCTCCCAAGACACCCTGTCCCCTGCTGCCCTCAAGCAGCTCTGGGTGGGGCCAAGGGGCATGTACCCTTACTGACCCTGCCTGGAACTCTAAGGCTGACTGATAGTGCAGGGAAGTGATCTGCCACCCAGGGACTTACCATGCCCCACTCTCTGCCAGCTCTCACCACTGAGGGCATCTTCCGGAGGTCAGCCAACACCCAGGTCGTACGGGAAGTGCAGCAGAAATACAACATGGGTAAGTGGGCCGGCTGCAGAGCGAGCCTAGGCTGTGTGTGTGTGTGTGTGTGTGTGTGTGTGTGTGAAGGCAGGGGGCACATGTGTGACTGTGACAGGCTTCTCTGCCTTCTGCTGTCCTATAAACAACATTCCAGATTCTCTTCTGGTCAGAGGGTTGTGCTGTCTTCTGGTGTGACTGTGTAAGTTCCACTTCTGCCTGGCTGTTCCGGGCCTGCTGCTTCCATCTTCAGGCTCTGCAACTTTGGGTTCAGTCTCATTCAGAGACAAGGGGTAATTGTCATGTGTGTTAGGGTCCTCATGTCCCCCAGATGACCTGAACCTGTATCCCCTTGTTACAGGGGAAGAGAAAGGGCAGGTGCAATTGGGGGCTTCTGGGAAAAGGCAGCTTAGGCAGTGGCTGAGGACAAAGTCAGTGTGTGCAGGCTGTTGGCCTCAGGCTTGGCCTCACTCTCTCCTGTGCTTCGCCCAATGCAGGGCTGCCAGTGGATTTTGACCAGTACAACGAGCTGCATCTGCCAGCAGTTATCCTCAAGACCTTCCTTCGGGAACTTCCCGAGCCTTTGCTAACCTTTGACCTCTATCCCCACGTTGTGGGCTTTCTAGGTGAGTTCTCTCCTCTCTCTCTCTAAATTTTCATGTCCTCTGCCAGAGCTAGAACTGAGCTCAGGAAGGGTGGGTATATATGGCCATGCACCTACCCGCCCAGCCACCCTGCCCTTGCAGGCTTGTGGGTCTAGGCAGCTTCCAGAAAGTCTCCTCACTGGCCTCACACCAGGGTTTCCGAGGCCAGCCCTGTCCCCCTGTAACCTGGGCCTCATTCCTCATAGACATTGATGAGAACCAGAGAGTAGAGGCTACCCAGCAGGTCCTCCGAACACTGCCAGAGGAGAACTACCAGGTGCTTCGTTTTCTGACTGCCTTCCTGGTGCAGGTGAGTCCTCCATCTGCCTCCGGTGCTCACGGGTATGAGGGAGGAGGAGTTGCTGACATTGCCTTGGTTGCTTTAGATGTGATTGCTGGGAATGGGAGGCAGGGACCATGGCTTTCAGCTGCAGCCCCATTTCCCTCCACAGATCTCTGCCCACTGTGACCAGAACAAGATGACCAACACTAACCTGGCTGTTGTCTTTGGCCCCAACCTGCTGTGGGCCAAGGATGCTGCCATTACCCTCAAGGCCATTAATCCCATCAACACCTTCACTAAGTTCCTTCTGGATCATCAAGGGGAGTTGTTTCCAAGTCCTGATGCCCAGGGGCTCTGAGTTCAGCCCCCACCACCAGCCCCTTCTCTGGTGGCCCCAGCTGGACTTGTCCTCCTGGCCTCAGCCTCACTGGAGCCCTGGGCTCCTGCCTAGGAAGGGACCTGAAGCCCTAGGAGATGGAGTTGGAGCCACTGACTGGGCAGCCCCTTCTCTCCCTTCTGGCCCTGGAGGCCTCTATTACCGTGAGACGTTTTCTTCGCCTTATCCTTCTCACTGCCTGTCTGGTTGTTGGGCTTTCCAGAGCTAGGCTTGGCTCTTCTGGCTGGAGGAGGACTGAGCCCTAGTGACCCTTTTCCTTTATCTTGGCCTGTTTCCCTGGCAGCTGTGGATGACCAAATCACTACTGGTAGGGCTGGTAGCTGGGGCTGGTCCTCTCTTTCCTGATTGCTAGGAAATGGACAGCTGAGCTCCTTGGCTTGGCCTAGCTGTGCTGGGGCGCCTTTCTTTCTGTTCAGTTGCTCTGCTTTTTGTAAGTCCAGCCATATTTTGGCCTGGATGTGCAAGTATCCTGTGCCTGCCTTCCCCACTGATAGGTCAACCTTCGGTGATTCCACAGTCAAGGAATGACAAGAGGCTGGAGTTGGCTTGTCCCTTTTGACGCCTAGGTTCACCTGTCCCAAGTGGTACTTCTCCCAGGGGTCCTATCCTCCTAGTTCTGCCATGACTGGCAGTGTGGCTGATGGGAATTAGAATCCCAGCATCCACTGAAATGGGCCCCCCTCCTTCCAGAATAAGCCCTCGCTGTCAGTGACAGAGTCCCAGGTCTCCAGGCCTCCCCTGTGTCTTCATGTGCACAGACCCTTGACCACTGGCTCTGGCAGATCTGTTGTGGAGTCACCCTGGTCCCTGTTCTGGCCAGAGGTGACTCAGTGCCTCAGGATCCATGCTTCCTGCCTTCTGCCTGGGGACTCTTGGAGGCCAGGAGCTCAAAAGCCCATAAGAGGTTTTGCTAACAGATCAGCCCTATAAGATAGGTTTTAGCAACCTCCTTGAGAGGGAGTATGGCAGCCTCAGGGCCCTGTTGTCTTTCAGACAGCCTGAGCCCAAATGATGGTTGATATCCTGCCCTCCTTGCTGATTAAAGCCTGGTGACGCTCTTCCCTTCGTCTGGCCTCTGGTAGTAGGGAAGTACCTGCGGGAACCTGCCCACGCAGCTGTGGCCAGGCATGACGCTCCAGAGCTGGCACTGTGGTGATCCACACTGACTGCAGTGAAGCTGGGCCTAACCTTGCTGGGCTTTCGGCCTCCTGGTGCCTGGTACTGTTGTTTCTGTCAGTGTCTGGTCTCCAGTCTGGGCTGCTCTGCTTTTGTCCTGTGTGTATCAAGTGTTACCCACACTCCATTTACTGGGAGGGGGAGGGTCTATGGATCTGTTGTCTTTCTTCTTCCCCCTACTCCTCGGTCTGTAGTTGGGGGCACTTGTACTATGAATCAAGTGTTTGTTCACATTCACCATGACTTCCTGGGCACCAATCATGTATTTTATCATTTGCACTTTTTGTATTTCAATAAAAATGGAATTGGAAACCTCCCATCCACCTTGTTTAGGAAGTAAGGACTTCAGGTTCAGAACTTGGTGGGAATGTGTGCGTGAGAAAGAGTTAGGGTCTTAAGAAAGCCCCTCCCCGGCCCATCTGCTGACTTACTTTTCTTTGGGGATTTGTGAACAGCTGGTACCCCAGATAGGGCACCAATAAAGGAAAGCCCAAGGAATAGATGGTTCCATACAAGTCCCTTGGGCTTGGGTTTGAGTTTGGTGGACTTACATACAGGAGTGTGATGACCCCAAGCAGCTGTATCATTGAAGTCTCATGCCTGCGTGGGAGACAACTTCCTTTAAACTGCATAGGTGGGATTCCTCCTTCAGTTAATCTACTTAGTCTAGTACCTTCCAGGATCCTGTGCAGCTAGGACAGAATTACACATAGCTGAGAGGGGTGTGCAGGAAGGGAGTGGCTAAGTCTCAGGTGAAGATCTAATGGCCCTTTCTATACCCCTCCTACTCCAAAGCCCCATCTCTTTATTATTGGTGTGTGTGCGCACGCATGTGAGAATTGGTGTTCTCCTTCTCCCTTTGATGTGGGTTCCAGTGATCAAACTCAGGTTGTCAGACTTCCACAGCAAGCAAGCCATCTCCTCAGCCCAGAAGACCCCATCTTGTTGAGGGTCTTATGTAGTCGGAGCTGCTCTGGTAAAGATAGTAAGGGTCACGTTACACCCAGAGGATTGTATTTTGTGACACCATTTGTCGCTTTCCTTGTTCACCTGAGCAGATCTGAGGCCAGCTTTTTGACTATCTAGCAGGGAAGCACCAGGTCCTCATCTACATTCTTGCACTGGCAAATTCCACCTGGTCAGTGAGTGCTGTACCCTAAAATCGGGCTCTCTCCCGCCTGGATGGGCTTTGCAGTCACATAATTTGAATCCTGGTTCCATCCTTTATCAGCTCTAACTCTATCAGGTGAGTTACAGGATTGGTGCCCACTTCGGACTACATCTTTATTAGAAAAACGAGGAGCAGAAATAATGTCTGTGGTGACACAGAGTGACAGAATGCCAGAGTGAAGTGGTGGCCCAGCCTCACGGCAGGAGCTGGGATTGGAATTCTTTCTTTGATTCTGATTTCCACCCTTGGCCTGGGAGGCTGTTTTCCACTGCCACTTAGCAAAAGGAATAGCTACAAAAGGTCTGGTTTTCTTCCCCTCTTTTGAGATTTTGTTTTAAAGGTTGTGATTAGTTTCAGGCTGGAGATGTAGCTCAGTGGTAAAACACCTGCTTAGCATATGCAAAGATGTGGATCCCCCCCCCCCCCGCACCAAAGGAAAAAAAAAAAAGGTAAATCTTGTATATTTTTTTTACCTAGAACTGTGGACCAGGCTGGCCTCAAACTCAACAAAGGTTCAACTTGTTTCTGCCTCCCAAGTGCCAGGATTAAAAGTGTGTACCACCATATAGCCCTTCTTGTTCCTGGAAGACATGGTTTCTCTGTAGCCCAGGCTGGCATCAAATTTGTGATCCTCCTAAGTGCGCATATAAGCTTATACCACCACACTCAGCTTTTATGTGTATTTTAGTTTTATGGTTTGCTACGAGGGTAGGACAGAACTTCACATCACAGCCAGCAAGGTCAGGTTCCACATGTGTTTGTCTATTGTAATCAAGAGGCTGTGGTTTCCCTGGCCGGGCCTGCTTTTCCAATCCTTGCTTGTTTGAGCTGAGGTAGCCCAGCCAGAGTTGTAGGCTTAAGCAGTGTTAAGATGGTGGTTATTAACACTGGCCCTGAACGGCAAAAAGGAGTTCCACTGCACAGCTGTGAGCTTCACCCAGGTACTCGAGGCACGAGTTCTCACTAGTTCTGCTTACGATAAGCTGGGAGACACTGGGACATCAGGGCAGTGACCCAAGGAAACAGCAGAACCAGACAGGGAGGGCTGTTTACTTGGGTTGGGCTCCTGGCAGGGCCTCTGCTGAATTACTCAAGTGCTAGCTGAACAGTCTTAGCAACAGGTCTCTCAGCTGCAGGGAGATGTTACATTGCTGACCATGGAGCAACTGAGGACTTTGCTTTTCGGGGACTCTAACCAAAGAGGGATCACCAGGGATGGGCCCATTTTTGACTTGGGAGTTGAGCTGCTATGCTGGCTGAGTAGGTGGGCTGACTCCACTCTCTAGCCCTAGGTTTGGGCTCAAGTTAGAATCTTCTGATGGTCCCATTCTTGTCCTGGGGCCTGACTGCTCTGGTAGTATAGGCAACCTACATAGCAATTGTTTTTTTCTTTTTGAGACAGTCTCCTTGTAGCCCCAGCTGGCCTAGAACTATGTAGACCAGGCTGGCTTTAAACTCATGGAGATCCACTTATCTCTGCCTCCAGAGTTTGACACTACACCCACCTTCCACATAGCAATTTAGTTCACTTTGCATCTAGAGCCATCTGTCTCTGGCACGTTGACTCCACCTTCAATTCAGTTCCCCAAGGTACACTAGGAGGCTAGTTTCACCAGGGTTGGAATGCCTGCAGCCAGGGCAGGGTGCATGTGTGTCACAGGTCTGATAGCTCCAGGACTCTGAGCTCCTGAGAGCTCACTGCCCTTGCTAGGTTCTGTCAGATGAGGATTGCAAAATAATCTTGTACTGGCCCTAGACTTCTGTCACTTCCCTCATTTCCTTCCCTTCCCTTCCCTCTAGTTTGCTTGGCCACAGCTCTCGAAAGCGGTATGCTATGTAAATATGTAAAAAAAGGGTGACAGGTCTACCCTTCATGGAGATTTTTAAAGATTTGTACATTTTCATTTTACATAGTACACTGTGTGCATGCTTAGTGCCCGTGGAGGTCAGAAAAGGGCACTAGATCCCCAGGAACTGGAGTTATGGAGTGTTGTGAGCTACCATGTGGGTGCTGGGAACTGAATCCCAGTCATCCACAAGAGCAGCCAATCCTCTTAACCACTAAGTCACCTCTTCAGCCGCCACTTCATGGATTTTACAAGGGTCCTTCATGTATATTATGTTACTGAGTAGTCAAATATATGGCCCTGCCTGTATAAGGAAGAACAGGCTCTAGGAAGCCAAGGTTATCAGGCATTCAAGCCCCAAGAGACAAGCAGGGCTGCCAGACTGTGAGGCCGTTCTACACTGCAGACCCCACCCTTCCCTCTCCACTGGTGGCTCAGTTCTGCAGAGGTGGAAATGGTGGGCTAAGGCTAGACAACATGTGGGACAGAGAGCTGTAAAGTACAGAAAAAAATTTATTGGAAATCTCTTGAATACATTTTGAAGTGTAGCTCTTATTTCCAAAGTACAATGAAGAAGGTGGAAGGGTGTCTTTGCCACCCGGAGGCAGATGACTGGTCCCAGCCAGTGCCTGGGATGTTGCAGGAGCTGACAGGTCTAGGCTCATCCCTTCTACTGTGCAGGTCTGAGGGGCACAGGCCATCTCGAAGGCCATGTAGCTCAGCTTCCCTGGCTTCTTCCACAATGTGGTCTAGGAAAAAAGTCTGCTGCCTGCAGAGGACATGATTAAGGAGGCAAAGAGGCTTGTCCATGCAAGGCCTCAGAGAGGACAGTGTCTGAGCCTTGCCCAGTGTCCATGCCCCCTCCCCCTCCTCAGTGATGGCTCTAGGAACAAATCTGGTTAGCAGACCATGAATGAACTCAGACCCAAAGATTGTAGGGTCAGCTGACCACCGCTGCTGGGCACATTTCTCTGTGGCAGCAGAAGCATGCACAGGGCAAAAGCTCCCTTCCAGAGCCTCCTCAGAGGTCAGCCTCATAGATGGGAACAGTGTTACATGCAGTTTACTAACGAGCAATTGAGAGCCACCTGCTCTGATAACAGCTGCTGCCAGTGAGGACCCAGGGGGCCCAGGAACAGGGCAGGCTGGCTCTTCTTGGCCAGGCCAATGGTCCGGCTGGGAGAGGACAGATGGCGAGGCACTTGACTTACTCAAGCAACAATACCTGAAGGTTAAGTTACCACAAGCCCAGCTTTGGTTTCTCAATAGGGAACCAATCCAGCTTATAAACCCAGGGCCATGTATAGACCCTGGGGTCAGAGGGAGGGAGGAAAAACTCCCAGTCTAGCCCAAGGCTCAGGAATAAGCACCCCAGCAGCAGGACACACATGATGCTCCCATGGACAATCCATGTGGCCCAACTCTAGAGTCATCACATTTAACATACCTGAGACTTCCTGGGCTGTCAGAGACAGTCACTCTGCAGAGGCTGTGTCAAGGGAAGACGCTAAGCAGGAGCTGGCAAATGTGCAAGGGGAGCCTGATGTCAGTGTAGTTCTGCACATAGCTCCACGGGGCTATTTTGCCTTACCAGCCCTGTTACTGATCTCTCCTTAGATGCAATGGGAAGATCCTCAGAGCAGCAGCACAGATTCTGAGGAACCTCCACAGGAGGCCTCCATCCCAGAAGAGGCCCTCCCCAGTGAAACAGCTAACCTCAACATATTTTCTCTATAAAATATTTGATCTCTCTGAAAGTAATAAATAGTTACCATGTCCTATATCCAAGCAGCAGCAATTGGGGGAAGGGTGGAAAGGGGAGAAGCTTTCTGTGACTAATAACCCCAGAGGGGCTGGCACAACCTCTGGAGATGGTGGCTGACTTCAGAGCTCTTGTCATTTAGGGCAAGAAGGCCTATCCTACTGCCAAAAGTATAGGCCCAGGCGGGAACAAAGAGAGGGACAGGAGAGAAAAGGGAGTGGTCCAGAAGCAGTCTTCCTCCTCCCAGCATGGTCTCCTTGGTCTCCTGTCTCTGCCTTGCTCTGTGTCCTGACCACCAGCTGGAATGTCAGATGGCTGACGATAAGGACAGGCAGCCAGGCAGGGGCCAGCTGCAGGGCAGACCAGACAGGAGGCTGGCAGCAGAAGGAACGGGATGGTACCCTTTGTGAGGCAGCTGAGGATGGGTGGGAACATGGATTGTCCTGCTGAGACTCCTCATAGCCAGCTTCCATCTCCATGGCCAGAGCATGAGTTCTTCCAAAGGCAGGTGCTGGGCCTGACTGCTGCCATGAGTCTCCAGGAGGTCCAGAAGCAGAGAGTTCTAGGACCCCACAGGGGACCTGCCCCGCCCTCCACCTGGCCAGAAGTGGGTGAGGATGGAAGCCGCTGAGGAGCAGGAGGCTCTCTGTCTGCTGGAACCACAAAAAAGGGATTGCTGCTGGTACCGAGAACACTTTACTGCAGGGTTTCGACAAAGGCATCGAATTCTCGGACATTCTTCTCATGCACAGCCAGCTTCTCAGGTAACGAATCCTGTGATAAGCAGAGGAGAAGGACTTACTCAGGCAGGCCTTGGAGTGGCAGCCGCCAGTCACCAAGTGGAGGAGACAAGACAAAGAGCTCATCTTGGATGGGCAGTGCCAGGCTGGGTGAACAGAACGCAGGGCAGCTGGGCAGACACTGGGACAGGAAGGGGACAGGTCCTCAAGGTTTTGTGGGAGGCTGCAGGATTGCAATGGAGCCTGAGGAATCCAAGTAGGCTCCACTCAAGAGATAGGCCATGCAAAAATGGGGAGATGAGAAATTCAACATGAAGTATCTTCTATAGAGCTAGCAGACACTAGGATGAAACTGTAGGTTTAGAGCTCCATGAACCCAGGGAAGTTTAAAATGACTCTTTTCTGCACTTTGTGGACATCTGAAGGCCCTGGGAGAACAAGATAGCCTGTGCTCTCAGGACTGACACAGGTCCATGAGAAGTCTAAACACCTGCATCTTTAAACTGGTTGGCTATGCTGAAGGTCAATGAAAAAGTGGCAGAGGAAAAGACAACCGTGCACCGCCAGCTTATCCTGCAGTTCCAGCTACAAATGAAGACCAGCCCTCCAGAGAGTCTGCTTCCAACAGGGCTGAGCAACACCTGCAAGTTCTAAACCACAGGGAGCTCCCCCAGCGGGTTAAGCACAGGGACCTAGAAGAAGTCAGATTTCCACGCCTTGGACCCTAAGGTGGCTTGGATACCTCCTGGGGGCAGCTGACCAGGAAGAGAGCAGGCCTGGAAAAGCACTGGCTGAGGGATCACACTGGGAACTCTTTGACCTCATTTCCCTCTGAGTACAGGCCAGTAAAGCTCAGGAGCCAGACCCTTTGGGATAGAAACTTAGTTACCACAGCCAAGTCACTCAATCACAGGCTTTCCTTTCTGCAAAATGGGACAGTAAGAAAACCTGCTTTATAAGGCTGTTGATGATTCATGTTAAAACACTTAGAAAAATGCAGTTCAGAGGTAGAGCTCTTGCCTGACATGTTGGACCTAGGGTTTGTTCCCCATACAACACACACACACACACACACACACACACACACACACACACACACACAGCTTGGTGTTTAGATAGTCCCAATTAAAACCAATATTCAGTATTCTTAAGCTGTGACTGCTGAGCATGGTCTTCTGCTAAAGCAATCAAGGACGTCACTTCCTGGAGCCTCTGATCTCTGCAGGGAGCAGTTCCAGCCTCAAACTGGGATCTTGCCATTCATGGCAAAAGCAGTCCAGTTTGCGGTTTTGCGAGCACTCTGCTCTTCAGATGCAGGGGAAAGGAAATGCCCTACACAGAGATGTGGCTATGCGCACCCTCAGGAGAGTGTGAGAAGGGATGGTGCAGAAGCGAGTTTTCCAAGAAGGACAAGCATACTGACTCTCACTTGGGGCCTTTGTGCTCTCTGTTCAGCACATGGCTGTTAGCCTGGCAGGAGACAGCAAGCCCAGACAGTAGTGTGTGAGCAGCACCAAGAAAGTATAGAGGAGGGCCAGTGCGGTGGTTCCTTAGTAGAAGCACTTGCTGCACAACCCTGACGACTAGAGTTCAATTCCCAGAACCCAGGTAAAAGTTGAAGGAGACTGAAATTACAAAATAGACCTCTGACCACCCCCCCCACATACACACACACACACACACACACACACCTACCTTTAATCGCAGTACTTGGGAGGCAGAGGCAGAGGCAGGCAGATCTCTGTGAGTTTGAGATCAGCCTGGTCTACCAAGTGGGACTCTGTCACAAATAAATCAGTAATTTTGGGGGGCCAACTAGATGCTCAGTAGGTAAAGGCGCTTGCTGCCAAGCCTGAGGTCCTGTTTTCAATCCCTGGGATCCACTCAGATGGTGGAG
The DNA here is from genome assembly GCA_035773235.1 of Eospalax fontanierii. NCBI lineage: Eukaryota > Metazoa > Chordata > Mammalia > Rodentia > Spalacidae > Eospalax > Eospalax fontanierii. The sequence continues at coordinate 19,012,944 of CM069526.1, forward strand.
AAAACTAACTCTTGCAAGTTGTCCTCTAACCTCCACATGATGCCACAGCCTGCATGTGTGCCGCCCCCCAAATACACACACACATAAAATAAATAAAATGCAAACAAATTTTAAAGTGCATTAAGGAGCTGAGCTCAAGCCAATGCCAGGTACCATGTACATGTCAAGTGACTGAGAGGCAAAATTGGCTAAAAAGTATTTCCTTTCTCAGGAGTCGAAGAGGGATGGAGTAACAGGAAGAAAGTCATAGGCCTGTGCACACCAACGGCCATCCAAATGGGGAGAGGAAGGTAGAGAAGGGGCCATGGTGGGGAAGTGGATTACATACCAAGTCTTCAGCCATAGACTGGGCCCCAATATCTATGGAGAGGCTGCTCAGCTGAGGGGGATTCTGAAATTCACGGTAAAAGGTCCCCAAGTCCATTGGAAGAATGTCATCTTTAGAAAAAGCTGGTTTCTTAAAAAGAAGAAAGAAGACAGTTTAGGCTGTATGAGCCATGAAGAACAATCAAGGAAGAGATAAATTTCAAATGAGACTTTACAGGAATAAGTGAGAAGTGGGGCTTGCTTCAAGGACAGTAATCTTTATATCTTGCCCTTATTAGCTACGGACTTCTAATCCTGCTCATACTCCTTCCCCAGTTAGGTTTATGTCCTCTGTCTTCAAACTCTAGCTAAGAGAGCCTGTAGAAACCCATACACAGCTGACTTTCAACCAAAGACATGGCATTAAATACCTTGCTGTTCACAGGCCTCCGAATGTTTCCCCAGAGTTACCAGTGCGGCCTGCACACCACCCTATCCCTGGAAGGAAAATCTTGTCCATAGGCAATAGATGCTTCTCAGTTTAGTTTTCAGAGGACAGCAAAAGACAAGAGTGGTGATGGTGACTTACGAAGTCAATCATAACAAAGTCGTCGTGGGTGTTGCCACTGCTGCCCCCGCTGGAGCCATCTGAGTGCAGGCTGCCGCGGAGGGGAGACGTGGTCTCCGGGGAGTCTGGGGGATTCACCTAATCCAGAAAAAGGCAGAGTCAGAGTTGATTCTGAGAGAACAGAATATGCACCACTGGCCATGGTGATGCATATCTGTAATCTCAGCACTTGGGAGGTTGAAGCAGGACAATTTCCAGTGGAGACTGCTTGGGCTACAAAGAGTTCCAGACTAGCCTAGGCTAAACAGCAAGCCCCCATTTCAAAACAAAGAAAAAAAGAAAAGAAACATATTGCTGGCTGCAAATCCATAAGCCAAGGAGTCTGGGCTTTAGCCCTGTTGAAGGACTTGGTGACTTGGCTCAGGAAGAACAACTACTATACCATCTACTGGAAACTGGTAAGTCACTAGGGGGCTCACCATTGGATCAGCATCCTCCAGCTCCAAATTCTTGGGAGCAAACATGGCAAAAGGTATGTCTAAACTCGTCAGAGTCACCTAAAGAGACAAAGAAGAAAAGCATTCCTGCCTGCCCCTCCCCTGGCACGTGCTCCTTGAAGGCTGCCAAAAGCCAAGAGGTCTGGCAGGTTCCACAGCTAGGCTGACCACGTTGCCCTGGTCTCCTTGCCTCCCTGTCCCCAGTCACATATGCTCACAGCAGAGAACCCTAGGAGTTGAGCTGTGGATGCTTGATCCATAGAAACTAAGAAACAGTGTAATCTGAGGAACTTCCATTTCAGGGTAAGGCTGAGGCCATGACATAGCGCAGAGTTTGTGAATTACAGTGTCTAGTCTCAAAAGGGGCCACAAGTTATCAAACCCTGACATTCCCCACCCCCTAGTTGTGCAAGAAATTTCAGTAACCCCATAGGACACTGCCTACAGGGTCTTACTCTAACAACATGGACATCCACGCAGGTGGCAATGGCAGAACAGTCACCTGGTTGATGGGCTTGTTGACAAATGCTCCCACTTTTCGAACAAAGATAGTCTCCAAGACATCATGAGGTGAGGCCCGTCCCTCACTGCTGTTGGATACAGTCTCAGTGTCCTCACTAGAAAAGAAAGGAAAGGAAGACCTTCTCAAATCTCAAAACAACTTTGTTCCCCAGTCAGTCCACCTTCTGGTAGAGCTGTAGCTTGAGCAGAAGGTCTGGCTACTATCACTGTCCTGGCTCTTGGTTTAGAAAAAGATTTTCTAAAACAACTAAAATGTTTATACATGTGAATGAAACTTCATTGTAATAGTGTAAAGCTTATATAGAACCTCACCTGCAATGCCAGCAATGAGGAGCAGTTACCCACTACACAGCAGCCACAGACAGAAGCAAGCAACTCTTACACATAAACGGTGAGCTATTATCAGTCACATAACCAAGCCTCAAATTTTAGCTCTTTTCCTGATTATCTAAAAATACTATAAGACTCTATAGTTTATAGTACAATATTTAATTTAAAACCTACTCACATGCTGGGCATGGTGGTACATGTTTAATCCCAGGCTTCAGGAGACAGAGAGATCTCTGTGAGATCAAGGCCAGTCAGGTCTACATAGTGAGATCCCATCTCAAAAAACCAAAACCAACCAAAAAACCTTACCTCACAGCAAAAACACTGCCATTACTCAAAGCCAAGAGTCCCACATTTGAAGTTAGTTAGCCAGATCTTTCCACTCCTGGGAACTGCCTGGGCCTAGGTTCTCTGCATTCCTCCCACATTTCCTCCCCTCTACATGGGGCCACTAATCACTCCACTCAGTTCAGCTCTCACTGCTCTCCCACCCCATAACCTTGTAGGCATGAAAGGTCATTTGGGGCTCAGTAGGTAAGGTGCTTGCTGTGTAAACATGAGGATCTGAGTTCTCAATCCCCAGAACCCATGTAAAACTGGCAGGAAGGGTAGCTTGCACTTGTAATCCCAGCACTAGGGAGGCAGAGACAGGCAGATCTCTTGGGCTCACTGGCCAGTCAGTCTAGCATAAATGGCAAGCAAGCTCCAGGCTACTGAGACCCTGTCTCAAAGGAGATGGACACGCCTAAGGAAACACGCAGGCATGCTCGTGTGGCCGAAGGCCCCTCTCTCCCACCCACCACGTCCTTTGGCCAAATACAGGGGCTGTTCAAGATTGGCCAGAGGACCACACAGTAGCATCCAGACTCCAGCAGAGAGCGCCAGCACTGAGTTCTTATAACCTGGATCTCAGAACCCCACCTGAGGCTGTCTCTCTTCAGCTCTTCTAAATATCGCCCAGGAGTCCAGGATTAGAAAGCTGGAGTGTAAAATGGCTAATAGATCTTCCTTTGGTCAAGTAATGGGTGGCAATGACAAAGGATGGGAGCTTAAAAGGCCAGGAATAAACTATTTTCCTGAAGGACATGCAAATAAAATCTTTCTGAACAATTCTCGTCCCAACACTCAACAATGGAAACTGAAAAAATACATCAGGCATTTCTCCATTGGAAAAGTCTACGGGGAGGCAAAGCAATCTCATTACCCTAGGGCCTTCCAAATCAAGGAGGGGCAACCGAGGGCAAAGGAGGGCTGTGAACACTCTGGGCTAGGGGACCTCAGGTAAACTGCTTAGCCATCCTGAGGTTGTCTGTTCACTCTACAGTGCTGAAGACAACCCAGAGTTAGGCACGGCTCCTAAAACTAAGTACACATTACTACTGAGCTATGCCACTCTCACCTTTAAAAATCAGGTGACAGTGGGTGATTGTCATAGGGTAGAACTATGGGAACTCTCAGTACCAACAAAATCAATGTCATAATAATTAAAAAAAATACTTTGTTATTTTTATTTTATATGTATGAGTGTATTGTCTGCATGTACGTAAATACACCTGTGTCATTCAGTGCCTGTGGAGGTCAGAAGAAAGCATTAGATCCCCTGGAACTGGAGTTATGGATGGTTGTTAGCTTCCACATGGGTGCTGGGATTCCAACCCCAGCCGGTCCTTTGCAAGAGCAGTCAGTGCTCTTAATTGTTGATCCATCTCTCGAGCCTCCACTTCCCTTTTTTTTTTTTTAAAGACAGGGTCTCCCTATAACTCCAGGTGGTCTGGAACTCACTATATAGAGCAGACTGGCCTCGATCTCACAGAGCTCTTCATGCTTCAGACTCCCAAGTGCTGGGATTAAAAGAATGTATTTCAAGGAATGTATCACTGACAGTCAAAAAAGACAAAGATATGACTTATTTTTTAAATGTGGAGAAACAGGTATTTCTCTGTGAAGCTTTCATCTAGCAGAAAAAGGCAAACCAACCCTAACCACAGCAGACATGCCGTGGCTCCAGGCTTCCAGGTCCTCAGAAAAACTCTAATAGCAGGAATCTTGGGGTAATAGAAACATCTCACACCTCTTCCCTGGATTCAGGTGGCAAGAACCCAGCACTGGGGCAGCAAGATGGCTCAGCAGGTGAAGGTGCTGCCAGCCAAGTAGGATGACCTGGGTTTGATATTTGGGACCTACATGGTGGAAGAGAACAAGCTCTTCTTTAAGTTGTCCTCTGACTTCCATATGTATGCCATTGTATGCACATACGCACATGAATGCACCCATGCACAGGCACAAAATAAATGAGAGTAAAACCCAAAATTTAGGGACTAACAAGCTGGCTCAGTAGGTAAAGGCACTTGCCACCAAGCCTGATGACCTGAGTGTAATTCCTGGAGCCCACATGATAGGAGAACTGAATCCCCTGAAAGGTATTTTCTAATCTCCACTCATGGGCTGTGGCATGCATATGCATGTGCATACACACACACACACACACACACACACACACGCACGCGAGTGAACGTGGGGGTTGGGAGAGAAGAGAAGAAAGCCGTTTCCTGTTTCCTGTTACACAGTAGCTAAGCCCAGGGTCAGTTTCCTTACATATTAGCTGTAATATCGGACTTTCACTGAAGAACTTTAGGCTTTCATACCGAGAAAACAATGGCCATGCCTGAGCTGCAGCACGTGAAGACATCCAGGTCCCTGGCTGGCCTCAGCAGTGGCAGAGTCATAAAAGGGAACTCACCTGCTAGAGGGTGTGACAGCACAGTGGGCCCCATCAGAAGGGGTGTGGGTTGCCAGTCTCTCCTGGTCAGCCTGGGTACCATGGGCAGGCTGGTTGGGAGCAAGGGGTACACCACCTTCCTTCCCAGGAACCATCAGCTTTGGGGAAATGGAGAGACACAGTGAACTATGGCGGTGCCAGGCAGGTGAACCTCATGAGCTTTTGCAATGCCAGGCAGCTCCTGGCTCTTTATCCTCTTGGGATGTGGCTATGGAAGCCATGCATGGTGATGACTACAGGGGAAGCGGGGAAGAGAGGGAATGAAACCCTTGAGAAGGCTTTCCCTTCCTCCCTCTTAAGTCAATTTAGTTCTCCAAAAACTATCTGTGCTCCTGGGCAGGGGAGGCAGCCCTGGAAAGCCCATGCTCCTCCCCCATCTTGAAAGGTACCTGGTGAGGGTGTGTAGCATTTAAACCAGCAGTAAACACTACTGGGTAAGCCAAGTCAGTTGATCCAAGGCCCAGGACAGCAGGCTGATAGGAAAGGCGAGAGCTTGAGAGCTGAGCAAGAGAAAAAGGGAAGGGCAGAGGAAAGAAAGGAAAACAGACAATCCTAGCATGAGAGCAGAGGTGGAGCTCACGAGAGGTGGGACTGCTCACAGCCCACAGTGCAGGGGAGAGGAGAGAGGAGCAAGAGTGGACCAGGCCCTTTTCAGGAAGAAAACAGACTTGCTTGCTCCGGAATTGGGATCTCCAGCTCCAGGACCTCTCCAAGTCCTCCAGTAAGCTCGGGTCCCTCAATTCCCAGGGGCTCAGTTAAGTGCTTAAGTTTTCAGCCCAGCAGATCTCCCCAGCACAACCCCAGGCTGAATGTGGAGCCAAAGCCATCAGTTTTTCCAAAGTCATTCTATTTTCTCCTTTGTCCTTGAGGTCCCTTTGATACTGAAGCCATCTTCTCTAATCACACCCTCTATCACTCCCCCTGGGTATGGAAGGTTCCTATTTATATTGAAAAAAAGAAAGAATACCAGTCTTGGACTGTTTACTTGGAAATCTGATATAAATAACTCCACGTATTTTTCACATCAACGGGAAGGAGGAGGGGTAAATAAAAATTTCTATTTTGGTCGCCAGGCTGTGGCTGTGTCCTGTTAAAATCAATTACCAGCCTCAAAATAATCGCACAGAACAGCTGGGACATTTAAATGACTATCCCCTCTACTTTCATTTCTTAAGTACAAGAAACCACTTGATCAAATCCCCTCCTTCCCATTATGAACTCACTTGATGGGAAAAGGCCAGTCCTGCCATGGGGACCCTCAGAGTGTCCGTCACCACAGGAGCAGGGGTCTGAAAATGTGCCTTTGTGACAGTGAACACACACTGCGCACAGACACACATAAGAGACAGGAGAAACAAGAAAAAAGAAAAGGGACTTGAGAAAGAAGTGAAAAAAAGAAAACAAAACGAAACCAAAAAACCTCCAGAAGGGGCAGTAGTGAGAAGCTGGACAGACAGCAGAGAGAGGCAGGGAGAAGCGCACGAGCGGCTTCCCAAAGCAGAGCTTAGAGGGTCCCAGGGCCACCCTGCAAGCCCGTCTCCTTGACAGGCAGCTGGAAAAATCAGACTGACTCAATCAAGTGGGAATGACTTGGCAAAACAGAAACCTGAACCAAGCATTAGTCTGTCGTCAGCTGAAAAGGCGTGGGAGGAAAGTGAGCAAAGCTTTCCAGCAGGAGAGGCCTGAGAGCAGGGGTGAGGTGAGCAGCAGCGTGAGGATGCCGGGCCGGTCAGGTAACCCACAGGCTGCAGGGACAGGTTTAAGCAGTTGACATTTGTGCAGGTGCGTGCGTGTGTGCGTGCGTGGTGCATATTCTTATAGTCTTATGGTGTGAGAGAGCTTGAGAGTAAATGCTAGGTATTTTCAACACTCCAAGATTTTTAAACCATGTATAAGCACAGTGATTATTTAGGGTCTTGCAGTTTCAAGTTTCAGCTTTAAGTCTGGTTTTTTTTTTTTTTTTTTTTTTCTTGAGACAAGGTCTCCCTATATAGATCAGGCTACTCTTGAACTCACAGACATAAGATTCACCTGCTTCTGCCTCTTGAGTGCTGTGATTAGAGACATGCTTCACTACACCAGGCTTCAGTTTTAAATTTGACCAATTAGATAATCAAAGCTTAGAATTAAGACAAAAGACTGGAGGGCACAGTAGCAAGTTAAGAGTCACAGCTATTTTTATGTTTTTATGACCAAATGATGCAAAAATACCAATTTTGTTGTCAAAACAAACATTCCATTAACATGTATTAACTGGACTCTAACAAACCTCCAGTAGAAGTTGCTGAATACTTATGAGTCACTGGATTAAATAAAAGAAGAAACAGTAACAGAGAGCAGACGGAATGGTATTCTGTCTGTTCTATCACTGAGGTTCAAAGTAAGTATTTTTTTCTGTTCCCCTCCCTATTTTCAGAGGCAGAGTCTCCACATGTCATCCTGGGTGGCCTGAACTCATTATGTAGTCCAGATGACCTTGAACTCACTAAGATCTGCCTGCTCTGCACCCCCAGTGCTGGGACTAAAGGTGTGCATCACCATGCCTGGCCTTTCCTTTTTCTCTCTTTCCACTGGGGATTAAACCTGGGGCCTCCAGAATTTAAAAATTTTTTTCATAATTAAAACAACACAGGGCTGGAGAGATGGCTCGGTGGTTAAGAGCACTGATTGCTCTTGCAGAGGACCCGGGTTCAAATCCCAGCACACATATAGCAACTCCAGTTGCAGCAGATCTGACACCCTCTTCTGACTGAGGGTACTGCACAACACAGGTGCACCTACCTACATGCAGGCAATACACTCATATACATTAAAAACAGCACAAAAAATTAAAATGTACAGAGAGCCCCTTGCAATAAGATGGTGAAAGGGAGGGTCTCAGTTTCAAGGGAAGTAAAAGTTGAGCTTGGTGGCACATACTTGTAATTCTAGCTCTTGGAATGTAGAGGCAGAAGGATCAGTATTAAGGCCACTCAGTAGTATATAATGAGTTCAAGGCCTGATCTACAGGATACCTGGTCTTAAAAAAATATAAATAAGCCAGGCATGGTGTTGCATGCCCTAACTCCAGCATTCAGGAGGCAGAGTCAGGAGGATCTGTGAGTTTGAGGCAAGACTACATGAGACCCTGTCTCAGAAAAACTAACAACTAACTAACTAACTAACTAACTAAAGGAAAGCAAAACTAGAGTAGGTCTAAAGCCAGCCAAGTCTAAACAAAGAGTTATAAGCCAGCCAAGATTACAAAGCAAGGCTATCTGAACCGAAACCCTAAAGAAGCCAAAGAAGAAGAGAATGGTTGTGATGGGTAGGGAGTTGAAGACAACAAATTAGAAGGTAAAGTACTGTGGGGTGAAGGTTAAGTGTTCCTGAAATTTAGTCAAGCTGGAACTCATGACTGCCTGCCATAGTCTCAACTCATGTCTATCACAAAACACTGTGGAGATGGTTCCACTGATGAAACTGGCAGCAGCATTCCTGGCCCGTGTTTCACTGAAACTGGGTCTCCCACTGAAGACTGACTCATGTGGAAAAATTAATGGCTGAAATGTTTTGGATGGAGAATGTGGCCAGAAAGATATATCTGTGTCAACTTTAAGAAAAACAGTGCTACTGTGTGTGTGTGTGTGTTTTACTGGCATTTTATACTCAATATTACTGGTTGTTTTTTATTTTGAAACCAAATTTATCACTTAGTAAGAAAATAGCTCCTAAATCAATGCATATAGCAGATCAGAGTGCTTCTTTGGTGTCAGAATGCATTCAGACTAAAGGCAAGTACTATTAACTGCTGAATAAAGCCGTCACTCCTTACACACCCTCTTTAGAACTGTAATCCCCAAAGCGATTATAGTTAAGATTACAGGATTATAGGACAATATTCCTAAGGCCCACATGGATACACACATCATACCTGGGAGGGAGGGGAGGTGGAGAAAGAGGTGGTACACACTTCCTGAGAATCTTCCACCGATGGGTATGTTACGCCAGCATCCTCACCAGTTCTAAAGTGGGGAGGAGAGAAACAATGAACTCTGTGGTGATGGCAGCCAATGTCGGAAAGTACAGACGGTGGTTAGAGAAGGCTGGGAGTTGTGTCAAGAAGTTTCAGGCAGAGTTCATAAAGCCAGAGGGCAACCTGAAAACCATTTAATTTGCCCAGTCTATTCCACAAATTACTGGTGCTCTTGTGGTCTCCAAATAAGTTGCTATGGAAGAAAGTGGTATCACTGCCATTCAGATCCAAACACCCATAATTTCCTGAGACACTCTACATACCCAAAGTCTTGGTGTACCTAACACACAGCAGCAAGATGGGTAACTAGCCTCTTCATGTCTACCCACAAGGCAAGTGGATACTTTTGCCTAGCTGCAGTTTGGGAGAGCACCGTTCACATTCCTCACCTGTAATTGCAGGGGTGCATGGGAGAGGAGCTGGGATAGGGACGGTCGACAAAGTGATCAATGATAATCCCCATGATAGGTGGGGTCCTCTCAAATTGCCTGTAATGCAATAAGCACATTGCAGTATTTGTTAGAATTCCTTCCCAGCCCACTTCAAGTCCTCAGAGGGCCCCTCACTTCACAACTATTGCAAGTCTACCAGAGCCTAAACATTGCAATCTCTAAATATAAGCCACAGACTCTACACTCTGGACAGGTTGGCTCTGGGTCACTCAAATTCTCCAGTGTGACAGCGGTGCTCTCTCTCAATTGCATTCTTCTGGAAAGGGCTGCTTTTGGCAAAGTGAACTGTCGACTTAGCCTTGGAGCATTGGGGAAGGCAGGAATTTTGACATCCTTGAAGAGCTCTTTTGGATTCCAAGCCAACTCCTCACCTGGTGGACATGAATGCCAAGTTAATTCTATAAGCACAAGAAAGAGTGATGGTGCCAACAGGGGTGCCCACTGTTCCAACACGAACTGTCTGGAAGCCTAGGAAAAAAAGAAAATTATAAGCTTTTTTTCCAGAGAATGTTGACACAGCCCCTAGTGGGCCTGCTCTACAATCAATGTCATCAGTCCCTTAGCACTTTGAGTGAGGCAACTTCAATTCTTGTGTGTATTTCCCACTATATTGACCCAATGTTGGCAAAGGAAACACACTGTATTTCCAGGTAAAACTGATTCAAAGAGACAAAAATAAAATAACACCCCTGACAAAACACCCCAGAACAAAAACACAACAAAAAAACAAATAAGAAAAAGCCTGGGTGTGTAGCTCAGTGGTAGAGTACTCGAATAGCCTGAATGAGCCCAAGTTCAATTCTCAATCAGCAGTTATGACAAAAAATGATCACTGAGTTCTTACTGGAACTTATGGAAAAATTATGTGATCAATCCTGCTACTTTCTGGAACCACTGATCTGCCTTTTTGTTTGTTTTTGAGACAGGGTCCCACTATGTATCCGTGGCTGACTTAGAACTCACCAGGCAGACCAGGATGGCTTTGAACTCACAGAGATCTGCCTGCCTTTGTCTCCTGGGTGCTGGGATTAAAGGCATGCACCACACACTCAGCCTTTGACCTACCTTCTTATCTTCTCCTTACTGTATTATGTACTTTGAAGCTATGATATGTGTAAAACAAAGGAAGCTATGTATCACCCCAAGTAGAATTGAGTCCATCTCTGAAGTTAGTTGTCTCTTAACACTCCAAACATTCCCTGGCCCTTGTATACACATACCTTCTCCTAAGCCATTCAGTTGAACTTCCCCAAAATAAATCCTGTAGGAATGAAAGAAAATGAAATGGTAGCTGATCCTATATTCTCAGGGTCTCCATGAGAAAAACATGTAGAAACAAACTAAACAAGTCTCACTTTCCTTATTGGCATAAATAACTCTCCTAATGGAGCATTAATGTCATCTCAATAAGTCAAAGGCACAAAGACACTTAAGACGATGGCTATGTTAAGAAATGAGGAAAACTGGGACTGAGGAGATGACTGAAATCTCTAGCACCTACATAAAAAGTTAGGCTGTGCCGCAAGTTCTTTATTCTCCGAGCCATTTTGCCCACTCTTAACGTCCTTTTTGTAAGGGGTTTGGTTATAGCAACAAGACACTAATACAGCAAGAAATAAAAGCTAGAAAGTGATTTTTCTACTACATCTGAATAAAATTATAGTAACTATCTTTTTTTTTTTTGAGACAGGGTTCCTCCCTGTACCCCAAACTGGCCTGGAACTTTCTATGCAGACCAGGTTAGCCTGGATCTCACAAAGATCTACCTGCCTCTGTCTCCTGAGTATTGGGATTAAAAGACATATGTCACCCCAACTGGCAAATTCTAGTAATTTTTAACTAGAAGGCTCAACTTGATACCTGGGAAAACTATAGCAGAAATTTATTAGAGATGAAGCTTTACAGTTAAGCCAAAGGCTAAAACCAATAGCTCAACATTAACACAGAAGATTCTTGGGTGATTCAGGAGCCCTAGTTTCTGTCTTGCCCAGGCAGGCCTCAAATTTGGCCTTCAACTCCTGATCCTCCTGACTCCACCTCCCAAGTATTAGGAGTAAAGGCATGCACTCATATGCCTAGTAAAAGCTCATTTTTGTTTCTTGTTTTTCTTTCTCTCATGTGTATGTGCTGTTATTTCTATTAGCACATGTGTGGGCACAGGTGTACGAGTACACACGCACTTGTGTGTATAGGCCTGAGGTTAACAACAAGAGTCTTTTTTAATTGTTATCTACCTCTTTGAGGCAGGGTCTCTCAACTGAACCCAGAATTCACTAATACCTGGCATTTACATGGATTCTGAGAATCCAAATTCTGGTCCTAAACAAGCCTGGCAAGTACTTTACCCATTGAATCATCTCACTAGCCCCCAAACTTGCTTTTAAAAATCTTAAAGTTTCTTTTCCAGCTTTGAAATGGGTATCTGCAAGACCTCAGCGTCCATTCCATGACTGCAGAGAGACAAAAGATCATAAGGGAGGCTGTGAAGCTATGCAATTAATACGATAATCAACTACCTGTCCAAAAGCATAATCCCAGAACACCTGAATGCTTGTCAGACAGTGCACAACTCGAAGAGGCTGATGAGTATACCCAGATCCATACTATTTACCTGTACAATATTACGTATTCATGTCCTTGTTTTCTGGAGAGTCGGTAAGCTGGTGTCACCCGAGTTATAGCAAGAAGAGACTTCAGCAGCAGTGACAATCTGTTGTACACAGTGTAGGATACTTTGATTTCTTTATCACACCTGAGGAACAAAGGCATTCAATATATCCTATGAAATGCTGGAAATGAAAAACACATTCCAAACTAAAGATGTCATTAGGCAAAGTTTTACTTCTTCGGACACAGGTAAGCACTAAAAATTCCCAAAATGTTTTTATCTTTTCTTTTTTTTTCACATTTTGTGTGTGTTGCACATGCCCTGGTGCATGTATGCAGGTCAAAGAACAAACCTGCAGGAGTCAGCTCTCTCTTTCTACCACATAGGTCCCAGGGTCCCAGGATGGAACTCAAGCTGTCAGTGTGAACTTAGCTGTCAGACTCAAGTGCCTTTATCTGCTGAGCCATTTTGCTGGCCCTTTTTTTCACCTACTTTTGAGGCGGTTGTTTAAGAAATAAAATAATATACTTAAAAACAATGGACCCAGGCATAGTGTCACAGGTCTTTAATTCTAGAACGCAGGAGGCAGGGGCAGGCAGATCTCTGTTGAGATTTAGGCAGCCTGGTCTACATATCGAGTTCCAGGCCAGCCAGGGCTACAGGGAGACTCTGTCTCAAAAAACCAACAAAACCACCCCCGCCCCCAAAACAATGGATCAATATTGCACTTATAGTCAACATGCTTATTTTCAAGGTACTGCTGTATGAACTATCTATTTCTACACAGAAAAATCTATTTGGTACAAAAACTTTGGAGCATAGTATGTCAATTGCTTTCTCTTTAAGAAAAACAAAGGTGGGTGTGGTGGCATGCACCTTTAATCCCGGCACTACCGAGGCAGAGGTAAGCTCATGTCTGTGAGACTGAGGCCAGTGTGGTCTACATACTGAGTTCCAGGACAGCTAGGGCTACAGAGAAACTGTCTTAAACCAAACACAACAAATGCCCATACCACATATCCTTACCACTAAGATTTCTCTTTGGATAGGTTGGTATTTTCTCAATTTTCCTAGATATTTCACTAGGAAACTGAAGAGTCAGGCAGGAGGTAAACTGTTCTACTCTGAGAGAAGAAACTGGAAGTAGACAGCATGCATGCCCATCCATCACTAACAGTGCAAAAAGAGTAGTGTGGGGAGATTTTGCTGGTTGGCTGCTTCACAGAATAGACAACACAGTCATGTCACACCAGCTCACAAGGGATTTAATCAGAGAACGAGCTGTACTCTGGGAAAACAACAAATCCTTTCAGCTTCTGTTGCTGCTCTTTTCCCTGTGGTACTCAAGTCACTCTGGACCGATTCTCCCTCTTGAAGGTCATATCTGTGCCTGGGCAAGAAGCCAAGTCTGAAGCTAATCGCAGCAAAGCCTACCGGTTCTGCTGAATGGTCAGAATGCCCTCTGTGGCTGACAACAAAGCCCTGCTTTACATGATGTCATCATTTTAACCTCACCACAACCAAGGACTCTGGCACACAAGCACTTACTTTTCGTTCATTTCAAGACACCAAATCTCCAGTTCCATGGAATCTCCCTGCAGACAGGACAAGAGAAAAATACCAGTTATTAAAATTAATCTTAAATATTGGAAACTACAAAACTTATTTAATCAGCTGCTTCCCTAAAAAGTTAGATCATGCTGTATATACTATTTTTATGACTTATTTTTCTTAACAAACATACTGTGGAATTTTCCTTCCAACCAAAAATCATACACACACAGGGAGCGAGATTTTTATGGGACTGGGATCCAACTCAGCTACATTAGCAGTAGCTTCAAATCCCACACCACTGTTAACAGTCACCATGTACACCATTACGACCCTTCTATTCAACCAGTTCCCCTAGTTTTGGATGTGTTTCTAATTTTTCACTACTACAAGAAAAACTGATAAAAAGCACTGAGGTTGGGTGTGATGGTCCACACCAATACTTGGGGGGCAGAAGGAGGAGTATCAAGAGTCCAAGGACATCCTAGGCTATACTGAAAGCTTGTGGTCAGCTTGGACTACATGAGACCCTGTTTCAAACAAACAAACAAACAAACAAACAAAAAGAGGGCATTGAGTCATGAACTTTGAGCACACTTTCAATCTTTTTAATCAAATTTTTAAAATTAAAGCAGCTGGATCAGAAAATACATGTTTTTTTTCTTATTTATTTTATGTGTATATGCATGTGTAATAGGTATACACATGCCTGACACAGTGAACATGTGCAGATAAAAGTAAAGCTTGTAGGGGGTGGAGAGATAGATCAGCAGTTAAAGCACACTAGCTGCTCTTGCAGACCACCTGGGCTCAATTCCCAGCATCCACATGGTGGTTAACAACCATTCATAACTCCAGTTCCAGGGGATCTGATGCCTTCTTCTGACCTCTGTAGGCATTCCATGACATGATTGTACTTACACACATGCAGACAATACACTCATACATATAAAAATAAAAATAAACAACACTTTCTTTAGGGCACTGTGTGTACTGGGCCAGGATTCCACCAATGGTGTGCATCCCAGCCCTAAAACTTGATAGGTATTTCCAAACTGACCTTTAGAAAAGCTGACATTTTTCCAGTGATGGAAAGGTCTTTCATTTCAGTTCTACAGGGTCTGTTTTTAGGTGACACCCCCAGTTTAGGAACGGTTACTACCAAAAATCCGTTAGCTGTCTGACACCTCAGCCAAGCTGTTCAGCTATTCTGTCTATTATTCTCAACAGATACTAAGAGGCAGGTTTAATAAATAAATACAATAAATACAGCCTTAAAATATTGCTGTGTTACATTAATTGTGGGTGATTCCAGGGTTCAACCCAGCACAGCAAAACTCTAAATAAAGAAAAATCGCTGATCCCACCAGAAAATGATTAGACATTCAGAGAGATGAAGAACATGAACAAGGCTGAGAAATGAATTGGAACCAAAGGGAGCCTTGTGTACCAGGCAAGGCCACCGAATCTACCCATGACCTTACCTCTGAAGTCTTGAGTGAGATCTCCACACACATAGAGCGCCCCACAGCAGGCAGCTGTCCTGACAGAGCCTTCTTTGCTTCATGTGTAACCTCTGGGATATCTTTGATTGCTAAATTAAACTTAAAAACAAAGAGTCTTCTGTGTTAAGCCTTCTCAAGGAGCACTATGGGAACACAGAGCAGTGTATGCAGGTATTCCTTTAGTTGATTACAGAAAGCACCTAGCCACATCTTCCTTCCCCACAAGAGATTGCTTGCACCAAAACCCCAAGTTGGATTGATAAGGTTAATTACCCACTACAAAGATTAGCTAGTAAGATATTATTTTGTCTCCTAAGGACTAAACTTTGCACCTGTCACACAGAAGGTAAAAATTCAAATCAAGACTAATTTTATTAGGAATATAATTTTCATATGAATAGATCAAATGTTATTAGATATGTCAATGTTATGATTTGGCAATACCATAAATAATATGCCTTATGATAGCAGCTGGGAATTTTATATTCATTTCTTGTGACAAACAAAACAGTAAATATACCCACTAGTAAAGAAAAGACATTTTACCCAATCTGAACCCGTTGGGGAAGAAGATGAACGAGTGCAAATCTTCTCGCCAAGTCGAGCCTGGACAATCACTTGGACGGTCTGAAAACAAAACACAGAACCAAAATGACACAGGCTTGGAGCCCTAGCACAGCCAAAATGAGAGAAAAGAAAACAAAACAGAAGCAAGGGAAAGATAAAATCTTAAATTGATTTAGCTCCTTATTGGGATTAAAATTCTGCCAAATGAAGGTTAAAATGAGACTACCTAATCATAACTCTACTTCAGAAAAGTGCAGAATTATGAAAAGAGTGGACAGAAAGACACTACACACAAAGTAATATTGTAAGTACTCTTGAGGGTAGTGTCAGCTAGTGAGAGAAAACAGAGTTTGCGGCTTGGAATATAGAATATTCTCACATAGCAGAAGGAAAGCTGCACCTGGCAGCATAATGTTTATGACTGTCATAAATTTGGTTCACCATAGTAGACTCAAAACAAGAACTCCACAGTCATTAATAGAGCTTGGCTGATGTGGCAAGTCTTCCACATAATTTTTTCATCAGAATTGACAGTATGGGCTATTTTGATAATTTTTGAAACAAAAGAGTGATACAGGTAGAAATGATTTTTATATTCAGGAAAATATAGTATTCAAGTTTCAGTTGAAATTCTCTATTCACCAGGGGAACGATAAATCAAAGTTGGTGTGATGGTTTATTCTGATCATCAATTTGATTGCAAGAAGAAATGTCTAGAGACTTAGTGAAGTACATCTTTAGTGTTTCCAGAGAGGATTAATGAGGGGATTAGACCTGTCCTGAATGTGTGTGCAACCATCTCAATCAATGGGCTGGAGTACCAAACTAAGTAAAAATGAGAAAAAAGAGGCTGAAGAGATGGCACAGTGGTTAACGAGCACTTGCTGCATGATCATAAGGACCAAGAGTTCAGATCTCAACACTATGTGACAAGCTGAGCTTTCCAAGAGTGTAAAATTCTGAGGGATTCAATAGCCTCTTCTGGCCTCCAAGTGGGCATAGGAATACCCACATGTACACACACACACAAAACCAACCAAACAGCAGCAAATCAATATGGCATTTAAAGGCTGGTAGCACAGCATGGTAAGTTAGGCAGTTGCCACTAAGATCCTCCACGGTGTGAGCCAGCAGGGTCCTCCTACCACGATGGACTCTGTACCCTCAACTATGAGACAAAACAAAACAACCTTCCCTCAAGAAAATTCCTGTCAAGTATTTGGTCACAGTAACAAGAAAAGTAGCTAATACACTGAGCATTTTAGTGGCAGCTGAAGCTTAGGGAAAGATGCCCACAGACTGTCCATTCCAGTTTGGTCTTTGTTCCCACCCAGGGAGCATACTGTGCCAATAATCTGGCATAACAGTTTGACATTCCTACAAACAGCCCTGCAAACTTTTTTTGAAGAAATAGCTGCAGAAAATTGGAAGCTACTTTTTCGTTACACCCCCAATGCCACCCCCTACTTCACAGTTTGGTTTACAACAGACAGAAGTATCCCTTAAAGCGGGCAAGCTGCAAGCTGTTATACTACATTTCCAAAGAGGGCTCTCTAAAGGAAGAAGCATCAAGTTATTTCTAGCTGTTCCAAGCTGAAAAGAATGGACATATTACCTTGAGGGCAAAAAATTTAATGAATTTGTCCAGGTCCTTTCTGTCCTGGGAATTGAGGTCAGTTTCCATTGCCTATAGGAACCTACAACAGAAAAAAAGCAGAGATGTGATGACACATGTGACTAATCCCTTTAAAAACAGATTGTTACGTCAAAGCACACAGCAGGTAGCCTACTAGCTATACAATAGTCATGTGGAAGTGGGAAGAAATTTCCTTCAGCCAAAGATACCAAAGGAAAAAATATTAAAAATACTATCTCTTGAGGAAAACAAATCCCACACAAAGAACCATATCTAGGAATCCAAGAAATAAATGAGGTCACTTTAACTCATTCTGAAATTTTGTGTGTGTGCATCTATGTACAATGTGTGTCGCAGTGGGTGTGTGAGGGTCAGAAGACAACCCTGGGTGCTGGTCCTATCTTCCACCTAGCTCCAAACTGGGTCTTTCTATGGTTTGCTGCTGTGTATGTCAGGCTAGCTGGCCTGTGAGTCCTGGAGAGTCTCCTATCTCCACCTCCCATCTCGACACAGGAGTCCTGCAACCATTATCACACTGGGCTTTATGTAGGTTCTGGGGATTCAAACCCAGTTCCTTAGGCATGTGCAGAAAGCACTTTACCAAGGAGCCATCTCCCTAGCCCAGTCTGAAACTTTGAACTTCACTTATAATTTATGTAGTTTTAATGAAATAAAAACTTTGCTAAAAACAAAACAAACACACTGATCTACATTACTTCCGAAGGCCACCAATCAATTTCTCTTTTTAAGTTTCATAGTTACTTTCTATTTCTGTGATTAAAAACACTGACCAAAACAAACTTGGAGAGGAAAGGGTCTATTTATCTTACATTTCCAAGGTCACAGTTCATCACTGAGGGAGCCCAAGGTAGGAACTCAGAGCAGGAACCTGGAGGCAGGAGCTGAAGCACAGGCCATGAAAGCTGCCTACTGGCTTGTTCCCTTGGCCTGTGCTCAGTCACCTTCCTCATATGACACAAAACACCTGCCCAGGAATGGCACTGCCCACAGTCAGCTGGGCCCTCCCACATCACTCAACAATCAAGAAAATGCCTCACAGACATGGTCACAGGTCAGTCCAATGGAGGAAATTCCTCTCGATACCCTCTACTCAGGTGTGTCAAGCTGAAAACTAAAGCTACCCAGCACATTAAGGCTCCAGATCTGTTCTGAGAAACTGGTGAGTTGAAAAGCTCGGAAAAATGCACATATATGGGAACACTTCCTTCCTCCATCCAAGAGTAAACTGGTTTGAACTAGTTTGAGATTCACTGATTATAAAGAATAAAACATTTAGGAAAAGCATGCAAGCAATTTTAGAAGAGAATACAAGAGGTTTAGGAATAAGTATTCACACTTTGCAAGGGACAGAGGTAACAGCTGGTGGGGCAGCAGGACCAGAGTCTGACACAGAGTGCCAGACACTCCTTAAGAGAGATAGCTTTGCTGGCTGCCATAACTCCGAGCGATTCTGCACGAGAAGCAGGGAAACCAGTTAGGACCTTGACAAGAATTCAGGCTATGGCCAGGGTTAAAACTCAAGCACAGACATGATTTGGGAAACAGAATGGGTAGGAGATACTTGAAAGGAAAAGCAGATAGAATTTAAAGACTAACTAGAAAGGGTATGCAGGGGACAACTTTAGATGTGGGCAGCTGAGAAGCAAGCTTAATAACATTTCATTTCACAGCATACAGGGAAGTCAGAGGGGAACTAGCTTTAAAGAAAGGGTAAACAAAAGCAGAGTGCTGAAACAATTTTTTGGAAAAATGCATTGAGTCATAACGTACATGTGGTAAGCTGCACAATTCTTGGAAAGAATATTTTGATATATATTTAGATAACCACAATCCAAATCAAGTTATAGAACAGTTCTGACATTCCAGAAGGCTCCCTTGTTCAATAAGTCACAAAAGGTTACAATTATTTTTACTTTCATCTGTAAAGACACCTCATTGCTCCATATAGTAGTTTCTTTCTCATTGATTCCCAAAACCTGGGGTGGGGGAACTCATATACCACATAACAAAGTTAAAATAAATGGCAAAGCACATATTAAAATGGTGATCCCATCAGATCATATCACTTAGTAATGGTGAAGACATTATTTTACTTAGTTTGTGCAAGCAAAAAATGTGTTCAAAACAGTAAAATCTTCAAATGGTACATTTCTCCCTACCCTTAAGGAATAGATAACAGCAACAAAAATACTAGCAAATTTAATTCAAAAGCATATTAAAAAGATCATTCAAGCCAGGGATGGTTTAGCCCAGGACTATAGAGTCTCAGTGCTTGAGAGTCCTCTTGAGAGGCAAGAGGACTAGGAGTTCAAGGTCATCCTTAGCTACCTAAGGATTTTAAGGCTAGCATGGGTTATATGAGACAGCCTGTCACAAAAAGGAGCACTCAAAGCTTTGAAAGGTAATTCATTACAATCCAGTCAGCCCGAAACCAAACTGTCTCAAAAAAGAAAAGGGGGGCCAGGACTCCCTGAGAAAAAGGCAAGCAGATCACTGTGAGTTCAAGGCCTGCCTGGTCTACATAGTACCAGGCCAGCTGGGGCTATAGGGAGACCCTGTCTCAAAAAGAAAAAGAGAGAGACAGAAAGAAAGATAGAGGGGATGCAAAAAAAAAAAAAAAAAAAACAACCCTACAAACAAAATGAAATTCATCCCAGGATGCAAAGATGTGAACATTTACAAATCAAAAAATGTGATGATACCACACATCAACAGAAATATGGACAAAAATCACGATCATTTCAATAAATGCAGAAAAATTATTTGAGAAAGTCCAAAATCTTTTGTGATTAAAAACTCAACACATTAGGTATAGAAGGAATGCACCTTAACACAACAAAAATCCTGGTGATAAGTCCATAGCTAACACCATACTCTGTCGGAAAATGTGGAAAACTTTCCCTCCAAGATCTGGAACGGGACCAGTATACTCACCTACAACTACTTCTATTCAACATAATAGTCAAAGTCCTAACCAAAGCAATTAGGCTAGAAAAAAAAAAAAAGGTACCCAAGGGGCTGGGGAGATGGCCCAGCAGGTAAACGTGAATGCTGTGTAGGCCTAAGGATCAAAGTTCAGATCCTCAGCACCCACAGAAATGTTGGGCAGATATGGGCAGCACGTCTGTACTGTATTTGGGCCATGAAGCAAGACAGCTAGACAGACTAGTTAAATCAGGGAGCTCTGGTTCAAGTAAAAGAGACTGCCTCTAGACCTGAGGTGGAGAACTACTGAGGAAGACATCTGCCATCAACCTCTGGCCTCTATATACACCTGTTCACACATGCATACAGGAACACACATACACAGGAAAAGAAAAAAAAAAAAAAAAGGGCACTCAAATAGGAAAGGAGGAAGCTAAGAGGCAAAGAGGCCCACACCTATAATTCTAGTACTTCAGAGGTTGAGGCAGGAAGACTTTGAGTTTGAGATAGGCTTGGGAAACAGTAAGACCTTGTTTCAAAGTAAAAGTAAAAGAAGGGCTAGGAATATAGTTCAGTAGTAGAAGGCTTACCCAGCATGCATGAGGCCCTAGCAAATCCTAGCACCAATAAACAAAACAAAAAGCCCCAAGACGTTAAATTACTCATTTGCAAAGCACAAGTTTTTACTTATCAGTAGTTTTTTATACACCAATGGCCAACTATGTGAAAAAGAAATAAAATATCCCTTTCTAACAGCCACAAAACCCCTAAAACCTGACCAAATACCTAGGAATAAATTTAATCAACGTGGTGAAAGATCTTAGCAATGAAAATTAAAGCAATGACAAAAGATCTTGAAGACACAAATGTCCTGTGATCAAAGGTTACAATGAATACTTTTAAAAATGTCTGTTGGAGCTGGAGAGATAGCTCAGTGGTTAAGAGCATTGGTTGCTCTTGCAGAGAACCTGAGTTCCATTCCAAGCACCTATATCTATAACAACCAATGTGCTAACAACCGTTTATAACTCCAGTTCCAGGGGGACCCAACACCCTTTTCAGACTCCTTGGGTACTGCACAACACAGGTGCACTTACACAGGTAATACACTCATACAAATTAAAAAAAAAAATGTCTGTTATGGGTCAAACATGATAGTCTACTCCTTTAATCCCAACATTTGGGAGGCAGAGGGAGGAGGATCTCTTTGAATTCAAGGCCAGCCTTGTCTACACAGACAGTTCCAGGGCAGCTGGAGCTACAGAAGTCTATTACAAGGTTATCTACAAAGTCAGCCCAATTCCTATTAAAATACCAATGACATTCAAATGTCCAAAGAGACTAAAACTAGAGGCTTCACACCCCCGACTTTAAAATACACAAACACCAGGGGCCAAACCAGCAGGGTGCAGAATTAAACAACAACAACAACAAAAACAGACCTAGGGGACAGAAGAGAAAGCCCAGAAATACAGTCACACATTTTCAGTCAACTGACTTCTGACAAAGACGTCAAAAAATACACAACAGGGAAAGGACAGTCTCTTCAGTAAACAGTGTTGGGAAAATTAAATGTCCACATCTAGAAGAATTCACCCAGAAGCTTATGTCTCATTATATAAGTCTATTCAAAATGGATTAAAGACTTAAATGTTTAGGACCTGAAACTATGAAAGTGCTAAAAGAAACAGAAAAGATCCATGACATCGGTCTTGACAATGTTATTTTTGGATATGACTTCAAAAACATGGGGCTGGAAATCTGTTTTTTGGTGTCTGCTTTCTTCAGCTCTTTTCTATCTATAAAACTACTCTTTCCCTCAGCTTATCAGAACATTTTATAGCACGAAGTGCTGTCCAATTCCAGGATCTAAAATAAAACCAATATGGAACTGTAAATGGTTATAATGTCCTTTACCAGGGTCCAACACCCCAAGGTCCCAAAGCAATACAGAAGTGGATGGGAGCTAAGAACAGCACTGCAGGATTATACTGACCTGAGAGTTATATTCTTGCCACAAGAACCATCAGCATATGCATTATGTTTCTTGTGGCTTTCTGTACAACAAGCAGCATTATTGAGCCCCAAAAGGTGCTGGCCTACCATGGGGGAGAGGCTATCCTCCAAGACAGCAGCGCCTGCTGTTTCCCTAGACCTCAATTCCTCTTTTGCAATGTAAATGAAAGGAAATAGGGTATGAACATTAAAAGGTCAGGGGGCTGAGAAGATGGCTCAGTGCACAAGTGAAAGGACTTGAGTTCAAAAATGGAGAACTCAGGTAAAGCTGGGTAGCATGTCTGTAATTCTAGCGCTCCTGCAGCAAGAAGGCAGAGATAAAGTCCCTGGAAACCAAAGTGCCAGATAGCATGGCATATGCAGTATTAAACGAGAGACCGTCTCAAGGTGGAAGTTGAGGGCTTATACCCACGATTGTCCTCTGATCTGACACCCACCCTCCACACCACACACAATAAAGAGATCTACAACTGAGCTCTTTTTTCTGTCATTCACTACTACTGTAGTCAGTTATTAAATATTGCTATTTAAATCTATTTGTTGCAGCTTTGTTTTCACAGGTGTCACAGTGATGCAGCTTTTATTTCCTATCTGAAAGACGAACACTTGGTTACTTTATTTTCAAGCTTAGGCAGTAAACCTCAGACAGACCACAGAAAGACTAAATATAGTAAAGCAAAGAGTGTTCTAATACTCCAGAATTTCTGGCAAACTTTTCAGGGATGTGTATGCTTAGGAAACTAGCTCTACTAGTTCAGCCAAGGTTTTGAGGGCAACTTCAATTATAAAGGAGAGTTAATACAATTATTGAGAAAAAGATTGCCAAATGGATAGAAAGAAGTTCAAGGAATGAACATGTTGCCTTTCCTAAAATAAGGGCACTTTGGGAAACCAAAATATTATCAGATGGTTAAGTGATATTACCCTACATATTCCTGACTGTAACAGGGACCCCTCCTTTTGACAGGAGAGGCACTGTGCTGGGCAGGAGCTTAATCATGCTGGCTATTTCTAGTCTTCTGATCCAGCTCTTTTCCCTCCCTATAAATGTCCCTTGCACAGGGTTGTGGTGGCACATGCCTTTAATCCCAGCATCGGGGAGGCGGAGGCAGGAGGATCTCTGTGAGTTTAAGGCCAGGGTGGTCTACAAAGCAAGGTCTGGGCAGCTGGGGCTACAGAGAGACTCTGTCTCAAAAAGACAAAAAAAAAAAAAAAAAGTCCTTTGCAATTCTGAATTCCAGAAGATGGAGCTCTGAGGACTAGCCCCTCCTGCGTTCTCAAGACTGTTGACCCTTCTCTTGCCCTTGTCTATGGCCACACTACCTTGAACGCACCTGATTCCAATTTCCCTCTCTTGAATGTTGGCCTTTGGACCAGCAACACGTTTAATTCTAGAAATGTTAACACGGGGGCAAATGAGTTGAAATTCTGCCACAAAAGGTCTAAAGAAAGCTGGATGTGGTAGCACATGCCTGTAATTAAAACACTAGGAAGGCTGAGCCAGGGCTACATGGCTTAATTAGGTAAAAGTATATATACACATGATGTCAGGTATGGTGGCAAAACCTATAATCCAGCACTCAGGAGGCTAAGGCAAGAGGATATGAGTTTTTGTCTGGGCCACATAGGAGAACTTGTCTGAAAACCAACCAGCCCAGCAGCAAAGCCAACACAGGATGTACTGTCCTAAAGCTCCCATCCCTTGACTGGCTGCTTGTGGCCTTCTTGTTTGAGAAACACTCTCATTTAATTAAGATCTTTGTTTGACACTTAAGTAACAAGTAATAAAAAACTATTTATTCAAGGTTAAGTAGCAATTTCAATTTAGCAAGTCTTCCCACATCACTTCCACAAATAGAAATTTATAACAAGTAACATTCTGAGGTTCCCAAAGTATTAGAGAACATGCATAGACTTGGAGCATAGCAAATGTTTTTAAACAATTAGCTGAAAAATGTAATTCTCCCATTGTATTAACGGTTATACAACATTACAACATTATCAAGATCCAAGTGTCAGACAGAAGATTGTACAGCAGAATTTAAGTGAAGATAGCAAAAATAAACTAAATGAACAGACTGCATGACTGGACAGTCAGGTACTTTTATTTACTTTGATTCTGAAATTATTTCTTTCTGTTTTTTCAGTGGTTGGGATCAAAACCAGGGTGCTATCCATGTTAGGCAAGCACTCTACTGCTGAGCTGCACCCTAGCCCCTGATAATTTTAACTGAAAAAAAAGAAATTAAGAGAGTTCTACTTAAATAGGCAGATAATTTTTTTTTTAAACTAAACTGGGTGTTAGGACAGATGCCTATAATCCCAGCACTATGAAAGCTGAAGCTGGAGGACTATGAGTACAAGGCCAGTCCGGGTTATGGAGCAAGACCCTGTCTCAAGAAAGTGAACCAGAGCTTGGGTTGTAGCTCAGTTAGAATGCTTGCCTACCAAGTATGAGGCTCTGCATTCAACTCCCAGAAGAAAGTGGGAGAAAGGAAATTCCAGAAATAACTGGAATGTTTATTTGAGGGTTTCAGTATCCTTTAGTTGGTTCGTCTTCCTGATTTTGTTTTTAGCACTAAAGGCTGAACCCAGAGCCTACCACTGAACTAGATTACCAGCCAACAATTCACAAATTTTAAATTGCACATCATAGAGTGCATGATCAACTATCATACATACAACCCTAGTTCATCGTGTCTTAGAGACCACTCCTTTGTCTAGGTCATCCATGCCACCTAAATATGAGGTCACTTAGTAGCCATCTCGGTTGTCTGATAGACTCAGTTTTATAGTGCTTATGTGCAAGTATCTCTTATTTTACTTAATGATTCCCAAGTGCTGGGCAACTCCAAGATGTAAAACTGAAACACAAAGTGCTTCCTTTAAGTGAAAAGGTAAACGTTTCCAATTTAGCAAGGAAAGAGTGGAGAGTGAGCTGGCCATGGCTGCACTTGCCTTTAGTGCCAGCACTCGGGAGACAGGGCAGGCAGAACTCTGTGAAATGGAGGCCAGCCTGGTCTACAATGCAAGTTCCAGACTAGGTGGGACTACAGGGAGACTCCATTCCAAACAACAACAATAACGAGTGTAGAATGTGATACCATATAAGGTTTCAGACACCACTAGGGATTTTAGTGTATAACTCCCTCAGATAAGGGGGAGGTAGTCTACAAATGAAGGCCAAAGACAGAGAGAACAGAAGACATAAAAATGACAGATGTCAACAAAATATTGGAGAATTAGAAGTGAACAGCTTGGCACAATGGCTATGTTTATAACTGTTTCTTCCTAAAACACCATTAAAATGGACAGGGGAGGCACCAGCATTGTGGAACACACTAGTAATGCCAGAACTCAAGAGGAGGGACCAGAAGGATACCTAGTTTAAAACCAACCTGGGCTATACAGGGAGACCTTATCTCAAAAACAGAAAGTCCAAAGACAGGGGTTTGGGAAGGTAAAGTACTTGTTGCACACGCAGAAGGATCTTGCATCCCAGCACCAGGGAAGTTGAGACAAGAGGATCCCCACAGATCTTTGGCCAGTTAGTCTAGTCAAATCTTCTAACTCTAGGTTCAGTGAGAGACCCTGTCTCAAAACTAAGGTGGAGGCTAAGACACAAGATATTGACCTCTGTGCATGCGTGCACACATAAGCACATACATTCACCTACAAAATAAAATTAAAAAACAGTGAGGAGGGTTAAAAGCAGAAGCACAGATGGACAAGGACAGGTAGAGTAGTAACAGCATCAAAGTTCTGGAACACAGACAGTAGAAAGAATGGGTAGCTGAAAAGCAGAGGCTATCCGAGTAGCCCAGGAAGGAAAAAGCAAAGAACCCAGAACAAGGTAAGGAATCAGCAATTCTGATGATCTCCTAGCAGCAGATGGGTAAAAACAAGATTGCCTGAGAAACTATAAAGAACAAAAAACAAAAAACAAAGCCAAGTACACCCACACCCCATTTTGGTCAGAACTGTCCTTTTTCTGTGCTATTTAGAAGACTGGCCATGAGCTTTCTGGAAACACTAAATCAGAAGGATAACACTCAACTTTGGTCATCAAAGTAGCCACATATTAAACTGTAGGGCACCTTCACCCAGTCCCATCCTCACCTAGTTGGAGGTTTTATTTTTCTAAGTAGTCATCTTGGCTGCCCCTTTCAAGTGAGGATAACACGCCAAAACAGAGAAGCTCTGGGTATGAGTAATGTGAGGAGACTGCTGGGTCTAACAGTGGGGTCATTGGGACCAAGATAAATGTATCTTTTTAATTTTCTTGATTTCTTTTTATGTGTGGGAATGTTTTGCCTATACCTGTGCATGTGTACCTGTGCATGCAACGTCTGCAGAAACCAGAAGAGGGTGTTAGATCTCCTAGAACTGGAGTTACTGACTGTTAGCCACCATGTGGGTGCTGAGAACTGAACCCAGGTCCTCTGCAAGAGCAGCCAGTGCTCTTAACTACTGAGCCATCACTCCAGCCCTTCCCCCAACTCCCAGCTACTTATTTTTTCAACTGGGATAAATTGAGCTGGACATGTAGCTCAATGGTAGAGTACTTTCCGGTATGCTTCATCCCTTGGCTACATAATCAGTTTGAGACCAGCCTGTGCTACAAAAGAC
The DNA here is from genome assembly GCA_035773235.1 of Eospalax fontanierii. Taxonomy (NCBI): domain Eukaryota; kingdom Metazoa; phylum Chordata; class Mammalia; order Rodentia; family Spalacidae; genus Eospalax; species Eospalax fontanierii. Next base: position 19,039,871 of record CM069526.1, read on the forward strand.
CCTGTCTCAAATTTAAACAAAAAAGGGCTGGTGAGATGGCTCAACAGGTAAAGGCATTTGCTACCAAACATAATAACCTGAGTCTGATTTCCAGGAATCACATGGTAAGAAAGAACTGATTCCCCAAAATTGTTTTCTGATCTCAACACCTACTGTGGCATATACACAATAATAAAAAAGAAAATACATTGTTTTTAAAGAAAATACAAATGTAGGAGCTAGAAACATGGCTCAGCAGCTAAGCAGAGGACCTAGGTTCAGGTCTCAGCACCCACATGGCAGATGGCTAACAACAGTCCATAACTACAATTCCAAAGGATCCGACACACTCTTCTGCCCTCCTTGGACACTACATGCCTATGGCGCACTTGCATATATGTAGGCAAAACACTCCTATACATTAAAAAAAAAATACAGACCTGGGCATAGTGGTGCACTCTGTTGGTCTGATCACCTGGGAGGCAGGGGCAGGCTTCCTCTGTGAGATCAAGACCAGCCTGGTCTTCATAAAAAGTTGGGAGACCCTGCCTCAAAAAGAAATTTTATTAAAAAAAATTTCAAACCCCCCCACAAACCAAAATAAAAGTATATAAACCAAACAAAATGTGGACCTATGTCAAATAAATGTCCTTTCTGTTGTTTTAGTACTTTTTGTGTTTTTTTGTTTTTGGTGCTGGGGATCAAACTCAAGGCTTTGTGCTTGTTAGGTTAGCACATGAACACTCAGCTGTCTCCAGCCACATGAGCTATACTTTTTAAGCAGTCTCAATGATTGCTATAGCAGATTTTAAGACTCAGGGTACCCTGCATAAGGGTAGCAAATAGTTCAATGACAAACATTAAGTTTAAAATCTTTCAGGAAAAATAAAAATAATAAAATCTCTCAGGAAAGCTAGCCCAGCACTTATACTGAGGCAGGAGAATTGCTTGGAGTTGAGACAGCCTAAGATCCACAATGAGTCATAGGCCAGCAGAGAACACAGAGAGAGACCCTGTCTTCAAAATAAACATCTCTCAAGAATACTTCCAACATCAGGTTGGACTGAACTGATACTAAGTCCCTTCTCTCACTACAAACTCTCCAAATGCAAGTAAGCTGGGGTGTAGCTCAGAGGTAGAGTACATGCCACGTGACTCCTTGGGTTCAATCCCAGCACAGCCAAAAGCAGATAAAATAATAACAAAGATGTTTTGAGACACAGCTAAAGAAGTAAACAGTCTCAGAAAAGCCAGGTGTGATAGTTCATATCTATAATCTTAGCACCTGGAAGGCCGAGGCAAGGAGATTTTCAGGAGTACAGGGCCAGCCAGGGCTGCACACTAAGAACTTGGCCAGTCAGGGCTACATAAGACCTTGACTTTAAAAAAAAACAAAAAGGTTTCAGAGGCCAGGAGTGGTGGGCCAAACTTGTAACCCCAACATGTAGGTGGTAAAGGCTAAGCAGCTGTGAGTTCCAGGTCAACCTGGGCTAGAATAAGGCTCTACCTAAAAAATAAAAATAAAGCCCAAGAGATGGAAGTAACAAGATAATATGAAAGTATTATCTGAGACGAGTAGAAAAGCCAGGAGGCCTTCTGCTTGTTTGTGAACAGATTAAAAGTATAAAAGAGACTAAGAAGGCAGCTCATATCAGAAGAGAACATAGGCATAAGAGAAAAAAACAGTCTTATAAAGAAATGAGTACAGAGCACACTGAGGAGGTACACGCCGGTAATCTCAGTTTTTGGATTTAGAGGAAAAGATAGCAAACAGAGGCAACTTTGGAAAACTATACAGAGGAATTAATATTTGGAATGGAAAGTAATCTGGAAGAAGGGAACCCTGACATGGGTTGATGTAGTTGATTGAAGCCAGGCATGTGGGAGTACACAACTATGATCTTAGCAAAGTAGGAAGAAGATTAGAGTTCAATGCCAGTCTGGGCTACATGAGACCCTGTCTCAACCACCACTCTCCCCGCCCCCAAAAAAGTTGAATTAATTTTGTTCTAAGACAGGGACTCACCAATTAGCCTAAGCTGGCCTCTGACTTTTGATCCTCTTGCTTCCATCTCCTAAGTGCTGGGTTTTATTGACTGAATGAATATGACAGGGATGGACTGAGGACTTGCATGTTAGGCAAGCACTCTACTACTGAACTACTTCCTTGAATCTTTTTAAAATACACTTCTTCAAAATTAGTTTACACAGAATAAACACCTTTAACTCAACTTAATGGTTTTAGTATATTTAGAAAACTGTACAACCATCACCACTATTCAACTAAGAATCTTTTTATGATGCTAAAAAGAAATCTCAGATCCATTAATCAGTCATACTCTCTACTTCTCCCTCTTCCTAACTACTGGAAATCACTGATACAGTTTGTCTTTACAGATTTGTTCATTCTGGACTCTCTCTCTCTCTCTCTCTCTCTCTCTATATATATATATATATATATATATATGTACATATATGTATGTAAATGAAGTCACAAAACATGATCTTTTGCAACTAATTTCTTTCACAGAGGATGATACTGAAGGATCAATCTGCGCTGCAGTACTCTTCGTGAATGCTACCCACTATATGGATGTAAATTTTTTGATTACCTATTCATGAGTTGATAGCAACTTGAGTTACTTTAAAAAATATATATATTTTTTTTTTTATGTGTATGAGTATATTGCCTGCAGGTATGTGTGTGCACTGGTGTTATGCAATGCTGCAGAGGTCAGAAAAGGGCACTGGATCCTCTAGAACTGGAGTTAAGCATAGTTCTTAGCTGTCATATGAGTGCTGGGAATCAAACCCAGGTCCTCTGCAAGATGGCTCTTAATTACTGAGCCATCTCTCCAGACCCTATTTGAGTTACTTTTACTTTTTGGACAGTATGACTAATACTGATAAAAATATTTGCATACAAGTTTTTATGTGAATATGTTTTTAATTCTCTTGGGTAAATAACTAGAAGTTAAATTCCTAAATCATGTGGTAATTCACCATTTAACTTTTTTTTAAAAGACAGGGTCTCACTATGTAGCACTGACTGGCATGGAACTCACTATGTAGACCAGGCTGGTCTTCAACGCAGAGATCTGTCTTTTCTCCTGAGTGCTGGGATCAAAGGTGTACACCACGATGTCTAACTAACATTTAACTTTTCAAGGAACTACAAAATTATTTTCCGATGCAGCAGTACCATTTTACATCTTGTGTTGGGCTTGACATTGAGATCAAGATATAAAATGGAGACTAAAGAGACAGACATTACATGTGATCTTTCTTTTCTAACTTCCCTTTTAGTCCCTGTTTCCCCATTCTTTTAACTCATTACATATAACTCAGCTAATTATGCTACTGCCTTACTGTTCTAATTTACAAAATAGGATATTTTTTCAGAGCACAACCACAGAGTTCTAGTTTATGACTTCAAGTTCTTCCATTTGTATTATGGTAAAAGATACATGGCATAAAATATATCTTCTTGGAGCTGGGGGATGCCTCAGTGGGTAAAAGTGCTTGCTCTACAAGCATAAGGACTTGACTTCAGATATCCAGCACCCATATAAAAGCTGAATGTGACTATGTAATGCTGTAACCCCAGATCTACTGGGAGTAGAGGGGCAGAATCAAGAGGATCACTGGGGTTTGTTGGCAGCCAGCATAGCGTTGACTCCATGTTCAGCCAGAGGCTCTATCTCAAAGGTGTAAAGCAGAAAGTGAAAGGACACCTGACATCCATCCTCCTCAGGTCTCTCTGTACAAAAGTATAAGAATACACACACATACTATATATATATATATATATATATAGTATATATGTATATATGTATGTGTATATGTGTGTGTGTATATATATATATATACATATATATATATATATATGTATGTGTATATATATGTATGTATGCATGTATATATATCATTTTGGACCAGGCATATGATTCACATCTGCAATCCTAAAGTGGTACAGTCTTAAAAACCAAAAACAAATCTGGGTATGGTAGACTGGTCTGTAATCTCAGATGTGGGAGGTAGAAACATGAGAGTCAGGAGCTGAAGGTCATCACTGGCTACATACAGTGAATTTGAGACCAGCCTGGGCTACAGTGAGATCATTAAAAAAAAAAATTATCATCTTGGGAAGATGGGGGTAACACAGTTCATTGGTAGAGTTCTTGCTTAGCATATGGTAAGGCCCTAAGTTCTATCATTAGCACAAAAACAAAACAAAAGTCAATTATGACCTTGGTTGGGGTGCAATTCAGTGATAGAATGCTGGCCTGGCAGAAACACTAAAGATGGCCTTTTTTAATGTTCTATACTGATCACCACACAAAAAAGTTAAATTTACCATCTTGCCCATTTTTAAGTGGGATTAAATATATCCATATTAGCCATGCATGGTGGCAAATGCCTTCAGTTCCAGCACTTAGGAGGCAGGGGCAGGTAGATCTGTCAGATTAAGGCTAGTCAGATTTACACAGTGAGTTCCCAGGCCACATGGGACTATAGGAAGACCCTGTCTCAACAAAACAACTGTACAGAAATCCATAATAACTGTAACTATCATCTATTCTAAAATCTGTTTTCACCTTATAAATCTGAAACTGTGTAGACATTAAGCAATAGCTCCCCATTCCAAAATTCTTCTAGCCCCTGGCAATCACCAGGGGTCATGATTTTGGGTTTTAAGTATCACAATCATTTTAGAATAGAATTAGGGCTAGATGTAGTGGCATACTCCCTCAATTACAGTTTGGTCTACCTAATGAGTTCTAGGTCAGCCAAGGTTACATAGTGAGGCTCTGTTTAAAAAAAAAAGTAAACTTGGAACTGGAGAGACAGCTCAGTGGTTAAGAGCACTAGCTGCTCTTCCAGAGAACCTGGTTTTAGTTCCTAACACTACATGACAGCTAACACCCACTCTTAACTCCAGTTCCAGGGGATTTGATACATTCTTCTGACCTCTTCTGGCACTGCATGCAACAAGTGTGCTTAGATGCATGCAGGCAAACATATGCACGTAAGAAAAAACACTCATCCACATAAAATTTTTAAAAATTAAAAAAAGTAAACACATACAATATTTGTCTGGGACTGGCTTACTTCATTTAGCATAACGTTCTAAAGCTTTGCTGATATGATAGCATGTGTTCTAGTTTCCTTTCTGTTGATGTGCTAAACACCATGACCAAAAGTTTCTTAGCGGAGAAATGGGTTTATTTCAGCTCATATTTCCTCATTACATTTATCTACTGAGGGAAGTCAGGGCAGGAACTCAAGGCAGGACTGCTTGCTAATTCATGCAGCATTACCTCCAACCAGGGAGCTTGCCCATAGCCAAGGATTACAGCAGAAAGCACGGACAGACACTGCTTGCTGGCTTGCACATCAGACTATGCTTAGCTAGCTTTCTTTTATTTTGTGGTTTTGAGACAGGATGTCTCTGTAGTCCCCACTAGCTTACGTTGACCAAGGTGACTTCAATCTCACAGAGCTCCACCTGCCTCTGCTTCTCAAGTGCTGGGATTAAAGGCATGTGCCACCATGCCCAGCTCCTTTGCTAGCTTTCACAGACAGGCCAAGAGTATCTGCTTAAGGATAAGGCCCACAGTAGGGTGGGCTGTCCTACAACAACTAAGAATCAAGAAAATCCCTCACAGACAGGCCCACAGGTCAACTGACAAAGACAATTACTCAAGACTCCCCTTTCAACTGATTCTGGGCTGCGGCAAGTTGACAGCTAATATTAGGATATCATATTATACAATTTCCTTCCTTCTGAAGAGTAAATAATACTGCATAATATGAATATGCCATTTTTTATCCATTTGCCAACTAGACATTTGAGTTGCTTCTAAGTTTTAACTATAATAATGCTCTGATGAACATATCTTTTAAAGTGCCTGCTTTCAATTCTCTTAAGTATAACCTCAGGAGTTGCTAGATCATACAATCATGAATTTCATCTTCTTTTTTTAAAAAAATCCCATTTTCATTTTTATGTGTATGAGTGTATTGCCTGCATGTATGTAAATGTACATATGTCCTGCAATGTGCCCACAAAGATCAGAAGTGGGCATCGGATCCCCTAGAATTGGAGTTACAGGTGGTTGTTAGTAGCATGTGGGTGCTGGGAACCGAACCTAGGTCCTCTGCAAGAGTAGCCAGTGCTCTTAACTACTGAGTCATTTCTCCAGCCCTTTAAATTTTATTTAAGAAACCACTATCAACTGTTATTGTACAATCCCACTAATTCTTCAAAGTGTTCTTCACAAACTCTTTGTCCTTTTTTGTTTATTGTGTGTTTCGTTTATCCCTTCATTTCACTTCTGTTTTGAGATCCTCAAATGATAGCCCAGGTAGCTAGGAACTGAGAATGAACAGCTGAGGATGACCTTCAATTGCTGATTCTCCCTATATTTACCCTCTAAGTGACCGGACGGCAAGCCTTCCCCATTTCATCCAGAGGTGCTGCTTTTGAGTGTCTCACACGTATATAGCTCAGAGTAGACCCAGAATGTTTTATATTTTCAAGTTCTGGGACTACAGGTATGGGTCACCAAGGCTTGCTTGTCTTCTAACTTTAACACTGTAAATGGTGTAAAATAATCACAGAATAAGGAATATTTGGTGTTATTTCCCAGAATTTGTCAAGAACTTGAAAGGCCTTAGAAATTTTGAGTCAAGTGTCTCTTTTAAATAGAGCTTTTCAGCTGGGCATGGTGGCATGAACATTTAATCCAGCACTTGAGAGGCAGAGGCAGGAGAACCTGTGAGGTGGGAGGCCAGCCTGTTCTACACAGCTAGTTCCAGGCCAGCTGGAGTTGCAAAGAGAGCCTGTCTCAACAAACCAAAACAAAAAATCAAATAGAGCTTTTCCATAAAACTTGGGTGAAGAGGCATCTTAAGGGTGGGGCCCTACATAGCCTCAGGTTAGGGCTGGTCAGCAGTTTATGGTTTGGAAAATTCAACCCCACCCTCGAAAGAAGTGGGACAGTGATTAGAGAATACTTGTTGCATAAATACTTCTTTAAAAAAATGTTTTAAGGGCTAAGTGGGATGGCAAGTGACTTGAATCCCAGCACTGGGAAGGCGGAGGCAGGTGGATCTCTGTAAGTTCAAGTCCAGCCAGTCTCAAAAAGACAAAAAAACAGAAACAAAACAAAACCTTAAGGGGGCCTAGGAGATGGCTAAGAGGATAAGAGCACTGCTTGCTCTTGCAGAGGAAGTGGGTTTGGTTCCTAGCACCTACATGGCAGCTAACAACTCCAGTTCAGGGGTTCTAACACCCTCCTCTGACTTCCAAAGGCATGGCACAACATGGGAGCACTTAAATGCAGGCAGGATATACACTCATACACCTAAAATTAAAATAATAAATAAAATACTGAAACAAGGGGAAAATTTTTAATTACTTATTTGGGAAAGCATAAATGCACATGTACACTCTTTCCAAATAAATCTTAAAAAGTCCTCTTTTGTCCTCTAGAGGCACTGCATGACACAGGTATACTTAAAACACAGGCGTAACACTCATATACATAAAATAAATACTGGTTCAAAGTAAATAAACAAAATCAAAAACAACCCCAAAACCCAGCATGGTGTGGTAGCCAATGTGTGGAATCTAGCAGTCAGGAGGCTGAGGCAGGAAAATGACCTCATTAGTTTCCAGGTGTTACAAATAAAACAAACAACATTGAGAAAACAAAGGGGGCCAGGGCCAACGAAGAGTTGCTTAAAAAATTCTGAGAAATGGGTTGGGGATGGGGGATGGGATATATCCTTAATAGGGTTATTGAAAACAAAGCTTATCTAATCAATATCCTCTCAAGTTATCTCCAAATCACCCAACAGCTACAGGCAATACAAAAGGAAAGAAGGAATTGAAAATAGAAAGAATGTAAAACTTCTAAATCTGCACTTCATTTGTGAACCCAAAATGGAAGCAGTATTTTCCAAATTGTAATTGTGATGACTTCTCTTCATTCCTGATTTATACCTTTGACTTTCATTAAGTACATATTCAATAGTCAGTTGTGTACAGCCAATGTACTTCTGTTCTAAGTAGTAATGATTCAGGTTGTCATCCTTTTCTGGTGATCAAGGACTTGAGTGTCATTAGGACAAGACAAGCTGCCTGTGCAGCCTGCACTGGCCTTCAAAAGATTTCTTTAACTGGCCCACATGTACTCTACAGTGAAAAAGCAGGTATTTAAAATATGAATTTTAAATCATTCTAACGACTTATGAGCCCTTTAAGGTTTAAAACCCATACTTTAGTGCTGGGCGTGGTGATGTACAACTATAATCCCACACTCAGGAGGTAGGAGGATCTAGAATTCAAGGTCACCCTGAGATACCCTGTATTAAAAACAAAATGCAAGAAAAAAATTGATGTTAGATGTTAGCTTCATCATTTATACATCATCCACTATACATCAGAGTACTGTTGGGCTGAGCACGGTGGTGTATGCCTGTAATGCCAGCAACTGGGGAGGCAGAGACAAGAGGATTGCCCATAATTTCAAACTAGACTAGTCTACACACTGAATTCCAGGCTAGCCAGGAATAGACAAGTAGACCCTGCCTTAAAAGAAACACACACACACACACACACACACACACGAAGATATTGTTGGTTGTGGATATAGCTCTGAGGTAGACTGCTTGTCCAACATGAGCAAAGTGCTAGGTTAAATCCCTAGCAACGAGAACATGACCTATATGTGTGCATAAATATATACAATATATGCATATACACATAGTGTATAGATATACATACATAAAGTTAAGAGGATTCAAAAAGTCAGACATGGTGGCATATGCTTATAATCTCACTGCTCATGAGGCTGGGGTAGGAAGACCACCTGTTCAAGGCAAGCCTGGGCTACATAGCTAAACCTTGTTTCAACAGTTCCTAGCTAGGCCTGGTGACAGCCTGGATCTGTATTCTCAGCTACTCAGGAGGTTCAAGGAGGAGGACAGCTGGAGCCCAGGATTTTAAGGACAAGCGGGGGGAGGCGGGGAATTCTGCAAGTGAAATGCTACACTGAGGTTGAACTGATCTGATAACTTGGCGCTGACTGAGAAAGTGAAAACTGAGATGTGTTAGTGATGAGCGTAAGAGGGTGTTTAGCCACTTACCCTGAGATTTATTTAATGAGAATGGATCGCAGGTTTCCACAGGTCGTTCCACTGCCAGTAAGAAGATAGTCGTGAACCTTGGGTCCCTTTTTCACTAGTCAACAGTCACCCTCACCTACACGCGAACATTTTTGACTGAATGAAAATCTACTTTATCCATATTGATACCCATCCCTGGGGTCATGGCCCCGCTAATTATCTCCAATAAGACTTATGACTTATCTCAAAAAGCTTATGAAAGAGAGGAAAGCTCTGGGGATTCCTGTAAAGGCTGGGAACAATCAAGAACCAAAGGGGCCTACACCAACCTAGCTTCCTGGAGAAAACATGGGGGTTCCGAGGGAAATGAACCTCGGCTGGTCCGCTTGGGCTTCTACAAAGTGGCCTCAGATCCATAACCTCCCACCCGGGAGCGCTGAGAAATCCGGGGTGTATTCCACACACACCCCGCCCCCAGTCCCAAAGTGAGTACCTGGGAAGCTACGGCACAGACAGTGGCTCCGGGCTCTCATTACGGAGGCCGGGGCCTGGGGCCGGCCAACCGCGCCTGCGGGCTGGAGGTTCTGCGCTCCGGGGCTGCAGTCACAGCACAGGTCGCAGGAGACACCTCACGCTTCAAGACGCTCCTAACTCCCCAAACTGGGCAAGTTGTCGCATTCGCGTCGACCGGTCTTCCTCAGGCTCCCCTCGCGCGTCAAGCGATTTCTCCTGCCCTAACCCAGGAGCCAGCCGCTAGCCGGAGCCGCCATCCTTAGTGTTTGTTTTCATCCGCTTCGATGCAGGCGGAGGGGAGATGGAGCGCTATGGGGAAAATGCAGCTACCTAACCTCAGCTGCACTTTCGTTACAGCACAGAAGTCCTGTTTCGTCCTTTGGTAACTCTAAGTCTCCATAAAAGTGTGTTCCATCCCAAGGCAAATCTTTTGATCCAGTTTCCAGTCTCTAAAGAGGAATGAGACTGGGCTGAAAGGGAACTTTGAGAGAGCTAGGCTGTGGAGCTGCATGTGGAATGTGCAGCAGCGAAACACAGGCCTCTGCGGCCACGGTGTTGAAGACGCGGCGTGGGGCGGGCGCTGACGCGGAGGGGCGGTGCCGCTGATGCGCCCCGTGGCGGCCTGTGTTCGGCCGCCGGTTCCGGGGGAGGGCCGGCAGCGGCGTGGGTGGGCGGAGTGTGTTCCTGGAATCCCGGGACCTGCCGGAGAGGCGGTGACCTACCTATACCTGACTGTGCGGCGAGCTGACTTCGGTATCTTTTGCTTTTTGAGACAGGGTCTCGCCGTGTTGTTCGGGCTGGCTTAGAACTCGGGTCCTAACATTACAAGCATGGGCCAGCACGCCTGGCTTGGAAGTTTGAGAACAGGGCTCCTGTAGTCCAGGCTGACCTCGAACTGATCCTCCTGCTTCCAGCTCCCAAGTGCTGAGATTACAGGCGTGAGCCACCACGCGTAACGAGTATCTTTAACATTTTTTTCAGAATAAATTTTCTTTAAAAAAAATGAGTTGCATTTATTAGGGGAAGGGATATTGCCGTGGTGTGCATGTAGAGGTCAGAGGACAAGTTGTTGAGAGTCGGTTCTTTCTTTCCATCACATGAGTCCCACGCTCATTAGCTTGCCAGCAAGCACCTTCACTTGCTGAGACACTTCGCTGGCCTTGATACCTATTTTGAAGGCGCTACGTAACAGTAGCTCAGGGCCCCCAAACCTAGCTCTTTCAGTCTCTCCCTCCTTTCCTGGCTGGTCTGCCTTACTTCCTAGCCCCGAGTCGCACGAGATAGGGATTTCTTGAGTAAAGGTTTCCGAAAGCCTGTTGCTACAGCAGACAGTGTACGTCCCCAGGCCTGGTTATAGACTTGTCATGGACTTTGTTTTTTCCTGGCTCCCTTGTTAGACTGGTTTGAGCACCTCCCACCCCACAACTGTCTTGTACTTCTAAGGTGGAGCGTTAGGTATCTGGATAACAAACCTCTCTGACTAATCTTTCCTCAAGGTGGTTATGACTTGTCCAATTGCTTCCTTGCTTGCAAAGTTAGACCTCTTTTACCTTGTGAAGTTTTGCCATCAGTTGAAATGCCAGGCGTCAAAGCCACCGAGATCAGTCTCCCATTGTGTTCAAACCAGATCAGATTTGTGGTGCAGTGGTTAGTGGAGAAAATGTGAGCATTACGGGTACAGTGCTGATGTCTGTTGTGGTAATTTTCTAATTGTTTTTTTCATTTAACATTTACAGAGAGAAGAATATAAATGTCAGGCAATTAACAAATGGGTAGCTGCTGAATTCTGTCTGACCCTTCTTGTGCCAACATCTTCATTTGGCAAAGTTCAGAAAAAGCAAATAGAATAAGATACAGCAATCACCTTTGCTATGGCTATACCAATAACAGTGCTTGACTGTGATCTCTTGCTGTACGGCCGAGGTCACCGAACATTAGACCGTTTTAAACTGGACGATGTGACTGATGATTACTTGATGTCTATGTATGGATTTCCTCGACAGTTCATTTATTACTTGGTGGAGCTCTTGGGGGCAAGTCTTTCTCGACCTACTCAGAGATCCAGGGCTATTAGCCCAGAGACACAAATCCTTGCAGCACTGGGCTTCTATACCTCGGGTTCCTTTCAGACTCGGATGGGAGATGCGATTGGAATCAGTCAAGCCTCTATGAGTCGTTGTGTTGCCAATGTCACTGAAGCACTTGTGGAACGGGCTTCACAGTTCATTCACTTTCCTGCCGATGAAGCCTCCATACAGTCTCTAAAGGATGAATTCTATGGGTTAGCAGGGATGCCAGGGGTAATAGGGGTGATTGACTGTATCCATGTGGCAATCAAGGCACCAAATGCTGAAGACCTCTCTTATGTGAATCGCAAAGGTCTGCATTCTTTAAACTGTCTGGTGGTATGTGACATCAGAGGGGCACTAATGACTGTGGAGACAAACTGGCCAGGTAGCCTACAGGACTGTGCTGTGCTACAGCAGTCTTCTCTAAGCAGTCAGTTTGAGGCTGGAATGCACAAAGATAGCTGGCTTCTTGGTAAGTTTGCAAGTTTAAATCTTCTACATAATAGGAAAATTATATACTAGAGTGAATGAAGTGGGTACCTAGTAGTGAAGCCTAGTACCCTAGTTTCTTTGAAACTGCAGCCTTTTTTTTTTCTTTCATATTATCATTATAGTTATTATTGTTGCTGCCCTGAGGATCAGTCCTTAACCTTTATTAAACCCCTAGCCTTGAGGCTTAATTCTTAAAAAATCAACATTTAAGGAGCTAGAGAGATAGCTCAATAGTTAAGAGGACCGGCTACTCTTGCAGAAGACCTCCATTCCCTTCCTAGCACCCACATGGCAGCTGTCAACTCCAGTTCCAGAGGATCTGATGCCCTCTTTGTCCTCTACAGACATTGCATAACAGGGGTGTACTTACATACATGCAGACAAAACACTTATTCACATAAAAAATGTATTTGAAAAGTTGAGTCAGGGGCTGGTAACCTCCACAGGCATTGCATGACATGGGTGCACTTACATACATGCAGGCAATATACTCACAATAAAGTAAAAATAAAATATTTTAAAAAATAGAATCAGCATTTAATCTAGGTATTGTGATATACCCTCGTAATCTTAGCATTGCGGAGGATGAGGCAGAAGGATCTTCAGTTCCAGGCTCAGGCTGGGCTATATAAATTGTTTCAGGCCAACTTGGGACCCTGTCTCAAAAATAAAGTAAAGAGGGCCAGGCCAGGCATGGTAGCAAAAGCCTACAAAGCTCTGGGTGCAGTCCCTAGCACTGCATAAATTAGCTATGTTGGTGCATATCTGTAATGCCAGCACCCAGAAGGTAGAGAGGAGGATCAGAAGTTCAAGGTCATCCTCAGCTACTTGGGAAGTTTGAAGTCAGCCTTTGATAAATGAGACCCTGTCTCAGAAGCTAAAACTAGCTGGGCATGGTGGCACATGCCTTTAATCCCAGCACTCAGCAGGCAGAGGCAGGTGAATCTGAGTTTGAGGGCAGCCTGATCTACATAGTGAGTGTCAGGGCTACATAGTGAGACTTTTTCTCAGAAAACAACTAAACCTAGGGGACTGGAGAGGTGGGTAAGTGATTAAGAGCTCTTCTTGCTCTTCCAGAGAACTCAAGTTCACTTCCCAATGCCTAGGATGGGCAGCTCTCACCTGCCTTTAACTTTAGCTCCAGGGGATCTGATGCCCTCTTCTAGCCTCTGCAGGTAGAGCCACACCTACATGCATTTGCTTACATGCACACACACACTCATACACATACACACACACATATATATATATAAAGTTATTTTAAAAAAAACTAAATCTAATAAAAAGCATTTACTAGAACTTAAAAACATACTATTTGACCTAGCTCTTGTATTTCTGAGAACAAGACTGGGTGGTGTCTCATGATTGGAATCCTAGCATTTGGAAGATAGAGGCAGGGAATCAATAGTTCAGGCTACATAGCAAGTTCAAGACCAACATAGGCTAAAAGAGACCCTTCTTTAAAAAACAAAATTACAAGAACAACAATAACAATAAAACAACCCTGTAGAGTTTGGGGAGATAACTCAGTGGTAAAGTGCTTGCCATTCAAGTATGAAGACCTCAGTTTGATCCCTATTCAAGTATGGGGTCCCAGGGATTGAACCCATGTAAAAAAAAAGCTAGGCATGTGGCATACACTTGTAATTCTAGCATGGGGAGGCAGAGGCAGAGTCAGGCAGATCTCAGGGGTGAGATCCTGGCCACTAACAGACCTCTCAAATAAGGTAGACAGCACCTGAGGGATGACACTTGAGTTTGACCTCTGGCTTCCACATGCACATGCATATATACACACAGCCCAACCCTGAAAAAACAATCCCCGTCATTCGGCCAAAATACCAGTACAGAACTTATTATGACATATTCATTACATCCATACTGGCCAGCCTGGTGTACATAGTATCAGGCTAGCATCGGCTTCAAGGAGACCCTGTTTCAGAAAGACCAAAATTAAAAAAAAAAAAAAAAAAAAGAGTTCAAGGCCAGCTTTGGCTACCTCTCAAGTTTGGGGCAGGCCTGGGTGTTCTATACAGTCCAGAGAATGATCTACACTAGCCATACTTTTAGTTTTGAATGTGACTTTTATCAAGTATACAGCAAACCAAAGTAAAAGAATAAACAGCAAGTAGGTAGATAGACAGGTCATCAAATCAGGTGCTGAAAGCATCCAGAAGGAATTAGGGAAGCCCTGTTGAGACAGCCAGCTGGAACTCCCAATACAAAGTCTAAGGCACAGCAGCAGCATGTCTCCCAGGTGATACTTCCAAGTGAAAACAGATGTCAGCAGAAAGCTAACATTGTCAAATTGGAGGCTTACAAACATCCCACAGAAAGCAACTGGGGAAGTTGAGGCATTCAGCTGGAGTTCCCCATGGATGAACTTCCTTCTTTTATATCATTGGATAAACAGCAATACTGTCTATTGGAAGTAGTTGACCTTCTAGCTCTTCTCAAGAACATGATGGTTTTTACTCAGGCTGTTTTGCTGTTCTCTTTCCTCCTTGTCATAGAGTAGGGGGAGAGGGAGCCCATTCCCAGACAAGGAGCCTTGGAGGACACTGAAACAAAGATGCTTGGGTTTGAAATGGGAGGTGGCAGCCCACTTCCAGAGTGAGATTCTCAGTGAGCTCAAACAGCACCTGATAATTTATAGGACATTACATTGGTTATATGAGATCTTGACTCAAAAGCAAAGAGGCTGGCATGGTGGCACATGCTTTTAATCCTAGCACTTGGGAGGTAAAGGCAGGCAGAATTCAAGGCAAGCCTGATTTTACATAACAAATGCCAGTGCCAGGCAGGGCTACATAGTAAAACTGACTCCAAAAAAGAAAAAAAGGTAAATAAAAGAAAAAAGAAGAGAGGGAAGGGAGAAAAGGAGGGGAGAGCGGAAAAAGAAAAATTTAAGGATGCTCAGGCAGGATTGTGAGTTTCAAGCCAGCCTGAACCATATAATGAGGCCTTGTCTAAAAAATATCAGTTAAGCATTTGAAAATGTCTTTTTCAGGACCACTAATCATATGTATACTGTAAAGTGCCTTGCTTAACATTTAGTAGATGCTCAGGGAATACCTGACTTTAACATGTTTAAATAGCCCATCAAAGGAAATACCTCTCCAGTTCCAAGTGGACAAACTGCTGCTACATTGGTGGGTTTAGCTACCAGGGTATCATGTGTAAAATCTTGGAACTTAGCTGATTTTCTTGAGTTGATATACATGTAATTTCTGTGGTCCACTGTCTCTCTCAAGCTACCGAGGCTTTTTTTCCTTCACAGAGTTTCAGTATATTTTCTAGTCTAGCCTCAGACTGTCCTTGAACGCCTGATTCACCTGATCCACCGGCTTTAGCCACTTGAGTGCTGGGATTATAAGTGCCTTCACAGTCAGCCAGGGAATACATGAGACCTTGTTTAAAAAAAAGTTATATTGTTAACATTTTTTACAAAAGAGGAAACTGAGGCACAGAATAGTTAAGTTTGTTATTTTTTGGTGTTTTGCTGTATTTGAGATAGAGTCTTGCTGTTTCCCAGACTGACTAAGCTCCTGATCCTCTTGCCTCATCCTCCCAAATAGCTGGAATTACAGGTCTGCACCATCATACTCCACTTGAAATTCCTTTTTAAACCATCCCTTCCTGTCCTTATTCTCAGCTGTTTTTTTTTACTTAAATTCTCCTTCTCTAAATATATCTACTCCTCTAAACAATTCAACTTTAGTCCTTATTTCGTCAGCTCTTAGGCTAGTACTGTTAAGCAGCTTTGAGGAAAATCTCCCAGAATGTCTTATGGATGACTGACTGATCATATAAGCAATTATAATCTATTCAGCATCTGATCCTAATCTCCTCCAAGTGTCTGTTTTTCAGTGGTGCTTGAATTATAACCATCTAATGACTATGGAACATTTTTAAAATGTATTTTTATTATTGTGTCTGTATGATGGGGAGTGGGTATATGCAAGCCACAGTGTGTTTGTAGTTGTCAAAGGAGAACTTTGTGGAGTTGGTTCTCTCCTTTTGGGGATTGAATTCAGGTTGTCAGGCTTATGTAGCAAGTGCTTTACCAGCTGAGCCATCTTGCCTGGTTCTTGTTTGTTTTTTTGGAGACAGGGTCTTGTGTTAAGCCTCAAAGTGCCTATCACTGTTCCTACTACATAGGAGGTGTCCATGAGTCACAAATTTAAAAAATATTTTTATTTATTTTGATTTTGTATGTATGAATGTTTTGCTTGCATGTATGTAAGTACACCCATGTCCTGCAATGTCTGCAGAAGCCAGAAGAGGGTATCAGATCCTCTGGAACTGGACTTAACAGATGGTTGTTAGCTGCTATATGGTTGCTGGGAACCAAACCTGGGTCCTGTGCAAGAGCAGTCATCGTTCAAACCGCTGAGCAATCTCTCCAGCCAACTTGTACATCCATTTTTTTTTTGTCTTCAAAATTGCCTTATTGCTACCTGATAACAAGGGAGTGTACAAGGGATGTCAGTGTAATGGCTGACATCCTCATTTGTTTCCTGTTGCTGTGATAAACACCATGAGCCACCCATTTTTTAAATTTAGTATTTACTGATAATGAGTTCAATTAAAAGAATAATACAGTGGGCACACCTGTAATACCAGTATTTGGAAAGTAGAAGTAAGAGGATCTGAAGTTCAAGAGTCTGAACTTTGTGAGACCCTGTTCCAAAAAAACAAAACAAAGCTGGGTGTGGGGGCACACACCTTTAATCCCAGCACTTGGGAGGCAGAGGCAGACAGATCTCTGTGAGTTCAAGACCAGCCTGGTCTGTATAGTGAATTCTAAGCCAGCTGGGGCCACAGAGAGACCCTGCCTCAAAAAGACAAAAAAAAAAAAAAAAAAAAAAAACCGAAAGGGAAAAATGGGCAGTTATGTTGGCTCATGCCTGTAATCCGAGCACTTGAGAGGCTGAAGCAGGAGGATTGCTGTGAATTCAAGGTCAGCCTGGGCTATATAGTGAGTTCTAGGTCAGCCAGAGCTGCAGAATGAGACTTTGTTGCAAAAGGGAGAAGTCAGCTAAATATAAACCTTAAAAATTTGTGAGACATCTTAGTTATTTTCAGTTAATCCAGTCTTAGACACATAAGCTCCTGAATGAAAGAAGTCTTTTATTATTTTTGGAACAGTGGCCAGCTCTGTCAGAGCAGTCTATTTACTGAGCTTGATAGTGGGTCAAGAGTACAGCAACTGAGTTGGTTCTCTAGGGCCTATTGTCTGACTGGGATTTAGAAGAAGTTGTGCCTCTCTGTTGAGCTGCTTTATTTGTCAGAGGTGGTGACTCAGGACAATTAAGCATTCGAGAACACGCTGTTGGGTTAGGACTTTGCTCCCCCGTTTAGTTGTTTTTTGTTAGGATTTCCTAGGATCATTTGATACAGAAGTCACTTAAGGGAAATGCTTCGTGTGTATTATTTGAATTAACTTCTAATTTCATTTTCCTTTCATTATTAATCTGCGTCATTATATATCCTTGTCTGTCCAGCTCTTCTGTTACAAAAGCCTGGTTATAGTGAGTGCAGTATCTAAGAACGTATGCATTCTGGTGGCTGCCACAGATACAGGGACTCTGTTGTCTTCTCCACACTGGGAGGATAAGTCATTGTGTCATGGAAAGGTCTGAAATCCCTAGGTCATGCATTCACACCTGAAAGAAATTTTCCTCAAGTGATTTTTGATTTCCTGGTGGAAATTCTTTTTCTCTCTGGAAGATTTCCTCTTTAGAGGTTATGTAGGATTGCCGCCCTATATGATCAATTTTTTAAAGCCGTTTACTAAAGAAGAGTATCTTTGATGTTGAAAATTCACCTGGAATGGTGGCACACACATCTATAAGCACTTGGAAGGTGAAGGAAGGAGGATCAGAAAAAGTTCCAGGCTAGCCTTTGGTACATGAGAACCTGTCTCAAGAAAAGTAAAAGAGAATGGCCGAGTGTGGTGGTACATGCCTTTAATTAAGCACTTGCAGAGGCAAGTGGATCTCAGTGTCTTTCAAGGCCAGCTTGGTCTACATAGCAAGTTCCAGGCCTGCTAGAGCTACATAGTGAGACCATATCTCTAAATAATTAAATAGGAAGAAAGAAAATTCCAAAGGCTGCAAGCTGTAGCTCAGAGGCAAATGCTTACCTAACATGTGCATCATCCTGAGTTATATCCCCTATATGGTAAAACACACACACACACACACACACACACACACACACACACACACGCTCCAAGAAAGAAAAATTGAAGACTTTAATTCCTGTCTGTTCTTTTACCTCCTTCCCAAAGACATCTTCAGATTTAGCTTTCCTTAGCTATTGACTTTTTTCTCCATTTATTTTTTGTTGTTGTCTTTTTTTCAAACAGGGTTTCCCTGTAACCCCAGCTGGCTTAGAATTCACTATGTAGACCAGGCTGGCCTTGAACTCACAGAGATCCATCTGTCTCTGCCTCCTGAGTGTTGGGATTAGAGGCATGCACCACCACATCTGGCTTCTCCATTGATTTTGATCAAAAATATTCCCAGCCCAGGCTGCCTTATACTAATGAACTCCTGAACTGGCATACTTAGTTTTTTTAAGATGGGTTCTCACTATGTAGCCTAGGCCAGCCTCGACCTGGTGATCCTCCTACCTTAGCTTCCTAAACACAAAGATTAGTGATTTGTGCCACTCACATTGGGCTTGCATTCATGGCCCCCACCATGGAGAAAAGGGAGGGAGGAATGAAGAACTATGGGCAGAAAGTGAACTACAGAACGAGGGGGAAAGGGACTAGTCAGTGGTTGCCTCCCTCCCTTCTCTAGGTGGTTCTTCAAAGATCTTTACTGACTTTTCCTTCCAGAACAGGGATACTCAGCCACAGGGCCACAGGCAGACACTACACCCACTTCCCTGACACCTCAACCTGACACAGACTGCCAGTGTCGCCAGAATAGGAGGGTGAGCTGCAGCAGTTACTTCTTCAGAGGCACATAGCTGAGCAACTTCTAGTCAGGTCTGCTAGTGACATGGGGCGGCAGCAGCGGTGCTCACTGTCTTGGCCTTCAGCATCCCGGATGGGCTTTCTGCTTGTAGCCAATCTTGCTGCAGATGAAGCAGTGCACCAGGATGATCGTGGCATCATCTAATTCATGCTTGCTTTAAAAAAAATTATTTTATGTGTATACGTGCTGTGCCTGCATGTATAGAAGTGTGCCACATGTGTACAATGCCTGCAGAGGCCAGAAGAGGATGTTGGATCCCCTGGAGCTGGAGTTACAAGTGATTGTTAGCCGCCATGTGGGTTCTGGGAACTGAACCTGCGTCCTCTGCAAGAACAGCTAGTGCTCTACCACTGAGCCATCTCTCTTTGCTTTAGTTCATACTTTCTTTCTTCGTGTAACACTTTTCTCTTGGATTTTGTGTATGCTTTGGCTCCAGAGGTTCTTGTTCTTCTTCAATATGTGTTTCCAAATTTCACTTCCTTTTTTGCCTTGTTTTTGTTTTGGGAGACAGGGTCTTACTGTATAGTTCAGGCCACCTTGCAACTTCAGGCCACTCTGCCTCAGCCTCTTGATCACCAAGATTACATGTGTCACTGCACTCAGATGGATTTAGTTTTTTTTTTTTTTAGATACTTATTTTTATTTTATGTGTTTGGCCTGCATGTATGCATGTGCACCATGTATGTACCTGGTGCCCAAAGAAGATAGAAGAGGGTGTTAGATCCTCCAGAACTGGAGTTACAAGCATTTGTGAGATGTGTGGGTTCTGGGAACCAAACTCAGGTCCTTTGCAAGAGCAGTAAATGCTGTTAACCCCTGGCCATCTCCTAGCCTTGAATTTCTACTTTTTGTTTGTTTGTAATCCATTCATAATCACTTATGATCTCTTTGGCTTTCCACACAGGTGACAGTT
Source organism: Eospalax fontanierii (assembly GCA_035773235.1). NCBI lineage: Eukaryota > Metazoa > Chordata > Mammalia > Rodentia > Spalacidae > Eospalax > Eospalax fontanierii. The sequence goes on from CM069526.1 coordinate 19,059,964, forward strand.
CCTTCTTTCTGCGCTCCTGGCTTATGACTCCACTTCCTATTCCTGAAACTCCAGCAGAATATCGCTATAACAGGGCCCATTCCACCACTCACAATGTGATTGAGAAGACTTTGCGCACCCTCTGCTCCCGTTTCCGCTGCCTGGATGGATCAAAGGGAGCACTGCAGTACTCACCGGAAAAGTCCAGCCATATCATCTTGGCTTGTTGTGTTCTTCACAACATTTCCCTTGAGCATGGGATGGATATTTGGTCTTCTCCAGTGAATGGACCCATAGAACAGCCCTCTGAGGAGGACTATGAGCAAATGGAATCTCTGGACTTAGAGGCTGATCGTGTCCGGCAGGAGCTGATGCTCACTCATTTTAGCTAGTATGGAAGGTGGAGGAGGGGGGAGACTTTCCCCCTTACCCGCCCATGCAGATCTGTTATCCAGAGTGATTGAGTGTGCACACTTGTCATAAGTTGGCATTTGATCTATTTTAGGAGGGTGGGCTTTTGCCAGCCCTTGCAAATATGTCAACTAAAACCAAGACAGTATTTCCCTAATATGCAGTGTACACTAGGCTGTGCACTGCTCCCTTGAAAGTTAACTTGTCATCTATAGCAAAATCATAATAAAGGAGAAAGCAGCACATAACCAAACAGGTTTTTTTTTTTCCAATTTTCTGAAAATTTCAAATGAAAACAGTTTTTGTTTGTCCTTATTGTTTTTGCTGGTTTGTTTGTTTGAGACAGTATAGGCTGGCCTGGTATTCACTATGTAGACCAGGCTGGAACTTGCAGCAATTGGCCTGCTTCAACCTCCCAAGTGCTGAGATTACACATAAATGCTGCCATTCCCAGTATTCTTCTCTGGGCAGATATGAAGAATGCAAAGAATGAATTTAGTTGAAGAATAATCTAATATAAGTAAATGAGCCACTTGCCTCACATGTGGGAGGTCCTGATCACTAGAACTGAAGAAAAAGACAGAGGATCTTCTGGTCTGCATTTGTGGATTTGTTTCAAAGAGGACGTTGAGGAGGAACTCAGACCTCCATGCGTGCGCTAACAGGACTGTGATTTGTGTCTAGTTATAGAGGGAAACATCTGGACTCCAGACTATCAGCCTTGAGTCAGTTAGGGGCTAAATGGGGTTAAGGATCTAGTAAGCTTGAAGAAAATAGTTGAAACATAGATAAAACAGCAAGTTTATACCATACAGAGGCTCTAAAGACCTTAGCAGTTCCATGAGCAAAGGAGAGTCTCCCAGGTTTTAGGCATTTCATATCTGACTAGATCACATTTCTTTTCTCTCTCTTTTTTTTTTAAATTACATCGCTTTATTTATTTGGGGAAAGGTGGGGAGTGCATGAATGTCATGATGTGTGTATGGAGGTCAGAGGACAACTTGTGGGAGTTGGTTTCCTCCTTCTACCATGTGGATCCCAGGACTTGATTAAACTCAGGTCATCAGGCTTGATGGAAAACATCTACCTGCTGAACTATCTTGCCAGCTCATCTTTCTTTTTTATGTATCTCTTTATGTAGCACTGAGGATTGAATTTAAGAGTTTTCTGCATCCTAGGCAGATGCTGTGCCACTGAATTATATCCTTAGTTTATTTTGCAGGTTTTTTTGGTTTGCATTTTGTCACTTGTTGCCCAAACTGGCCTTGAACTAATTAGCCCAGACCTTGAACCATTGGTCCTCCTGACTCAGCCTTCTCAGTAACTGAGATTACAGACCTACGTTACAGATGTGTTTTAGGTTATGTTTCTTATGATCGTGTTTTGAAAGACCTTATATAGGGGACAGTTTAGAGGGTTAAAAAGGTACAAGGGCTAGAGAGAAGGCTCAGTGGTTACCTTTGCAGAGGACCCTGGTTTGATTCCTGGTACCCACATGGGGGCTAGCAACCATCAGTTACTCCAGCTCCAGAGAAATCTGACACACTTCTGATATCCACAGACACTGCATCACATTGGGCTATACTGCATACATGCAGGCTATATACTCATACACATAAAATAAAAATAACATTTTTATTTTTAAAAAGTAGAAGTAGAGGATGACTGAGTGGTTAAAAGCGCTTCATGTTCTTGCAGAGGACCCAAGTTCAGTTCCCAGTTGGGTACTTGGGTGATTTACAACTACCTGTAACTCTAGCTCCAAGGGATTTAGCACCCTCTTTTGGTCTCTGTAGTCACTCACACACAAGTGGCATGTGATCACACAGATACATAAACATACACATAAAAAATATTTTTAAAACTAGGAGGGCTGGAGGGATGGCTCAGCAGTTAAGAGTACTGGCTGTTCTTCCAGAGGATCTAGGTTTGGTTCCCAGCACCCACATGGTGGCTAACAGCCATTTATAACTCTGGTTACAGGGGATTCAGTGCCCTCTTTTGGCCTCCACAGGCATTGCATGGCATGGGTGCACTTACATACATACAAGCAAAACACTCATATAGATAAAGTAAAAAATTTTAAAGTAGAAGTATAAAAAATACAATTGGTTGGCTTGAAATAAATTCTGGAGTTAGACCTTAGAATGTTATATGCAGAGTGACAGACAGAACTTCCCAGGAAATAAATAACCCCTAAGAAGTCCTGTTCTGAAATTTCACTGTTGTAAAAATAACCTAATAGAGATAATAAAAGTGTGAATTAGGTTCACACGTTGGTGCCTTTGCTGGGACAAAAAGAGATTTTCCTGAGGGTTGTCTTGTTCTAGTTCTCAGTCACTCACCATGTGACACCTCAGAATTGTCCTCTTGGGTCATTTCCTACCTGCCTTTGGCAATGTTAATCTGATGACTTTCAAAGCAGAGAAATGGACAGCTGGTGACAGAAGAAATGTGGAAATGAATTGAGGGTGATTCACCCTCAAGATTAAAAACAATTATGGGTTATTATCTGCTGTTTATTTGCACTCCAAGTGCTGTTTCTCATCATGGTCTTCTCTGTGAAGAGTGGGTCCCTTTGGCAGGAGAGTGAATTTAATAAGTACAAGGAGTCATTGGGTGGGTGTGGGCAGTGGAGAATTGATTGGAAACCAGTTCTAAGTCACTGGACAGCAGGAACTTTGTTACATTTTGTTCTTTGTTCATGTTTTTCTTTTTCTATTTGGTTTGAGATAAGGTCTCCTTTGCAGCCCTGGCTGGCCTGGTACCCACTATGTAACTCAGGGTGGCCTCAAACTCACAGGACTTCTTGTACTTAGCCTCCTAAGTACTGGGATTACAGGGGTGTACCGAAGGGCCCAGCAATTCATTTCCTTTTTTTGTGAGAAATGAAGCCCAGAGTCTAGCATACACTATGCAAGTGCTCTTCTACTGGGTGATACCTTCATACCTCTGGAAAACTTTACAGAACTTGCTTTAAGCTCAGCACTCAGGAGGCAGGAACAGGCAGATCTCTGTGAGTTTGAGACCAGCCTGGTCTACATAGTGAGTTCCAAGCTAGCTGGGGCTTCAGGGAGACACTGTCTCAAAAAGCCAAAAACAAAAACAAAGTTTCATTTGTCTCCCTCATAAAGTATGTAGCCTAGATTCACCTCAAACTTGACGTTCTCCTGCCTCATCCTTCTAAGCACTGGGAAAAAGAAAATTAAAAAAAAAAAAAAAGAAAGTGAAGATCCTAACCATCATGCATTCCGTGCCTTGAAGCCTATTTTGTTCTCTAGAGTCTACTAAGATTTTACAAAATCCTGTGTATGAGAGATGACAGACTCAGAATTAACATGCTCCCAGCCCTCTTTCCTTGTTTAGACGTTCTAAATTCTTTTTATGTGATTGACAGTGATAAAATCTATTCTTAGAGTAACTGACTATCCTGGTTTGCTCAGGACTGTCACAATTTTAGCATTGGAAGTCCTGTGTCCAGTTGGTCATCATAGTAGAAGGAAGTTCAAGGGGAGAATCATTATCCTACCTATCCTCAAGGGAATGTCTCCACAAAGGCAAGGGGAGAACCTACAGCAATCAACAACTGCACAACAATGAACTGTTGAGTATTTACAGCAATGTGTAGAACAGTGTCACATCCCAGGATAATCTAGACTTCTGCATACCTGGCTTCTATTCAGGAGTTCTGTCGGTGTGAGAAGATTCCTGGAATCTTGAGGATTTCAACTCCTGATCTTTGTTGCCCATTCTTGGATCCAGATAGATTTCTCCATAAGAACAAGCAGCAGTTTACTGTCATGTTGAACTTAATTCCACACTACAAAAAAAAAGTTCTCCAAAGAAAACTGATGCAACTCTTCTAGTTGTAGTATGAGCCACTTATTTTTCTGGCCCGGGGTTAGAACCAAGCACCTTGAGTATACCAGCCAAGCACTTTACCACTGAGCTACACCCCAGTTTATAAACTATGCCTTTTCCTTGATCTCACAGAGTATTCTAGCATTTTTCAAGTATCTCCATTTTCAGATGATAATTTTAGGTAGATGTGCAAAACTTTCAAGTGTTTTCTTCAAAATGTCTCCCCAGCACTTAGGAGGAAGAGGCAGGTGGATCTCTGTGAGTTCAAGGCCAGTCTGATTTACTTAGTGAGTTCCAGGCCAGCCAGGGGTACATAGTGAGGCCCTGTCCTAAAACAACATCATCAAAAAGTCTCCAGGGGCCTGGGGATGGGGCTCATTTGGTAGAGTGCTTGCCTAACATGCATAAAATTGTGGGTACAATCCTTTGAACTGCATGATACTGGGTGTGGTGGCATATACCTATAACCATAGCACTGAGGGAATGCAGACAGAAGGATCAGGAGTTCAAGATCATCCTTGGCTACAGGACACATTTGACGCCAGCCTGGAATATATGAGACCCTGTCTCAAAAGTCCCCAGCTCTTGAAACTGAAAACCTCTTGTAGTCTTGAAATTATCATCTTTAGCTCTTTTTTTACTGATCCAGGGCTTCAGCATGCTATAATTATTTGGGCCAAATTTGATTTTTTTTCCATTTTCTTAATGTATTATAAGTGTTTTGCCATTGCTCTAAACTATCCCTAAAACCATCCCTCCGGCCTCCTTGGGCCAAATTTGAATGAAGGGTTTACCTCTAGTCCATGCATCCCATAAACCTCCCAAGAATGAAACTTCTCTAAAGCATATCTTCTACAAGTGGAAACTCAGTTCTGAGAAGACAACAAAGGACAACTACTTGCCCACTTGTCACTTGGCTCCAAAATATGATAGCTCACTCCTTGAGTTGTCACCTAGTATCTATCCACTTATCTCTGACTTACAGAGGGCGCATGGCCACCCAGGAAAAAGACTAAATCTCAGTTTCTTCTACCAGTTAGGTGTGGTACTGTGTGACTTTTCTAGGAAGATATGAATATTCTTCTCAATTAGGAGACCAAGAACAGACCAAAGAAATGATTTCACCCAAGTCTAGCTTAGTGAATCAAGTTACTTAGTTGTATGGACAACTTACGGGCAGCTATGTCACTGAACAAGGACCCCCCGCCTCCCCAACAGTTGTTAACTGTTAATATATTTTCAGTGAGAGGCCATGCATACTGCTTCATGGACCTCATGAGCGCCCTTGTGCTCCCCTTCTATGAGGGAGTGTTGGTAGATCCAATCTTGTGAGGGTCTCACATGCATAATCAGTTGCTCTGGTTTCAAGAAGTAACTGGCTATGACATGCCTGGAAGACAGTTACAGAGCATGCCACTCCAACTGCTGAGCCATATTCCTAGCCCTGTTTATTTATGAAACAGGGTTTCATGTAGCAGAGGCTGGCTTCAAATTCACTATGTAGCCAAGGATGACTTTGAAATCTGGCTCTTCCTGCCTCTATCTCCCAAGTGCTGGGATTATAGGTCTGTACTGCCATACCTGCCTTGCAACAGTCACTTATTCTCAACAGTTTAACCAGTTAGGAGTTTCTACAATAAACACTGCCAATTGCAAAACGAAGCTTCAGGGACCAAGGTTGACAGCAGAGATAATCTAAGGGTGTAAACAAGTGTTTACAAAGCAATTTGACAGGTATATCCTATCCATTTAACAGAAACAGGCAGCTTCCCTACTTGGGCCAATGACCCCCCAGCCACAGACTTTTGTCTTATGATACCAAACATGTAGAGCAGGCTTTAAATCCAATTGGAAAGCAATTGGTTGTACCCATAACAGTCACACCACTATTGTACCAGTGGGCACACCTTGCTTGATATACTAATGACATTAAAACTGTATATTTTTAAACAGGACCACTGGTGACAGTTCTCCCTCAGTAGTCTGCACAGTGCCTCTTGACATTTAACACACCATCTAGAAGGAAGAAGCTTTCAGCTCAGCCCCAACTTGATTTCTCCATGTCCTGAAACTAGAGTGTGATGTCTTCAGTAATAGGATCTTCCTATCTAATTCTGACATGCAACGAACAGTAGCAGCAATGGCCTGGATTGTAAGTGGGATCTCAGGGACCCCTAGCCAACAACTCATATGGAGGTAGCCCACCCCTGGCACTGAGATTTTTATTTCATAACTTATGGCTTCTGTGAGTGCTTTTTTTTTTTTTTAAACCACACAGGGCACCTTCATTCAAACTCTGTAACCATTGTTTTAACATGTACAAACAAGGGCTTCTGTGAGGTTTTTCTCAACCACCTTGTTGGTTGTCATCTGTACCTTATTCAAATGTAAAACTTTCCCAAGAATTTCACAGATGTTCTTGGTCCTCGCACCCTGTGTGGACCAATTTCCCTGTTCTTAATGCCTTTATTGCACGTTTTTCAGATGCTTTTCTAAGTCTATATAATACTCCAGGTTAGAATTATGTAGTGAAACTTTTTACAACAGGTAAGTAGGGTCTCTGAAGACTCACCACCAATCATTCTGAGAAAGTACCAAATTGATCTTGGAATTCGGAAGCTAAGGGATACTAGAGGGGAAAAATGTTGGCAAATACCATGTAAAGATCTCATTACTTACATCATTTATTTCCTTAGAAAGCAATGTTACAGCCTAGCGCAATAGTGTATGTCTGTAATCTCAATGCCAAGGAGGTGGAGACAGGAAGATCCTTGGGAATTTTTGGCTAGTCAGTCTAGCTGAATCAGTGTGCATCAGGTTCAGTGAGAGACTATCTCAAAAAATAAGGTGGGGAAGTACTTGAAGAAGATACCAGATGATGACCTCTGGCTTCCACATGTACATACATATGAATGATTACACATACCACACACATGAGTAACATTTGATACGACATGGCCAGGAGACACTGTTATTTAGCTTTTGTTTCACAATCATTCTCCATGTGCTATTTTACCTCCTCATCCTGCAGCATAGCTCTGTCTCTCCCCACCCCCAGAAGGGTTTAATTAGGCTGGTTTACAATACTCTGCCCAGCCTGGGACCAATGGGAAGCAGGGCTGAACTCACCTGCCATACCAGGTTCTAGCTTCCTGGTCCTGACATGCTCTGGTCTGTTTTTTCATTGGCCATATCCAGCTATTGAAAAGTTTTGGGTGTGTGTGCGCACACTCAAATAATTGCTCATCTCCTGGACAAATTTTTCACCTTTATTGCTCTGTCGTTCACTTCTTTCACATCTTTTAAGCTTTCCCGGAGCTCACAAGCACTGAATTTGGCTGTCGGTTTTTTTCCCTAGGAATTCTGGCTCTACACAAATCTTGCCACATTTTCTTTTGGGTGTCCTGGATTGGCCTTTTTATCAACTTTTTCTTTTCCTCATTCCCTCTTGATGGCTTTAGTAGTTTGTAAACCAATTTATATGCCAGTCCAAATCATTCAGATTCATCAGAGCCTCTTCTACTTTGTAAAGACCATGTTCCTCCAGGCCAGGTATGGTGACCTTTAATGCCAGCACTCAGGAGGCAGGGACAGATGGATACATAGTTCCAGGCTAGCCAGGGATACATAGTGAGACCTACTGTAAGGCTCAGAAAAGTCTACTACTCCAAGAGTCCCTGCTGAATTAGTCTCCCTCCCTCCTTCCCTTTCTTTATGTTTCTTTCTTGGCATTGTAGTTTGCCTTTTCTGTTGCTATATAAATACCACGACTAAAACAGCATGGGGAGGAAAGGATTTATTTCCTCTTATAGGTTACAGTCTATTACTGAGGGAAGCTAAGGCAAGAACTCAAGGCAGGAGCTTGGAGCAGAAACCACAGAGGAACACTGCTTATTGGCTCACTCCTGTGGCTTGCTCAGCCACTCCTCTTATACAACTCAGGACCACCTGCCCAGGGATGACACTTCCTGCAGTGGGCTGGGCCCTCCTCTATCAACTAATAGTCAAGAAAATGCCCCACAGGCCAATCTGATGGAGGAAATTCCTCAACTGAGGTTCCCTCTTCCCAAAGTGTCAAGCTGACAGATTAGCTATCACAATTGGAGAGGGTCTTATGTAGCTCAGGCTAGCCTTGAACTTGATATGTAGCCAAAGAACCCCTGATCCTTCTCTTCTATCTCCTAAATGCTTGGATTACAGGTGTAGACCACTATGCCTGGGCCCTGTGCATGCTAGGCCAGTGCATCTACCAACTGAGCTACAGCCTCAGTTTGTTAACTAGTTGCTTTCTTAACTTTCCAGTGGACACAGTCCTATGAGGCCAGTGAACCGGACATCAAACACTTGTCTTTTACACATCCAATTCCCTTAGTAATGCCTGTCCTCCTTTGTTGTATTCCAGTATCTGCTATTCATAGGGACTTCAGTTGGCAACAACCAAATGGCCCTAATGGCTTGTATGAGCCTTATATGTGGAATTGATTTCTGTCATACCTCCTCAGATTATGCAACCTTTGTCTCAAAAAGAATGAATTGTTATGTTACTCAGTTTTTATGCTTCCACAGCATTCAGACTGATCCCATCAGCTCCCCATGTTCCACAGCCTTATGAGCCAGGCTATGAAAAGTTCCTTGCATTCCTTGATTGAAAGTCTTCCCCAATTCAGACAGCTCAGATACAGAGTAGTTCCTGATTATCATAGTTTTCTGTGCTAAGCCACTATTAAAGCCCCTGTCTGCATGCTGAGTCATAGCTTTTCCCTTTGGTATTAAATGTTGGACCTCAGGGGTGGGAGTTGTCACTTCTACATTTTTTCCTCCTTTGTCACTTTTGAATTTTTCCCATGGGTTCCAAGTTTTCCGATCCTAGAATTGGCTCTTAGCACAAATCTAATTTGTACTCTTTCCCTTATCCAAGAAACAGTAAGTCAATAACTCCATCTCATCCTTTTTATTTTTATTTTTGTTTTTTCAGGTGTTTTTTTTTTTAAGACAGGGTCTCACCTTGTAGTCCAAGTTGACTTGGTGCTCTCTATGTAGACCAGGCTGGCCTTGAACTTACAGAGATCTGCCAGCTTCTGCCTCCAGAGTACTGGAATTAAAGATGTGAACCTCCACGCCTGACTGTTCTTCCAGTTTTCCTGCTAATTCAGTAGCTAGAGTGGAGGATAGCATATGCATGTATTTTTCTCATTGTAATATCTCCCTTGTGTGGCTAAGTTTTTTCTTGAGGAGACAGTTGAAACTCAGTTGCATGTCTTATGGCTGCTGCTAAAATTCCTTCTGAGGAGATGTAAATGAGGTTCACTCCTCCTCCCAAGGTGCCAAGGACAACTGAAGCACCATTCCATCAAACCAACGAGCTTATTGGGCTGACTAGCAGAGCAGTGGGTCAAGGGGCTACTTACAGGTGTGTGGGTGCTCTGCCCTAAGGCAACACCATAAAGTCTTCACCCAAATACGGATGATGGCTTCCTCATAGCTACATAGAAAGCTCCCTCCATTACTCTTCCCCAGCCTATATCCGATAGCCCTTCCCCCAACCCCAGGCCATATGCAATCAGGGCCGAATTGCCCACCACAGGTTGGGAGGTGTGACTGAACACTCAGGCAAGGGATCTGTGACTCTCCCTGTCCTTCTTTAAAAAATGTTTTTTTTTTTTTATTTTATGTGTATTGAGTATTTTACTTGCATGTATGTAAGTGTACCTAGTTGTGCAATGCCCATGGAGACCATTAGAGGGTGATGAATCTCCTGTAACTGGAGATATGGACAGCTGTTAGCTGTCATGTGGGTTCTGGGAACTGAACCCTGAGTCCTCTGCAAGAGCAGCTAGTGCTCTTAACTACTGAGCATCTCTCCAGCCCCTAAGTCCCTCCTTCTTTGTGGGGGCATCAGAAGTTAACAAGAACAACTGTGATGATCTGTGGTAATTGGGCACAGCTAAGCTCAGGAATATGGCTTTTGTCTGACTTGGAAGACAGTCCAGTACAACAATAACCCATAGCAAAGTCCACACTAGCGATGCCAAAACCTGCTTATACTCCCATTTCATACATGCTAATTACAGAGATTGCAATATATTCTCTATTATATCAGATATTTCCGGGAGGTGTTCCTGCACTCATATAGTAGACTCCATTTATCAACCAACTCTGGGGATCAATGGGGTGACAGATGTCACAACCAGATTGCCCTCACATCCTAGACTCCATTTATCAAGGAGTGTGTACTCCACACTACATAGAGAAAGACAGTTACAGACACTCCACATTCAAAGGCAGCAGCTCAGTTCCATGTTTCATAGCATGGGTAGTGCAGTGGCTACCACAGCTAGGAGGCATGCTATTCCATAGCACATGGGGGAAGGATGGCCATTTCAGAACTGCTCCCAGGGATGCTCCTCCTGCAGATGGGTTAACTTCAGTTGCACGTCTTATCATCCATAGCTGGGACATGCAACTACTCCCAAACTCATCTTTGGTTCTGTCACTCAACTGTTCAGGTGCTGAGAGTTGTCTGACTTTTCTTGAGGAGATGTAAACAAAATAGCTACTCATCATAGAGCAGGCACCAACTACAGACTAAAGAAATGATTCCAACCATGTTGAGCTTGGTGGTGTTTATAGGAACATTGGTGAGGGGGAACTTACGGGAGCATGGGCAATTTAGAGACAGCTACACCATCCAGCAGTCTGTCCCCTACCCCCCAGCAACTGTTAACTCCTCATATATCCTTGAGGAGGAGACAGGCATTGTCCATACCTGCTTGAGCCCCATTTCCTACCAGGAAATGTTAATGGGACCAATCTTAAGAGGGTCTTGTGCAGATAATCAGATCTGCTTTGATTTCAAGACAGCAACAGCCATACCATGACTGGAGGACAGAGTTCCACACATGTGGCTATGTAACTAAACTTTGCCCAATGGAATATAATTGGAAAAATCCAATGCTGTGCCCTTATGGCTAGGAGACTTACCTTTCCTTTTTTAGCTTTGGAGGTTGGAATATTGATATGAAGGCTGGTCTTGAGCAGCTATCTTGGAAATAGGTAAAAGCCATTTATTGAACATAGAGAAGCAACAAGATAGAGGGAACCTGGTCCCAGTTCCTGAAATTGAATATAGCCCTACTTTACTTTAAATTCTGCATCCCTGGATTTCATCTCTGTAGCCCGTTTTTTGGGGGGAAGGGTGGGGACAGGGTCTCACTATATAGGTCTGGTTGGCCTGGAACTCACAGAGATTCACCTGCCTCTGCTTCCTGAGTGCTGAGATTAAAGGTATGTGCCACCACACCTGAAATGAGTGGTTTGTACAACTGTTGAAAAGAGTTACTAGTCAGACATGGTGGCACACACTCGTAATCCCAGCAGTTGGGAGGCAGAGGCAGGAAAATCATGAGTTTGAAGCAAGTATGGGTTACATAGTGGATTCTGTCTCAAAAATTAAAAAAAAAAAAAGCCAAGCATGGTTGCTCATGCCTATAATCCTAGCACTCAGGAGGCTGAGGCAAAAGAACTGCCTTGGGTTCAAGGGTAGTATGGGGTACAAAAAGAATAAAAAGGAAAGAACAAAATACACGTACTTTTCTCCTGCCTTAAGGTTTTCCATCTTTCTTGGATTTGCTTGTAAGGCTAAATTGGAGCATTCATAAAGATTGTTTACTTTCTTCCTCAGTCTATCTTTCGCATATTTAATGCACCTTATAACTCTGTGAGGAATATAAGCATCCAAATAGGTGAAGTTATTTGCTCAACTGGGATAAGTAGTGTTGAAAGTCCATAAGGCAGTCGTTGAACTTTAAGACCAGTGTTATTCTGTTATGATTTGATCTTTAATCAACACGCTCACAAAAATCTGCAGTTTTTTTTTTTTTTTTTCGTTTGGGACAAGGTCTCATATAGCCCAGGCTGGCCTCGAGCTCACTCTGTAGCTGGGGATGACTCTGAACCTCCGAAAGCGCTCAAATTACAGCCATGCGTCATCACGTCCATCTCAAAACTCTAGTTCTTTAAACAATTTATGAACCCCGCAACCCGACGGAAAATGGCAGAAACGTAGCTATAGTTTATGATCTGAATTTGTTTATTTATGTCTTGGATGGGAGCCGGATCTGCAGCAAGAGCTGCGATGTCTTTCGGCACTCGGCTGCATTTCCTTGAACGATTGTTGGGGCGCTCCTCCTTTGATGTCTGAGCGTTCGTGGGTTCGGTGATCTTTTGCGGCGTCTTCTTGGTTGATGTCTCCTGAGCGGCGGCGGCGGCGGCGGCGGTTCTAGGTCTGGAACTGAGTTATCCCAGAGGCCCCGGCTTTTGGCCGTTTTCTGGTGCCGGTCGTTAGAGCGGACTCGAGGCCTCTTCCAGTCTCTTCCTGCCTTCGCTAGGTGGCTCAGCCCGCCTGCTGGCCTTCGAGCCGAGCTCTCCCCGCCTCGCAGGTAGGCCTGGGAGCAGCCTGGGAGGCCCGGCCGGCATCCTTCGGCCGCCGGGTGGAGGAGACCTTGGCGCCGGCGGGTGGGCGAGCGCGCGGGCCTCCGAGGCGCGCGGCGGGAAGGGGGGTTGCGCTCGGGGGCGCGGCCGGAGGGCGGTCCGGAACTGGAGGAGAAGCCGGAAGGAGGGAGAGATGCTGGAGCTGCCTGCTGGGCTTCTGTAGCGAGGGGATGTTGGGTCCAGGACGGGTGTCGTCCCACCTAGACCGTGGGTAGAGATCTCTTACCAGGAACGGTTAGAGCCCTGCTCTCTGTGTGACCCCTCCTCGCCTTCTCTTTTTCTCCAACCCAAGACTCGGGATGTCAGGGCTCAGTTGTACCGTAGACCCCTGGTAGTCCGGCTGGTGGGGGGGTACTTTGAGTTAGAGGAGGTCCTCTGGCCCTTTTGAGCGAAGTGCCATGTTCTAGCCTTTTTGGGGGGCGGGTAGGGAAACTGAGGCTGAGATGTAGGATGTGACTTTTCCTTCTAATCCCGGCAGATCATTAAATGCGCTGGAAGTCACTTTTTGTCCCTAACGGTTTACTCTCCCTCCCCGGCCCCCTTCTATTTTACCCGTCACCTTCAACGTAAAGTGACTTATTTGATAGCTTGTGACCCCTCTCTCAAGAACGTGGATTGGATTACTGGATGCTTCAGAAGTTAAGGAGCCATGCGATTTTGGGGGGACTGAATTTGCTCTTTTGAAGTTTGAATCATTTTAGCAAGAGTAGCAATGATAGTTCCTTTTTGGTTTTTCATACATAATTTTTCCACTTTGCCTTCTGAGTGATATAGATTCTGTCTCCTCAGTTTTCTCTGGAAATCTTTCAACTGTGGCGTTAAGTGGTTAGTGCCTCATGGAAGAACCAATTCGGCTTCTTGTCTTGTGAAAGTCTTTTCTAGGAGATATTCAGGGGAAACCCAAGGAATCTCTTTTAAAATAACTTTTTAGCATATTTAATTAATGCTTTAGTCTCTCCATATACTTGAGTTAAAAAGTTGGTGTGTACAAATTATTCGAACACAGAAATAATGAACTTGAAGATTAAACTTTTGTGAATTGTATTATGTTTCTCTTTTCCAATTTGGAAATATGAGGTTCCTAGTGTTCTCATTAATTTCATTTTCATTGGATTGTCATGATCCTAATCTGTCATTTCTTTGTTTAGAAAGTGAGCTTGGAGGTCATTCTAGGTTGGATAAGTTCCCATAGTATGTAGAATCTGTAAAAGAATGACTTTGAGAGAGTACAGATTGTGAAAGTATGTTTCTGCACAATTTTAGGATGTTCTTTGTGAGCTTTGAAAAGATTGTGATAGATGTGACATTTCTCGAAGTTTCTTATGTGTGTGTGAGGTCAGCAAAATTTGGTGTCTTTTTCCCTTTTAGAATGCTGGGATTTTTTTTTTGTTTGTTTGTTTGTTTTATTGTTTTTGTTCTTTGAGACAGGATCTCTCTGTAGCCAAAGCTGACCTGGAACTTGGTATGTAGACCAGGCCGGCCTCCATCTCACAGAGATCCACCTGCCTCTGCCTCCTGAGTGTTGGGATTAAAGGTGTGTGCAACCATACCTGGCTTGATGATAGACATTTTGAACCTGAAGTTTCATGTATATGCGGTTATCACTGAGCTACACCTTTAGCCCTCAGATCAGCAAGATTTAAATGACGGTCCTTGGAATACTTTTATTTATTTATTTATCATGTATATGTATGTATGTTTGTATGCACATGCCATAACACCTGTGTTAAGTTCAGAGGATAGTTTTTGGGAAGTTGGTTCTTTCTTTCCGCCGTGTGGGTCCTGCTGATTTACTTGGGTTGTCAAGCTTGATAGCAAGCCCCTTTATCTGATGCGCCATCTTCCTGGCCCATGAAGGTCTTTTGATCATGAGCAGTTTCTTAGTGACCAGGAGGACCTCAGTGCTCTCTGTAAAGGAGTAATAAAGAGCTATTAGACTCTTGTGTGAAGAATCTAGATTAAGTAATTAAGCTAAGATTGTATATTCTTAAAAAAAAAAAAAGTATCAGGGTAAAGCATTTAGAGGCTGAAGTGACTTTGTCCAGTGGGAGTTGTGCAGAGAATATGCAGTTATAAGTAATATTTTGGTGTTTCCTAATGAATGTCAAACAGTAAATATGTGTGCCATGAAAAAAATGTTAGGAACATTTCGTTATGTTTCTGTAGGAAGGAATTGGCAGAGAGTTGAGTTGAATTAAGGCAGGTAAGATATTTGGTGGTGATGAGAGGGTGTAGAAATTAAGCCTCTTATATTCTCTGCTTTGAGAAAACCTTGACACAACTTTTGCTTGGTCAATTCTTGTGTGCTTTTTTCCCCCCTGTTTATTGTTTTTTGTTTGCTTGTTTGTTTTTAAGACAGGGTCTCCTGTACCTCAGGCTGGCCTCAAACTCACTTTGTAGTGAGCTTGGATGACCTTGAGTTCTGATTGTCCTGTCTTTACTTCTCAAATATTATGGGTGTGTGTCACTGTTGAAGGCTAAATTTTGTGTTCTATCAAAATCAAATTGGAGATTTATTTTCAGAAATGTTCACATTGTGATTTTGGTCAGAAAGTTTTGGGGGATAATTGAGAGACATGAACTTCAGACAAGTGTGGTGGTGTGTGCCTTAAATTCCAACACTCCAGAGAATGAGGCAGAAGGATTGGAAGTTCTAGGGTGGCCTGGGTTTTAACTGAGTTCTAGGTCAGCTTGAGTTAACATGGTGAGACCATCTCACAAAACATAACAAAAAAGATGAAATTCTTTGAATGCTTTCACCATGGCCTGAAACAGAGTTTGAAGTAAGCTACTTTTTTTTAAACTGATAGAGCATTATCTTTTTTATACTGAATAATTTAAAAACTATTTTCATTTTGCGTTAGAGAACTTATAAAACTTTTATTCTTTTGATTATGTTCTTTGATATGCGTTACTAATATTGAATCCAAACGTTTATGGTCTTCAGTCTCATCATAAATGTTGGCAGTTAGGTCAGTTTAGCTCCTCGTTTGTCTCATTTTTAAGAAACTAGAGAGAAAGTCTTGTTGCTAACATATCAAAGTTCATTTTTAAACGTAGGTCTCAGCTTTAATAGTTATTTTGGAATAGGTATAAATATTTTTGTCCTGTGGTTGTGTTCACCAAAAAACAACAAAAAAAGTACAATCAACTTAAGTTCCTCTAATCATTATCATCCTGGTTTCTCCAGTTGTTCCCCAGAAGCATAGAGCTTTCAGTTTCTTGTCATAATTTCTGCTTGTACAGAAGCGTATTGTAGAACAGCCTGTTCTGTGGTTTGGGGGTAAGTTTTGTTTATCTTTGTCTCTTACACCCAGGTTAACTAGAGTTTTAAAATTTCTTTTCAAAAGTTAAAATTAGGGGCTCAGTGGGTAAGAACACTTGCTACTCAAGCATGAGGACCCAAGTTTGAATCTCTAGTATTCATATAAAAAGCTGTGTGCAACCAAGCACTATGGTACACGCCCCCTCCCTTCATGGAGGGATTAGACAAGAGCAAGCTAGGTCTCTTTGGCTACCAGCCTAACTCCAGGTTCAGTAGTGAGAGACTAAGTTTCAAGAGAATAGGCAGAGAATGGTAAAGACACTTCTGGCTTCCACTTGTGCATGTGTGCGCTCTATATACCCTACATATATACAACACATACAAACAGTTAAAAATAGCAAACGGCTTGGAATTTGCTTGACTGTGAGTCTAGCTAGCACTTCAAGACTGTGCTAGGCTGTAAGAGACCCTGCCTCTAAAAAAAACAAAAACAAATCTCCCCTCAAACAAACAAGCAAAAAAAAAATTTAAAAATTCAACCCAGTGAAAACTAGCTACTAATAGATAACAGTGTTGTGATTATTGACAGAATATATTTATGTACCCAGTGATATGTGCATTCTGCCACTGCATTTTGGTAAGAAGAAACTATTAAGGGATAGGAAGCAGCACGTTGGTAGAGTGCTTGCCTAGCATGCATAGTGCTCTGGGTTCCACCCCTAGCCCTGAAAAAAATCTTTTGGTTCCTTTACTCAGAAACACTATGCTTACCAACTTACTAGCTAAGAATTTTTGTTATGGTGGTGGTTGTTTTTGAGACCAGGCTGGCCTCCAACTCAGAGAGATCCTCTGCCTCTGGAGTGTGGGATTGAAGACTTGAGCCAGATTGTTTTGTTTTTTAAAGATTTGTTATTATTATTATTAATTATTTTATTTATATTTTTGTGTGTATGAGTATATTTCCTGCATGTAAGTGCACCCATGTCCTGCAGTGCCCAGGGAGGTCAGAAGAAGGCTCTGAATTCCCCTGGAACTGGAGTTACAGATGGTTGTTAGCCACCATGTAGGTGCTAGGACTTGAACCCAGGTCTTCTGCAAGAGCAGCCAGTGCTCTTAACCACTAATCTCTCTAGCCCCCTTGTTGTTGTTTTTGAGACAGGTCTTACATGTAGCTCAGCCTGACTTAAATTTACTTTAACCAAACTTGTTGCAATTCTCCTTTCACAGTTGCCCAAGTATTGGGATTACAGGTATGCTCTACCACACCCAGAGTATTACCTCATTTAATATTTAAAACAATCGGATAGGGTAGATCTTATTTTCCCCACGGAGATAGTATTTTGTCTACTTCTCTACTGAAGCTCAGAGAATAATTTGACCAAGATCATATCCCAAGGATACATAGCAGAACAGGGTTTAAAATCTAAAGGATTTGTATGTGTGTGTGCGTCTCGTGTGTATGTGACAGAGTCTGTTCCTGTAGCCTCAGCTGGCTCAAACATGCAATAGTCCTGCCTCAACTTCCAAGTGCATAGGTGT
This sequence comes from Eospalax fontanierii, assembly GCA_035773235.1. Taxonomy (NCBI): domain Eukaryota; kingdom Metazoa; phylum Chordata; class Mammalia; order Rodentia; family Spalacidae; genus Eospalax; species Eospalax fontanierii. The sequence continues at coordinate 19,077,509 of CM069526.1, forward strand.
GTGCACCATTATGCTTGGCTCAAATCGAAGACTTTGACATCTTTTCTGAGGGTGGTTATTTATTTTAATGTTAATTGTTTTTGAGGCAGGATCTTCTGTATCTCAGTGTAGCCTGGAACTCCTGATCCTCCTTTCTCCATCTCCTAACTGCTGGTTACAGGTGTACATCACTGTGCCCACACTGGTTATTTTTTAATTTTAATTTTTTTGATGTAAGGGATTAGAATATTTAAAGGATGGGAAATACTAACACATCTCTCATATATATCATAATGCTTTTAAAAAATCTTTTAACAAAGTTAGTTAGCTGGTTTTGTTTTTTTGAGACAGGGTCTCCCTGTAGAACCAGCTGACCTGGAACTCACTTTGTAGACCAGGCTAGCCTCAATATCAGAGAACCACCTCCCTCTGCTTCCCAAGTGCTGGGATTAAAGACATGCACCATTACATCTGGCCTCACAAATATTGAGTATTGGAATCCAAATAAGCATTCAGGCCCTGACTACCAGCCCTTATGCCAATGAAGACCTTGCCCCTCATTCTTAAGATTTGCTGAGGAAGGAGGCTCAGTGAGGAGATGGGAACAGCTATATCACAAAGGACCTGTTGAGGTGGGGTATATAGTCCACAGGTAGTGGTGCATCTTGCAGATAGATTTATTCATGCACAGAGTAAATTAAGTAGAGGAGTGTAGAAAAATGGTCTGTGTTTCTGTCTAAAACAGTTTGCTTAAATTTATAGGTTAGCTGATGTTTCATCTTGAGTGTACTCCAGTTAATGATGACCATGGCTGTGATGGCAGGTGCAGCACTCCAGTCTTTTAAAGCTTTACTTTTTTTTTGTTCTGTCTTTTTGAGACAGGGGTTTCCCTGTAGCCCCAACTGGCCTGGTATTCCCTATGTAGACCAGGCTGGTCTTGAACTCACAGAGATTCACCTGCTTCTGTCTCTCAAGTTCCAATATTAAAGGGGTGCATTACCACACCTGATCACTCCTGATTTTATAAACTGATTAGGGTCATCAACTCTATTCCTACTTTAAATAAATCTGGATATAGTAGTTTCATGGGACCCAGATAGTCTTAATAAAGCTTTGAAGCATCTTGGCAGGACCAAGGCCACAGGCTGCACCAGACCCCCACAGTCAACTCTATTATAGTACTTTTGAGTAAAAAATATGTGAAACTGCTCAAAAATAAAAATAAAAGAATGGCCAGCAAGATGGTAAAAGTTGCTTGCCCTGAAATCTGATGAATTTTGATTCCTAGAACCCCTGTGGTAGAAAGAAAGAACCTCCACATGCCTGTGCTACTCTCCCCTCAACCAGTAAATAAGTAAATGGAATAAAAGTTTAGAAAATATATGTACTAATGAATTTTTCTTAAAAATATTTATTTTTATGTGTATGAGTGTATTGCCTGCATGTATGTAAGTGCACCCATGTCATGCAGTGCCCTTGGAGGTCAGAAGAGGGCATCAGATCCCCTGGAGCTGGAGTTAGGATGGTGTTAGCTGCCATGTGCTGGGTTCTGGGATTTGAACCCTGGTCCTCTGCAAGAGCAGTCAGTGCTCTTAACCTCTGAGCCATCTCTCCAGCTTGAACTTGTCAAATCAAAAACAAAACCAAAAAGCAAACATAAAAAAGTGCTCTTCAGTGTTGTCTTAGCAACTAATTCAGGTGTTATTTAGGATGGCAGTTTTTTGTTTTACTGAAAAAAATTTTTTTTGATCTTTTTGAGAAGGGTCTCCTTGTAGCCCCAGCTGTCCTGGAACTTGCTATGTAGACCAGGCTGACCTTGAACTCACATAGATCCCCCTGATTCTGTCTCCCAAGTGCTGAGACTAAAGGTGTGTGCCAGCACTCCTGACTCTTTAATCAGTTTTTTAAAACTTATTTTTATTTTGTGTGTATGAGTATGATGCCTGCATGTATGTAGTGCCCGAGGAGGACAGAGGAAGGCATTAGATCCCCTGGAACTGGAGTTACAGATGGTTGTTAGCTGCTGTGTGGGTTCTGGGATTTGAACTTGAATCTTCTGCAAGAACATTCAGTGCTCTTAACCACTGAGTCATCTCTCTAGCCCCTTAGGTTGGTAGCCTTTATACTTTCAAGGCAGCCTTTTGATAGTCCTGGAGAATAGAGGTGTGAACCAGCCCAGGATGAGCTTTCTAATGTGCATGTGGAAAGGTCTATATGTTTGAATGCTAGTGAAAGGTAAGGATTTTGGATGATACAGGCTTAGTTGTGGTGAGATAGCATATTTAACACCCGTTCAACACCACCCCTCTCCTTCCAGTTAGTCTTGGTTTGTGTGTTTGTAGATAGGAAAGGGTTACTGATTTCTAATGTGTTTCCTTTCCTTCCCTTAGAATTGGTATTCCAGTTCTCTATCTAAACTTCTTTTTTTTTTTTGGTGTTTTGAGACAAGATTTTATGTAGCCCAGGCTGGCCTTGAACTCACAAAGATCTGCCTGCCCTCTGCCTCCTGAGCGTTGAGATTAAAGGCATGTACCACCACGCTAGGCTAAATTCCCGATTCTTATTTCTGTCTTCTAAGTACTGGAATTACAGGCATGTACTATCATACACAGCTTATGCAGTACTCTAGATCAAACCAGGGCTTCATGCATGCTAGGCAAGCATTCTTATCAACTAAGCTATACTCCTAGTCCCTCTTTGAGCTGTGTTTTGATTGTGACTATATTTCAGCCCTTATCTTTCAGATTTATCTGTTATCTGGAAATATTTTTGAAAGCTCATTAGATGTTGGGATGTTCTGAGTGCTCCTACCCTTGTGGAGCTTAGTCCAGCATAGGAGTATAGTTATCTAGGTATCTGGCAGAGGTGGAAATTTTGGCTCAAACAGTGCTCTGATGGGCACAAAGACTGACTGAAAGGGATGAAGGAGTGAGGCAGGCACTAGGTGTCCTATCGTGATATGTGTAATCTCCCTGAAGGATGGAATCATGATTCCATAAGTTCTTTTGCTGTCATCACAATGAAAATCTTTTTTTTTTTTTTTTTCCTTCCTCTTCTGAGATGGGTCTTACTGTGTTGCCAAAGTTGAACTCCAGCTCAGAATTCTTGCACCTCAGCCTCCCAGATGCTAGGATTACAGGCTGCCCCACCATGCCTGGCTTCAGTAGAAGTCTTCATTTAAGATTGGTACATGTGCCATTTTTTCTGATGCTTACTATATGATGACATTGAAAAACATAACTATGACTTGTAAATATCTTACATGCTTGACCAATGATTTTAATTTTTAATTTGTAATTTGACTTTAATTATTCTTTTTCCAAATGACTTATTCTTTGGAAGTTACTCAGTGAACTTGAGTGCTAAATTCTTGCCTTTGGGTACATTTGTAGCAGAGAGCAAGTTGAAGTATCTTGCTTAGGTTAGGGAATTTGACATTGAGAGGAGGAGAATGTAGCCATTGTTGAGCGTGTAGAAAACAATACTATCTTATTTGATCTCTTTCTTTCAAATATAGTATTCTGAAAAAATTTTTAAACTGCTGTTTATTGGAGTTATGTTTCTATCTGTAAAATGAACTGAAGAAAACTTAACATTTTGTGATTTTCTTTATGTCCGCTCCCCTGGATAGAATTATGTGTTTTCACTGGGTATGGTGGCATATGCATGTTTGATTTGGGGAGTGAATTAATGTTTTTCAGTCTAACTGGCGAAGGAAAATAAGGACAGAAACACTCTCTTACCAACACCAGGTATGGTGGCACATAACTGTGATCTTAGCACTTGGAAGGTGAAGATAGGAGGATCAGGAGTTTAGGGTCATCTTTATCTACATAGTAAGTGTCAGGCCAGCCTGGACTACATGAGACTCTGTTCCGAAAAAAGCAAAACAAAATAGATATCTCCTTCTCCAAACTTTTTTTTCCCTGAGTCAGAGTCTCTTGTGTAGGCCAGGTAAACCTTGAACTTGTGATCCTCTGGCCTCAGCCTTCCAAGTGCTGGTACATACCACCACATCTAGTCTAAACTCTTAATTAGAAGTATGTTATTATTGATTCTGTGTCCAACCACTCTGGCTGCCTTCAAATCCCAGAATCATTACTTATTAGCTCTTAAAATAAATTACTTAACCTCTCAATTTTTCACCTGTTAAAATAGCATATGATAATGAGAATTAAATTAATTATTCTTTGTAGAGTATTTAGAATAGGTTGATACTCACCAGCTTGTTATTCTCATTATTATAATCAGTTAACAATTATACATGTTCTTCAAAAGAACAAATAAGAGTCATGCTTAATCTGAACTGTAGATGCTTTTGAGTAAACATTAACAGGGAAAATAAAGATATAGTAGTATCTCTGTCCCGTGCCCTTTAAATTAAAGTGGAAAGATGAGTCTTTGCTGTGTAAGGGGAGCCTAGAAAGCAACACTATCAGAAACATAGTTCCAAATATAAAGTAGATGACAAGTTTTTGTGAGACATTAGGGCAAAACAGGCCAGAGCCATTTTAGGAATAGAACATTCCTTTGTAAAACAGGTAAGAAATATCTAAGCCTCTGAATTTTGCCATCTATTTGAACTGATTCATGCTTATGATTTTAGGAGATGGTGATTAAATGAATAGAAAATAGTGGAATTTAGGGGAAAATCAAAGCTGCCAAATCACCTTGGATAGACTCTGAGTGAATGTATTTGTTACATAATGGTTAAGAATCTTATTCGGGGCTGGAATGATGGCTCAGTGGTTAAGAACACTGGCTGCTCTTGCAGAAGACCCTGGTTTGATTCCCATCACTCACATGGCAGCTAACGATCATCTGTAGCTCCAGTTCCAGGGGATCCAATGCCCTCTTCTGACTTCCACAGACATTGCATGACACAGGTACACTTACATACATGCAGGCAATATACTCATAAACACACACACAAAAAGAAAAATTTTTAAAAAGAATCTTATTAGTAGAGTCACTTTTTTTTTTATTACTTTTATGCCTTTATGCCACTATAAATTGTTGGTTATTTTTTGTCTTTTTTTTTTTTTTTTATGTTTTCCTAAGTCTCTTTAATATTTCCACTCTGTCATTTAGAAAACCTAATGATTATGGCAGAATATGTTTAAATCATTGTTTAATCAGTGGTGAGGAGAACCTAATACTGGATTTATATACTATGTTTTTTCCCCCTTGTTTTTTAGGTATGAAATACCATTTTCAGAATGTTTTTTTCAGTACTAGGGATTGAACCCAGGACCTTGCACATGCTAGACAAGTACTCCCACTGAGTTACACCCCAGTTCTAGAATTGTTTCTTGATTGTAACTTTTTCAACCCTTACCTTTCCAGACTTGAGTTCATCTAGCAAATATTGGTCTTAATCACAACCAATATTTATTGAAGACTTTATGCCAGGTGGCATGTGAATTCCTTTGTGTCATAGATTGATTTCATTATGTAGATACTCTGTTTTGTTTTGTTTGAGGGTCTTGCCATGTAACCTCGACTGGCCTTGAGCTTGTGATGGGCCTGCCTCGGCCTCTTGAGTGCTGAGATTATAGGTGAGCACCACCATATTTATTGATGGAGGCACTCTTATTCTCCCTCTTTTGTAAATGTGGAAATGGTGGTGCAGAGAGGTAAAGTGGTTTCATCTAGGTAAACCATTAGTTAAGTGTTGAGGATTTGAGTCTGGGCAGCCTGGCTCCATCATTTCCTGTTCTTAACTTCTGGGTTTTACTGACTCTCAGCTACATTATACAGCTCTGGACTCTAAACTGTTGTACCATACTGAGGTTAGAGTGAAAAAGAATAGATTTTGTCCATGCTTTTATACAGATTATACCTCTGATGCTAGAGAAAGACAGGAAGCAGGTAAATACACCATTAAATAAGTAATTATAGTGAGTACTAAGACCTGTAATGGAGAAGAAAAAAACAGATTATTAGTAGCTGAACCTAAATTGTATTGGAGACCATTTCTCTGAAGGAGTGATACTTAGGCAGAGAATAGCGCAAAAGGGGAAGGTCAAGGACCGCCTACGTATCACTCCTGAGGTGAGGAAGAACTTGATGCATTTGAGAAGCTGAAAGAATGTTGGTATGGGTGGGATGTAGTGAGCAGTGGGGATGGAGGAGAGTGGCCCAGGAGCAGAGGTATTCAGGTAGGACTATGTCAGGACTTTGAGATTTGTTTATTTATGCACTTATATGTTTATTTGTGGTGCTAGAGATGGAACCCAGGGCCTCATGCTCTACCCCTGATCTGTACCCCCATATCTCCAACTCAACTTTGGTTTAAAGATTTTTTTAATTAAAAAATGTTTTTGCTTTAAAAAATGATTTTTTTTGTGTATATGAGTATGTGCTAGCATGTATGTTATGTGCACCATTTGCATGCCTGGTGCCTATGGAGGCCAGAAGAGGATGTTGAATCTCCTGGAACTGGAGTTACAGTTAGCTGCCATGTGGATGCTGGGAACCGAATTCGAGTCCTCTGAAAGAGCAGCCAGTGCTCTTAACCACTGAACCTTCTCTCCACTTCCCCTCCCCAACTCATTTTTTGGATTTAAAATTTTATTTTAAACAGGGTCTCTCTTTGCAGCTCAGGTTGACCTGGACTGGTACTCACTCTGTAGCCCCAACTAGCCTTGAATTTTTAGTAATCCTTCTGGTTCAGTTTCCTGAGTGCTGTGACTGTATGTCTAAGATTCCATATCTACTTCAGCTTTTAGATTTTTATTCTAGGTATAATTGGATGTCTTTGGAAGTAAATCTTTGAAGGTTTTTTTGTTTTTGTTTTTTACATGGGGTATTACAGCAGTCTAGGCTTGCTCAGAACTTCTGGACTCAAACCCAGGTATGGTGCTACATATCTTTAATCCCAGCACTCAGGAGTTAGAGGCAAGCAGGTCTATCTGTAAGATGGAGACCATCCTGTTCTACATATCGAGTTCCAGACCAGCTGTTACTACAGGTAGACCTTAACTTTAAAAAACTCTCAAAAAATCAAACCTCCTACTCAAGTAATTCTTTGGCTTTATCTTCCTTAGTAGCTGTGACCACAGGTGTGTGTATATGTGCCATGACCTAATACAAATACATGCTTTTAAAGCATACTAACTTCCTTGTTGAGAGTGGTTTAAAACGAGAAATGGGGAAAGTGTAGTTGGGTGGCCATTTAGAAGGCCGGACAAAACATAGTGATCACTTAGATTAGGCTGTAGACAGTAGAGATGGAGGAAGTAGAACAGTTCAGTAGATACTTTAGAATCAGGACAAGCAAGACCTACTGATGGACTGGATGTGTGGAAGGAGGGAGTTGTCATGTATGAGCCCAGATTTGTAGTGTGAACGTCTGGGTGACGAAGGTGCCACTTCTGAGATGGAAATATTAAAGTAGGAGCAGACTTTTCATAGAGTTAAGGGATGTAGTGAAGACCTATTTTAGGCATTCTGAATGTGAGATGACTGTGAAGCATACACTTAGAGACATTAAGAAACAGTCTTTGGGCTGAGACTGACAAGTGGTCCTGGGGGAAAGTCTGAATGGAACTGGTGTGTAGATGGTATTTATAACCCAGGAAAATGGATGAGTTCATCCACAGAAAGAATAGAATAGGGTGAGGAAAGGTTGGGATTAAGCTCTAAGGAGTCGAAGAAGATCTAAGAGATGGTGCTGTAGAAGCAGAGAAAATCTTGTTTCATTCTCCAAGAGCGTGATTTCATAGCACAGGTCATTGATGATTAGAGAACAACAGTGTTGGAGCAATGCAGGGTCAGGAGCCAGATGGAAGTGAGTTACAGGAACAGGGAGGGAGGAAGTGGAGATGTTCTGTGCGTTGTAACTGTAGTCAGTCTCCCCACAAGAAGTAATTCTACTAAATCAGTAAGAACTGTGAGGCAGGGAGCCCTACCTTTTCGTTTTTGTGTTCTTAGCTGCTTATCCTTGGTGGCTTGCCAGGATAAAGGAAGGCTAAGGCAGGAGCACTATTTGTCAGATGGTTAGAGGGATGAGTCTCATGATTTTAAGCACTGGCCTTGGATGTTAAGAATTTATCTACTCTCTGTACTTTGAAACCTTGCTAACTTTAGCCCTTTTCATCCCCCTTCTGAATGTGTCTTTTACTGACTTTTAAAGATTTTATCCTGTATCTTAATTTCTTTACTGTTTTTCTTTGTCTCTCTTTCCTCCCTTCTTTTTCTTTCCTTTTTTTTTTTTTTTTTTTTTGAGAAGGTCCTGCTGTACCTCTAACTTGAGAGCCTCCTACCTCAGCCTCCTGAGTATGGAGACTACAGGCTTTGCTACTACCATGCCTGGCTTCTAGTTCTCCTAACAATCTTTTTTACTGAATCAATTAATTAATTATAAAATTTTGGAGATAGGATCTTGCTATATAGTCATGACTGACCTCAGATTTGATGTACTTCTGTCTGAGATTACAGGCATGTACCATCAGGAATGACTTCTTAATGTTTTTATTCTTTTTGAGACAGAGTCTCATGTAGCCTAGACTAGCTTCAAACTTGATATACAGTTGAAGATGACCTTGAACCATTGATCCTCATGTCTCTTATTTTAGGATTATAGGTATGTACCATCCTTGCTTATTTTGGATATTACATATAAATGGAGTCCTGTAATGTATGACTTTTGTGATTGACTTCTTTGACTTAGCACAATGTTTTAAAGGCTTATTTAGCCATAGGCGTATCATATTTCTTTTTATGGCTTAATGATATTTCAATGCATCCATATCATAATTTATCCATTTACCCATTTATGAACATTTGGACTTTTCTCTATCTTTTGACTTACATAAACGGTGCTGCTATGAATGTAGTCTCATCCATAGTGCATGGATGTAGTCTCAGTTATTTGGTTGTGTAGTAATGTATTACTGTTGTTTTGTTGTTGTTTTTTAAAAATGTTTTTGTTATTTTTAATTATGTGTATATGCGTGAGGTTTGTACATATGAGCATAGGTGTCCTTGAGGTTCAGAAGAGCGTGCTGGATCCCCTCGATCTGGAATTGCAGGCAGTTGTAAGCTACCATATGGGTTCTAGGAACTCAACTGGGGTCCTGAGCAAGAGCAGTACATGCTCTTAACCACTGAGCCATCTCTCCAGCCTCTTGCTAAGATTCTTGCTGAGTATGATGGTGTATACACCCATAATCCCAGTACTTGGGAGACTGAAGCAGGAGGATTACCATGAATTTTAAGGCCAGCCTGGGCTATGTAGTGAGTCCCAGGTGTGCCAAGGTTACATAGTAAGTCCTGTCTCAAAAACAAAAACAAAACAAAAAACTTCTTCCCAAGCCAGGGATGTTAGGTAACTCATGCCTTTAATTCTAGCACTTGAGAGGTTGAGGCAGTAGGATTGCCACAAATTGGAGGCCAACCTGGGCAACAAAGTAAGATTCTGTCTCAAACAAAACAAAAAGATTCTTCCTAAATCAGAGATCAAAGCCAACATCTGTAGCTTCTGTAGACCATGTGATTTGAGACTTGTTGGCTGGGCTTAGATTGGGACTAAGATTCCCCTCTCCCCTTTATAGGGTCTTTTATAGCCCAGGATGGCCTTGAATTTCCTATGTAGCAGAGGATGAGTTTCTGATTCTTCTGCCTCTACCTCCCAAGTACCAGGATTATAGGAATATGCCATCAGGCCCCTGGCAATCAGAGTCTCTTTCTTTTGAGAATTACTTTTTGAGGAGCTAGGTTTTTCCAGTATTCTGGTTTTATTATTTGCATTGTACTCATGGGATGATTGAAATACAACATCTGCATGGTTTTAACTTCCTATCATCCTTAGAGTAAGTCAGTAATGGAATTAAGAATTTAAAACTCTTAATCATGTTCTTTGTCTAAGATGACCCATATAAAGTTGTATTGCATTTACATGAAGCTATACGAAATGGGCTTCCTATATTTGATAATCTCTTGAAGGGATATTATTTAAGTGATGTTAAACAGATGTTTTCTTTCCATGGAGAACAAGGTAAGAGGAGATATATTTTGATTGCAACAGAAGGGATATGCATTACATGTTAGAACTTCCTGATGACAAGATACTGGAATATTACCAAGGGAGATTGTGAAATATAAGCATATATAAATATATTTATATATAAATTTAAATATTTATTAGTAACTGTCTTTTGCAGATGATGTAGGTATAAATTTGTTTAGAAATGAAGGAGATGGTAAAGATGGCCTTCTGAGACCCTAGTAAACTTCTAGAACAGAATTGCTTGATGGTTAACCACAATAGTATCTCTGCCATTTTAATGAGTATATTTTCATTTTTCTCACTAAGAGATAATCAAAGACTGGGTGTGGTGGTGTATAATTGTAATCCTAGCATTCTGGAGGTAGAGGCAGGAGGATCTCTGTGAGAGTGAGGCCAGCCTGGTCTACATAGTGAATTCCAGGCCATCCACACAAAAGAGTAGGCAAATTGAGCCAGGGGTGCAGATCTGTAATCCTAATACAAAGGAGGTGAAGCAGGAAGATTAGGAGTTAAGGCCAGTCCTGTCTACATGGTATGTTGGAGACCTTGCAGGGAGAGAGAGAAAGAGAGGAGAGTAGAAGGTGGGGGGAGGGGGATGGGAAGGGAGATGAAATATAGTATTAGTTTTCTGAGGAAAACTTCTCTTTCATATCCATGTTGAATGATGAACACTCATCCCCTATGTTCTTTATCTTAAAAATTGTTTGCAAACATTTATTTTGTGTGTGTTTGTGGTGATGGGTGGGTGCATGAGTGCCATAGCAAGTGTGTGGAGGTCAGAGGACAGTTTACAAGAGTCGGCTCTTTTCTTTCACCAGCCTGACCTGAACTGGCTGTGTAGACCTGGTTGACCTCAGAGTCACAGAGATCCACCTGATGCTGCCCCCTGAGTACTTGGATTAAAGGCTTGTGCTGGCATGCCTATGTTTAAATTTTTTTTGCTTATTTATTTTGTGTGTATGAGTGTTAATGCCTGCATGTATGTAAGTGCACCTGTGTCAGATCCTCTGGAACTGGAGTTATGGATGATTGTTAGCTGCCATGTGGGTCTGGAATTTGAACCTGGATCTTAGCAGCCCAGTGCTCTTAACCTCTGGGCCATCTCTTTAACCCCTTAAAGGAGATTTTTCTTGGCCATATAATATAATTCTTTCTAAACCATAGGGATCAAAACCACCATCTGCAACTTACGTGGAGAATATGGTTTGGGAATTGTTGGCTGAGTTTCTTCCATCTCTCTCTTTTTTGATATATATTATTTTTATTTTATGTGTATGAGTGTTTGCCTGCATGTATGTGTATATGCCTGTGTGTGCAGTTCCTGCAGAGGCCAAAAGAGGAATTGGATCCCCTAGAACTGAAGTTATAGATGGTTGTTAGCCACCATGTTGGTGCTTGGGTACTGGGAATTGAACCTGGATTCTCTGCAAGAGCAGCCAGTGTTCTTAACTACTGAGCCATCTCTCCAGCCCCTCTTCAGTTCCTTAAATGCTGGGATTATAAGCTTGTCCTTAGAGGCAGGTGGATCTCTGTGAGATTGAGGCTAGCCTGGTCTGCATGGCAGGTTCTAGACCTGCTAGGGCTACAAAAAGATCCTGTCTCAAAACAACAACAAACAAACAAACAACATCAAAAGAAAAGCTTGTCCCACTGCACATGGCTGGACTTACTTGGGACAGAGAATCTCTTTCTTGTAAAAATTGCTGGCTGGGTTGAGGAGATGGCTCAGCTGGTAAAGTGCCTGCTGTACAAACCTGAGGACTTAAGTTTGGATCTCGGGAATCCATATAAAAGCCAGATGCAGCTGTGTGTATCTGTAATCCCAATGCTGGAGGGACAGAGACAGGTGGATCCCTAATGCTCATTGACTAGCCAGCCGAATTGAGGCACACCATGTTCATTGAGATTCAGTGAAGAGTGATGGAAGATGACACCTGAAGTTCACTTCTGGCATGCACATGTGCACACACATGAACAAGTTCACACATACACACATATGCACGCACATTCCCACACATAAATTGGTTGAGAACCTGGTAATATAGTTCAGTTCACAGAATACTTGCCTAGCTTGCATAAAACCCTGTATTTAATCCGCAGCATTGCATTAATCATGTGGTGTGGCACATGCCTATAAATTCCAGCACTCTGCAGATGGAGGTAGGAGGATCAGGAATTCAACATCAGCCTGGTCTGTATGAAGCTGTCTGAAAAACAAAACCCCAAACCACTCAACACCAACCAAAAAAGTTGCTTGAATTTAATCCCAGTACTCAGGAGGCAGAGGCAAGTGGATTTCTTGAGTTGAAGGCCAGCCTGGTTTACATAGTGACTTCCAGATCAGCCAGGGCTACATAATGAGACCCTGTCTCAAAAAAAATTATTTGGGTCTGTGACTATATATCTAGAAATGGGATCTACATTATTAGTAATAGACCAAAGCTATTGTGGTCTCTGATTGTATATGTCAAAATGGGAATCTACATTATTAGTAATAGAAAGCTGTTAGTTTAGTTTTGTTTTTTTGGTTGTTGTTTGTTTGTTTTGAGACACAGTGAGAAGCTCAGGATTGCCTCCAATTTGTGATCCTCTTGCCTCAGCCTTCTGAGTATTGGGATTATCAGTATGTGCCACTATGCCTAGCCCTTGTGTCACCATGCCCAACCCTTATATTTTTTTCTTCCATGTAGTACTGGTCACAAATCTATAAAATAGGTAGTGGTATCTCTGCTGTAAAGAATAAGAGAAAATGAAACATGACTTCTTATCAAAGTTAGACTACGGCTGGTGAATGGCAGAGTTGAGATGGAGAAAGCAAAACTACCCTTTCATCAGGACTTTTCAAATCACTCCTGAGGAGTCTTAAGGAATGACCTGGAGAGTCAGAGAGTAGTTCTTCTTCCACTCTGCTTATACCAGGACAGCTCACCTTTCACTGCTCTGTATTTTAGTATTTTTCATTTAGATAAGGCTTCATTTGGAAAAGGGAATTTGGCCTGGAACTTGCTATATGGAACAAGTTGACCTCAAAACTCAGATCTGTCTGCTTCTGCTTCCTGAGTGCTGGGATTAAGTAGTGTGTCACCGTGCTCGGCTTACCTTTTTTTTTTTTTTTTTTAGTATGGAAAAACAAATCTAAGGAATCATAAAGAAAAGATTACTTAGACCAACCTAAATATTGAAAAAATGTCAAAATTACACAGTTGTTAGGCTACGTTTTAACCTAATGATTGAAAAGGTGACTAGATTATGTCAGAGTTTAAAATGACTTGAAGTCATAGCCACACATCTGTCATTTCAGGAGGCATTGTAGGAAAAGATCATGAACTCAGATTTTGAATTCTAGTTTACCCTAGGTAGTTGTGGGATCTAGCAATACTTTTCTAGACCTAAAAACCACAGATGTATGATGAATGACAGCACCCACCTTTCAAGAATGGTTGTAAAGATCTGAAATAATATGTAAGACTTCTGGCTCAGAGTAAACACCTCCATGATAATAGCTGTTGGAAAAATGTTGGTGATGTTTTAATGACAGTTTTTATTCATTTATTTAATTTTAGTGTGTTCGATGTGTGCATCTCTGTGTGGGTGGGCGTGCCATAGCACACATGTGGATATCTAAGGACAACTTAAGGAAGTCAGTTCTCTCCTTACATTGTATGGGCATCAGTGGCAACGAGTGCCTTTATCTCGCCTCAGCCATCTGCTGAGGTCCCAGGAGCCCCATTTTATTTTGTTAATTATTGTTGTGTTGAAATGCATGTGTACACTGTGTGAATGTGGAGTTCAGAGGACGACGTCTTCTGAAGTTGGTTTTCTCCTTCCACTGTAGGATCTGGGGATCAAACTCCAGTTGTCAGGCTATGTAGCAAATCACTTTTATTGCTGAGCCATCTTTCGAGCCCTAAGTGACAGTTTTTAAGGGTGTATTAATGGGCTGGAGATATGGCTCAGTGGTTAAGAACATTGGCTGCTCTTTCAGAGGACCTGGGCTCAGTTCCCAGCACCCACATGGTAGCTAACTGTAACTCATTTCCAGGGAATCCTACACTCTTTTGGCCTCTGTGGGCATTGCATACATGTGGTGCACTTATATAAATGCATGCAAAACACTCATACACATATAAAATAAAAACAAAGATAAAAATACTGATAACTCATTGAAAAATAAAGGTGTATTAATATTTCCCCTCCCAAATGCTTGAGTTTTCTACTATATCTAGAATAGGCAGTCTTAGTTGAGCAGAGTAGCATATGCCTGAAATCCCAGTATTTGGAAACTGAAGTAGTAGTTACATTAGTTCTAGTTTAGGTCAGCGTGGGCAACATTGTGAAACCCTGACTCAAAAGGGGGAGGGGGCAGTCTTTCACCTTCTTTTTGTACTCTATAGTAGGTGTTTAGTGTGTTTGTTTTTGCTGGAGTTAGTCTTTAAACTGCTGAGTGCTCTGGGAATGTAGTTCATTGTTAGAATGTTTCCTGGTTTCAATCCTAGTATTTGCAACACAAAACAAAACAAAACAAAAAAAACAAAACAGAAAAAGGAAACACCAAAACTACTATGATTATTTATTCATGAGAATATTTACTATTGATGAAATGAGAAAACTTCATTATGCTCATTATAATTGGACTCGAATAGGCAGCAGTGAGCAGGAACCACATAGAATGAGTTAAAAGACCTGGGTTTATTTTCCAGAGCTGGCCTTAGTTGTAAAAATGCGTAAGTGACTTTGTGTGTGTCCAAGTCACATACAACTCTTTACACATCCGTGATTTGAGCAGTCATGTTAAAGAATTTTCATTGCCAGAGTTTCCAAAGATCACAGCATTGCTTTTGAAGAAGGAGCTGTGTGCTGACATGAGTTTTACTGAGCGTGTCCAGTGCAAGGACCTCTGGGGACCTTGTTCAAGGATCAAGAAGGAAAATATGTAGTTTATAGACCGCCTATGGAATAGAAACTAGAGCAGCTCTAAGGAAGTTTCTGTGAAAGATGTCTTTTGCTTCTCGGAGGGTAGCTGCAGTCTTCAAACCTTTGTTTGTTCAAACTTTGTTCTCCCTTAAGGGTAATGGTTGCTATTTTTCAATATATCATTTAATAGTTCCAGTATATGTAGCTAAACTGAAGCATTCATTTTACCTCTCTGTTTTTGTTACTTACAGTAGTGTTTCCTATGTAATGATCTAGCCCCCCCAAAATATGATAAATGGAAAAAAGTTGAAGCAAAGTAATTTTATATATATCTATACCTATACATCTCTCTTTTTTTCTCTATATATATCTATATCTGCATAAGCTTATGGATAGATAAGAGACTTGTGCCTGACTGTATTGGTTACAGTCTCTTCTGTTGGCATGTGATCATGTGGAAAGATCTGAGAAAGGAAGCAAATACTAATTTGTACCTTTGAACTTCGACTTTATCATTTATTGGCTGTTTGATCTTGGGCAAGTAGCTTCACATTGAGTCAGGTTTTTGTAAATTATAAGTGGCTCAGGAGGGGCCTTATATAAAGACTGTATAAAGTGCTAGCTTTTTTTATTTTGAACAGGATCTCACTATGTAGCCCTTGCTTGGCCTAGAACTTACTGTATAGACCAGTCTGGCTTCAAAGAAGACAGAGATCTTCCTGTCTCTTTTTCACTCCTGGCTAGTTGCTTTGTTTTGTTGTTGTTGTTGTTTTGAGACAGGGTCTCACTCTAGTCGAAACTGGTATGGAACTCTATGTGTCCCAGGTTGGTCTTGATCTTGCAACAATCATCTTGCCTCTGATTCTTGAGTGGTAAGATTATGGTGTACACCACCATACCGGGTCTCTCTTGTAATTTTCTACTGAAAAGAAATAATTTGATATTTCTTCCTCTGTGTGCCTGTAGGCTAATTTCATGAAGGAGGCATAGAAGGGACAGGGTCCTCCTGAAGAGCTGGGATTTTTGCAGGAATTCTTTAAAATGCCACTTCCGTATTGCCCATGTTCTATCTTTTACTCTGACCTAATGGCTCACTCAGCTGTCTTTCATTAGTGTGGTAAACATCTGCCAGGTTAGTCTCAGAAAGTATCATGTACCTACCATCTTGCTTGATGCTTAGAAAAAATTAATTTTTTTCTGATTTAGTGATATTAAGTGAAAAGGATAGGTTGAAGAATAATCACATTTTGCTCCAAAACCCAAACACTTAAGTACATGCATCTTGTAGGATCTGTGAGTCAGGGTTATTTTAGGAAGGTATGACCGGGAAAAGTTGGGAAGAAGAAAAATAGTACTGTTTTTTTAACTTGTTACAAGGAACACATGTTACTTAAAAAAATTAAACTATTTTGAGATCATTATATAATTATATGCAGTTGTAAAAAACAAGTGAGGGGGCAGAGATTCCATGCATCCACCCATCCACCCACCTATCTACCTATCCATCCATCCATCCATCCATCCATCCATGTGTCCTTTGCCTAGTTTTCCCCCAGTAGGAACATTTTGAAGAACCCTAGTACTTTCTCATAGCCAGAATTGATACTGTGCAAGACATTTCTGCTACTGCAAAAGATCCTTCCTGGTGCCCTTTTATAACCATCCCACCTCCAAATTATAGCTGGCAGTGCAGAAGGCAAAATTGCAGTAAAGCTTTGCTCAGAGAATCAAGGGAGAACACCTGCAGGAGCAGGATCCTGGACTCCAACTCTGAGACCATCAGAAATCACTAGCAGCAACTAATCTGTCTTCCTTTGTTATTTATGTAAACTGGCTTTGGTGGTATAGGCCTGTAATCCCACTTACTCAGAAGGCTAAAGCAGGGGATCACAAGTTCAAGACTTGCCTGGGCAATTTGGTGAGACTCTTATCTCAAATGAAAAAGAGTAAAGGGTGTGGTTGCACATGCTTAACTCAGTAGTTCAGCATTTCGTAGCATGTTCAAGACCCTAGGCTCAACCCCCTCTACCGTAAAACAAATGAAGAAATAAAGAGAGAAATAGAAACAGCTAGTTTGTAACCTTTCAGATTATGGTTTTTTTTTCCCTGTGTAATGTTCTTGAGATTCACCCAGATTGGATGTCAGTAGCTTATTCTTTTCAATTGTTGAGCAATATTCCATGGTTTAACTGTAACAATATTTGTTTAAATCATTTGCCTGTTAAAGGATATCTGATTTGGGGGCCATTATGAATAAAGCAGCTGTGAACATTTATGTCCAAGTTTATTTTTTTAATGTGTGGGTATGTGTTCATAGTTTAAAAATATTTTATTTTTATTTTATATGAATGAGTATATTGCCTTCATGTGTATAAGTGCAGCTGTGTCATGCAATGCTGGAGGAAGTCAGAAGAGGGCATTGGATTCCTTGGAACTGGAGTAACAGACAGTTGTTAGCTTTCATGTGAGTGCTAGGAACTGAACTGAGTCCTCTGCAAGAGCAGCTAATGCTCTTAACTTCTGAGCCATCTCTTAATTTCCCACATGTTGGTTTTGTTTTTTTTTTAAATGTGTTCGAGTGTATGTGGAGGCCAGAGATTGACACTGAGTGTTTTCCTTAATTGCTCTCTACCTCTTTTATTGGACAGAGTCTCTCACTGAACCTGGAGCTCACTGATTCAATTAGATTGGCTAGCCAGCATGCCCCAGAGATCCTTTTTTTGTCCAAGTATTGTGTCCAACGTTTTATTTCTTTTCAATAAATGTCTAGAATAAGCAGGGCATGGTGGCACAGGCATTTAATCCCAGTACTTGGCAGACAGAGGCAGGTAGATCTCCGTGAGTTCAAGGCCAGCCTGGTCTACCTAGTGAGTTCCAGGCCCTGTCTCAAAAAACAAATTAAAGGCAAAAGAAATATTTTCCCACTTGAGGGTACTTAAACCCTGCCTTCTTGATGTGTATAACTGTCTTTTTTTTTTTTTTTTAATGTAGTTAAAGCTGGTCTTGAACTCAATATGTAACCAGGGACAACCTGGAACATCCAGTTCTCCTACCTTCAGTTCCCAAGTGCTGGGATTACAGGTGTGTGTTTCCTTGCCTGTCTTTCACAACTTGCTTGGATTTCTGGTAAAGATTTGCATTAGCATCAAAGTGGTGATGCTGCTGATGCTGTAGACTTCCTTGCCTCTTTTATCTGATCTTTGTATGTATTATAAGTGTTAATTAGCATCCATGCCCCACCAGAAAGCAAGTAATGTTTAGGCCTTCTGAGATTAATTTCCTTATAGATAGGTAGATGAGGCATGAATGTCAATTTGCTAAAAGTTATTCTAGCAGTCATTGTGTTCAGAGTCAAAAATATTCAGACATATTTTTCCTTTCTCCTTCTCTGTCTCCTGCATCAGCTTTTTGAGTTTTTGATACAGGATCTTAGGCAGGCTAGGCTGTCCTTAGATTTGCTAAGTAGAGGTTGATCTTGAGTTTTTGATCCTCTTCCCTCTACCTTCCAGGATTCTAGGAATGTTGACCACTGTGCCTGGTTTTATGGGGTGCTAGTAAGGATTCTATCAAATGAGCAACATCCTCAGGCCCTTTTAATGTGTTGTTGTTAGTTTATTTTTTATAAAAACTGTGTATATAACCCAGGCTAGCCTCAAACTCAAAGCAGTTCTCCTTCTTCAAACTCAGTGTTGGGATTACAGATGTGAGACACCAAGTCTGGTTTACTTGACTTCTCTAAGCCCCTGTTTTTTAAATTTTTGTTTGTTTGTTTTTCTCTCCCTTTCTATCCCTCCCCTTTCCCTCCTTCCCTTCCTTCCTCCCTCTACCCCTCTCTCTCTCTCTTCCTCTCTCTTTTTTTTTTGAGACAAGATCTTGTTATGTAGCCCTGGCTGGCCTTGGATTTCTGGGCTATTTTGCCTTTCCTTCTTGGATGTTAGGATTACAGGTGTATGCCACTGTGGTAAACTAAAGCCCAGTTTTCTTGTCTATAAAATAAGAATAATAGTAGTAATTATCTTCATAGTATCATTGTGAGGAATAAATGTTTTTGAAAAGCAGTTGGATGTGTTGGGAATATCAGAGTGAGGTAATGTTTTAAATATACATATTATGTTCTATAAATATTATGATTTTTCTGCCTGTATACTTAGAAAGCTTTTATATTGCTCCTGTCTTGCGTGCATATATACGTACATGCATGTGGAAGCCAGAGCTCTACCTCAGGTATTATTCTTCAGGCATTGTCCACTTATTTATTTATTTTTCTAAGGCAGGGTTTCTTCCTGCCCTGGAACTCACTGATTAGACTAGGCTGGTTGGCCAACAGCCCCCAGGAGCCACCTGTCTCTGCCTCCTCAACAGTAGAGCTACAAACATGCCTTCATGCCTGGCGTTTTATGTGAGGATAGAACTTGGGTTCTTATGCTTGCAAGACATGAAATTGAGCTATCTCTCCAGCCTTATTGCTTCTTTGTTTTTCTTTTAAAGTGGGGTATGTGTGTTAATGTGTATTGGACCTCAGGCCTGCCACATGGTAGACAAGTACTCTCTCATCCATTACTGAACTACATTCTCAGCCCAAGAATGCTTTCTTTGAATACTGTTTCAAATTTAGTGTTATATATATTAAGAACAGGAAATATGTATTTTGTTCTTCATTCATTTTTATTTATTTTTTATTTTTTGGTCTTTTTGAGAGACAGGGTCTCCCTGTAGCTCTGGAACACCCTATGTAGATAGACCAGGCTTTTCTTGAACTTGATCACAGAGATCTGCCTGCCTCTGCCTCCCAGAGTGCTAGGGTTAAATGTGTGCACCACCATGCCAGCTTCATTTATTTTTATTTTATATGTATCTGTTTTGCCTGCATGTATGTAAGTATACTATGTGTGTGTAATGCCTGTGGTGACCAGAAGAGGGTGTTGGATCCCCTGGAGTCGGGGTTATAGACAGTTGTTAGCTGCCATGTTGGTGCTAGGAACCAAACTCAGGTCTTCTACAAGAGCAGCCAGTGTTCTTAACCACTGAGCCATCTCTCTAGTCATGTATTCTTATTTTACTATTAACTTGTATGAAAAATTAAAAGTCTCGCTGGGCGTGGTGGCATGCACCTTTAATCCCAGCACTCAGGGAGCAGAGGAAGGCTGATCTCTGTGAGTTCAAGGCCATCCTGGTTTACATAGTGAGTTATAGGACTACAGGGAGACCTTGTCTCAAAAAAGACAAAAAAGAAAAGAAAAAAAAAAACTCTGGGATTATGCATATTTGGGATTATGCATATTTTCTCTAGTTCATATTCATAGAAAAATAGAAAGTCTTCCTAAAACTATTCTTCTTCTTCTTATTTCTCCCTTTAATATGCCTTCTTCCAAATAATACTGAGAATCATCTCAATAAATATCTTCTCTATTCACTTGGACTTAAAGCCCCAAACTGGGAATCACTTTTTTTTCCTTCTTTCAGAAAAGGCCTCATTATATAGCAGACTGGCTTGGAATTTGAAACCATCCAGCCTCAGCCTCCTGAGTGTATGAGACACCACTGCTTCACCACTTTAGGATTAATCTTGATTTCTTTACTCCTTGTGTCCCACGTGCACTGCATCTGTAATTTCTTACAACTATTTTCTTTTTGTTACTTTTAAGTGTGTGTATGTGCACATGCATGCAGGTGCTCTCAGAGCCCAGGGGCTCACCTGTTAAGGACCCTGGTACTCTTTTTCTTCCTCCTTAAAATATTTTTTCACCCATCTCTTAAGGCTCTCACTTCAAGATACCAGTTTTATTTATTTATTTTTAAGTGCTCTTTTTATTTTTCTGGTCTTTTTGAGACAGGGTCTCACTGTAGCCCCAGCTGACCAGGAACTTACTATGTAGACCAGACTGGTTTTGAACTTACAGAGATTCGCCTGCCTTTGCTTCCTGAGTGCTGGCATTAAAGGCATGTGCCACCACCTCCAGCATGCTTAATTATTTATTTTTATGTGCATGAGTGTTTTGTGTGCATTTATTGCACCACATGTGTGCAATGCCATGGAGGCCAGAAGAGGGCGTCAGATCCCACGGAACTGGAGTTACAGACAGTTGTTAGCTGCCATGTGGGTGCTGGGAATGGAACTTTTGGGTCCTTTGCAAGAACAGTGAGTGCCCTTATGCACTGGGCCATCTCACCAGCTCCAAGATGCCAGTATTAGCTGTCATTTCAGAGAGGCCTCCTCCAGCTACTCTGTTGAAAAGCTGTGAGCCTTCTTCATTTTTTCCCCATATTTTCTTCTTAGAATTTATGAGTGCTTGAAAATGGTGTTAGCATTTTGTTATATCAATAGTCATATAAGTTTCTTGAGGGAATGAATGTTTTTACCCCTAGTAGTATTTTCATTGCCTACAACAGTGCTGAGTACATAGTAGATGTTTGGTTAGTGTTCATTTTCTGCTAGCTTTTGCATCCTTACCTCTCATTAAGTAGTAGTATATTTACTTATTTATGTATTTAGTGTGCATGTGTGTATATGTGTGGGTACACAGCCACAGTGCATGTATGGATGGAGGTCAGAGGACAGCTTGTGGGATTTGGACTCCTGGCGATCAAACTTGGGTTTTCAGGTTTGGTAACTTACCCACTGAGCCATCTTACCAGCTCAGCAGTCTTTATTTGGACTGTTGGGCAAAGAGAATTCTGCTTCTAGTCAGATCTAAAAATGACCAGGTTCTTAGATCCAGTGCCTTATTTTGACTGGCTGAGAAATTGATTGGCAAGGCAGAAGAGCATCTGGTCCTTTTAGCCTAAGAACTCTGCATTTAATAATTTGGCTTCTTTTCCTGAAGTCTTGAGGGAAATTTTTCCTTTCCCTATTCTGTACAGCCAAGAACCTGACCTGGACTGACTCTAAGATTGGAGAACACTGAACTCAGTATCTGTTGGCCAAAGACTGGGAGTCAGCCTCTGATACCATCTGAAGGCAAAGTCTGGGTTCAAATCTTCCTGTGGCTACTGACTCATCTGGTGAACTTACATGAATTTCCTAATCTCTGCCAGACTTTGTTTTTCTTATTTGTCTGTTGAGTAACCCCATCTGTTTTGGTGTTGGTGAGGATGTTGGTTCCTGTGTTTCTCTCAAAGCTTCTTATAATACTGTTGCTTTAGTTCCATGGGTTTCTAAGAAGAATTGGGGGCAATGTTGTTCCACAAAGACAACTGGATTTTTTCCCATGGGTTGGAAGATGATGGAAAGATGTGATCTTTCATGATTTGCAGTCAGCTCTACTTCAGCCTCCTAATATTGTTAGTAGATGAAAGGTATGTTGTTGCCAAAGTCATTAGGTCTGTTTGTCTGAGACAGCTGTTTTCAGGCCTCATGTCTGAGGATAAGCTCTTTTTATCTCTGTGACGTTCCTCCATCAAAAGCTACCTTTTTCTCTTTACTTTGCAAATAGAAAAATTGCTGGCCATTTTTGTGTATTTAAGGATGGACTTCTTCCTGGTCTCATTGATTTTTTTTTTTTTTTTTTAATAACTTCCAGCCCCCGGAAAATGGAACTTCAGTTTCTTCTTGGTTGAGGGATGTTATCTTTATTCTGCCTTTAGTTTTCAGGACATCTCTTCTCAGCACAATTTTCCCCAGAATAGTTTTCAGATCAGATAAATTTCAGTTCTCTTTTTCTTCATCTTTCTGAGGTAAGTGGGAGTAAGGGAAATTGTCAGTCTCGGATTTGGGTCTTACAGCTTTCTATTTCCAGTTTGGATCACACTGTTTTGAGCACAAGCTTTTCCTGTGTTTCACATGTCAGGTGGCATCATTGTGAGTTACTGAAGGAGAAGCTCTAGTAAGTAGAGTCTGTGACACAAAAACTAATGTCCCTCCCCACCCTCCTGGAATGGAACCCTGGGCTGTGTACATGCCAGGCAACTACTATCCCTGAGCTGCAGCTTCAGCCCTTTTATTATATCAGTGGTATGGTTTAGTTTGTATTTTCAGAGAATTTTGTAATAGACCCTATAGAGGTTTGCTCTGTACTGAGTTTATATATATCATATATATATAGTAAGTATAAGTAAGTATAATATATATATATATATAAACACTGGAAGAAGGTTAGATATGAGAATAAAAAAGTTTTACCTTGTATGCTTGGTTTTTGGTGGGTATGACTAGAACCTTCGTACTAGGTTCTCCTTTTTTCTCTTCTTCCTTCCCTTCCTTCCCCTCTTCTCCCCTCCATCCTTTGTCAGCAACCCCCTCACTTGGCTGGGGAATCTCATCCACCTTTGGGGATACTAGGCAAGAGCTCTTACCTCTAGACTTTATACCCACTCCCACCCCCTTTTGAGACAAGATGTGGCTGTGTAGCTCAAGCTGGTCTTGAATTTAGAATTTTCCTGCCTTAGTCTCCTGAGTAGTGGGATTATAGGTGTGGGTCACCATCCCTGGGTTGGGCCAAGTCCTTCCCTCCCACCCTCCTGGAATGGAATCCTGGGCTGTACACATGCCAGGCAGCCACTATCTCTGAGCTGCAGCCCCAGACCCAGTGCCAGGTTCTTGATGTAGTTAGTAATGCCTCCTATTCTGTCTAGATGCAGGCTAGTTGTATTAGACAGCTGTAATACTCAACAGTAGTGCTGTTGCTTGTGTGCAGTAAAGATGTAGGCTCTACCAGCAGTTTATTTCTGAGCTTTTGTCTTCTTTTTGTTTGTTTTTTGTTGTGTCCCCCTCCCCCCCTCCCCGCCCTTAGGCAGAGTCTTGCTGTGTAACCTAGGCTGGCCCACTATGATCCCAGGCTGGGCTCCAACTCATGAAACTCCTTCCTCAGCTTCCTGAGTGCTGAGATTATAGGCATGTATCACTAAGTCTGGCTACTTCTTGGTTTTATATAAATGTGTATAATTTTGATTGGTCTGGTATTATTTCTGTACACAATTACTATTCTTTAATTTTATATGATTAATTAGAGGTACTCTCTAATTTGATTCTGCTGTAAAAGCACTGTAGCATCCTCTGCAGTCATTATGTCTTTTCTCTGTTTATTGTGGGTTCATAACTTGGCTTTTACTTTGACAAATAGTAATTCTACTTTGTAATGTTGTAATCCACTTCTTCTGAGACATTTCAAGATCTTTACTCCTGTAGAGAGAGGATGTTACTGCTCTCAGTTACACATAGAAGGATAGCTGAGTTCAGCAAGATATGAATTAGCCAAGATTATGTGTGAACACAGTGGTAAAATTAGTTATTGAAGCTTCTTGCCCTTAACCAAGTAAGTTCCAGTACTTTTGTTTTGGTCTTGACTGGCACCTCACTCTTCCATTGCAGAACCAGCTTTCTCAGGAAATAAATTGCAATGAAATTTTTGTATCTAGCATTCTCAAGTTTGAAAGGCATAATATCGTCTGTTACTATCTTGCTGTCAGATAATCCACTGCTTCTGTTTTTCCAATATACTGTGTTTCACATATAAAAGTAAAAACATGTTTATTGTCTTTTTTTTTTTTTTCTTCTCTATGGTAGTGGTGGTCAATAAATTTGCTCTGTTGTATATTGCTACGTGACCTTTTGATCAATGACAGGTACCTAACAGGTACATAATGACTGGTTGAGTTTGGGTTGGTAATAGTACAAAGCTCTCTCTAAGGTTGAAACGAAGTATCCTATAGCTAAGGCTGGTCTTGAACTTGGTATGTAGTCAAGGAAGACCCTAAATTTCTGATCTCCTGCCTCTACCTCCTAACTGCTAGGATTACCAGGCATGTATCCCCATGTCTTTAGTTTTATGTGGTACTGGGGATTGAACCCAGGGCTTCATGCTTGCCAAGCAAACACTCTGCCAACTGAGCTACATCCCTTGCCCCATCTCTAAGTTAAATTTTTTTAATTAATTTCTTTATGGTGGGGGTGGGGCATATGCTATGGTGTACATGTGGAGATCAGAGAACAGTTTGCCAGAGTTGGTTCTCTTCTTTCACAATATATATTCTGGGGATTAAACTCAAGTCATCAGGCTTGGTGGCAAGTGCCTTTACCTGCTGAGCCATCTTGGTGGTGCTCCAAGTTTTCCTTGCTGATGTCCTCCTTTCGTCCTTTCCTCCCTCCCTCTTCTTCTTCCTCCGTCCTTCTTGCCTCCTCTTCTTCTCTCCTTTCCTTTCTTTCTTTAAAAAATTTAAAGACAAGGTCTGGAGAGGTGGCTTAGTAGTTGAGAGCCATCCTACTCTTTCATAAGACCCAAATTAGATTCCCAGTACCCATGTCAGGTGGTTCACAACTTCCTATAACTCCAGCTCCAGGGAATCTGGACTCCGTGAGCCCCTGCATTCATGTGCACATACCCCCCTACCCCATAATTAAACATAAAATAAATCTTAACAAAGAATAAAGACAAGGAAGGTCTCATTAAGTAGCCCAAACGTGCCTCAAACTGTGGGTGTGCATCTGTCTTTAGCTTCCTGAGTGCTCGACTACAACAGGTGTGCTACCATACTTGGTTAAAGGTTTTTGTTTTTGTTTATTTATTTATTTTTTAGACGGAGGCTTAGGCTGGCTTTGAACTCTTCCGGATGAGCCTCAAACTCAAAGCCACTCTCAAGCCTCAGCCTCTGAATTGCTAGGGTTACAAATACGTGCTACCATACCTGATTCTAAGACACCTTTTTTTTTTCTTAATTAAAAAAAAATTGGGGGCTGGAGAGATGGCTCAGCCATTAAGAGACTGATTGCTCCCCCAGAGGATCTGGATTCTATTTCCAGATCCCACATGTCAGCTAACAACTATTTGTAATTCTAGTTCTTGGGGATCTGATGCCTTATTCTGGCCCCCTGCATGCTTTGTATGACACTCGTGCACTTACATACACGCAGGCAAAGCACACATAAAATTTTAAAATATTTATGGTTAGGTATTTAGTGTTAGGAATTGGGCAGGACTGACCTGGTGGGGATAGTTCTGCCCTTTGTGTTACCATTTGGGGATCATTCCTCTGGTGTTTGATTGGTAGTTGGGCAGGGCCAGAAAGCCCAAGAGGGTTTCATGCATTTGTTTGGCCCTTGGAGAGAAACAGCTGTAGATGATTTTTTTGTTTTCCTGTGATAATTAGGTAACCAGACTCTGGTGTCAGACTGGTCATATTGCCTGGGTTCAATTTTTTTTTTTTTTTTTTTTTTTAAGGCTACTCATCAGTCTTTCTGGGATCAAATTCTGAATTTACCACTCACCGATGATCCTCTTGGGTCTAATTTACTTGGGGTAGGGATAGGAGAGGCTAAGACTGTGAGGATTATAAAAGAGTTACTTTGTGGTGGTACATGCCTATAGTTCCAGCATTGGGAATGTGGAGCCAGGAGGATTATAAATTGCAGGCCAATCTTGGGTTCATAGTGAGGCCTTGCCTCCAAAAAATAATCAAGGAAAAAAAAAAGTCATGTGTAAACTGCTAAGATCAGTGCCTGGCACTATAAAAGTGTCAGTTGTTCTTTTAAACATTACCTTATAGTTTTAATTTGTCAAAAGAATTAAAGACAGTGGTAAAATGTTGAATCTGAAATGGTTTTGAGATTATGGCCATTTTCAGTCATATTTTTGTAAAATTTTGTTTATTTATTTATTTGAAACTGGAAGATCATTTTATTGATTTGATTTTTGTTTGATTTGGTTTTTGTTTTTTGAGACAGGGTCTCACCATGTAGCCCTAACTGGCCTGGAACCTGCTATGTAGACGTTGGCTTTGAACAGCGTCTATCTCCCAAGTGCTGGAATCAAAGGTGTGTGGTACCCCTCTCTTCAAGCTTTTGAATGTTCCACATTAGTACTTGAACTTTGGCTGCCCACATGAAAACCAGGAATTCTAACAGCTTGACCAAGTGGGAGATGTTTTATTAGAGTTTGAGAGGAAGACTACAGGGGAGGCAAGCTATGAATCCCAGCAAGTGCTGGGAGGACAAGAGGAAGAAAGTCATGCCTTTTGAGGTGGGTTCAGGAAGGCTTCACAGTATAGGTCTGTAAGCAGCCATATTGGCAGAGGCCTTTAGAGACAGAGTGAGAAAATCCAGAGTGTCATGATAAGTACGCTTATGAGTTTGCAGTACGTGCATACAGACACATAAATAAAAATTAAAAACTTTTATTATTAAAAAAAATTTATGTATGTGAGTATATTTCCTCACGTTTGAGTGCACCTGTGTCATGCAGTGCCCAAGGAAGGCACAAGAGGGTGTCAGATTCCCCTGGAACTGGAATTACAGATGCTTGTTAGCTGCCATGTGGATGCTGGGAATTGAACCCGGGTCCTCTCCAAGAGCAGCCATCTCCCCAACCTATTTAAAAATGTTTTAAGTAAAATGAGAGAGGGAACCAGGCGTGGTGGTACACACCTTTAATCCTGGTACTGAGGAAGCAGAGGCAGGGGGATCTCTGGGAGATTGAGTTCCAGGCCAGTTTGGGCTACAGGGAGACTATATCTCAAAACAAAACAAAACACAAAGAATTAACCATAGTTAGCATTTTGTCATGTCTTAAAATATCTTTTAGTAGTCTGTCCATAGTAGAGACAGTTTATACTAATAGTTGAGTTTTTCTGCTTCCAGGTCTATTGCCTGCAGAATTTGTTACTCATTTACAGTTCTGATTTGTGGTGTGTTGCCCAAAATTCTGTTTTCCCTTTAAGTTTTGTCTTTTCTAAAAGTCAGACAAGAACTGTGTGGAACCAAGTATGATTTCTAAGTCTGGTGCTTGTATTTTAGACTTAGGTTCTATACAGTATCATTTGAATTGTACTATAGTGCCCTATAGGAAGGTCCTATTGATGAAAACAAAACATCCAAATTGTAGAAAACCTCCTGTTTATAATTTTTCACCCACAATTAAATCATATTAGTCCAAAAACCTACTGAAAAATTACACATACAATATCTCTACGTGAGTATGGACTCATGTGCGTAGCTGAAGGCTACATAATAAGAAACAATGCCAGACAGGAGAAACCTTTCCTTGGATTGTTAGCCAGGGTAGTCCAAGAGACTCCCAAAATTACACAGGCTATTGCCACAACCCTTGATTACCTCCCAGAACTTGAAGGTAAGACCCTATTGCTGAAGACAGGACATACTTCAGACATAGGATTTGGAGCAGTGGAACTGGACCTGACCTGGAAGCTACCTCTCCTGAGAGCTAACTCTTATAGTTTTGGAGAGCACTATGCGAGCTCCTAAGGGAGAACATCAATTGATGGTCCAACCCCAGCTTTAAGGCCTAATAACCATAGCAATGACCAGCTCAGCAAACTATACTGGGTCAGTAGTGGCACTACTTTTATCTTGAGGGTAATCAATAGCTACCTAATTGGACTTAAAGACCATGCAATGGGAGGGAACTCATGTGTGGTACTGTAAACATAACCATATATACATGGCTGGAGAGGTCATAGATCTCAGAGAAAATCCCAAGGCTGTCACATCCCTAGACAAATGTAATTTACTCTGTGCAAAATATGGTTCTTTGTATTTACAAACAAGTATTCCAGTCACCACTCATCAAAGAGGCTTCTTTTGCAAGAGATTATTACAGAGTTTCACAATTGGTCATATACAGAGATTGCCTGCGACTTGCCCAAGCCTAAGTGACACATATACAGTACAGCCTCTACACCTAAAGCTCATGGAACATAGTGGAACAAGGGGTAGAGAGAACACTAAAACATCTCTTAGCTCTCATCAATGAAGCTCCTTCATGTAACAGGGCCAAAGGACACAAATGACCACAGCATAGAGAATAAGAGTCTAGATAATGTTGCTCCCTGGACAGCACTCCTGTATTAAACTCTACCCACCCAGGGCTCAGAGGCGATTTCAGAAGAGGGGGCAGAAAGATTGTAAGAGCCAGGGTGGAGGTGCATGACCTTATAGAAATAGAGTCTTACAGGCTTCTGGGACCTTGCTCATATGAACCTAAAGCATGGTGTAGGCATGCACAAGACCCATTCAAACTCAGGCAGACAAAAATCCACCATGGAACTGTGGAAATGGGCAGCAGGCCCCAATCTTAGCTGAAGAACTCTTGGCAGCTGATTACTGCTGGGTGAGGAAGGGCTGATCTTAAAGGGAGGGACTCTAGATAGGCTGACTAGATCTCAGTGAATGAACTTTCACTGAGAGATGTCTGGGTATATATACTAACTTGACTTGATAGGCCTTAACACAAATGACAGAATGCAGGAATTCCAGTGAGGGAGGCTTGTGGGGGCGGGGTGATGGGGAAGGGAGAGATGGTTTAACAGTTAAGAGCACGGCTCTTGCAAAGGACCTGGGTTCAGTTCCTAGAACCTACATGGCTGGTAACAACAGTCTGTAACTCTAGTTCCAGATGGCCTCTGTGGGGACTGCATGACATAGGTACATTTATATACATGTAGGCAAATCACTCATACACATAAAATAAAAATAGATAAATAAATTTAAAAGACAAGAGCTTCGAGCTGGGCATGGTGATGCACACCTTTAATCCCAGCACTTGGGATGCAGAGGCAAATGAATTGCTGTAAGATCCAGAGCAGCCTGGTCTGCATAGTGAGTTCAGGTCAGCTTGAGCTACAGGGAGACCCTGTCTCAAAAAAGATTTAAAAAAAAAAAAAGACAAACTTCTTGTTTAGCCTAAGTTGGCCTTAGACTTTCAGTCCTTAAATCTTTGCCTATGAAATTCTGGGATTATAGGTGTACACTACCCTGCCTGACTCTAGGATGTAAACATTTTTCATTACATTTATTTAATTTTTGTGTGTATATGCATGTATGTGAATGCACCCATGCAGTTATGAATGTCATGGTACATGTGGAAGTCAGAGGACAGCTTGTGAGAGTAAATTCTCCTTCTACCATAAGTAGAGTGCCTTTACCAGCTGAGCCATCTCATTGGCCCCAGAACTTTTTTCCCCCCTCACAGGGTTAAATCCTGTGAATACGTTAGTATTATGTTGCTGATTTTATTCTTAGATTTTGTTTTCTTGAACATATTCAAGTGGCAGATGTATAGTTACTCAAATGAGATTGAACTCCACTAACAGCTAAGCAAAAACTAGGGATACAGCTCAGTTGGTAGAGTGCCTAGCATGCATGAAGCCCTCCCTGGGTTTGATTTCCAGCACTGACTAAACTGGGTGCCCTGCAGCACTTTGGAGATGGAGGCAGGAGGATCAGAAATTTAAGATCATTCTTGGGTATATAGGAGCTGGGGAGGGTGGCAAACAACTAAAGAGGTCTTAGTTTTTGAATCACATTCCCCAAATGCTGTAAGAAGTGAAGATGGGCTGCAAAAATGACTCAGCAGACCTGAGTTGCAGAGGACCTGAGTTCTGTTCCTAACACCCATTTTGGGTGACTTACAATCACCTGTAATCCCAGCTCCAGGGGATCTGACACCCTCTTCTAGATTCTGATAGCACCTGCATTTACACCTGCACTTTTTACACACACACACACACACACACACACACACATATACACACAACTCTTTTAAAAAGGCAAGCTGTGGGGTATGAAGTATTGGTCAGGTTGTAGATATAGCTCTAAGTTGTTGCTCCTAGTGTTTCTTTTGTTTTGGTGCTGTGGATTGAACCTGCAGCTTTAAGCATGCTAAGCATGTTCTCTATTACTATACTATACGTCTAATTCTAATTTTGTTTAGTTCATTTTACCCATGTTGCCATAACCCCAATCACAATTATTTTGGCCACACAGTCATTTTTTATTTCTCCCCTGAGTATGTTTTGCTTTGTTGTCTGCTAACTGCCTTTGAATTGTTTTTAGAAATCTGCTACTTTGGGGAATTGTGGCACCTTTCCCTACTGAGGTTTAGTTAGCCCTATTGTTTGGTGAGGGAAACCATAGTAAACTCCAGAGAATTCACTAATAATGATAACAGCAATAGCAGTGATATGAACACTGGTCTTTCATTAGGACCCTCCACCAATGTCATGAAGTAGATACTACAATTCTGGTTTTACAAAAAGAGGGAGCTAAGAGTTACTAACTCTCAGAGGAGTTAAGTAACTAACAAAAAGCCTTAACTAGATGGTGGAGTAAAATTGCTAGCAATCTAATAGATGATTAGATTGCAAGACAAACCTATGTCTGACTTAGTTCCCACTGAGTCATGGCATGCTAAGTGACTTTTTGTAAAGGTGACCTAACCACAGCCTTTTGGAATAATTGTGTGTGTGTGTGTGTGTGTGTGTGTGTGTGTGTGTGTGTGAATGGGGTAGCAGTTTTGACGCTAATTTTGTGTATATGTCCTTTTTCTTCTACTTGCATAAGGCCTTTTATGATTGAGCATTGATTTGTGGGACTTTGTAGTCATATCAAAGACTATTCTGGACTTTCTGTGTTTCAGTCTACTTCTCTTTAAGGGACAGATTGGAAACTTGTTGGTTCATTTTTAAAAAGAGGAATGAAAATCACTTGACTGACATGTTCTCCTTTCCCACAGACTTGTCTGGCTTTAGTTTAACCTAACTCTCTTTGGTTATAGGAGACAGCAAAATCTCCTCTCATATGACTATTTAGAGCCTATCAAGAGAAAAATCTTTTAAAAACACTAGTAAATACTGGTGCAGCTCTTTTGGTTCCTCTAAGTTTTGCCCACTAGTCAAACTGGTTTCAACTCTTGAGTTTAAGTCCCTGGAAATTGATAGACATGCTTTTTGGTAATCTTTAAATATATTTTTAAAATATACATATTTTTACTTTATGTGTTTAACTGTTTTGCCTGCATATGTATAGTAAGTACCCCCATGTCATGTAATGCCCATGGAGGCCAGGAGAGGGCATCAGATCCCCTGGAACTGGAGTTATGGACGATTTGTTAGCTGACATGTGGGTACTGGGAATTGAACCCAGGTCCTCTGCAAGAGCAGCCAGCACTCTTAACCACTTAGCCATCTCTCTAGCGTCTCAAGCCCACTTTTTGGTAATCTTGACATTTAACTTTTTTAGTTGCTTTGGATACTTTAAAAGAAATTTATTTATTTTTATTTTATGCCTTACATGTGTGTTAAGTGCGGTGCCCATGGAAGCTGGAGAGGGTGCTGGATCCCCTGGAACTAGAGTTATGGATGATTGTTAGCCAACATATGGGTGCTGGGGATCAAACCCAGGTCTTCTGCAAAAGCAGTCAGTGTTCTTAACTGCTGAGCCATTTCTCCAGCCTCTGCTGCTATTTATAAGTGGCTCTTTCCTCTTTTGCTTTCTGTAGGACCTTATTGGTTATATCACAGGTTTTGAATCATATGGTATTTGTGACCTATATTTTCTTTTTCCTTTTGAGTTACAGGAGGGCAGATTAAAAAAAAAAAAAAAAAAAAAAAACAAGAAAAAAAAACCAGCAAAAAAAGCAGTGTGTCTGGGCCAGTGAAATAAGGTGACTTAAGGAGTAAAGGTGCTTACTGGCAAACCTGACAACTTGAATTTAAGTTCCAGAACCCACATGGTAGAAGGAGAGAACCAATTCCCTCAAGTTGACCCCTAAGTTCCTCATGTACACACAAAAACACACACACAGGGTTTAAAAAAGAATGGAATTACTGCTGGTGTTTTTATCATTCATTGTGAGATTATAAATAGTTTAAGTGTATTTCCTTGAAAGTATTTTATGTTGCACTGTTAGGAAAAAGGACCTTCAAAGTATTTGTTCTGAAAGTCTCTATGTTAGGTAAAAGAATTATAGACTCAGTACACAGTTCAGGGGAACTAATAGGAGCTATGCTTCTGGTACCTTCTTGATTTAGGAATAATTCACTTCTGTGGAGTTTGACCAAAGGGCAGCCCAGGACAGGTTCACACCAAAAATTTTGATCCTAATCTGAGTTGGAAGGATCACCAAGGAGATTATTTCTTTCCATTATTCATCTGTAGCCTATTCTGGAGATTTGCCTACAACTCTGTGTTGACATCTTCACTGTGTATATACATAGTTCAGTAATGGGTGATGAGAGGTTGGGTGTGTGGCTAAGTGGTACAGCATGTGTTTAGCAAGCTCAAGGCCCTGAGTTCAAGCCCCAGCACCCAAACAAAACAAAGTAACATGATAATTATATCCTGAGAATATAAGTAAGATTTGTTCTTTCTTTCAACTCTGACTTCATGGGCCCAGAAACTTGGAGCTTATTTTACTGTGGAATCTTTCTGACTTTATACATTTTAATGGACTAGGGAGAAAACTCCTTTTGTACAAGTTATAAATATTTTTCCTTCTGCCTGTATTTGTATGCATATGGCTGTGTGCTTTTTAGATTACAGCCTTTTGAGAAATGGAAGGAGTTAAGTATTGTTTGACTTTTGCAATAAGGAGTTACTCCTGCCCCCTCATTAAAAAAAAATTTTTTTTTTTATCTTTTTGAGACAGGGTCTCTCTGTAGCCCCAGCTAGCCTGGAACTCACTATATAGACCAGGCTAGCCTTGATCCCATAGAGATCCGCCTACCTCTGCCTCTCAAGTGCTAGGATTAAAGGCCTGAGCCACCATGCCTGGCTCTTTGTTTGTTTGTTTGTTTAGTCTCTTTAAATTATTTTTTGGGGGTGGGGCTGGAGAGATGACTCATGGTTAAGAGCACTGGCTGCTTTTGCAGAGGCCCTGGCTCACAACTGTCTGTAACTCCAGTTCCAGGGGAGCCAATGCTGTCTTCTGGCCTCTAAGGGTGTTACATAGCACAGGTGTACTTACATACATGCAGGTAAAACACTCATATACATAAAAAAAAAATGTAAAAAACTAAAAAAATTTTTAAAAATTATTTTGTATGTGGATGCAAGTAACACTATGTATGGGTAAAGATTAGAGGACAATTTTATGGAATTGGTTTTCTTCTTTACTTGGGTTCTGGGTTCAGGTCTTTGAGGCAAAGATCTTTAACCTGTGAGCCATCTTGCTAGCCCCTTCCTCTTGTTTTTTTAAGACAAAGTCTGGCTGTGCAGTGCAGTATGTGTTGGGATTTACTGTGTAGTGTAGCCTGGGATAACTTCAAAGTCTATCCTGTTGCCTCAGCCTTACAAGTGCTGTCATTGCAGGTTTGTGCAATCATGCTCTACCCTAGTAGTTTTTACTTTTAAAAATTAAAAAGCAAAAAGAAATTGGGCATGGTAGCTTATATCTGAAATCCCAGCATTTGGGAGCCAACAGCAGAAAGAACAAGTTCAAGGCCATCTTCAACTACATAAAAGTTCATGACCAGTTTGGGTTACATGAAACCCCATCTTTAAAAAATAGTCAGAAAACCTCCTCTTAAGATTATCAAGTCACGGGTCTAGGCATGTAGCTCAGTTGGTAGAGTACTTGCCTAGAATGAAGCCCTGGGTTCAGGCCCCTGCAGTACATAAACCAAGCATGGTGGCACATACCTGCAATTCAAGCACTAGGAAGGTAGAGGAAGGAAGATCAGAAGTTCAAGGTCATCCTCAGCTATGTGGTTCAAGGCCAGTTTGGGGTACATAAACTCTGTCTCAAAAAAAAAAAGTTTCCTTAATTTACCACTCAAAGGCAACCATGGCAAATTCCAGTCGTTTCTTCTCCCTTCTCTTCCTCCCTCCTTTTCTTTTCAGTGCTAGGGACAAAACCAAGGGCCTTACAAATGTTGGACAAGCATACTACCCTTGAGCCACACACCAGCTCTAATTTTGTTGTTGTATAATTTTTGTCCAAGATACTGTATCCTTCCTTTCCAAGATATTTAAAAATATTGTCTATATCATGTCTATCTATCTATCATCTATCTATCTATCTATCTATCTATCTATCTATCTATCTATCTATCATTTGTTATTTTTCAGTGCTGGAATTTGAAAGTGAATTGTATTACCATGCAAGAGTCTTGTTCATGTTAAACAAGGACTCTACCACTGAGCTGCATCGTAGCCTAGCTATTTTTAAAATATTTTATTTATTTTTATAGTATGTGTATGAGTGTAATGCCCATATGTAGGTAGGTGCACCTGTGTTGTATATTGTCCGAGGAAGTCAGAAGAGGGTGTTGGATCCCCTGGAACTGGAGTTATAGACAGTCAGCCATCATGTGTGTGCTGGGAATCAAACCTTGATCCTTTGCAAGAGCAGTCAGTTCCCTTTAACCTACTGAGCCATCTCTCTAGCTCTAGTCTAGCTATTTTATCTATCTATCTATCTATCTATCTATCTATCTATCTATCTATCTATCTATCTCTGTCTGTCTAGTGTGTGTTAGTGGTATACGTGTGTGTGTGTATGTGTGTATGTGTGTATGTGTGCATGTATGTATGGAAGCCAGATGTTGATGCTAGGTATCTTCCTCAGTTGCTCTCTACCTTCTTAGGTTTTTTTGAAACAGTATGTCACTCTGAGCCCTGACTGGCCTGGGATACCTTATTTTTTGAGACAGGGCCTCTCATTGAACCTAGAGCTCATGAGTTTTACTAGACTAGCTGGCCAGTGAGCCCCAGGAATCTACCTGTCTTCCTCCCAGTGCTGAGATTACAGGACCTCTGTGCCTGGCTTTTCACATGGGTGTTGGGGATCCAAACTCATGCTTGCATAGCAAGCACTTTATCCACTGATCCCTAGCTATTTATTTCTCTTTTCTTTCCCTCCGTCCCTCCCTCCCCCCTCCCTCCCTCCCTCCCTCCCTTCCTCCTTCCTTCCTTCCTTCTTTCTTTCTTTTCCCAGGGCCCGTACCACTGGGCCATACCCCCAGCCTCACATTTTGTTTTCAAAGTTAGGTTTTAATAAGAACAAAAGTTATTCCTGTTGATGAAAGAGTAAGAGCAAAATAACTATTGTAGAAAATAACCCGTTTTTCACGAAAAAGTAGAGCTGTAGAAAGGATGTGACAAGATGAAATATTTTTGAAAAATAAATTCTGGGAGAAGTGCTTTTTCTGAGAAACTGTCACTAAATAGAAAAAGAACATGTTCCCCTTTGAGCTAGAATTGTATTTGTGATAGAAGCCTCTCAGGATACAGAATAGACATTATTTGACATGATTCTTCATTCCTTAGATTTCCATGAGGACAGCTGACAAGGACCTGAATGGCCTCATTTTAGCTGCTTCAGTGTGTGGAGCTATTACTTGCTCCTTCATTTCTGGTGCCTGGTGTGACAGTGGCTCCTAAGTACCATGAAGGTTGTCCCAGAAAAGAATGCTGTGCGGATCCTCTGGGGCCGAGAGCGGGGCACTCGGGCCATGGGTGCTCAGAGGCTTCTCCAGGAGCTTGTGGAAGACAAAACTCGCTGGATGAAGTGGGAAGGCAAGGTAAGAAAACAGAGTTCTATTTGGTCTTTTTTCTTTTAATTTATTTTTTGGGTTTGAATGTTTGGCTTGCGTGTATTTGTATGCACTATGTTCATGTTTGGTGCCTATAGAGGCCACAAGAAGGAATCGGATCCCCTGGAACTGGAGTTATGAATGGTTGTTAGTTGCCATGTAGGTAGTAGGAACTGGATTCAGATCCTTTGCAAGAGCAGTCAATGCTCTTAACCTCTGAACCGTGTCTCCAGCCCCCAGAAAACAGGTTTTCTTGATAATAGGATTTGTGGGGATGACAGAAGAATGCTACTATAGAAGAAGTTAATGGTAGAGAGTGGAGTGTAATTATCTTATTTATGAGAATTTATGTGTCTAGTGTGGGGAGTTGGTTCATACATGTAAAAGACAGGGCTAGAAATATTTTTCCTTTAGAGTATTTTCCTGGAATTTAGATTTATCTCAGTTTGATCATTGCCTTCAGAGTTTTACTCTGTATTATGAATAGCAATTTAGAATGGCTCATGTGCTTTAGAGGTAGAGTAAGCTACACTTTATAAATCATGCATTTTATTTATTTATTTATTTATTTATTTATTTATTTATTTATTTATTTATTTTTTATCTTCTAGAGAGTAGAACTGCCTGATAGTCCACGCTCGACCTTCTTACTGGCCTTCAGCCCAGACAGGTACCTAATACTTATCTGTAGCTTAACCCCAAGGTTTGTGATACATTGCTTTCAGTATTTTTGGCTTAGCTTGATTTTTCCAGGCTAATTTCTAGAGATTGGCAGAAGCACTGAATAGACAGGACTTCCCTTAGTATATTAAAAAGGGAATGAACGTAAATGAGTAATGCTAATCAGAAGAATAATGAGAATTACAAAGAAAATGGTGAATGTTAAGGATCAAAAGTCTACAAGATCTTTCTCAGAGTGATATAGGTCACCAGTGGCATGATTGATTTCTCATATGGAAAAATATTCTCTGAAGGTAATGTGTGTTATTTGGCAACTGGACATAGAAGAAGAGAAAAATAGAAATCAGAAGCTTTTAAAAGTTCAGAATATTGCTGTTTTGTATAGATAAGCTGCCTAATGCACACATCTTAATTTCCTTCATGTCAAGATAGGGATTATCAGTTTTCTGTTATCCAAAGCTGGTGAAGTTTGCTTCATAATTATTCCTACTCTTTGATTTCCTAGGACTCTTTTGGCATCCACGCATGTGAACCATAACATCTACATTACGGAGGTTAAGACTGGCAAGTGTGTTCACTCTCTGATTGGACATCGCCGTACTCCATGGTGTGTCACTTTTCATCCCACCATCTCCGGCCTTATTGCTTCTGGCTGCCTAGATGGGGAGGTTAGAATTTGGGATTTACATGTAAGTATTTTCTTAGGCTATTCAACACCCTCCCCCACCAACACACATTTGGTATCCTAAACACAGAGAATTATTTGCCGTTGGGTTCTTAATTCTGGGAGAGAAACTACCCAACTTTTTAGGACATAATCTGAGTTTGTGGTAATCATCACTCACTTAAATGGATAGGCATTGTAGCTCATAGTTCTCCATTCTGAAATGAGCTTCATATTTAACTTTTCTTCCACCATTTGGGACACATCTTAGAAGGTTCTAAGATATGTTTAGGATGGACTTCTAATGTCTTAAGAGTACTCTGCCCATGATCAGAGGAAGATGCTGCTTGTCTTGTTGACTGGCTAGTGGATTGTTCTGTACCATGTTGTGCTCCAAGTTGGAGCTTCAAAAACAGGAACTAAGAGAAGGCTTGTTGCTTATATTTTGTAATTGACTTGAAGAACAAAGTTGAAAGTAATATTTGTCTGGTGAATTAGTGGCACTGCCAGATTACTGTTCTCATACATTATTTTATAGAGAATATATTTAAAATAGGCTATATAAATAGTCATTTTATCTTAAATAGATTTTTTTCTTTTTAAAAATTGTTTAAAATTTTGCTTTATTTTTCATTTTATGTATATGAATGCTTTGCCTGTGTATATATGTAAGTGCACTTGTGTGTGCAATGCCCTGGAACTGGAGTTAAGGACAGTTGTTAGCTACTATGTGGCTGCTGAGAACTGAACTAGGTCCTTTGTAAGAACAGCAATTACTTTTACTCTCTGAACCATTTCTTTAGCTCCCCCCTACCACCTTCTTTGTGTGACAGAGCCTCATTCTATAGTCCAGGGTGGCCTGGAATTCTCTGTATAGAACAAATTGGTCTCAAATTCATGACAATTTAATTGCCTGTGCCTCTCAGGTGCTGAGATTGCAGGTGTGAATCACCATATTTAGCTTGTAAATGAACTATTTTTGAAGTTGATTTCCTAGTCTATTGGCAGTTTATAACCTGAGAATATTTTGAATTGGTTTACTTCTAGGGTGGCAGTGAAAGCTGGTTTACAGATAGCAACAATGCCATAGCCTCCCTGGCTTTCCACCCTACTGCTCAGCTCCTCCTGATTGCCACTGCCAATGAGATTCACTTCTGGGATTGGAGTCGACGAGAGCCCTTTGCTGTGGTGAAGACAGCTAGTGAGATGGAACGGGTCCGGTGAGTGTTGTACCCCACCAGCTATGACTGGCACCAGATTAATATGGCAAAAAACATTTATAATTGCTGTAATCTCAGAAGACAGGTTATTATCCCTACTTAGGGCCTGCGTTAGTCCTGCTCAGGGCAGTTTGTTATCACCATGGCTGATTAGTCCAGGTGTAGTTCATTTTGTTTATTGCCTGCCCTTTATAGACCTAGTCTTCTGGTTTCTGCAGACCAGGGTCCTTAGATAGAATTTGATTTAGATTCAAAGATTTCTGTATTTTCTGTTGCTATTTGGGAAAGCCCCCAAATTGTTTCAGTGTTTTGTTTTTTTTTAAGATCCCTTTGTGGCTGATTGCTTACTCTTGGCTGTTTGTTTATCAAATTGCAAGACAGATATAAGCATGTATCAGATCTGTTAAATAATATTTATTTATACTTTAAAGATCAAAATGATCTTTAATGACTATAGGTATGGTGGCATGTGTCTGTGATCTCAGGATTCTGACAGTTAAGACAGAAAGATTATAAGTTCTTGCCTAGCCTGGGTTACATAGGGAGTCTGAGGCCTTTCTGGACTAATTAGCAAAACTCTTGTCTCATAAAAGCAAAACAAACCAGCCATGTTTTTTGTTTTTTTGTTTTTAATCTCTCCTTTTAATCAGAGGCAAAGGCAAGTGGATCTCTTGAGTTTGAGGCCAGGAGGGCTATATAGTAAGACTTGTCTCAAAACAAAACAAAACAAAACCTAGAAAGCAAAATACTGAAGGAAACTCCAAAAAACACACATAGACTGGGGATGTAGTTCAGTTTTAAGTACTTCATAATCGGCATATGGCCTTAGATTCAGTCCTTAGCACAGCAAAAACGAAAGATAAACATTGTTTAAATTAAACTTTTACATCATTATCCTTTGATCATTTTGGTATGGTTGGATGTAGACTAACTTTCTAGTTTCAGCTGTGTCACTAGATGCTGATACTTGATTGTCATTAGAATGTTTGTTTTTGTTTTTTTTGCCACTGTGGCTGCTATGTGAAGGGAGACCTGAACCTGTATGAGCTTATGGCAGTATTGTATAGTTTACCATTTGATTGCCTTTTACATGTGAGCAGATATATACTAAATGTAGCTCCTTACTGGGTTGCAAGCCCTAGGTATTTTTCAAGACTGAAATCATGGGCTCAAGATGTAGCTCAATTGGTAGAGAGTGTGCTTTACATGCATAAAGCTCTGAGTTCAATTCCCAGTACCACATAAAGCAGGTGTATTGGCACACATCTATAATCCCAGTACTGGGGAGAGGGAGGCAAGTGATCCAGGTCTTCTGTGGCTACAAATTGAGTTGGAGGTTAGCCTGAGACCCTGTCTAAAAATAAAGAATACATATTTCTTTACATTAGGAACTAGTATTTAGCCTTATTTTAATTTCTTCAAAAAATTTGAAAGACTAGGTGTGGTGGGCACAGGCCCATACATCTGAGCATTCAGGAAGCTGAGGCAGGAAGAACCTGGGCTACATAATGAGACTGCCTCCAATAAAGAAAGAAAAGGCTTTGACAGCTTAAAATGTGTAATTTAACAATTTCCTCTCCTCAGTTTGTCTTTTTCTTTTGTGATTTCAGTCTAGTGAGATTTGATCCACTTGGACACTATTTACTCACAGCAATTGTTAACCCATCTAATCAGCAGGTAAGAGTCCAGTAATTCCAACTCCATCTGAACTGTGAGTTATTTTCTAAACTACAGCTCTAAGTCTGATTATGCTGGATTTTAAGTTTTTATTTATTTATTTCTATGTGTATAGGTGTTTTGCCTGCCATGTATATAAATACATCTGTGTTGTGCAGTCCACATGGGGGACAGTGGAGGATGTTGGATCCCCTGGAACTGGAGCTACGGATGGCTATAGGCTGCCATATAGGTGCTGGGAACCAAACCCAGGTCCTCTTCGAGAATAACTAGTGCTCGTAACTGCCGTGCCATCTCTCCAGCCTCAGAATTTTAATTCTTATACCCCAGTTTTTCTTTCCTGTCAAAATTTTAATTACTTTCTTACTATATAGTTATAGTCATAATCTTAACAAGAAAGTCAATTCTCCAACCTTTGTGTGATTACCTCATTAGAAGTAACCTTTAGCTGGGCAAATATCTTTAATCCTGGCACTCAGGAGGCAGAAGCAGGCAAATATCTGAGTTTGATGCCAGTCTAGTCTACATAGCAGGTTCTAGGCCAGCTGGAGCTATAGGGAGACTCTGTAGCAAAGCAAACAAATACAAAAACAAAAAAGCAAAGCAAAACAAAAACAAAAAACCCTTGCTAGAGCTGGAGACGGCTTAGTGGTTAAAAGCATACTGCAGAGGACCTGAGTTCAGGTTCCAGTACCTGTGCCAGGTGGCTTACAACCACTTATAAGTCTAGCTTCAGGGGATCTGATGTCCATTTTTGGTCTCTTTGAGTGG
Source organism: Eospalax fontanierii (assembly GCA_035773235.1). NCBI lineage: Eukaryota > Metazoa > Chordata > Mammalia > Rodentia > Spalacidae > Eospalax > Eospalax fontanierii. The sequence continues at coordinate 19,118,688 of CM069526.1, forward strand.
ACCCATGTGCATCTGACACACATATAAATAAAAAAATGAAAATAAATCTTTAAAAAAAAGGAGGTAACCCTTGTCATCAGGCTTGTTACTCTTGTGCCTCTAGCTGGTTGACTTTCTCTTTACTGCTTCCATGTCATAGAGATGGTTTTTATTCAAGAATTGTTTTGCCAGCTGTACTCATTCAGATATGTTGCTAATTGAAAGTGAATACTTTCAAACCATATGATTCTGGTTCTGAAGCCAGTTAGTTTTTAGTACTTCATGGGGAGAAGGTTTTGCTGACCTATGGAGGTAGTTCTCCTTGGATGATGATTGTAAGTTTCTTGATTTGCTCGGAGGTTATACCTAACTGCCTTGTTCTACTTGCTCCCTTGCTGGTCCACATTGAAGGGTGATGATGAGCCAGAAATCCCTATAGATGGAACAGAATTATCCCACTACCGCCAGCGTGCCCTCCTGCAATCACAGCCAGTTCGTCGGACACCTCTCCTCCACAATTTCCTGCACATGCTGTCCTCCCGCTCCTCTGGCATCCAGGTGGGAGAGCAAAGCACAGTGCAAGATTCTGCTACCCCCTCACCCCCACCGCCTCCCCCTCAGTCCTCCATGGAGCGTCCCAGGACTTCCGCTTACATCAGGCTCCGACAGCGGGTCAGTTACCCTGCCACAGTTGAGTGCTGCCAGCACCCTGGGATCCTGTGCCTTTGTAGCCGCTGCGCTGGCACTCGAGTTCCTTCCCTCTTGCCACACCAGGACAGTGTCCCCCCTGCTTCTGCCAGAGCTACTACCCCTTCCTTTTCTTTTGTACAGACCGAGCCCTTCCATCCCCCGGAGCAGGCTTCATCAACGCAACAGGACCAGGGCCTCCTGAACCGGCCGTCTGCCTTCAGTACAGTCCAGAGCAGCACTGCTGGCAATACACTCCGCAACCTCAGTCTGGGCCCTACCCGTCGCTCTTTAGGAGGCCCTCTGTCCAGTCACCCTTCTAGGTACCATAGAGAACTAGCGCCTGGGCTGACAGGATCTGAGTGGACCAGGACAGTGCTCACTCTGAACTCACGCTCTGAGGTGGAATCGATGCCCCCACCCAGGACCAGTGCCTCCTCAGTGAGTTTGCTGTCTGTGCTGAGACAGCAGGAAGGTGGCTCTCAGGCATCTGTGTATACTTCAGCCACAGAAGGGAGGGGTTTTCCAGCATCAGGGTTGGCAAATGAATCAGATGGAGGAAATGGTTCTAGTCAAAACAACTCTGGCAGCATTCGCCATGAGCTTCAGTGTGACCTGAGACGCTTCTTTTTGGAGTATGACAGGCTTCAGGAGCTCGACCAGAGCCTGAGTGGGGAAACTCCACAGACCCAACAGGCCCAGGAAATGCTCAACAATAACATTGAATCAGAGAGGCCAGGTCCTTCCCATCAGCCCACCCCACACAGCAGTGAGAACAACTCCAACTTGTCCCGGGGCCACCTCAATCGCTGCCGTGCTTGTCACAATCTTCTGACTTTCAACAATGATACCCTACGCTGGGAAAGAACCACACATAACTACTCATCTGGTGAGGCTAGCTCTTCTTGGCACGTCTCCACCACCTTTGAGGGCATGCCATCGAGTGGCAACCAGTTGCCACCTCTTGAACGGACTGAGGGTCAAACACCCAGCTCCAGCAGGCTGGAGTTGAACAACTCTGCTAGTCCACAGGAGGAGAGGACTGTGGGGGTGGCCTTTAACCAGGAGACAGGCCACTGGGAAAGAATTTATACCCAGTCTAGCAGATCTGGAACTGTATCACAGGAGGCCTTACATCAAGATATGCCTGAGGAAAGCTCTGAGGAAGATTCTCTCAGGAGGTAAGCAGCTTCTGACCTGTGTTCTGGCTTTCTGCTGTTTTTCATATCTCTCTTCAGTCCTAGAGATGTTGTGGCTTTATCTGGAGTGTCTGGGATTCTTGCACTGATCTCCCCCTTGCTTCATCTTGGGAACTCTTGCTCTGGTGTCAGAGATAGGATTTGGCCTAGTTGTGTGAATCAGTTGCTATCTCTGTTTTTGGCTAAACCCAAGGGTCTGTTCTTGAAAGGGGAGTGTAGGTTGGTTTAGAGAGGCATGAGGAGATCAAATCATCAACTTTCTTTGTCCTGCCTTTTGACCTTGAAATATATGTATAGGTCTAGTGATTATTGAGATAAGAGCTTGTCCTAGTGGACTTGTTATCTTGAGAGTGAAAAAATGTTCCAGAGTGTGGAGGGATATTTGTTTAGTATATTGCACTGGCTCCTCTTTGAATGTATTAGTTTGAACAACTATCAAGCCCAGCTTGATAAAGGATAAAGAATTACATGTGTGAATATATGCGTATCAAGGCAAGCATGTTTTTAAAAACAGATTTATGGTTTTGGACAGCATTTTAGCTGTTCATTTAAGTTTTTTTTTTTTTAAAGTAGTGTTGGTGGTGATTGAAAGTCTATACATGCCATATACATGCTGTATACCTTCAACCCCAAAATTCTTTGAGTAGACCTTCCAGATGGCTATTCACCTTAGGGTGGGAGAAAAGAAGAATTTGGGGAAGGAAGACCTCCATACATGGATTGGCATCCCAGCCAGCTCTTTTATGAAAGAAACAGTGGGTGTAGTAAACGCCTACCACATGTTCTGTGTATGGCTATGTGCGCATCTGTCTTGATTTATTAGGGACTTCTTTCTGTAATTATGTAAAGGTCAAATCTAGCGTAATCACCAACTCCCAGAATATGCCTGTTGGATCCAGACAGCATATTGCTCTGTATTATATCCTTTGCTGAAACAACTGAGATTTCTCCGACATAATCTAAGAAGGGTGGGAATACGGATTGTGCACATCATGTTCTTGTTATTTTTGGAGGATGCTTTAGACAGTCAATAAGCATTGGTGGAATGCTCACAGTTTTTCCAGCACTGTGCTAGGCCCTGTGCCCACTGGAATGTACAGTGTTATTGTGGGGGCAAGACAGATTTACATAAAACCTATCAAAAGTGTAGATGATTTGGTGCTAATTATTATTATTATTATTATTATTATTGTGCCTTTTGTGTGTGTGTGTGTGTGTGTGTGTGTGTGTGTGTGTGTGTGAGGTGTATACCATGCTGCATGTCTGATAGTTAGAGAACAACTTAAGGGAGTTGGCTTTCTCCTTCTACCATGTGGGTCCTGGGGATTGAACTCAGGTTGTTAGGCTTAGTGGCAAGCACTTTTACCTCTAGGCCATCTCACTATCACCAATCTCATGCTTCTTTGTATGGTACTGATATTAAATGGAGTTTAGGCAAAAAGTAAACAAACAAGACTAGTTTAATTTCAAAGAAAGGGAACTATTGTCAAGCAGATTTCATAAACTCCAATATTGAAAGATGGGTAAGATTTGGAGGGGGAAAGAACTTTTTACTTTAGCTGAATAGCACATACTAAAGGAGGAAAATGTGTGTACATATAGTTGTTTGCCATAGGGGAACAGAGAGATTGTGAAGGACAGACAAAGTAATAGAGATTATTTCTATTGCCCAAATGAATGAGACTAGTTCTGGATGAACAGCTCCTTGATTCCTGGTTTTGAAATATTTGCTTTTGTTTAAGAGCCTGTATTAGCAGACCCAGAAGTTAGACTCTTAGGAGAGGCAAGAAGGCAGCCAGCACTGTCTGACATGTTATAGACACTTAGAGTTTATTACAAGCAGCCATGAGAGGACTGTCTTCAACTGCTGCCATTAGAAACTTAGCAATGCTTACCTCTAAAGTAAATGTGGCTTTCACCAACTTTTGTCCATCTTGCTTTAACAGAACTTCATGTGGTACTCTTCTGAGTAATTCCCAGATGGCCTAAAATAACCTTCTTCTATGTGCTCATGATTAGAGATACCAGGTACTGAGGGCCTACTGTGTAAATACCATATTTTTGCTTTGAAGTAATTGCCAGGGAGGCTGGGGCGAGGGAAGTTTCTTATTTCCATATCAGCTCTGTGCAAGGCAGGCATCAAATTTCCCATTTTGCAGTTAAGAAAAGTGAGTCCTTTAGAGAAGTCAGAATTTCTTGTAAAAGGTTCCCTTAGGAGAAGGGGCTGGGGAGATGACTTAGTGGGTAAGAGTACTTACTATGCAAGTATGAGGACTTGAGTTCAAATTCCAAGCACCTGTGTAAAGAGCTAGGCTTAGCTGTACCTGCCTGTAACCCCAGGATGACGGGGGGTGGTGTCTTATTGACCACTGGCCCAGCTGAAATGATGGGCTCCAGGTTTAGTGGAAGATCTGTCTCAAAGCTTCTGAAGTGGACATGTGCACACACATGCCCCTAAAACAAAGAAAAGAAATGTCACTTAGTAGATCTGAGTGACCATTTAAACTTACTATTTGTATGACTAAAGCTTGGCCAAGCTGCCATCCATGGCATATTCCTTAATATGATAACCTTATTTTTAAAACATTAAAAATTTTTATTTAAATTTATTTATATTTTATGTATATGAGTATTTTGCTTGCATGTAAGTGCGCCACGTGTGTGCAGTGCCCATAGAGGTAGAAGAGGGTGTCTCATCCCCCAGAACTAGGGTTATAGATAGTTATTAGTGCCATGTGGGTGCTGGAAACCAAAGGTAGTCCTCTGCAAAAGCATTCAGTGCTCTTAACTGCTGAGCCATTGCTCCAGCCCCCAAAAACCTTATTTTTAAGTAAAATATTTTCACTTGGGCTGGGCATTGTGGCCCATGCCTTTAAACCCAGCACTCATAAGGCAGATCTCTGTGAAATCGAGGCCAGCCTGGTGGCCTATATAGTGAGTTCCAGACCAGCTGGGGCTGCAGGGAGACCCTGTCTCAAAAAGACCAAAAACAAACAAACAAACGAAATCCCAAAAAACAACAACAAAAAACTTGTACTTATTTTTCCTTTCCTTTTATGGAACTTTTCAAACATAAAAATGAAAAGTATCAGTTCCTATATACCTACTACCTTACATCAAAAAATCATCATTGGTGGGGCTGAGAGATGGATCAGCAGTTAAGAGCACTGCTGCTTTTGCAGAGGACCTGGGTTTAATTCCCAGCACCCGCATGGCAGCTAGCAGCCATCCATCACTCCAGTTCCACAGGAATCCAACACCCTCTTCTGAACTCTATGGACATTGTATGACATGGGTGCACTTGCACACATGCAGGCAATACACTCATACATATAAAATAAAAATAATAAAATATTTAAAAAATCATCAATGGTTGATTGGCTTCCTTTCATTTATATCCCCATCTACTACCCCAGCCCAAATAGCATATACTTTTGTCTGTAACACTTAAATGTTTCTGTAGAACAAGCCTGTCCAATAAAATTTTTCTGTGTTGATAGAAATGTTCAGAATCTGTGCTGTCCAGTGTGGTATCTATGAGCAGATAGGCCTATTGATTAACTGAAATGTTGCTGATAGGATCTGAGGAACTATTTTTTTTTCTAATTTAAGTGTAATTAGATAACATGTGACTACTGGCAACCAAATTGTACATCTGAAGTATTGTAGTTTCTTTTAAAAATTAAAAAAAAGAGATTGGTATGATGATACACACCTTTAATTCTAGCACTTGGGAGGCAGTGGCAGGTGGATCTCCGAGTTTAAGGCCAGCCTGGTCTACATAGGGAGTTCCAGGCTAGCCAGAGCTACATAGTGAAACACTGTCTTAAAAAAATTATTTATTATTATGTTTGTGTATGCACAAGCATGCGTGCAGTGGAGGTCAGATGACAATTCTGTAGAGTATATTCTCCTTTTACACCTTTATATGGGTTCTGGAGATTGAACTCAGGTCACTTGGTTTGTGCAGTGAGTACCTTTCTTTAACTGCTGAACCATCTTGATGGCATTCTTTGGAAAAAAATTTTTTTGAGACATGGTTTTGCCTTGTTGCTCATGCAGGCCTTGAACTTGAGGAAATCCTCCTGCCTCCGCCTCCTGGGTGCTGGTATTACATCAGTTTGCTACAGTGCTTATAATTTTTATTGCATTTGTTTATTTATTGTGGTGTGTCATACATGTGGAAGTGAGAGGACAATTTGGGTAATTAGTTTTCTTCTTTCAAGATGTGGGTCCTGAGGATGGAACTTGGGTTGTCAGCCTTGATGACATACACCTTTACCTGCTGGCCCCCGGCTAATAAATCCTTGAAACTATTAAGGATGAACCAAAAACTTTTAATTCTTCTAGTGATGAAAAATAGTTTATGTTGTGATTTAAATAATATTTAAGATTTTGAAAATGTATGTTTTAGGATTGAGGGTACAGTTTGTTAGCAGGGCACCTGCATAACATGCATGAGTCTCTAGGTTCTATCCCCAGACCTGGCAGGGGTGGCGGGGGTCGGGAAAATACACACACACACATTGTGTGTGTGAAGTCTCATTATCTCATTATAAATAACTTTATGTTTGAGGAATGGTCCCCCTGCATCCCCAGCTGACTTGGTTGGCCTTGAACTAATAGATCTCTATTAGATCTCTTTTAGATCTGCCTGCTTCTACCTCCCAAGTGCTAGGATTAAAAGCGTGCATTACCATGCCTGGCTTATCTTTTTGGGGGCGGGTGTTTTAAGATTTACAAATAATGCATGATTCTCATTTTAAAATTGTGTATTGATATTTATGGATTCATTTTTAAAATGAGCTAGGGTATAGTAAACTATGAGGGCTGACAGGTGGCTCAAAAATGAGGCATAATGTGAGATATTCTAAGTGTACACATGTTAAAGCAGTATCATCACTTACTTATAAATTGAATGACTGTATTCTGGTATAAATTGTAAATACAAACCAGTGGTAATCCTGTTTGGATTACATTCTAATGATGCCAGTCTATACCTGATGAGGCAGCCCATGCTGCTGTTTCTCCAGCAGGTGTCAGTGTTGGGCTGTTACTGCTGCTGCTGCTGCTGCTGCTAGGTTAGGATGGCTGGGAAGGAAAGGTGTTCTTAGGATTTGTGTAGGAAGTTGAATCTTACAACAAAACTGTTTTTTGTAGGTGACTATTGTTACTAAGTGAGTGGAGTTCACAAAAGGTGAATGTACTTGAAGGAAGAGGGTTTTGTTCTTTAGCCTCCTGGTGGAGATGGCTATGGGGATGTGTTTTGATCCCTTGGTGCTGCAGGGATAATTAATGGTGTGTGCAAATAGTGAGAATATTACTATGCACACACTGTATTTCAGTAGAGCTCTGCACTGCTGAGTGGTAGTAATCAGCTCACAGTTTGTCTCCGATTTGCCTGTGGGCAGAAGAGAGTGAGCTGTCTGTAGAGCCTGACTCCAGCTCACACCTTGGATGGCAGGCCCTCTGCTTCAGTACCAGAAACATCTTTTTGGTCTAAGAGTACAGGTTTCAGGAGAAGATTGGGATACTGTAACTTCTTGCAATAGGAGTCTTTTGACTTTTGAAGCCTGTTAGGAAAAAGGTAATTATTGAAATGGCATATTCTTTTGAGTCAGGGTCTCCTTGTACCCCCAATTGGCCTGGAACTTGCTCTGTAGACCTGGCTGGTCTCACCTGCCTCTGCTTCCTGAATGCTAGGATTAAAGGCCCTAGATAGCCTGGAACTCACTGTGTAGAACAGGCTGGCTTCAATCTCACTGAGCTCTGCCTGCCTCTGCCCCACAAGGCTGGGATTAAAAGCATGTCCTACTGAAATGGGACATACTAGAAGGAACCTAGAGTTATAAATTAAGCCTTCCTCTATCCCCTTTCCTTCATGACTGGACATCCATCCTGGAGCATGAGGCATGCTAGGCAAAGTGGTACTGAGAGCCAAGATGAGACTTGAATTCCTAGATCCTGAGATGGTACCATTTATTTATTTATATACAGGGGCTCATATAACCCAGGCTGGCCTTGAACTCTTATTGTAGCAAGAGTGACCTTGAATTTTTGATCTTATTTCTTCTACCTCTCCAAGTGGTGAAACTACCGAAACCACCGCTCTGCTCCCAGTGTATATTTTGCTGGGAATTAAAACCCAGGGTTTCATGCATGCTGGGAAAGCACTCTACCATAAACTCCATCCTTAGTCCCTTTATTTTATTTGTAGTTTATGCTTTTTTTTACAGCTCTTTCCTCCATCAACCCATGTTGCATCCTTACCTGAAGGTGCTCTTTCTTTTCTGGCTTCTTATTATTGTTTTGTTTTGTTTGTTTTGTTTTGTTTTGTTTTGTTTTGTTTTGTTTTGTTTTGAGGCAGTATCTCATACTATAGCTTAGACTGACCTGGAATTCATTGAATAGTAGCTCAGATCAGCCTCAGAACTTGTAGCAATTTTTATGTGTCATCCTCTCAAGTGCTGGGACTATAGCTGTGAGCTACCATGTCTAGCTTTGAAGATGAACTTTCTTATGTGAACTCTTAGTGTAAGAAATTGGAGTTCTATGGGCTGATGAGATGGCTTAGCAGGTAAAGGTACCTGCCACAAAGCCTGACAACTGAGTTCCATCCCTAGGACCCACATAGGGAAGGGGAGAACCAAATCTCTCATAAGTGACTCTGGCTTCCACATGAGTACTCACACACACCTATCTACACATGCACATGCACACAATTTTTTCTTAGAAGGTAACTTAAAATTTTTTAAATGTAAAAAATAAATCTAGTGTTCTAATCAGCTGAGTATAGTGGCACATGAATATAATTCCTGCATTTGGGGGGGGGGTAAATAAATCTTTTTGAGTTGGAAGTGAGACTGAGCTATATAGCACATTCAAGGACAGCTTGGGATATCTAGTAAGACCATGTCTCAAAAACAAAAGATTATGTTTTGAGAACTGGTGCTTTTGATCTTTATTTTTCCCTGATGATGCATAAAGACCAGGAAGTATGTTGATGACCTTAGCATCAAAATGTAGTCCAGAACATCAAAGGTTGAGTTAGATACCCTCATTAGATTTTCATGTTTCTGACTTTTTAAGGGATTGCTTGGCAGGCTGAAGCCTCTCGAAGTTCTGTGAGTCATTCAGCTTCAACCAGTCACCTGGGGCATCTCCATAGGGCCTTCAGTTCAAACACCATTTCTGGAGGGAAATAGACACCATTTCAGGGGGGAAATAAATGGGTACCTAGGCTAATTGGTCCACAAGAGGAGAACTCAACCTATAAAGTAGGCAAGTACCAATCTTGCCTTATTTAGAAAGGAGTCTAATTTTGTTTTTTTTTATGCCATTGACCTAACTGGGTCTAAAGCTTATTAGATGAGTTACTTTTCTCTCATTGTGACCAGATAACTGACAAACAGCATCAGGGGAGAAAACTTTATTTCGCCTCATGGTTTGAAGGAGTATAGGCCACTCTATAGTAGTGTGATTATGTGGCAGCTGCTTATTACATGGTATCCACTAGGAAGCAGAAAACTTGGCCAGAACGGGAGCAGTGTTGTAGCTTATAAGGTCTGCCCTTACAGACTTAAGTCAGTTAGGCTGGCTCCATGTCTAGAAGACTGCAAACAGTGTTACCAGCTGGGGACCAACTGTTCAAATAACATGAACCTATGGGGGACAGTTTGCATTCAAACCATAACATACATGCATATATGCATACACACATAATACACACACACACACACACACACACACACTCCTTTCCAGTTTCTTTGGATGGAGTGTATATTTGTTTTTCAGAACCTACAACAGAGCTACTGAGATAGCTTAGCAGGTAAAAGCATTTGCCATGCAAGACTAACAAGCTGAGTTCAGTCCCCAGAACCCACAGTGTAAGGACAAAAGTGACTCCCCAAAGTTAGCCTCGGACATTCATATGTGCACTGTGATATGTAGGCACCAGCACTTGAATACATCACATACACACCACCACTGCCACTATCATCACCACTATCACCCCTGCCACTGCCAACAACAACATTAATAATAAAGGAAAAAAACCTAGTACATCTTTCCTTTGAGAAACCTTCCCTTTGTGCCCCCAAAGAATCATTTCTTCCCTTTTGCTGTTTGAGCACTAGAAACTTTTCTTCCTTCCTTCCTTCCTTCCTTCCTTCCTTCCTTCCTTCCTTCCTTCCTTCCTTCCTTCCTTTCTTTTTTAAATATTTTATTATTTTTATTTTATGTGTATGAGTATATTGCCTGCATGTGTGTAAGTACACTGTGTCATGCAGTGCCCATGAAGGTCAGAAGAGAGTGTCAGATTCTCTGGAATTGGAGTTAATGGATGATTGTTAGCTGCCATGTACCAGGAACTGAACCTGGGTCCTCTGGAAGAGCATCCAGTGCTCTTAACAACTGAGCCATCTCTCCAGCTCCTTCTTTATTTTTTTAATTTTATTTTTATTTTTATTTGTGTGTGTGTGTGTGTGTGTGTGTGTGTGTGTGTGTGTGTATACAAGTGCTTACAGACATCACAGGAGAATGTCAGATCCGGTGGAGATACAGATGGTTGTGAGTTGCTTGACATGGGCTCTGGGAATTAAACTTAGGTCCTTTGGCAGAACAGCAAGCAGTCTTAACCGCTGAGACATCTCTCCAGCCCCTAGATACATCTTTATAATTTTACACTGGCTACAAAAAATTATCTGCTTACCTTTTTTTACTTTTTCTTTTCTTGTGAGTGTGCATGCATATGTGTGTGTTTGTCTGTATGCGTGTATATATGTGTACATGTGTGTGCATGAGGATACCAGAGGTCATCATCATGTGAATTCCTTGATCATTTTCCACCTTACTTAAAAAAAACTTTCATTCTGTTTTATGTGTAAGAATGTTTTGTCTGCTATATTTAAATGTACTACATATATGCAGTGCCCACAGAGGCCAGGAGAGGGTGTTGGATCCCCTGGAATTGGAGTTATAGATGATTGTTAACCACCATGTGGGTTCTGGGAGCTGAACCTGGGTCCTCTGTAAGAACAGCAAGTGCTCTTACCACTGAACCATCTCTCTAAATCTTCACCTTACTTTTTGAGACAGAGTCTCAATGATCCCAGGAGCTATCACTTGGTTACAGCAGCTGACCAACCAGTCCCTTGGAGCCTCCTGTCTGCCTCCCCAATGCTAGGATTACAGATACATGATACAGAACTTGCCTTTATTTGTTTACCTTTCTGTAGTAAGCACACTAAAGGTAGTAATTATGCCTTGAATAACTTGAATGCTATGTGGTAGTACTATACTATGTAGTAGTACTGGTAACTATTAGTTGGATTGAATAAATGGAATTTTCATTGTATTACTTACACTTTTTTTTTTGGTGGTATTAGGGACTAAACCTGAGGCTTTGAGTTATGTAAATACTCAACTAATGAGCTTCATCTTCAGCCTTTTTATTAACTTGTTTATTACTAGTTTATTTTAATTAAAATTACTTTCATTTTATTATTGTGGGGGGCACACATACCCTCAGTGAGCCTTTGGAGATCAGAGGACAACTTTGGAGTTGGTTCTTCCCTTATATCCTTATATGGGTTCCGGATGGAACTTGGGTCATTAGATTTGTTTGTCATTAGAACTTACTGATCTGTCTCATCAGCCCTATTTAATTTTTGAGATATTCTTGCTAAGTTGCTTGGGCTATCCTTAAACTCATTATGTAGCCCAGGTTGTCCTAAAGCTTGTGATTCTACTTTATCAACCTTGCCAGCAGTTTAGATTACAGGCCTGTGCCATCACACCCAAATTATATTCTTTATGATTTAGTTTGAAGTATTATTCTTACTTACCCTTTTTATTAAATAAGATCATAAGATCAATTATATCATATTCCTTTTTTTTTGTTGTTGTTGTTGTTTTGGTTGCTCTTTTAGACAGGGTCTGATGAAGCCCAGGCTGCCTCAGACTCACTGTGTAGCAAAGGCTGGCCTTGAATTCATGATCCTTTTGTGTCTATCTCTGAAATACTGAGATTACAGACATGTGGCAGCATGCTTAGCTCATTCATGTACTTTCATCGTATAGTGAGCCATTGACTAAATACTTGTTGAATGAATGACAAGTGAATGAAGTCATATATATGGAAGACACACCTTTTGTAATGAGCTCAGATGACTTGAATTTATTCATTCTGTTTCACTATGGTGCCATGTTCCTAATGTATGAACTGGTTATGCTCAGGATTGTATAAAACCTCTACCATCTGGCCAAGAGTCCTTCACATTAATTGTCTACTGATGACTAAGGGCCTGCCCCTTCCTTGCGTGCCCTGCCATGTCACCCAGCTTCTTTGCCAGGCTATTATTTGTTCTTTGGCCAGGAGTATGTTGCTACTGTTATCTCTGCTCACCAATGCTTTTGTGTGTGTGTGTGCGTGTGTGTGTGTGTTTAAAGATAGATCTGAGGCTGGAGAGGTGGCTCAGGTGTTAGGAACAGCACCCACATGGTGGCTAACAGCTGTCCATAACTCCAGTTTCAGGGAATCCAATGCCTTCTTCTGACCTCAACATTACATGACACAGGTACACCTGCACACATACAGGCAATATACACATAGAATAAAAAATATTTTTTTATCTTTTTATGTTTATTAAGATGATCAAATGTTTCTGTCATTCCACTTATATAGTATATTATAGTATTTTGTATCTCTGGGATACAAAACCAAATTGATTATGATGTATGATCTTCTTACAAAAAACTTTTATTATTCATTACACAGATTGACAGGTTTATTTTTATTATATTTTATTAAAATTATATTTTTTATAAATTATTATATTTTATTAAAATAAATATATTTATTTTTATTATATTTTATTAAAATTTTTTTATTGAATCATTGTGTGTTTCATACAGAACATCTCAATCAATCTTAGTGATCTTTATATCCCTTTCCCCACTGGCACTCCCATAGACCCCCCAACTGAAATCCATACATTCTTTCATTTATGTTAGGGTCTATTGTGTCAAGTTAGTGTCCCCAAATAACCTTAGTGCAGGTTCATCCATTGAGGTCTAGTCAGCCTACCCAGAGTCCCTTGCTTTAGGAAGACTAGCTCATCCTCACCCAACAGTAATCTGTTGCCAATGTTTCTTAAGCAAAGGTTGGGGTCTGCTACCCATTTCCCCAATGCCATGCTGGGATTTTGTCTGCTTGAGTTTGCATGAGTCTTGACCATGCTGAAACCATTTCTGTAGTAGGTTCATATGAGCAGGGGGTCCCAGGAACTTGTAGGATTCTATTTCCATATAGTCATGCACTTCCTCACTGGCTCTTAAAATCTTTCCACCTTCACTTCTGCAGTGGTTCCTGAGCCCTGGGTGAGTGAAACTTAATATAAGAGTCTTGTCCAGGGACCCACACTCTGCAGATTCCTAATCTCCATGAATTAGCCATTTGTGACCTTTTGTGTTACTGGCCCTTTAAATAAAATACTTTAAAAGATATATTTGTTAGTGGCTTGGGGAATGTAGCCTAATTAGTAAAGTGCTTGCCTAACATGCATGAAGCCCTGGATTGGATCCTAGCACTGAATAAAATCAGGTGTGGTAGTACATGCCTGTAGTCTCAGATCTTATGCAGTAAAGACAGGAAGATTAGAAGTTAAAGGTCATTAGAAGATGTATTGATGGTTTCATTGAAGATATACTTGATACTTCAGTTTAGTTCATTGAACATTCGGTTCAAATGATCCATTCAGTTCAAATGTAAATAATCAGAATTAAGTGTGTAAAGATTCTGTTTCCCATCCGTATTTTATTTTTCATGGAAAACTTTCATTGAATTTGCTTAGAAGTGGGATGTTCAGGGTTTGAGAAAGTATATGCTGCTTCTGCTTCTCCTCCTCCTTCTCCTTCTCCTCCTCCTCCTCCTCCTCCTCCTCCTCCTCCTCCTCCTCCTCCTCCTCCTCCTCCTTCTTCTTCTTCGTCTTTTATATTTTATTTTATGTGTATGAGTGTTTTGCTTGAATATATGTAAGGGTGTCCATGTGTGTGTAGTATCCAGAAGAGGGTGTCAGATCTTCTGGACTTGGAGGTATGGATGCTTATTATCTACCATGTGGATTCTAGGAATAGAACCTGGTTTGTTTGGAAGACAGCAAGTGTTTTTAACCACTGAGCCATCTCTCCAGTACCCCTCTTTTTAAAGAAAAAAAAAAAAAATATATATATATATAGGAGGAAGTGCAGAGCATCAACAGTGAATCCTTCCCCCGCTTCTTTTGTAGTCATGGGGATCACCAGGGTCTTTTGTATGCTAAGCAAATTCTATATTACCAAACTATATACCCAACCCTTCTTGGGTTATTTATCTGTTTATTGGTATGAGAAGAATGTGCAGAAGTTAGAGGACAACTTGTGGAAGCTGGTTCTCTCCTACCATGTGGGTCTCAGAGATTGAACTCAGGTAGTCAGGCTTGGTGGCAAGGTGCCTACCAGCCATCATGCTTGCCCACTAGCTTTTGTGAGTTTGAGGCAGGGTCTTACTATATATCCCTGGCTGGCCTGAAACCTCCCTATGTAGACCAGGTTGGCCTCAAACTCCCACAGATCTGCCTGCCTCTGTGTTCTGAGTGCTGGGATTAAAAGCATGTGCCACCACAATCTGGCCTTTTTTTTCTTTGTTTAATGGGAGTACAGAATCCATGTATTAGAAAGATTTACTTTATCTTTAATAATACAAGATGTTGATTAGTTACCTCTGAAAGTAACCTGTCTTTAGTATTTTAAGGTACAATAAACTTAGAAGCTTTTGAATTGTTACTCAGAAACTTGGCATTTCAGGACAAAGATTAGAGAACAATCCTCAATCAAGAGAACTTCATTTGTAGTATGGATGAATCATGATTTGTTCTTTCTGGGAAAATGAAAAGCAGGCATTAGAAAATCAGAAAGGGACAAAACCCATGGTATAATTAAGCAGCTTAGTTTATGAGACACAGGGGAAGCTAAAGGAAGGTAAACTGAAGACTTGGAGGAAGGGGCTGAGGAATGCATATAAGGGTGACTTCCTGTGTAACTTCGGCTCTTATTATAGTCCAGAGAGTCAGGCTTGTGAAATACATACTCTGTGATTGATTGATTGATTGATTGATCTTTTCATTTATCCATTTATTCAGTCAATCGATGCAATCAGGTATGTTCAGGGTGGAAAGTCCATTCATTCAGTGCACAGATATTTACTAAGAACTGCTGTGTACCAGGTACTGTTTAAGTATCAGCATGAACTTCTTATTCTAATGGGAGAAAGACAGTAACTACCTAGAAATACTAAATGATGACAAGTTCTGTGCAGAAAAAGAGAGGCATGTAAAATGATGTGGAATATACAGGGCTGGTTGCAATTTGAAATAGGGTGATTGAAGGAAGTGTGATAAGGTGATATTTTAACAGAGACCTTGGGAAAGTATAGGAGCAAACCCTGTCAATATTGGGAGTAACAAATGTACCATCCCTGAAATGCTTGCCTTATTTAGTGGGAACACAGCAAGGGATGGGCACTAGAAGATGAACTTGAAGAGGTGACAGGGTTGTTAGTATCTGTTTCTCTGATAAGAATGATGATCATATATATATATATATATATATATATATATATATATATATGAACTTACTGTTTGTTTTAAAGATAGAGCTAGTCTGAAATTTCCTTTGTAGACCAGGCTAGCCTCAAACTTATAGAGATTCACCTACCTCTGCCTGGAAGTGCTAGAAGTGCCTGGCAAGATTTAAATTTTTATGATTATTATTGTTATTTTTGGGTGGTGCTGGGAGTTGAACCTAAGGCTTCCCACATGCTAGGTAAATGTCTTGAAGATCTTATTAAAAAAATTATTGTCTGCTGATTGAGAATAGACTGAAGAATGAGATAGTTTAAAATTATGCTAGCCTCATACACTTTTGTGTCTTAAATCTGGTGAAATCCAGTAAGTGGGAGTCAGTGACTGTTAGAATAAGATAGACTTAAAGGGGACTGAAGAGATGGTTCAGTTCAGTGGCTAAAGCACTTCCTACTTGAAAAGTTTTTCATGTTGCATGATTGAAATCACTTCCTACTTGAAAAGTTTTTCATGTTGCATGATTGAAATTCAATGCTGAATTTAAGGAGCCCTGACAGCTATCATTCTACTTGTGTTTTTATGAGTCTGGTTAGGTTACACACACACACACACACACACACACACACACACACACACACACACTCTTTTTCAGTGGTCAGGGGTTCATCGTAGGAGATTATGCATGCTAGGCAAATGCTGTACTACTGAGCACTGAACTACACCCCAGCTCTGAGATAAGTCTTTGAGATGGGGTGTGTGTCGCACAGTGTAACCCAGACTGACCTTTAGCATAACTTTTGATCCTCTTGCTGTAGCCTCTTCAGCTGGGATTGTATGCATGCATCATCATGCCCAGTATCTAGGATAGTTTTTCTTTTCTTTTGAGACAGGATCTACCTGTAGTCTCACCTAGCCTAGAACTCTTTATGGAGACCTGGCTTTCCTCAGTCAGTCTCACAGGGATCCACCTTCTTATGCTCTCCTATGCTTGGATTAAAGGCATGTGCCACTAACACCTGGCCCTTAAGATAATTCTTATAAATGGAACCATGTAGTATTTATCTTTGATGATAGACTTATTTCAGTAAACATCATATCTTTATGATTTATCCATGTTGTACTATGTGTGAGAATATCCTTAATTTTATGTATTATTTGCTTGTATTGTGTGTGTATGTGTGTCTATATGTATATATGAAGGCCAGGGGTTGATTCTGAATGACTTCCTCTGTTGTTTTCCACCATATTTTTTGAGTCAGGGTCTCTCCCTGAACCCAGAGCTTGGCTACTCAGCTAGACTGGCTGACTAGCAAGCCCCAGAGATCTTATCTTGACCACTCCAGCACAGGGATTACAGGTGCACACTGTTATACATAGCTTTCTTTTTAACATGGGTTCTGGCAGATGAAACTGAGGCTCTCCTGCTTGTGTGACAATTACTTTACTCCTGAGCTGTCTCCTTAACCTCTTCCCTCTTAATTTTTAAAAGCTGAGTAACAATTTGTTGTATGATTATACCATATTTTCTTTAATAATCTGCTGCTATATTAAGCTGCATCTACATTTTGGCTCTTGTAAGTATTCCTGCAATGAACATGGCATATAAGTTTCTCTTTGAGATCCTGTTTTCTTTTTTAATTTTATTTTTATTTTATGTGTATAAATATATTGCCTGCATGTATGTAAGTGCATTGGTAAAGTGCAGTGCCTGTGGAGGTTGGAAGAGGGTGTCGAATTACTCTGGAACTGGAGTTAGGGACCCGTTGTTATGTGATATGGGTCCTGTGCATTGAATCTGGGTCCTCTGGAAGAGCAGGCAATGATCTTTACCACTGAGCCATCTCTCCAGCCCTGAGATCCTGTTTTCAAAAATATTTTAAGATATGAACCCAGAAATGAACTTGTTATATTATGTGATTCTATTTTTGTTTGTTTGAATAACCACTATAATGTTTTCTATAGTGGATAAACTATTCCACTAGCAGTGCACAAAGGGTCACAACTCCTTATATCCTTACCAGTACCTTTTATTTTCTATTTTTGTTTATGTGTTGTTTTTTGAGACAGGGTCTCACACTGTAGCCCAGGCTGGCCTGTAACTCACTGTGTAGCCCAGGTTGGTCTTGAACTTGTGGCAGCAACTTGATCTTCCTGCCTCAGCTTTTGGAATTACAGGGATGCATCGCCAAGAATGTATCATGATACTCAACTTTTTTTTCCTTGCTATTCTGAGATGAGGTGCTAAATAACTTTAAAAAAAAATTTATGTTTCATATACATCATCTTAATCATCTTTATACCCCTTTCCCATCAGCACTCTTCCATAGCCTCCCTCTCCCCCACTGGATTTCATATATTCTGTCGAATCAAATGTCCCTCAGTGCAAGTTCATCTATTGGGATCTAGTCACTCCCTTAAAGAAGATCAGCTGTTCCTCACCCAGCAGTAATCAGCTGCCCAGTAGTTCTTCAGCTAAGATTGGGGCCTGCTGCCTATTTTGCCCAACCCTAAGTGACATATTTACAATGGAACCTCTACACCTAAGGCTCACAGAACGTAGTTGAACAAGGTGTAGAGAGAATGCTAATGCATTTCTCAACTCTCATCAATGAAATTCCTTCATGCAACAGAGGGCAGTGAACACAAAGGGCCACAAATAACCAAAGCATAGAGAATAATATAGTCTGGAGAGTGTGGGTCCCTGGATAGGACTCCTGTATTAAACTTCAGCCACCCAGGGCTCAGGGACCATTTTGGGAGAGAGGGCAGAAAGATTGTTAAGAGCCAGAGGAAGAGATGCATGACCATATGGAAATAGAATCTTACAGACTCATGGAACTTTGCTTATATGAGCTTATAGCAGTGGTGATAGCATGCATGAGATCTATGCAAACTCAAACAGACAAAAACAGCATAGACTTAAACAATTCTTTTAGTTTTCTTTTTCCTGATGATTGGTAATGGTTGGTATCTTTTCTTGTGCTTGTTGACTATTTGTGTGTCACTGGTGGAGAAGTGTATATTCTGCTGCTTCTATCTTCCAGAGGTTGCTTTTCTCTCCATAGATTGTTTTGTTGTTTTTTGTTTTTTTGCTGAGCTAGTTTTTGAGTTTCATGTGATATTATAACCATCTTGGCAGAAAGGAAGATATTCTAAAGAGACACTTAGGTCTTTCCCTTTGTCTACCAGACTATTGAAACGATAGATACCAGAAAATAGAATATCATGCTGGGAAAAGGAAAAGGCTGAATCCTTGGGCCCCCCCAGAGGAGGAACTTGCCTTTAGGGAAGATTTACAACGTGTCAGATGATCTTGATGGAGAGGCAGTGGGATGTGTGACTTGGACTGCTTGGCTATTCATGTCTCTTTCTTTCGTTTTAAACTCAAACCTCATGTCAGGACCCCAAATATGGACTAGAGAATCATATTTATTCTATGTTAATACATTGAATAAATCTTTTTTTCCCCACTTTTCACTATTATTTACTGGGGATGAATGGCTGAACCTGGTTTGTTGGGTGGGTGGATAAGGTGCTGTCAGGGCTCAGGTTTTGACCCCGAGTCTGATAGTAAACCCATTTGTTTATTTTTGCTTTTGCTCATTGTGTTTTTGATGTCATGTAAGAAAACATTGCCTACAGCGTCATGAAGTCTTTCTCCTCTGTTTTTCTCTTAGGCTTTTCAATGGTTCAGTCATTACATTTAGTATAATCTATTTTGAGTTATTTTTTGTGCATGGTATAAGATTATGGTTCGTCTTTGCTCTTCTGTGCTTGGATATAGTTTTCCCCACATTGACTGATTGAAGAAACTGTTGTTTCCTAATTGTATAGTCAGGGTTTCCTTGTTCAGATTTGTTTGACCATACATCTGAGCACTTATTTCTGTTCTCTGCTCTATTCCATTGATCTATATGTTTGTCTTTATGTATATTCCATACCATCTTGATTATGGTAGCTTTGAAATCAAGAAATATGAGACCTCTAGCTTTGTTCTTTCTCAGTATTTTGATAGTTTGGGGGTCTTTGAGATTTCATAGAATTTTAGGACTTTTTTCTATTTCTACAAAAAATGCAGTTGAGATTTTAATAGGATTACACTGAATCTGTTATTTAGGGTATTATCAGTATCAACAGCTATTGGCGTTTTGTGGACACCTCCAGAAGTGTTCCAGGTTCATTGTTCTAGAACAGGAATTTGGATAGAGACAGTCAGATGTAGTAGCAGCAAAGTTTATTAGACAGCTTATTAGAAACAGACACACTTCCAAGGGAGGAAGCCCCTGGATCAGGGAGAAAGATTTGTAGCTCAAATGGCCATACTGTATACAGATTGAGACTTTTGTGTCATGTAGCAGGGGCTTTCTCATGCTCTGTTACATGTAGTTCTCCATACCATTTTAGCATCACATCTCATTGGCATCTTAAATTCCCACACAGTAGTGTGCATTTTATACTGTGTCCTAAAGTCACTTTCAGATACTGTGGAGTATACCTCTCTCTGGGCAGTGACTCCAGCCAGTTCTAGCCAGCCTTGCTATTCAGCCACAGTTATTCTGATATGCTAATTTTGTAGTCTTCCAGACCTCATCTCCCTTCTTCTCCCATCTCATTATGGACACGTTAACAATATTAAACTTCTCAGTTACGAATATGGAATGTCTCTGAACCCTCCCCTCAACTCCTACCCTTGTGTTCCACCCTGAGTGAATTCAGGTGAGATACCCAGAGTATCGTGGATAGGCACAATTTATTACAGAGTAAAGTGAGAATGGACAGTAGCCCAGGGGACCATTGTGGAGGGCACAATAAGAGTGAGAGACCATTGTACCGACACTTGCATGTTGGTGTAGACTTTATGACTGATTCTTAGTTTTAGGAGGAAACAGCTTCCTAACGAGCATTTTCCTATTCAGAGGATGGACAGGATAAACTTCACCAGAAAGCAGTGTTTCCACCCAAGGCCAGAATTACAATTCAAGATCCCATTATTTTGACCAGAAATCATATAACAGGCTAGAGTAAAAATAATTAAAGAAAAAAAATTAAATCTCTGAAGAGAGTCAGGAAATAGTTTTCCTTTAATGGGCCTGAACAAACTCTGCTACTTCCACCTTCCTCCCTTTCTGCGGTATTTTTAATCGTACAGAGGGACAGTTGTGATGCTTTTCCTTCTTTTATTTGGTGCTTTAAATTCTAAGGTAGAGTGAATGTGATACTTTTCCTGTCCTTAAAATTAGTATGTTATCAGAGACACAGGAGGGTAGCACTAGAAATTAATTATTAGGAGGGGGTTCTAGTCTCAATAATCTTCAAAACTGCTAATTTCTTTTTTTTAACAAATTTTATTTTTTGTGTGTGAGGTATTGCCTGCATGTCTATAAATACACCTGTATGGTACAATGCCTATAAATGTCAGAAGAGGGAGGTCAGGTTCCCTGGAACTGGAGTTACAAACAGTTGTTAGCTGCCATATGGGTGCTGGGAACCAAACCTGGGTGTTTTGCAAGAGCAGTCAGTGTTCTTAACCCATGAGCCATCTGTCCAGCCCCAGCCTCTTTCTCTTTTTTATTTAGGATAGGACACCATCCTATGGAAAGTTGCTACTTACATTTATGGTAGATTCTCCCACCTCAGTTAACCTAATCTAGAAACTCCTCATAGACATGCTTGGTAGTTTACCTCTAATTGATTCTACATCTTGTTGACAATCAATATTAAAAAACACTCTTAAAATTGAAGTCACGTAGGAACTCTTTTTCTTTTGAGGCAAGGTCTCATGTAGCCCAGGCTAGCCTCAAATGTTATATGTAGCAAGGAGTATGACCTTGAATTTCTGATGTTTCTACCTCTACCTCCTGGGTGTTAGGATTGCAGGAATGTGCAACCACACTTGTTTGGTTTAATGTTTTCCTGAGGAACCTGGGAGGATCTTAAGTTCAAGTTTAGCCTGAGCTACCTAGGGAAAACTTGTCTCAAAAAAGCACAAAAATTTCAGAATTTTAGATTTGAAATATTTCAGTCTATAAAATCTATTCACATATTCCTAAATTTGAAAACTTCCAAAATCAGAAACATTTCTTGTCCTAAGCATTTCAGACTGTACTAGCATATAACCAGTGGGAGGCACTTAGTGTTTATAGTGTGTATCAATGGTTCAGTGGACCAACAAATAGATTGATGTCTGACTGTGTTTATTTGAATGTGGTGCATGTGATTCTCAGCATTTATGTACCTATGTTTAAGCTTTTATAGTATTTATTCTTCAAAATGTCTTTCTGACAAAATACCTTTTAGACATGATGACTTGAGTGACCAGTGTGTACCCTGTTTCCTGTGAATATAGTCATTCTCTGGAGAAGAAAAAATAATGGCTATGTATTGAACTGCATATTGACTGTTGGGTTCAATGTAGTTCTTTTATTTGTAAAGTTGGGCATCAAGCCCAGGCCCCGCCTCATGCTAGGCTCTATGACATTCTCTATCACTGAGCTACATTTCCAGCCTTACACTGGCTGGTGTTCTTAGTTCATTATAAAAATTTTATGAGATGGGGCTTTCCCATCAAATGTGGAAACTGAGAATAATAAACTCATGCAAGATCATCTGGCTCGTAAGTGATAGTGATATAGAATGGAATTTAAGCTGCAGTCTGCCTGATTCTGAAGCTCAGATACTAGGTTGCTTCCCATTTTAGTTCTCTAGAGTTATCAGACCATTAAGGTATGTCAGGAGGTTTAGCAACAAAGGAACTCTTGCCATTTGGGTTAGATAATCTTTTTTTTTGGTGGGAGGCTGTCTCATGCCTTGAAGGATGTTTAGTAGTATTCCTGCTGTTACATAATAACACTCCTCCAAAGCAGTTGCAGCTACCAAAAATGTCTCCAGAAATCATCAAATGTCCCCTGGGCGGCGGGGGAACCCTCCTTCAGAAAATACTGATAAAGTGTTTCATGGTTTGCTGTCCTTTGATCTTTCTGTTGTTTTAATAAGACATCTTAAAAGGAATTGGCAGTGGTTTCAAACCATCCTATTCTTATAGTTGCAACAACACTGCTTGGTTTGGGTGGTCTTGAATCATGCTTTCATTGCCTCTCCTCTTTTGCTTTGTCTTTTTTCTTTTGTCTGTGATTTTCCTAAATAAAATGCAGCTGGGTAAAGTGGTATTTATAAGGACTTTTTATACAGGTATCCATTCAGCAGGCATTCAGATCTCTGCGATTATAGGCATTAGTGCTAGTGAAAAGAAAGCAATTTACATGTGGTGGGGGGGGGAGTTGTGCAAAAATTTTTAGCAAGCTAAAAATTAAATGACTTCCAAGCTCTACAGAGTTAATCTTCATCAGGGTAGTATTGATTGGCATGCTGGAGGATGTTAATGTGCAATTCTTTTGGGAAACGGGGGAGGAGAGTGGAACTTGCAGTTTCTCTACTAATTGTACTTTAGGTGTCACTTATGACAATTTCATGTTGTCTAGACAGCGGGAAATGGTGGAGAAATTATTCTAGTGGATTCTCAGGTGCTGAGTCCAGAAGGACTCTAGTTGCTAAGTCACTGAGAGTCAGATGTCACCTCAGATCTAAGAAAAGTGATTGTGATCTAAGAAAAATGATTGTGCTCCTAGCTTTGTGTTAGCTCAAGGACTAACTGGGGATTGTTTGGGGGCCCAGCTGGAGTCTTTGCCCTCTTGTTTATTTCTGTAGACTCCAGAAGCTCATTACAGGAAGATTTCAGCCAGGAAAGCTGCCTCTTTGCTCTGGCTGATAAAGCCCCAGTTCACTGAGCTTCCTTTTCCCCACATTCTCTTTTAAGGCATCATTTATGCCCTCTCTTTACCTTCCTGGTTTTTGCCCTAATATTTTGCTTCCTATCATATAGCGTTTTCAGTATGCAAGGTCAAGTCAAGCTTAGGTTGTTGCTTTCTAATGAATGGCCTTTGTCAAGAGTTTTTAAAATTTCAATTTAGGAATACAAATGTGAAAAATGATCTTAGAAGGCATTTACATTCTTCTTGGTATTGGTTCTTCCAGCATGCCCTTTGTAGAATCAATGGGCCTTAAGGTAGATTTTATTTTAGGATTAGTCTGTTACTCTGAATAAAGTTAACTTAGAAGTCAGGATTGTAGAATTCTGTACACCACTCCATGATTTTAGAGGAACATTTTAGGATGTGTTTTTTCTCTTGTCTCTCTCACTGTGTGTGTGTGTGTGTGTGTGTGTGTGTGTGTGTGTATGTGCTGCAGCCTTTTACTTAAGGTTAATTAAGGTATATTCCAGCTGCTGCTTGTGGGATATGCTTATTAAGAGCTAGTGTGCTGAGTGCAGTAGCCCATGCCTTTAATCCCAGTATTTGGGAGGTAGACGCAGGTGAATCTCTGTGAGATAGGTCTATATAGCCAAGGCCAGCCTGTTCTACATAGCTAGTTCAGGCCAGCTGGGACTACAGGGAGACCCTGTCTCAAAACAAAACAAAAAACAGAACTAGGCTGTGTATCCATTTTTTCATAGATCTGTTCTTACTCATCATCTGGTGAAGAAAGCGTCTGATCCAGATTCCTGATTTCAGAATAGGTTCAGGGTCTGTGAGCAGACTCCCCTCAGCTTCCCAGGGAAAATTAAATTGCCTCCATTAGATTGGCCTGTGGGCATGTCTACAGAGTATTTTCTTTTTAAAATTTTTTAAAAATTTATTTTATATGTATGAGTGTTTTGTCTGTCTGTATGTATGTAGTGCTCTGTGTGTGCAATACTCACAGAGGCCAGAAGAGGGAGTAAAATTCCTGTAGAACTGGAGTTCTAGTTGGTTCTTAGCCACCATGTGGTGCCGAGAACTATACTCAGGTCTTCTGCAAAAGCAGCCTGTGTCCTTAACTGCTGAACCATCTTTCAACACTCCCCCCCATACTTTTTACTCAGGACTTTAGTCTAGCTAGATTATGATTGCACATTACATGTAAATTATTTTTCCAGTTTTTTTGCTTTCTGTGTTTGATTACGTTGTTTTCTGATGTTTTACTGCCAGAAGCTTTAATGTTTGCTCAAGATTCTCTCTCTCTCTCTCTCTCTCTCTCTCTCTCTCTCTCTCTGTCTCTTTTTTGGGAGACAGGTCTCACTGTGTAGCCCTAGCTGGCATCATGGAATTCACTGTGTAGACCAGGCTTGCCTCAAACTTACAGTGATCTGCTTGCTTGTGCCTCCTGAGTTCTGGGATTGAAGGCATACACTACCATGCCTAGCTGGTAAAGATGTTTCTGAGCACTTCTGGTAAAAAAAGATGTTTTTTTAAAGTCTCCTGGATTGTTTATATATATTCATAATAAAATAAAGCTGATCCACACCACAGGCATTATGAGCTCTTTCTGTAGCATGCCCATCCTCCCCCCAAGGCTAGCCTTTAAGCAGTGCTACCCTGTCTTGGTCCATGGCACAGTAGGATAAGTATTGTCTGTCAGGTTCTGTTGGCAACTATGCTACGTGCTCTGAGTGTACCCTTAGAACTGGGGGCCCTACAGTGATCAGATAAGTACCTATCATTCAATAACTTAAATGATAATTGCTAGTGTGTGAAATAGGGAGGCTTTCATGCCTCTGCTTTAAAGCAGAGATGTCAGTTTGGAAATCATAATAGAGGTGTCGTTTCAGAACACACAGGTTTTTTTGTTTTTTTTTTTTTTTAAACAAAGAATAAGGGCTTGTCATCTCCCATCCTGAGCATGCATTGAGAGAAAGATCTGGGGCTTGCAGAGCAAGGTTCAGGAATGAAGCAAGTAACAGTGTGACCAAGTTTCTTTGGCCTACTGCCCCTTTGTCCCTCCAGACATTGCCCTCTTTCCCCTATGAGGTCTTTTTTGGCAACATAGGGTCTAGGAGCATCAGTGATAGTTTCCCAGGCAAGTAGCCAGCCTCTGATATGATTTAATGAGCCTCCAAGGGACCAGGCTTTATTGTATTTATCAGGACAACTATGTCAGCATTTTAATCTGAGTGGCTTAAGTGACCAGAGGGATGAAGGGTGAGGTAAGTAGTTTCTGAAAACCTTCCTTCAGGAATTTTAATGTGAATTTTTGGACATTTAGCAACCTTGTCTGAAATTCATGGGGTCAATAAGGAACAATCAGATATGCTTCTTTGTTATTCTTCCCAGTCTAGTTAGAATGCCTGCTGATTCATTTGCTTACATATTTATTTGTCTTCTATTACATGTTAATTAGGATGTGAATTTTGATGGAGATAAAAAGATGACTTGGAACCAATACCAGCTTTCATGTAGCTTATAGTCTAAAAGCAGGCACAAGACATGTTTATAAATAACTGGGGAAAAGATCTTTTTTTGATTTTGTTTGTTTGTTTGTTTTGGTCTTTTTGAGACAGGGTCTCCCAGTAGTCCCAGCTGGCCTGGAACTTATATGTAGACCAGGCTGACCTAGAACTCACAGAGATCTACCTGCCTCTGCCTCTCAAGTACTGGGATTAAAGGCATGCATCACTACACTCGGCTCTATGTGGGGTATTTTGTTAGTTTTTAGGTTTTTTTTTTTTTTTTTTTTTTGGTCAGAGTCCTTTTTTTTAAGGCAGGGTCTCACTATGTAGCCCTGACTATCCTGTAACTAACTACATAGAACAGACTAGTCTCAAACTCACAGAGATCCCCCTGCCTCTGCCTCTTGAATGCTGGGATTAAAGACCTGTGCCACCACTCCTAGCCAAGGAGAAGGTCTCTTATTAAGAGAAATACCAAACACTGTGGAATATTGAAAAAAGGGTAAACTTTGGGCTAGAAGAGTCAGATATTTGAGTTTTGAAGGATTTTTATGAGCAGCAGTGAGGGAGAAGGACTTTCTAGAAAGAAGAAATGGCCAATATAGCAGGGTAAACAAGGGTGTGAATATACTAGCTAGAGCAGGGGTTCTCAAAAGGTGATCTGGAACCCAAGAAGTTCAAGCTGTTTTCATGATAATGCTGATTATTACTTTTTCACTTCATTCTCTCAGACATAGAGTGGGGTTTTTTAGAGGCTACATGACATGTGATGAGAATTATACCAAGATGGCTAATTAAATATATGTGCTCTTCCCATTTGTAATTTGAAATAAGATAAATATCAGTAGAGCCCTTATAAACAAAAGTTGCTTAGTAACCTTGTAATTTTTAAGGAATTTTGAGATAAAAAGAAAGAAATTTTGCTGTAAAATGTTAGCCAAGCTAAGGAATTTTATTTTATTTCCTAGGCATAAAGAAGCTGTCTGCTTGGGGTTGGTTCTTCTGAATTGAAATAGTAGATGCCACACAGATGTTGAAACAAAGCAAAGGAAATTACTCTTTAAGGCATGTGTCACCACTGGCACCTTAGCTCCTTGGGATTAAATTTTTCCTGTCTGTAGAGGCTTACAACTTTGGCAATTGATTGTACTGGTTGGAGGTCTGAACTTGTTTGTTTGCTTTAGGATATTGATTTTCTCTATAGACTGACAATAAGGGTCTTTGGAGTATAATTGGTCAGTAAGGAGGCATTGTCACTGGCTTGTTTATTTTGAGCAGACTAGGCCTAGACTTTCTACTTCCCCAATCTTGGTATCTTGAAGTGAAAGTTTTTTGTCATTGTTTTGTTTTGTTTTGAGATGGGGGTCTCTTGTAGCCCAGGTTTGCCTCCAGTTCAGACTAAGCTGAGGATGACCTTGAACTCCTGATTTTTCTTACTCCTCCTCACAAGTAATGGGATTGTAAGTGTGTGCTACCATGTCCAGATAAAAGTTCTTTTCTTCTTTTGGATAATCCATCTCATACTCCTTGACCACATTTCCTTTTTTTTTCTTCATTTTATTTATTCTTTTTATTTTATGTATATGAGTGCATTGCCTGCATGTGTGTAAGTGTACCTGTGTTATATAATGCCTGTGGAGTTCAGAAGAGGGCATTGAATCCCCTAGAACTGGAGTTATAGACAGTTGTTAGCTCCATGTTGATACTGGGAATCAAACCCAGGTTCTCTGCAAAATCAGTGCTCTTAATCATTGAGCTATCTCTCCAGCCCCACATTTCCTTTTTTTAAAAAAAATTATTACATTTATTTTATGGGTATTGTATTACCTGCATGTATGTAAGTGCAATGTCTGCAGAAGACAGAAGAGACTGATCTGGAACTGGAGTTATGGGTGGTTGTTAGTTGCCATGTGGGTTCTGGGATTTGAACCTGGGTCTTCTGCAAGAACATCTCTCCAGCCCCAGTCACATTTTCTTTCCAGAGTTTTCTTCCACTATTTTGTCTTCCTACTCATTAAAAGATACAGCTGATACAGAAAACCTCTTGAAAATATCCATACTCTTAATCAGAGGGAACAAATGCTCATATTTATACAAAGTGTTAGAAGTTTTACACCTTGAATTGTATGGCTATTGACTTGTGACCTTTGTAGGGTGTGATATTTTTACTTCTTTGGCACGGTGCCAGGGATTGACCAGAGACTTGTGCAGGCAAGTGAGCTACATGTTCCAGTCCTGCCTTACCATTCCCACCCATAGGGTTTTTCTGTGTTGACCAGGCTAGCCTCACACTTTAGTTTTGAGATAGGGTCTCCCTGTAGCCCCAACTGGTCTGGAACTTGCTATGTAGACCATACTGGCCTGGATTTCACAGAGATCTGACTGCCTTTGCTTCCTGATTAAAAGCATCTGCCACTATGCCCAGCTGGCCTCAAATTCTTGATCTTCCTGTCTCAGCTTCCTGAGTAGCTGGAATTACAGGCATGTACCACCCTGTCACACTGATGCATTTTATATAAGCAAATATTTTAGAGCAGAGAAAGGGAAACCTTTTCTGCAGAGGGTTAGGTCATATATATTTTAAGCTTTGTTTCTCTAAGTATTAGTCAACTCTGCTTTGCTACCTCCAAAGCAATCACAGATGATATATATATGTGCACACATGTGCCACTCCCCTAGGACCTATAGTGTACCCAATTTGGTTTAGAACATTAGGGCAAGCTACTGTTTTAGAAATCTTTTGGGGGGCAGGAGAGATAGTTCATAGGTTAAGAGTGCTTACTGCTCTTGTAGAGAATCGCATCAGGCAGTTCTTAACTATCTGTAATTTAAGATACAAGAGATTCAGATACCCTCTGGCCTCCTTGGGCATGTGCATGCATGTGGTACACAAACTCATTCAGGTACACATACATACACTTAAAATAAAGAAACAAATAAATAAGCTGGGTGTGGTGGCACCTGCCTTTAATCCCAGAACTTGGGAGGTAGAGGTAGGTAGATCTCTGTGAAGTTGAAGTCAGCCTCATCTACATAGCAAGTAGTTAGGGCTACTGGGAGATCCTCTCTCAAAAATAAAAAAAATAACATAAAATAGTAAATAAAATCTTTTAAAAAATAAGAGATCTTTTTTAGGGACTGAAGAGATGAGCACCTGAGTTTGGTTCCCAGTACCCATGTTGGGCAGCTCAGAACTGCCTAAATCCCAGCTGTATGGAATGCAATACCCTCTTGGCCTCTGTAAACACCTGCTCACATGCACAAACCCACACGCAGACTAATCCACATAATTAAAAAATAAAAATAGAGGCTGGAGAGATGGCTCAATGGCTGCTCTTCCAGAGGACCTGAATTCAGTTCTCAACAGCCACATGATGGCTAACAACCATTCGTAACTCCATTTCCAGGGGATCTGATGCCCTCTTCTGGCCTCTGGCATTGCATGACATGACATAGCACAGTTACATACATACAGGCAAAACACTCATACACATAAATAAAAATAAATCTTTAAAAAATCTTTTTAAAATGCATTTCTTTTAAAAATAACTGCCTCTTTAATTTCAGTCTTTTAGATTTTATATATTGATATTTTAAAAATTTATTTTTGTGTGTGCATGTGTACACCAAGGGAGGTCAGAGCACATTTTGTGGGAGTCAGTTCTCTTACTCTACTATGTGGCTCCTGGGAATTGAACTCAGGTCTTTAGACTGGTGACAAGTGCCTTTTACCTGCCAAGCCATCTTGCTCTGGATTTTTTTTTTTTTCCCCTCCTCTGCTCCAGTGTTGGGAATCAGATTGAGGGCCTTGTTCACAATTGGCAAGTGCTCTACCACTAAGCTACATTCCCAGACACCTGCATTTGGATATTTAAATTTTGTTTTGTTTTGTTTTTTGGAGCTAGAGTCTCATGTGGCTCAGGCTGGTCATGGACTCATTATGTAGCTGTGGTGGACCCCGAATCCCTGACCCTTCTGTCTCCAGCTTCTGAATGCTGGGATTCTAGGCATGTACCAATGTGCCCAGCTCTTATAGGTTTTTCTTTTTTGAGACAAAGTCTGATTCTGAAGCCCAGGCTGGCCTTGAGCCCATGGCAGTCCTCTTGCCTCAGCCTTCCAGGATTACAGGTGTGAGTCATCATCCCTGGCTTAATTTTTTTGATTTTAAAATAATTTTAATTTGCAGAAAAATCACAAAACAGTGAAAAGAATTCTCATAAGTCTATCATCCATCTTCCCTGACAGTCAGCATCCTGCCCTATCTATTTCATCATTCTCTTCATTATCTCTTCGGTATTGCTATTTATATGTGAATCTGGTTATGCTTTTGTACAGCTATGGTGGTTCTATTTACATTTTTATATTTGTGATTAAGTTTTTATAAGCTTTGGATAATCTTAAATTAGGATGTAGTTTGATAGAGCAATGGCCTTAAGACTTAAACAAAATATTGTTACTGATGACAGGCTACACATAAAACATAAGTCACAATATTTTCTTCTTGGTTTCCAGGGAGTCAGAGTAGCACAGCTCTTGTTGCGCTTCTCTCAGACACCACTGGTGTAGAGAATAAAGCAGGCAAGCTGGTAGCAAAAAGAAAAGAGGTGTGTTTTTTTTTTTTTTTTTTTTTTTTTGTTCTTGTTTGTTTTCAGCTAAAGCTTTGGTGGCCCTAAAATATTTGTAACTTGAGATTTTAGGTCAGAATGAAATGGCAGCTTCAAGCCTGAACAAACTTGGCTGAGCCTTTCCTTCAGCCCTTCCTGGTTTCATATTATCAAATTGCATGATAGCTTGCTTATTAAGTCAAGTCAAATTTGTGAATGCCAGAGCAGAAGCTGCACAGCTGCTAACCCAGTCCATTTTCTCACTCCGTTTTCCATTCTTTCTCCCTGCAAGCAGTTGACACTTGGAGGGGGAAGAGTGTCTTTGAGGGTCCTAGGAACGGTGGAAATGGTGTTCGCTCATCTAGTAACTCCAGTTCTTTTTTTATTCCACAGCCATTGGAGAGGCCTACTTTGATTCCAGATAATCCTTGTGGAACATTTGTTTCATCAGTGATGTGTATATGTGGAGAATATTACTTATCTGGATTGACTCTCTTGATTTTATGTATTAGCAGTTAGAATTATATATACATGATCAACCAGTTCCACTCCATTGTCTAGGCAGAGCTGTTGATAGCCAAAGATTCCATAGTAAATAAATGAGCACAAGGGATGCATATTCAGAAGAAACCTCACCCAGGACTCCCCAGAAACAAAGCTTAACATTTTGAAATTACTCTAATTTAAAGAAGTCTTCCTAATTAAAGTAGAAAGTTAGGATGGGAACTGGAATTTATAGGATTATCAGAACAAGAGTCACATTTTCAAATTGAAGTTGTTTGATCCAAACTGTTTCAGTTCAGGAATCTCAGTCACTCTGATAAGTCCTCTCCTCTCCCTCTCAGTTCTGTCACTGCCTTGACTTGGCAGTCAGTAATATTTGTATCTTCCCTCCTAAGGCCTTCTGCCTTACTAAGCTGCTGATTGGAGGGTAACAGTCAGGGCTCAGGGATACATACTCAGGACTAACTCTAGAGTCCTTTACGATTAGAATGAACAAATTTCTATGTTTTAAAGATGAGCAGCTGCTCCTACACCTCACCTTCATTCTTCAGCTCCCATTCAAGTCCCAAAGAATGAGTTTTAGTAGTAACTTCTGTGTAGAAGACATAGTTTGATCAATGGGTAATAAGTTAACAGTTGAGAACAAAGTTTTTGCTGGGCCTTGTAGCTCATGTCTGTAATCCCAACATTCTGGAGGCAGAAGCAGAAAGATTTCTCATTCTAGGCTAGCCTGGGCTACAGACCCTATCTGAAACAACAACAAATGTTTTTCATTGCATGGAGGATGACTACAGTATCAGTACTATTCTCTGTATTTGAAACAACTAGATAAAAGGATTTTGACAGTTTTCAGCACAAAGTAATGATAAAATATATGAGGAGATAAACATGTTTCACCTGATTTAAACTTTACATAGGGTATCTATATATCAAAGTATTGCATAGTACTCTACTAATAAGTACAATTTTATGTTTTTATGTATCAATTAAGAAATAGGGTTTTAAAAAGAAAAAGTAAATGACTTGCAATATTCTCAAATTTTTTATTTTCTCTTTTTTTGTCCAGTCTGAATTAGGACTTTACACTTCCCTTACTCATCATAAAAATTTTGTATTTCAAAGATTTGGACATGTCATTATTTTATGCCCTGATGAAAGAAAAAAACTCTGACAACTAAATTGTATCACACATTCCAATTTATGATACATTAGAATGTGGAAAAACAGTGTGTTTTAAAATTATGAAGTACAACATTTCTGCTGTTGCAAATAATATTACCAGAGAAAACATGTATTTTATTACTTTATTTTCTTGGTTGGGTATATTGTGTTCCTTCCATTGAGTGCTAAGGTTGTTTCATGTGTGACCATGTAGGCCTTGTTTAGGTAGAAAACATAATTTAACAGTTGGTTGTCCTGGGCAGGAAAGATAAAGCTAAGTTGATAAGGCCTTGGTTGTTTCTCCTAGGCTGTGACTGGAAATGCTGTTGTAGGCCAATTGATGGAATAAAGTGACTGCCCGTGACTATACCTAAAGCCAGCTGGTTTTAATAACCAGCTGAATTGAATTACTTGAATTGGGAAAGATTTGTAGCTGCTGCCCTTATCCTGCAGATCTGTTTTGAAGAAGAGTCTGGCAGGGAGCCGGAGACCTGTTCTTGGGAGAGGCAGGCAAGATGCCGCTGGAAAAGAACAGTATGAATTTCTTTCTGAGACCACTTCCTTTCAAATGTGTTCTATGCTAGGAATTTGACTGTCAAGCATATATGAGTTGGGAAGCAGTATGGTAGACTAGAAGTCCTTTGACCATGCATGTTTATCCAATATTTTTTTTTATTTAACAGGCCTTTGTTTTTATTTAAAGAAAAAAAAAGTCAGTAAAACCTAACAACCAGAAGATTTCATGCAGAAGCCTAGGTTTCTGATAGCTTTACAATAGGTGAAGACAACAACACTGAGCCCATTTTGTAGCTAGGTAACAATTGACTGGAACTGAGTAATGGGATACATGATCTTTCTGTTTGCTGGTATCTGTTGCTCAACCATGGCTACACACACTAGGCACTTCTTTTCTCTCTGGACTCTAGAAGGCCATGAAGTATAACATAGAGATTTGAAGCATTTTGGAGTTCAGGTAGGCCTTCACAGGAATCTTGGCATTGTTCCTTAGTAGTTGTGTGCCATGGACCCATGTACTAAAATCTCTAGCCCCAAGTATACTCATGTAGATAGTAATATTTAATATCTCCAGGCTGTGGGGAAGCTTGGATAAAGAAATACGTACTGGGGCTGGAGAGATAACTCATTGGTTAAGAGCCCTGACTGCTCTTGTAGAGGACCCAGGTTTGATTCCTAGCATCCACATGGTGGCTAACAAATGTTTGTAACTCTAGTTCCAGGGGATCCGACTCCTTCTTCTTACCTCCCTGGCACTGCATGGCATGGGTGCACTTACACACATGCAGGTAATACACTCATACACAGAAGATAAAAATGATAAATTAAAAAAAAAAAAGAAAACATACAAAATGCTTAGTATATTGCTTGGCATCCAAAAATGCTTAATAAAATGTGTGTCATGTATCATCAGTTGAATTTCTGATGGGGCTAGATGATACAAGCAAGGTCTTTCCAGCTGTTAAAAGACTCTAAGTGTACTCTTTTTTTCAAAAAGAGAATGAGTAGGAGGGGATGTGGACTCTGCTGGTGTACAGGAACTGATTGCCAAAGTAAATGTTGGCACTGTGTGTTGATCTCTGTGTATGCCCCCATCCTTGGTGATCCTAGTCTCTTATGTATCTACTGATGTCCTGTAAACAGAAATAAGATCAAGTTTCTGATGCACTTGCTCATTTCTCATTGAAGAGCAGTATTCAACATAATACAGTGGCCACATCTAGAATATCTCTATAGCTTTTCATTTATTAATGTTTTTACCTAGTTAGCTTGTTGGAAGGGTAAGATCCCAGATAACAGATGCTAGCTGGCTGCAAAGGGGGATATTCATTTCTCCCCCATTTCCCTTATGATTGACCTCTGAGTTGGTAATTGACAGGGATTATTGCCATTTTTTTAATCTCTGCTAGGAGGCTGCTGGAGTCTTCCCTCATTTCCTTATCCCGTTATGATGGAGCAGGATCCAGAGAGCACCCAATTTACCCAGACCCAGCGAGGTAAGGCCAAAGTGAGAAGTGGCACTAGGTGGGGGGAGGGGCGGCCCTTGGGGTTGCCAAGTTGCTGTGCCTCTCTGGTCCTGGTGCTCTTTTACTCTTCAGTTACAGTCTTAAGACAGGTGGTTCAGGTGATTGGGAGTTGTTGCAGGTAAGTGACCAGCATCTCTGGTGACAGAGGATTGATTGAGCTCTTTCTTGTCCATTGAGGCTCACGTTTGTCAGTGGGGCACTGAAGCAGGGACCTGTGAAGGCCATAGGCTATCACAGAGTGTTTTTCCTGCTGTGCAAGAGGCTGTTGCCAGTCAGATGGACAGCCAAAAGGAGAACCAAAATTTTAAATATTTTATTTGTAGAGAAAATATTTACAAATTAACAAACTAAACCTTTGTGTTGTTGTTTGACAGCAAATTTAGAACATCAAAAGGGCAAAAGTCAAGCCAGTTTTTGAAACTATCAAAAGGAGGGGGTGAAAGAAGAGTAATTGAATGAAATGAAATGTCATTTTACTGAAGTGTTTGCTTTATACTTTTTATAAGGCCTTTGAAAAGTTCTTGAAGACTTTAAAAAAAATTAATTTAGAGAGAGAGAGAAAGAAAGAGAGAGAGAATGTTTGTGTGTATGGTATACATGTAAGGTGTGGTCACATGTGGAGGCCAGAGGAGGACTCTGGGTGTCCTCCTGTATTGTTCTCTACCTTAATTTTTGGAGACAGGATCTGTCACTGAACCAGAAGCTTGCCTTTGCAGTTAGATTGACTGGCCAGCAAGCTCCTTGGACCTGCCTGTCTCCACCTTGCAATGCGCGGATTATGGGCATGTGTGGCCATGCCAAGCTTTTACATAGGTTCTAGGGAGTTGAACACAGGTCCTTTTAATTTTACAGCAAGCTCCCTTACCCACTGAGCCATTTTCCTACCCTTGAAGTTTCTAAAAGTATAAAAAAGAAAAAAAGCAAGAAAAAAAATTCCCATGTGCTTAAGGGGACCGTCCTTCTCTATGATACTGATGGTAATGCTGATAACAAACCCAAGGATGAAATGTTGAGTTGCTGTATTACATTTCCCACAAGCAGTCCCTTGTGGTTGTTGTAGCTGGATTTGATGATTCTGTTAAGAGATCTGAAAAGGGCTAACCTGAACATTATTAAAGTAATATCAGAATGTGTTGTAAGGCTTTGGCAAAGGAAAAGGATAATTTATAGTGGTGGGTTAGCAAGTTAGTAATATAGGTCAGAGAAAATGAGATGAATTTTACCCCAGACTGAGACTTTGCTGTCCACTTGGAAACCCCTTTAAACCAAGTTGATTCCAGAGACATTAAATTATTTTGTTGTTGCCACGGTTTGGTTAGGGTACTGCACATTCTTCCCAAGATACTAATAAAAACTTTCTATGATCCTCTTTGTTTTCCATATCCCACAAGTAGCAAGTCCAGAGATCAAGGACAATGGGGATATGATTTTACAAATATGCAGGCTACTCAAATGGTGACTGAAGCAAGGAAGTTCATGTTGGGCTCTAATTATATTGGAAAGGTTTGAAGCCTTTAATAAAAAAAAGGAAAAATTCAGAATTTTCAGATATCTTGGAACACCGAGATAGACAACTTCTTGCTATAAAACAGTTTCTTTTAGGACCAGCAATAGAGTCTCATCTTCTGAAGTTTTAGCCTGGCAAAGTTCAGTGATGATTCTTTCTGAGACAGGGCCTAATATATAGCCTGGGCAGATTATAGCTCACTGTGTAGTGAA
This sequence comes from Eospalax fontanierii, assembly GCA_035773235.1. NCBI lineage: Eukaryota > Metazoa > Chordata > Mammalia > Rodentia > Spalacidae > Eospalax > Eospalax fontanierii. Next base: position 19,154,463 of record CM069526.1, read on the forward strand.
AGCTGATCTGGTACTTCTGATCCTCCTACCACCATCTTGGAGTACAGGTGTTACAGGTGTTCTCATTTCATGTAATCTGTTGTTTCCTACCATGATTTCTTTATTACTCAAAGTGTTGTGCTTTGTGGTATTGGCATTTTTTACATTTTATCTTTGAATACAAATGGGTTTTTTGGAGGAGAAAGTGTTTCTTCTTTGAACAAAACTTGAGGATTTTTAAAATACTTTAGTTCTGTTTGGTGGTTTTCTAATTCTTCAGTAGCAGGATAATTGTTACCATCTTATCACCTGTTGTTTAATTTCTTTTTCCTCTTAGTTGTGTCCTGTACTGTATGTTTATGTCAAAGCTTTGTAAGACATCTCCCTAGGACCAGAAACCTAGCTCTAGGTACCTCTCTCTAGATACCTAAGAGGGCAAGGCTAGGATGTCAGAATTTCCTATTTATTTATTTGTTTATTTCCATTGATAATGTTTTATAATTTAGAAAATTCTTTTCCAATAGTGAAACTAAACCACTTGGGGTTATGTAGCACTACAGTAATATCCCTATGTAAAAAAGCAGTTTTTATTCATTATCATCAGCAACAACATTGTTTCTACCACCATTAGCAACAGTGCTATAATTTTCCATTAATTATGACAGTCTATAACCTGAGGACTGGGTATGTTTATTGTCACTTATAGTATCTTTTCCACATCAGTTCTCTTGAAACTTTTCTTCTCTTATATTCTTTTCTGGTCTAATTCGTTTGAATTTCATCCATGTTTGATATCTGCCGGAAGATTTCTATATATTAAGTAGCTTTAAGAACAAAGCAAGAGCACTGACTCCTGTCTGTTCAAATATTGGTATTCAGTGAATTGATTGTAAACTGCTTGGCAACAGGCACCCAGATAGATAATGAAAATTCCATGAGTTGAGGCTTTTTGGAATTAGTTCTTGCTTTCTGATTATCTTGCTCTAGGTATCTGTGCATCCGGTGCCCACCAAATAATTTGGATTCAGCATGCTCAGTATAGCATAGTATTCTAACTTACAGACTTTTGGGTTCCAAAGATTGTCAGCCAGCTCTTTGGGAATTCCATTTATGGTTGGCGAGAAGGCTACAACCTTTGATGCAGGCATTTCAAAGACAGCCTCATATCCTATTGTAATGGACTTCAGGACCTGCTTTGGCCTGGGACCCTATAATTACCGAGAACAGAATGTCTAGGTGCTGAAAGTCAGGCAACAGGATGATTGCAAATACCCACTCCCCCATGATGGGTCCTCACTAGGTTGCCCAGGCTGGCCTCAAACTTGCAAGCCTCTCTCTATAGTCTTCCTACTTCAGCCTCCCGAGAAGCTGTGCCCAGCGGATTTTTGTACCAGTTGATAATAGCCATTTTTAAGCAGTTTTTTGTAATATTCTCAATAAAAGGAAAGTAGAAGGTACATACATTTTTCCCTTTTTATAGTCAGACATCATAGAAGTATATAAAATATAAAAGGCCCCAGATGTGTTGTGACTTTGTTTTTTACTTAAAACTAGAAATATTTATTTTTGCATGCTTACTAGTATATACATATTATTCTTTAACTGTCTTCCCCTATCTTAAAATTTAATTTCAGATGCCTTTTCTTATGAGTAAAGATAATTTCTGCATATATATATATATATGTATATATATATGTATATATATATATGTATGTTTAAATTATTTTTAAAGATTTCTGAATCAGGGTCCCATGTAGCCCAGGCTGACCTCAAACTTATAGGCAAGACTTGTTCTTGAGCTCTTTTGATTCTCCTGCTTCCACCTTCCAAGTGCTGGCATTACATACATGTTCCACTGTGCCTAGCCAGTTTATTCTTTTTAATGGCCTCAGAGTGTTTGTCTGTGTGGATATTACTTATTTAGGTTGTTACTAAGTGGTTGGTTTGGGTTGTTTTCCAGGTCTTCACTAATGATGAGAGAACAAAAGAACTTTCTCATGGATACATTTGTATTCTTAAGTATTTCTAAAGGATAAAATTCCTAGTGGAACTACATCAATGTGTGTGCACAAGTTAAAAGTCTTGCATTTGGCTTAGCAATCACTTAATACTATCATATGAAACTTTTTTTCTGTTATTGTTCATTTCTCATGTTCTCAGTTTATAGCCTCAAATTATAGAGCAGTATTGTAACGATGGAAGAAAAAGTTAAGAAAAAAGAGAAAGGTGTGTGGAATTGTATGATACAGGAGAAGTTGTCAGAGAGCTTCAAGATATTGAGGCCTTAGGCTATAGCCTCTATTGCTATAATTCCGAATAGAAAAAGTTTTTTTTTTCCCCATTAGATTTCTATTCTCTCAAGTCCATAATTACTTTCAATCCCTATCCTGAATGTCTTTCCATGTACAAATATCTATGATTAATCTGTGAGAGATTAATGCCAGTTTCAAAGGGATAACCATGAGGAGCTAGGGAAAAGATGGAGCTGTGTGCATTTGTTGAAGAAAGAAGTCGTGGTGAAGAGTCATGGTGCTTTTGTTAATCCTTTCTCCTCATCTATAAAGTGACCATAGAAGATTACTAAGGTCTCTTTTACTTCTTACGTTTTACATATGGATTGTGAGCAAAAAAGAGCTGTTAAGGGCACCAAGAAGCTAAGCCAGATTCCATAAGAACCTAAGAAAGAAGAAAGGCACCATGTTAGTCCTCTTGGGATGGAGTAGCTCTTGATCAGAAGATGACTGATTAAACTGCCTGTTTTCTTTAACTCAGAGCAGAAGCATTGGTGACAGTCTAATAAACATATTCTGTAGCACAAACCTTCTGGTGAATTAAATGCCCTGTAGTTTTCATGTATCCGGAGTTTGCCTCAGCAGGGAGATGCCATGGGAGAGCTGGAGTTACTGTCTTTCACAGTATTCCCCACATTAGTGCTAGTTTGTGTTTGTCCATCTCTGTCTCTCTCAGATTATCTCCTGCTGCTTACTACGCCCAGAGGATGATCCAGTATCTCTCACGGAGAGACAGTATTCGCCAGCGCTCCATGCGCTACCAACAGAACCGTCTCCGTTCTTCCACCTCTTCTTCTTCCTCAGACAACCAGGGTCCATCAGTAGAGGGAACCGACTTGGAATTTGAGGACTTTGAGTAAGTACATACTCAGTTTGCTTCCTTCCTCTTCCTTCTAATCTGTGAGTGCTTCCAAGTTGCCCACTGCCTTTGTAGCATGTTGAGCATCTTGCTTTCCAGCCCCTAAGTTATTATTTATGAGTAATAGGATGGGATGAGGGACAGAGGACTGAAATGCCCAGAGCACTCCTACCTCTGGCAGTCACATTGCTGATTCACCAGGTCTGTGGGAAGAGACAGCTATTGGGCCTCAGGCCACAGTGGGAGAGGATGGCTGCCGTTCTTCAGGCCACATTTATATCTCTGTCATATGTACAGTGGAAATCCTCCTGGGCTACCTCCATGGCAGCAAGAAAGCAGGAGGCTTGATGTTTATTCTCTTAACCAGAGTAGATGTGGAGATGGATTTTAGTTTTAAATACTTAGATTTCCTTATAGTGGATCTTCTATCTCAGTACCTTAAATAGTTGGATTCCTTGAGATCTGGCTCTTTTGCCTCAACTGTCATGGGTTTCTGCTTCTGGCCTTACCACTGATCCTTTCAGTATTACCTTTCAGATTAATGTGGTTGGTTGAGAGTGACTCCCTGCTGCTGCTGCTGCTGATGCCACTTCCACCATGCCTTCTGAACTTCCTCCTCCTCTTTTCCTTTGTTTTTTTTTTTTTTCTTTTTTCTTTTCTGTTGCTGCTGCTGTAGAGAAAAGGCAAAGGAGCAGGATCAGCCCCAGGCTCCAGAATCCAGGCTCCCCAACCTTACTGTGGAGTCTTGCCTTCTCCTACATGCTGCTTCTGACCTTTCTAACCATTTGTTGTGTTCCCAGCCTGAAACTGAGTTTTCTTAGCCTGTATTAAATTAAACATTTGTCTCTTGTTTTGACTCATATTTTGCAGTTATTTAACATGCAAAACAAGAACTTAGAGAAGGATGCTTAAGCATGCTCCCTGTCTTTTTTTTTTTTTTTTTTCTTTTTTTCTTTTTGCTGGCATTATTAGAAGATGACATTCTCCTCTGTCCTTTCTCTGGACATAGCCTCATCAAGATCTTAAGTTCTTGCCTGTCCCTCAGCCATCTCCTTGCTCAGCTGTGTGGATAGTTCCCTACAAGCCATCCTGTAACAGAACCATATGATATGTTTTTCCTTGCCAGGAAGGACTAAGATAAAGTGTAAAACCTTCGTACCAGTTTGCCTTCCTGATGCTTTTGTTAAACATACTAGGGAGCATTTGCATCCTGGAGAGCAAAAGGAAGAGCATAGATTTGTTTGAGAAAGATTTTAAATGTGCAGCAAATTCAGGGATGGCATGAAGCAGATGTGCGGCAGATGGAGCAGGGGTGTGGTAGTCCTGTGTCATCAACTACAGGTGAAGAGCCAAGCACCTCTCTAACCCTCAGCCTGTGTTTTTCTCCATCAGTCCACCTAGGAAGGGGACTGTATACACCAGCAGTGAAAGGAACAGTCTCCATTCCTTTAGCCAGGCAGATGCCTATAATTTGTTGTCTTGGAGATGTTATGATTTTTCTGGCACCAGGGTCCATTCAGGGAAGCAGTTTAAACATACATGCTGATGGACTTGGGATGTAACTCAGTGGTAGAGTACCTGCTTAGCATGTATGAGGTCCTGTGCTGGATTTTCAGCAACACACACATACACAGAGGGGCGGGGGTGTTGGAGATAGAAAGAAATGCGGGGAGAGAGGGGAAACAAATATACTAAGACTTGCTGTCATTGTAGTACTGTTGAAAAGCCTGGGTGACTTTAGCCCAGCTATCCTATGGTGTTTTGGGAATCAGTACTCTGAATTACCTAGCCATCTTTCCATGCATACTTGGAAGGCTAAATTATCTCTTAGCAGTAGTATAATGTGGGCCTCATGCCTTTCAGCTGTACCTTGCCTCGTGACTTGTCCTTCATAATGGAGTTCTGGGTTAGTTTAAAATGTTCTGTTCTCATTTTACCTTCTCTTTCTTCTGCTGCCACCTCCTCGCTCTCCCCTTCTTCCCCCTCGATTCTCCTCTGTCAGACTGCCTTCTCTCAGTGCTCCCCCAGCCCACCTGTGCTCTCATCACCCCCTGGGTTTCATCATGACCTCATTTTACATTGTGTTCTTTACCTTTTGTGCACTGGCTTACCAATATTCTTTCCTAGATGTCTTGTATTAACAATGGTCTGTTAATGCCCCTCCAAAAGACAAATACCTTTTGGAGGAGATTCTGATACAGACCATAATATTGTTTTTAATAACTCCTGTGGATTGCTTACCTCAACATTAGTAGTAAAAGAAGTTGCTATCTGGTTAATACTGATTTGCTCTCTGTTCATTTTTTTTGTTTGTTTGTTTCTTTTTCTGTTTTCTTCCCATCCTGTAAACTAGTTATAGTTACTTCTTTTAATTTTAGAGCTTTGAAGAAGGAAAGAGTGAGAAATTAGGGAATGTACCAGCCTATTTTAATTTCTTTGCCCTAATCCTATTCCTTAGCTTTGGTAAGTAGAAAAGATGTTAGAAACTTATATAGTTATAATTTATAGTTCTTTTAGGTATAGAGAAGCAGGTAAAATATATAGAATCTAGAACACCTAGATGTCTAACAGTTAGGACACCATTAAAAGATACTCTTCTGGGACTGGAGAGGTGATTCAATAGTTAAGAGCAATGGCTGTTGTTGCAGAGGACCTGGGTTCAGGTCCTGGCACCCACATGACAGCTAACAACCTTTTTTAACTCCAGTTTCAGGGGATCTGATGCCCTCTCCCAGGCTCCAAGGGCATTACACAACATGGGGGCATAAAAAATAGGTAAACATTAATATTTTTCAAAAAAGAGAGAATTATTTTTCTGTTGAGTTTCCTTACCTGCTTCACAATTCCTCATGTTCCTGCTTGTGAGACCTAACATTGGCCTTTCTACTCTCCTTTTGCTAAGTCATAGATCGTTTTACTGTCCTTGAGTAGTTTCCACCTAGATACAAAAAATTCCCAGAAAATTGTATCCTTTTTACTTTGGTTTTCTTTCATCATCAATTGAATGAAAGGTATCAACTATTTTAGTATTTTTATATATATATATATATATATATATGCTTATTAATAACTTGTAAAATATTTAGGGTATGTGTGCTCAAGTATCTATTATATATATATATATATATATATATATATATATATATATATATAGGCATCTATATGTGCCATATTGCTGAAGTAGTCATACTTTATATGTAAGTGCAGATATATTTACCTATTTTTATACAGATACATAATAGACTTAAAAGTTTTGTTTAATCTTTATGATGACCAAATGAGGAAGTTAAATAGCTCAGTCCCACCTGGTATTTTCTGAATAAGGGTATTAGCACTGAACCAAATCAGATATGTCTCAGGTTATAGGAACAAGCATATTTACTGTCCTGAAGATCCAAAATCCTTTAATCATGGTATACAGTCATATTTAACCCCTTTTATACTCTTGTTGTAGACTAAGGCCTTCCAAACTTACCTTTCAGGAGGATGGCCTTGGAAATTGGGTCAGCATAAATTTTCTATTCTTTTGTAGTCTGGATTGATGACCATCTTCCCAGGCAGGCATCTTCTCCTGCCATTCACCTCTGTCTGTGGTGAGGATTGAGACGGCAGGATCCCAGTGTTTATCAAAATGTATAAACAGGACATCTAGAAACCTGCTGTCAGCAGGTCTCTCCTGAAGCCCTCAGCAGCTGTCTTTGCATACAGATGTTCATAAGAAGGATAAAGGTGTGTCTGCCTGTTGACATTGCTGTCTGCCTGTTTGAAAGCTCAGACCACTTGCTTGAATGTAGATGTCTAAGCATAGTAAAAACTCACATTTTAATGTGGGTTGAGAATGGGCGACTCTTACAAAAAACTAAAGTTAAGTGCTTTGTTCCAGTAGTTGCAAAGGCTTACAGAGGAGGTGGTGTATATGTCTTTATGACAATTCTAGCTAGCCTTTTTTAATTAAAAACTTTTTAATTATTATTAGGTAATGTGTATATTAGTGAACATGCCACAGTGCATGTGTAGAGATCAGGGCAACTTTTGGGAGTCAGTTTCTTCCTTCTACTGTGGGAATTAGGGATCAAACTCAGGTTGTCAGGCTTGTGTGGCAAGCACTTATGTCCACTGAGCTATCTCACTGGCCCTTGATTCTAGCTAGTCAATACCTTTCTTCATTCTTTTGTCTTAATTATCCTAGACTCTTATCCCTGCCCTTCCTGCCTCTTTCTGAGGCTGTTTTGCCTTCTGAGGCAAAGGATAGAATTTTGAGCAAACCCTTGCTAATGGCAGAAATGGAGGTGCTTGAGATTAGATCAGCCACAAATACCTCCACCACACATACCAGCCACTGGGTAATTATATTCAGCTTCTTAAAAATTGTTGCTAGCACAGAAAAGAACATGCCTTTTATTTGTGGTTTTGACACTGGGCCGTACTTGGGGTTTCTGCCTGAGGAAATGTCTCTGTGAAAATCTTAGCCCTTCAATTTTAAGATGGAGACTCTTTAGATTAGTTACCCTCTCTCTCTCCCTCCTTCCCTCCCAATAATGAGAATTGAACCTAATGTGCTAAGCAAGCCCTCTTCCACTCAACTACAGCCCCAACCCTAGTTAACATTTATTTTCTTTGGTATTCTAGTTTATCTGATCATGTTTGGATCCCTTTCAGTAGGAAGTACGTATTGTCATCAAATATACATATATTTGTAGGTGTGAATATGATATTTTCTAAGCACTGGAAATAAGCACTGGTCTCTCCGTCCTTTTGGCATAATATAATACATTGTAGTATTACCATATGTACATGTACAGAAGAAATGTTTCCTTTATTGTTTTGAGACAGAATCTTACTATGTAGCCCAGGTTGGCTTCTAAACTCTTGATTTTCCTGTGGCACCTCCTGAGTTCTTGATTACGGGAGTGTGTTACCACACCCAACTACTTTTTTGTTTTTGAGACAGGATCTTGATAAATTTTCAACTCCTGGGTTTAAGTAATGCTCTTACCCCAGCCTCTCAAGTAGCTGGGACTACAAGTGTACGTACTGCCTTACCTGTCTGGGACTCTCTTTTTCTGGTCCCTTTACTAGACATCATCTAGCATGGATGTTCTTAACAGATTTTCTTGAGTCTGATACAGCTGAGGAGAGTTCTAAAGGTTCTGACATCTGATTTAGCACACCATAGAAAAAGTTATTGACCTTTAGTTTACAGTTTAATATTCTTCCTCTGCTCTTTTGATATAATTGAAATTTAGTTTTGCCCATGTCAAAGTATGTTAAAAACCAGAGACATAAAACCTCTGATTTCAGATGATAATCCTGAGTGCTTTGTGAGACTCCTGCATTTACTTCAAGTACTTTCGGCTAGAAATTCCAGCAGAGAAGCCTTTCTTTCCTTCCCAAGAAAGGCAACAGCAGCTTTTGCTATCTGAAATCTTCAGAGAAAGAGATGTCTACTTCATTTTAAAGTGGAATTTCCTTTATTTCTTCCTTTCACTTACAAACGTTAGAGTCTAGAGATGTATGAGGAACTTAGTACTGTGAAGTTACTGTTCTTTCTGCAGGCTGCTTGGCAAGTGCTCTGCTGCTGCGCTACGTTCCTAACCAGGGGTACATCTTAAAAATAAGTTTTTTTTTGTAGTTACACTTAGGACAAAGGACAACAAGTAGATGCACAATCATGGAGACATGTAACAGCAAAGAATGTTTTGGCAATTGTCTTTTCCTGGTATGTGTGTAGTCTTAGTCTATAAAGTTCACATCTGTGGAAGATGACTCCTGAGAGTTAGAGAAATGCAGACCTTAGTCTTACGTACCTTGCAAAGATGGTGAACTTTCCTATCAAGTAGGAAAGAAACATTGAAACATTGAAGTTATGGAATAATGTGATCAAACTTTATATAAGTATCTGAAGAGATGGATTGTAATAGGTTACCATTAGAGTGTTAGGAGAGCTTCGCAGGAAGGGAGAAAGAACTTGGAGAAATGTGAGACGCCATGGGTTTGAGTTGGATGTTGAAGACTACATAGGACTGTTTGTTTTTTTTGTTTTCTTTTCAAATTTTATTTGTTGATGTTGTTTGGGCTTTTTTTTTCTTTCTTTCTTTTGAGACACGGTCTCCCTGTAGCACCAGCTGGCCTAAAACTCACCATGTAGACCAGGTTGGCCTCAATTTCACAGAGATCCTCTGCCTCCAGAGTGCTAGGATTAAAGGCGTGTGCCACCTTGCCCTACTTGTTTTTTGATCTTTTTGAGGTGTGTCTGTGTGTATGTCTGTGTCTGTGTGTATTCATGGTTGGAGAGTCATATGCTGCACGCCTGTGTGGGCATCAGAGGACAACTTTGACTGAGTGTTGGTCCTTGCCCTCCCCCTTTTTTGAGAGAGGGTTTATTTTGTTCATTGTGTGTATGCCAGTCTATGTGGCCCTCGACTTCCAAGTCTTCTCTGTCTCTGTCTCCCATCTCCCCAAAGGGATGTGCTGGCATTGCAGACATGCCACTGCTATATCTGGGTTTTATGTGTGTTCTACAGATCTGAACTCAGGTTTTCAGGCTTGCACGTTGCACAGTAAATACTTTATCTACTGGGCAATTGATGAATCAAAAGATGAATTTTCAAAGAGGATAGGTAAAGGAAATGACAGGCACAGAGACAGAGTTTATTTGAGGAGTCCAAATAGATAACTACCTAGAGCTATGGAGTATTAATGACATGAGAAAGATCAGAAAGCTCTGAACTACATGTAGAGGGTTTGCATTGCCTAACTCTGAGTTTGGCCTTTATGTTTATCAAAGTTAGCCATTTGAGTATGAATTTTAGGCAACTAACTCTGACAGCCCTGGTTAAGGTGACCTAATATCCTAATTTGGCAGGTGTATTGATATAGGAGAACCAGTTCAATAGTAGTGGGTGTAATATAAATGAGGCTCTTTGAGCACTGAATTTTAACTATTGGGTGTAAAAGTCCTTAATGCTTTCTTCACAGATACTTTTTCCCCGCTTGAGACAGGGTCTCACTGTATCGCCCTGGCTGATCTAGAACTCAATATGTAGACCAGGCCGGCCTTGAACTCACAAAGATCTATCTGGCTCTGTCTCCTAAATGCTGAGATTAAAGGCGTACATCACCATGCCTAGCTAGATATCAAAATTTTCCAGTTCTTTTTTCTTTAAGACTGTCTCTTGATAACTGAGGCTGGACTTGAACTCCTGGGTCCAGATGATCACCTGCCTCAGGCTCCTGAGTAGGAGTAGCACAAGTGTGTGTCCACTGCAGCAAACTTCCTTGGTGTTTTCCAAGAGTGTGACTTGTTATGGATGTTCCTGAGAGCACAGTCATCTCATTTTCTACTTCTCTAAAGTAAATGCTTCCCAAGTCGATTACTATGTACTGGAGACAATTTTGAAGGAAGTTTTTTTAAGTTAACAGCCTAGAGCAGCATCATTTGGAATTAGGATCTCTTGTCAATGCCTGTCTATTGTCAGGGTTCTAGTCTTAGATAAGCCTGTATTTTCTCATCTGATCTTGAACTGTAGGAGGCTGGAAATGCCTGTCTGGGAAATTTGGACTTTATGTGTATTGGAAGCAGCCATTATTAAGTATGTACTTTAGGTAGCTAACTCTGCCAGCCCTGGGCAAGGGGACCTAATATGGAAGTGTACTGATATAGGAGAACTAGTTGGGAGAAAAAGCCCCTTTTCCACCCTAGGCTTCAGTGTTTGGTCAGTTAAATGAAACTGAACAACACCTGAACCTTCCTTTACCTTTAAGGTTCTAGGATCTCAGTTGGTATTAATTCCCTTAGAAGATTTCCGTCATACTCAGCAAAGATAGAATAATGAAAATTCTCAGGAAGGTAAGGAGACCTCCTGAGGAGTTAGGAGTATTGATACTTGTTAAGCCTCAACATATTTATAAAATGCATATCTACCTGAATACTGCCTCTTTACCAAGGACTTTGATTTTTTGCTAGAAATGTGTAACATTGCTTGGCAGCTTTAGAAATAGTATTCTTCCTGAGCAAATAAAATACATATGAATCTTTATCTGGGGCAGTGGAGATGAAGAAAAAGAAAGTAGAATATATCTAAATTGTGCCTGTGCTAGAAATGTGGAAATACAGAAAGAAAGAATTAAGCAGCCAGGAGGTGTGGGGAGGAGACATAAACACTTAGATTTATGTTTATTTTTTATCAAAGATGCTCTGTGCATATGGATTTGCATGCAGGAAAATGAAATTAAAAGAATAAGGGAGGAGAGGAATTTGTAAATGGTAATTCTCTCATATTACTATTCCTTGGAAAATAATTAAGGTTCTACAGTTCTGGGAGAGCTACATTGTTAGTTCTCCTATAAAGGATGTCAGTTGGGACAAGATCTAAGCATTTATGTAAGTACACTAATTGGAAATAAAGTCTGGGCCTCAGAGCCAGTAACGAAAGATCAGTGGGCCATTCAGAGTCAGGAACACAAGCTAAGCTAGGCTTTCTGTTGTCCAGAGATGAATAGAAACAGAAGTTCAGGGAAACGTTTTTTAGATAAGAAGTTTAAAATTTAAAAAAAAAGCTTTTGCTTTATGTGTATGAATGTTTTGTGTATATGTATGCAAGTGTACCATGTGCATGTGTGTAAGTGCACCATATACATGCAGTGACTGCAAAGGTCAAAAGAGAACATCAGATCCTCTGGAATTGGAGTTATAGACAGTTGTTATCTACCACTTGTGTTCTGGGAACCAAAAACCTGGGTCTTCTGCAAGACAGCAAAATCAACTGTGTACTATCAGGAAGACAATGGACTTTTGAGCTTTTTGGTGCAAGAGATTGATCCTAAAGATTCATGTCAGAGCTGTTTATCACTGAGGAGCAATGACAACCTGACCAGTCAGAATTCAAGACAACAGTCTGTAGGTGTGTTTTTCATTCCTTTAAATTATAGCCTGTCTCAGAGGCAATTAATCCTGGACATTTAGCAGAATTGCTGCTGTGTTTCTCCCTTGTTCTGGAGATGTGTTTTCTTTTATACAACATGTGTCTTAGAAGCTTGATTGTTCAAAGGATGTTTTTTTCTTATAAAATCATTTACAAGAAAATTTTAGTTTTTTCCCTTCTCCTCCCAAATACCCCTCTGAGAGTTAATCAGAGATACAAAGTTTAGCAACTGGGAAAGCCATTAATAACCCAGGCAGCTTCTGTCCTGCTGGCTTAAAGGCAGCTTCTGGCTGTTAAAGTTGATGAGGATTTCTCCCCTGTTCCCCTGAACAGTGCTCCTTCTCAGTGGAAGAGCAGCATCAGCATATTTTTGCATATTCTTTTTCTCACTTCTTTTAAATCTTCACTTGTCTAGAAAAGGTTTTTGGTATGTTGTTAGAGCCCAGTATTTAGCACCTGCCGCTCTAAAGTCAACTATGAGTCTGCTCATCTGGCAGACACCTTCTTATCCACTCATATTCAGTCTCCATTTGACTTGTTTCACTGCCTTCTAGCTCATGCAGGTTTTCTGTCAACCTTGGATTAGCAGTGAAGTGAATGGCAGGCTCTTAGTTTTCTGAATATGTCATTATTTTAAGTGGTTCTAATTCCTGTGGTCTGCTCTTGGAACTTTTGTCACTATCCTTTCCCCCTCATCTCTCATATGTTAAAATTTTTTTCCTGTTTGTACTCATCTCTGAATCCTCTTAATAAAGTCAGTCTTTCCATATCTATTTGGAGCTGTGTCTTTGCTCTCTGATTTTTGTGTGCTATTACCAATATCACTTTTTTCCCTTTTGTTATCCCCTTTGTCTGGGCATTCTGATCATTGATACCCTGTCTTATTCTTGTTTTCATGATTAATAAATGTTTGAGCTATTTGTCTTTTAGTGCTGGTTTTCTCCTAGAGGATTTTGTTTCTCCATCTCATTTGTGTGTTTGCCACGTTTCGTGTTTTCCCCAATTGTTCTGGTTCCTATCCTGTTGTTTCTCTGTTGCTAGAGTTTTAACACTTGCAGTTCAAAGGCTTTTTCTGCATGATATTGAGATGTTATTCAGTTCCTGCTTACCTTGCCCATCATTAGCCAAGATGGTGAGCTGAGGACTGGCACAGACATCTCCATCCACTTGGTATGTTGGTTGTTTTTTTTTTAAATGGTGTCATTCGACTGAGAGTTTGCTTATATCTGAGCCAGCTGTGCTTGCTGTCTGTCTTTGTCTTCCTGTCTCTGTTTATCTGTCTTTGGTGATAGGATCTTACTTCGTAGCCCAGGCTGGCCTCAAACTTTTCAGTCCTACTGCTTTAGCCTGCTGAGTACTGGGATGCCACCATACCTGACTTGCTCTTGTTCTTGTCCTGTATATATCATCTTCTGGTATTCTCTAAATGCTTTAATTAAAGCTATTGCCTGTGATCATATTTCAGCTTTCCTCTCCTTTTCTGTAAATGTTTTATTTTTCATTGTAGTGACATGCATAGAACATAAAAATACTACTTTAGTTCCCTCTGCTCTTTTAAAATGGAGAAAATGATTGTTTTTAGGTTTTAAAAACAATACAAAGAGGTTTGTGGAGTATGTTGTAGAAATCACATTTTCTCTCACCTATTGCTCTCACTTTGTCTTCCTGGTGCCTCTCATAGAGCTCTGTGCCCTCTTAGGGCATTGGCACCTCACCAGTACTGTCTAGTACTCTGGCATCTCCTTCCCTGCCCTTCATGTCTGCTAGCACTAAATAGAGTATTCTTTTTTTTTTAATCCAGAAGGGGGTAGACCTTTAGACTTGTAGGAACAAAGTGTTAGCACTACAGTGGGATTCCAGGAAGACTAGCTCTGTCCTAGAGCTGTACAATAGAGTAATTGGATCTGCCCTGTGATGCTGCTTTCTAGCTTTGTTTTCAGTCTTCTTGAGGCTCAGGGACTTCTCCCTGTTTCTTTCATAGGACTCTTTTAAAATTTTAAATGTTTCCTAACTCCTTTCATGATAATGATTGCACCCATTGATAAATACACAGTGATGAAAAGCTATCATGATTTTAATTGTACTTTTAAATTAATTGGTACTTTAGCTGGTCATAAAAAATCTACATATTTGAAAAATAACAGTCTGTTTAGCTTGAGAGCTATCTTTTATGTTTGATATTCAGTTTCTTAGTGTATGTATTTAATAACTTTAATGTTCTTCAATAATTGCATTCTATGGGTCAGCAACTTCTGATTTTTTTTCATGTAGGTGTGTGGTGTGTATACATATGTGTATGTTTGTTTGATCATGAGTGCATGTGCCTGTGGAGGCCCAAAGTCAATGCTGGGTATTTTTCTTGATCGTTCCTTCACTTTGCTTATTGAGACAGGATCTCTCAGTGTACCTCACTGATTGTAGCTAACATAGCTGGTCAGCTTGCCTTTGGGATCCCCCATCTGCCTTCTCAGTCCTGGGATTATAGATGGCTCCATGCCAGCCTGACTTTTATATGGCTTCTGGGGATCTAAACTCCAGTCCTCCGTCTTGTTTTATCCTTATGGCAGGTGCTCCATCCACTGAACCATTTCCCCGGTCTCCTCCGTTTTTTAAAAATTATTTTTTTATCCCCACCCCTCCCTTGTACTACCTATATAATATTACGTCTTTCCTCCTTATCCCACTTTTTATCCCCAGAGTTTCAAGTCAATGAAATACCATATTGTAGGGAAATAATAGCATACTTTCTCTTGTGGGAAAATAAAAACCAAATACTGACCTTTAATGGATCAGTTTCCAATATTCTTGGTATTGATTTCTCTTAATGCTCAGCAGCCCGTTCTACCTGAACATAATACCTTCATGGTCTTTTGTTTCTGGCTAATAGAACTCCCAGTGGTCCACTTAAAGCCAAAGTGTTTCCTTAACTTTGATTCCAGGGACAATTTGAAGATTATCTCATTGATTTGAAGATAATCCAGAGGGAGACTTCAGATGTCCTAAATCAAGCTCTCAGAGGTTCATTTATTGTGTGGAGTTGTTTAAGCAGCTAATTAACTACTCTGTCCAGCCGGTGCCCTTTGGCTTATTGTTCCTTTGATGTGTTGGAAACTAAGCCAAGTTAAGTTCCTTTTCTCCCTTCTCTTGTAGGAAGCAGAGAAATGCAATGGGAAGATCCTGAGCTTTAAGTCAGATCTTTCTTGAATCCAGCTTCAACCTACTTTCTACCTTATGACCTCAGAATTTCCTATATTGTTTTTAGTTTTCTTGTGTAAAATTAAACTAATAATCTCTCATAGGATAGCTGAAAGGATTAAGTAGGATAACATTAATACTTGAACTGGAACTTAGCAAACACTTAGTAAATGTTAGTTATTACTATTGTTTGAATACTCTATAAAGGAAGTACCTAGTTCTTTTCTGTTTACTCAGATGACTTGGTTTAGGATTGCATTTTCTAATATTCTTCATCATTGTCAATTTTTCAGTCTTTCAAAGAAGGAACTAAAGTCTTTTTCTTGTGTCTCTTTCTACATACCTGCTTGCCTGACTGCCTACTTGCCTCCTTTTTGATGATCCAAGATTTAAACTTGGACTCACTTTTAGATGCTACAGGGTTTAAAGACCACATTGACTCAAGAAAATCCTCTTCCTTCCTGAAGTGTTGCTAAAGGACTCACTAGTCTTTAGTGACAGTTTTCCAGAGATATGTCATATTGCGTCTCCCATATTACTTAGCCAACAGATGACTGATTCCTGTGATTACCTTTTCTTAGTGTAGGAATTTAGTTTGGGGGTTGCTTGTCTTTGGGACTAGTTGGTGATTCTACTTCAGGTGCTGTCTTACATGTGGTCTTTCTGTTTTCTCCAGGGACAGTGGTGACAGATCTAGGCACCGAGCTCCCCGAAATGCCCGGATGTCTGCACCTTCACTTGGACGTTTTGTACCAAGGTAAGAGGTGGGTTGTAAGCATAGAGGGAGCCTTATATGAGAGCCTAGGATTTTGTTTGGCTGATTTGATTTGGTTTTATAGTGGTAGGGATAGAACCCAGCTCCCTGTGCATGCTGGACAAGCACTGAAGCTGTACCCCTCTCCCCTCCAGTCCTTTAAAATTTAGTTTTAAACTTACCTCTGGCCTTTGAATTTTCCATATATGTAATTATTTCCTAGTGAGTCTACATTCCAACCCTACCACCTAAAGACTTCAGAAAATGATTGGTCAAATGCAAAAAATATAGAAAAATCACACCAAGAGTATCCTATTCAAAGTAGAAGCCTCATGGGACTTTACTTTAGAGGAAGTTCAGGAAAGAATCATATATTTGTAAAAGGATAAATCCTGTGGGTTTGTTTTTGTTTTTTTTTTAAACTTCTCTTTGGGCTAGTGTATCCCTTTGGCTATATTTTACGTTGGGGAATTTTTTTGAGACAGTTTTGATATGTTGGCCAGATTGGCCTTGAACTTGCAATCCTTCTGCTTTAGCCTTGTGTGTACCAGAATTATAGTTGTACACCACAGTGCCCAGCCTTACTTGGTCAATAAATTGAAAAATAGATGATATCTTTCTACTTGTATGGTAGGTAGTCTGTAGTTAGTTGGCTTTTCATACACAATTCCTTCTTATAGGCGATTTTTGCTGCCTGAGTACTTACCTTATGCTGGGATTTTTCATGAACGCGGACAGCCTGGCTTGGCTACTCACTCTTCTGTTAACAGGGTCCTGGCAGGTAAGGAAATCTTTCTTTGGATTTTGAAATTGTGAAGAGCACGAAGCTAAAACTTCGTCCTTTGCCTTTATTGATGTAATTGTCTCCTGGCATCTGGCTGAAAAGTCTGTGGGATCCTATATGCAATTCTTTACTTCCAGGCAGGAAACAGAAGGGTTGAGGAAAACTATTTCTTTCACCTAGTTCTAATTCCTTCAGGCTTCTTTGTAAAGGAGATTAAGAAGGGGGGCAGGGAGAAGGGGGAGATTCTTTTTTTAGACCATTTGTTTCTTAATCTAGCAACTAAATTTTGGCTATGCTTTTAATTGAATGATAAAGGTGTCTTATTCGTGGTATATGTACTAGATACTCATGAGCTAGATCCTGTGATTTAATTAGGACCTTAATCCACACATTTCCACCCCTTTGCTACTGCCAGCATATGAAGTTTCTGGGCATTGCAATCTTACGAGGAAGGAAGAGGAAGAGAGACCCATGAACTGGCTCAAAACTCCACAGAATAGGCTGGGCAAATGCTGCTGAGTGGATTGCTCAGGGACCCTTGCTTTTGGGCTCTGAGGCACAATGAGACTAGGTGTCTTAATTAGCTTTCTATTGCTGTGATAAAACACTGACCAAAACAAAGTTGGGGAGGAAAGGGTTTATTTTATCTTACATCTCCCAGGTCATAATTCATCACTAAGAGAATTCAGGGTAGGAACCTGGAGGCGGGAGCTGAAGCACAGACTAGAGAAACACTGCTTACTGGCTTGCTCCTCTGGCCTGTGCTTAGCTTGCTTATACAACACAAGAGCACCTGCCCAGGGGTGGCACTGCCCACAGTGTGCTGAGCCCTCCCACAACACTTGTAATCAAGAAAATGCCTCATAGACATGACCACAGACCAGTCTAATTAAGGTAATTCCTCAGTCAAGACTACCTCTACCCAGATGTGTCAGGTTGACAAAGCTATCCAGCATACCAGGGTCTGGGACATGTGTGTGCATCTACTTCTGAACAGTGTCCTGAAAAGAAAACAAAGCAAAAATCTCGTGTGTGTGTGTGTGTGTGTGATGAAGCTTGTTTCCTCATCATATTATTTGTCCCCTTCCCATCACTTCCACTGCCAACTTATAAATGTATCTGGAAACACATAAGAGATATGAAACTCAGTCCATAGTAGGTGTATCATTAAAGGATCTTTATTAGAAATTTTAAATGCTAACAATAATAACTAAAGAAGAAGACAAGAAATGGAAAGAGAGTAGGGGGACATGGGAGGAGTTGCAGTGGAGTAGAAGTGATGCAGATACAGTACTCACTTATGAAATTCTCAAAACATAAAAATTGGAAAAAAAAAAGAAATTTTAGAATGGCATTCTATTTTGGAATACTTGGGCCATGTGGTGGTTAAAGGTAGACAGGCAACTGGTGAGGAAACGGTCCTATAGGGCTATAAGAGTGGTTAACAAGTTTCATTTTAGGGATCCTTCTTTCCTCCCTCCCTCCCTTCCTTCCTTCCATCCCCCCCTTTCCCATTTTTCTCCTTTCCTTTCCTATACCCTTCCCTCCCACTCCCACTCTCCCCCTCCCCCTCTCCTCTTTCCCCTCTCCCCTCCTTTCCCCTTCCCTTCCTTTTCCTTTTCCAACACAGCCTTGATGGCCTGGAACTCCCTATGTGGACCAGGTTGACTTTGAACTCAGAGAGATCTACCCTGACTACTGAGATGAAAGGTGTGTACCATCACACCTACCTGTTTCAGAGATTTCTTTTCTTCTCTCTCTCTCTCTGATTTATTTATTTTTATTTCATGTGTATGAGTGTTTTGGCTGCATGTGTTGAGTGCACCCATGTATACAATGTCTGCAGAGGCCAGAAGAAGGTAATGAATCTCCTGGAACTGGAATTACAGATAGTTCTTAGCTGCCATGTGGGTGCTGGGAACTGAACCCAGATCCTCTGCAAGAACAGCCAGTGCTCTAAACTGCTGAACCATCTTTCCAGCCCCTGTTTTAGGGATTTCTAACAAAGCTGCTAAAGTGACTGGCATGCCATGGGATCTGGTCTTCCCCACAGTAGTGCCTGTGACCCAACATCAAGGTCTGGAATCCCAGAATCCTTGGGAGTTTCTCTCATGGACACTAGGATTTAGGCCCTCATCTGTCAGATGAGCACATCATTCCACAGTCTCCTGACAACCATCTGAAGAAAGGTTCTGATCCTAGTTGTTAAACATACTGTGTGGCTTTGTGCCTCTCCTCGTCTGTTACTGTTTTGTGGTTTCTCTGAAGGCTTGTGGAAGATAATCACTTGCTGCCAGGAGGTAATACTACAGAGTTCTTTTGCACCCTTCTTTGTTCCAGACATCTGCCTCTACCACCCCACACAGTACCTCCTGCTCTTCTACTGCTGGCAAATCTCTGTTTCCTTGGCATTTAGCTTTTTTCTAACAACTGTATGTTTTTTTCTTTCCATGCTTCAGTAACTCTGTACCTTTTGTCCCTTACTGATTGACCAGTGACCTGATTCCTGGTGGCCTGATTGTCCTTATAGATGCCTTTGACTATAGGGGCATGTTCCAACAGGAAGTTACTAATAGGTATGGAATCTTCTGAGTAAAGTTCTCTATCTAATAATTCTAAACTCCACTAAGAGAAGGAAATCTGGACTCCTAGAAACCCATGCCTGCCTAAGTTAGATGGGCAAGTGGTTTCTAGTCATAATTAATATTCATTTTCTAAAAATACATGTTAGAGTACCTATTGGTCTTTAAAGCTCTCATCATATGTAGGTACTTGGATCTCCTTCCATATTCTCTTTATAGTTGTGTCATTTTTTATCTTTATTTTAGAAAATCTCAGCAGTAATAATAGCAGAAAAAAACCAACCTAACAGTTATTACTTGCTATGTACTAGGGAGCATTTTAAGCACTTTAGGAAAATTTCATTTCTGTCTTTCAGTGGTTCTGTGAGGTGTGTTACTACCTACTAGGCAGTGGAGGGAACAGTGGTCACTTTGGGTCAGGCCTTAACCATACAGCTAGGGAGTAAAGGAGCCAGGACTGAGCCCAGGCAGTGAACTCCAAGCCATTTTCCTAGTCTGCCTCCCCTCAGTTGTTTGAAAGAACACAACATCAACATAGCATTCTTTTTCTAAGACCTTTACCTAGAAGACAGACAGAGCTCCCAGGAGACCTTGCTGACCTTCAGAGTTTTTCTTATCTAATTCTTCTATTTTAAGTAGTTCCTGGATATAACCCTTTATAACCCAGTGATGCTTGCTGAGGAAAATCTTATAATGTAATAATAGCTTTTTCTCTGAGCCTTCTTCTCCTCTTAGGTACAGATGTTTTGCTTTTTATTAAGCTTGCTTGTGATCATGTAATTGAGCTGCTATAATAATGGCTTTCAAAGTGTAAGAAAGATGGGCTTTTTAGCAGTAAGCATTCCCAATTTTCCTGGAAAGGCACTCTCTCTTATATGATCAGAATGAGGTTGAGATGGTCCCAAAACAATTACATTTGGCAGATACTTGTTCTACTGCTGTTATGGTCTAGATAGTGTTCTAGGCTATCGAAGTGAGTGTAAAAAGCCCAGTCCCTCCCCTTATAGTTCAGAATCTGGATGGTAAGCTATGTCTTAAAATGTTGTTGAGTTCTGGCTTCCAAACATAAGTAGAATGTTTGTATATGATGAGTGACTTTTTGCAAAGGGGAATATGTCAGACCTAGAGGGACAAAGCAGGCACACAGCTGCAGTTTTAGAAGGTGTGACCAGTATTATGGTGGCAAATGAGTCTCTAGTGGGCTTTAAGCAAAGCTATTCTGAAACATCAATAAAAATGGATTTGTGGAAAATTAAGATCCTTTCAATCTGCTTTCTCCCACCAGAGCCTGGGAGTGCTCATGGAAAATGAAGCTCCTGCACAGGAGTGATGAGAGTTGGTTAGTCTTCATCTCTTCTCTCTTGTCTTGGTGCCTTCTCTGCAATTGTGTAGGTTCCTAGTGGTCTCCAACTACCCATCAACCAGGCCACTTCAGTTCTGGACCCATATATAAAGAGGTATACATATGTTTAACGCTACTGCAACCTGACCAGGTATAGTTTGGGGGAAATGTGTAGCAGTCTAGGAAGCTCCCCTGCTGACTTTTTAGCAAACAGCTATAGCTTTGTGTGGTAATAAAACCTGAAATGAAGGAAATGAGACTACCCACTGCTGACAAAGTCTGTGTTAGTCCTAAGCATAATCTTACATCATTGCTCCGATCCTGTGAGGTAGATGGGTAGGTGGTAGGCAAAAAAACTGAGGCTCAGAGTTGTTTGCCAAACATAATACTATGAGAGATAGATTTTGGAGATTAAAATTGGTCTGCTTAACTCATAAGACCTCTGTCTTCTGTGCTATTTTGCTTGAGTTCAAGTAAGGAGTGTCTGCCAAAGGAAACTTAATCTTATAACATTTTTCTACATGTTTGAGGCCCCTGAAAAATGAAATGAGAAGTCCTGGCATGTGACAGCTTCCTGTTAATTACTGGAAGAATAAAACCTTCTGAAGGAGAAGGACCTGAGTAATGTGGGGTATGTTATTTGTCCTGCGTAATCTTTTTGACTTTCATCCTAATGAGCATCTGTTCCTGGCAGATGTGGGTCTGATGTACTTAATTTACTATTTTGATTAAAATCAATGGGAAGTGTTAGGATTTTCTTGTTCTTACTCACAGGTCATTGGAGTCTGGTCAAGTGTCCTGGGCTAGAGATGGCCTCTCGTGCCCAGTTATCCTCATTTCTCCTTTGACACATTAGTTGTTTATGAATACAGTGTTCAGTTTTTGCATATTTATGACTTTCTCCATTTTCCTTTCTTTTTGATCTCTTTCTTACTTAATTTCACTATGGTCTAAGAACATCTTTTATATAATTTCATTTGTTTTAAATTTATTGGAACTTGTTCTTTTGGCATAACGTATGGGCCAGTCTGGTGAATGTGCTTGAACAGATTGTGTATTCTTGTGAAGTGGAGTGGAGTTGTGTTGATGCTAGATCTACTTGGCTAATAATGTTCAAATTTTGTGAGTTTTTGTTGGTTTTGTGTCTTGTTCTAGCAGTTATTGAGAGTGTGATTTTAGAAAAAAGTATTATTGCTGAATTGTATATTCTTCCTTTCAATTTTGTTTCTTTGTTATTCATGTATTTTTGTGATATTGTCATTAGATGCACACTTGTTCATAATTCTTATATCTCAATGATGAGTTAAAATTACCTCTCATACCATGAAATGTCCCTTTGTCTCTACTAGCTAGTTTTTTTGTCTGAAAGTCTATGTTTTCTTATTAGTATAGCTAGTCCAATGGTGGCTGATTATATGGCATATATATTTCTATCCTTTACTTTCAGTGTATTTATGTTTTTTGCTGGAGGGGGTTGTTTTTGTGTTGTTGATACAGAGTCCCATTCTGTAGTTGAGTCTGCCTGGATCTCACTGTGTAACCTAGTTTGACCCCAAACCCACAGTGATTCTCCTACTTTAGTCTTATAGGCATGAGCCATCCTGCCTGGCTTTTTTTTTAAGACAGGTTCTGCCCAGAACTCCCTACATAGACCAGGCTGTCCTCGACTTCACGTCTCTGCCTGCCTCTGCCTCCTAAGGGCTGGAATTAAAGGCATGTGCCACCATACCTGACCATGCCTGGCTTTTATTTAGATTTCTGAGTCTAAATAAAGCATATAGTTACATGTTGATTAGTTTAAATTTATTATTTAGTGTTTGTGTGTATGATAGGTATGTGTGAGAATGGCATGCATGTTGCTGTAGCATATATATGGAGGTTAGAGGACAGCTTTGTGAGTTGGTTCTCTGTTTCCACTATAGGTTCTGGGGATCAAACAAAGGTTGTCAAGCTTGTGGGGCAAGCACTTTTACCTGTCTGTTGAGCCATCTTGCTGACCAGCAACTTCTTTTTTATTGAGCTAGATAGTCTCTGTCTTCAGATTATTTAATTCATTCACATTCACATTGTGGGTTAATGTCTGCCACTTTGGTGTATGTGTTCTGTATCTTTAATGTCTTTTTTTTGTTCTAGTTTTGCCTATCCTGATTTTGTATTACAAAACATCATCTGCCATACTATTTTAATGTCTTTACTGATTTTCAGATAGTATTTTATTATAATTTACTTCAGAGTGATATAGACTTGATTCTGGTAAGACAGAAACAGTTCCCCACTATAGCTCTATTCCCTTCCCCCTCTTTTATGCTGTCATTCACATATAAGTTAAATCCCTACCCACACACATATACACATACACTCATACTCACACATTACAAACCCAAACATCCTTCTGTTTGATAATTGGTGTGGATAAGACAGAACTATCTCTTTACAGTAATTTGCTTTTCCTCATTACCTTTAATTTTCAGCTCCCCCATTCCACTGCCATTTCTCACGTGTTGTTTTTGTTTATCAAGACAGGGTCTTACTCTAGAGCCCAGACTGGCCTTAACCTTGCAGTTCTGCCTCAGCTTGCTCAATTGCTGTAATTATGGGCATGTATGTCACCATTCCTCTTATCCCTGGTAAAAACACCAACATTCTTTTTTATATGTTCTTCATTTGCCTGGTACTCTAGGGATTAATTATTAGAAACTTTATATTTATGCAACCTCAATGGGTATCTGGGGTGTAGGGTTTTCTGACTTTTAGGAATTAGCCTAATTTCACAACCTGGTAGCAGCAGCACTGTCTAGTACAGCAAATTGCTTTATCACTCAATGTGTACCAGTTCTGCACTTGAATTAGCAAACCTGGGAAAGATGAGTGGTAGTAAGTATAGTTGAGGACCATTTTGGTATTGAGTCTAAATAGAAATAAATACTGATTTTGAATTCTTTTTCTTTCTCCCCTATACCCTTCGGTACCCTATAGTCAGCCAAGTAAAGTGAGTGGCACATTCCAACTCACCATCTACATGACTGTTTATAACCCCAGATAAATGAACAGTTAGTGGTGGTGGTACTAACTAGTGCTGCTTTAATAATTAATCCAATTACTTTTCCTTCTGCTCCAGTGATGAAAGTGAAGGCGATAAAGGGCTGGCTTGGTTGCCTGGGAAGTAGAAGTAAATGTTGTCCTCCTCCCAGAGAACACAGGCTTTCCACTTACCAGCCAGCACCAGGCAGGGCCTTTTGCTTTTTCATGTTCACAACCTTTAGAGAAGTCATGTAATCTATATCTCATCCCTTTGCCCCAGCATCTTCTTAGATGCTTATTGAAACTCTGCCTTCCAGTGTCTGTGCTGTACTGTCTGCCCTTCAGGCTTTTCTAGGGGAAGATAGCAAGCTTGTCAGTAAACTTTGCTGTCCCTTGAATGTACTCAGGTTCTCTGAATCTCTCTCTCCCCACTGCTACTTTACCCCTCTGCCCTTTTGTCACTTTGAAATGTACACAGCACATTATAAATGCTTGATGCTTAGTTGTTTCCAGGGCACTTTGGGTATTATAAGAGATTTAAATGTCCTCAGGGAGCATACAGTCTAGGGGAGTGGGAGAGTAGCCTGATTTTCTATGTTATTTTGGGGTCTGCCACTAAAAAATGAATGATTCCTCTAGGATTTTAATTTCCAATCCAGATAGGTTTCCCAGTTTGGGCTTTGGAGCCAGACTATTTATATTAAATATTCATTCTGTTCCTTCCAAGCAGATTAATCTTAGGTAATTTGTTTAACTTTGAGGACTCAGTTTCTTCATCTGTATAATCAACCTAAGAATAGTGCTTAGCACATAGGATTGTTGCTAGGATTAAATGAATAAATACAAGTCAAGCATTCCTAACCCAAAATTCTGAACTGCTTAAAAATCCAACTTTCTGAGCACAGTGCAGTGCAAGGGAAAAGTTCCATACCACCGAACTTTGTTTCATGTACAAAATTATATAAAATGCTGTATAAATTACCTTTAGACTGTGTGTATATGAAACATGAATGAATTTCAAATTCACTTGGGTCCAGTATTCCATAATCAGAAAAAAGTCAGAAATCCAAAATACTTGTAGGCCCAAGAATTTGAAATAGTGGCTACAAAACCTATATTTCTGAAGTACTTAGAATAATTCTATACACAGTAAGTCTTCAGTAGATGATAGCTATTTTTACTCTGTTTTTTTTTTTGTTGTTGTTGTTGTTGTTGTCAGTTTTTGAAACAGGGTTTTGCTCTGTAGCCCAGGGTGGCTCGGAACTTGCCATGTAACCCAGTCTTGAACCTACCCCAACTTCTTATGCCTCAAAAGTGCTGGGGTTACAGGTGCATGGCACATACCTAATCTATGTGGTTTTCATTATAAAAATTGGGGTCTTGTGTAATTTAGAATTATGCCAGTCTCCTCACTGATAATACTGTTTTGCTTTCTCACTGAGATTTGCATTTTTTTTTTCTTTAAATGTATGTGTGGGTGGGGGCAAGGCAATGTAGCCCAGGCTGGCCTCAAACTCACTGTGTAGCTGAGAATGACCTTGAACTTTTTATTTTATGTGTATGAGTACTTTGCCTGCATTTATGTAAGTGCACCCATGTTGTGCAATGTTCATGGAAGCTGGAAGAGGATGTCAGATCCCTGGAACTGGAGTTATAGATAGTTAGTTGTTAACTACCTTGTGAGTGCTGGGAACCAAACCTGCAAGAACAGCCAGCGCTCTTAACCTTGGAACCATCTCTCCAGCCCCTGCATCCCCCACCACCCTTTTTGAGACAGGGTCTTACTATATAGCCTTAGCTTACCTGGAGCTCACTATATAGACCAGGCTAGCCTCGAACTCACAGAGATCCATCTGCTTCTGCCTCCCTAATGCTGGAATTAAAGGAATGCGCCATCACACCAAGCAATCTTTTGAACACTAATTTTCCTACCTCAACATCCTAAGTGCTGAGATTACAAGTATTTGCCTATACCCACCTCTTCCAAAAGCTTCTGTCTTCCTCCTCTGTGCTATTCTTCTTCCTAGGTCTCTCAACAAGACATTTTCTCCTTTGCTATGATCAGAAAGTTGTAAAAACGGGGAGTTTGGACCTTAAGACACCAATGTGTAGGTAAATTGAGGATTTAACAGTCCAGCGTGTCTGCTGTTGCCTGTAGCAGTGTTACCCGAGGAGGGAAAAGTAAGTTTGCATTTGAAAACTCTTCTGTGCAGATGAAAGAAATATCTGCTCAGCAGACCAAATATTTGCTGCTATGTAACCATGGCAACAGGGGATTATTAAAATATAGTGTCCAGACAGTTAGTGTCATCTGGGAACTTACTACAAATGCAAATTGCTGGGCTATACCCTAGACTCGCTGAACCAGGTAGTCTGATTTTAGGGCTCAGGAATTTGTGATTTAAAATGTCTTCTGGTTAATCTTGTTACTTTAAAATTTGAGAACCACTTCTATAGATTAACTCATTAAGTTAGGGACAGA
Organism: Eospalax fontanierii; assembly: GCA_035773235.1. NCBI lineage: Eukaryota > Metazoa > Chordata > Mammalia > Rodentia > Spalacidae > Eospalax > Eospalax fontanierii. The sequence goes on from CM069526.1 coordinate 19,180,676, forward strand.
GGTATAGGAAGCAATGATTTGGTACCAGATTAAAGGGTATGTGTGTTAGCAACCCAGGAAGCATTTGTGCTGGTGAGCCCCTGGTGTGTAACTCCTGGCTTGGAACTATTATTGATAAGAAAAAGTGAATTAACTCACAGTCACTTGCCAAACACTTGACCAGTCTATCAACCATTTTGACTCTGTAAGCATTTATTGATCTTCTTTTGTTAGGTAGTACAGGGTAAGGTGTGTGATACAACCCATGTGAGCAAGGTGTGGTCTCCATGTAAACATATAGTCTACTAGAGAAACCATCATAAATAACTAAACTGGAAGCAGAAACAGAAGGCTGGCTGTGAGAGCTCAGAGAGCCCTACAGATTTCTGTTGTAGAAAATAGAAGCTTGTGTAGCTGTTATTCTGAGGCAACAGGTTTCTGTTAGGTCTGTTAGCATTTCATTACCAGGAGAATTGATCTTAGAACCTTTCTTCCAACTTTTTATCTTATTTCCTACCTGTCTTATTTCCTCCTCTAAAAAAGAAATGTTAATGTCAACATGTCTGAATTAAGACCTGTCCTCTATGGGGCTTCCATAGGCCTCTTATGATCTTAAGACTTCATTTGCATAGTTCTGTGCTCCTTACAATTACTGCTCATTTTGATTGTGCTTGCTGAGGGTATCTTGTAACTTGAAATGACTCACTGCAGTACTAGAATTCTTTACATCTCTGTTTATGTTATGATCGGTGTATACTTTGACATGATTGCAGCCCCTGGAACAAATGATATGAGAAACTATATTTGCCTGTATAAGGAAGGTAAAAAGAATGAAGTCACAGCCCATATTTTCTAATTGAGGCAGCAGCATTCTTTCAAGTTTTAAACTTTTCTTGGGACCAAAGATCCATTAGAAACCCAGGAAAGGCTTGAACCAACCTCTTTACTGTTTCATCTCTCCAACAGTTTTTACCTAAGTGATCAGTATAAATGCTAGAAGACAATAATCTGTATGGACTCTTTACTGCTTTTTAAATTTTTATTTATATTGTTGTGTGTGATGAGGGTTGCACATGCCACAACACATATGCAGAGGTCAGATACAACTTATACAGGTTCCAGGGATCAAACTCAGGTCTCTGGGCGTGAGTAGCAAGTACCTTTACTCACTGAGCCATCTCACTGGACTTCCACCACCATTTCTTTTGAAAACTCCAGGCTCATGTTAGTTTTTCCCTTTTCATGTCCCCCAGCAGACTCCTTCCAAACTGGCTGAAAATGCCATAGGAGCTGGCAGACAGCACCTCTCACCTTCTCTACCAAAGTAAAGACAACCTGTGGGTGTTAATTCCTTTTAACACCTGCTGATCCACGAGATCAGCTCTTCCCCTGAGTCCTTGTGACCTCCAGTGGAACAGCCAGCATGGATATTTTGGTACAAGCCATAATGTGGAAAGAGATACCTATAGGTGAGTGACTGATGACCTTTTAGACCTTGGGAGTGTTTCTTTTGGTCCTCCCTTGAGTGTAGCTCCAGAACTAGTGAGTTATTCTGTAGCCACATCCTTCAGTCTATAAAAAGTTTCCTTTTAAAAAAATATTTTTATTCTTTGAAAATTTCATACATGTATACAATGTAGTTTGATTTTATTCAGCCTGTGCTACCTTTCTCTAATTCCCCCTTCACCAACTTGTCTCCCTCTGAACTTCATGTCCTCTTTTCTTACTGTTGTTGTTATCCCAGTGCATACAGTTAGTGCTGACCATATATGCCTGGGTATGGCGCTATCCACTGGGGCAATGGTGATATTCCCCAGAAAGCTGACTCTCCTCCCTCAACAGCTATCAAGCGAGCCCCTCTCCATCCATTCTAGAATTTTGACTGATTTGATCTTGTCCAGGTCTTATGCAAACAAACATAGCTGCTGTGAATTGATGTGTCTATCAGCCGTGTCAAATTTAGAAGACAGAATTTCCTGGCTCTCCTCCCAATCTTCTGGCTCTTACATTCTTTCTTCCCACTCTTCCACGATATTCCCTGACCTTGGATGGGGAGAGGTTGATATAGATGACTCATCCATGGCTAGGCCCTCACAGTCACTTTTTACTTATTTTCAGCTGCAGTTTACCACTACCCAAAGCAAAAAGAAACTAATCTGACTGCGGTTGAAAGCAGTCTGTGGTTGTATACACCTGTAGTGCGCCCCCTCCTCCGTTACTCCTCTAAGGGCTATGAAAGTGAGTTCCTGGTTTTGTACTAAACCCAGCCTCCTGCAGCTGTGCGCCATTCAGGAAGGGCCCAACTTCACTTCCTTCAACTATATGGGGCTGAATTTTTCAAAGCTGCTTGGAACCAAACTCATAATTTTTACCCTTGTGGCTTGTCCTAGTTTTCTTCTCCATTGCTTTAACAAAACACTCTAGCGAGTACCAACTTGGGGAGAAAAGGGTTTATGGCTTACCTCTCCCAGATCACAGTTTATTACTGATGGAGCCCAAGGTAGGAACTTAGGGCAGGAACCTTGAGGCAAGAGCTGAAGCACAAGCCATGGAGGAACTCTGCTTGCTGGCTTGCTCCCCTAGCCTGGCTCAACCTGCTTTCTTATATAATACAGACTGACCTGCCTAGGGATGGCACCACCCACAGTGGACTGGGCCCTCTCACATCATTCAACAATCAAGAAAATACCCTACAGACATGGCCACAGGCTAATTCAATGAAGGCAGTTACCCAGTTAAGGTTCCCTCAACCCAGGGATGTCAAGTTGACAAGTAAAGCTATCCAGCACATGACTCAAGACTGTTAGAGCAGATTTGAAACAGCAACAACATCAATAGTAATAATAATTATAATAATGATAGTAATAGTAATGATAATAAAAATAAATAATTTCTTCCTGTAGTGGGAATTTTAACTGGTCTGGGCCACAGAGGGTCAGAAAGAAAGCTAAACAATAGGTAGAAAGTTCAAATTTCCAGTTGGAGAAGTAAAGCTGTACAGTAGACCCTGGAAAAAAATATTTATAAATGAAAATGACTAGAAAGGTGAACTGTGTCCAGTTTGCCATAATCACATATTGCGAATGGTTGCTTTCTGTAGTATTTGCTGTTTTTTGTTTTTGTTTTCCTAATAGCAAGATTTCACAACACTGTATTATGATTTCTCTTGGACTAGTAACATATGAAGAAAATGGAAATCCACACAGTCACTCCTCTTATTAGGGGGCATTTCACTCAGGCTGAGAACTCTGAGTCTAATTACCCAAAAACATTGCCTGTCTGATGAACTTGCAGAGGGGTTGTGGAAATATGGAATTTAATAACTCAAACATAGATTTGTTCATAATCATATTTCTATGTGTGTTTGCTATAGAATATTATGTTTCTTTCTTTTTAAAAAATATTTTATTACTTTTATGTGTATGAGTGTATTGCCTGCGTGCAGGTAGATGCACGCATGCTGTGCAGTGCCCAGGGAAGTCAGAAGAGGGAGTCAGATACCCCTAGAACGGGGTTATGAATGGTTGTTAGCTGCCATGTAAGTGCTGGGAATTGAACCCAGGTCCTTTGCAAGAGTAGCCAGTGCTCTTAGCTAATGATTCCTCTCTCCAGCCTTGGAATATTATGTTTCAAATATACTTTTTTTTGTTTTGTTTTTTTGGTCTTTTTGAGACTTGGTATTCCAGTAGCCTCAACTGGCCTGGAACTCACTCAGATCTGCCTGCTGGGATTAAAGGTATGTACCACCACACCTGGCAAATACATTTTTTGTTTTGTTCTGTTTGTTTTTTGAGACAAGATCTCATTATGTAGCCCTAGCTGACCTGGAACTTGCTGTGTTAGACGAAGCTGGTCTCAAATTCACAGATACCTGCCTGCCTCTACTTCCCAAGTGCTGGGATTAAAGCTGTGAGCCCTGCTTGTGCTTTAAGACTGAGTCTCATATAATCCAGACTGGCCTCAAACTCCTGATCCTCTGCCTTTATCTCCCAAATGTTGGGATTACAAGTGTACACTATCACATCTTCAAATATACTTTTAAAGCAGACAGGAGTTGGGGATGTAGTTCATTTGGTAGAGTGCTTAGCTTAGCTAAGCATGTGTGAAGCCCTAGATTTGGTTCCTGGGTATTGCATAAACCCAGGTATGTAATTCTAGAACTTGGGTGGTAGATAGGAGGATCAGAAATTCAAGGTGGTCCTCAGCATACTTTACTGAGAGATTGTAAAAGTCCGTCTTTCCTCAAGCATGTTTTGTAAACTCCGGCTCCAGGTTTCCTTTCATCTTCCTGAGTCTGAAACTGTTGGGGGGTTCAGTCACACCTTACATTCCTCAGTATACACCCAGCATACTTTACTGAATTTGTGAAACCAGCCAACCAACACTGGGACCATTTACTCTTTACCAGTACTGTTTTGAACACTTCTGACATGCTAGTCCACTTAATCTTCACAACATTTCTATGATATACTGTTATTACTCATATATTTTTTTTAAAGGAAACAGGCTAAAAAGATACTTAAAAGAACTACAATCAGAACTACAATCAGCTGTAGATTGACACTTTTCAAACAGAACTATCCTGAAGTATGTGATTCTTCATTGGTAGGAAAACAGGCTGAAATCTACACTCAGGCTTTAAAAGAAAAAAATAATTTTGCTCAACCTACAAGGCTGCACTGGGGAGAGGGCTACAGATTGTCTTATATTCTTGTAGCTCCTTTCCTCCAGAAAGAAGGCCCTGTAGAAGAATTAGATTCCCAAACAATGAGTCCTGAAGAGGTAATTACAGTGTTGTTGTCCCATAGGGAAGAAGGCTGGGGCGGTGATTACATTCCAAAACAAAGCTGTTTGGGTTTAATTGCACTGTGCTGCTCTTATCAGTCTGGGGAAGGCAGGACTCTGGTCTCCATCCTCATTTGTTTTTGAGATGGAATCTGAATAGCATTCAATTAATAGTTAAGACCCAGGCACAGGGAAGTCAGCCAAAAGAGCCAAAAGGACATTAACTTGCTATTGGTATTTTCCTGCTACTAAAGTTTTCCATACCTTTAAGTATTAGCAAATTTGAGGGAGAGCTTGCTTGAGAAATTGATTTTGACTAAGGATTTTGACTGTTTATAGAGTATACCCTTATTGGTCTTTATGCAGAAGAGTGCTCGGTAGCAGTGAATTTTTCATCTATCAGAAGCTTTAGGTCTGTCAAAAGGTGATTCTTCCTTTCAATCTTTGTACTAAGATGTCTGGCGTGTATATTTTTTCATCTGTATGACTTCTAGTCATGCAGCACAAGCCCTTCTCTTGTCTCTGTTGATAATAAAGATGACTTTTGCTTTATTTCAGAACTTTGCCTTTTAATCTGGTCTAGAATAAGTAGTATAACCAGCTCGTTTTGTTTTATGAATCAAGAGAAGAATGTGAGTTACCTCATGATTATGTTTGTTAAACTAGTGGGACAGGATGCAAGTTATTGGGTTGAGGATTGTACAACATTCAGAAGTGGTCTAGCTTTAGCTATTATATCAGTTTGCTGTTGAATAAATCCCCCTAAAGTTGAATGAAATACTGTCCCTCATAATTCTGTCTGTATAGTCCTTTTGGTCTTTGTCAAGTATAGCTTTCTATAGTCAGTTAATGGCTTGACTAGGTGGTCTTAAATGGTTTAGTAGGTAGAATAATGATCTGCCAAAGAATCCATGTCTTAATCCCCAAGACCTTATGTTACTCTGTGTGGCAGAAGGGACTTGCAGATGTGATGAAGGTTGCAGGCCTTTTTTTGGGAATGGGGGGCTGTCACAGATCTTGGGATGGGAAGTGTATAAGTTAGTTTTCTTGAGACTCTGACAAAAGCAGCTTAAGGAAGAAGGGTTTATTTTGGCTCACAGTTGGCCTGATCTGTCATGGTGAAGAAGTTTATGGTGGCAGGAGCTTGAGACAGCTGGTCACATTGCATTCACAGTAAGGAATGCTCCCTTTCTTTCTGTTCAGTCTAGACCACAGTCCGTGGAATGGTGCCATCCACATTTAGGATGAGTCTTCCCACCTCAGGTAGCCTAATCTAGAAAATTCTTCGTAGGCGTGGCTAGAGATTTGTTTATATGGTAATTCTAAGTCCTGTCAAGTTGACAGTCAAGATTAGCTATCGGGGGCTGGAGAGATGGCTCAGCAGGTATGAGCACTGGCTGCTCTTGCAGAGGACCTGAGTTTGGTTCCCAGCACCCACTTGGCAGCTAACAGCTATCTATATCTCTAGTTCCAGGGGATCTAATGCCCTCTTCTGATCTCACTGAGCATTGCACACACACGGTACACTTAGATACATGTGAGCAAAACACTCAGACACATAAAATAAAAATAAATGCAATATTTTAAAAAGATGATCACTGGGGGGGGGAAAGAAGATGAACTCTAAAAAGGAGATTGTTCTGAATTATTTGACTGGTCTCATTCTTTTTTCCTCCCCTCCCCTCCCCTTTCCCTTCCCTTCCTCCTTCCCTTTTTCCTTTCTTTTTCTTCCTATTCCTTTCCTCTCCTTTTCTACTCACCAGTAAACTAACCTGTTTACCTTCTCATAGCGTGTCATCATTCTAAGCACAGGCAGGAGAGATCAAATCCCAAGATATAATGACTTTTAGTCTCTCCTTTTGTCTTGGGTTATGTTGTAGGGATTTTTGTATGTTTTGTTTTGTTGAGACATATAGCCCTGGCTGTCTTGGTACTCTAAGTTTAGGCTGGCCTTGAACTTGTAAAAATCTTGCCTCAGTCTACCAGATGCTGGGATTACAGACACATAGCACTATATGTAGTTCATTTGCTGTTATGTCTTAGCTGAAGCAAGCCATGTGGCTAAGCCCTAGTTTGGGGGAGGAGACTATCTAAGGGCATAGACCCTGGAAAGATTGCATTGTGAGGGCCTATTATTGTAACATTCTACTCCAAGTGGGTTTGGGGATCTAAGGTAACCTGGTAGCTCATGCTGAACAAATTGCTTTTGCAAGTGTCCTTACAGATACAGAAGGAAAGCTCAGTTTATGCAGGAATATAGATGTTTAGATTTGGAACTTGCACCACACATCTTTTTTTTCTTTGTATCATAATTTGGGTTATTCAGAAAGAATTGAATTTAGAAATGACATCCCGATAAGAAGGTAGCCCTGGTTTTCTTGACATGGCATTTCAGAGAAACTACCTTTTCTCTTTCCCTAGGTGTTTGCTGGGATATAGCTCTGTATTTCTTTGTGCTAGAGAGTTAAAAGATGTGCAAAAGAGCTCTGTGGGTGGTTGGGCCCCCTGGGGCCACATGTATTTCTGTGTAGGAAGAAGACTGACAGAATTCACTGTGCAAGCACTTACTAAATTGGCTGTAAGTGAACCTGTATTCATGGTATCATTTATAATCCACAGCTCCTTTAACAGGAGCAACTTGGAAAAAAAGTTCCTGGAAATTATGGCAAGGAATCTTTATGAATCCCATCACTACAGAGTGTGGTGCTTTCTTTGGGTGGCCAAGGGGTTTTCTGAGGTTGGGTCTCAGTATATACAGACTGCCTTGAACTCACAAACCTGCCTCAGCTTCCCAAGTGCTGGAATTCTAAGTGTGTACCAGCACACCCATTTTATATGGTGCTTTTTTTATAGCAATGATTGGAAGATCCTAGAACTCAGGTCTTCCCTAGCACAGGACTTAGTAACCTGTTTAACTTTCTTGATGACAGTGGTTTAAAACGATTTTATGAGCTCCAAAAGTGAATTGTGGATTGGTCCTCAATTCACACAGAGACAAATAGGTGCTTACCAAGTTGTGCATTTAAAACCTCCATTGTATTCATTTAGAACAATCTCCTTGGCTCTTGCATTCTAGCACAGCATAGCCTTTGTGTCAAAAAGAGATTTCCCTAGCCATTGGAGATTTAAGCTGACTTTGGAAGGAGCTTCACCATGAAGCTCAACAGGGCACTTTGAAGATTAGTGTGTTTAGCCAAGTTTTTTGAAGTGATGGTGAGGCAGAAAGGGGACCTCTGCCACAGCTTGAAGTGTGGCCACATGGGCTCCTAGAAAGTGAGAAAAGTGGCATATTCTACTTTGCCCAGGATTGGGGAAATGTAGATTCCATTCCTAAGAGTATGAGCCCAGAAAGGCGGAGTCGTGCCCCAAATGAAAATGTACAGGCTGTGTAATCTAAAGAAGTAGAACCTCCAGACAGAAAATTAGACTTTATCTCTTGTTATCTGATAAGAGACTGAGTTAGAAGTGATGAGACTCCATCCACTAGTGTCTTGCTTTTCTGCTTCTTGTGTTCTGTGGGTCCCTTTGCTCACATGCCTTCCTCATTCTCTTGTGGGTTTCAGTATTTAAACAGAATTTGAAATGGATTTTTCCTTAAAGGCAGAGCTGGTACAGCTGCCAGAGGAGCTAACTGAGCACTGATAAAAGCCACAAAATATTTTCTGGTCTAAATGTTTTCATTGATTCTGCTGAAGTGAAGTGACTGGGGAAAAATGGAAAATGTTATATCACTTATTAGATAAGCTAATTAAAACTAAAAATATGATTACAAAGCTGAAATGAGTTGCTTTATGCACTGTTCTTTGCTCCAGTGTGGTAGGCAGAGAGACCACAGGGATAGTCCAGGAGTACCTACTGTGAAGAAGTTCCAAGTTATTCTAATCTTTGTCTTACCTAGGAAGAATTTTAAGGTTCTATGGGTTAGGAGCAGCCCTAGCACCTAGGATGGGCGTGGGAGTCTTTAGCTACCTCCCCAGCGCTATTATCCAATACTAAGCCACCCCCAGAAGTATTCCGTCTAAGCGAAAAATGGTTGCTTGCTTTGCTGGCAGCTTCAAGACAAATCACCAAACTTGTCCCTACCCCACCCATTCAGCTGCCAACACACTCATTTATAAAATTTCCTGAGCTGCCCCTGGGTGGAAGTAAGGGAGTTGACCATAGCATGTAGAGATGATAGTGCTGGAGAAGAGGCTGGCTGGCTGCTTTTCCTCTCTCAACTCACATATACTTTTTGTCTCTTTCTGTCTTCATGTCTAGGTACTCCATGTTTTAGTTTTGGTTAGTGTGGACTTACTAGTCTTGTTTTTTCAGTTCAAATGGAGCCCCCATCCTTTCCTTTGTGTTCTTAGTATCTCTCCTATTTTGAAGAGGGACTGCTTTCCAAATGGCTAATGTGGCTGTAGAGAGGGACAGAGTTCTTTATTGGCACGAAAAGAAAAGTTGTAGAGGTTAGAAATCCTAACCAATAAAACAGCAAGAGCAACAAAATCTAACAAGTGCCAGGTGTGGTGGCACGCACACACACACACACACACACACACACACACACACACAGCACACACACACACACACACACACACACACACACCCTCTATATGTGGTGGCACGCACACACACACACACACAGCACACACACACACACACACACACACACACACACACACACCCTCTATAATCCCAGCACATGGGAGGCAGAAGAAGGGGAATCTCTGTGAGATCAAGAGCAACAAAATCTAACAAGTGCCAGGTGTGGTGGCACGCACACACACACACACACACACACACACACACACACACCCTCTATAATCCCAGCACATGGGAGGCAGAAGAAGGGGAATCTCTGTGAGATCAAGGCTAGGTGTGGTGGCACGCACACACACACACACACCCCTATAATCCCAGCACATGGGAGGCAGAAGAAGGGGAATCTCTGTGAGATCAAGGCTAGGTGTGGTGGCACGCACACACACACACACACACACACACACACACACACACACACACACACACCCCTATAATCCCAGCACATGGGAGGCAGAAGAAGGGGAATCTCTGTGAGATCAAGGCTAGCCCAGCCTACATAGTGAGTTCTAGGCCAGCCAGGGCTACATATTGAGACCCTGTTTCAAAAAACTTAACAACTTATTCTCAGTGTTATTTAAAGTGCTTTTTACCCTCTCTTTGTTTGTTTGTTTTTTAAATTTACTATTATTTCATGTATATGAGTGTTTTGCTTTCATGAACATAACTGTACCCATGCATACAATGCCTGCAGAGGCCAGAAGAGGGCGTCAGATCTCCTGGAATTGGAGTTATAGACAGTTGTTAGCCTTCATATAGGTGCTGGGAACTGAACCTGGGTTCTCTGCAAGAAAAGCCAGTGCTCTTAGTTGCTCAACCATCTCTCCGACCCCTCTGGTTTTTTTGAGGCACAGTCTCATATAGTTCAAACTGGCCTCTAACTTGCTCTCTGACAAGACTGGCCTTGGACTTTTGATTTCCTACATCCATTTCGCAGGGGGTGGAATTACAGGCCTGCACTACCACACCTGGCTCTTTTTCTTTAAACTAGGGATTCAGTCTAGGGCCATGTGTTCTAGACCAGCCCTCTATCACTGAGCTGTATTCCCAGCCCTATTTCTACTTTTTATTTTTATTTTTTATTTCGTTTGTATGAGTGTATTGCCTACATGTACGTAAGTGCACAAGTGTCATGCAGGGCCCACAGAGATCAAAAGAGGGTGTCAGATCCCCTGGAACTGGAGACATAGGTGGTTATTAGTCACCATGTAGATGCTGGGAATTGAACCCTGGGTCCTCTGCAAGATCAGCCAGTGCTCTTTACCACCAAGCTATCCCTCTAGCCCCTACTTTTTTATTTTTGTGCCAAGGTCTTGCTAAGATGTCCAGGCAGATCTTAACTGGAGATCCTCCTGCTTCAGCCTTCCTAGTAACTGGGATTAGAAGCACCTACCACTAGACCTCACTTGCTCTCCTTATTTTGAATGCCACAATTCCTGATTCCCTTTCTCTAATCTGAGACCTTAAAATGAAAATAAAAAGTATGCAGCAAAAATTTACAGGATTTTGGTGCCAAGAGTGATTTGACTATGTGACTTCTTACTTTTATATGAGTCATAACTTGTGTGTGGCACATTAGTAAATGATCAAGCTGGTAGTGGCCTTGGGGATCCTGTCACTAAAAGGAAGCATTGGAATTTGGGGTCCTTAAGCTTTCTAATTTTGACAAATTCAGTTATCTTTAGGGCTCCTGTTAAGTTTGCCTTCTGCCTTTATTGAGCAGTCTGTAATGGCAGGAGAGTTTGTTTGCAGAGAAACCAGCTCAGTCAAAGAATATTTCTAACTAACAGTACAGGTGAAATTAAGGACCACTTCACTTCCCAAAAGGATGCACGTCTGTTCCCTTTTCAAGGGAGAAGCTACATGTTAAACTCTCTCATACTAAACCTGGAACTCACTGCAGGGATTCACCTATTTCTGTCTTCCTAGTACGGGTATTATAGACACATGTGACCATACCCAGCTTATGTGTGTGCTGGGGATCTGAGCTCAGGTCACCAGGTCCTCATGCTCATATAGCAAGTGATTTAAAGAATGAGCTGTCTCCCCAGGCCCTGCCTTTGATGTTCTTAAATGGTGGACATTAGCAAATGTCAGGGAAACACCCCATAGCTGCCTTCTTGTAAGAAACCAAATACAAAACTTTCTGTTAATCATGATTAATGATTTGTGTTCCAAATTATACATAGCTTTGGGCCCTGAAGACAGACCACCAGATAGTTTGTCTAAGGTTTGAAGTTAAGGGTTTTTTTGTATTTGTTTTTCTATGTGTACTACTGTTTTGTCTGCATTTAAGTGGACCTGTGTGTGCAGTGCCCACAGAGGCCAGAAGAGGGCATCAGATCCCCTGGAACTGGGAGTTAGGGATGGTTGTTAGCCATCATGCTGGTGCTGGGAACTGAACTCAGGTCTTCTGCAAGAACAACCTGCTCTTAATCACTGAGCCATCTCTCCAGCCCCTAATGTTAGCTTTTCATTCCATTTTGTGAAAGCATCATAAATCAGTTGTTCTTCCTTTTCTTTTATTCTTTCTACTACCCTCCTTTGCTTCTTTTTTTCCCTTGTCTTTTTTCCCCAATTTAAAATGCCCTTAAATGGAGCTAGAGAGATGGCTCAGCAGTTACAAGTATTGCTCTTTCAAAGGACCTGAGTTTGGTTCTCAGCACCCATGTTGGGTGACTTTCTACTGCCTGTAGCTCCCGTTACAAGGGAAACCAATACCTCTGGCCTCTGTAGACACCTTCACACACATGTACATATCTACATACAGATACACACATACACATAATTAAAAAGAATTAAGAAAAAAAATTTTTTTTGGTGTTTTTGAGACATTGTCTACCTGTGTCCCCAGCTGAGCTGGAACTCACTACATAGATTAGACTGGCTTTGAACTCACAGAGATTGCCTGCCTCAGCCTTCCAAGTGCTGGGACTAAAGGTGTTAGCCAATATGCACAGCTTCAAGTTTGAAGCAGCCTGGGTTACAGAGTGAGACCATATCAAAAACTAAGAATAAAGCCAGACATGGTAGCATACACACCTATAATCGCAGTACTTACTTGAGAGGTAGAGACAGAAGGATCAAGAATTCAAGGCTAGCAGGGCTGGTGGTGCACACCTTTAATTGTAGCACTTGGGAGGCAGAGGCAGGCAATCTCTGTGAGTTCAAAGCCAGCCAGGGCTACATAGCGAGACCCTGTCTCAAAAAGTAAGCAAACAAGAGTTCAAGGCCAGCCTGGGCTATGTGAGACCCTGTCTCAAAACAAACAAACAAACAAAACACACACTAAAATAACAACAAAAATAATGTAAATAAAAGTAATGAGGAAGGGTCATACTCAGACTGGCCTCAAACTCCTTGGTTCAAATAATCTTCTTACCTTGGCTTCTTGAATAGCTGAGACTATAGGCATGCAGCATTGTATCTAGCCATGTGTATTTATATGTTTTTTAGTTTGTGCGCATGCGTGCGTGCATGAGTGTGTGCATACATGAGCACAGTGGAGTTACAGGCAGTTGTGAGATTGCCCAGTGTAGCTGCTGAGAACTGAGCTGTGGTTGTCAGTCCTCTGTCTGTCCTGCCTTCTATATGTATTTTTTAACAAAGAAAAGTTCCAGATTCAGTTATTATTTTCCTGCCTTTTCAAGACCCTGTACTCAGAAGTCCTGAATTTATCTGATTCCTTACTCCTGAACATTATGTCAATCATAATTTCCCCAAGTTTAACTTTATGACAAGGCTTACCCAAAGATAGCAATGGAATACTCATCCCAACACAGAAGTGCCATGAGAAATTCAGCTTACTACCCCTCCAGTTTATGTCCCTCCCTTCCTCTCTACCCCCGCCCCCTTTCATCTTCCCATCTTATTTTCCAGTCTTTTGTTGTTGTTGTTCTTCTGAGACAGGCCTTACTCTGTAGCCCAGGCTGGCCTTGAACTCATGATGATCCTACTACCTCAGCCCCCTGAGTGCTGGAATTACAGGAAGAAACCATCATTCCTGACTTCCCAGGGTCTCTTAACCACAGCTAAAGTTACTGCCAGCCAGACCAGACTTAAAACAGCCTCCAGCTTGCTTCCTGAGATGAGGTCAGTGTCTTCCTGGCTATCACAGAGGCTGTCATTCTGACATGACACAGGAGGCTATAGCCTTTAATGAGTGCCCTTGGCACTCCTTGTCAATTGCTTATTTCCTGGTGATATTCCCTTTAAGTATTAATTAACTACTAAATTCAAGTTAACTTCTTAGTTGAGGAGGCCTTTCTTTCTGGAAGGCAAGCTGATTTTTCTTGCACAACCTAGTACACTGTTATTCCATCAGATTAAAAAAAATTTTTTTAAGCAGGTATACAGAGGTTTCAAGGACTAGGACTGGCTACTGTAGTTAGTGGTAAAGCCCTTACTCTGTATGTGTGAGGCTCTAGGTTCAATCCCCAAGACTGCCAAACTAGGTTTTGTCATGACATTTCCCCCCACATATTGGCACCAGCTTTGATCTGTTACTTTTACTAGAACTTACTGCAATATCAGATTGATTTTGAGGTCGAGGAAGTCACACACTATATCCTAGTATCAAATACAAAGTTGGAAGGAGTAAAATGAGCGACTCCATAGAACAAGCTCTTGTCTCCTAAACTGTAAGAGAAGTTTGCCTATGAGTAGGTGCATGATGCCAGAAAAACAGTTCTACTCAGTATCACTCTGCCAGACAATACCAGGGAGGGGTCATGGGGCCTTGTCTCACTGTAATAATGGCTGTGGTTTTATTATTGCTGATTCTGTTGTTGTTTTAAGTCTTTCCCTGTCTTTAGGTAAATTGTCAAATATAGCATCCCTATGTTATAAACACACACACACACACACACACACAAAGATTGAGAACTAATTATCTTGTGTTTTAGTAAATGAGCTAGAGGTTGACAGCCAGTTTGTTCTCTTGGCTCCTTCAACAATTTGCTGAATCATTCGAGTGAGTCATTTAATCTTTGTCTGGTTGACAGGTTCAAGAGTATGGTACTTGCTTCCATGTTCCTTCCAGTGATTAAGAAAAATTGGTGAAGCTCTCTGCCTTCCTTTGAAAAAGCTATCTATCTGAGCCAAAAGGAATCAAAGTAGCATTATACGCTAGCACCTAGGTTATTTGTAGTACCTGAGCTACTTGAGTACTAAGCATGCTGGAACTGCCAGTTTAGATGTTTCAGTGACAGAAACTCTTCCTGTTAAGGGGCAGTTTCAGGTGGTTCGAAAGGATCCATGTGAGTTTAATAAAGGGAGATGTTAAGGAACGCCTGAACACGATGTGAAAACTTATTGAGCTGATTATGGGGGTTCACACCTGTCATCACAGCTCCTAGGAGTCCAAGACAGGAAAATCACCTTAAATTTGAGCCCACTACTACAGAGGAACCAGCCTGGGCTATAGAGTGAAACTCTGTATCAAAAAAACAAAACAGGGCTGGTAGTATGGCTCAGTTGATAGAGTGATTGCCTAGCATGCATGAGACCTTGGCTTCAGTCCCCTGTACTACATAAATGGGGCATGGTGGTACACATCTATAATCATTACTTGAGAAATGATGGCAGGAAGATGAGAAATTCAAGATCATCCAAGGCTACATAGTGAGTTGAGATCAGACTGAACTAAAAGAAACTGACAGAAAGCCCCTGTCAATAATAATAATAATAACAGACAAACCCAAGCAAAGAGAAACATAATAAATAGAAGTGGTCACAGCAGCAGTAATGAGGTAGAATTTGTCTGGGATTTGTACATAAGCCCACAGCCTAAGTGTAGCTCATGAAATGTCCTTTGACAATCCCTAGCTAATTACTCTTTTGATCTTTTCTCAGCTTTTCGAAGAATATAGTGTCAACCAAAGATCTTGGGCCACTCACAACTCCTTTGAAAAGTTGATTTGGATGTGAAATGAGACATCAAATACTGAAATAAAAAGTTAGTCCTTAACCCTTGTGAGGAATTAAAGATGCCAACATAGTCATAAAGTTCTGTCTCATAAAACAGAACTGAATTACAGAATTTATTACTGACTTGGGGAAAGACCTGGTGGCCTTAGTAGGGGCAACTGAATTCAAATTTCATTTTGTCCCATAGTAAGTGACCACAGGCAACTTGTTCAATTTCCATGAATATCAAATTTCTTCCTCTTCTGAAAGGCAGAAATTCACCAGACATTTCAGAACCTATCCCATCTAGTTTAGCTGATGATATACGTGAGACTGAGCCTGGAGGGTCACAAGTTCTAGGCTAGTCCAAGCTATTAATAAGGTCTCAAAACAAAATAAAGGATGACAACAGAAAACTCTTTCATCTAAACCTGTTCAGCCCCCACCCTACATTTTCTGTTCTTCATCCCTGTTTCCCTGATACTTAATTTAACATGTTATGTGGTGAGTTTATTTTTCACTCTTCTTCTTCTAGAATGTGATTTCTTTGAACGCAGGGGTTTTACCAGTTTTGCTCCTTATCTGGCATGTGTTAAATAGGAATTTGTAGTGAGTGAGCAGACTATTAGAAGCTTTTCTTTACTCTAAGGAAGATAATAAAGGTTTTATTTCTACTGATTGATTGATTTTGTGTTTGTGTGTGTGCAGGCACAAGTGTGTTAGGGGTAGGTACTGCTAACCAGTAATCCGTCTCATTATGTAGCTAGTTTAGAACTCCTGGAGCGCCTCCTGCACCAGCCTCCTTGGTGCTGGGATTATAAGCCCATGCTCTGATTGCTTTTTGTTTTTACAGTTATAAAAACACTCAAAAGAAGGCAACACTGATGTTTGGATATTCTTTCTTTCAAACAAATGTCTGAACCAAATTGCTGGGCACAAACTCTTGTGTCTTAGCTATTATGGAAGCTGATGTGAGAGGGTCACTTGAACCCAAGAGCTGGAGACAGGTCTAGGTAACCTAGGGAGATCCTGTCATTTAAATTGAATCAAATGACTGAGAGTCATATTTATACCTTCCACCATCACCTTTGCCCAGGGGATGAAGTAATCAAGTTTTTCTAAGTGAACAGAATGATCCAGAATTAGTATAAAATTGTTGTTTCATAATTGAAGTCGAATTTAGGTTATAAAAATTTTCATTTTGAAAAGTTCCTGTACCTATAACTCTATAATCATTTAATTCTTTTTTATTGAATTAATTAGTCAAGAGATAAGAAAACCTTTTCTTCATTCCCTTCTAATATGATTTTACAGCTAATTCAAATTGCTAGGAAAAACAATTGAAAAATACTTTGTGGGGTAAGCATTGTGGCACACTCCTTTAATCCCAGTACTTGGGAGGCAGAGGTAAGCCTTCTCTACATAAAGAGCTCCAGGCTAGCCAGAACTGCATAGTGAAACCCTGTCTCAAACAAAACAAAACAATGTTGAGCTGAGTGTTTTAAGTAGCTATTTTAGAACTTAGAACATTTTTTTCTTGTGGAGGAATAAAAGTACATATGAAAGGAAATGCAAGGTGCCAGGTACAGAGCTGATGCCATTGAAAATGTAATTTATTATTTACAATTCCCAAGAAGAAAAAGAGGGTGCCCTAGATACTATAAATAATACTAATGAAAAGATGTGGTATAACTATTTTAGAATGGAAAAAAATCATCTCTCATCATAGGACTCTAGTAAGTAATAGCCAACATTGAAAAGCCGGTAGCAACAGAAATATAATAGCTATTTATTAGAAAAACATCAAAAAGATCTGGTAAGAAGCCAGTCTGGGGCTAGAGAGATGGCTTAGTGGTTAAGAGCACTGGCTGTTCTTGCAGAGGACCCAGGTTCTATTTTCAGCACCCACATGGCGTCTGACAACGTCTGTAACTCCAGTTCCAGGGGATCTGACACCCTCTTCTGACCTCCTCAGGCATTACATGACATGGATGCACTTAGAAACATGCAGGCAGTACACTCATACACATAAAATAAGAATTAAAAAATCATAAGTAAAATATTTTTTTAAAATATTAAAAAATGTTAAAAAGAAGCCAGGCATAGTGGCTTCTGCCTGCAATCCTAACACTCATGAGACTGAGGCAGGACTGACAGAAATTTTGAGACTAGTCTGGGCTACAAAGTAAACAGGATGTAGGAGCCTATACCTGTAATGTCAGCAGCACACTTGGGAAGTAGAGGCAGAAAGATCAGGAATTCAAGGTCAACCTGGACTGTATAAGGCCTTGTCTCAAAAACCGAAAAAGAAAATTGAGCCAGGTGTGGCAGTGCATTCCTGTAATCCCAGTAATCAAGAGGCTGGGGGATGGTTTAGAGAAAAAGGCCAGCCCGATTTACATAGTAATATCATGTTTCAAAAATTAAAAGCTGAGGGGCTGGAGAGATGGTTCAGGGTTAAGAGCACTGGCTGCTTTTGCAGAAGACCCAGGTTTAGTTCCCAGCACCCACATGGTAGCTAACAACCATCCATAACTCCAGTTCCAGGGGATCTGATGTCTTCTGGTCTCCACCAGCATTGCAAATACACGGTGCACTTACATACATGCACTAAAATACTCATACACATCAAATAAAAATAAACAAAATTTTTTAAAAGCTGAAAGCTAACTATTACATAGTTTTTAATCAATAAAAGCTCAAAGTATTTTCATTTCTTGTTATACAAATGATGACAGTTTTGTTTGTTTGTTTGTTTTTAATTTTTTTTCCACGAGATAGGTTCTCACTGTATAGCCTAGGCTGACCTGGAACTATTCTTTTTTTAAGATTTATTTATTTATTTATATATATATAAGTGTTTGCCTATGTATATGTATGTGCAACATTTTCATTCCTGGTGCTCTTGGAATCCAGAAGAGAATGTTAGATCTGGAATTGGAATTATAGATGGTTGTGATCAGCCATGTGGGTGCTGGAAACCAAACCCAGGTCCTCTACAAGATCAGTGAGTGCGCTTAACTATTGACTCATCTCTCCAGCCCCCAGCCTGGACCTCTTGAATCTCCTGCCTCAGCCTCCAAAGTACTAGGATTGCAGGTGTGCACCAGCACTTTTGGCTCCTGTATTATTTTTGTAATTTCTATTTGTATGTTTGTTTAGGTATAGCAGTTTGAATTTGGAGTCTGTACATGTCAGCCAAATACTCTACCACTGAAGGAAATCCCCACACCTTTTGAAAATGTTCTGAGACAGGATCTCCTTAAGATATCCAGGCTGACCTTGAATTCACTTTGTATCCCTGGCAGGCCTTGAACTCATGAGTCTCCTGCCTTAGTCTGCTGAGTAGCTGTGATTACAGACCTGGTTTACTAGGCTCATTTGTATTCATTCTTCTCTCTCTCTCTCTCTCTCTCTCTCTCTCTCTCTCTCTCTCTCTCTCTCTCGGAGGTGGGGAGGGCTATGCATATGTGTATATACCTGCATGTGGAGGCCAGCCAGAGGTCAGTGTCAGGTGTCTTCTTCAATTGCTCTCCGTCTTTTTGAGAGAGGCTCTTTTCATAAATATGGAGCTTAATGATTCAGGGCTGGCTGACCAAATACTGTTAGGGATCCACCTGTCTCCATTACCTCAACCCTGGAGTTGCCAATATACTTGGCTTTTATTATTATTATTATTATTATTACTGTGGGTGCTGGTAATCTGAATTTTGGTCTCATGCCTGTACATCAGGCACTTTACTACTTAAGCCATTTCCCTAACCCCCTGGATTATTTTTTTAATTTATTTTTATTTTTAGATTTTATTTGTGTGTATGGATTATTTTTTAGAGGAACGTTTGCTTCTTACTGAACTCATAACTAGCACCTGGACCCTGCAGTAGCCACTTTTGATTTTTTTTTTCAGTGTTGGAGATTGAACACAGGTTCTTGTACATGTTAGGCAAGTGTTCATATTGAGCCATTCTCTTCTTTCTAAGCCCTGTTTGCACTCTTCAAGTCTGTGCTGCTATTTCTCACTAAGCTTTCCTCATCTTTCTCACAAGGCCTCTAGTACCCAGTGGCCCCTCCTAAACTGCTGTATCTCTGGTTGTCTGCCCCTTCATTAGAACACTCATGTTCCTTTGCTTGTTTGTAATGTTTTTGATAGCAGTCTTATCTCCCCAACTAGATTTTCATCCAACAAGCAAGGAGCACATCTTATTACCATTTTATATACATCTTCCACAGAGCTGTGTTTGATAAATATCTATTTAATATTCAGTTCTCACTCAGCCATCACAAAAACTGCTTTCTTTTGTGATCACTGAATCTTTATTCTGGGCATATTTCAAGACTCTGTTCTTTGGTTTAGATCCCAAATCTCTATCTTTGTCAGGCTTAGTAAGGTTGAAGGTCAAGACTATCTCTTTGATGGTAATACTGTGATTGGTTGACTCAGTGTGTGTTGTTTTTATAGAACATAACATGGACAATTCCTGTCTTGCAAACTGGACTTTTAAGAAAATTGTATTTATACATTTTAGAAATATTTATTTCATAGGAATGCTAATTTGTTGCTAGCATCACTACTTTAGAGAGTTATGAATTCTCTTTATACCCTCTTGCCTTGTGATCCTCTGTACTGGAAGGAGTTGGGAAAAATGAAAAGCAAACAAAGCCCTCTGCAGTCTGCACTATTTCTCTAAACTCTCTAAACAACTATTTGGTTTGCAGCAGCTATAGGGATCTTTGACTCCTGAGTTAGACCCCAAGGTGACCTGAATCATTTAGGTCACTAATTCTTAATGTTTTAGAAGACAGTAAAATCTCTGAAAAAGTGTAATCAGAGCTTGTGCCTCACCCACAGAAGGAAAATTGTGTACATGACTGAATTTTGGTTTTATTCAAGTATGGTGAGTGCAACAAGTAAGGAAATCTTTTCATTGAAAAGATAGTTTGTTACAGTTCCCAAGAGAAGGGGAGTGGTACCTTACTTACTACCTAACATAAGCCACATGGGAAAGTACCAGTAGGCCAAAAGAGGTGAGAAGAAAGCATGGGTCATCAAAGGGAAGAATGAATGAGACGAGTAGGTATGCTGAATAAAGTAAGGATTAGATTATTTTCAATTATTTTGGACTCTGGACTATAGGAGTGATTGCCATTTGTTTATACTTTGCCTTAGAATGAGGGCTCTGGATTGATTGGTTTATTTATCAAAGGCAAGTTACTTGAAGAAAAGTCTCTTGATATTAACCCTAGGAGAAGCAATCTTTTGTCTCTAAAGACCCAAAGATGTCAGTGTATCATAAAATTTAGAAAAATGCAAAAGCATGACTAATACTAATACATATACATACATGCACAATTGTATTTGGCATTTTAGGGATTTTTGGACCTTCTGAAGTATAGGCACAAGGTTCAAAACCTATCTTGGATCCTGGGAGCTTCATATGTTTTAATTTAGTTAATCTCATCTTAAAAGGTTTCTAGTTAATTGTCCGTTAAAGCAAAGAGCATGTAGCAACTGCTCAACTTCATGGTAAAGCTTTTATTTCTACATTCTTGTGACTTCTACAGAGGAGCTTATTTGTGAGTATTTTGTGCCAAAAGGATAAGCCTGCATTCCCTAATTGCTGCATCCAGTCTGTGCTCACAGGGCGTCCTGATGACATTTTAAATACATGGAAATTTTTGAATGCATGAAAACGCCTAGTGCTGATTCTCTGCTGCATTTTTGCTTTGGCACCTGCTCCTCTCTTCTTGGAGTTTATCCCATTGCCTAATTCTGTACATTGTTTCCAAACCTTTCATTAACCATTGTTGGAAATTTTGCCTTTTTAACCTCAACATCCCTGCTTATCTTTTGAACAGAAACAGAACTGTCTCTGACTAGTAGGCATTTCCTAGAATGAAAAGCTCTCCATCTTGCCTTTTCTGACTTTTCAGAGCATGAAATGGCTGTGCTAATCCTGTTGGCCTTGAGGCAAAAGCCATGCAGAGGCCAACAAAAGAGAAGGCCGGCTCTCAGCTTGAATCCTCTGCTAGTTAGTGAAGGAAATGTTCACATTTTACCAACTTGCAGCAGAAAACCTGCCCACCCCAACTTTGTTTTGGCTGTAGTTATGAAAGAAGTTAATTCTTAGACTATTTCCTCTCTATGAAACTACGAATTTTTTCTCTTTTCTTTTCCTCCCTCTGTCCATCTTTCTGACAAAGTCTCACTCTGTAGCCCAAGCTGGCTTTAAACTCACAGCAATCCTCCTCTTCAGCCACCTCTGAATGTTGAGATTGCAAATATATGCTGTCACACCTAGCTTCTCTGTCCTTTTTTTTTCTTTCTTTTCTTCTCTTTTTAAGTATAGAAAATAATCCACTTGGCTTTGAAAGGTGAAGTGAGGAGAATAGTGGAAGATAGATGATTTTGAGGGAGAGGGCCCATAGTTTAGAATTAATTGCAAGATTACTTCATGGCCCATGTTGTT
Organism: Eospalax fontanierii; assembly: GCA_035773235.1. Taxonomy (NCBI): domain Eukaryota; kingdom Metazoa; phylum Chordata; class Mammalia; order Rodentia; family Spalacidae; genus Eospalax; species Eospalax fontanierii. Next base: position 19,202,398 of record CM069526.1, read on the forward strand.
CAGGTTACCTTGAACTCACCATTCTCCTGCTTCAGTTAAACCCCTCAGCCTCTTAGTGCCCAGAGAACTGCATTAAATACATTTCCAGAGGTTAAGTGCTTTGCTAGAGTTGCAGAAGTCAACAAAAACATTTTTAGGGATTCCGGTAGTTTCCTTATGTTGACTGAATAAATTTTTTAAAGCCAATAATCATTTGAATCCAAGTCAACAAATTAAGCTACAACTCTGTGCTTTCTGCATGGGACTCTTTAGTCAAATATAGGGGCTCACATGTATGTAATGTCTCTCAGAAAGATTTAAGAGCTTTCTTACTCTTAAGGAGCTGGCAAGTAACTGAAGAGTCAGACATGTTAAAATAACCTTTTATGCCGGGCGTGGTGGTGCACGCCTTTGATCTTAGCACTCTAGAGGCAGAGACAGGTGGATCTCTGTGAATTCAGTGCCAGCCTGGTCTACATAGTGAGTTCCAGGTCAGCTGGGGCTATAGGGAGACCTTGTCTCAAAAAGATTAAAATAATAATAGTAAATAATAATAATAATCTTTTGTTTCGGTTTTTAATATGTAGTTATCAGATATTTTCTGTGTCAGAGCATCAAGATATTTCACACCCAGTGCTGTAATCTGAGCACTAGGGAGGTACTTGCCAGCCTGCACTATATGGAACTATATCTAAAAGGAATGGGGGGGGAGGGAGGGAGGGAGGGAGGGAGGAAAACTATTCTGTTAACAATATATACTGTAGGGTTCAAATTCAAAGACAGTATGGAAGGGGAGCAGAGCAAGTTTACTTGGCTTCTAGATTTTGAGTTGAGCTGAATTTTAGACCCATTCTCAAGCAAATGAATGATGGCAGGGCATCCTGCCTGGACTGGAGGGCAGGAAATCAAGCAAAAGGAATGTGACATGGACAGTGAGATAAAGGAATGCTGTGAGAAGAGATTTAATCAAAGAGGGGATTGAGTGTCCTTGAACATGAGATAGGATACCAGGGAATTTTACTAGGCATTTGTTAGGAGACATAGGGAAGACTATTGACAATAGAGGTAGTATGAGCAAAAATAGAACTGTGGGACTTTTTTAAAAACACATTTATAAAATGTGAGTGATAGAAAGGTAGGCTATAGGGAGATTGTTGAGGACCCTGAATAGCAAACCAAGTAGTCTACCTCATCTTAGTGCATAGCCTTTTGAAACCATTTGAGCAGGTGAGTGGTACAGTCCAAATTCTGTTTTTAAAAATAGCCAGTCTTACAGTTGGGTACAGTAGCACATGCTTATAACCCCAGCACTTAAGAGGCCGAGGCAAATGATCTCTGTGGATTCAAGGCCAACCTGATCTACATAGCAAGTTCCAAGCCACCCATGGCTACATAACAAGATCCTGTTTGTAGTATAATATATAATATAATACACATCTGGCATTGAAAGAGTGAGGAAATTCGAGGAAAAATAGACAGTTTTTTAGTGGCAGGGGTCTATAGTTTAGAATTAATTGCAAGATTTTTTCCTGATGTTCTCTATACTTCAAGAGAAGTTTGTGTATTTCCAAACCATCTTTGTGATGACTAAAAATGGACCTGGTCTTGAAAGGGCAGATGCTGTCCTACCGTGATGCACAAGGGATCCCTGACTTGGTATCGAGTCCAGGGTTTTCTAAGAGGTTCAAATAAGCAGCCTCAGTAGAAAAAAAAGATCGAGTCCAGGGTTTTCTAAGAGGTTCAAATAAGCAGCTTCAGTAGAAAAAAAAAGACATTAAAAACACATCTTAATTCTCCTTTTGCCTCTTTTAGTAAAATGTCTCTTTTGAAAGCTAGAATTTGCCACTGGCCTTTCTTCGACATTTATCTAACCTGACATTTAAATAAGCTTTTCTAGTCTTCAAGGTGAGATGTTACACAGTGTCAAGATAGCATTTAAAAGAAAACCTGACCCAGCATGTGTGTGCATGTTGTATTTGATCAGACAGACTGCTCCTGGGTTGAACCAGGAAGTCCATGGCCACACATTCTCCTCTTTGAATATATGCCAGTCATAGTATATCAAGCCAGTAGTTCAGGCTTCACATGGGATAAACTTGATTTTTCAAGACTCAAGACATGTTTCTGTGGGCATATCTTTTGTCAGGAGTCTCACCTAAACAGAACGACAGAACGGAGCCTTCCTGCCTCCTTGGAGTTTAGGGGAACTTCATATCCCCCTATACTTCACTCTGACTGATGACTACCTCCCCGATACCTTATTGGGCAAGGCTGAATTGAGGAGAGGTTGCAAAGGTTCTTGTTCCCAGTTACTTGCTTGCATCTTTCCATGTGAGAAAGTCTAAAACTGTAAGAAATTTGTGCAAGGCCCTAGGTTCAATCGGTAGTATTGTAAAACAAACAAACAAAATCAGCAAAAACTGGGTGAGGTGGTACCCATCTTTAATCCCTGCATTCTGGAGGCAGAGGCAGGTGAATCTATGAGATGGAGACCAGCCTGATCTAAATAGCAAATTCCAGGCCAGCTGGTACTACAGGGAGACCCTATCTCAAAAAAACTCCCAAACAAACAAACCACAAAAACCCATAGTGGTATACATAACAAGAATTTGGGTTCCCCAACCAAGATTGAATACTTTCTAGCAATTTATTCTCTTTGCTTCTACAAGTTGAGCCGCCCACCCACCCAGCCCCGCCACCAACCAACCATTCCCCCGCCTCCCTTCAGTATCCTGTTGCATAGCCTAGGCTGACCTCAAACTCACTATTCTTCTTCCTCAGCCTCTCAAATACCAAGATTATAGCTTTATACCTCCATACCCTATTCTGCCCCAACAAATTTTTGGGGAGGGTGGAAGGTTGAGACAGAGTTTCCCTATATCCCAGACTGGCTTGAAACTTGATATGTAGGCTGGCCCTAGTCTCATACAGATCTGTCTGCCTCTACTTCCTGAGTGCTGGGACTAAAGGCATGTACCACCATGCCTGGCTCCCAACAGATTTTTTTTTTAAATTAAGGTCATTTCAGATAAACGTGAACTTCATTGGACTCTCTTAAATTTCTCACTTGACACATGAATTTAGATGATTACAGTCCACCTTTTACAACTTAAAATGTTAATAAGCTTATATTTTCTGTTTTTTTAAACTACAGAAGACCACCAAGTATTAACTTCATATACATTATAAGGGCATGATCAGAGGTTTAATTTAAAAAGATAGAAATGGGGCTGGAGAGATGGCTCAGTGGTTAAGAACTCTAGCTACTCTTGCAGGAAGACCAGAGTTCAAATTCTTGCATCCACATGGTGACTAACAACTATCCATAGCTTCAGTTCCTGGGGATCCAACACCCTCTTCTGGCCTCCACGGGCATTGCACAACATGGATACACTTACATAAATGCAGGCATAATACTATAAAACATAGAGTAAATACATAAATTAAAAAAATTTAAATAGAAATAAAACAAGTAACACTACAGCTCAAGGTACAGAGTCCTTTACAGAAGTCAAGGAAAAGACAGACAATTTAAAGAAGTACTATAAAGAGAGAGTTAGGAGAAGCTGGACAGGAGAAGCCTAGTGAGGGCTCTTGACTGGTGACCTGCTTTGAGTAGGCAGTAGAGAGTCAGTAGTTACTGATGTTGCTGCCTCTTCTTTCTCCTCTTCCCTTTTTAAAATTACATGTATTGATTGATTTTTTTGTGTGTGTTGGGGCGATGCATGTTGTGGCCCACATGTTGAGGTCAGTAGACATGTTATGGGAGTTAATTCTCTCCTTCCACCATGCGAATCCCAGGGATTGAGCTCAGGTTGTCAGACTTAGTGGCAAGTGCCTTTACCCTCTGAGCCATTTCTCCCCCTCTACCCCCTTTAAAAAATTACCAAGTAGGTTTCTTACAAGTACTTCTTAAAAGCTGTGAGACTTTCACAGAGCTCAACAGCTTGTGTATTCAAAAGGCTGTCGATGATGGGTTCTCCTAGCAAACTCTGGATGGAGGAGAGGATGAGGGTAGACCACTTGACTTTGAGGCTGTCCAGGCGATGTTACCCTGGGTGTCCACACTGGAGTAGTAGCAGGTATAAGGAACTTGCTATGGGTCTTTTGTAAGGATAGTCACTAGAGATGAAGGAGGGCTCGTCTAAATCTTCAGTCTATGCCAGCTGGTCCATGGATGCTCTCTACCCATTTGAAAAAATTGTCTGACTCAGGGAAAGCAGACATCTCTTTGACACCAGACCTCATGGAAGTCTATACCTCCTGTGGTCTAGCCTCTTGCCCAAGGGCCCCAGAGGGTACAACTGCTATACTCTGCTCCTTTACAGGCTACGCTTGGTCAGAGTTGTGGGGAAGCCGTCCTGGCAGCACTGGGAAGGAGACAGATTTGTAGAATATTACTACAGCTGCATGCTTTCTGTTTTAAGTTATATTTGTATAAAGCTGAGCATGATGGCACATGCCGTAATTCTAGCACTTGGCAGGTGGTGGCAAGAGGATCTGGAGTTAAAGGTCCTCAGCTATGTGGAGTTTAAGGCTAACCTGGGCTATATGAGCCCTTTTTACATCTCAGGGTATAATTCTGATTGCAGTCAAGCAAAGAGCTTGAGATTCATGAATTTCATTTCAGTCCTAGGACCAGAAAGTTTTTCTCTTGTCCTTCAGCGTATTAGCTCTGTAGAACAAGTAAATGTATATGTTGAATACAGGGAGATTAGATAATAATACAGAAAGTTATCTCGTTCTTCTAAACCTTCCTTTTAAAACTCACAAAGTAAAAGATTCATTACAATTAATTCAGATACCAAAATATATACAGTAAATGTCTTTTCTCACCAGCTCTGTCTTTAAGGTGCTGGGGACCAAACCCTTGCACATGATGTACAACTACTCTACCATTGTGCTGCATTGCATTCCCAGTCCTTTCCACACCACTCTTATCTCTGCCCTTATTTTTTTCCCAAAAGTTTATTATTTTTCTTCTTTCCTTTGTGCTTCCTCCTTTTCCCCAAGCTTCTTTCTTTTCTTTTTTTTTTTGGACAGGGTTTCCCTGACCCTGCTTGGCTTAGAACTTGCTATGTAGACCGGGCTGGCTTTGAATTCACAGAGATCTGCCTGCCTCAGCCTCCCAAATGCTCAGATTAAAGGCATGTACCACCATGCTTGGCCTCTTTTTCTTCTTTTTATGACAGGATATATAGATAGATCTGCTTTTTCATAACTGCTATAGTTTGGCAGTCTCTGTTTAATTACAGTTAAAGATAACTCCCTCGGAATTGGTTCCTTAATCTCCTCCATAGATATATACTGTTTGAAAACTCCCTTTATATATAATTATGTGTTTCTCTAGTAAACATAGTGGTGCTTTGGTTGGGTATGATTTAATTAAGTCCCTCAAGATTTCTTGTGTTGAAGTTTAATTCCTGTTGTTGAGTTAAGAGTAGAAACTTGACTATGGTGTTCAAAGGGTTTTTGTTGTTTTTTAATGTGTATGAGTGTTTTGCCTGTGTGTATACAAGTTCATCCAGGCAGAAGAGTGCATTTGATCCCTGGAACTGAAGTTACGATGATTGTTAACCACCATGTAGTTGCTTGGAACTGAACTTGTGTTCTCTGGAAGAGCAGCCAGTGCTCTTAACCACTGAGCCATCTCTCCAGCCCCTGTCTATGTCTGTGATGTTTAAAGCTGGGATCTTTGGGAAATGATTATGATCAAATAATGTATTAAATGGGCAGCATTCCCATTATTGAATCCAGGTGGTTTGATAAGAGGCTGTGAGACCAGAGGAGACACATACTCCAGCCTCTTTCACTCTGCCAGCAAGGAAGCTATCACCAAATTTGGCTCCCTTCCATTGGACTCTTAGAACTGTGAGCCACAATACACCTCTTCATAACTTTCCCAGTCTGTGGCATGTTACTAGTAACAAGGAAATATACTGATACAGAAGGAAAAGTTTATGAAGGCTACCATTGCTCACCCTTGTATATTTCATGTTTACTGTATAAATGACAATAGAAATTCTAAGTGTGTGGAAGCCAGAGGTTGATGTTGGGTTGTCTTCCTCAATTACTTCTCTGCATTATATTTTTAGATAGGGTCTCTCACTGAACATGGAGATCACCATTTCAACTAGACTGGCTGGCTAGTGAGCCTCTGGGATCTACCTTTCTTCATTACCCAACACTGGGGTTACAGGCATGAGCTGACACACCTGGCTTTCACTTGGATGCTAGGGATCCAGACCTCAGGTCCTCATATCTGGCAACAAGCACTTTACCCATTGAACTACCTTCCCAACACCACCCCTCCTTTAATTTTAGGTGTATGAATGTATTGCCTGTATGTATGTAAGTGCACCCATGTTATGCAATACCCTCAAAGGACAGAAAAGGGTGGCAGATCCCATGAAACTGGATTACAGACCATTTTTAGCCTCCATGTGAATCCTAGGATTCAAACCCCAGTCTTCTGCAAGAGACTGAATCATCTCTCCAGCCCTCTTTTTTGTATTTTGGGTTTTTTTTTGACAGGGTCTTGCAGTGTAGCCTTGGCTGGCCTGGTACTCAGTACACTGCCCAAACTGGCTTCAAACTTAAGAGTGATCTTCCTCCCTCTGTCTCCCAAATGTTGGGGTTGCAGGTGTGTACCTAGCATTATTTAAAATTTAAGGCCCAGAGAGACTGGTGTAGACTGTTGTCTTTCTTCTAGGTAGCATCCTTTTAGCAGTGTCTCAGAAATGGCTTGCTAATGTTTTTCCACTGTGTGCCTGGTATTAATGCCTGAACAGTGGGTTTTAATTAGAAACTATTTCAAATCAAGTGTTGTTCTCCTAAGATTCCCCAGCATATGTGATTCTGGAGATTCCTCAAGTGTGAGCAATCTGTGGTAAAACTGACCCAATCACCATGTTCTCTCCCACTTGCTCCTGTGTTTCTGATAGGTTTCTATGCTTCAGAACAATGGTGTGGAACCTTTTTTCCCACCTTGAGATCTAAAGGAAAACACTGGCTGGTACAGTAAGCAGAATGTCTTCTTGAATGTTCAAAAAGCATCTAGTCACTAGCACTGTTGGGCCTACTCAGCAGAATCAGCATATTGTTTTTGTAGAATTCTCAGCCATTTCAGTTTGTTTGTGTAGTGTGTGTGTGTGTGTGTGTGTGTGTGTGTGTGTGTGTGTGTGCGCGTGTGTTTGAGAGACAGGGTCTCATAACCCAGGCCGGCACCGTTGGCTCCGGCCATCTCGGCAGTTGCTGCTTATTTCATTAGGAACTGCCAGCCTTTTAGTTTTACTTAAAAAACAAAAACAAAAAACCTCAAAGCCATTGGGATTACATTGGTCTCAGTGTCACATGTCCCAAAAATAAATGTCTCCTTTGGACCCAGTTGTGGAATGCCCATAAAATTGTAACCTGTTAAATTTTTCCTCCACCCCCACGTGAGTATGGAGCTAGTGTAAGCAAGACTGAGTATTGTATGCAGAGTCCATTCTTCTGATCTAACAGCAACTTTCCCTCCCCACTGTTTGGGGCTCTTTGTTGACACTGGCTGCTGAGCCTTTCTGTCCCTGGGTAACACAGCAGCATTGCAGTGACATGACACTATGTTATCCTTGGAAGCTTAGGGAGCCAGGCTTTGAATTAGAGCTTGGCAGGCTTAGAGGCTCTGGGTCTCTCCTTTCTGGGGTCATGCCTGGCCTCTTTCTTGCATGCTGGCCCTGGCTGACTTGGCTTTGTAACGCTGTACCCTGAAACATACAGGTGTTCATTTGACAGGAGCTTTTCACCTCTAGAAGCTGGGCCCTCTAATGAGAATGTAGGCTCATAGAGCAGTAATTCACGTGTAGGTGGCCTGTAAGGAAAGTTTTAACAAAAGAGTTGGTTAAGAAGCTGATTTATTTTCTTTCTTTAACTCTCTTGTCATGTGCTGAGTGGAGGCGGAAGAGGAGGGGAGGGTGGGGACTGGTGCTGCTGAAAGCATTTATCTTCATTTCTGCCATCTCCCAGTGTTTATTACCCTGTGATCGACAGATGAGGAAAGCTGCCAGTCAAACCCACGTTCAGCACATTTCCATTTCCCTTCATTGCAAATTTTAGGCTTTTGAAAATCTGCATCCTTTTTGCAGCAATAAAGGTCGTTTGCCTCCTGCTGCTCACAAGCCTAGGACCCTCTGGTCCAATTCCACTCACTTGTGCTTTCCCCAAATAATAAAAGCTACAGGAGTCTCTGGAGTTCAAGACAAGTGATTGGTGAGAGCTACTCAGTGAGTCAGTGAGACATTCTTTGTCTTCCTCTCACCTTTCTCCCTCAGTCCCCTTCTTGCCTCCCTCTCTGTTCATCCCTTTGCTGCTGAAGCTTGATGAGAGAGGGTGGTAGCTTTCCTGGTTTTATCTACACCTCCTTCCCAAGCCAGTGTCCTCTCTCTTGGGTACCTAAATATAGGAGATGCTAGGCTGTAAATGATGTACAAGTTGAGAGGAGAGGAGGGTGATAGAGCGATTCTTAATAATGTTATACACCAGTATATCTTCCATCAGTTATAGAGACTTTGAGGAAATCCCTTGGTGAGAATGATTGCTAGGTGATTTTAGTCTGGGATTTTTATGCTGTTCTCCTCATCCCATTTTCTCTAAATGCTGTGGGTTTGGAGGATGCTGTTCCTAATAATCTTTCAGTAGCATGTGTTCTTGTAAGCCTATTTGTTTTTTGTCTTAAATAATGTTAGTGGGTGGAAGAAAGGTAATGATACTTATTTCTTTCAAAATGGATATTCTACTTTCATAATTACTTGTCCCAATTATATCATTACTGGAAGTGCAAGTAATTGCTTCATTAGGACATATGTGTCAAAGAAGACCGGGCTACTGAGTGGTAATGAAAATGGACCTTAGCTTTTCATCTTCCCACACAAGATTATCTCAGTTTGACCTCAGAGCTCTAGGAGCCTGCCAGTAGCCAAGATTAAGCCTGGGTTTTACCATGGTGGGAAGAAGGACACAGTAAGGAGAGCTGATTCCCTTTATTAAGGGTGGCAGCACATTGCTGAACTCCAGATGACACTGGTGTATTCAGAACAATGTGACTGAATCACTAATCACTCAGGAAGCACAGTAGTCAGATGACAAACTTCTAGGGTTGTGTTCTCCAGTTAGACCTAGCTACTTAGCTGTTGATTTTAGCAGATAATTTCATGCTGTGTCTGCAAATGCTTTTGTATGCATGCTGTCTACTTATTGTATCTCTTCTTTCAAGGTATATGCTAAAAATCCGATACCAGTATTCTATGATTCTACATCTATGAGAAAGCTAAGTGAAAACAGAAGGTCAAGGAATGGTTGCAGAGCTTGGTGGGAGATAATAAAGGGAGTTGTTTAGTAGGTGCCGAATTCCAGATTCACAATATGAAAATGTTCTGGAGATTTGTTTTGTGAATGTACTTAACCCTGCCAAATTGTTTTATATTATGCATTTTTTACTATAACTTTTAAAAAAGCCAATACCAATTCTTTATACTGCTTACAGTTTGTATTGGTTGTATTTCTTATTGCTGAGATTATACACCTGACAAAAGCAACTTAGAAAGAAAGGGTTTATTTTAACTTTGAGATTGAGACCAGCATGATGTACATAACAAGTTCCAGACCAGCTAGGACTACAGGGAGACCCTGTGTCAAAAAAACAAGCAAGCGAACAAACAAAATCAAGGATAAACAAAGAAACAAACAAAAAACTGAAAGGAAAGACACTGGGGCTACAGAGATGGCTCAGTGGTTAAGAGCACATGCTACACTTCCAGACGATCTGAGTTCAGTTTCCAGCACTTATGTCCAGCAGCTCAGCTTCCAGCAGCCTGCAACTCCAGCACTGTACTCATGTGCACATGCCCATACGTGTGCATATGCACACATATACATATAATTTAAAAATATAAATTTTTTAAAAAGCTGAGTATGGTGGCGCACACCTTCAATCCCAGTGCTCAGGAGGCAGAGGCAGGTAGATCTCTGTGAGTTCAAGGCCAGCCTGGTCTGTATAGTGAGTTCTGAGCCAGCTGGGGCTACAAGGAGACCCTGCCTCAAAAAGACAAAAAAAAAAAAAAAAAAGGAGTTCTATGGAATGACTAGGAAAGTAGCAGGAGCTTGAAGCCACTGGTCATGTTGCATTCACCATCAGGAAGTGGAGTAATGAGTGCTGATGCTCAGCTCACTTTCTCCTTTTATTCAGCCCTGGACCCCAAACCATGGGATGATGCCACCCACAGTTAAGTTGGATCTTCTCACTTTGATTATTGTAATCTAGATAATCGTTCACAGGCATGCTCAAAGGCTAACCTAGATAATCAGGCTTGTCTCCTGATTAGATTAGGCATCACACACTTACTCTGAATGGGTAGGCTCTAGTCACTGCTAGACCTCTTTATGAACATCACATTAATTTTTCTTTCTCTCCTTCACCTGTTACAAACTTTACTCTGCTGCAGCCACACAATCCTGGTTTGAATTGTTTTAAGAAGAAAAATCATGAAGCTGTGATCTGTAGAAATATTTAGTAGTTGTTTCTTTTCCTTCCCTTGGACACTATCCAATTCCAGTCTCACTTTCCATGTTGAACCCTGAGACTGTGGCTGGTTTTATTGGCCACATTCAGCACTTTTTACTTCAGTAACACCTTTCTTGGTTGTTCCTAAAGTTGACAGTTTGGGTACAGGCTAGTGTTGCTCTTATTCTTAGAACAGGTGTTTTGCTTTGGAGCATTCATAATTTATTGGGCAATAGAGTTTTATCAATTTAGGAGGCTAATTCCTACAAAGAAACACATTTAAGCCATTAAAATCTGTGTTTACAAAATATTTACCCTTTAATTCATGTTAAATATATTTTAAGTATATATTGTCTCTCAGTGTCAGATTAAGTAACTGGTAGAGTAGCTCATTAAGCAGCTTAAATCTAATAGACAAATTTCTAGCTCAGAACATTTCCTGCGCTAGAATTATAGAAACCCATATGCCATTCTGAGTTTTTACAGAAAACTGTGTCTCCCTACCACTTATTCTTATTGTTTAAAGAACAGTTATATATATATTTTGTCTGAGCGTTTTGCCTGTATATACCATGTCCATGCTTGGTACCCATGGAAGCCAAAAGGCAGCACAGATCCTCTGGAACTAGAGTTGCAAATGGTTGTGTGTGTATTGCCCTGTTGGTGCTGAGAACTGAACCCAGATCCTCAGCCAGTGCCCTTAACTTCTGAGCCATCTATTCAGCTCTACTCCTGTTTTATTTTGGCCTCAGGGAAACAAACAACAACAACAACAACAACAACAAAAAACAGAGAGGCAGTTTTAACAGTATGTAATATTTGAAGAATTGGTCTTTGAAAGTCTACTTTTTCCTTCCAAAGGAAATTATTCTGTTTCCTGCAAGTACTTTTATGATTGCTAGGTTTCCATGCTGTGTTTTCTGTAAAATAAAAAAGCATCATCTAATTCTCACATGGGGTTCAGTTTAGAATATTATTTTAGCCATAAAGAGAAACGAAATATTGGTATACACTATAGCATGGTTGAACCTGAAAACATTAAGCTAAGAGAAAGAAGCTAGACTCAAAAGACCACCTACTGTGTGAAAAGGTTTTCTTAGGTAAAATGTCCTAGAGAAAGTATAGCGAGAAAAAACTAGGTGAATGAGTACTGAGGGCTAGGAAGGAAATGGGACAGAATGGAGAGGCCTGACTACTGATGAATGCAATTGGAAAAGAGGATGAAGATTTGAATTATCTAAATATGTTGGACTGAATGGTATGAATGTCTTGATAATGCTGTACTTTAAAACAAATTCAGATGTGTACTTTTGACCATTTTCTTTATTATTAGAACCATGAGTGCGAACTAAGAAAACTTGTGACACTTTTACCATTGGAGAAACTCTTGTTATTTGCTATCAGGGATTCTTTCCAGGTCTCCAGGCTATTGAATGATTGTTAAATAATGACAAAGCAAGTGTGGCTAATGCATAGTTGTGCCTCTTTCTTAGGAGAGACTTAAAGACTGTTTGAATGAAGCTTTCCTAAAAAGACTAAATGTTATTCAGACTTTCCAGAGCTGTAACAAATATCTAAGAGAGCAATTTAAAATGAAGGGAATGTCCACTTTTGGCTCAGTTTCAGAGTTTTCTGTCCAAGGTCAGCTGCATCCTTTAAATCCGGTTCTCCTGAGATTGAGCAAAGATTGTGAGTTCAAAACCAGCCTAGGCTACATAGCAGAATTCAAAATAAAAAGTGAAATAATCTTAGCAGGACATGGTGGCACATGCCTTTAATCAGCACTTGGGAGGCAGAGGCAAGCCGATCTTTGTGGGACTGAGGCTAGCCTGATCTACACAGTAAGTTCCAACCCAGCTGGGCTACAGGTAGAAAAAAACATGAAATATTAGGCTTTTCTTTCACACCCCATAAAACTTGGTTTATGACAAGGAATTCTTATCTTTTAATCCCACCATACACTGTAAGACTTTTGTTTAAGGAAATGTGGTGGTCTGTGGCAGGGGAGCTCTTCTCCCTTTCTTTGCACAGATTCTTTTAAATTAGCTAACTAGAAATGACTGTGAAGTTGGATCCTAACCCCTGATAAAAAGATGAAATATTCTCGCATTAGGGATAAAAGCCTATCAAGCGTCTGTCATGTGTGCTTGCTGGATCTGACTGACCATGCAGTTGTACCCGTTTGCAAAAGTAAAAACTGCCTTGCTAACTGAATCACTTTTGCTTTGTCCATGTGTTCTTTGTGCAGTTTTGGTGAGGTCCTTGGACCTCAGATCTTATTTCTAACACAAGAAGACTCTGTCTTCCCCCCACTTCACCCCCCCAAATATATGTAATATTCCAGGCACTCAGCATATATTTAGTTCTTGCAGAGTACTTGAGTTAAATTCCCAGCACCTACCTCAGATGGTTCATAACCTCCTGAACCTACAGCTCCAGGGGTATCTGACAACTCTGGTCTCTGCAGGTTCCATCACTTACATGCAGAAACCTACACACATAATTAAAAAATAAGGTAAGTCCAGAAACAAAAGATATTTTTTAAAAGTCTTAAGCCAGGCATGGTGGCAAACACCTTTCACCCCAACACTCAGGAGTCAGAGGTAGGCAGATCTCTGTGAGTTCAGACCCAACCAGAGCTGCATTATTGAGATCCTCTTTCAAAAAAAAAAAAAAAAAAGCAGCAACAACAGTGGTTTCCAAAAGAATCTCAAAATAAAAGAAGAAAAAGAAAAATACAGTGAGGCAATAAGCAGATAAAAGGGTTCACCAGTATTCTAAGTTACTAAGAAATGCAAGTGGGTACTGAAAATAGAGTTTTTCTTAAAAATGGCTTTTAAAAATGACTGCAGTTTATGTTTATGTTGAAGACTGTGTTTTGTTTTGTTTCTTTATGTAAAGATTAACCTAGAACTTTCCGTATAGCCCAGGCTGGCCTTGAATTCATGGTCCTCCTGTCTTAGCTACCACACCTGTCTCTGAAGAAGTTTTTAAATAGCAGTCTTACTGAGACATAATTCACCTACCATGTACTCTACCTGTTTCAAGTATATGTCAGTGGTTCTTAATACAGAGAGATGAACAACCACCTACTATCTATATATTTGATCTAAAAAGTCCCCAAAGGTGTCAGCAGCCACTCCCGCTTCTACCTGTCCTTTACCTTCCTCAAGCCCTAGGCAACCATTACATTAATAGACATTTTGTCTTTGTAGATTTGCCTGTTCTGAATATTTCATTTAAGTGGAATTTTACAATATATGACTTTCTAAGAAGAATTGTGAAATTTTCTTAAATTGTTCCATTGGCTTACCCTGGGCTTTCTAGGCTCAGCTCTACTAGCCATTTAGGAAGCTGGATCTAAACTCCCATATGACAACTAGGCCAAAAAAGCGATTTTGTGGAGTGCTGGTAGTCCTAGAATCTCTCTCTCTCTTTCTCTCTCTCTCTGGCCTTGGGCTTAGTAGGCAAGTGTTCTACCACTAAGCTAAGCTACTTAGCTGTGCCCCAGCCCCATTCTTATTCCAACTTTTAAGCAGTAGCATAGACATGACCGTTCTAAATTATTCAATCTACAGTGAAACAGATTTTGTACAGCAGAAATGTAATTTAAACGTTTCCTTCTTTGTAGCTTGCCTTTTTTACCCTCCCCAAATTAGCTTTTCTGATAGATTTGCTAATGATTCCCATTGTTTGGTATTTTCACTGAACTGTTGAATCATACTCTTCATTTCACTGTTCCTAGAACAGATCTTAGAGATAGATTAAAGAAGCTGTTTTGGCAAAAGGTTCCAGATTCTCCTTTCTAAGCAACAGGAGCCTGAGCATGATATAAGCAGAGACAGAGATGCTTGCAGGCTCTCAGACTCCCAGGCCTATGAGGGATTGACATGCTTAACACACACTCTTATCACTGAACTCCCAGCCCCTAAGAGAGGACCTTTAGATTTGTATAAAAATGGAGAGGAATGCACAGAATGCCCATATACATCTTCTCCCCCACATGCACAGCCTCCACCATTGTCAGCCTCCTGCACCAGAGTGGTCGAGTGAGCCAACATTGATCATACTCAAAGTCCATTGTTTATTTTAGAGTTTACTCTTGGTGTTGCAATTTCTATGGATTTTAATTTTAATAATTTTTGTTTCTTTGGTTGTTTTGTTTTGTTGTAAAAGATTGAACCCAGATCCTCATGGACACTAGGCATGCTCTCTACCACTGAGCCATAGGTTTTAGCAAATGAGTGATGACATAGCCACCATTTTGGTAGCATAAAAAATACTTTACTTCCCCCAAAATCCCTTTGTGCTCTGCCTGTTTGTCCCTTCCTCTCTCCAGATTCTTGCCTACAAATTGCCTATCTTTGTTTCTGTTTCAATGGTTTTGCCCTTTTCAGAAAGTGATATACAAATTGAATATCCCCTGTTCCAAATAGTTGGGACCAGAAGTGTTTTCAGATTTTTGGAGTTTTTCTGAATTTTGAATATTTATGTAGACATCTCTAATCTGAATATCCAAAAATCCAAAATGTTCTAATATCTGAAACTGTTAGTGCATCATCTTTATATATTATATATAAGATATATATATATATATATATATATATATATATATATATATATATGCCAAGACCAGAAGAAGAGGCATTGGATCCCCTGAGCTAAAGTTACAGGCAGTTGTGATTCACTTGATGTGGATGCTGAGAACCAAATTTGAATCCTCTACAAAAGTAGTATATGTTCTTAATCACTGAGCCATCTCTCTAGCTCCTGTCTATTACCTTGATACTCTTGAGAGTTACAGATTTCAGGTTACAGAATAGAAAGAAAATGTTCAGATTTTGAAGCCTGGCATGATTGTACACATACTTATTCACAACATGGTGGTTTGGGGGTTTAAGATTAGGGATATCCAGTTTTGTAGTTGGAATCATGTAGTATTTAGCCTTTTGGCTTCTTTCACTACTAACACGCACAGTTCCTCCGTGTCTTTTTATATTTTGACAATGCATTAAACTTGATTTATTTATTTTTATTTTATGTGTATGAATGCTTTACTTGCTTGTATATAAGTACACCAATGCCCATGGAGGACAGAAAAGGGCATCGGATTTACTGGAACTGCAGTTACAGACTGTTATGTGGATGCTGGGAACTAAACCCAGGTCCTCTGCAAGAGCAGCCAGTGCTCTTAACTGCTGAGCCATCTCCCCAGCCCCCTCGATAGTGCATTTTTAAGTAATTAATTTTCAAGACAGAATCTCACTATGTAGCCCTGACTGGCCTGAAGCTGGCTATGCAGACAAGGCTGATCTCAGTCACACAGAGATCCACCTGCCTCTGCTTCCCAAGTCCTGGGATTGAAGGCCTGTGCCACCATACCCAGCAGTTGTGCATTTTTTAAAGTACTAAATAGTAATAGTCCATTGTATCAATGTGCCATAGTTGAGCCATTCCCTTACTGAAGGACATCTTGGTTGCTCTGGCAATTATGAATAAAATGCTATAAACATCAATGTGTAGGTTTTTGTGTGGAAATAAGTTTTCCACTCATTTGAATAAATACCAGAGAGCTGAAGTGCTGGATCATATGGTAAGAGTATGTTCAGTTTTACAAGAGATACCACACTGTCTTCCAAAGTAGATGTACCATTTTACATTCCCACCATCAGTGAATGTTACTCCAAATCTTGCTAGCATTTGGTGTTATTTGGTGTTTGGAATTTTGCCATGCTGATACATGGGTGGTGGTTTCTTATTGTTATTTAAATTTACTATTCTCTAATGACTACTGTTGAGCCTCTTTTCATATGCCATCTGTATATCTTCTATACTAAGGTATCTGTTCAGGTCCTTTGCCCATTTTTAAAATCAGGTTGTTCCTTTTCTTATTGATAGTTTTAAGAGAGTTTTATTTATTTATTTTCTTGCTTGTTTATTGTTTATTTTGAGATAAGTTCTCACAGTGTAATCAGGCTGACCTTAAACTCATGACTCTCCTAACTCTACCTTCTTAGTGCTGGGATTACAGGATTACCATACCCAACTAATATATACTTTTTTTTTTTTTTAACCGATAAGGAGACCTAGATTTAATGATGAGTTTATAGAAAGTTATACTGCCATATATACATACTGGCAGGAAATATCAAAATATGGTCCCTTTGACACAACTGTGTTCCCAGAAACCAAACAAAAACAGAGAAAGAACAAACTAAGATCCACTTCAAGCCAGTCACTAATTTAAGGCAGAAACGGAAAGCTGAACTTTGCTGAGGAGTGTCTGCATAATTCTTTGCCAGTGTTTCTGTGTTTCAGTGTCATGGTTAGTTTGGGAGCCGTTAGCAGAAGATATTCTAGTGGCAGTACTTTCATGTTTTTGTTTGATAGGTTGGAGACAGTGTCTTACATATATGAAGTTCCAACCAGGCTTTCTTGGAACTTTCCATCTTCCTTCCTGCCTCAGCCTTGAAACTGCTGGAATTACAGGTGTGTGTGACCATGACCAGCTTAAATAGTGGTATTTTCTAAGAGTACTTGTCTTGAAATTATCATTTAGACTATATTTTGCTGCCGTAGAGCTTCCCAACTAGGAATGTTTTTTATTCTTAGGGAACATTTGGTAATGTCTGACGACATTTTTTGCTTGTTGAAGCTGTGTAGACAGTATTGGTGGGTGGAGGCCTGGGATGCTGCTAAATGTCCTACAGTGCACAAGCCTCTTTCTTGTTCCCTAAAAAATTATCTGACCCAGGATACCAGTAAGTGTGGAAGTTAAGAAATACCAAATCTAGTTTATAGCATTCTTTTCTTACCTGTGAGAGTATGGAGGCCTTAGAAATCCCTTGACTATCCCTCAGGATTTGGTTTCTGGGGCTGAATGTGCCCTCTGTGAATATTCTGTGGTTCAGTCCATTAACTGGCTCTGGCACATTTCTTATACCTTCATTTTAGTGGCCAACCAGTTAAATGGTTGGTTGGGTTTTTTGGGTTTTTGTTTTTTGTTTTTTTTTCCCCCCTGACAGCGTGATACTTTTTCTTCCTGATGTTTCCAAGAGACAGGCTCAGTTGGCCAGCAGTTCTTGCAAAAGAGAACCTGGTGACAATACTCTAATCTGTTGCTGGCATCTTTCACTCCCTAATCTGTGTTTACACGACACTGAAAACAACTCTCTGGTGCCAGGCTCTGTTCCTGCTCAGCACTGTGGCACCATTGGCAGAGCACCCCTCCCTAGTCTCTGACAGTGCTACCCTACACATTTATTTTATTGCATAGCTGTTCTTCAGAAGATGTCTCTTGAGACATAGACTATATCTATGGAGCTAGGAATAGAATGAAAATCATTAGTGTTCCCGATTACAAACCCAGCATGCAGGTTTCTGAACTGTTTTCTTATTTGTAGCTATAATCCTCTCTCCCAGAATAAGTTCCCAGAATCTGAAGTTTGTTTCTTCAATCTCTTAGCAACTAGCATTTCTCTTATTGTACATGAAGAAAATGAATTTACCTTCTTCCATTTGGGGTTATACGCTTTTTAGTAAGTTGGAAGAAGCTATAAGGAACTAAAGCAGTTTGAGACTAGCTGTCAAAGGGAGATGTCAGTGATCTAGATAATAGAGGCACAGTCCTGGGAAACAGTTCAGAAGCTCAGTGGAATATGAACTAGATCAAAATGAAAAGTAATTCCTTCCAGGTACGTGGTATACTTTCTAACTAAAATGATTTAATGATTTGCATCATTAAAGAGGCCAAGATGGGGCTGGAGAGAGAGTGCAGAAGTTAAGAGCACTGTTTGCTCTTGCAGAGGATCCAGGTTTGGTTCCCAGCACTCACATGGCAGTTAACAACTGTCTGTAACCCCGGTTCCAGAGGATTCAATGTTCTCTTCTGTCTTCTACAGACATTGCATGCATGGATGCACTTACATACATGTAGGTAAAGCACTCATCTGCATTAAATACATAAATCGATGTTAAATAGATAGATAGATGAAGAGAAAGTTTAAAGAGGCCAAGAAAAACCAAGCAAATTCCTCTTAAGAGAGTCCTGAAAACTTACTCTGTTTTATAGAATGAAATTTTCCCAGTTCTGGAGTCTTAAAATAAAACTAATTAAAATCTTTGAGAAAAGGGAAAACAGTAGGAAAGTCCTAGAGATAACTGAACCTCTTCAAGTGCAACTTCTGAGAATTGGTTCTTTCCTTTCACTGTGTAGGCCTGGGGATCAAACTCAGTTCATCAGGCTTGGCAGCAAGTGCCTTTACCCACTGAACCATCTCACTGGCTCCCAGATAAAATTATTGAAGGAGAAGTTTGTGTGTTAAAGGAAGGATAAATATATACCTCATGTGAATGGCATATCACAGGGTCATCTGTAGGGCTGAGTTCAGGGACACATTGACAGGATCTACACATGCTGTACTTCTCCTGCCTTCAAGATAGATTAGGACTGTTTGGACCTATGTTTGAATTTGCGAGATTTAAAAAGACTTTAAGGCTACTGGTTTATTTGCAACTATATTTTTCAACTCTAATTTCATTATCTTTCTCCTAAGGAAATTTTTTAGACATTTCTTTCATTCTCCCTCCTATGAAGAAATTATACACATACATACATACATACACACACACACACACACACACACACACACACACAGAGTATATTCATATACTCTGGCACTTGGAAGAGAGACTAATGATTATACTAAGTGAATTTTTGTGGGGACTGATTTTCCTGTCTCTGCTTGCCATCTTATTCTAGGAGTTCTGGGATAGACATACACCATCATGTGTAGCTTTTCTCTTTTTTTTTTTTTTTTTTTTTTTTTAATGTAGGGTCTGAGGATCAAACATGGGTCATCAGGCTTGTGTGGTAAGCGCTTTTACTGGCTGAGCTGTCTCCTCAGCACGGAGGCTTTTTTGTTTTGGTCATATGAACCAATTTTCACCCCCAGAAGGCAATATTAGCCACATTGAAAATGCTTAACCTACAAATATCATTGTCTAGGAAATGAATTGTTGTTTATACCTTTTCTTGCCTTATTTTCTGGTACAGTAGCTTACAGTCCTTGGTTAAGTATATAGAATATCTTTCCGTGTTGCATAGCTTGTATGGAGGGCACTTTCTGAACAATCTCTAGATCATTTGAGGAAAGAACAGAGAAACACTGGGAGTAGCAGAGCGTAAATGCAGCTCTCTGAAAGAAAAAAAAAAAACAACATAGTTTATGAAATGCTTTTGCAGTAATCTGGAAAGAGAACAGACCATGGAATACCAAAGAATCTGGATATAAAATTGCCCATGGTTCCAAGGCTAGTAAGCACAGTAAGCCGAGTTTCTCAAGCAGGAGTTGATTTGCGGTTGAGAATACCAACTAGATTGTCTTGAAAGAATGTTCTATTCTCCTAAGAGGGTTTGGCTCTGTCTGATCAGAAGGGTGGTTGTGTATGAAATGCACCTCAGAAGGAGGAGGAGGAAATGACATGTTCATGTAAATGAAATACAACTGCAAATTAAAGTGTCACCCTGTTAGAAAAAATCCATTTTTTATTTAATTGGTTACCAAGGAAAAAAATGTCATACCGAAGTGTATATCTCAGAGAAAGTTAAACTGAAATATTACAAGGGAATCTGGAATTCAGGGAAGTTCTGGGGCGAGGGGGGGTATAAAGGATTGCCTTAATAAAAATATTCTCATGCTACAAAGCAAGGCTCATAAATTTCTCCTATGTTACAAAAGAGATTAACAAATACCACCTCATTTGTCCTTTACTGCCTCTCTCTGTCCAATCAGCTGTATGTTAACTGCCTTGTTAGAGGAAGCCTCCTTTTGAGATATTTTATTAGGAAAAAGGTCATGTACAAAGGAGAAGATGCTTTCTCCCAAAGACTGCTGGTTACTGCCAAGACATCTAGGTCTGACATGCTTTTTTTCTGAGTTCCTATGTTTTCAACTTTCGTTCCCCACATTTGTATGAAAGCTCACTTGTCTCTTTAGATGGTGAACCTACTATTAGACAATATACATTCAGGACCTGCCACATTAGGTAATAAAGAGAAGGGCTTATGAATGAAATTCTATTTCTACATAGAATTGTTTCATGCGGAATGTGTCTACTTTCTCTTTGTGATGACTTGCTACATAGATCTCTTCAGTTTTCTTCAGCATTCATTGTGGTTCTCCTCCTTTACTGACTAACACCTATATTGTTTTGCAGTCTTCAGTGAAATCTCAGAAATTCATACATTGTGATGTAATATAATATAACAAAATGTGCTTTCTTTCTCTTTTACCTCATCAGGGGCAGTGATTGGTGATGGACAGTCTGCTGTGGCCAGTAACATCGCCAATACTACCTACCGGCTCCAATGGTGGGACTTCACTAAGTTTGACCTTCCAGAGATCAGTAATGGTAAGTCAGTGTAAAACTGGGTTGACGGTGGTTGGATTTATTTCTGGTAAGCAAAAAAACTAAAAAATTCAAGTAGCACTGAGCTTTCTGTCTCATTCAGTCATTGATATCCATGTTCCATTTCTACAGCTCATTCTTAGGTTCAGAAAACAACTCACAGAAAATATCTTGAGGAAAAACTACCTTTGAGTTTATGGAAGAGTTCGTAGTCCAGAAACTAAAAGTTAGATGGAACTGAGGAGAGAAAGATAAGGGAATATAGCAGTTAGGAGCTCTACCCTGTAACCCTTGAGAAAACACCATAGTGATTTTAAAATCACCAACAAATCCAGGTCTGAGTGGACTGAATAAAGTGAGTGGTGTAGTTAATACCTGATTTACAAAGGTATCTGTCTGGTAGTTCTGTTTCCTTTTCAAGGAATCCATGACCCCATTGTTCTCTTGGAATCACAGGACCCTCATAAATTCCTGAGAACTGGTCATTCAGCCCCTACTTGCTTAGTTCTGATGTAACCTAACCGTCACTGTTAAATTTCTGTTAAAATGTTCTTTCTCGTATTGAGCCACCATTCATTTCCATTGATGTCACTTTATTCTGTTGGTCCTAGTTCTGCTGAATCACCATAAAACCAGCCTGATGCTTCTTCCCAAGGAAAGTTTTCCCATGATTTAGAAGTATATTGCCTTTTCCTTCCCATCTTTCCTTTCTGATCAAACTTCTTTAGATTCCTTTTTATGCTGTGGTTTCCAAAGCCTTGACAGTTCTGCTCATCTTTCCCTTTAGCTTTTGGGGTGGATGAAGCAGAACAGAATAGGAAATTTTCAGTGTGGGCTAATACATAGTACAGTGGTTTAGTCAGTGTTAGTACAGATTCCAGAAGCTTTTCCTGAAGCTGCTGTTTGCAGTCACTTAAAATTGTTTGATAATTTTTATTAAACCAGAATTTGGCCATTCTATACTTATTTACTTAAATCTTTAAAAACCGAAGTTTGCATTATCTTCCTACCATCATATTTCTGGTTCCTGTCATCTCTCTGGCCCCATAGTATTAGGAAAATGGGGTTAATTTTTTATATCTTCTTCTTAGGGAATGCTTAGTAGCAACCATTCATTCTTTCTAGATACCTGTAAGCCACATGTTTAGTAATCTGTTCTTTTGTCTATTTAATTTTTATTCCATTTATTATTATTATTATTAGGGGGGGGTGTGCATGCCATGGTACATGTGTGGCAGTCAGAGGGCAATTTATATGAATTGATTCTCTCTTTCCACCGTGGGTTCAGGGGAGCCAACTCAGGTCATCAGGATTATATGGCAAGTACTTTTACATGTTGAGCCCTCTTGCTGGCCCCAATAATCTGTTTTTTAACTCTACTGAGAATCCATAGTGGTCTACCTTTTCCTTTATTGAAAACTCAATTTTATTTGTTCATCTTTAGATTTCTGACTCAGAGTTTATTGGTCATAATTTATTTGCAATTATTTTAATATTTTGCTTTGTTTCTTTTATTATAATCTGAATTAGATTATGTAGTCACTGCAAAACTTATTTAAGAATATATAGTAAGAAGCCTCCTAACCCTACACCATGCTGCCTCTAACTCCTTGCAGTAGGTAACCACTCTTGGCGGTTTCCGTTTCTCATATATCTCTATTTTTTAAGATTTATTTTATTTTTAATTCTATGTATATGTGTTTGTGGGGGCAAGGGTTGTTCATGTGCCTGTGGATGCCTGTAGAGGCCACAGGTGTTAGATCCCCAGTCTCTTCTGTATCTCCACCTTTTACTTGATCCAAATGATAACACACTGCCCATACTCCTGTACTTCTCTTTCATTATATTTAGCTGATATTTCCACATTGGTATATAGAGTTTACTTATTGATTTTTTTTGTTTTGTGTGTGTATATGTGTGTTGTATATACGAGTGTGTGGGTGTGCATGCCCATGTGTGTCTTGAGGTCACCATTTTTGATTAGGTTGACTGGTCAGCAAGCTCTTGGGATCTGTCTGTCTTCACTTCTCAATGCTGGGGTTACAGGCATGAACTTCCATGCCCTACTTTTTATGTGGGTAGAGATTCAAACTCAGGTTTCATGTTCACAGAGTAATTTACCCACTGAACCATCTCTCCAATCTCTCTTGTTTGGCTTAAAAACATGGTCCTGCTCCCAGGCTGACCTGGAATTCGTAGCAGTCCTCCTGCTTTTGCATCCCAGAGTGCTGAGATTATAGGCATGAGCCTCTACTCCTAGTGGCAGTGGTGGCTGATACTGTTTCTTTTCTTCTTCTTTCTCTTTCTCTTCTTCCTCCTCCTCTTTCCCTTCCAAGGTCTTCCCCCTGTCCCCACCTCCTTCTCTTCCTTTTTAAAAAATAGTTACCTAGTATTTCATTGTACAAATATGCCAAACATTTTTAGCCAGTACCCTGTTGAAGGGCTTGGAAGTTTTTAATTTTGGTGTACAGACAGCTGTAGGATGTCATTTTGTACATGTCATCAGTAAGGTAACACTTTGAAATAGAACTGCAGGGAGAGAGAGTCAGTGAATTTATAATTTTGATAGATACTGTCCTGTTACTCTCTATACAGATTGTTCTGAAATATATTCTCACCTACGGTTTTTATTTGTTTGTTTTTAAAACAGGGTCTCATTCTAGCCTAGACTGGCTTAGAATCCAAAGCAGTCATCTTAGCCTCTCTGAGTGCAGGGATTACAGGTGTGCGTCATCATGCTCAGCTCCATGTGTAGTTTTCCAGAGTGCTTGATCTAAATGCTTTGCTGATGGAACATGTTATCAAATTTGGGGATCTTTGCACCTCTGATAGGTTTAAAAATACTCATGGGCATTTTAAGTTTACATTTCTTATGCTCTCCCTGAGGCTGTGTGCCTGTTCATGTACATCCTGCTTGGGATTGCCTTGTCCTGACCTCTTGTGGTTTAACTTTTCTCTGTTGTGTTGCTGGGTTTTTTCCTTAGCAATTCTACAGAAGCTCTTTATAAGTCAGAAAATTAACTTATAATAGAAGTTTCCTACTTGTCGCTTGTCTTTTCACTTTGTTGAAAGTTATTTTTGTCATAGAACTTATTTTAAGTCTGAATTATACACCTTTCCTTTTATGGTTCCTAGGCTTTGTGTCATCTTTAAAATAATTTCCTACTGTATATTTTAGTTTTATACATTTAAATAATCGATTCACTAGGAAATTTAGTCCCAAAACAAACTGCTGTAATTTTCAATGTGGACATTAAAGCCAACATTTTTTAATAATAGTTTTAATTCTTTAAAGAATTTCATACATGCATCCAATATATTTTGATCACATTCATACTCTGCGCCCCCTAACTCCTCCCAGACTCCCCCTGCATTTTCCTTCCCAACTTCATGTCCCTCTTCTCTCTCCCTCCTTCCCTCTTTCCTTCCCTCCCTCCCCTTCCCTCCTATAAATTTATATGACCTATGGAGTCTAATTAGTTCTGCCCAGATACAGATGGGTGTCTGGTGTGACCATCCACTGGAGCATAGTCTGCTGATTGGGGACCACACCCTTAAAGAAAACTCTCCCTCTCCTAGCAGCCATCAGCTATCAGTAGCTCCTTAGCTAGGGATAGAAAGCCATCTTTTTATATCCCCTCAAAATTTGTTTAGTATAATTACTGTAATCACATTTAATTTGCAAATATACTTAAGGAGTTCAACATCTTTGTAATATCTTCTTACCTAATAGCATATTATGATTTTCATTTTGTTTTTACATATCTTTCTCTCTCACCTTTTTCCCTCCCTGACTCTGTCTATCTGTCTCTCTTTTTATTGTTCTGTTTGTTTGTTTTCCTGGTGGTACTGGGGAACTCAAGGCCTTACATGTTAGATAAGCATTCTACCATTTAGCTGTATCCTTAGTCCTTTTTTTGTTTTGTTATTAATTTCAAGACAGAATTTTGCTAAATTGCTCAGGTGGCCTTGACCTTGCAATCTTTCTGTCTCAGCTTCCCAAGAAACTAGGGTTTCTGGCCTGGGTCACAAGTTCCAGCTCTCTTGTATTTCTAGGAATGTTCTAATATCTTCTTCATATAATAGATATACATTTCTGGGCTGGAGAAATGACTCAATGGTTAAGAGTACTGGGTGCTCTTGCAGAGGACCTGGCTTGGGTTCCCAGCACCCACATAGCAGCTAATAACCATCCATAAACAGTTACAGGGAATCCAATGCCCTCTTCTGACCTCCATAGGCACTGCATGACATGGGTACACTTACAAAAATGTAGGCAATACATTCATACACATAAAATAAAAAATCATAAATAAGGGGCTGGAGATGTGGCTCAGTGGTTAAGAGCACTGACTACTCTTGCAGAGGCCTTGGGTTCAATTCCCAGCACTCACATGGTGCTAATTACCATCCATAACTCCAGTTTCAGGGGTTATGAGCTCCCTGCACATTGCATGACATGAGTACATTTAACATATGTTCAGGCAATACACTCATATACACAAAGTAAAAATAATAAATAAAATATTTTAAAGCTATACATTTCTTCAAGTTATTAGTATAAATTGATTTTAAAAAATATTAGCATCTTCTGAATTTATTTACTGATTATAGTATCTACTCAGTTAAATCTCATAGATTTTTCTGAGTATGTAACCTGGAAATAATCATAATTTTACTACCTCTATTACAGTCTTTTTTAAAACAATTACATTTATTCATTTATTCACTTATTGTATGTGTATATGTGTATATACACACATATCAGGGAGCCATTTCACTGGCCCCTACTCGTGTGAACTCTTTTTCTCTTGTCTAAATGCATTGGTAATTGCTATCTTTTTTTTTTTTAGACAGGTCTCCCTGTAGCCCCAACTGGCCTGGAATGACCAGGCTGCCTTGAATTCACAGAGATCTACCTGCCTCTGCCTCCCATGTGCTAAGTAAGTTGGGAATCTGCTTTGCTGTAGGATTCATTTTTCAAAACCACCTGCCTCTTAGTGAAGAGTAGCTTTAGGTTTTGGAAGCCATGGCCCAATCTGAGAGCCACGAATCCCGAGTTTTATTTATGGGTTCAGTAAGCACAAGGTGCTGGTTATGTGATTGTTTTGAGTTGCATTTAGCTTCTTTTGGAATTAGGTTAATGATCTTTCTCTCACTTGGAATTAAGGAAGTTAATGAATTATTAGCTGTAAGGAACTGAGAATTTTTTGAGTATAGCCACATGTAGATTTTTATTTCTGTGTGTGTGTGTGTGTGTGTGTGTGAGAGAGAGAGAGAGAGAGAGAGAGAGAGAGAGAGAGATAGAGAGAGGGAGAGAGAGTGTATGTGTGTATGTGTATACATGTGCATGTGGGTGCCATGGATGATAAAGGCCAGAATAGGCCATCAGATCTTCTGGAGCTGAGGTGACAGGAGATTACTGAAAACTGAAATTGGGTCATCTGGAAGAGCAGCAGGTGTTCTTAACCTCTCCTGAACCATTTCTTTAGTCCTCATAGATTTTTTTTTAATGCTGCTTTCATTAAAAGACAAAAACAAACAACAAAGAAGTAAAAGGAAGAGAAATCACATTAAATTCACTATGATTTTTAGACTAAACTTTTCCTTGATGAATGGCTTTGATCACTAGAGTATCCTTGCAGAAGAGGCCACATGAAATACTGTGGATGAGTGGCACACGGGATATGGTAACTGATGCCTAAAAGGAATGTCATTTGGAGTTCTGGTCTGCTACTAAAATCAGAAGGACTTGGAGCTAGCCAAGAGGAAATTTTGCTGCTGATTTAAACTCTCCGGGGTGTTCCAGATGAGCGCATAATGCATTTGTAAAGCACTGCAACTGCTGGTGGCCCCACGGCCTCATCTGGACTCCAAGCCGCAGGGTCCCATCTTTGTACAAGGTGTTTGTTTATAATTTATGGATCTGATAGGAAGGCAGAGCCATCTGCTTCTCTGGGCATGAGTATTCTAGCCCCTCCTGTTCCCTGCTAGGGCATTTTCACTTGGCAATAATGTCTAATTGGGGAAGAGATTACATTGCAGAGTCTGGAACATGGCTTCCTACTGTCTCCTGCTTGTTTTTTTTCTCCTCCTTAAGGTGCTACCTGAACCTGTTAGCTTTTGTTTTGTTTGTTTTGTTTTGTTTTGTTGAGACAGAGTTATACTATGTAACCCTGGATGGCCTGGAACTCACTGTGTAGACCAGGCTAGCCTCAAACTTGCTTTAATTCTTCTGTCTCTGCCTCCCTAGTGCTGGGATTATAGACATACACCACCATAGTCAGTTTCTCCTGAACCTCTTTTTAAAAAAATATTTTATATTATTTTTATTCTATGTGTATGATTATATTGCCTACATGTATTTAAGTGCACCTGTGTTGTACAGTGTCTGCACAGGACAGAAGAGGGTATTGGATCCTCTGGAACTGGAGTTAGGAAAGTTGTTAGCCACCAGATGGATGATGGAAACCAAACCTGGGTCGTTTGCAAGAGCAGCCAGTGCTCTTAATGGCTGAATCATCTCTCCAGTCTCCCTTACTCCCCGAACCTCTTAAGAAGTTTTGATTTTGTTTATTTTCTTTCAGTGCTGAGTATTGAACTCAGGGCCTTACACAAGCAAGGCAAGCAGTCTACCATTGAGTTGTACCTCTAGCTATTAAGCTAACTTCCCTATCATTCTTTCCAGTATATTTTACCTCTAAGGGAAAACCAATTGCTGAATTTTTGACTCTAATGTGGTCCGAGCACAGCAGCATCAGAGATACCTAGGGCCTTGCTGGAAATTGAGGTGATCAGGCTCTGCTCAGCATTCTCCAGGTGATACTGATGCCTGCTGTAATTGGTGGACTGTGTAGCCAGGTAAGGTACGGAGTACAGCACAGCTTTCCAGTGACATGAGCTGCCAGTGGCTCAGGCTGTTTCACTCTACATTTTTCTTGCTACCTGTTTATCTTATTGCTGAATTAAAAAAGGATAAAGTTGTCCTTTTTCTTCATAAGAAAACAAGTACCAGAGATCTAAGAACTCTCTTCCTATATATATATTAAGGCATAAAATTTTAGCCAAATAAGGGGAAGCTGAACAAGTGACTTGGAGCAGTCACCACTGACCATTGTAACTGACCATTTCTGTTTCCACATGGGATATTAATAGACAACAGGCAGCAAATGTAACTTGCTAATTGGAGCTGTGAAATTGTAAACCTACTGCCCCGTGCTCTCTGTCATGGTACTACCAAATTACTCTTTGTCTGCCACATCCCCTTCATTAGAAAAGATACATAACCCTAGACAGATGAATCACTAGCTGCAAAATTCTCGATACTGAGTATGTGACTGGAAAAGCTGTTACCCCTTTCTGTATTCCTTTCTCATTTGTCATTTGCATGTGTTTTTAGCCCATTGCAGTAACCGGGAACTATTTTGGAATTGGACAGAGTTGGAAGAGGGGTAAAATCTGGGAGATGGCCATTGATTGGGAATTATCATAAGATAATACAAACACAAACACAGTGGCTTGGAATTGAGACTGACAAAATGCTTCTTGTCCATCTGCCCAGTTTTCACAGGCTTAGAGCCAAGCTTTCCAGAAGAAAAGGCCTACTTACATTCTCCTCCTCACCTCTCATCCCCATAATCAGTTAGATGCTTTTTAAAGAATATTAGTGATGAGCTTTCGGTTCATTATGTGATCTCCTCTATCCCCCTTGGTGGTACTGGGGATTGAACCCAGGGCATCTTGCAGACAAATGTTCTACCACTGAACTGTATCTGGCCTTCTTTT
The DNA here is from genome assembly GCA_035773235.1 of Eospalax fontanierii. NCBI lineage: Eukaryota > Metazoa > Chordata > Mammalia > Rodentia > Spalacidae > Eospalax > Eospalax fontanierii. Next base: position 19,231,112 of record CM069526.1, read on the forward strand.
TTACTTTCTATCTTAAAGTCTCACTAAGTGGCCAGGCCAACCTTGAACTTACTCTGTTGCCTTCAATTTGCTAACCCTCTTCCTCAGCCTCTTGAATAGCTGGGATTATAGGCTCATTATAAACTTCTGTGTTTAACCAAAATACATGTTAATACACATGAGCTGGATCTTTATACAAACAAGATAGAAAAGCCACCGTGCATTTGCGGGGGGGGGGGCACTACTAAGTGTAGATAAAGTTGTAATTATGCAAAGCAGTCCATAGAGTCCCATCATTGTCTTATTTATTATCAAGTCCTACTTTATTATTTACTCTCTCTACTTTTGGTAGTAGCATTCTAAACCAAGGACTATGCCAATACCAAGATTAGTTCTGAAGCTTCCCATAATTCCCTTGTTTCTGTGTCCTCAACTGATAACATGAGTTGATTCAGCAAAGGAGAAGATTGCCATGTTTTTGGCAAACGGCTTGGGACCCTGTGTCAGGAGCAGACGGTCCCATGCTAACAAGATAAATCTAGCCATACAGGATGGAGCAGATGGTGGGTTGGGAGCTGAGCAGCAGAGAGGCCTAATGGTGATAGCAATAAGTATTTGGATGTCATTATTTTATTAGTTAGCAAACAGAGCCATCTTTGATTTTATGTGTAATGGTACTGTAGGTGTCAGCCCCCGGGCATTGGCACAACAGCCTAATCAATGGGTTCTGATGTCATTTTTTATATACTCTGTCATCTCTTAGCTTTATTGGCAGTACATAGGGATAGGGAAACAAACACAATTTTACAAATCACTCGGATTCCCCCCCCCGAGCCTGTGATGAGCCTTTAAAACCATTTTTTTGTTGTTTTGTTTTCCCTGACTGATTTCCTAGGGAAACTTGTCTTTGACCTCTCAGTCATGTTTTAGCTTACTGGAGTAGATCACCTGGAATCTGGTAAGGGTGGCTGAGCTGGCTTTTATTTTTTAAACTTATTTTTTAATCATTATGCCTTTAACTGTGGACATCTGTTTTTCAAAGGAGACAACAAGTATAAAGACACTTTACATGAGGCAGGACTAAGTGAAACAAAGTTCAGAGGAGCTTGATTTGTTTTAATGTGTTCTACCATCCTGCCTGTGTGGGTGGCAGGTGGACCTCTTTGTTCCAGCTTCACATCAAGGATAAACCACTTTTCCCTGACTAGGAATCCCACAGCGGAACTTACAGAAGGGTTCAAATGCAAACCAAAACCAGGCATGCAGGCACAGTTCTGTGCTGACTAACATCTCATTAGTCCCAGCATGCGGAGTGGATTCTCCTCTCCAACAGACATGTCTTCAGCTCCCAAGTCTGCTTCCTCAGCAAGCCCATTCTGCCACCTTGCCAGCCTTGTGCTTTATTCTGAGTAACTGTAAGTGCAGATGAGGACTGCCCATCTGGACTCTGGTTCATGGTATAGAGGAAGAACGGAGTGTAGAAATGCATGCAGCCCCGCCTGTCCAGTCCAAGTTGAACGTTGTTCCCCTTTTTCTTTTGTGGATTGGAATTAGTGTTCCTGAAGAGAAAGACACACATCTGAAATGGCTTCCTTCTCTGGGATCATAGAGCAGGTGCTGAGTAGGATTACCACCCCAGGAAAGCTCTACCTGTGTCCCCTTTATCTTGGGTTTTTGTTTTCAGTCATTGTAGCTTTAATCTTTTGGACAATAACAGCTGTTGAGTTGCTCTCCAGGAAATCTTTTTAGTAACTTTTCTTATCTAATCTCTCAAATAATGTTTCCCAAGTGTGAACTAAGACTCAGCTGGTGGTTGTGTGGTGTGGACTGTCCTGTGGTTTCTCCTGAAGTATAAGAAGGATGTGTCTTTCCTACCTTTCTTACTTCCTGATTCCCTACATCTTAGTTTGAATAAGGCACCATACTCCATTTCTAAAGAAGGTTCACATTTTTAGAAAGGCCCTGAAATTTTTTGGTCTCAAAATTTCTTAGTGTTGTGTTGAAACTTTGTTTTCTTCTTTTTATCCAATGCAGCCTCCGTGAATGTCCTGGTACAGAACTGCAAGATCTACAATGACGCCAGCTGTGACATTTCTGCAGATGGCCAGCTTCTGGCAGCTTTCATCCCTAGCAGCCAGAGGGGCTTTCCCGATGAAGGCATCTTGGCAGTGTATTCCCTGGCCCCCCATAACCTGGGGGAAATGCTCTACACCAAGCGATTTGGTAAGGGATAGGAAGCCCAACCTAATGGCAGAGGGACGTTGATGCCTTGGCATGGGCATTCCTAGGTGAGGCACGGCATGGGTGAGAGTGATGGTCGTGTACTGCCTCTGCCTTCACTGGGGCATAAGGCGGAGAAAGATTGCTTTGCAGGGATCCTGGCTGTAGCGTTGCAGAAGACTCTGACGTGAGAGTCCTCCCTGCCTGTAGCAGTGTCAGTGCTCCTCTGTTAGCGAAGGCTGGGGCTAGGGAAGGAGTTCCGGTTATAGCATGGAAGACTGATAGACATTTATGCTGCAAGGGAGTTTGGATTTTTGGGTATTAAAAGCCCTCCAAAATATGTATTTAATCCAGACATTCTACTTCTAAGGAAATAACCAGAAACTACAAAGATTTACATACATTTTTATAGCAGTGCTGTATATCATTTAAGAAAACACCAAATTATTAAAGAGAATTTTTAAAGAGTTGTTTAAATAAGTGATGGTACAATGATAGGATAAAATACAGTTGACCTTAAAAATGCTCTTGTGAAGCATTATTTAATAATGGAAAATATGCCTAGTGCATTAAATGAAAAATAAATGGATTTCAAAACTGCTTATAGCATGATACCAGTGTTCTAAAGGCCTCTGATAACAACAGGTAGCATTTAGTGGGTACTAAGCATGTTATGATGTACTTAGTATATGTATACCTTCTCCATTTACTGTTTAAAACTGTCCTAGGAGATAGCTTCAGAATGACCAAACAAATAATGAAAGTTGGAAAAAAGACTGCACAAAAGTTGCTTCCTTATTATGGCAAGAATTCTGGGAAATGTGTCTCTATTCTCTTGGCTCTCAGGTCCCAATGCCATTTCGGTGAGCCTCTCCCCAATGGGCCGATACGTAATGGTGGGCTTGGCCTCACGAAGGATCCTGCTGCACCCCTCCACAGAGCACATGGTAGCCCAGGTCTTCAGGCTGCAACAGGCCCATGGTGGCGAGACCTCCATGAGGGTGAGTGCTATTGCTTATGTCTCCAGTATGTGTAGCTCTCCTGGGCTTGGCAGGAAATGAGGGACCATGGTATGATCTTCCATCTGTCTCGATTCTAAAGAAATGCTCTAGGCCATCCCACCCATGACTAGTAGTCCTCATTTTTGGAAGCTATAAATTACTGAAAGTCAGAAGCTGCTGACTGTGCCTCTTGGCACTGGTTGGTAATCCTAGCTTGGTCAGGAGACAAGAGGATTGCAAGTTCAAAGTCATCCTGGGCTTCTTAGTAAGTTCACAACCAACCCGAACAACTTAGTGAGATAAGTTATCTTAAAGCTAAAACATAGAGGGGAGGATGTAGCTCGGGTGGTGGTATGCTTGCCTAGCATGTAAGCCAGCAGGCCTGTGCTCCCCACCCCCCCCAGCACCAAGAAACAAAAGTCAAGAACTTTTTCACACCCAAGATTATGAGCTAGGGGCTAGAGAGATGGTATGGTGGTTAAGAGTGCATACTGCTCTTCAGAGGACCCGAACTTGATTCTTAGCACCAATAGTAAGCAACCCACAACCACCTATAACTCCAGCTCCAGGGAATCTAACACTTCTGGCCCCCATGGGTACTCATATTCACATGCACATACCTACCCAGACACACATATGCATACACATGATTAAAAATAAAATTTTTTCTTTTTTTAAAAAGTTGATAAGCTGGTTCCCCCAGGAGCCTGAGGTTATCTTTAAATAAAGAATAAATTAAATACTCCCTTACTTCAACATGAACCTTCTAATGCAGAAACATATACAGGACCCAGTGAAATATTTTTATTTTTTACCAAAGTTCTTTTTGTCTTGTTTTGCTTTGTTTTTGAGGAAGCAGGCTACAAAGTGATTGTATACCACACAATTGTAATCATGACGGGAGAAGAGTAGGTAGCTGCTGTTCTCTTATAATTGTCACATCCATTTTACTAACAGAGCAGAAATCCTGTTTAGGACCTACTCCTTTCTGAGGCACGCCTCTCTTGTATTGCCATAAAACCTTCTGGCAATAGTGTTGTTAGTAACCTTTTGGACTGGTCAGACTAGTGTGTCTGACTGAGCTCCCCACATCCTATGAGGGCTCATTTGGCTAGGGTTTTGTCAAGGGGAGTCAAGCATTTGAACAGTTCTCTAATTAGATAGTATTTAAGTTCCATTCCGATGTAAGAACCTGTGAATTTAATTCCCTCAGTACCTTGTGTAGTCTGTGACATTTATAGTTTGATTCTCTTGGTGTTTTCTGTTTTCTTTAGCTGTGTGGCATGTATAATTAATATACCTAGCTGGGTTAAGTGAAAGCTCCTTAGGGATATATTCCCTAGGACCCTTCATTCAGTATTGTGCTTCTAGGGGCTTGTTGAACTAGCTTGGACTAGGAATAATTTGTTTTCAAGAAAAAAATAAATTTGAGTATAATAAAGTGATAGAAGGTATGGCCTAGCATGATCTTTGCTTCTTAGGCCTCTTCTTCCCCATTTCCTTTGTTATAGAGATCTACTAGCTGATTGTACTGAACAACTTTCTAAACTCCCTGAACTTGATAAGGCTCTTTCTTGCCAGGGCACCTTAACCTGGTCTGTTTTTTTCTTCCCCATCTCCAGCTGCCTTCAAGCATCTCCTCTCCTCTGGCAGCTTCCCTCAGTAAACTAATCATTCTAGCACCGTACTGAGCACACACTGTTAGGCTAATACTTGTCTCACCAAACTGTGGTTGATTTTAGCTCTGGACTTCAACTCCTTCTGAGAGCAGGAACCATACTAGGCCATTCCCTTCCATCCCTTTCTGTATTATATTCTAATTTTCTCTTAATGAAATGCAAGTATCTAGTAAAGAACCTGACGTGTAGTAAAAGCTAAATAAATGAAAAATCTCAAGGAAAACATTCTTAGATTGTGCTTGGTATTCTTAGGTATTTAACTAGCAGAACCAGTGTCAGATGATACCATGTCCTTGCAAACCCAAGGACAAACCCGAGGCTGTTATAATTACAGAACAGTTCCGGTACTTGAATTCTCTGTGGGTGACAGAGATAATATCGAGGAAGTTCACCAAACCTATTTGCTTATCTAGCCGCCTGAGGTTGGAAGTAGTTTTAGTTTAAATATTCTTATTTGGCTGAACTTAAGCAGACAGTAAAAGTACTTGGTGCCTGCCTTTTGCCACCTACCGTCCTGGTCCCAAGAGCTGTTCTTCTAACATTTCTTGACTAATGTCAGAAAAAAAAAATATTTATGGGTCTGATTGCAGTAACGCTTAATAGACATCTCTAGCCTTTTCAGAAGCCTCTAGCCCAGTTGTTAAGCAAAGCTTACCCCAGTCCTCCATCCTAAACCTCCAACCTAAACCTTTTTTACACAATGAGCCAGTAACATCTGGCTAAAGGCAAATAACTATAAAGCAGAAGCCAAGGTGGTGAGCTTTTTTGTCACAGGAGGCCAGTAAGCTGGAGGAATTTGGATGGAGAATTCTGCTGAGGAGATAGGGTAATCCAATTAGTTCATTGCTATCCTGTTAAGGGGTTCTTGGCAGCTAGCCAGTTGTCTGCCTCGTGAAAGCAGCTGTTTCTGAGCCCGCCCCCCGCAATGAGGCTTTTTGATTCTCAGTAGTACCATCTGCCACTAGGTGAGGGAACTGAAGTAACTGGAAATATCTCACTCAGGAAGTGATCGTCTCACTAAGAGGATCGAGGTCTCTCCTAGGTTTTGCTCAACCTAATATCTACCCCGAATGACTCTTAATGCTTCTGAAAGGTTTCTGGTGTTTTGTTTTGTTTATGTATACGATTGCCTGGTCTTTATGTATGTAAGTACACCCATGAATGCAATGCCCGCAGAGGCATTAGATCCCCTGAAATTGGAGTTACAGACAGTTGTTAGTTACCATGAGGGTGCTGGGAACCGAACCCAGGTCCTCTGCAAGAGCAACCAATGCTCTTAACTGCTGAGTCATCTCTCCAGCCCCTCTGGTCTTAAATTTTATTTATTTATGTATTTATTTATGTATGTATGTATGTGTTTGTTTGTTTATTTATGTTGGAGGCAGGATCTCACTTTATAGCACTGACTGGCCTGGTACTAATTATGTAGACCAGGCTAGCCCCTAACTCACTGAGCTACTCCTGCCTCTGCCTTCCAGGTGCTGAGATTAAAGGCATGTACCACCATGCGTGGGCCAGGGCTTCTGGGTTTTGTGGTCTTGGTTGCTCCTACATTTAGATAATCAAAGCTCCCAGCAAATGTCCCGGAAGTCACCTTTTTTGGGGGCGGGTTGGATAGAGATGGACCCCAGGACTTTGCACATGCTGGGCAAGTGTACATTACTACTGAGCTCTATCTCTAGCCAGGGAAGCATTGCCTGTTTTTAAGACAGGTGTGCTGTGCATCACTGAAAGAGACATGATGAGTTTTTGTTTAATGTAGGACATCTCTCTCTATGTAGGTTGGTATAGGTGCTTCTCCATCTATAAAGTTAACTCTACCCTTGAAGGGAAGCTTATGTGGATAAGGGACCTGAGAATTTCTCTGCCCTACATTCCCCTCTCTTTGGTATTCATTCTTAGAATTCTCTTTAGTGATATTTAAAGAGGTAAACTTGTTGGCCCAACAGACATTCCCAGGAGAACATCTTCCGGAGTATTGATTAATTTTAATTCCCACTGACATCTCTCCCAGGAGATGATCTCTTCGGGGTCCTATATGAAAACTCTTCTTCTTTAGACCTCTTTAGTGCTTTTCAAACAGTGGACCTTGGATTTTGCTAAACACAGATTGATTTTATACCTAAAGTCAGAAGAGGAATGAGGGCTGGTAATTCCAGTTACTCAGAGGCTGAATGGGGAAGATTGTCAGTTTGAGGCTACCCTGGGCTATTAAATGAGACTCTGTCTCCAAAGAAAAGAAGTATTTAAAAAAATATTGAGAATGGGGCATTGTCTCTTATTTTGGTTTGGGAGGCTTTAGGAGGAAGGTTTGTGGTGGTGGTTTGTTTGGGTTTTTTTTGCACGTGTATGTGTGTGTGTGTGTGTGTGTGTGTGTGTGTGTGTGTGTGTGTGTGTAGGAGTGTATTGCCTGCATGTGTGTAAGTGCCCTGTGTTGTGCAATGCCCATGGAGGTCAAAAGAAGGTGTTGGGGGTCACTGGAGTTACAGATGGTTGTTAGCCACCATGTGGGTGCTGGGAATCAAACCCAGGTATTCTGTAAGAGCAACCAGAGCTCTTAACCAGTGAACTATCTCACCAGCGCCACCCCCCCCTTTTTTGGTCTTTTTGGAACAGGGTGTCCCTGTAGCCCCAGGTGGCCTGGAACTCATTAATGTAGACCAGACTGGCCTTGATCTCACAGAGAATTAAAGGCATACATCACCATACCAAGCTTAGTATCTGTCTATCTGTATTTTTACAATAAGCTTCCCAGGTGATTTACACTTGAGTTTGTGAACTATTATTCTTAATATCTACTTCCTTCACTGTAAGACTGAGGTTTTGCCCTCAGTCTTACCAGCAAGGGAGAGACCCAGTCTCAGATTCACTCACTTTTACTCACGTAACTTTGTGATTTGAGGCATGTCTGCTTTGATCCTTTGCTAATTTTACTGTAGGCCTTATGCTGTTTATGTTCTGTTTCCATCAAACTCAGCCTACCCCTCCCCTGCCCTTTTACTTGAAATTTTAGAAGACAATAATTTTATTTTTATTACATCTTCAGCTGTTTGCATTTTTCATTTTGAGATAGTAGGGCCAATAAACATTTCAGTGTTCCTTTCTTCTTCTAAAAGCTGGCAGTTTGATACCCCAGTAGAGATTGACAGAATAGAGCTGGAGGAGACTGGAACTGTTCTCAGCCCCATTGCTACCTGGCACAGCTGGCTTTCGAGTTGTCTGCTCATTGTGGTGGGATGGCATAGAGAGCAGAGCAGTTCACATTATAGTCCAGACTCAGCATTTGCCTGTCTGTGCTTCACCTGCTGCTGTCCAGCTCCTCCCTTAGCTGTCTGTTCTTGCTGGAGTCTTTGCTTCCTCATGCTGAGCCGTTTTCATTTGTGTCCTTATTTCTAAGATATAGAACCCTTCCGGTGTTTCTCCTCTCTGCTCTCTGAGACCAGCCTTAATCCTCACAATTCTAATAATTGGCGGAGCAGGAAAATTCAACCCAGGGTCCTGTTCCTTCTCTTCCTTCCCTCTGTCCACTATTGAGTCTCCTGAACTGGATATGCTGTTTTCTGTGACTCAGCTCTCTTTTCTGTTTGACTTCCTTTCACTTGAGACAGTCAGGGCTTTTTGCTAATCTCTGTTCTGTTTTAAGTTAAGCTTTTGGCTATTAAGCTGAAGTTTTGCTGAATTCTCAGAACACTAAACTGCCTGTGTTCCCTCTCAGCTTTCATTTTCTAATTAGAACAAGGCACAATATTGTAACAGAAAACTGCAATTAATTTTCTAAAATAGTGGCAACTTGCATGTTATAATAACTTTGGTTGTAACCAAGTGAAAGCATAATAACAAAAAATACCAAATTACTAATGAAGCCAGAAATAGTCATAATACCAAATTGTTCCCCAGTTTATATCACCATAAGCACTGTGTTACTTAGGAATGGATTAAAAAGTCAGCACCTGGGGCAAGGGCTCAATGATGGGGCTGGGAAATGCTAGGGTACCCTGAACTAGGAAGTAAGAATTAAGGGTTAGTATCTTCTGTACAGGAGTCAACATGGTATATGTTCTTTCTCCCCAAGACATGGGCCATCCCTTCCCAACAGATGGGGATTATAGGCAGATAAGTGATTTAGTCACTGAAAGGTTGGGCATGTAACTCAATGGTAGAGTACTTTTCTGACAAGTGCAGGACTGGGGTTCTGTACCCAGCACCATAAGGATAAAGAACTGAAGAAACTCTCGTCACATAATCTTGTATCCCAGAGGCACTGGTAACTTGACACTCACTCACAGGTGCTGGTTTCCTTTGTCTCTCTTGTCATTTTTTTGTAGTAGAAATGATAGACAAAGAGATTTTTATTTGACCTTGTTGGGGGAATAATAATCAATTTGAAACCTTTTCTTTATGCAGTAAGACTATACTCAAGGCTTGAGTGTTGCCAAGACATTATCAATTTGGAAGATGTGTGTGTTTGTTTGTTTGTTTATACTGTTTTTAAACCCAGAGCCTTTTATTAGGCAAGCACTTTACCACTGAGTTATAACCCCAGCTATAAAATTTTTTGTTTGTACTTTGAAGAATAGGGCCCAGGGCTCAGGGCCTATACATGTTAGGTAAGTATTTTATCTCTGAGCTATATCCCCAGGCTCTCTTTCCTTGTTGGTTTTTTTAGTTCTGCTATTTTGTGATGAATTCTCATCTGGCTTATGTCTATGGCTCCTATTAACCATATCTTTCAGGTATTTCCAGGCACTTAAGAAATTGGTGAATATTTCTTGTCCTGTGCTTTTCTGGGTCATAATAGCCATCATCCTAGTCATGGTCCCTTGAAAAGCTTAAGAACTAAGACTGAGCCAGGCCTGGAACACACCAGTAATTCCAGCCCTTGGGAAGTGGAGGTAGGAAGATTGTGCGTCCCAAGATCATAGTCATGATCATAAGTTCAAGACTAGCCTAGGCTGTGAGGCCCTGTCTCAACAAGTAAGACAACATTAACAAAAAAGGTGAACTATGAAAGGCTTGGTATCCAGAGTGTTCATTTTACTGTGGCTACATTTTCAGCCTAGATCCTGGATCCAGGTAGATGCCTGATGCCATCAGTCCTGACCAGCATATATATATATATATATATATATATATATATATATATATATATGTGCACATATATGGACCTTTCTAACCCTCCTGTCTTAATTTTCTTCACCTAATCTTCACAAGGATGTACCCCCCCCCATCCTGCCCTGTGGTATAATCTTAATCATCAGTACTTCTCTAGATTCTAAAAGTTTGATTTTCAAAAGTGACCCAGAACTCTAGTTCAGTAAGAATACTCAGAAGTTCCAGTGAGTGGATACTCTTCTTAATCTGGGGGGATGCAGGCCTTGGGGAGGCAAATACCAAAAATAGAGATAATTTATTTTTGCATCCTGTAAGGGTACTCTTTTCTTCAAGAGGAGATGGAGACAGAAGCTAGATGGCTTTGTTGTCAGAAATGATTTACTCCTTCCCAGGATTCTGTCCTCATTAATTTCTTAAAGCTGCCTGTCAGTTGATTAAAAGCTGCTTCCGCTGCAATTATCTTAAAGTTGACTTCTGAGGTGTGGCACAAAGCATCTATCCTCAAAAAGTTTCTCTCTTCAGAACATTGTAGAAAGAGGGGAGGGGCACAGGAAAAATCAGAGTGTCTCTGATGTAATTTGTCAAAGGAGGGAGAGAACAAGATACAAAATTAAAAATAACACTAGAGCTGCCGTCAAAGCCATCCGTGACATAGTCACACAGCTCTAGTGATTTCTTTTCCCACATCCTCTTAGAAGAGTGGAGTCTCTACCATGTTCTAGTCTTTTCACTCAACAAGATTTAATGCGCTCCTCTCGTAGGTATAGGTATTAAACCTCTTGAGACCAAGAAAGTTTAGGGGCATAGTCTTTGCCTAGCATGTGAGCAGCCTAGGGTTTGATCTTCAGTACTGAAAAAAGGGGTGGAGGGGGAGGGGTATAATTAAACCACTACAGATGCTAGCCAGAAAAAGAGCCAAATCTTCAGACAAGTTTCTACCACCACCTGCAGTGAGACTGGATAGCAGTTTGAAAAATGTCCCCTAAAAGATCTAAGAGTATTTTTGTGGCAAAAATTAAGGGAAAGAGAGCACAGATTGTTCACATTGGATCTACATTGGCTGCAAATAAAACAGGCAGAATTAGGAGATTGGAGGGTGATTGTCACTTCTGGATTGGAGGTTTTAGTGGCCAGAGACATTTGTATATAAATGGGCAGGGTGGCCCTTGGTGTTCTTGTGAGCTAAGTCAAAGTGTCAATAAACATTCAGGAATGTGAGACAGTCTTTAAGTATTTCTGATTAACTTCTCTTATCTCTCCTGTCCTCCATTCTCTGGGCTTTAAATTAAATTTAGGACATCTCAAAATTTTTCTTTTATCAAGGGCCAGGTGCTTTGCTAAGACCCAGAACACAGCAGCGAACAGAGGCCTTGTCTCCGCCCTGGTCCTGGTACTTCTCTGTTTGATGCCTTGCTACTGCTATCTTTCTTCTTTCCTTTTCTTTTTTTGGGAGGTGGCGGTGGTGGCAGGCATTGGTTGAAACCATCTTGCTGTGTAGCCCAGGCTATCCTTGAACTCATGATCCTTCTTCCTCAGCCTCCCAAGTGCTGGGATTACAGGATTGCACCACTTCCATCTCCCAAGTCTTTGCTATGCATGGTACCCAGGAGGCATGTATTGTTGGTTCCATGAACACGTGTTATTTTAAATACTGTGTACTGTGTACTTCCCTGCCCCTACATGTACATACAGTCTATTCATTACCATCATTGTACACAGTGAAAAAACCATTATTGAACAAAGACACTAAGACTCTTCTTTCTGGGGCTGGAGAGATGGCTCAGCAGTTAAGAGCACTTGCTGTTCTTGCAGAGGACCCAAGTTCAGGTCCAAGCACCCACATGGCAGCTCACAAAAAGCTATAACTCTAATTCAGGCTATACACTTCCCTGTTCTGGTCTCCATAGGCACCAGGCAAATATGTTGCATATATATACATGTAGGCAAAACATTCAGATACATAAAATAAAAATAAATCTTTAAAATAATCTTACTTCTGAAAATAGTGAGTGTCTTGGTTATTTTCTTAATTCTACTGTTCCTGCTTTGACTAAATAAAAACAGGAGAATTAAGTGATTTGATATTCTGATTATTGATTTCAAATAAACAACCTCATTAATCTTTTTCTTGTCTTAAGACAGTCTTGCTCTGTAGCTCAACTGCTCTTGAATTTATGATTTTTCTCCTCAACTTCCAGAGTGCTAGGATTATAAGTATGTGTCATCACACCAGTCTTCAAATAACCATTTTAAAAGCTAGACTCAAGGCAGCAGGATGGTTCAGCAAGCTAAAGATGCTTCTTCAGCAGGTAAAGTTGAGCCTCTAAAACCTACATGGTGGAAGGAGAGAACTTTCAACTCTTTCAAGTTGTCCTTTGACCTATACATGTTCACCATGGCAAGATCTAGGGACTGGGGATGTAGGTCAGTGATAGAATGTTTGCCTAGCTGCACAAGGCCCTGGGTCTGATCCATAGCACCACAAAAATGAATAAATAAATAAATATGTCTTGGAGGTAGAAAATAAAACTAAAGTTTCTTAAAGAAGAATCTGAGGACATAATGCTCAGTGGTAGAACATTTGCATTTGTAAAGCTCTAGGTGGAATCTCCATCACCAGAAAAGGAAGAAAATTAAAGTTAGTCATGATGTTGTATGCCTACAATCCCAACATTCCAGAGGTTGAAGCAGAAAAATTGTGCGTTTCAGGCAGGTTAAGCCATATAGCAAGGTGAAACCTGTCTCAAAAAGATAAATCAGATTTTCCTGGGGATGAAGCAACTTTAGGAATTCACAGATATGACCAGGGGTCAGCATTCCCAAGGGAAGATGACCATAGTGTGCCTCTGCTGCTGCCCTGGGATATTTGTATTTCTCAGTCTTTGACAAGATGTACCCATCCATTTCTAACAGAAAGGTTAGCTGTCTCTTGCCTTCTGCTTTCCACTGATGTTTCCCACTTTCTTAGAGAATTGATTCTTTTCTAATCACCTTCTCTTGAAAACATAAAGCATCCCATGCCTCCTAAAACATGTATCCACTCTCACAGCCCACTCTTCTGAGCTTCCATAGCTTGACATCCACTTGCTGTCTTGTCCACGTGCTCTCTCGGCCCTTCAGGCCTATGTTTCCATTTATCCACTTTCTCCAGCCAGTTTAGGCTGTTTTAAGGTAGAGCAAACTGCTAGTCACACTAGAGTACCTGGCTCCACTACAAGACTCCACCTTCATAGGTAGAGGTTTTCCTCTGGCTTCTTACCTGGCAGGATCTGAGTTGTGTAGTTTGTTGCTGGGTCTGATGATCTGAGAGGTTTTGACATGCAGTGGAGAAGAATTTTTGTTGAAGACTGCAACATATTTCTCCTGTGTTGTTTCATTTTTGTTTTGTTTTGAGTCAGGGTTTTGCTAATTTAGCCTAGCCTGCTATGAAATTCCCTGTGTAATACAAGCAAGCCTCAGACTTAGAATCCTCCTTCCTCTACCTCCATAGTGCTAGGATTTAGAGATGTACCACCATGCCCAGCTTCCTCTGAATTTTAAGTTTTCTACCAACCTTTCATTCTTTTCCAGTTTTTCATTGAACAGGAAACAAAACCCTTTATTACTTCCTAGTTGGGTTTGAGGAATGGATAAGTAGGTGATACAGGGGGATTTGTTGGACCCTAGCAGTAGAGGAATCATATCTTATTCTATTCCCTTAGAACAGTAAATATTTGGTGGCCTGGCCCAGTCCGTATTGATATGCTGAGACTACATTGACTCTAAAAATCTGCTCCTTCTAGAAGGCATATTGATTTTAATTTCTTTCATAGATGTTAATGTTCTTCAGGAAGGGAGGTATGCTGTCAGCATCTGTCATATTCCAGGGCAGAGCTGCTAAGACAGGTGAAACCAGGACTCTTGAAATATGAGTCAGCAGCTCTGTTTGTTACCCAGCTTTGTATAGAGTCTCAGGTCCTGATAATTCTCCTCTTCTATGCTAGAATTAGTATTTAGCTCATGAGAAGTCACTTTTGTCATAGATGATTGGGGTGGCAGATTGCCTGGCCTTTAACATCCCCAGGGAACACCTGAGTGGTGTTAAGAAACCCTTTCTCTGGGCAATATTGCAGCACTTGTGGTAAAGGTAAAGCTGCCCTCATCAGTCTCAAATGTTTTTCTTGTCAGTGCTGATTTTTAAACTTGGTTTATAGAGTCAGTCCTCATTACAGTGTTGGAAGAGCCTCACAGCCTACCCAGTCTCTGGTTTCAACAGACTAATGACTGAAACCACATGTGGTTCTGGAGTAGCTGGATCTACCTAACCATCTGTCAGTACTGGAAAAATTATTGCCCAGATAGTTTCTCATCACCAGAGCTAACTAATCGTAGGAATGTTTCCTTTCATGAGGTATACTGAGAACTGTTTAGCTCTGGTTAGGGAAAGTAGAAACTACACCCTTGAGAGCCTTCCAAGTTGGGCCAGATTCTCATTGCTCTAGGGCCTTTTGGTTGCATGCTATCTGGAAGGACCTAGGAATTGGTAATTCCCGTATTCCTGCACCCTCTAGACATCATCTTGTTCTGTCAGTCCTGTGTTCATCTCCTTTCTCTTCACCCTAATTGCCAGAGTGTCGAGAAGAGTTTATCAGGAATCCTGCAGACTACTGGTATCCACAGGGATTTTTCTGGCTTCCTATCACAAAGCAGAATTTAGTCTCTGATACGCAAAAATGGCAGGAGGTAGGTCCCTGGGAGCTTCCCTTTCAGAGCTCTGTAAGGATTTGGTCGTGGGGGAGGTGGACCAGAGACAGAGGATAAATCCATGTCCCCATGACTCCTATAGCCATGCTAGCTGTGAAGATGCTAATAAGGTCAGAGGAATCTCAGCCTTTAATTATTAGTTTCATTGCAATCCCTCTGGCCTTGTCTGTTCTAAGCCGGGTTCACCTGTCATATTGGTGACAAAACAAGTTGCTGTAGTAAAAAGAAAATTGATAGTATTTACTTGTTAACCTTCCGCAGCATTAGACAAGAGAAGTGTGTTTGCTGCTTTCCTAATCTGGAAATTGCCTAGGAGAGGTTTGTCTTCTCTCTTTTTTAAATATTTTATTTATTTATTTATTTATTTATTTATTTTTATGTGTTTTGCCTGCATGTATGTAAGTACACCCATGTTGTGAAATACCTGTGGAGGTCAGAAGAGGGTGTTGGATCCCCTGGAACTGAAGTTGCAGATAGTGTTAGCCACCACGTGGGTGCTGGGAATTGAACCCAAGTCCTCTGGGAAAGTAGCCATCTCTCTAGGCCTTCCTACCCCCTTTGAGCCAGGGTCTCTTTATGTAGCTCTGACTGACTTGGAACTCACTATGTAAACTAGGTTAGCCTTGAACTGACAGAGATCCACCTGCCTCTGGCTCCTGAGTGCTGCGATTAAAGACCAGTAAACACAGCCTTTGTTTTTGTTTTTTTTATTCTTCAAGATTCCCATCAAAATTTCAGGGCAACCCTTAACCATCCGTTTTAATAAAGCCTTATTATTTTTCTCCTTACAAAGCTACTTTCTTAGCCTTTTTCTCTGTTCCCGACAATTATAGTGATTGTATAAGTCATTGTGAGTTTAGGGAAATGGTATTGTGAAGCCCATACAGAGCTGTCCAATCCCAGGGCTTCCTCCCTTCATTCAACCCATTGAAATTAACACTCATCCTTCCTTAAACAGATTGAATGATCTTAGCCACAACTGTGCTCACAACCAAGCTGTCCTATTAGTATATATGCCACATTGTATTTAACCATGGAGCCTTTAGACTAAGATATCATCATTGATTACCTTCTGGGCAGAGGAAGAATAAAGGCACTGCATCACATCTTTATGTAAAGGAAGAGTTGCTTCGAAGCAAAGAGAAAGGAATGGTTAATGACTTGTTCAAGGCTCCTGCCAGATACGTTTAAGGAGAGGAGAGACAGCCATATTTTCAATGACTAGAGACAGCCATATTTTCAATTTTCATTAAATTCCACTGGGCTCTTTTTTTTTTTTTTTTTTTTTTTTAAAGACCAGGTCTCATCTTGGTTTGTAGCCCAGCCTGGCCTTAAACTTGAAGTGATCATTCTGCCTCTTAAGTGCTGGAATTATGGATTTGTGCTACTGTACCTGGTATCATTGAGCCACTGTACCTGGGAGGGCACAGAAGATTGTTGTGGTGGTAGTGGTGGTGGTTTTGTTTTTAAATTCATTGTGTGTGTATGTGTGCATGTGAGTGTGTATGTCATGGCATATGTATGAAGTCAGAGGGCAATCTCAGGAATTGATTCTCTTTTGCCACCTTGTGGGTTATGGGATTGTTCAGGTTATGGGATTGCTCTATCTGCTGAGTCATCTTGCCAACCCTTGGTTTGTTTTTTTTTGAGACAAGAATCTCATGTAGCCCAAGCTGGTCTCAAATTCCTGGCCCTCTTGCTTCAATCTCCCAAATGCTGAAGTCATAGGTGTGTTCCACCTCATCAGGCCAGGAGGTTCTTAATGCAACGAGTACAAGGCAGTCGGTCTTGGGATACAAGTCAAAGCCAATTCTGTATCTGTAAAAGGCCCATTCAACCACAGGAACTTAGCAAGGCCATTCTAGAAGGGTACTATAAGCTATTGGGAATATTTCTTAGTGCCACACTGAAAAGTTACTGGTAACAGGATCCTCTATATGTGTAACAAGATATGGAATGTGTTTGTGTTCCAGATATTGTCTTAGGAAGGCCTTTCCGGTTGGTACCCAAAGCATATACACCAGTATTCTCAAATCCAAGACTGGTTTATGAGATTATGGAGTAGATCTTTAATTTGGTTTTTACTTCTTGAGGGGAGGAGACATGGAGGCAGGATTACAGTGTGTAGCCTACGATGACTTCAGAATCAAGATCCTCTGGTCTAGCCTCCTGAGGACTGGGATTTCAAGTGTGTAACACCATGCCCAACCCAGTTTTTACTTCATTACTTTTCTTTTTTCCTTTTTAGTCTCTTGTTAGAATAGTCAAAAAAATGGCTGTTAAACTGGATATGACTGAGATGAAAAGATCATTTGAACCTGTGAATTCAAGGCCAGCCTCAGCAACATAGCAAGATCCTGTCTCAAAAAAAAAAAAAAAAGAAAAAACATTATTAAACCACCTAAATTTATTCTATGAGTATTGCCTTCTAAATCATGCTTTCACTTGCTTTTCTCCCCTCTACCAGCCTTAGAGGCAAGAAAAGGCTAATCAAGTTCATTCCTGCTTTATAGATTAAAAATTAGATTCTCAGATCAAGTCCTTTTTCACATGCCCTTTTAAAAATATTTATTATTTTTATTTTTGTTTTTGAGTGTGTTGCCTTCATGTGTGTAAGTGCACCCGTGTCATCCAGTGCCAACAGAGGTAAAGGGAGGGCATTGGATCCCAGGAGCTGCAGTTAGAAACAGTTGCTAGCTGCCATGTGGTGCAGGGAATTGAACTAGGTCTTCTACAAGAGCAGCCAGTGCTCTTGACTGCTGAGTCATCTCTCCAGTACCTTCACAGGCCCTTTTTAAAGACCCCAAATACAGGTTCCTGGTTGACAGTTATAGAAGTTACTGTTTATGAACTTAGACTATGTCAGGCGATTTGTGTCCTTGTCTTTCTGTAGTTACTTGAATGTAGGTATATTATTTTTGTTATTGGTTTTCCCTCCCTCCTGTTTGCAATGCTTAGGGTAAAACTCAGGGTCTTGGATATGCTAGGCAAGTGCTCTACCATTGAGCTCCACCCTCAGCAGATGGTCTCACATCTTTCAGTCAGGCTTCTAGCTCTATATAGTCAAAGATGACCTTGAACTTCTGATCCCTCTGCCTCTACTTCTTCAGTGCTAGGATTTCAGGTGTACATTATCATGCCCAGTTTATGTGATGCTAGGGATTGAATCTAAGGCTTTATATAGGCTAGGTAGGCACTGCCAACTGAGCTGCATTCCCAGCTTTGAATGTAGGAGATTTTAAAGCTGAAATCTAGACCAGTTGTTAGGCAGTCAGATCAAAATTCAAACTTAAGTCTAAGAGAAAGTTCCAGCCTTTCATTCTTCCAATCCCTGTACCAATCTCTGACTAAAACTGCTTCTGAACTAATTCCCAGATCAGAGCCAGAGACCTTATGGCTAAGCTTTCCCCCAACTCAAACTCTAAACATAGCCAGGCTACCCTCAAAAATAAAGTAGCTTGGGAAGATGGACAGAAATCACTGAAAGGAGAACTTCTGCCTTTGAGAAAGTGAGATCAGTCTAATGATGATTTATGTAAGTCAGAAGGTAATCATGTACCTGTGGATTCAAGATTCCTCTCTACCTGCTCCCCACGTCTGAATACACCTTTTAGGTTTCCTTAACAATAGCAGTTTTAACAGTGCTTTTAATTAGATGAATTAAGAATGTTCTCTGATGTTATCACCCCCTACCACCTCCCTGTCACTTCCAGTTCCCTATTGCTGAGAGAGCTCTGGGGTTTCCATAGTAACAAGACTACCAGCCCAGGTTGCCTCTCAACTGGTTGTGCGGGTCAGAGGAAAGTTGTAGCCAGTCTTTCCCAGTGTGGTAGGCTCTGGGTGAGGCCTTACTGGGCCTACTGTCAAAGCAACGAGAGGAGGAGTGCTGAGAGAATGAGAGCACAAGTGAGCCTGGTACTTCTGAAAGAGACCAAGCTCTCTAGAAAACTGCTCCTGCCTCCCTACTTCTCAGCAAGTTGAGAATCAGCCCATTCCCAGTTGAAAGTCTCTTCTCCTGTCTGTGGTTAATTTGTTCCTACGTGGATATTGTTAACTTTGGTAACAAGTTGTTTCTTTTCCCATTCTATTCTCTCTCCTCAACCCAGAGAGTTTTCAACGTCCTTTATCCCATGCCTGCTGACCAGAGAAGACATGTCAGCATCAACTCTGCCCGTTGGTTACCTGAACCAGGGCTTGGTTTGGCCTATGGCACCAACAAAGGAGACCTGGTGATCTGCCGACCAGAGTGAGTTGCTCAAGGGGTGGGGTGGACAGTATCTGAATGGAGGCTTAAACTAAGAAGTGCTTACCTTTGGGCCTAGTGATCTAAATTCTACTAGAGAGCCATTGGAGGTAGCACATGGAAATGAACAGGAGAATCAAGTTCAAAACAAGCCCTGTCTCTAATAATGAGTCCCTGTCTCTAAAGAGAAAAAAGGAGGAGGACAGGGAGCCTATCACATTCTCAGGCTGCCCTCCTTCCCTTACTCT
Source organism: Eospalax fontanierii (assembly GCA_035773235.1). Lineage (NCBI taxonomy): Eukaryota > Metazoa > Chordata > Mammalia > Rodentia > Spalacidae > Eospalax > Eospalax fontanierii. Next base: position 19,250,337 of record CM069526.1, read on the forward strand.
GCTTAAAGGGTGTTATTTCCTCAGGGTAGAGTTAGCTCTTCATTACAAATATTGTCAAAAGACTGCTTTAGTAGCTGAGTGTGGTGAGGCACCCTTGAATTCCAGCCACTTGGAAGGCTGAAGCAGGAGGATCATGAATTCAGGCCCTGCCTGGGCTATATAGTGAGACTGTATCTGTAAAAATAAAAATGGGCTGGGAATGTGGATCGTTGGTAGAGCATATGTCAGGTCATAGGTTCAGTCTCTGGCATTGCCAAAAAAATTTTTTTTAAAGATACTTTAGTGATTGTCTTTTCTTGAATCTATATTTTATTTTCTGCTGTTAGCTCTTATCTGGTTTCCTAGAGATGGTGAAGTCCCTTCAAGCAAATGAATGCTTATCAAAAGTTCTTTTTTAAACCCTTTTTGGAAAATTCAACCAGTGGTCTTGCAGCAGACATTAATATAAATAAAATTGGAAATATAGTCTTGTTAAAACCTTAGCTTGTCAAGCCACTGACCTGTATCCTACCTGTTTCTTTCTGCTTGACGTTCTGCTTGTAATAGTAAAAGAGGCTTGAAAAGCTTGATTTAAAGTCACAGTGGTCCTGAAGTAGGGAGCAGAAGGGACCAGGAGCACCTCTGACCTGATGACACCCCTTTCCTTTCCTCTGGCTTTTAGGGGTTAGAGGTATATCCAGGCACTTATTCTCTCGAGTTCCTGGAATTAGACTGACTTATCTTCAGTTTCTAGACCCAGCCTGGTGGGGGATGTGAAGCTTTGTGCTTTGCTGCAGATCAGGTTGATTGCAGTGGGGGCACTGCAGGGGGTCCAGCTGACTAAATGCCACTTCTGCCTCCAGGCTGCCCAAATACTGTCCTTCACTGGTGGTAGTCTTCTCTTCAGCCATTGTGCAAATCACAGTGCATGTTATGACTGGTCTTATAGAGTCTCTGGTTTTCAGGAGTACCCACATTGCCTTTATTTTATTTTTTGGAGACAGGGTCTTATATACCCCAGGCTAGCCTAAAGATTTCTATTCAGTGATGACCTTGAACTTCTTTTTTGTTTTGTTTTTCTAGACAGGTCTCCCTGTAGCCTCAGTTGGCCTGAAACTCGCTATGAGACAATGCTGACCTTCCTCTCACAGAGATCCACATGCCTCTGCCTCCTGAGATGTCACACCTGATAGCCTGCCTCTTTGATGACTGCCATTTTTAGCCTAAATGCTAGGCCTGTCACTTTCTGTCTTTCCTCTGGATCTTTGAGGGTTCTCAAATAATTTTTTTCCCAAAACCATATGAGACTGATTATCTTATTTCTTGTTTTCCTTAGGAATTCCTCAGAGGAATCTAGTAGACATACAACATAGTTACAGGCCTTTCTTATCCTGTTTTTCAGAGATTGCTTTCTTCCTTAGTCTTGTTTTATCTATGGCTCCTACTACTCACCTCTGTCCTAGCCTTCTCCCTTTCAAAATGATCTGCCCTGCCAGAGGCACTCTCTAACCCAGTTTGTTGCCCACCCCCAAGATGTCATGTCTGAAACCCTCGCCCACGTACTTGGTATGAGTCACAGACTCCCCAGCCAGGCATGAAGGTGGCTCTGGTCTCTATTTTCTGTCTTTTCCCCATATGTTGTCTTCAGCATTCCAGAGTTTTAGGCTGTCTGAGGAAGTCTTACCTATGAGAAACTTAGACTTCTCCCCTGAGTAAGGTAGGCTCCTAGGCCATAGAACAGTGTCCCATTGCAGACCAAGTGCTATCAGACTAAGGAACCATCTTTTTTGGTTCTTTTTCTCTTGATTTCTTGGGTTCCCCAGGTCTTAAGACTGGAAATTTAGGGTCTCATATAAATTTTGAAAGACTATGACTTAAGTTCTTAAAGCTTCCCCAAGGTCTCACTACATAGCCAAGACTGGCCTTGATATACACTATAGCCCAGATTGGCCTCAAACGAACTATTGCCCTCCCCAGTCTCCAAGTGCTTGGATCACAGGCTTTTACCACCATGCCTGGCTTAAAGTTCAGTCACCTTCGTATCTGTTATTTGTACTTTAGGCAAGGTGAGGAAGCTAACACTCATTCAAGGCCTCCCCACAGGTCATTGATAGAATCAGGCTTCTGAACTTTCCAATACAAACTTCTTTTGTATAGCTGATACTTAACCTTTTTCCATCAAAAATTCCTTTACAGCTGGTTGTGATGGTGCATATCTGTAATCCCAGTACTCTGGAAGCTAAAGCAGAAGGATAGTCTTGAGTTTGAAGCTACCTTGGACAATATATAGACAAAACAAAACAAACCACACACATAAAACTAACAAACCAAAAAACCCTTTGAAATTCTAATGAGGGCCTGGGAGATAGCTCAGCCTGTAGAGATGCCTAAGGCCAAGCCCATCCCTGGACCCACATGGCAGTAGGAGAGAACTGACTTGCACAAGTTGTCCTTTGACTGCCACACACGCTCCCACACACATACACATGCGTGTGTACACATACCCAAACTAAATAAATGATATGTAAAAGAACCAAATTGTGATGAAAGCAGTGTACTCTCTTCTGCAGGAAAGTATAACTTAGGAACACATGCGTACTCTTGTAGAGCCCTAAGACCTCAGGTTAAAGGCAGCCAGGTGGTTGGTGCAGTGGGAAAGTAGGAAGATAAGCAAGAGCATTGCCATCTATGATAAGCCACTGACCTAGAAGGAAAAACAGATGAGGAGAGAAGTAGGCACCGGGAGGCTGTTTAAGGCTTGCTGCCTGTCCCTGGGAGACGCAGCTCCCTGGCACACCCATTCCCAAGGGCACAGAATCCAGTCCACCAGCTGGGCCAGGATTGCAGCCCTCCCCCCAAACAGGTGGTTGTCTGCCTTTGTCCAGGAGCTGGCAGCTGCAGCACATTTTGTGCTCTCAGTTCTGCTCTTGATTCCTTTCCATTGTCTCAGCCTCGGCACTCTTGCCAAGCACAAAGGCTGGGAATAAGCTCCTTGGGTATCTCTTGGTGGTTGTAAAGCCCACTTGACAGTAGACAAAGACTTTAAAGAATATTCCATTTTTGCCCTGGGAAGGAACTCTTAGGACAAGTGAACAAGATGAACAACTGGCACTTGAAGGCCCACACCGAGCTATTAAACTGTGGTAGCCAGTGGCCCAGCAAACACCCCCACCCGTTCCTAGTAACGAGGTGCGCCTTGCTTCTCCCATGTTGATGTGTCTCCAGCTGACTGCCAGCCCAGCTCCCACCGTTACTACCACTAGCACCACCACTGATCCCCACAGTGAATATGAAGGACCAGTTTAATAGTGTTTGTTCTCTTCTGGCTTCATGGATCTGCCCTGTAAATGAGGGTGTGGGAGGCATCACTAGAAGACCAGTGCTTCCCAGAGTCAGCTCAGAAGGCAGAATAGAAATTGGCAGAAGTAGATCATCAGACACCTTGACCGAGGATGAGAACTCCTGACAAAGCCCTCGCTCTGTCCCTGCAGAGGGAGCTACAGTGTAAATGGTAATTATAATCAAGCATCATTAACCAAGGAGGGAAGGCACACTTTGGAATGAAAAGGGGAGCCAGAGCTACTAGAGACTCTCATCCTTCAGCCTAGCCAGAAGAGCCAGGTGCTGGCTCTTCTCTCGCTGCAGAGATGGCGTGGGTAAATACGCCTTCCTGGAAACAGTCCTTAGAAACAGCCCAGAGACTGAAAGATGGAAAGCATTCCTCTCATCTGTATTCTCTAGAAGTTGGGAAGTTCAGGGACACAGATTGTGTAGAGAAGAGCAGAGCATTGGGACCACTGAGGAACCCAGACTGCCTCTCCCTTATACTTCAGGAGGCACAGAGTAGATTTACATCACATCCAGAAGTACAACTTACAGAGGCTGCTGAAGGGAGTCAGGCTCTGAGTGAAAATCTATTTGAAATGCTGCCTCTCATTGATTGGCCTTCCCAGTCTTTATCCCGGTGTGTGTCTAGCTCCTGGAAAAAACCTACAACAGTGACTTGTTCTTCCTTACCAAGACCCAAGGAAGGAGCTGGCTACAATCATTCTTTAACTTAAAAGGCAGAAATCAGTGACATTCAGTCACGAGAAAGGGTATCTTCAACTCTGTTCCTTAGTACAGTGCCCAGAATTAAATTCACGTCCAGAGACTTGCTGTTGTCAGACTTGGTCAGAGAAGTAGAGCAGGTCACAGAGTTAGATGTATTAGATGAGCAGTAAATGCCTGGAATTCTACTAGGTAGCATAGGCAGGACTCTAACTTAAGATCCTCCTGCCTCAGCCTCCCAAGTTCTAAGGTTATAGGTGTGTGCCACCATGCCCAGCTGTGGCTGTTGTTCTGTTTGTCTGTGGACATCTTCAGTAAGTAAGTAGCCCGGTCTCTGGTTCTCAGCTGATGGCACATGCTGCCTGAATGAAATATGTTTGGCCTCCAGCATCATGTTGATGATCCAAGCACAGACTGTCTGGAGGCCTTCTTTCCAAGATGGGAAGAAAGTTTTTGGTCATATAGTATGTGATTTGTTATAGGTTTGGTGTGACAGTTTGTTGTCATTAACCAGCCCTGGGTAGCAGGAATTACAGAGGAGGGATTTGGCAGGGACCCACATGGTGTTGCAACCTGTCAATAAATCTCGACAAGTTTGTAAATCAGAGGCTTCTTGGCAGCTGGCTTCACATAGACATAATGCAGGCAGGATTTGCTCACCAAAAAGTGCAGTGACGACTGTTTTTTGAGAGCTCTGCAGTTGACTTCTGGCCATTTCCTCTTCCCTAATGCAAGGCCACTATCTCTCACCTTCATCCTCCAGTGGCCTCTGGACCCCACAGAAATAACTGTTAAGAGGAGAGAGGAGACACTGCTTTTTAAAAGGATGTCTGAATAAGAGCATGGTTAGTCTGCAGTCTGCAACCCTCTGGCAGGAGCTGGGATGAGGTACAATAGAGCAGGAAAGGAGGAAGCATTCTTTTTTGTGGTCTTTTTGAGACAGGGTCTCCCTATAGCCCCAACTGGCTTGGAACTCACTATGTAGACCAGGCCAGCCTTGATCTTACAGAGATCCACCTGCCTCTGCCTCCTGAGTGTTGGAACTAAAGGTGTGCACCCCCATACATGGCTTCATTCTCACGTGAAATCTCTACCCAGAAGGACGGGCCCCTATACAGCTGGATCTGGGCCCTCTCCCCAGTAGGGTTGCTTTTTGTCCAAGGCAGCCCAACCTGCTGCTGCTGTCCCTTCTCTCCTCCAGGCCGTGTGGGACCATAGTTGACTCTTCCTCGTGGTTGGAAAAGAAGCCCCTCACATCTTCTGCCCAAGCCCACTTTCTTCTGACTGATCTTTGTAACACCTTGGCTTCCATCACTTGTTCTCTGGGGATGTTCTCTTGTCCTAAGAGGGTGACCTTGGCCTCTAGGATGGACACTAACTTGCTAGAATATGTTAAAGTCTGCTTAGGATTCCTGAACAAAGTACACAGACCTAGTGGCTTAAAAAATGGCTGTTCATTTTCTCACCATTCTGGAGACTGGAATATTAAGATGAAGGTGCCATCGGAGGTTTCTAGCAGGGGCTATCTTTCTTGCTTATAGATGCCCACCATCTCACTGTGCCCTCACATACTAGAGCTAGAACACAGTCCTGTGAGATTAGGGTCCACCCTGACGGCTTCACTTAAGCATGTTTACCTCCTAAAGACCTTGTCTCTACATACATTCACACTGGTGTTTAGTGGTACAGCAGATCAATTTTGAGGAACAGAATTCAGTTCAAGTTCTTCAAAAACATGGATTTCCTGTCCTACTCAGGAGCAGAGTGGGATGTTTTAGGTATCTCTTAGACTGTCTACATGGGCACTAGAAATCTAACTGGTGAACTTCAAAACTGTTCTTCAGGCTAGTTAAATGGCTCAATGGGTGAAGACACCTGCCACCAAGTTTGACAATCTTAATTTGATCTCTGGGACCCACATGATGAAAGGAGAAACCGACTTTCAGAAGTTATCACCTGACTTCACACACCCTCTGTAGCTTGTGTACTCACACACATACACACCACAAAATAAATAAATAAAATGTAGTTTTTAAAAACCTCTTCCTTTCCATTCCCTGTCCCCATACCTTGGCAGTCATCATCTGTATCCTACTCTCACCATGGTGACTGGTTTGTCAGGGAGGGCTTGTTTTTTGTTTATTTTTTGTTTATTTGGTTTTTTTTGGGGGGGGGCGTTGAGATGGGGGTTTTTTTGCTTTTTTTTTAATATTTCATTTAATATTTTTATTTTATGTGTATGAGTATATTACCTGCTTTTATGTAAGTACACCTATGTCATTCAGTGCCCACAGAGATCAGAAGAGGGGTTCCGATCTCCTGAAATGGGAGTTACATACAGTTGTTAGCCACCATGTGGGTTCTGGGAACTGAACCCAGGTCCTCTGAAAGAGCAGCCAGTGCTCTTAACCACTTAGCTTTTCCTTCAGCCCATTTGTTTATTGAGACAGGGTCTCCTTGTAGCCCAAGCTAGCCTGGAACTCGCTATGTAGACCAGGCTGGCCTCAATCTCACAGACATTCGCCTGCCTCTGCCTCCCAAGTACTGGGATTAAAGGCATGTGGTACCAAATCCAGTTGCTTATTGAGACCAAATTTAATGTAGCCTAGGCTGGCCTTGAATTATTGTTCCTCTTGCCTCTACCTCCTTATCAATGTTTGTCACCATACCTGGCTAGAAAGGAATCTTTAAAAGCAAGTAGTCCTGTGCTTGTGGTACTTGAGATTGAACCTAGGGCCTTGTGCATGCTAGGCAAGCTCTTCACCACTCCTATATCCCCAGCAGCAGTTCTGTGTTTGGGGAGTCACACTGTCATCCAGGACTGAAAGTCAGTGTAGAAAATGAATGACCACTGCTTCCCTCTAGCATGGAGAGAAGCTGCCTGATAAAAATTGGCATCCCAGAGAACTCAGCAGAATGACCATTGTAGAGAGCCCACCTAAACTCTTGAGTACCATTCCCACTTGTTCCACTGACCCTTACTAAGGATGCTGTAGGTTCAGAAAAGCCCTGACATTTCTAGCTCTCAGCAGTAAGATTGTTGTAGTGTCTCCACTCTTCCTCATGGCCTCCTGGTGGTAGGGAAAGACTCAGACACAAACCTCACTCGGAAAGATTGAGCAGACCCCTCTGGCAGCTGTCCATGGGTCATGGCTCTTAAGTGAGCTTTGATCCAGTTTCTTGTTCACTGTCAGTACCTTTTTGTGTCCAAAGAACACTTGGATCCTGCTGCCTGTCTGGTACTGAAGTTTATCTGGTTGCCATTTGGGACATTTGAGATGTCTGAGATACTGCAGCACTGAGAACCCTGATGAGGAACCATCTTTGGCGCTGGTTTCAACACTGCTCAGGAGAGGAGCAGGATTAACCCCTACAGTCCAGGACCAGTCAGGAAAACTTTTCTAATACCTCTTACCTTCTATTCTCTACTCTTCCCATTGGCTTTTCAGGGCCTTAAACTCTGGTGTTGAGTATTACTGGGACCAGCTAAATGAGACGGTCTTCACTGTTCACTCCAACAGCAGGAGCAGCGAGCGGCCTGGGTAAGCTGAAGTCAGAGGGCAGAGGGCAGTCCTTTGATGGGTTCTGGGTGCTTCCTCAACCAGAGACACTTTTTATTGATCCAATATATGTCTTAAACTATTGCATACAGTTAAATATTTTATTATTTTTATTTTATGTGTATTAGTGTATTGCCTGCATGCCTGTAAGTGTACACATGTTGGGCAGTACCCGTGGAGGTCAGAAGAGAGTGTTGGATCCTCTGGAACTGAGTTACAGATGGTTGTTAGCTGCCATATGGGTGCTGGGATTGGAACCCACATCTTCTGCAAAAACAGCCAGTGCTCTTAACTGCTGAGCTATCTTTCCAGCCCTATTGCATAGAGTTAAAAGAAGACGGGGATTGGGAGATGGCTTAGTGGTTAAGAGCATATACTACTCTTGAAGAGGTCTCAAGTTCAGTTCCTAGTACCCACATCAAGCAGCTCATAACCACCTGTAACTCCAGCTCCATGAGGACCACTCATATGCAGATACTTACACATAGACATACACATAATTGCAAAAGACAGAATCCCTATTCTGGCCGTAATGTCTAGGCACACTTGGGATGAGAAGGACCAGGGCCCTGAAAGAAAATACTGCCCCATGAAGTTTTCTCTGAGGCCCATGGAGAATGGAGGTGAGGTTGAGCGTGTCTAGGGCCACAGGGACCATTCTGCCCATGTCTGTAGCCCAGGGGCCACTGAGAACAGAAATCTGGCATTGATCTTTTTCACTTAATTAACTAAGGAAACCTGGGACATTTTGAGAAAACAAAGTACTGTGGTGGACATATGGGAGTTGCAGGGCACAGCTAGAGCAATAATTCCAGAGGTAGCTAGAAATGAGTAGCTGATAATAGTCTCAGTGGTCTGGAGCTTTGCTTTGCTGCCTATTCTATCAATCTCAAAGGGCTTTGAGAAATGCCGAAGGAAAGGAGAGCATTAACTTGGGCCTGGGCCTTGCTTGTGGGCAGTTGTACTCACAACTGCAAAGTCCTGCTTTCAGAAGACTGGAATCATCATAGCTGCCATCAGGAAGTAATTGTTGCATCATAGGACCTCGTTTCTTAGCCTGCAGGCCTGGAATTGGCATGGAACCCCAGGTCCCTAGGGTCCCTGTCCCAAGGTTTGCCTGACTTTAGTCTTGCTCTCTCCTTAGAACCAGCAGAGCCACGTGGAGGACAGACAGAGACATGGGCCTGATGAATGCAATTGGGCTGCAGCCTCGGAACCCCACCACCTCTGTGACGTCTCAGGGTACTCAGACTTTGGCCCTTCAGCTGCAGAATGCTGAAACACAGACTGAGAGGGAGGAAGAAGAGCCGGGGACAGCATCCTCGGTTCCTGGTGAAGGTAGGAGCCCTGCACTGCTAGAGGGGGACATCTGACTAGGAGTGAAACAGTATCTGCCCTCTTGGGAAGAGTTAGACCTAGGCTCCTGGAGGACCCAGCATATTTACCAGACTATGTATGGAAAGTGAGACTTAGCAGGAAACTCTTCCAGAGCCCAGCCATGTTCCTGGGCTTCTAGCTTCTAGGGCCAGCCCTGTGGCTCTTTTCCACTCAGCTAGCATGGCAGATTGGGATCACTGCAGGTGAGACTGTGGTGATCCTGTTGCACCTGTGTTTTGCTACTGTTGTGGCTATAGCCAGGCACACCAGCATTCCTTCCTATCACCTCTTTCAGGTATGGCACTGCCAGCCTCAGCTCTGGCTCTCTGTTGGCCTTGCACTTTTAAGAACCAATTAGCACTTCTCAGCAGTAGGGCTCAAGCCATTTTGGAGCCCGTCAACAGCTGTGTTAAGCAGGCTGTTCTCACTCTTCCTTGCCTCCTACCCCCAGGCCCCTTGCCGCTCCTAGCTCCAAACAAGGCAGCATCCAAACAGACATTTCTAGGTCTAGTTGAACCATTTGTTTGAAAGACTATGGGAGGAAAAGCCCTGATGTGCATCATTCGAAGAATAACAAATTTGCTTGTGTTGCCCCTGGGGATGGCTTTCTACACTGCAGCCCTCCACAGGGTACTGTCCTTCTCCCTGCCATGAACTGAAAATTTTCAGAATTAAGTCCCTTTTTGGTCTGCAGCCTAGCCCATCTCCTACAGCTGGGGCCCATAGCTCTTTGTGGAATAAAGCCCCTTGCTGGGGACATGAACAGCTGGCCGTGCTGCGTCGAGGAGCCAGCTGCAGCTTTGAGCCTTTTGAGGAGGTGACAGTTCAGGTCTCTTTCAACCATAGCCCATGTTTGTGGTTTCTGTGAACTCTGCACCACACTGGAGCTTACTGAGCATGTCCGAAGAAGTCTGAGCCCCAGGTATGCAAGGAGCCACTATTTGTCTAACAGAGCCAGAATGTCCCCACTCTCATGAGGCAGTAGCCTCAGATGAAGCAAGCATTATGGGGGTTACATGCAAGGAAGAGATTCCAAGAGAGCCCCCATCCTTCCCTCAGAACTTGCAATTTAGTGAGGGCAACAGACACCTAAGAAACTGACAACTTCATTGTGATGAGGACCCTGGGAGGATCAAGAAGGGGCCAGGATCCACCTGTGGAGTCAAGGAAGACTTCAGAGGATGTGGCCCTGAGATGAATCCTTGAAGCTGAGTTGGAGTTAGGCCAAATAGACTAGAAGGGTATTCTAACACATACAAGGGTACCAAATGCAAAAACATTGCACATGACAGAGCCCACTGCAGATGTGTGCTCTTGGCAGGTCTGGCACATGTCAACAACTGAGACTGGCTGTGTAGAGAGGGTGGTGTAAAGGGCCAAGAAAGAGGGAGACCCCTGTCCTCAAGGTAAAGTACAGCAGGGTTTGCATGTCCTCTGGTTTCTCACCTCCAGAGAATTCTGTCTTTGCCTTTCGGTTTCTGGACGTGTTTATTGTTTCTCCCTGTTGAGGAGGATGGGAACTGAGGGTAGGCGGAAGGTTAGGAGCTGCTTCTCTCTGTCTCACACGGCCAGAACCTCATATTTTGCCGTCCTCCGCTCCCCATCACTACCTTACTTAAACTGGAACAAGTGATGGCAGAGTCGCTGGTCAGCCAGCCCAGCAGGTAGCAGCAGCGGGAGCCCTGGCAGAGTTGGAGGCCAGGGGGAGACAATTCACTGCTTCTGTCTGTGCCCCTGCCAGCTTCTCTCTCAGAGCTCTGGACCCTCAGCTCTTCAATGGATAGCAGCACCTTTAAAAGAAACAGAGAGGAAGTATGGGCTGCTAAGAATGAGGAATTGATCATCGTGTCTCTCCTGGAGTCCCGGTACTTATTCCATGGCTCTGATGCCAGATTCCTTACATGGAAACCAGGAATCAGTGCTCTCCTTGGACCCATGCTTTCCTATCCAGAGGACAGAAACAGTAGCCCTTGCCTCCTTTTCTGGTGTTGAGTGAACTCCTGTAGCCAGGTCTACAGGAGCATGTATAGGAAAAGCTTAGTCAAGGTTATTCTTTCTGGATTTGGCTATGCACACACACCCTTTACACCTGAATTTGTTAGTGTGGGAACCAGCTCTGCTTATAGTAATCACTGTCCTGTAGCCAACCCTTCCCCCCGCCAATATAATCCCCACAGCACCAGAGGCCACATCCCCACAGTGCCAGGCTACTTCTCATTTTCTTTTTCTATAAAAATCTAAGGTACTGGGAGGGTAACTTAGTGGTAGAACACATGCCTAGCATGTGTGAGGCCCTGGCTCAATCCCCAGAAAGCCTGCCCCCCCCAAAAAAAAAAAAAAAAACTAAAAACCACTCAGCTGTTTCTGAGACTTTTCAGGAAGAGCTCTCCACAAGGGGTATTTGCCTGTTTGCTTTTATGCTTGTCCAGCTTTAATCAGAAAATTTGAGTTCCACTGGGCATGGTGGTGTGCGTCTTTGATCCCAACACTCAGGAGGCAGAGGCAAGCAGATTTCTGTGAATTCAGGCTGATCTGCTTCGTGATATGTCTCAATAAATATGTCTTGAAAATAAAGTTCTCAGGGGCTGGAGAGATGGCTTAGTAGAGTACTGGTTGCTCTTGCAAAGGACCTGGATTTGGTTCCCAGCACCCACATGGAAGCTAACAACCACCAATGACTCCAGTTCCAGGGGATCTGACGCTGTCTTCTGGCCCTCACAGGCACTGTGCGACAGAGGTGTACTTACATACATGCAGGCATATCACTAATACACATAAAATAAAAATAAATTTTAAAAAATGTTTGAGTTCCTCTAGAAGTTGTATGTTCTTCTGCTGCAAGCTGCCTTACTCTGCTGTCCAAAAGGCAGCTCAGAAAGGAGGGAGGTGCTCCTGGCCGGCTCAGTGTCCCCAGCAGTGGCTCAGTGACTGCCTGGCTTACAGTTAGCGTTCAAGAAATATGTAAAGCAAAGGCGTGGAACTGAGGGGCTGCTTCCTACTGCTGGGAGAGCGCCACAGCCCTCCTTTTTCTACTCTGAAGACCAGCAGCCACAGTAGGAAAGAACAAGGTGGACGAGCCGGAGCGCAGCACAGCACAGCACGCGCGCGCACACACAGCTTTAGTTTCCATCCCTCTTCTGGAGAGTGAAACTCCCAGAATTAAATGCAATTTAAGTACATTGTGGGAAGTTGTTGATCCCACCTGTCCTCTGCATCTAGAATGTACCTTAGAACTTGCCAAGGAGACAATCTGCCATCGGTACTAAGTCAGTTCCCTGTTTTTCAAACTCAAAAAGAAATACATTTGCTGCAAGGAAAGAGGTAGCAGAATTAACCCCTGTGGTCACCATTGCTCCCTGATCCCTAATTCTTGGGATTTAGTATTTTTTTCCTCTTGAAGAATATTCCAGCTTTCTTCAATGACTCTCAGTTTGGCATTCCAGGAAAGAAGCTCAGCTCAGGACTCTGGACAGAGGTTGTCCACACCCAGCCCTCTAGGAGCCAGTACCGTGCATATTTCTGAATCTCTCATTGTTTTTTCAGCACATACTTTGAATCTGGTATTGTATTAGGCACTATGTATCCAAACGTTTCAGAGAGGGAATCACATTCAGAAATGAAGCCATTGTGTCTCATTCCTCAAAGAGCAAGTCCAGAAAGGAAACAGCTGGGTTGTGGTGTTAATCCCGCACTGGAAGGCAGAGATAGGTGGAGGGCCAGCCTGATGTACATAGTGAGCTCTGGGCCAGCTGGAGCTGTAGGGAGATCCTGTTTTAAAAAATGAAAAACAAAACCAGAAAGGAAAGAGACATTGAGGCTTCTCCTGAAGCAGAGAGGAACTTACTTTCAACATCTTCTTGAGTTTGGAGCTCCTGCGTGCAACAGCCACGCATGTATTTGGCAAACACACTCTGCATGCCAGATTATGTGTTACATACACACTGTGTCCAGAGATGAATACAGCATGGTCCCAAACTTTCAGGAAGCTACAATCAGAGAAACACAGCCACTAGTGACTGAGCCAGAGAGAAGTTGCAGAGCACTGTGAGCTGACTGCTGCAGCACCTTCCATTTGAATGAGAGAGGATTTCACTGGCCCTGAACTGAGTCAGCTTGATACTAAAGGGGTGGGTGAGAGAGCCTATATCCCAATATGTACAGGTAGGATCAGGACTGGGTCAGTTTTAGTAAAGGCTATGGCATGGACGCAGATGGGTAAGCCAGGGGTGTGGTCAGGAAAATAAAGAGGGCCTGATCAAAGGGACTTTGAAGGCCCTTGGAGCTTCTGGGCTTTGAGCAGGATGTGAACTCAGAACTGAAGTAGAACAGTGCTGACAGCAACATGGAGACTGACTGGGAAGGGAGGAGAGGACCAGTTAGGAAACAGCCAAGTCCAAGAGAGGTAGCCTGGGCCAGAGCCATAGATGGGCAGTGGGAGAGGACAGAGGCTTAGACTTGAATGCTGGTCACAGGGGGACTCAGGGCTGAGCTGGATAGCACCTTTGGACTTTCTCCTAGAAACAACCACCGTGGAATGCTGAGAATTCAGCAGGCATGGAGCCAGCATATTGGCTCAATGCCAGCAGGCCTCCGGCCAGCCTACTGCAGGTCCCCAATGGGGCAGAAGAAGGCCTCAGAGAGTTCTTGGAAAGCAGTAGGGGCTTCTGGGTCACAGGCAAGTCCCCAAAGGCAACAGGGTAGAGGCTTCCCTGGCACCAAGGTCCAGGTTGGCTTCCCCTACCCTGCCTACTACTGTTCAAAGGCTTGGCCCCTGGAGAGACTCAGAGCCCTCAGATTTTCTGTCTTCTGCCTGGAAAGCTGGGGCCAAGCTGCTCAAGGAACACTGGATGAGAGCAGCTGCTCTGGGGGTTAGGAGCAGAGTTTTCTGGGGACCGAAGCTAGCTAGCCATAAAGTAAAGCCCAGGTAGACCCCTCATTACTTAGTGATATGAAAACTGGAAGAAGAACAGGAACGAGGGACTCCAGGCCCCACGCAAGAGGGAGAAATCAGACTGAGCCTTAGATAACTAAGTCATGGAAGTGATTAGCCTTGAAGTCTAACTCAAATGAGATAAGCAGAGACCGAGGGCAAGGACAAAGAAAGTTTTGTGGTTTTTTTAAAAAAAAGCTTTTGATAACAGACATCCTCAAAATAAATCAATAACTTGCCGTTGAGTCCCCCAAACTGCAAAATCTCTATCTATCTTGAGACTAGTCAAAGGAAACAAATCAGTATATCATTGGAGCAATTCCCGGCACCTCAGGAACCTTGATCATAGTCTCTCAGGTTTGGTGGAGAGTGGGGAGGACAGGGTAGGACTCCTGCTGCGGCCCCCAAGTGCCTGGTATCTGAGCTGTCTCATTTCCTCTGCCAACATTATAGAAATGTTAAGAGACCTGGCCTAGTCCAGCCAGTCAGCAAATAAATGGCAGAGCTAAAATTTGAGCCAACCTCCTGTGTTCTCTCAGGGAATGCCCAGGCCTATGAGGGAGCAGACCCCTGCTCTCCTCACTAGTACTGCAGGTTAGAGTCACAGGCCTGGGCTGGCATTGGTTCTCTCCAGGAAAAGTGGTACCAGGGAGAACAGTAGTTATGGAATGACACGTGAAGACCTGTGGGCAAAGGGAGAAGAGAGAAGGGGCAGAACTTTGAGGAGCAACTAAACCCTAACCCTACAGGCTTTTAGGGAGTAATATAAACAGAACAAAGCTGAAGGAATACTGTGTTAAAGTGGGACAGACTGCTTCACGGCCACTCCCTAAAGTGTGTCTCCTTCCACAGGCTAGGTGGCGTACCTACTCCAGGAGCAGGTCTGTAAGTCACCTCAGATGGGGTGAGAGTAGACAAAACAAGCAGTCCAGTCCCTTCCTGTGCCTTCTTTCAGACTAGCCTGCCACTAGGGCTGAAAGAATTAATTAAAGCCAAGCACTTGCCTTGGGTGCGTCCAGCTCTGCCTCAGAACAGCTGAGTAGCCTTAGCCTCTCATCCATCTTTGGCACTTCCTCACCAGTGATACAGAGGTAGGAATGGTGATGGCTGGAAATCTTGTCTTGCTTTCAGGACTCATTTCACAGTGTTGGAGATAGTCTTCTTACTCTTGTTTTTGGCCTGAACTCCTCCAGCATCTGCTGGCACCTGCCACCTGACTCAGAAGCTCAAACCAGCAGCTAATCCCTTCTCTCCTCTGCTTTGTACTTTCTAGGTGAAGGCTCAGAGTATGGTGCCAGTGGGGAAGATGCCCTCAGCCGGATCCAGAGACTAATGGCCGAGGGTGGCATGACAGCCGTGGTGCAGCGGGAACAGAGCACCACCATGGCCTCCATGGGTGGCTTTGGCAACAACATTATCGTCAGCCACCGCATTCACCGCAGCTCCCAGACGGGCACTGAGTCTGGGGCTGCCCGCACCTCCTCACCCCAGCCCTCCACTTCTCGGGGACTACTCTCAGAACCCAGGCAGCTGGCAGAGAGGAGCCTAAGCCCCCGGACAGCCTCCTGGGACCAGCCTGGTACTTCTGGGAGGGAGTCCCCCCAGCTAGCCCTGTCCTCTTCTTCCTCTGTCCCCATTCCCGTCTCCCTTGCCAGCACTGAGGGACCAACCCTGCACTGCAATGTGACCAATAATAGTCACCTTCCTGAGGGTGGTGGCGGCAGTAGGGGGGAAGCTGCAGGCCCTAGTGGGGAGCCAAGGGACCGGTAGAAACAATGGCAGGCACTGGTGCCTCCCCTCGAGCCGCTGAGCAGAAGCCGGACCTCACAGCTGGCTGGGAACTATATACACAAGGATGAGCTGATGGCTGCATCAGGGAACAGGAGGAACAAGAGGGTGGGGCGTGGAGCCAGTGGGTGAGGGGCAGTCCAAGGGGGCAAGGTTCACGTGGGGATCTAGAGCTTTCCTGGACCTGGAACCCAGGAGGGCCGCACTGCTGGGCCTAATATGAATGAAGGAGCAAGTGGGTGTCTCTGCCATGACCCCCCCCCCTTTCTCCTAGGGTCACTGGCTCAGGGGACTCAACCCTGGGCAGAAGCCCCAGAAGAGTGAACAGTCTTCCAGATCTAGGCCACGCAGTCCTGGACAGAACAGTTGGACAGTTCTGCCCTGCTCGCCTGTCAGGTGGGCAAAGCCACCAGGAGCCTAGAAACAGAGGAACAGCCTGACCCCCAGAAATCACGTCCACCTCTGAGCCTAGCAGAACTCCAGCCTCTCTCCATCCTTTTACCCCACAGAGACAACGGGAGGTGGGCCCAGCTCCGGGTATAGGGGACTTCCTGCACTCACAGTGGGGATGCTTGTAGAGTGAAGGGGGCAGCCTGCTTGCCTGACACAGGATGGGGCAATGCATGGTGGACAGGTCCTCAGGAGTCGGGGGTGTAGGCTGGCCCGCCCCCAGCTTGTCTGCCAAGCTCCTTCCTCCCCCCTAAAGCCCTTGGCACAGCACCTATGCGTGTCAGTATTACCTGAGCCTAGGCCAAAGCCAGCCCACGGCTGGAGGGAGGAGATTCCAGGTCAGAATGTGAGGTCTTGGTCTGTGATTTGAGGTGTTGCATGTGGAATCCTGAACTGTATGTGTAGTTTCTAGTGGAGAAATCAAGACTCTGATCATTTTGTTTTTAGTATGAATATGTGATTTCCTTTCTGTTTGTCACTCATCATAGAAACATTGTGGTGGGAGGAGAGGGGATAGTCTACTGTTAATGAGGGAGACACCAAAGATCTACATCATTAAAATGATGATATGCCCCTCACCAGGCTCGTGATTACTTCCATGGAGAGGGGAGGAAGGACAAGGACTTGAGACTGGTATAGAGGGCATCAAATGGCTGGGCCTGGTTTCCCTGGGTCTTTCAGTGCTTCTAATAGGGGAATATTCTCTGAGCCCCTATCCATAGCCACCTGGGTAAGGGCCACTACTTCTGCTTCCTACACCTTTTCTGTTCCACCACCTGCTTCTCAGGTCCTGCTGTAGTTTGGAAGAACTTCAGAGCAGCAACTGGGTAGGCAGAAAAGATGGGGAGGTCTCTTTCTGACTGTTTCATCCTCAGGAACATGGGCCTGGACTGAAGATTAAGTGACTAAAAACTGGACCCTCCCCCTTCCAGTCCTGGGACCACAGCAACATATTCTGGGCAGTTGGGACTGTGGTTTTGTCTGTGCCATTGGTAGCTAGAAGTCCTGCCAAGCCATGGGTTTTGGCTTCTTGGCATGTCAAGCCAGTTTAGAAAGTGGAAGAATATTTGCTCCAAGTCTTAAAGAGGTAGACCAGAAAACTCTGAGTTCCCTGGAGTTTTTGCTGGTAGCCAGTACTTCATGAGTATTTATTTATTTAGTCTTTTTGAGACGGGGTCTCCCTGCAGTCCCAGCTGACCTGGAACTCTTGGTGCCTCTGCCTCCCTAGTGCTGGGGTTAAAGGCCTACACCACCGTGCCCGACCTACAAGTATCTGTTTTACATGCTCAGCTGTGTCCCAGACACCATGGATCAGGGTACAGAGAGGAAGTGGAGATGGGGATGGTGAGGACTCCAGATTCTGCCCCGCAGAAACAAAATCAAAGATAAGTGGATGAGCAAGTGATGCAGAAGAGTTTGGAGTCACATAGGAACACATTTTCTAGAAATTGTGAACTGTATCTGCAGTCTACTATGATCTGTCAGTGAATTGTATCACTGGACTTCAGCTTACTGTGCCTTAGGCAGGCAGGCCATTTGCCTTTTCTGAGGTTTGCTTTCTGGTTGTGTTGTGCAGCCTCTTCAACTTCCTTTTAGCCCCATAATCTCAATCATTTTAACTCCTGAGTACAGGAGTTGGGAGACTGGTGGTCTTTTAGAGAGGGATTTGAGTGAATTACTAAAGGGTGGGAGGGAGCCCCATTGCAGAGCCTGTTCTGTAGCCACATCCTGCACCTTACCAAGAAGGAAGTGTCTCACCTTGACAGTGGCTGGAGACCAACTGTTGATTGGAAGCAATGTGCCAAGTATGCACTCTCCCCTGGAAAAAAAACCCCTCCAAAGTAATTGCTGCTGCTACCCCAGATCACAAGGCTAACTGATAAAGCTAGGGCATGCCCCTCAGCTGCTATAACAGGTCAACCAACTCTTAGGAGAAACTGAATGGAACCTTGACATGATCTCCTAAATTGCCTTGGAAACAAAGGTAAGAGGAGGCCCTGTGATGAGGTGGTCCAAATTTGATCCTGCCTGGTCCATCTCTTCTGACTGGCCAATGACGAACCTGTTACACCTTTCATTAGGAAGCCCTCACCTAAGGAAGAACCTCCTTTCCTGGGCCCATTACATATCACAAGGTTGCAGGATCAGCAGGATGGACTTGCAGTTCCTTAAGAGAGAAACACTTTGGAGGCCCAGTTAGGTCAAAGAGAGCAGGAAGACCAAAGCAGGTCCCCTGGTTCCCAGTTCAGTTTTCTAGGATTCCCCTGTAGGTTCTGGGATTGGGGTGGAGGTGGGGTGAAGGCCGCAGCTCACAGCAGGGATTGTGGAAAAGTGGCATTACTTAAGTCTCTTCAAGAGCTCAAGACACTAACTAGAGGCATTTCTGGATTCTGGAGCCTCCAATCCTTAAGCCTGGCTTGTTTCCCGTGTAACTGCTTAACAATCTGCTCTCCCTCCCCAATACACACTTTCGCTTTCCGAGCAGCACCCGCCTGGGTCCCAGGGAGGGATATGGCAAAGGAGCAAGTGCAGGACTCTTGTCATAATGGCCAACTGAGCCTCTCTCCTCCTTCCTGAAGTGGGGCAGGAACAGGAACACTTCTTTCATCTTCCCATGGTATCATGGGAAACCAGAGCAGCGATGTACGGGAAGATAGCCTTCTCACCCCGACTCACCCAGCCAACTCTAGCACTCAAATTTTCAACTGCTCAGCTCTCCGGAGGCCACCCCCGCCCCCGACCTCCACCTCCCCTTCAGCGTGGAGAACACCCCTTCCCCACCCCACCCGCTCCGCTGTCCCCACAGACACCCCCCCCCCAGCGGGCCCCCTGCCCGGCTTGAGTTATTTTTCCAAAAGAAGGAATCAACGGTCTTAAGGTTAATCAGCTGCTGACTTGTAAGAAGCTGCAGGATGACAGGGCTGGGGGGCTGGGCAGGAGGGCAGTGTGTGACCCTGGCTGGTTCCCCAAGGCTTGTCCCCAGCAGACAGTCGCGGCCAAGGCCACGGTGGAGCTGTCCTAGGTGCTGAAGCCGCTCTCTTTGGACCTAATGTCTCGAGGCAGCAGCTGGTACTCTTGCGTCGCAGGAGACCGTGGGGGAGATGCGGCTTCGCCCTTGAGGTCTTACACCGGGTTCCCGTCCCAGGTCACCTTCCCCTCACGCAGAGGTGAACTCGTTCCCCGTTCGTGGCTGAATGACTCGTCCCATCTTGGGTCTGACAGAACGGGGGAGCTCCCTTCCTGCGCCTGGAGGGGGACGAGGTCTTTGCCTCGGTAGACCCTCGCCTGTCCTCTCTCCTGTGCTTTCCCAGGCCTCGACGGCTCCTCTCCTTTCGGCTACCTACGGCCAGCAGGCAGCCCTCTGACCCGACGGAACCACGTTGACCGAATTCACCCCCACACACAGCTCAAGACCGCAGGCAAAGCTACGGAGGGTGGAGGCCCTGAGCGGCGCGGAAACACTTCGGGGGTCCGGAGTGCGTGGCCGGGGCGGGGGCGGCGCGTAGCCAGACCCGGCCGCCGGGTTCCTCCCCAGCCCGCGAGGGGGCGCCGCGTCCCCATGACGACGCGGACACCCCACCCCCCGGAGGGCAGCGCCGGGGCTACTCCGCCCTGGCGACTGCGGACCCTCCTCAACGCTGGAGCCCCGAGTTGCGGACCGCTTCCCCCGAGGGCGAAGCATCCCGGTGTCCGACACCCCGGGTGGTGACCCCCGCACGTCGCCGCTGGGTGACCGGCCCGGGGCGGGCAGCGTGGACCCACCACGATTGGCTGCTTCCCCGTGACATCACGCGGCTGGGGGGGAAAAGTGCGAGCGTGAGCGCGAGTCGGAGCCACAGCGCCGGGAGCTGCGGGCGGAGCAGGGGCCGCCCCTCGGCATCCCGTCCCCGCCCCCGGCCCACTGCCCGGTCGCCGGTCCAGCGGGCTCGCGGGACTCCTCGTCTGTCCAGCCGTCTGTCGGGCGCGAGGGGAGCAGGACAGGGCGGTGGGTGAGTGACTCCCCAGCGGCGCGGGGGCGGGGGCTCGGGTGCAAGCGGAGGATGTGGGACTCCCGAGCCCCCTGGGGGGCTCCAGGACTGGGTCCTGCTGACAGGGCTCCAGACCTCTTCAGAGGGCGAGCGCGTGAGAAGCGGCGGAGAGCCCCCGGGTGGGGGCCTCGCCCGGAGGAAGGCCCCGGGTCCCCGGAAGGCCCCTCCAGGTGCGCCTCTAAGGACAGATGGTCGTTCAGGAGGTCCAGGCGGAAGAATCCCGCCCAAAACCCCAGTCCAGTCGCCGAGCGGGCAGCCGTCGGGTCAGGACCCCACACTCCCTCGCTGCCTCCCGCAGGCAGCTTGTCAGGGCGCGGGCGCTGGAACCCCGAAGCGCCTTTTTCCCGCCGGTCTCCATCTCCTCGCTTCCCACCTTGGCGGACCTGGAGCTGCCAGGCCACCCTAGCCCATGAAGTCCTCCATCAGCGACCTTGAGCCCCGACGGGAAAACCCCCTGCTCTATCTTGGCACCCCTCCCCCTCTCCAGGACTAACCCTCGCTGTTGCCCAACCTCAAACCCCGGGAGATCCATTCTCAGGGGCTCTCTACCCTCCAGATTTTCAGCGGTACAGTCCGGCACAATGTCAGTGCTCAATACTCTGCGCTTCTCTCCTTCCCCTTGAGTAGAGTCTCTTCTCCACCTCAGAGACAGATCCCTGGAGCCATAGCTTTTCTAGGGTCCCGGAGTGACCGCTTAAAAACAGAGAACCTACCCG
This sequence comes from Eospalax fontanierii, assembly GCA_035773235.1. NCBI lineage: Eukaryota > Metazoa > Chordata > Mammalia > Rodentia > Spalacidae > Eospalax > Eospalax fontanierii. The sequence goes on from CM069526.1 coordinate 19,271,215, forward strand.
ACCCGCCAAGCCACTTCACGGGAGCCCAGAGCACCCCATCCCGCCTTGTTCTTCGCAGGGAAAGGGATGTGCCCACGCCCAGAGGCTGCAGGAACTGCGTGCTAGGGGCTTGCTGGGAGGGCGGGGCACCAGAGAGCCTGGGCTGCTTCTACCAGGACGGAGACGTGGAGGAGCCTCCAAACTGGCCCCAAGGTTAAGCCCCGAGGTGGCCCTCGAGGTACACCTGAGCTTGAGAAATCGGTGCCTGTTTTGGCCGATGGGACTAGACAGGGCCTCTTCAGTGGGTGCGGGGCGGAGTAAAGAACAGTACACTCCTCTGACCTAAGGTTTGACTAGGCTTCCGATTTGGCCATACTGCCCCTGCCCTCAACGCGTAGGGCACCTGGAATTGAGCCCCGAGTCCCGCAGGGCCCTATTGGGTGACTATCGCAGAGGACCCTTGACAGAAGTCAGTCGGAGGCAGGAACTCCGAGGCAGGCTGCATCCTTGAGATTGCGGACAGGACCAGGTTCCAGGAGACTAAGATGTTGGTTAGAAAGTCCAGGGTTCATCGCAACCTGTGTGTGTTTTGGCCTTGCCTCAACTCTTTTCCCATCCGCAGGCCAGGGGGACCCAGACGCTGCCTCTTGGAGGGCCCCCTCAGTGTTCAGCCTCCCCACCGCGGGCGTGGGAATGTGACTGGTCACTCAATACTGGTTCTGCATTTGCTCTTGTACACAAGTTCGCAGGTACAGCCACCGAGCCGTGTGCATCGTCCAGGCCACAGCACGCCAGGCACGCACACGCATGCACATGCACGTGTCCACATGGCGCGGGCATGCTCACGCGCTCACAGGCGCACCGGTATCCAGGCGAGGCGGTGCGCACATTGGCACATGCAGACAGCTACTAGTGTCTACTCGTGCTCCTGGGCAGTCACACACAAACAGAATTTGCTCTCATTTTTCCGCCCACACGTTCCTTGCAGGGTCTCTCTTCTGGTGTGATGGTGGAATCCGGACACCCTAAAGTTTCCCACCCTAGATTCCCCGGCCGAACCCAGGAAACCTTTGTGGCAGCGGAGGGTGGAGTCTCTCGATGTTTCCCTTTCTCCTCGTTCTTTCCGCCAGAAGCCCAGCCCCGAGGGCTTCTCTGTGTTCTTGATTGCAGTAGGAGTTGGGGACGTGGTGAACGGCGGCTCCGGGCCTGGTGTCCGGAACTGGCACTTGGGAACCGACATTGCCATCTAGTGGTGGGCACAGCCCAGAGCCGCGACTACTCGCTTTCCCAGATCCTGGTTGGACCCGATTCCAGGGAAACGTGTCGGAGGGTGCAGCTGCTGTCAGAATGTCTGAGAGGGACTCGGAGGGGAAAGACAGCTGGGGCCGAGCTGAGAAAACTGAGCCTCGCACTGTCTGCAGCCGGCAGGGCCCCAGGAGGACTAACCCACCCACCCACCGTTCATCTGGTCACTTTTCAAGGCTGTGCCTGGCCTCACTGAGGACAAAAGGTCAACCTGTCCTGGAAGCGCAAGTGAGGGGTGGCCTGGAATGTAAGAGTCTCTTACCTGAGGTGCATCTATTGAGTCTGTGTTGTGTGGTTGGGGTAGGGGGCAGAACACCAGCTGAGCACTAGTACCTTAGCTCTAATGAGGTGTCTCTTGGTTCTAATCCTGACCTGTCCTGATTTACAAACTGGATGACTTTCCTCAAGCTCATTAGCATGATTCTGCAAGAGGACATTTACATCTGTAAAATGAGACTACCAATGGTTTACTTATCTTTTCCTTTAATGTAGGCATTAAATCTGATCAAATACAGGAAAAGCCCAGAGCGGGCTGTGACTCATGTTAGCACTTAATAAACAAGAGCTATCATGTTTTCAGATCACACAGCTATAGCCCTGACCTTCTTATCCCACTGACCCACTGGCCATGTTCTGGCCCTGGGAGTCCTTAAGTGAGGGTTTTCTTGGTGTGAATGGATCCCCTCCTGACTACCTCTGTCCCTGCCAGCAGGTGCCCCGCGGAGGGGTAACTTCTCTGTACTTGATGCTATTAACTCCACCCCTTTTTACCCTCCCAGTCAAAGCCTGCTGCCTGAGGCTCCACTTTAGTCTCTGTGGAGACTCCAGAAAGAAGGATCTACCTGGTCTTTGCCCTTGACTTCCTGTGTGACCTTGGAGTTGTCATTACTTCTGCTCAGCCTGTCCTTTGACCCAAGGATTTAGTCAGGAGCACTTGAACCCTGAGGCTTAGAAGGCTGTGTCTCCTGTCTGCTGAGATGGGGCTGAAGGGCTGGGACCAGGCTTGGGGGCGCCTTGATACTTGGCAGTGCCAATGCCATTTCTAGCTGGGGAGCAAGCGGAGGTGCTAGTTGGATTCCGGCCCTTCAGAGGCTGTGTTGGGACCGGATCTCTTATGGTGCAGACGAGGGAACTGGGTGTGAGGGCGGATCCTTTGCCTCGGGGTTTAGAGCTAGACCTCTCTGGCCGTCTATTGAACCCAGGCTGCAGGCTTGGGGCATCTCCCTCCACAGCAGCTGCCGCACCCTCTCTTCCTCTTTCACACACACAGACGCACAGAACTGCGTATACGACCTGCGTGTGGCTGAGATGGGGCCCGTGTGCGTATGTGGAATGGTTGTGTGTTGGCGGGTGTGAAGGAGGCTGGGCTGAGCGGCTGCCCTGGCACAGTGTGCTGGGCGTGGGCCTCCCTCACATGTATGGAAGAGGAAGGGGGGGAGGAGAGCTGAAGGGAGTCTGGTGGGCGGGGAGTCAGGCTCAGGGGAGGGGCCTTGGGGGGGCCCCAGCTGAGGCACCTTCTGTGTGGGATGTGCGACGGTGCGGAAGGGGCCGGTTCCAGAGCTAGCTGGGGGTTCTCTCCGAAGTAATCCCCTCATCTCTTGGATTCCCAGAGCGTTTGGGGCTGACCTTGAGGCCTTGGGAAGTCTAATTGGCCCTTCCTCAGCTGGTGGGCCCTTTAAGCTCTTGATTTCTCAGGGTTGGAGCCCGGTGCGCTCACATCCCATAGCTGCCGGTGCACCGCCTACTCATTCCCTGGGGCTGGAGGGTCGGAAGGGCTGAGGCAGGGAAGGTGGAAGTCTGTCAGTCCACTAGTCCTCACCCTCTTTCTCTGTGGGTGCTTAGCTTCCTCCTCTCTCCTCTGGTCCCTGAGTAGCCTTCCTGGCCCTTAGAATCAGCAGGCCTAGTATCTTAGCCATAGGACCAGCCTCCTTGCACCCCAGATGCACACAGAACTTCAAGGAAATGTGGAAACTTGCTTAGGTTATTTAACACCTCTGTGGCTGTTTCCTCCTCTGTAAGTAGTAAAAAAAATAAAATGTCGGCCTCATAGGTTTGTTGTGAAGATGCAGTGAATTCACACTATAAAAGTTTAAAAAGTGCCAGGCACTTAGTAGACAATAGACTGCTAATATATACTCTTGTATTGTTTCCAGTACAGCGTTGGGAGAACAAGTCTATCTTGGTGATGTTTGGTTCAGTGAGGATGTAGCTCAGTGGCAGAGTCTTGGGTTTGATCTTCAGAACCTGAGAAAGAGGGGGTCTGATGAAGGGTAGGACCAATGAGTAAATGAATGAACACCTCTCCTCACTGCCCACCTTTGGGATTTGGAACTGTTCATCCTGTTCTGCTTTACTTCCCGGAGCCCCATCCACACTGGCCTGTACCTGCCTGCACTCTTCCTCTTGCCCTTGTCCGGACTATGCATCACAGTTCTTCACATGGCTGCCTCCTTATCATCTGCATCGTCTCCTGGGTGAGGCCCATGATCACCCAGCAAGGAATAAGCCCTCACCTGTCTTCTGACTCAGTCCTTCTACCTTCTCTGTCTTATTTTCTTTCTAGCAGTTTTTTTTTTTTTTTTTCACGTCTCGGTGTCTCCCCACAAACTAGACTACATGCTCTGAAACGAAAACCCATGTGTGTTTCATTAGCTTCTGTAATCCCAGTCCTGAAAACAGTGCTTGGCCTAAGGAGGCCGTCCGTAAATGTTGAGTGAGAGAACCCAGGAGCGCTGGGAGGGAGTGCCCTGACAGTCTCCCCCCGTGACTCCAGTTTATCTCTGCATAACCCCATCCTCTTCAACAGTTCACCCATTCTCTGTCTCCTTTCTCCTCTAGCCGCTGCCCAACCATATTGAAGTTCAGCATGGCGAACTTCACACCGGTCAATGGCAGCTCAGCTAACCAGTCTGTGCGCCTGGTCACATCAACCCACAGCCACCTTGAGACAGTGGAGATGGTATTCATTGCTACAGTGACAGGCTCACTGAGCCTGGTGACTGTTGTGGGCAATATCCTGGTGATGCTGTCTATCAAAGTCAACAGGCAGTTGCAGACAGTCAACAATTACTTCCTGTTCAGCTTGGCATGCGCAGATCTCATCATAGGCGCATTCTCCATGAACCTCTACACCCTGTACATCATCAAGGGCTACTGGCCCCTGGGTGCCGTGGTCTGTGACCTGTGGCTGGCCCTGGACTATGTAGTGAGCAATGCCTCTGTCATGAACCTGCTTATCATCAGCTTTGACCGCTACTTCTGCGTCACCAAGCCGCTCACCTACCCTGCCCGCCGCACCACCAAGATGGCAGGCCTCATGATTGCGGCTGCCTGGGTCCTGTCTTTTGTGCTCTGGGCGCCTGCCATCTTGTTCTGGCAGTTTGTAGTAGGTAAGAGAACAGTGCCTGATAACCAGTGCTTCATCCAATTCCTGTCGAACCCGGCAGTGACCTTCGGTACAGCCATTGCTGCCTTCTACCTGCCTGTGGTCATTATGACAGTGCTGTATATTCACATCTCACTGGCCAGCCGCAGCCGAGTTCACAAGCATCGACCTGAGGGCCCCAAGGAGAAGAAGGCCAAGACTCTGGCTTTCCTCAAGAGCCCCCTGATGAAACAGAGCATCAAGAAAGCTCCACCTGGAGGAGCTTCTAGGGAAGAACTGCGCAATGGAAAGCTGGAGGAGGCCCCGCCACCTGCCCTGCCCCCCCCACCGCGCCCAGTGCCAGACAAGGACACTTCCAATGAGTCCAGTTCAGGTAGTGCCACCCAGAACACTAAGGAACGACCTCCCACAGAGCTGTCCACCACAGAAGCCGCCACACCTGCCCTGTCTGCCCCTGCCTTGCAGTCGCGGACCCTCAACCCAGCCTCCAAGTGGTCCAAGATTCAGATTGTAACAAAGCAGACGGGCAATGAGTGTGTGACAGCCATTGAGATCGTGCCTGCCACACCAGCTGGCATGCGTCCAGCGGCCAACGTGGCACGAAAGTTCGCCAGCATCGCTCGCAACCAGGTGCGAAAGAAGAGGCAGATGGCAGCCCGGGAGCGCAAAGTGACGCGGACCATCTTTGCCATCCTGCTGGCTTTCATCCTCACCTGGACACCCTACAATGTCATGGTCCTGGTGAACACCTTCTGCCAGAGCTGCATCCCCGAGAGGGTGTGGTCCATCGGCTACTGGCTCTGCTATGTCAACAGCACCATCAACCCTGCCTGCTATGCCCTCTGCAATGCCACTTTCAAAAAGACCTTCAGGCACCTACTGCTGTGTCAATATCGGAACATCGGCACAGCCAGGTAGGCAGGCAGGTGCCCTAGGAGGTGCTGGTGTCACGAGTGTGCCGGGGACCACATGGCTCATCGGCTATGGAGAAGAGAGTAGGTGGCCCCATTCCGTGTTCGCATCTGCTGAAGAGAACAGGTCCCCTAGACACTGTGAGGCCGGAGAAGAGGCTCTGCTGAGTTTGGAGACCAGATCTCTGCTCACACCCTAGAGGTTCAACCCAGGGAGTGTCTGCACTGAGACCACATCTGGGCCCACATCTGTTGTCCTGCCTCAGGAAGCTGGGGGACACTGGCAGGAGTGATGTTACTGTGGAGACCGCCGTCAGCAGAGCTAGAAGAATGGAGTAGGACGGGGCCAGGAGCTTCTTGGGAGGAGCAAAGGAGCCAGGCTCGGAAGGGTGGGGTCCCCATTCTGCTGTAATCGGTGCTTTCCGCCTCCCCTCACCCCGCATGTAGGCTCAGCCCCCACCCCCAAATCCCACTCCAGGGGCAGAAATTTCCCTGGTATTAGTGCTCAGCCAGTCTCTGGGGAGGGAGCCAGCTGGTGTGCTCAGACACCTCCCTCCTTTCCCGAGCTGGCAGTCACATCAGGATGGGGCAGCTGGGAGGTCGCACTCAGGAACTTGAGAGCTCTTTGGGTTCGCTGCAACTCAAAGTACTTACTGGGTCTTACTGTCAAGAAGTGTCCCCCAACCCCCTATCACAAAAGTGGAAGGGCAAGGTTCTCCTCCACCTGTTTGAGGAAGAACTGGGCCCAAAAGAAACAGAAAGGCATGGGTGGTGGGGGAAGGGAGCGCAAACCGACAACTGATGACCCACAGGCTTCAGGGACAGTGGTGGGTGAGGAAGGCAAGCTCCCTCCCTCATCTCTGCTCTCAGTGGGTAGAGCCTTTTCACTTGGCAGTGGGCTGGATTAAGACCTTTGACTGGGTAAGGCTGGGTTCCCTTTCCTAACCCGAGCCAGCCCTGTCTGTATGGTCCCTGGGAGACATTTTCATCAATGTTCCGCTTTCTCTACAAGCTTTGGGGAGCACTCAAGTCCTCAGTTCCCTTATCACCCACCAGTTCCTGCAGCCCGTCTTTCCCCAACTGTCCACCCTCAACAAAGCTCCACAACAAACTCCCTGGGAAGGGACTTTTTATATATTAAAAAGAAGCTTTTATTGGGGGAAAAAAAGTCAGTTTATTTTATTCATTTTTAGTAACAGGTAGCGGGGAGGGGAAGAACACAAGAAGGTTCTGGGAATCTCATCCCTTGGGGGAGGCTCAAGCGTCCCCAGATCCCCGTCCCTCCCCACTTTGGGCACTTGGTGTGGGGGCTGAGAGGACAGAGGCAGGGCATCACTGATACAGCTAACAAGAAGATGAAGAAGGCACTGGTGGGTTCCATCTTGGGCCTGTGGGAGGCGAAGACTCCAGCTAGGTCCCAGGTAAGGCCAGAGGCTCTGGGGCCTCCTAGTCTGGCCTCAGTCTTTTCCCTTCCCTTTCTTGGCTGAAAAACAAGAAAACAAATACATTAATGAGTTAGGCAATCCAGGAGAGATCCACCTCCAAAGTATGTGCGCATTAAGGAGGGAAAGCCTGCCCCCAGTGGCCTTTGATCCATTGACTGGAAGCAGGTCAGACAGGGCAGCCACTGTGATTCAAGGCCTAATTTACTCCTTCAACTTTTCATTTCCCTGTGCTTTTTTGGGGACGGTCTAACTCTGTAGGCTTGAACTCAAGTACTGGGATTACAGGCATGAACCATCATGCCTGGATTTTAATTTTCCACTTCCATCTAGGACTGGAATATTTCTAGGTGTCTCACCTGGGAAGTGGGCAGGCTGACCTCTACCCTGTTAGCCTTAATGGCTGTTGGGGGTGAGGACTTGAGCTGAGAGGTAGCAGGGCTCTCTGAGAAGTCCTTCCTATAGTTGTAGGGGTAGAGGAATTCTGCCTCCCCCCTCTCGGTTCAGGTGACAAAGAGAAGCCTTTTCCTAGAACCCAGGCCAGATGACCAACACAAAGCACTTAGCTCTCCCTACTAGGGGTCAGAGAGGGCTTAGCACCCCCTGCCGGCGGCCCTGTCCATGCCCATCTAGGACCACTCAGCAGACAAGAAACCAGTGCAGAAATGTCAAGAAGTCACTGACTAGATCCCCAAACTTCCCGTTTGTCACTTCTAGGGTTAGTATTCTGGGGCAACCTCATCGAGTTGGCTGACCTTTGGTCTTTGCTTTGGTCTTGGGGGTGCAGGGCTTGGTCACGCGGATGGTCTCCTGGCACTGGGCATTGTACCGAACCTTCTTCAGGGTACCTTGGCGGGCTTTGGTGCCCGTTACCCCATCACACGCTCCCCAGCTCTCAAACTTGTATTTGCAGTCAGCTGATGGAAGAGTGGCCCAGGGTAAGAGATGGGAGGGTTGTGGTCTCTCTCCACCCGTCAGCCGAGGTTTTGGTGAGGCTATGCTCCCCCCACCCCCGCTTCCTGGGCCCCACTTCACCTCCAAATTCCTTCTTCCAGTTGCAGGGCACCTTGCATCGGATGCGCTGGGTCTGGGCTCCGCAGGTGCCTTCGCGTAAACCCATGCCACAGTCCTTGCTGCTGGGGGTGCAGGACCCCCAGGTCCACTCCGTGCACTCGCCCCCTGGGCTGCCCTTCTTCACCTTGTCTAAAACGCGCAGGGAACAGAGCTAAGGACGCCGCCTGCAGGGAGACTCCCCAGGAGACCGCCCTCCTGGGGTTCCAAGTGGAACTCGGGAGGCCAGGCCCCTGAGCCCTCACCTGTCCCGCCCCACCCCCCCCCCCCCCCCCGCTTCACTCCATCCCATCACCTTTCTTTTTGGCCACCACGGAGGTGAGCGCCAGGAGGACGAGAAGGCCTAGGAGGAGGAGGCCTCGGTGCTGCATCCTGCGGGGAGAACACGCATTAGAGTTCCTCGCCCGCCCCGTCCCCACTGGAGATCCGGTGCAAGGACCTCCCGCCAGCACTGAGCCGGTTTCCTAGATCCAAAGGTTCGGGCCGCCCAGGGGCTCCTGGGGGGCTCTCCGGCAGCCCAGGACGCCCTTCAGTCCCGCACCCTCCAGCCCGGGATGGCAGCGGCCTGCACAGACAGAGGCCCGGGCAGACGAGGCCTCCTCCGCCACCCGCCCTCCGCCACCCCGCTCCTCACTCGCTCGCTGCCCGCGATCCTTCGCTCCCTCCCGCGCCGGGCCTGTCCCGAGACGGCCACCTCGGCCCCTTTTGTCTCCAGAACCGGTCTGAGCCGGTCACATGGGCCCCCGCCCCCTCCCCGCCCCCCACCTTTGAGGAAGGCCCCGCCCCCTCCCCTCAAACCCGCGCCTCCCCGCCGCGGCTCCCGCCCGCGCTCTGTCCGTCGCCCTCCCCTGCGGTGCCCCTCACCTTTGCGATCTCGGGGTCTCTAGCCCCTGGGCTCCTTCTCAATCGCGCGCCCTTCACTCAGGTTCCAGAGCGGCTCGGTGCCCCAGCATCCCCCTCCCTCTCCCGTCCCCCTCCCCCGTCTGAGCCTTCCCGTCCCTGTCCCCGGTTGCCAGAGGCCCAGAGCGCTCAGGTCGCTGCCTCCCTTGCCTGCGGCGCCCTCAGACGGGAACCAGGACCGGCACCGTCCCAGCCTGTGCGGCCTCGGTGCCCGCGGTGCCCGCGACGGCCGAAGTGCTGCTTGACCCAGGGGAGGCCCTACTCACCTCCCTCAGCCCCTCAGAGGACGGGGAGGGGCTCTGATGTGTCGGGGAGCCTGGTACCCAGGATCCCACAGATGCGCCCTGGTTGGGGGTTGGGCAGGGCGCCAGAGCCTTTTTCCAAGGCAGGTTTAAGGGAGAGGCTAGGACGGTCGGAGGAGGAGCCCGCAGGCCTGGGTTTGGTAAAACTTGTAGCTGACAACAGGCTGAGAAGTTCCAGACTCAGGATTTAGGCTTCAGGCCTCTGGCGGTTGTAAACGCCCACCCCTGACCCTGAAGCCTCAGGCTCACCTCAATCCGATCCCCTAGAACAGGACTGGGGGAGGGTACTCCTCCAGGGCACAAGGCAAACGGACCGAAGCACTGAAGCCTGGCCCCTGCCCCACCTCTTCCAGTCTCATTGTTATCACCCCAGTGGGAAGCGGGAAGCCAGAGGAAACCAGCTCCGCCCCTGGCCCTGAGTAGCCGGGCAGCCAGCAGAGGTCAGGAGCCGGGCAGGCCCACCCCAGGAAGGACCCCAATAAAGGATCAGGGCTGGCAGTGGTCAATCCCCGACCCGGGCATAACCCAGCACACCCGCTGCTTCTCAGAGACCTTCACAAGAAAGAAAACGAAAAAGGAAAAAAAAAAAAATCCACTTTACTGAGTCACACCCAGCTGTAAACAAGTCACCGTGGGAGCCCTTCCCCCACCCCAAGCCACACAGTCCGAAATGAAAGACTGGGTATATGGGGAAGGTCATGGGGTAGATGCCAAGCGGTGCAGCGGGCAGGTGAATACAGCAGGCTCTTGAGTTTCCAGGAGGCCCAGGGTGTAAAGGTCAGGGAGGAAGGGGGCTAGGTGCCCAGAAGCCTCCAGAGGCCCAAAGGACCAGGGGGGCTTGCAAAACCTCCTACAGAGAGAAGGCCTCCCTGATCGGGCTGAGCTCCTCTGTTCTGCCCCTCCATCTGCTGTGGTCAGGGTGAGGTTTCCTGTTCCCCATAAACCGGAGGACAGGTAAGAGTCCAGCTCCTCAGAGTCCAGCTCTAGGTCTGAGTGGCTCCTCAGGGGGTGGCATGGGGTTCCTTCCCTGGGGCAGGGTCCTCCCGTGGCCATCAGACTGGAATGTGGCAGTAAGATGGGCGGGGAGAGTGCTAGTCCTCTGGCAGTGTCCCTCGCTGCGCCATGGATCTGTACTACACAGCTGTCTCCTGGTCCTCCCGCTGGATCATCTGGTAGTGCTGTCTGTTCTCCAGGTAGGCTGCTAGCTCTGTGTCCTGAGCCTTCTCAGCCCGCTGCCGGGGAGTGTCGCCCTGGACAAGGGTGGATTTGGAGCTAGAGCAAGGACCACAGGCCCAGTGTCCCAGTGGCCTTAGGAGAGAGCAGGGACTTGTCTTCCTGGCTGGTGGGTTAGGGACAGCCTCCCAGGCCACCAGGTCTTCCCCTGCTGGCTCAGGTTTCACAGAGTTCTGTATCATGATGGCTGAAGGGCAGCTTCAAATTTCCAAGGCCTGCCCCCAAGTTTGGGAAAGGGTGAGTTCTATGTTCTGCCTGGTGGCTCACCTGCTGGTCTGTCTTCATGAGGGAGGCCCCGGCTTCCACAATGTAGTGGCAGATGGTGCGATGGCCCAGAGCTGCTGCCTGGTGTAGACAGGTCTCCCCACTGGGAGCAGGGGCTGGCTGTGAACCCTTCCAGTCCTCTAGGCCTGCCCAGCTGCGTCCTCCCAGCAGAAACGGCAAGAGTTGGGAGATGGGAGAAGGGGGTGTCCCAAGCAGGCTAGAAAGGGTTCTTAGGCTCTGAGTGACCGAAAGGTTAGGACTGAAGGAAGGAGGGTGGTTTCCTGGTTAACCAGGGGTCTATGCTCCAATACTCACTTCTCCTCCACAGCATCAAGGATCTCTGGTGGGGCTGCAGGAGGCAAAGGGTGGTCAGAGGCACCTGACAGTCTCTTCTCTTTCCCATCTAGCCTCAGGAACACAACTCACCATGGTCCAGCAGGTAGCGGACCACTTCTTTGCTGCCAGTGCTGACCGCATGGTGCAGGAGCGTGCGGCTCTGCTGGTCCCGGAGCATGAGGTCACCTCCTGCTCGATGCAGCTCCTGGAGCTGGGGGTGCGGGGAATGGAGGGGAGACAGAGCAGGGCTGGGCCTCCTAGGGACCCCATCCATCCCAGCACACCCAGCAGACTTACAGGATGGACCTAGGCACAGGCTCACACACATCACTCCCTAGGTTCTTCTGAGGGTCTCTTTGGAGTGTCATGGGAAACAACAATAATCTCTCGTCCTAGGGGTCATAACTCCCCAGAAACCCTGCCTAGGAGCCCACAGTTCCTTTTAATGACTCAGGCCCTTCTAAGTACCAGGGTCAAGCTGACTGGTCAAGGCAGTCTCTACTAGGAAGACACCTACTGTGTCCTGGACAGGGCTAGGTGGGATGGGATAATTGCCATGGAGAGCCCAGGAGTGGGAGGTTCAGATGACAGTGCCCTGCACTCTCTAGGCTGAGGGGCTGCACAGATGAGTTGGAGTGCTGGATGAGGTGGAGCTCTGGCTCTAGTACCTTGCAGAAGTCATTCCTCTTGGCAGCTTCAATCAGCTCCTCACCTGCACAGAATACCTGCCCATCACTCTCAGATTAGAAGCCAGGGCTTGGGTTGGTGCAAGAACACACATGTGATAATGCACCATTGTTCCCAAAAGGGTGTCTGCTGGGGCATGTGTGTCAAATGCTGTGTTGTGACCACATGGAACTCAATGGCTGTGCTTGTCAGCTATGTGTGAACCCTGCCCCCACTGAGCATTAACACCCATGACCAGGAAAGTGGGGGGCCCTAGAGGAAGAGGCCTCACCTTGAGGCAATGCAGCATCCCCTTGTAGTGACCTGCAAACAGAGCAGGGTGAGATGTTGCCTGGCTCAGCTAGGCCCAGCTGGCCACCCTCCCCGGCACCAACCATGGTGGCCTTCACTCTTTCCAACAGTTTATTGAGTGCCTCCTATGCATCACACACTATGTGAGGCACTGGAGATACAGCAGGGGGCAAGAGGGTGGAGAGCTTGCCCTGGAGGAGCTCCCATTCTAGTGCAGAGACAGGAGTCAACCAATAAAAAAGGAATTCAGAAATGCCATCCAAACAGAACAGGGCAGAGTGACTAAGCAGCTAGGGAGCAGGATGACTTCTACCCTTCAGATGGTGTTCCTGGGAAAAGAGCCCTCTGAGAGGGGAGCCGAGGAGATGGGGGTGGGTCCAGAAAGAAGGGCTGAGTGTGAAGACAAGGACAAGGCCCAGAGGGTTGATCTGAGGCCTCCAAGAACAGAAAGGTGAGTGGGGCTGGACTGTGGTGAGGGACAGAAAAGGCTGCTAGGATTAGAGGCAGCCAGGTTCTGGGGGTCAGAGGTCTGGGACTGGAGGGCTGCTGAGAAAGAAGGTTCTGGGCTTGAAAGTGGCCTGTCTCTTTCAGCGGCACTGTGTGGAGTCCAAGCCATGAGGCAGCAGAGTTGGAGGCCGGCAATGGTGGGCACTGAGTGGAGGGACAGTCTGGTACTCTTGAATGCTCAGGCTGTGGCTAATGGCAGAAGTTCTAAGGCAGTAGTCAGCAGACAGCGTTTAAAGGCAGAGGAATGGTGGTGGTGGTAGGGTCGAGGACTCACCGGGGTGTGGGGGAGCAAGGGGAAGCGGGGAGAGGGGAGGTAGGGGTGGGGAGATCAGGCCGGGCTGAGGCCCCAAGCAGCTCAGGGTCCAGGATATAAATCTCGTCCTGGGCGATCTCTGTCACATAGTTGAGGTGTTCCTGTGGATGGGGAGGTCAGTCAGAACTGAGGGTTAGCACCAGGGACATGGCCTCCAGACAGGTCCCCAATGGCGGGGGCAGGCAAGGCCAGCAGACCTGGAGAAGACTTGTTAGGAGGCAAGGGAGGCACTGGAGAGGGAGTGGCAGTTCCTGGCCATGCCTCCTTTCTTTCCATTCTCGCCCAAGCCCAGTCTCTGACTTCTCTTTGCGTAGCACTGGCCAGCTTGGCAACCACTTCCCTCTGTCAAGCTATTCCCAGGTGACCTAGCCCTAGCTATTTTCTTCTGTGTCCCTGGATAGCACTGTGCTTTCCGGCCCTCCCTTCCACCCACCCAGCAAGCCTTTTCTGGGTACGCCAGCTCTCTTTTCTGTTGGCACCATCCCTGTGCATTCCAGGGGGCGGGAACACGTGCTCCATGGCCACAGACATGTGAGTATGTTGTAGCCATGAGGCTGCAGAGAGCACATTTGGTTTGTGTAGCTAACGCAGGGGGCCTGTAGAGGTGCACTGAGGGGTGCAGAGACTGGCTGTAGACAGAGCATCCCTGCAGCGCTCACCTGGGCCCTGTCGATCCTGTAGAAGCGACTGGCAGTGGTGGCTGTGGAAGAGATGGCTGGCTGAAGATGAGGAAGGTCCTTGTCCCAGCCTGCATTTTCTGCTGCCCAACCTAGGATTCCCCAGGGAAGACTAGCAGAACAGAGCCTAGGACTTCCGGGAACCAACCCTTCTACGCAAACTCACCATCCAGGAAACACCACTTGGAGGACAGTGTGTGGCATGTCAGAGACTTGGCTCCAGCACCATCAGGCTCCTGTTGAGACAGAAGAGAGGGTCAGGGTGGGCCAGAGCTGGGCTAGGCTGGGAAGGAATCTCAAGAGCCCCGCCCCACTGCACCCCACTGATTACCTGCTGGAGCCTCTCAATGTGGGTACGGCAGAGCTCTAGGTCGCTGTCTCCGGGGACCACCACAGTGCCCAGAGGCACAGCTGAAGGGCAGAACAGCACTTCAGCATCTGGTTCTTCCCATCGCTTGTCTGCAGGGGCCCAGCAGCTCCTACCCCTCCCTGCCCCGGTCCTGCCGGCACTCACAGGCCTCCTTGAGCTGCTCCTTGTCATAATGCAGGGCCTCATAGTCGTGCATACTGACCCTGCTCACCTGGATCCGCAGCTGCTCGGGAACTGGCTGCTGGCTGTGGGGCAGGGCCAATGGCAGGGGACTGAGCAAGGGCCCTGGCCAGGGTACCACACCTCATCTGGGCCCCAACCAAGTGCTGAGAGGGACATCCTGCCTCCCCGTCCCGAAGTCTGGTTCATCCCCTGCCTTTTTAAAAAATTTCTTTTGGTGCTGGGGCAACCTATGGCTTCATAATGCTCGGCAAGTGTTCTACCACTGAGCCATACCCCCAGATCACCAGTCCCCTTTTGCAATTGGGAAACCGAGGCTCAGAGAAGGATGGTGCCTAGCCCCAGGTCCCGTGGTACGCAGTGGTGGGCGCAGGACCTACTCGCTGTGCAGTGGGGCAGCACTACGGCGTTTGGCCTTCTGCACCATGGTAGCCTGGTTACGCAGGGCGATGCGAATGCGTGAGGCCGCAAGCTTACAGGGCTCACCATCCACCTGCACAGGGATGGCCTTGGCGGTGGTGAGCAGCACCTCTCGGCACTGTGTCAGCCGCTCACCGTGCCCACCCACCTGCAACGCTGCCTGTGGGCACAGGAGACTCAGGTCAGGTGGTGGGTGGGGCGAGCTCTGCTCCCTCCAGAGATATTCTGGTAAGAGCACCAAAGGCAAGAGGCCAAACAGAGTGCAGAGTGGAGGGAGGAAGACCTCATCTAGCAAGGGGAGGAGACAGGTACTGAAGACCTCTGATCAGATGGGAAGGGAAAGTGCCCACACACATACAGAGAACAGAGAAGGGGCTGGAGGATGGCTCAGCGGCGAAGAGCTCTGGCTGCTCTTCCAGAGGACCTGCGTTCAGTTCCCAGCACTGACACGGCAGCTAACCACCCATAACTCCAGTTCCAGGGGATCCAATGCCCGCCTCTGACCTCTTTGGGCATTGCACAACATGGGTGCGCGTACATACATGCAGGGGATACACTCATAATCATTAAATAAACAGATTAGTAAATAAAATTAAAAAAAAAAAAAAAAAAAAAGAAGAGAAAGGATGAGCATCACTGTCTAGCAAGAACAGAGAGTGCTGAGCCTCGGGCCAGAGAAAGGAGCTGGCAGTCCCTCCACCCTGGCCAGTGACAGGAAGTAGGCACAAAGCAGGGCCAGGTCCCCTCACCAGGGACGTCATGGTGAAGCCGATAACCTCAAGGTAGCCATCATCGTGCCTCTGGGGCTCAAAGTCATGGTGCTCCCCAGGGTGGCCCCAGGGCATGGTGCCTGCACAGTACCTAAGGGGAGGCAACAGGATCGGCTGTGTCATGTTCTCTGCAGGATAAGCCAACAGAAATGGGCCACCCTCCTCACCTGGGGATGTTAAGGAAAACGATGCACTGGGGTTTCAGGTCCTGGATCTTGGCGGTCAGGTCCATTCCATCACACTGCACATAAGAACAAGAGTATGTTGGGGCACACACATGCCCAAGCGCCTCCCTCCCACTGGGCCCTCCACTCTGCTTGTTGGCCAGTCCTACTCACGACCACTCGGATGTGCTTGGCTAAGTCCTTGGAACTGCCCATCAGGAAGTCAGAGAAGGCTGTCTGTGGGAGACAGAAAGTGTCATCACCTCATCATTGTGCCACAGGGCTCCTGTGACCTGACACACTGGTCAACCTAGGGGGCAGATGCTGCTGGTCCCAGACTCACCCCGGCATAGAACATCTTATTTCGAAAGCGGCTGTTGAACTTCTCTGGGTTGGCCTCTGGGTGGAGACAACAAATAGCGGGTGGAAGGGGCGATCAGTCAACGCGCTTCCCAGATTAGGATGGGGAAGACTAGGGCAGTAAGGTCTAACCCTCCTTGGGACAGCCCTGCACCCTCCCTGCCTGCCCCCCCTCCCGAGGCTCCCTCAGCAGGAGGCTGCCAACCTCGAGACTCGTGAAACTCCAGGGTGACGTGGGCATCAAAGCCCAGGCTGAAGTAGTTGTTGAAGACATCCAGGGGAAGCTAGGAAAAGGTCAAGGTGTAGAAATGAGGAAAAGGCCTCACAGTGTCTCATCCTCTCAAAGTCAAGACTAGTGACCACTGTTCTTGCTCAGTCCATCAACTTTTAGAAGCTTTTCTGCACTGTGAACAATGTGTTGAGGTTTCTCCCAATCACTACAGCATTGCTGAGGAAGCTGGGCCCTTCCAGGCGGAGGCTCCTCTGAGGGCCTGATGGGCCCCCACAGTACTGCACCCCCACGTGTCATGTACTGCATGAACTCCAGAGGTAGGCACTAACTAAACTGCTTAGAACAGAGCCTGGCGTTTAGGAGGCTCTTGGTAAGCATGTGCCAGATGGTTGAACAAGAAACCATCCTGTGAAGTGGATACCATTATTCTCCTGAGATAGAGAGGCTGGAGTTTGGAAAACTGAAGAGATTAGCTCATATTCCCAGAACCAGTAAGCGGGTGTGTGGAGTCTAGTCAAGTCTTGGTGAATCCCAGACACTTGAGTCCTCTGCCTGATGGCCCTGCCTGACCTACCCGGTCAGTTGCCCCCTCATCTCGCTCCTCAGGTCCCGCCTCAGGGTTAGGTTCGGCTCGGAGGTCCCAGCGATCCAACTGCACTACATTCCCCTCCTCTACGTGGGAAAGGATCTTTGACACAGGCTCATCTGTGTAGCCCTGGTGAAAGGAAGCGAAGACTGAACCCTTTCTGTGGTCAGAGGTTATCCCTCCTCCCTGGCAACCCTGTTCCCAAGAGTGCTTACCCCGCCCCAGTTGAGGGTGCGGGCTAGGTCGTTGCCAGTACCCAGGGGCAGGATGGCCACAGGGGGTGGGGGTTTTAAGCGCAGCTGGTCCAGGGTGGAGAGAATCCAGCCAACCTAGGTGAGAGCCCCCAGAAGAGTGAGTCAGGCCTAACACAGGAATCGGTGCATCAGGCACGAGCCCCACTTAAGAGAACTCACGGTGCCGTCGCCCCCGCACGCCAGAATCCGCAGATTGTGCACTTTGCGGTACATTTCCAGCCTGGGCCGGGAAAGAAGGATAGGGTCAGGAGATGTGTGCCATGGCCCACGGCCAGGCCACGCCCCCACTGTTCACTGGAGAACCTTGGCAAGTACTTACGCCTCCTTGGGCCCTCCCTGGCTCAGGTCAAAGACTTGTCGGGGATTGAGATACCAGAGGAAAGACTGGATGATCTTAGCGCCCTACAGGGATAGGGGATTGAGGGACAATGAGAAGGTGCGGGGCACAGAGGTGTGCGGGCACAGAGAAAAGGTGATGTGGCACGGTGAGCGGTGAGGAGTGGAGATGGGACAGAGCCTTCTTAGTGGCCCTGGAAAGAAGGGTGAGTAAGTGCTGAAGCACGGTGGGCAGCTGGGTGTGACCCAACCACAACCCCATCCCAAGGCTCTCAGTGGGTGGAGAGGTTGGACTTACCTGGTTGCCCCCACTCTTGGGGTTCACAAACACCAGCAGGGGCTTCATAAGGGGCGATGGGGTGGGCCTGATGATGAAAGGTCTCCAGCGGCCCTCCTGGAACAAACAGAGCCAACAGGGCTCTTTCCTGCCCGGGAGACCTTACCATACACAGCCTCCTTCAAATACAGCTTCACATATGAGACCATATGGGGCCTGTCCACAAGGGACAAGGGAGCTGATCTCCCACCTGCCTCAGGTCCCTAGAGCCCAACCTGAGACAGGCTAAGCTGGCAGCAGGGTCTCAGGGCCCTGGACCCAGAAAGACTCCCCTCTCCAGGTCCCAGTTTAAGTCCTCTGGGCCCAGGTCTTCTAACCTCAGGCCCTTTTTTGCTGGATTTCCTCTTGAAGGATGCTCGCTTTTTCTTCTTGCTGGCCTTGAGGGTATTCTGCAAGGGAATTGGGGGCACTGATGACCAGGTTTGGCTCATAGATTCCATGGGGGAGGTGTCAAGGGTATAGGAAGGACTCACCTGGGGCCTCCGGGCCCGCAGGATCCAGGTCGGTGGAATGACTACAGCTGCATGGACCCCCAGGGAGCAGGGCTCCTCAATCTGTTGCAGCATGAAGCAGGACACCTTGCTGTGGTACTGTAACACAACCATGGGTGAGGCTGAACTGGGCTGGGCTGAGACTGGAGGCTTAACAGCAGCCCAGCCCAGTCCAGTCCAGCTCACGGGTGGTTGCCACTCACCGCCTGCTTGCACCAGGAGCAGCTGATGGCCACAATCTCCTTGCTGTGGAAAGTGAACTTCTGCTGAAAGCCCTGTGGGTGAACAGGGTGGCTTGGGCACAGGGTGGCCTAGCAGAGACCCACCTATGCGACTGTAGCAAACCTCTCTCCACCCAGGGAAACAAACCCAAAATATAAAATAACCTGCAAAGGTTGGGAAGCTTAGATAGGAGCCCATGACCATTGGAACTTACGGCAAAGTGCTGAGCATAAACATGTTCTGAAGGATCTGAGGGCCAGCTCCTACCTGCCTCAGGTTTCCTCTCCTTCCTTCCCTCAGACTTAGGCCCCCTGAAAGTTTTAGGCTGTCTATTTATTATACCCATCATTCACGCCCTGTTCACAAACTGTTATCAAGGGCTATTACATGCACAGCATTGAAAAAAAAAGAGGGAGAGGTCCTTGCATTTTCAAGAGCCAGCCCTTACAGGGAGACAGACAAGTAGCAAACACATAAGCAGAGCAGCTGTGTGTGCACAGAGGAAGACAATGCAGCCTGCAAGTCATTGTCCTCAGAAGGCAGGGAACCCATTCCCCAGCTCCAGGCTTCACACCCAACAGTCACTCAGTAACTACCTACTGAATTAATGAATGAAAAGTTAATACAGGAGGCTGGAGAGATGGTTCATCAGTTAAGAGCACTGGTTGCTCTTGCAGAGGACTCAGGTTTGGTTCCTAGCACTTACATGGTGGCTAACAACTGTCCATAACTCCAATTCCAGGGGATCTGACACCCTCTTCTGGCCTCTATGGTCATTCAACTAGATAGATGGGTGCACTTACATACATGCGGGCACAACACTCATACGTGTAAAAAAATTAGAATAACCAGATAAATTTGTTTTAAAAGTCAATATAGTATTCAAAGGGTCCCTTCTGAGTTTAAAGATCAGACATCCCATATTAGAAGAAAACCTTCCCAGCTCATAGACCAAGGGCATAGCCAAGGGTTTGGGAACTGTCAACCTGACTGACAACAAGCCTGAGACTCCACTCTGGGGTTGTACTCTGTGTCCATAGAGGACATACAGGGCCAGCGGGAGGTATGGAGCCCTCAGGCAGGGCCCTTACCTTCCCACAGTGCCGACACTTGCCGTCCTGGCGTCGCCTGTGTACCCAATGGTGCCTTACAAAGGTTGGCTGGAGGAGGAGAGAAATGTCACTGGAAAGGGAGAGGGGTTGGACAGGTACAGCCCTGATAGCGTACATCCCTCAGTGATTAGACATAAGAGCTGGGGCCACAAGAGTCCCTCTACAGTCCCCTGTACTGAGGCGAAAGGGACTACAGACTTCCCTCCATGGCCTGGAAGGAAGGCTGAAACCCAGCAGAGACAGAGAGGGGATCCTTTATGCATGTGTGGTTCTCCCCACCCTTCTGCAAACAGGCCAATAGGCCTCCCTTCTGTGAGAGCCCAGAGCCTCAGCCTAGAAGTTGAGCCCTCTGGTGGCACTCCTCAGGTACCACAGAGAGATCCCCTCAGGAACCCAATGGCCCAACTCCCGCTCTGTACACTTACCTCTCGGACATTCCTGGAGCCCGACTCCCGGAAGGAAGGCTTACAGCGGAAATTTATCTGTAAAACATTGCAGTGACCACCATAATGTCAGAGCATCCTTTTAGACAGGGTCACCTCACAGGCAAGGAGAGTCCCAACCATCCCTGGAGCCCTTGGAACATGAATACCTCCTCTTAGAAGCCCTCCTGCCCACTGGTCAGGGGAATTTCTCCTTCTATCCAGATGTACTCTCACACAAAAGTGGGAGTATTGCTGCTCATCCCATTTTTCCTCACCTTCCTGCTCAGATGAAACAGGAACCTACTCCCTTCCATGGACCATGACGACTGGTGCCTGGAGATCTTTAGCCAATGTGCTAACCTAGGTTCCATGGTCACCTTCCACAATGGGACTGTGCATACCCCCCCAAATTTAAATATATATAAATTTTTGAGACAAGGTCTCCTTCTGTAGCTCTAGCTGGCTAACCCAGAATTCTCTATGTAAAACAGGCTGCCTTTAAAAACTTACAGTAATCCTCCCCCTTCTGCCTCTCAATTGCTGAGGTTACAGGCGTGCCCCACCATGCTCAGCCTGGGCCCCATTTCTCCTCTTTTCCCAAAAGTGCCTGCTTTAGCCTCAGAAGGGTCACAGGGATATATTACTCTACAATTCATGAGCCAGAAAAAGGAGCCCCAACTAGCCTTGCTTGTGACATTTAAAGACTTTGTCATGCACTGGCCTGGATTTCTCCAGGAAGGAGCTCATCTTCTATGCCAGATCTCCACTCCTGCCTTGACCGACCTGCCAGCCTGATATTCCCTTTCTCTCTCGCAGATATGCTTGGACAACAGCCCTTGGGAAGGATCTCTACAGAAGTAGCATGTAAGGGACACAAGATGGGCCCAGACACAGATAAGCATTAAGGCTTCAGGAAATTGACATCTATATTTCTCTTTTCTGGTACTAGAGACTGAATTCCACCACTAAACCATATCCCTAGCCCTCAATGGCCTCTTCAACAAAATGGCATAGTGGCCACTGCTTATTAATTCATGTCATTAGGTAATACTCCATGACCCCTACTTAGATCATGTTTGTTGTACATAGCAGCAGCCAATAAACACAGGGGAGGGGAGTCGCGGGGGGGACAGGATTCAAATGCAGGTATCTGGGTCTAAAATCCATGATACTTCACTCTACTGTGTATGCTAGGTCATTCTTGGCACAAAGATACTTCAGTGTGTATGTCAAGAGAGCCTCAATGTTCCAAGGGGACACAAAAGGCTGAGCAGCCACACATACCTTCTCTAGCTGTTCAATGCACGGGGTGTGCACCACAATCTTGCAAGCTGCACACTTTCTTCTGGATGCCGATTTCTGCTATCCGACAGAAAATAGAGGGCCCCTGAGGCATCAGGCAACTCTACCCCAGACAACACCTCAGGGCAAGCAAAGAACATGTCCCATCTATGCAGGTCCCAGCCCCAGACTTGGCATCAGTTAAGACCTCCCTACTCCTGGCCCTAGGGCAGCCCACAGCAAGAGCACCCAGGAAAGAGCTGCAGATTGCAGCTGCTGTCTGCAGAGGTCCAGACCCAATTCTTCCACCAGGGGGCAGCAGGTCCCATCAAGCTCACTCACCAGCATTTTGGCCACACAGTACTGCTCCCCAACATAGCAGAAATCACCCGATACGTTGGTTTCAAACCAGATGTGCTCCCCATATGTTGCTGATTCCTAAACCATGGAATGAGCACTTCAGCTCAGCGCTCACCTGCCACCCCTGTTCCACCCATCATCTGTCTCCCAAGACAATCCTGCTGCAGCCACCACAATGCTTTCCTGTCCTCTTTCCCCAACTACTCTATATAAGCCTGGCTTAAAGGTTGCCCCTCCCACCTGGAAGTCTGTCCAGACCTGGAGGCTCCTCTCCCAGGTGCCCCCAAGTCCTCAGTCCTCACTGCTCAGGACCAGAGCCCACGAGGGGCTGGTACCCAGTGGTGTTCAGGCTTCCAGCCTTGCCCAGTATATAGACACTCACACTCCAGTCCACAGTGCTCCTGATTTGCCGCTCAGATTCACCACACAAGGCCCCAGGGGTGGAAGGAGGGGGTGCCAGGTGCTGGAGGCCCGACTTGGTGATGGCTTTCCTATAGAAAAGAGGCCAACTGAAGCCCCAGGGCCAGCTGGGCACTTGCTGACTCTACTTCCTTCCCCAGCACCTGGAAAACCTGCCATGGCATGACCTACACTGAGACTTGGCCAGCAGCAGGAAGGGTAGAGGAACCCACAGTAGCTCAAGCACCCTGAGGCTCTTAACAGGAGAGTTCTGCCCTCTTCAGGCCTTCCTGCGTATGCTGGCTTCCAGCATTGTCCAGAGCTGCTTCCAAGTGGGCCACCCTCCATCCAAGCAGAACTTCATGCCCTAACCCTGAGCCAGACCCTCGGAGGCCACACCGCTGCCCTGCTGGTTGCTGCTATACCTACATAAGCAGAGTGCTCCAGGGCTGGGGTCCAGCTGACTTGCGCCTCAGGGCTACCTGGCGCCTGCGGGACAGCGGGCGCCCACAGGCTGGTATCATGGGGCCTGCTGAGGTGCCTGAGGCTCTTCGGCTTCGGCCCCCAGGACCAGGGTGCTGGCTTGAAGGCCGCCGCTGGCTGAGGCGACGGTAGTGACCATGCAGGCCCCAAAGAGTGTGGCCATATACCACATCAGCAGGAAGCAAGTGGGAAGAAGCTCGGCGCAGGCAACGGGGCATGTGGAACAGGGATTGGGTGCCCTGGTGTAGGGAGGTAGACAGTGTCCTGGTGCCTAGCTGGGCATCATTTGATGCCCCAGCTGGCTTGTCCCTCTCCTGGACCCCTTCTTCCTCTTCCTCCTTCATGTACACAAGCCCAGCCAGCAACATGGGTGCACCAAAAAGCTGGGTACCAACAGTGGCAGGCTGCAGAGTGGGCACTGTATCCACCATGAAGCGGGGGTTGCAGGCAGGGGGTGCGGAGCTGGAGCGCCTGCGGCTGGCATCTCGGGTACGCACCCCACAACTGGGGAGGCAACCCTGCAGCTGCGCACTTGAGTGGCGCCTCTGGGCCAGTGAGGAGGAGGCCTGTCCTGCAGGGGAGCGGCGTCGAGCCTTGCTTGCGGGCAGCCCCACACCACTGGATCGCCGCTGCCCCTCTCCTGAGCCTCGTGCCTTCCGTTGGAAGTGTCTCCTAAAGAAGGTCTCCATGCCAGGGGCAGGCCAGTGGCTGTTGGGCATACAGACCAGGAGTATCAGGAGGCAGGCCAAGCTGAAGTCCATCTGTGCCCCATGAGCCAAGAAGGGACACCTAGGTGCTAGGGATGAGGGTACCCTGGGCCACTAGCCTCCGTGACCAGTGCCTATAGGTACCAGGAATTTGCAGAGGAGCCCAGATGCTAGAGGGCAGAAACTGTTTCCAGCTAGGTCTCTCCAGTTATAACCAAGGGATCTTAGGTAGGGGGACTTCCCCTTCTCAGACATCAGAACCTACAGAAGCCTAAAGGGCTTCACCTCCCTTGCCAGAAGCTGATGGAAGAGAAAAGAAGTAATTTGGACACCGGAATCCGCCTCAGCAAACCGTGGGGCCCTGGGGCCTTTCCCTCTCATCAGGCTTCCTTTTGACCCAACATAGAACAGGTTGAGTTTCCCATCCTGGGATACAGTGCAACTAAGCTAAGAGTAAAATTGGGTTCTCTGGAAAGGATCTTAGTCCTGATAAGACCCCATACTCAGCACCAGCCTTGGGATCAGAGGCCCTGAGAAACAGGCTTCAGAGCTGGAGAGGCAGCCCCCTAGGGAAGAGTTCTCTTGTCTTAACTTGGGGATTGCAGTAAAAGGCAAAGGCCAAAAGGAAAGCCTTCTGGGAGTTGAAGAGATGGCTCGGTGGTTAAGAGCACTTGCTGCTCTTGCAGAAGACCAGAGTTCGGCTGCAAACCAGCACTCACATCAGACAGCTTACAATTCCAGATCCGTGGAGACCTGATGCCTCTGATCTCTATGGACACCTGTACTCATGTGACATACACCCACACACAGATATACATATATGCGCATAATTAAAATCCTAAAAAAAAAGACTGAGTGTGGTGGTATATGCCTTTAATCCCAGTACTCAAGGCTAGCCTGGTCTACATAGCAGTTCCAAGCTAGCTGGGGCTACATGGAGACCTTGTCTTAAAAAACAAAACAAAACAAAAAAGGTAGAAAACAAAAACAAGACCTAGTGGTCCAAGACCTTAATCCTAGCACTGGGACAGGGGCAGGTGGACCTTTGTGAATTCCTGTCTCAAAGACAAAACAAATGAAAAGAAGAATGAAGGAAGGAAGGAAGGAAGGAAGGAAGGAGGGAGGGAGGGAGGGAGGGAGGGAGGGAGGGAGGAAGGAAGGAAGGAAGGAAGGAAGGAAGGAAGGAAGGAAGGAAGGAAGGAAGGAAGGAAGGAAGGAAGGAAGGAAGGCCTTCTAGATTCTGGGTGTGGGTGTACATTTCTTTTTAGAAACTTCCTACTACTCAGTGGTTCAGTCTCACTTGTTTTGAAGGGGTTAAGTTTGGCTATCCCAGGTGTGATGTCTGAACACCCCCTAAACCCTGCTGCTGGGGCACCCAGAGGCTTGAAGTCTTAGGCTCACAAGTCTAAGGCACAATTCTGCCTCCTGGCTGGGGAACTGGGTTCCACCCTTGCTCTATTAGAATACTTTTTTCATTTGTTCCTCTACCCTGCCCTTGCCTCCTTCCCAGGCCACCGGGATCAGCTTCCTGTACCCACAAGCCTAAGATACCCATGTCCCCTTCAGATATTTTCCTGGCTCTGAGTCATGAACCTTGGGAGAGAGAATGTAGCCTAGCACTTGGCAATCATGAAGGCCCACGTCACAGCCACATTGAATAAATCACAGCCAAAGGATGCTGCGAGGATGACAGGTAGTTGACTTCTGCCTGCTGAGGGCCTGAATGAAGCCTGTAGTGGGCATCACCAGCAGTGGGCAGGAGAGAGGACAGGCTGGAAGGAATCCCACTGACTGTGTATAGCATCTTTTTGATCCTTGATCTGTACTGTCTTGTCAGTCCAGAGCACGTGGCTTCAGAGCCGGTATAGGGTGTGATACATCAGTAAGTGGGCTGAGGGGCTGCACTCCTGAGATCAGTGAGAAGGAGGCAGCTGTACTGGGTAAGTGGTAGTTGAGATGGTTGCTTGTCACAGTTCAGCATGCTCACAACCCTAAAAGTGTCTCCTGGGACCAGAAAGACTGGAAAAGAGGTGAGCTCTAGAGACATGTATGCAGACGTGGCATAAGAGTTCTGGCTTCCTCCTAAAACCAGTGTCATCCTGCTATATACTATGCCTCAGGCCTTGAGCTGGGCCTTTCACACATATAACATTTGCCTGGTGAGGAAAATGAGGCATAGATAGAGGGGTGACATGCAATAAAGCCCACAGCCAGATAGTGTGGAGCTGGGGATGGATAGAGTGAAAGTTTCTTACTCTTGGATCCCTGAATGGAATTGAGATAGCTTAGGGAAAGTGACCATAATAACAACAGCCATCTTGTTTACCCAATGACAGGTGCAGGGTAAGGCCTCTACCATCTCATTTGATCTTACCATGGCCTTGTGAGGGAGCCATAGCTCCATTAGGCAGTTGAGGTTCACAGAGTAGCAAGAGCACGCCTAGAGGCCCACAGCCAGTCAGTGGCAAAGCCAGGTCCTGGGCGCAGAGATATTTGAGTCGGGGTCTATTCTCTGTCCTAGGAAAGAGGAACCTGCAGGCCTAGCTGCCCACTGCTGCCAGGGTACTAGCTTGCCAACTCTCCCTAGGGTGTCAGTTTTCTCCACTGGTCTGCTCAGGCTGCCCTGTGACAGCTGCCTGGCCTGGAGGAGATTAGTCACCCGGACACACCACACCGCCTGATGCGAGTGTCACCCAGAAAACAAAGGGCCACAGTCAGTGTGGGGGAGGTGCTGCTGCACTCCCTGGGCAGCATAAAAACTGGGCCCTTCCTGCTGTCCCAGACCTGCATGACAACAATACTAGAAGGAAGCAGACACTGCTAGGACACAGGCAGCTTACAGGTGCCACCACAGAGCTCAGTCCCATACTCTGCTGGGCGCTCCAAGACACACCAGCACACAGTCACCTCAGCTGCCCAGCACAAGGTCAAGCCAGTGTCATAGGCCTTAGTTTCTCAGTTTGTCCAAGATTATTAAGACTGGTTGACATCTTATGACAAGCTCTCCTGCTAGACAACCCCCCCCCCACTAACCACTGGGTTCCTACTGCCCCCTCTCCCAGGTCCCATGCTTCCTGTTCATCCTGTCTCCATAGAAACCTTGGTCCAATGGTCAGAGATTGCTTGACTCCTCACTTCCTATCTCTGCTGAGGCTTCTTCTGGGTCTAATCAGAATCCCTGCCAGGGCTGTGCAAAGTAGTCCATGCCTATAATCCCAGCACTTGCGAGGCTGAGATAGGAGGTTTGCTATAAGTCTGAAGTCACCTTGGGCTACATAGTGAGTTCTAGGCTAGTCTGGGCTTCAGTGTGAGGCTATGACTAAAAAACAACAACAACAACAAAAACCCAGGTGTAGCGATGCTACCTTTAATCCAAGTACTGGAGAGGCAGAGGCAAGTGGATCCCTGAGAGCCTGAGGCCAGCCTGGCCAACACTGTGAGTTCTAGGCCAACTGTGACTACAGGAAGACCCTGTCTCAAAAAGTCAAACAACACAAACACACATACAAAACAACAAACAAAAAAGGCCTGTGTGGGCCTGGAGTTCTTCCCACATGCAGCTGTGTGGCCATCTCGTCTCACCTCACACTGTCACCGCACACTGTCACTGCTACACACCACATGGTAACATATAAAGGTCACGGACGAGGCCCCACAGAGTTCTGACACTTAACAATTCAGCAAAATGGCTTCCTCTGGGCTTCCTGGTACCTGAGGAAGCCTGCCACACAAGTGGGAAAAGCTCAGGGGACCCCATTAAACCACAGCTGGTTCCCAGGAGCCTGACAAGGACAGGATCTATGGGAAGGCAAACAATGCTAAGAGCATGACGGGCACAGTAGTGTCTGGCCCGCTGCCCTTGGTGAGAGGTGGGATGGGAGAAGCAGAGACATCTGGAGGGGAGAGAGGACCCCAGTGCTTCCTTGGCTACCTGCTAGAAAGGGCTCCTGGCCTCCCAGCCAGATCATCTCCTACCAGACGCCAGCTGCAAGTAGTAAAGAGCAAGCACTTTGGAAAACCTGGTAAAGAGAGGCAGGAAGATCACAAGTTCAAGGTCATCCTCCACGACAAAGCAATTTCAAGATGCCTGGGCTGCATGAGACCCCGTCTCAAAAAACTTAAAAATAAAAATGGAAGTCAGCATGTGCCGTGGTGACCCTGGGCAGAGCGACCGGCCTTTCCGAGTCTGTTCTCTCAGGTGCAAGATGGGATCATATCATCTAGTTCCAAAGGCTGACCCAAGCTAGCTCTGCAGCAGTGATGGGCCCAAGGCACCGGATGCTACCTGGCAGAGCAGGGACATGGCAGGGCTCACATCCAAACAGATTTTTTGGATCTTTGATCGTGCCACCTCCTAGGGTTTGTCCCTGCCCGCAGTGGGGATGGGAGACCAGAAAGGGAAGCAGGAATACCCAGCGTGGCCACCATTCACCACATGCGAGCAGCCCTGCGCCCATGTCACCTGGCTGCCTGCTCATCCTGAGGAGCGTCCTCTACCCTAGGTAACAGGCTAGGCTGGTCTCTAGGGACTCTGCCTTCAGAACAGTCTGCATAAGACACATAAGACACCAGTCAGGTCCTGCCACAGTGCCCACTTCACTCTGTGGGCAGAGTCCTGCAGGCCCCTGCTCTGTGAAGACTAGGCCTGGGCTTTGGGAACTGCACCTCCAGCGGTCTTGGAGCAAGGCCTTGCAGCTGCCTCCCTGAGGGGCTACTGGCCAGAAGCCACCCCTGGTTGCTCAGTTCCCACAGCCCCAGGGCCAGAGGAAAGATAGGAAAGCTGAAAGGAAGGAAAGCAGCCCAAGCTAGGGAAGCAGGGTGCTGACTTCCCTAGGCCTCCCTGCCGAGGGATTCGACCCCAAACTAAACAAGTATATGGCGCTGGTAGGCCAAGACTGGAGGGTTAGGGGGTGAGCAGAGTCAAGTGTTTTGGGGTCTGCCCAGGCTCGGCAGGAAAAGGCATTCCACCAGGCTCTAGTCCTTGTCCATCAGCTGGGAGAAGGGCTGGAAGGGGAGGCCCTCATCTAGGGACGGTAATGCCTGGGCCCACCCTGACCCACCCTCCCCAAACCCATCCAGAGAATCTAAGAAAGAAGGGATAGGAGAGAAGGAACAGGAGGTGAGGAAAGTGGGGAGCCCCTTTGACCTGACCTGAAGGCCGGGCAGCAGGCAGGAGGTGGGCAAGCAGGTGGGGGCTGGGGTCCCTGGTGACTCTGGCTCCAGCTCAGGCTGCCGGCCTCTTCTGAGCAAGTCCTAGTTTGGAGAGCTAGCTGCTGTAGCTGCTCCTCTGCCCCCTCCCCCTCTCCTTTCTCCTCCCCCCAGCGTGAGGCAGCCGTTATGAAAATAGCCCAATTGGTAACCGACTGCACTTCCTCTCCAGCGGTGGCGTCTGGCCCTGTAGCGGCAGGCAGCAGGCAATAGGTAGGCTGTGGCACACACATAAGCACAGGCACCAGGCTTCAGGCACCTCTTCCCTATGTCCTAAGCCAGGCTGAGTGACAGCCCAATCAATACACTTTCCTTTACTGACAGGCCACCCCACACCTTGTTTGGATGAGGGGACAAGGTCTATAGAAGGAGAGGAAGGGTGGGGACAGCTAGCCCTCCTTTTATGGAAAGGGGTCCAACACCTATTATCCTCTCATGTCCACCGGACAGGTTTTATGGGGTTTGGGGCAGCTAAGCACCGACTCTAGACAAAACCACCACAAAAATAATTACCTGTGGAGTGTTTCACAACTCAGACAGCCTTTTTTCATCAGCATTATTAGACAGGAGCTGGTAACTCCCCCATGCGGGAGGCTCACTGTCCCTGCAGAGCAGATGGTATACCTGAAGCTTCTGGCAGCCTGTGACTCTTATCAGGGATAGCTGAGCTGGGGCTCCAGAGTCTGGATCTTCTGACTGTGTCAAAAGGGATGGGGTCCTTTCAGAGATGTCCTAGTCCATGCTAGCTAAAGAACACTAGGGAGAGACCAGCTGGTGTCACATATATCCAACCTGGAATGTCATGTCCCTCCCCAAGCTGGTGTTTCTGCATGGCTCCTGAGGGAATGGCAGCTATCAAACTCCCTAACTCCAGGACCACTTTCCACTTTTAAGAGATTGCTCAGGATCCTCAGATTTCAGTTAGGGAGCAGGTGACAGCTACTAACATTTAACCAAATCAAGTCTAAATAAAAACTGAGAAATGTTAAAAATTATTAATTTTTAAAAACAAGAACTCCACTACATGTTAATCCAAATAACGTATGCTTGTGAAAAGTAAATTACTTTGCATAAAACAAAATAAAAACCAGTGAAAAGGCAAATTTTTTTTTTTTTTTTTTTTTTAAATAAAGTTTTACTATGTAGCCATGGCTGTCCTAGAACTTGCTATATAGTCCTGACTGGTCTTGATCTCTCAGAGATCTTTGTGCCCCTCCCTCCTGAGTTCTGGGATTAAAGATGTGCATCACCACACCTGGCTAGAAATACATATTACATTTATTCTATGTATGTGCACATACCATGGTTTGCATATGGAGGTCAGAGCATAATGCACCCAGGCTAGTTCTCTCCCTCTCCCAATGGGTCCTGGGTATCAAACCTAGTCATCAAGCTTGGTGGCAAGTGCCTTTACACATTGAGCCATCTTACAGGCTCCTGTTTTATGTTTTTTTAAATCTCTAACCAATGTCTGGCTTAGTGGCAGCAGCTGGGTTACTATGAAGCATCTATACCTGCATGCATCTGTTAGCACAAGCTGTTCTGGTGGAGGTACATGAAGGACACACAGAAAAGGGAGTAGTGTACCAGCTTTCCAGGTAATTATGGAGATTCTTCTTTGCTACTTCTTCAAACTATGGCAAGTGGTATTTTCTTAAAGATTAGCTGCAAGGCAGAATCTGGAACCCTATCAACAAATCTTTCAGCTTTACCTTGCAACATTTGGGGTGGTTTTTTTTTTTTTGAGGGATCTAGTGTTTTTGAGACAGGAGGCTTCAGGGAGCTCTAGGCTGGTCTTGAACTCGAGAGTTCAGGAGAACACCCTGCCTCAGTCGCCTAAGCAGCTTGGACATAGGCCTACAACACCACTGTAGGACTATCCTCTTAAATTCTGATTTTTGTAACATCAAGTATAGGTCATTGGATAATACTAGGTCAATGAGTTAGGCAGATCTTCCAGAAACTGACACATTTACCTACACAGTATCAAAAGATCAGCTGGCTATCTCCACAGATCTTAACAGAAAATTGCCTGTCCTGGGAAGGCTGTAGGCTCTAGAAAGGTGGAAACAAAATGTCCAAAATTTTCAGTTCTGCTCAAAAACTCAGTTTCTCATTGGCAACAAATGTTGATACTGTTTAGAAGTGACAGGCTCACCTGACATCTTTTTGGAAAACCTATGCCACATACCCAAAGTCTGACTAGTTTGTGTCTCGGGTGCTCAAATAGATGCTGCTCCTTTAAGAGTCCCCAGAACACCATTACGGACCAAGTGCATGGGCTTTTGCGCATCACAGTGTAGCTTGTGCCAAAAGTGATATGTAAATACTATTTCATTAAACAAAGTATTATTATGATGATGATTATTTTCGGACTTTTTGAGACATGGTATCCCTGTAGTCCTGGTTGACCTGGAACTTGCTATGTAGACTAGGCTGGCCTTGAATTCACAGAGATCTGCCTGCTTTTGCCACCCGAGTGCATGCACCACCATGCCCAGCAAAACAAAATATTAAAAAGGGTCTCCCTATATCCCCAGCTGGCCTGAAATTCACTATGTAGACCAGGCTGGCCTTGAACTCACAGAGCTCCACCTGACTCTGCCTCCCAAGTGCTAGGATTAAAGGCGTGTACTACCAGTTCTTTTAAAGACAGTCTTATATAGCCCAGACTGGCCTCAAACTTGCTATGTAGCCATCTTCTGATTACAGACCTGTGCCATCCATCACACATGGCTTATAAAAAAATGGAGATCAAATCTAAGGCTTTAGATATGTTAGGTAAGCATTCTACCAACTGAGTTCTAGCCCAAGCACAATTGTAACTACTTTTTCTAAAGGAACCTGAGTAGGGAATAGAGGGCTTGAAGGCTGCAAGTGTTCCCACAATTACCCACTTCTGCCCCTGTAACACCAGCAGTTGCCAACACAGTGAACAGGCATGTACCATGGCAGTTCATTAAAGACTACTATGAAAATCACTTTGACCTCATCAATCCTGACAGTCCAGAGCATCCTCAGGACCACACAGAGAACTACTGATTCAGAGGGAATGCTCATCATTTGGCAGACACATCTTCCACAAACTCTAGATTCTCATAAAGCTAATGTTCAGTGCTGTGCTCCTGCATACCCCACAGCTTCTGCCTGGAACAATGGCTTCCCTCCTTTCCTCTCTCCCTCCCTTCCTCCCTTATCTGCTATCCAGAGCCCACCCGTTCACAACAACCCCTCAACCACCCCACTCCAGCTGACCACCCACGCAACTTCTGCTACAGGACCTCTGGAAGGCTGTTTCTATTGGGTCCTTGTGCCTCCTTCTTCCACCAGGCCACTGGTTCCTGGGGTCTGAGGCCCAGTGAGTTATTGGGGTGTGGTATATCCATCACAGGGCTGGCAGGGAGCTATGTTTACAAAGATCAGCTCAGGAGGAAGGAACAGGGAATTCCGTAGGGGGAGGAACCAGAGCCTTTAGGGAAGAGAAGCATGCTTCCTCCCTGGGTACCGCAACAAGGGCTGGCCACAGGCCCAGGCCACTTCTCTTTGTTTGGCCACAAGAGGATGGCATCAGCCTTTGTTCATCTCTTCACCAGGAGATCCCATGAGTGACACCTGAAGGCCACTTTCCCGGAAAGGCTGACAGCCATTGTCCACCCAACATTCTCTGTGGCTTTTCTTGTAAAACCTGGACAGCAGGACTAGGTGATACAGTTACGTGGTGGAGGTGGACATTGCAGGGAGATGAAGGGCTGCCTCAGGTGCTTGGGGGCTGGGCCAGGGCCCTGCTAGGCTCTCAAAAGAGGTTATGTGATGAATGGCTGACTGGATCCTTTAGGACTTCCCCTCCCACCATCATCCTGCTGTCCCTAAGATCATTTGGAGGCACTCACTCCCAAGTTATTTTTCCTCACTGTTGGCTGACAAGCAATGCCTATGCCTGGCAGCCAACAGCCTTCTCTCCCATTTCTTTTCATTCTTTACTTTAATTAATCTTATGTGTGTATGTGCACATGTGTGTGTGTGTATGTTCAGGATGCACACACAGAGGTCAGAGGACAGCTTTCAAGAGTTGTTTTCTCTTACCATGTGGGTTCCAGGAATCAAACTCAAGTTATCAGGAGGCAAGCCCCTTTACCAGCTGAGCCATCTCTCTAGCCCACTTGTCTAGTTTTTGTATTCTGACAAACACATTCCTCATGTGGCCACTGATTATTCTGAGAGTTAAGCAAATATTAACCTATTAATTCTCCTGAAATTAAAAACTGGTTCATCCCCATTTCATTCCCATTACCTGTACCCTCACAGCACAGATAAGGGAGTGAGGCACAAGGTGGTTCAGTGGCTTGCTGGAGGCATGCAGCTGACAGGTGGCAGAGTTGGGCCGAAAACCCAGTAGTTCCACATTCTCAAGTCCTTGCTCTCCACCTCTAACTGCCTCTGGCACAGACTATGCCTCTGTACTCAGCACCTGGAGTCTCTATAATGGAAACCAGAATCCCCTCTGCTTCCTGAGCTCAGCCTCTCTCTTTCCCTCTCATCTTGTAAGAGCTGGCTCAGGCACTGGCTCTGCCAGGAAGTTTTCCCCAGACCCCTTTCCTCCTTTCTTGGGGTGGGGAAGAAGCTGCTTCTATGCTCAGGTCCTCTCTTGGTTATTCTGGGCCAGCAGCACTGACCTGCAAGGTTGTACCCTTCCACCAGACCATGAGCTCTGGGACCTTGTTGTATCCCTAAGTGCTGGGCATGGCCTGAAGAATGAAGACAAGACAAGTGAATGGTTTCCACTTGGCCTTTGGTCAGGCTGACAGCAGAGGGCTTTGAGCAGGCCAGCTCCTCAGGCTCTCCTGTTAGCACTAGGTAGACAAGTCACCCTGCTCTTCTGTTTTAGAAGCAGCAATGAAAGTGATCCCTCACAAGAATGCTGCTATGTCTCCCTACAGCTCTCCCATGGGACCCCTTTGTCTCACCACCCCCACAGCCTTCTCATGTGTCTTCAGCAAGCTCTCATTCCCCATATGCTAGGAGACACAGCCCTCCTTCCCCCTTCAACTTTTCCCAGCCTTCTGAACTCTTTGGTCCAGTCCCCAAACAGCCAATGCCCCTCACCCAACTTTACCGACTATCCCCACCTGTGACACTGTGTATCCCAGTACAGCTGTCCAGGTTTTATAAGGAAAGTGATAGAGAAGATGGCTTTTGGCCCACAAAGGAACCTTCACTATTATACCAAAGACTTTCTCAGAATCAGCTATCCTCACCCCAGTCTCCAGGTATGCCACCCAGGACTTTTCCTACCTCCAAATCAGGAATTGTCATGGAACAAAAGAATCTACCATGTGTTTGGACTCAAAGGCAAGAGAGTTCTGTTTCTGAGCAGCTCTATAGCCTCAAGCTAAGCTGCTGCACCTATCTGAGTCTAGGTCTCCTCACCTGGTAACTAGGGCTGATACCTATCTTGTCTTTCTTGGGATGAAGGCTTGAAGGAAAGCAACCATTCTCAGTTTACTGTGAATCTCAAGAAAGTTAATACCTGCAGAGGCCTAACAACTAGGGTAACTGCTGGCAACACAATTTGGCAACAGCTATCCTAAGCTGAAGACACACCCAGCAGGGATGGAGCACTGGCGGGAACAGCACTTAGGGAGTCCGGCACAGAAGCCATCTCTGCAAATTTCATGCAATGGTGAAAAACTGAAGTCTGCTTCATGCATATGGGAGGCTGAGGCAGGAGGGCTGCTTCTAGTTCAAGGCCAGCCTGGGCTACAATGTGAGACCCTGTCTCAAAAACAAACAAAACAGAAAAACTTTAACATTAGAGATTTTTTTCTTTTGAGGTAAGGTCTTACAAAGATCTGCCTACCTCTGCCTCCAGAGTGATGGGATTAAAGGCAGGAAACACCGACCCTAGCCCATTAGAGCTTTTAATTATGTGTATATATGTGTGTCTAGGTGAGGACAGTGCTGGAGTTCCAGGTTGCCGTGTGCTGTCCAACATAGGTGCTGAGAACTGAACTCATGTCCTCTGGAAGAGTTGTATGTGCTCTTAGCCACTGAGCCATCTCTCCAACCCAAGTTTTTTAAAAACTATGTTTATTTTGTTTATTGTTTCTATTTTGTTTTACGTGTATCAGCATATTTATTGCCTGAAAGTATGAAAGTGCACCCATGTCATGAAATGCCCTCAGAGGTCAGAAGAGGGCATTAGATTCCCCTAGAACTGGAGTTATGGATGGTTGTTGGCTACCATCTGGGTGCTGGGAAGTGAACCCAGGTCCTCTGCAAGAGCAGTCAGTGCTCTTAACCACTGAGCCATCACTCAACCCCTTGACCTGGGCTTTTTTTTTTAAAAGATTTTATTTTTCATTTCTCTCTCTGTGTGTGTGTGTATGCAAGCACGTGTTTGTGTGTTTGGTGCACACTGAAACCAGAAGGGAACATCAGATCTCCTGAACCTGGAACTTCAGTGGTCAGCCACCTAATGGTAGTGATGGGATCCGAACTCTAGTCCTTTGCTACAGCAGTAAGCACTCTTAATCACTAAGTTGTCTTTTTAGCCCACTCCCTCTTTTTTTGAGATAAGATTTAGTTATGTACTCCAGACTGGCCTCAAACTCAGCATCCTCCTGTCTCAGTCTCCCAAGTGCTAAAATTACATGCAAGTTCCATTATGCTGAGCTATGGTACACCATTTAAATCCAAGTAAAAACCAGACAGGGCCTGGGGAGATAACCCAGTTGGTAAAGTTCTGTTGTGTAAGCACAAGGACTTCAGTTCAGATCTCCTGCATCCATGTAAAAGGTCAGGCATAGGGGATGGGAAGATGACTTAAGAGCCCTGGTTGTAGTTGCAGAGGACCCAGGTTCAGTTCCCAGCATCCATATGGTGGCTAACAATCTTCCCTACCTTCAGTTCTAGGGGATCCAAAACACTCTTTACGCCTCTGTAAGCACTGCATGCACCTGGTATACCTACAGACATGCAAGATAAACACACGTAAAAAGTAAAAATATAAATAAATAAAACATTCAGACAATCATGCACTTGTAACCCCAACTTTGGGGAGGCACTGATGGAGGGGATTCCTGGGGTTTGGTGGCCAGCCACTCTTGCCAAATCAGCAAGTTCCAGATTTACTGAGACCCTGTTTGAAAAAAACAAATTAGGTGGAGGGGCTGGAGAGATGGCTCAGCTGTTAAGAACACTGGCTGATTTTGCAGGGGACCTGGGGTTTGGTTCCCAGCACCTACATGGCATCTAACAACTGTCTGATCTAACAACTAACATCTAACAACTCCAGTTCCAGGGGATCTAATGCCCTCTTCTGGCCTCTGCAGGCATTTCATAATATGCGTACCCTTGTATTCAGGCAAAACACACATAAAAAATAAAATATAAATAATAAGGGCTGGGGAGACGGTTCAGCGGTTAAGAGCACTGACTGCTCTCGCAGAAGACCCAGGTTCAATTCCTAGCACCCACATGGTGGCTAACAACCATCTGTAACTATAGTTCCAGGGGATTTGATGCTCTCTTCTGACCTTGTGGCGACTGTATAACATGGGTATACTCAACATACATGCAAATAATACACTCATATGCATAAAATAAATAATATTTTAAAAATTAAAATAAATTACTTAATTAAAGGGGAAGAGAGACTAAGAAGATATCCAACCCCAATCTCTGGCCTCTGTATATATGTGTGTGCACACTGAGTAAAAACCATATAAAACAGTACAATGTGCTGGTATAGATGCAGGATATGTGGGAAAACTTTAGAAAACAATCACAAGAACAGAGACACCAAAATCAGGATTATGGTTTCTTCTCAGAGGAAGACACTGGACTCCCCATCTCTACCTAAGACTAAAATTAATGGTCAAATCTGACCAGTTAAGTAGTGGGCATTACAATATTCTGTATACTATTCTAATTGCAAAATATCTAATGTTTTACAAAAAGATTCTTAATTTCTTCAAAAGACTTCCAGAAGAGCTGAGTTGATAGCTTATCCTTATAATCCCAACACTCAGGATATTGAGGCAGGAGTATTGGTATAAGTTCAAGGCCAGCCTGGGCTACAAGAGATCTTGTCTCAAAAAAACGCAAAAACAAAAAACAAAGACTGATGATAGGATGGCTAGCTACTCAGCATTGTCCAGGGTCTCCTCTGGCTGGTTTCAACAGTGTGTCATTCATGCTGTCACATAACAGGCAAACTTCAGTTTTGTCTTCCCAGCAGGCCAGACAGCAGGTCTCCTCCTGTGGGATGCCAGAGGTGGGTGGGCAGCAGCAGTTGTGTCAGTGGGGTGTCTGTGTGGGCTGGGGAGCAGGAACCAGCTTGCCCCCTTTCATAACCACCCTCGCCTCTTTCTGTAAAATGTCAGCAAGCTAGGAAAGGGAGGCGGAGAGACAGGCAAGCTGTTAACCCGCAAGATGCTGGGGCGTGGGCGGTACAGGCCCAGGCTCCCAGACAGCTATTTTGGCATGTGCTATGATGGTGCACAGTCCTGGCAGGGGAGAGGCCTCTCCGTGGGAGCTCTGAATGGGCACTCTGCCAGAAGGAAGGGGGCGCAGGTCTCAGCAAGTGGAAGGAGGGTGCTGGGTACAAATGGGGCCCAGCCTTGTCTCCAGGCCACTGGCTACTCACTGATCCCAAGTACTATCACTGGCTCCGCTGAACTCATCTTTCAGGCTCTCTGCACCTAGCATCTATCAAGTAGGATAAAAGGTCACAGACATGCCACTCTTCCTCAGGTCCTGCCATCATGCCCTATGACAGCTGTCTTCTAGGCCTAGGCGGCCTACCCAGCATCTCTACAGCCAGCCTGCTCCTGCTGAAGTAGGGACCCTGGGGATCATTCTCCCCTGAAGTCCAGGAACAGATCATATCATGTTCCTCCTTCTCTATGAGGTACAAACCTCTCACTAAACCCCCAGATCACTCAAGTCTTCCTCCTGATGCTCTGCCAAGATTAGGGATGGAAATATAGAAAGGAAAGCGTTAATAAGCAAGGTAGTCAGGTATTATGGAAAGAATCTTGGGCTGAGTTCCAGGGTGAACTTCATGACCTCTAAGCCTTGGACTTATTCATCTGAAAGATGGAAATATAAAGCTATTGTGACAATTATATGAAACTGAGGGACTTATGAACTTATAGTACCAGTCAATGACCAGAAAAAATTGAGCTAGGTATAACTTACCAGCTGAATGGAGAGGGACAGTGGGAGTGTTCTTTTCAATTCCTTCATCCATGCTTCCTACTGTGGACCACAACTTTTGGTCTCTCTCAGACCTGCTCTCTCAGTGATCCCTTAGCTTGGGCAGGGGCAGGGACAAGGTGGCAATTAGTCTCTGTTCCCGCCTACTCTTTCCCACCTATACCTGCATGCCAGTCAGGCTCTGGCCTGAGAGTCAAGGGTTAGGGAAACACTGACCTTGATGTGATGCTGACAACACCAGGAATGGCTCTGGGAAAGAAGGGAGCTACGAGCTGAAGACAAATGCAGTAGTTCCCCTTCTTGAACAAGGCACCCTCTACTCCCTCCCTGAGCTGACAGAGGACTGCTCAGGTGGTGTGCAGCCTTCAGGAGGACAGGAAGGAGGTGGGAGTCAGGCTGAGTGGAACCAGGTGAGGATCTCAGAAAGCAGGTAAGGCTCTGGAGTCCTGTGATGTGGTACAAGTGAACATGGCTTTAGGAGAAAGACCAGTGCTGGAGCCCCAAATAAGTCCTGGCTGGCTGTGAGACCTTGGTTGAGTCAAGGCTGTCTCACTGGGCCTCAACTTCCAGGGACAGGGAGGGGTGGAGTCAGATGATGTGGAAGTGTACACCTTTCTGTAGCACTGGGACTGGCTCCACTCTGGAAGCTGGAGTCACCAGGTAACTCACCAGAGGTCATGTCTGGATCCACCCACTGCAGGTACAAGTGGCCTAGCTAGGAGGAGAATCTCCTACTCTAACACCCTGTTGTTGCTGTAGCAACACTGTAGGGTCACCTCCTGGGTCAGCTCCAGAACCTTGAAACCCTTTTGCCTTTGTGGAGGATGAAGGGACTTGGAGCCCTGCTTCTTTTGGGGACCAACTTAGCTTGAGTCTCAAGGCTAGCTAACCTACACACTGACCTCTTTGTCTGCTTAGGCGGGGAGGGCACAGAGAATTCTAGAAAGGCTTCCAGGAAGATGAGGAGGGCAGGCCTGTTTCTCTTACTCCCAGTCCCAGCTCCCAGACCTGGTCTTTCTCTTCTCAGGAGTCAGGAGCCCTTCCTCTTGTCCTTGACTGAAAGAACAACCCCTCTTGTACTTTCTTATGCCAAGTGCAAATCCCAGGAAGTTCCACACCCCGAGATTTGACTTTTATGGAGTATGCCATGGTGACAAAATGACAGAAACTGCCCGTTCCCTCCCTGACTTGC
This sequence comes from Eospalax fontanierii, assembly GCA_035773235.1. Taxonomy (NCBI): domain Eukaryota; kingdom Metazoa; phylum Chordata; class Mammalia; order Rodentia; family Spalacidae; genus Eospalax; species Eospalax fontanierii. The sequence continues at coordinate 19,309,926 of CM069526.1, forward strand.
AAGCCAGAGACTCTGGTCCATGTGGCAAAAAGGGATCAAGAGAATCCTAACTTTATTTTCCAATGTGTGCCAGCTTCAAACCCAGGCACATGGCCGTGTAGGGAGGAAGTAGAGTAAGATGCACCCTGCTTGGCCACTGAGGTCCCTTCTTTTCCAAACTGGCAGGAACCCAAGGACTTGGGCTTGTGCCTGCCTCCCACAGCCACCTGGGCTGTTCCCAGCATTAGCCCAAGCAAGACAAACGGCTCACTCAAAGAGGTGCCTTTTGCCCCCAGACATCCTGGCGCCATGCACAGGGGTTCTCACCTCTGAATGAGAGACGTCCCTCAAAGTGTCCCTCTCCACTCACTGCAAAACCACCCCAAATGGGGGCTGGTTCTGCTCATGCTGCCCAATGGGCACCTCTGCCAGCCTCCACTTCAGGACTGTGTTCACAACGACCCATGTGGCATGGCCTCTAAATGAGGCCTATTGTATCAAACTTGCTCCACAGGTGTGTCTTCTGCCCTTGGGAACATATGACTTTGAGACTAACGAAGGGCAAGGATGGCAGAACAGACGCTCGGGCTCCCAGGGGTTTGGACAGTCAAAGCTCCTTCTGTGTAAATGTGTGAGGTGCCAGGTAATTTCTAATGCCCCTGGGGTACAAAACCAGCTAATCCATAAGCTGAGTGATCTGCCCAAGATCAGGCTGCTGGCACCAGGCCAGAGGGTGAGTTGTCCCCCTCTCAGTGGGCCCTAGGGTTGGTCACGGTCAACTGTCCTCCCACTGGAGACTGACCAACTCCTGGGCCCAGAGAACTTGAATACAAAGATCTCACATGCGCTACTCAGGATGGGAGAGAACTGGATGTCCGGAGATTACTGCAACCCCCTCTTTCCTCTCCTCTGGGAGAGGCTGACAGTTCCTAGATTGGAGAAGTGGGGTGGTATACAGCTGGGGATGGGAAGAAGCCATAAGTTGGGGAAGATCACAGTTCAGCTCTGTCTCACTGGACTAAGAAAGGAGATGGCAAACTGTTCCCCAGACTCCCACAGTGATGTCAGTTCTATGGGGCAAGGGTAAGCTTGAAGGAAGACATCACAGAGACTGCTTCTTCTGACCTGACCGTGGATGGCAAACATGAGGCTCAAGTGCCAACACAAAACCCTGCCAAGCTCACAACAGACACTGCTGATTGTTCATGGAACTTTCAGAGCAAGTCAAGGTTTGAATGCAGAGTTCTCAACACAACTCAACAGTCACCACCCATCTAGAGGTCATCTGCCACTCTGCCTTTTGGCTACTACCCATACACAATGAGGTCCTCCAGAACCAATGTTTGAGGTATAGGTGTGGGCAGAAGCAAGGTGGGAAAATGCAGGTGGTGGACACCCAAGGAGAAACCAAGAGCTGGGTGATGAATATGCGTGAAGCTTTGGAAAGGATGGATTTAGTTGGGGCATGTTCCTGGTGGTGGTCAGCAAGGGTTATGGACCTACACAGGCAGCATGAGAGAGGACAGAACCTGGAGCAGGGGTAGTAATCCAAACGTTTACCTCCAGTCACCTGATCATCAAGTGAAGTGAAAGGAAGCCAGCCCTACTGGGCACAGAGCACAAGCTCCTAGCCTGCTGGGGGAAACCACTGTCTCCCTTGTGTTCTCCCAATACCTTCATTTGTGAAGGCACTGCTATCCTCACCACAGTGCCACTAAGCAGCAGTCAATGCTCCCCTGCTTTAGAGGTGCTCTCTGATCTCGTCAGACATCCTATCTGATCACTTACCATCCCAGGAGGATGTGAGTTTGTGCCTCTCCAACTGTGTGGTACAGCAGAATGACCTGGGAAGATCTAGAAAAATGCCCTGGCTCACCTCCAATACTGACGAGGCAGACGTGCCAATGGTAAGATCTAAGGATCTCAACTTAAAGCCCCCCTGGTCCCTGTGATGTTGTCTGGAATCCTGGGATGTGGACTTTGGAATCAGAACAACCTGAGTTCAGACCTGTCTCTGCCTCTTACTTGCTGTGTGACTCTGGGCAAATGGCTCCTCTCTCTGATTCTATGTCTACTCCATCTATAAAAATGGAGAAATAGCACCTATGCTTCTTATTTTAGAGAATTATATAAAGCTATCTGTCACTTTTCTTGCCTCATGTTCTTCCTGAATGTGCCCAAGGATCATCCCTACATACATAAACCTGCGCCCTTCAAAAGTGGCACAGCCACAGGCCAGAAGCACCCAACACTTGGTGCCCCGTGGGCAGCAACAGGAAGCCTCCAGGGGAGCCCCTCCCTCCCCCTCCGGAGTCTGAACACTGTAGGCTACATCCTGCAAAGCTGGGTGTAAACTGCTCCATTTCACAGGACTGTGGGTAACAAAACACAAGTACTGGAAGCTTTTACTGCCTGCCCTGTCTTATATGACATTGAAGCTTGAGTGGCTTCTTAAAAGCCCACGGAGCTCCATCTGCCAGTGGAAGGATCCAGATCTCTGTGTGTGGCGTGCGCTCAGTAACACACTGCAGGTGCAAGAGCAGGGGCCTGACTAGGGTAAGACAGGCAGAGGGCAAAGATCTGCACCACAGGCATGCCACCCACACAACAGGCAGAAAACCACACAGGTTATTGGTAGGTAAGTCTACCCTGGAACAGGACCTGAAAGGTCAATGCAACTGAAGCCTAAGCAATTTCAAAAGGTGAGAGAGAGGGAGGCCCTGGGCAGAGTCCAGGGGGTCAGAGTGTAGTCTGAGGGAGCTCTGGGGTCCTTAGCTGATTGGCTACAAGCTCTTCAGTCACCAGAGAAATTCAGAGGTCAGATGAGAAAAAGATCAGAGAGTCAGGTAAGGTACTCCTGGGTGGCACCTTCTACCAGGGCTGCACAGACAGGAATGGCGGGCAGCCAAGGTGAGCAAGCAATGCCATGAACTGCCTGCACTCAATCTTTCCACACCCTCCCCCCAGTTTCTCACCAGAGTCCTGGTCAAAAGCTCTGTTAAGGGTACAATTTGGTGATATCTGGAACTTGGGGGTGTGTGTGAAAGCTTGAGCTGCCAGCCAATTCTAAACTACAAAGTCCACCTCAGATGATGAGTGTCTAGCAAAGGGAGAGGGTGGGGATCTTCCTGCCAATGAAGAGCAAAACAGAGCAAAGGGCTAGGTACCATAAATCCCAAGAAGTCTGAAATACTGAGTAATGAATTATAGTGATCAGTGCTCTGGGGACAGCCACGTGCCGTGGCAGTATGCTAGTGGCCACGACCAGCAGATGCCAAGAAGTGGGGTAGCTGGCAAACGGGTTAGAGGAAGCACAAAGGGTAGTGCGGCCCCCGACTCACAAGAGGCTCAGGGAGACGGTGTCAAAGGGAGCGGAGGCCAGTCGTAGGGGCCCTCTTCGCTAGTGCAAAGGAGTTGGAAGACTGTCTCCCTGCTGCAGGATTACGAGCTGACCCTGCCCGGTACTACGGAGGAAGCGCACTACACAGCCGGTGCCAGCGCGCGGACAACCTGGACCTCCCGTGCAGGCGGCTTGGATGCCAACTCCAAGCAGCCTGTCCAGCCGGTGCCCGAGGGAGACTCGCTGTCAGCACGGAGGTGGTTCGTCTCGCCGCCGCCCCGCTTACCTGTGTCCGAAGAGTCGCAGCCCCGGGAAGCGGCGCTTGCTGAGGCGCCGCGGCGCCTTGTCCGGCTCGGGACCCGCGTCGCGCTCGGAGCCGCTGGACGAGGCGGAGGCCGACTCGGAGTCGCTGCTCCGGGCCTCGGGGCTGCCGTCCCGCGGCTCCATCCGGCCCTAGCCCCGGCCGGCGGCGGGCCCGCGGGAGACGCCCATGCCGGGCCGGCGGCCGGGGCTCAGCACGCCCGCTCCGCACCGCCCGCCGCGCTCAGGGCGCGCGCGCGCTCGGTCCTCCCGTGTCGCGCGCCCCCGCGCCCCACGCCCAGGTGCCGGGGAAGCGGCCACTGCCGCTGCCGCTCCAGGAAGTGCAGCCAGCCGCGGCCGCAGGACCCCGCATAGCTGGCCGGGCCTCTGCCTGCCCGCCGCCGAGCACGCCCCCTCGGACGCACCGCCGCACCCGGCCCGCGGCGCCCTCTGCCGGCCTCGAGCCGCGCCACGGCCCGGAGAGGCGGCCCTAGGGGCGGGGCTTCGCAGGGGGCGGGCCAGAAGAGGCCCCGCCCCCAGCCTAGAGGCCGGTCCGCCTGCATGGGACAGATTTCCTGGCCCAGAAGCTCTCTCTGTTCCCAGACATTTCCTCTCCTTAGTCCTCCTCCATCAAACAACCTACAAGATCACAAGTAGACACCAGCGAGGGCGGCTGTCACCACCTGCCCTCCCTCATCTACAAGTTATATATTCCTCTCGCACCCACTCAGTCACTCATGAAATCTCCACCCTTACCCCCTTTAGCTCTCCAGAATCACACTCACGAACAAAAGTCCCACAATGCTGTCCATGCACACAGCAGACACGCCCCTCACATGCAATTATCTTCACTCATTACTCAAGCTCACTCTCCTCGCACACAAGAGACTAAAGTCATTCGATGACCTTCACACACACCAACAAAGAACTTAAATGTTCCCGAGACAACGTCATCCTTCCATAGCTATTCCCTGTGTCTTTCAATCCTTCGCCCACTTTTAACATATGGAATTTTCCCAGCACTCTGTCCAGTGGTCTCTCTTGTGTTCTTATACCACAGGAATCACCTGTGTGCTTTTTACACTCTCAAATACATATAGTAGGACAACAATCACAATCTATATACTCATTTACACACACACACACACACTTAAAGAACATAGTCACTATCTCTAGCACACAAATATCTCTCAAGTCAGTGGTTACACGACCCCGTCTCTCTCTCACATACCCCCACGAGTATTTTTCATATATATATATATGAATATGTGTGTGTATATATATATGTGTATATATATATATATACACACACACACTCCCCCAAAGGTATCTGAGCTTGTTCTCCAGAAATGAGACCAATTGGAATCACTTGAGGGGACACAACATGGCACATGTTTGGGAATCCACAGCTGAGGTGGTTTGTGTAGCTTCTGCAGGCCTGCCATAGGCAGGCCTGGAAGCTGGAGACCTTGGTCCTCCTCCTCCCCAAACTCTACCACCCTGATGCTGCTGTTTCAGTCTACAAAGCCACATCCTGTGCCACCTTCACTTTCACCCTCTCCTTTAGGGCTCTGGCAGCCTATTTTCCAGGCTGAGACAGCCACAAATAGCCAAAGCTAGGGGGCTGTGACCTGTGCACAAGCCTGTGATTTTAAGCAATTGCCCACAGCCAGAGGCCCAGAACCCTGCCTTACACACACTTGGAGTTTCCAGTAGGCCTGGAGAAGCTTGGGGTCCTAGCAGCCAGCAACAGGGGCCACGCTGGATAGGAAGAGGACAGAGAAATCTTCAAATGGCCTGATCTTGGCTTCCTAGGGTGCATGGGTTTTCTTTGGGGAAGTCTCTGAGTAGCTATTACACCATATTCCAAAGAAATTGCTGGAAGGCCACCGAAGACCCTACTGAGTTTACATAGGCCTTGCAGAGGATTCAGAAACTTCCAGCATCACACCAGGTACCACACTCTTGGGAGGGTTCCTCTCCCCAGAAGCCCCACCATTCTCTCCCAATGCCTACCCTCCTGGAGCACAGCCTCTACCACAGTGCCCTAACAGTGCAAACACCAGGGCAGCCCCAAACTTTTCTGCCTGTGCTTCCATGGAACTGCTGGAAAATGGGCAAGTGACTCCACTTCTGCCACTTCTCCACCCTACGTAAAAAGTTCATGGAGGGACGGGGGTCTCTGTGCCCACTCCCAGACTGCCCTTGTACCTACTGTGTCTGGGGAGTCTCGGCTGGGATCTGTGGCACGTCCCAGGAGCGGGAGCGCCACATCTGCTTCAGTGCCCCTGGCAGCTCCGCTTCTTTCGTCCCCAGCGCCTTCGCGGGGCCCAGAACTGCGGGCACATCGCAGCCTCCCCCGGCACTGTGGCCGGCCCCCAGTGCGCTCATCCTGCCCGGCGACTCTCTTCCTCTTTCGGCACTTCCTGACCCGGGGGGTGGGGGGGGCCCTACTAGAGGCCGGCTGGAGGCTCAAGCAGAAGACCACAGGGTTTGTAGGAGCCTTCCACTGACTGGGGTAGGAGGCTGACTGGTCTGGGAGCAGCATGGGAGTGCAGGGGGCAGGTGGGGACAAGCCCAGCCTAGCAGCCAGGAGACAACCCCAAGAGTCAGAAGCTGCCAGGCAGCCACTAGGCCTGCCTGGGCTGGAACCTGAATTTCAGCTCCAGTATGCCTTTCCTCTCCAGCTAACTCCTTCGATTTTCACCTCTTGGTCCTGCGGAGGTCTGTCACTTCACGACACGCCCCTGGTCTGATGGGACTGGGGGTACCCAGTCCACTCTTATTAGCACCTTGTATGTGCCACACTATTCAACATAGGGCCAAGTACACACGATGGTAGTGTATCAAAAAGGGCAGAGGATGGAGATGGGGGACACCAGCTAAGGTTCAGTTTCTCACGTTTATCAGCTGTGTGTCCTGAATCAGGTCATAAACCTCCCAGAGTCACTTTAAATTGTTTGGGGAATATAAGAGAATAAACTAGTGAATACACGTACCAAGGAGCTTTACAGAGCCTCGGTTTTCTCATCTGTAGAATGAACTAATGATTCAGACTCATGGAGTTATAAGTGGATTAAATAAGAGTCGAAAGGGTTTACAGACTATTTTCTATGCATCAGGCAATGTATTGGAGAATGTTAAAGGGAGCAAGGAAACAGGGTCTACCTTCACAGAGCTTAGAGGTCAGTGGGGAAAACAGTAATCCACATATAGGATATCAAGCAACAAGATGAGCTGTGAAAAGGAAAAAAAAAAAGGGGGCAAGCCAAACAAAGTAAGAAGAGGGTAACCAGAATGAAGCATAAGAGCAGGCTATGTGAGTGTGACAGTCTGGGGGATTAGCATTGGAGATGGCAGGAACAGTAAGAGCAGAGGACCCAAGCAAGAAAAGGCAGTGTAGATGAAGAACAGGTAGGGACGTTACCCAGCCACCTGAGTTCAGACTGTCCTGGAGTCTGAGGCTTTCACAGGGACTTGGCAAACAATAGTAAGGGCCACATTGACACTTTACTCTTAGGTTGGTCGGGGAGGAAGTAGTATCTTCCTCGAACATTTTTTAATCACGGTGCTCTATAATTAGTTCTTTAGTTGTGTGTTTGTTACTCCAGCGAGACTGTGAATTTCTCGAGGACAGAAACAGTGTCAGTTCAGTTCAAGAAACATGTAACATATGCTACAAAGCCTGCAGATGGGGAATGCACATGTTGCCACATGACCTCCATCCGGTGGTGAAGTCACCTTTGTGACATAATAGTTTTCAATAACTTATTTAATAAATGGATGCAATGAATAATTAATAATCATAAAACACGTGCCAGAAGCCTTACCGAATATACAATTATCTCATTGAGTGCTTTAATGGCCTTATGTGGTATATCTTGTCATTTTCCTTTTTAAAACAATTTGTTACATTTATTTGTGTGTGTGTGTGTGTGTGTGTGTGTATGTGTGCTTGTGCCATGACACACATTATGGCAGTCAGGGGACAACTGTGGGAATCTGTTTTCCCCTTTCACAGTGTAGGTTCCAGGGATTGAACTCAGGCTTGGCAGCAAGCACCTTCACCTACTGAGTTATTTCTCCAGCCTGTTTTCCTCAGTTTACATAGGGGAAACAGAAGCTGTTAACCTTACTAGTTCAAGATCATCTCATGGTTGAATTAAGAATCTAATCCCCCAAAAGAATTTAACCCCAGAATTTAACACATCTTCTGCTCTTCTAAGGTTAAGGGTATGGCCAGGCTTGGCACCCCTTTGTCCAATTGCTTTCCTTTGAATCTATCTTCTTTTAATCCTTCAAGATGGAATCTGTGCAGTGTGGCCTCTCAGAGACTCTGCCCATCCACCAGGCTAAGGTCTATTCTAGAAGGAGGCTGTAGTGAGGTCCAGCCTTCTCCCAGGCATTCTGCAAGTAGTTCTTAGTATTTAAACAGAGGAAATGGGGCTGGGCTTGTTTTCCATCTGGAATAGCAGAGAGCAGGAAACAGGGCTCCTGGAGGGGAAGTCAGGCCGGCTGCAGGCTGTGAGTCTCGGAGCACTCATGACCACAGGTCCAGGGCCACCTTCGGCTTGTACCCTTTTAAGTTCTCATGCCTACTCTGCTATCCAGACAGAGTGGGGAGGACAAGGCTGGGTCAGTCAGGTGTAGAGAGTTTGGGAGGATGCCCTTGGCAGTTCTTAGGACATGTGCCAGCACTAGGGAGCTGGGGACCCCTCAGAATCCACTCAGGTACACACAGGAAGAGGAATCTGGGTAAGAAAATTATTCTAGGCGTTGTTAAGGCCCCAGAGGATGAGATGTTCTACTTTCTGTGGCCTGGATGAGCAAGTGGGAGCTGGGGAAAAGAAATGTACCAGGACATCAAATACTCAACCCACGACCTGGACATCCTCTGACCTCGAAACCTACCAAGCCCGCCTCTTTGCTCTGACCTTCAGGTTCCTTGTGCTCTGGCTTCTCTTGCTCTCTTGCCTCCTTATCCAGGCTTTCCTTACAGAGATATTAGCTCAGCTCACATCATACACGTGCATGCTTTTCATAGTAGATGCTCAATAAACAGTTCCCTCTCTCTTTGCATGCTCTCTCAACTATGGCCCTGACCCCTGCAAGTCTTCTTTGTGTGCCGTGTGCTGGCCCATCTTGACTAGTCTGTCCTTGCTGTTTGGTCAGTCAGAATTTCCGTTCTTCAAACTCTAGTTTAAGCAATAGAACAGGGAAGGTAGAAAGAACTCAAAACAGAGTCCATTAGTTCACACTCTAACCCTTGCTGTGTGTCTGATTCCTGGCTATTCATTAGTATTCTTGAAGTAGACTAGATTACTTTTTATTTTATTTCATAATTTTATTTATTTTATTTTTGCAATATAGAAGATTGAACCTAGGCCCTCATGCATGGTAGGCAAGTGTTCTACCACATTGAGCTGTACCCGCAGCCCTGAACTAGATGACAAGGTCACAACCTGCAACCCAGGATGGGCTTGGAACTCACTGGAATGGCCCAGAACTTGGAGTAGTCCTCTTACCTCAGCCTTTTAAGTGCTGGGATAACGAGGGTGAGCTTACCTTAGATCAGATGCTAAGCTTTCCTCTAACCCTGGTAGTTTTCTTTGAATATTATTCCCTAATCTCCATTCATTCATTCATTCATTCATTCATAAGACAATATTTTATAAACACCTGCCAAATGTAAAATACCACTCCTGCCAGCATTCCCATTCCAAAGCTTACCCCAGCACTCATTTTTGTTCCCATTAATATTATATCATGTGATTTGTACATATTAGTCATTTCTTTGAAAAAAGATTTACTTTCCATTATGTGTATGGGGAGTTGTATGTGCACATAAGAGCCAGTGTTCACAGAGGCTTGAGGCACTGGATCCTGCTGAGCTGGAGTTATAGATGATTGTTGCGTCACCTAATGTAGGCACTGGGAATGGAACTCAGTCCTCTTGAAGAGCAGAATGCACTCTTAACCACTGAGCTATCAATGCAGCCCCAGTTTTTTCTTCTTGAACATTGCATTGTTCCTCGCTCAATACTGTGTGCAAAAATATGGGTGAAGTGATTTTCTATGAAAGTTCAAATAGGTTGAGTAAACGTCTGACAAGTGGAGTAGAGGGAGAAGAAACAGACTTTTTGGGTTTAGAATGTAGTTCAGTTGATGAAGTACTTGCCTTGCATGCACAAGGCCCTGGGTTTGATCCCTAGCAGTGCATAAACAGAGTGTGGTGGCCCATGAGGTAGTCCCTAGCTGTTGGAGGCAGGTGGATCAGAAGTTCTAGGTCATCTAACCTGGGCTAGATATCCTGTCTCAAAAAAACAAAACAAAACCAAAAAACAAAACAAAAGCAAAACAAACCCAAAACCAAACAAACCCAAAACAGCAAACAACAAAAAAGCCAAAATAACAGCAAAAGAGAAAGCAGCTTCTTGTTTGCATGAGGGACTGAAGTGAGACTTGGAGTGTTTTGGGTTTTTTTCTCCTGTGTGTGGGTGTGCACATGCATGTGTTCATGTGGTCAGAGGTCAGTATCAGGTGCCTTCCTCTATTGCTCTCCACCTTTTTTATTTTGTCTCACTATGGATCCCTGACTGGCCTCAGACTCACTCTGTAGACCAGGCTGACCTGGAATTCACAGAGATCTGCCTGCTTCTGTTTCCCAAGCGCTGAGATTGAGGCAGGTGCCATGGAAGCTGCGCCTCCCACTCCGTCCCCCTTGAACAGGAAACCTGGAGCTCACTGATTCTGCAAGGCTAGCTTGCCAAGGAGCTTCAGTGATCCTCCTGTTTCCTCCTTCCTCGATCTAGGATTATAGGCACCACAACACCTGGCTTTTTCAGTGGGTGTTAAGGATCCAATTTCAGTTCTCCATGCTTACATGGCAAGCATTTTATTGGTGGAGCCATCTCCCAGCCCAAGGCCTTGGAGGGATTTTTATCATCATGGAAATTTTGACTTGCGGCATTTCTGATCTGGGACAGTTCAACCATCTTTAGGCAACCTGGTGGTCCCCTACTGCAGGAGATCACCATATCGATGTCAAATTTACTGCAGACAGCCAATCAACGTAGAGCATTACAGCCTAGAGTTCCTGGACTCAAATAATCTTCTTGCCTCCGCCTTCCAAGTAGCTGAAACTACAGGCACCAACATCGAGGCCTGTGATCTAGATACCTGCTAAAGCCCTTGGGAGCCTCCACCCCCACCGAGGGGACAGGTGTACCTGTGTTGGGATGCAGGTGCTGCTGGCTAGTGACAGATGGAGATTTGATGACATTCCTTCTGGGTGGCTTCATGAAAGACATGAACAGAAGGAAGTCTGCACAAGGGGTAGGACTCGTTCCCACTGGGGCAGGGGTATACAGGGCCCAGCAACCACAGGTAATTAGTTCTTCAAACCACCATCATTTGGAAGCTGTTCTTTGGCTCCTCCCAGGTCCCCAGGCTGAAGGTGAGAGGGAATCTTGAGTGGCTTAGGGCCTGCAGGATTTGCTCCAGGGACTCCTCTTTTTGTCCCTGGTTTGGACTACACCAAACCCCTAGGGTAGGACTAGCAGGTACCCTGCCCTATAATCCTCCTGCTCTCTGGCTCACAAGCTCTGAGAAACCTCTCAGTCCTTCAAGTCCTGTTCCATTATCCCTCCCAGGTACCAGCACTTAGCATGAAGCCCAAAGAAAAGAGCCTTTTGGACTAAGGACCAGGCTCTTGAAAGCTGACCAAGTGAAAAGGGCTGTGGAATGTAACAAATTAGAGCAAGCTTCTGGCTACGTGATTTTAAGAAATTGCCTGACTTCTCTTAGTTGGAAAGTTGCCTCCCAGTGGCCTCCAGTGCTCTCCTAGCCTGCTTCAGATACATCCTTCTTCAAGCATCAGTGGAACTCAAAAGCTTGGCATCTAGTCCCCATACTTTCCCCATTCCTTCTTGGTCACTAAGGAAGTTTCCAGCCTGCACTGACCCTTGTTCTTGGGCCCTGATCCTTGAGGACTCTTCTCAACACCGTGCTGTGAAAAATGCATCAACAGAGGCAAAATCAAGAGATTTTGACGGCCCCACTTCTCAGGCAGCATCCTAGGGAACCTCTTCAAAAGCTGACCTTTAACTGCCTCCTAGCAACAAGCTTATGATCCCATGTAGGGATGTGGGACATGAACTACGGGTGGACCCTTCCCAAACTCCTGTGCTTTTCAGAGTGGAGTTGGGTGAGACCCTCTCCTGGACTGCCAACTACTGCACATGGGCTTTAGAAAGAGCCTGGCCCCACCTCTGGACCTGGCGGGGCCCTGGCCTTTCACTCCCTCTTCTTCAAGAACCTTGGTCCAAGGGGAGGAAAGAGTTCCAGGCAGGGCCTGGCCTCCGCCCTGGTAAAGGAAGGAAAATGGACGGACCCCCGGCTTCCGGCTTCCTCTGGCAGCCGTCCCCTCCCTCCCTCTGCTCCAGCTCAGTTCTCTGCCCCCGGTTTTTGCATTTTTAATTCGGGACAGAATGTGATCTCTCGCAAGCTCCTTGCTTTATCCTGTTGCTATTTAAATTACAAATCGGCCCCATCTCCCTGTCACTCTTGGGTTATTTTTAGCTTCTGGTAAATAGCAGCAGGGAGAGTAGGATCAGGTGCCCCTCCCTCGAGGAGTCCTGTCCCCCGCGGCTGCGTGCCCGCAGCAGGGGGCACCCTCCCCGGCAACTGGCGCCCAGCAAGGGTGGAGGGAATGGGGCTGGGACACGCCAGGTTGCTCCAGGTCTCCCACCAGCTTTGCTGCTACCCTCAGGTCCCACTCCCTAGCTGTTGCAGGGCCATCCTCCTCCACCGTCCTTCCTGGACCTCGCTAACCCAGCCAACTCCGGGGAAAGAGCTAACTTGTGTTCCATCGCTTCCCCTGAGTCAGGAACTGGACGCCCCTTATCTGCTTTATCCTTCCGAGGCCACACTATTTGAGTGGGTATTATTGTTCCCATTTTCCATATGAGGAAATGGGGTCAGAGGTGAAAGCTCTGTAGGCTGGGAAGGGGCCACAGCTGGAATTCCAACTGGGACTCTGACCCGGAAGCCTGTGCACACGTGTGTGGAAAGTTGCTGTCTCTCTTGGAATGCAGGCTTCACTGTGTCCTTCAGTGCTCAGGTGGATGGATGCCCCAGGCCACCATCAGTGAGCTTAGCATATGTGCTATCTTATCTCCTGGGTCAGGGGTTGACAAATCATGGCTCCTGTGCCACATCTGGTGGCTGCCTGCCTGCTTGATTTTGTAAGGGCAATGATCTAAGAATGTTTTTAAAAATAAAATAAAAATTTTTGAAACAGTTGGGAAGAAGCAAAAGAATAATATTTGTGAGAGCAGAGATGATATGAAATGTAAAGTTCAATGTCTATAAATAAAGTTTTACTGGAACCCAGGCATACTCACTCGTTTACACATTGTCTGTGACTGCTTTTGCACCAGCACAGGCAGAGATGAGTGGCTGTGTCAGGGACCATGTAACTTGCAAAGCCTAAAATATTTACTGTCTGGTCTTGTACAGGATCCTACTTTTGTCAAGGAGAAAGACCAACCATGCCACATAAGTCTACGCCAGGTAGTGTATGGGCAGGACCTGAACTCAGGGCTCTGCCAGGAGTCAGCAGAAAGTCCCTGCCAGTCCCCTCCACCCGCCCCCCGGCACGTCATCTCCATTTCCCCCTGAATCCTTCTCTTCTCCATAGGTGAAATGACTACTCTAGAGTCTCGAGGGGTAGCATTTAAGAATCCATTCTATTTCTAATTTTTTTCTTAGTTTGGTTCTAGGGATTGAACCTGAGGCCTTAACCAAGTTAGGCAAGCACTCTGCACCCACATGGTAGTTCACAACCTCCTGTAACCCCAGTTCTTGGAGATCTGATATCTGATGCCCTCTTCTGGTATCTCCAGGATCCTACACACATTTGGTGCACATATACTCACGTAGGTAGGTATACACACACATATACAAAATATATAAATTAATTAATTAATATTTTAAAAATTCATTTAAAGACTTTTCTAGGTGATCTGGTTTGGGAACCACTAGGCTTAGCGCTAGAGGTGCAGTCTCATTTCTTCCGTTTCCAAGTGGCCCACAAACAATAAAACCAGTATCTCTCACACCCTTCTGTCTTCCCTAGCTGGAGGAAGTCCTAGATGTCCAGTCTCTTCAAAATCTCTAGAACCAACCCTGACTACTTAGGACTTCTTCCAGTGTTTCAGGGATACCTTCTGCCCAATTCAGATACAGATGCGAGACATGAGCATACTTTTTGGTGGGGGCTTATTGAAACTAGGTCCTTTTTAACCCAAGCAAGGGCCTAGCCCACTCAAATGCTTCCCTTTTCCATTTTCTAAGTCACTCAGGCAATTGATGAGGAGGAAAGCTTACTTCTCAGACATTCCCTCCTCCCTAGAAGCTTCTACTGCCCTGTTGAAAGCCCCTGTGGTCCTCACTTGCGTCAGAAGCAGCCAGGCCTCTGTCCAGCTTCCGCTTGCATTCCTCTCTTGCCCCCAGAATTCTGTGCCTCCGCTTTCTGCCTAAAAGCCCTTTCTCTCTGTGAAGGGCTTTCAACTGCTTTTCTTAGAAACTCCTCACAGCAGGACGGGAGGTTTAGCTGTGAGCGAGAGCTTTATGGAACTGGCAGCTAAAGGATGTGAAAAGGGCCACGGTGGGCCCAGCTCCTGCAAGCCCTGAAGCCATCTGGAAGAGGAACAGCACTATGGGTCAGCAGGCCTCTCAAGACTGTGGCCACAGAGGAAGGCTTAAATGGAAAAGTGCTGTTGTTCCTCTGCCTCTCCCTCCCTGGAAGGTTCAAAGGGCTCTGGGCTGCTACATCTTTCCCAGGGGCTCTCCTTGCCCTGATACCTTGTCTAGGTGCTAAGACAGTTAGCTTAGTCTTAGCTTATGAAGAGCTGCCTTGCACAATGTGTCCTGCCCTGGTATAGTCCGGACAGTCACTTGGAGGCTTCTAGTTTCTCTCACAGCCAAAAAAAAAAAAAAAAAAAAAAGAGCCCCTGATAACTAAAACCCCAAGTTTGGGCTGTGGAGGAGACTCCATTTGGGGAAATTTCAGTCCTTGCACCTCTCTCTCTCTGCGTGTGTGTGTGTGTGTGTGTGTGTGTGTGGTTGTGCATACATAACATCTTCTATCTTTTAATTACTCTCTGCTCTCTATCCTTTAATCCTCTACCCTACCCCTGGCCTCCTTTCCAACACCAGATGCTATTTGAACCTGACTCACAGCCAAGAAAAATCTTAGTGTCTTCTTCTCTGTACAGGTGAACAACAGGGCCAGACAGCTCAGGACTACACAGCAAGTCAGATCTCCTGACTCCCTGATTAATAATATTTCTTCCGGGATTCTGCACGCTCTGTTCTTCCCCCAGGAAGACTTTCAGGGGCATCTCTCTCTCTCTCAGCCAGAGCCATTGTACAGATGATGTTCTCTAGCAGTGTGTTCTAAAAGAACATTGAAATGGGGCCTAGCAGACCCACAATTCCTATAGTGAGTGTGTGGCCAATGGAACCTAACCTACTTCCCATTTCACTCTGAGCATCCCACTTCTGGATGATGGGAAAGTTCCCTTTCTTGATTCTCCCTCAAGTGATGGAGCTTAATGGCCTCACAGCCATTAAGAAGGTCAGGGCTCTTTTAGTTCTCCCGGTTGGGCCAATTTTATGATACTTCTTCCCAGGAAGCCAAAGGAGAACCAGGGCAATCATCAGACACACCCAAGTACTTTGCAGTTGTCAACAGACAAGTAACTTGCCCCATTCCCTTGGGTTAACGATTTTAAAGGCTGCAGATGCCCCAAATGTTCCTGCTGGACCCACTGAAGAATATCAATCTGTGCCAGGGCCTTGAGAGTAGTAGCAAGTCCAAGTTGAGGCTGTGGGCTGAGAGAGGAAGGGGAAATAAGGGCTGTTTGAGGATACCCTACCTCCTCCCTACCACCTGGGCACCACCCTTGTGAGGAGCAATCCCCTCTCACAAACATCTCACCCCAAGTTATTTCGGGCACCTCTCGGGACCACTCCGATTCTAAGGGACCCTCTAAGCAGAGGCAGTAGGGCAAGGGAAGCTGGCATCTCACAGGAGCATAAGATGGTTTAATTAAGATGTTGGGTGGGCAGAGGGAGGGTGTCTGCTACCCTGGATGCTAATAAGGGCCTGCTGTGATACAGAGGGCTTGGTAGGGATTCCTTCCGTTTCTGAGCAGTAGGGTTCCAGGTGCTGTAGCCAAAAGCACCTCATTCCCATAAGCTGGTACCTAACACAGGGGCAGCCCACTGGGAGGGCTCAGAGAGGAGAAGGTGGCCGCACAGGGGGTTCCCTTTTCTTCTGAGACTTGAGCCAGAGGGCATCTTGCTCCTCTTCCCAGCACACGACTTTGTAAAGGCCACGGCTTGGTGGTCTCCTGGCGCAGCGCAGAGATACAGCATTAGGTATACAGTTGGCATTCAGCAATTACATGTTCACGAAAAGGAAGCTGTCCCGGGACCGTTTCTGAATCCCCAGACCCTTGAGCAGGGCCAGAGAGGCAGCGGGAGGGTCTGAGCGAAGCCAGGCAGGGTGGTCCCCACGCCGCTCCCTCTGTCCCCGTCCTCCTTACCTGTAAGACACCTGCTTTCGGAGGTGCATCTGGCGGAATCGCTCTTCCACCGGGGGCCCAGCGGCCACACCTCGGGCGCCCTCCGGCCAGGGCTGCGAGACCTCGGCCTCCTCCCCGCGCCGGCAGCGCCGCCGCACCACCTCCTCCTCCGCCGGCCGCCCGCAGCCGGCCCCGTCCCCGCGCGGCCCCTCGGCCATCCTGCGGCTGTGGCTCCCGAGGCCTGGCGCGCTTCCCGGCTGAAGTTCGGAGTCTCGGCTGCGCCTGGGCCGGGGGCGGGAGGCGGGGCGGGAGGAAAGGGGCGCCGGGTCTCGCGCGTCCCTCGCGACGCCGCGCTCAGACGACGGGAACCGCGAGCCGGGCGCCGCGCCTGGGAGAGGACGGCGGGGGTGCTCCCGCGCGCGGCGGGGACGTGACCTTGGAAGGGTCGAGATACTGACTGGGGCGCTGCCCGGACGCCCCCAGGACGGCCCGAGCCTCGGAGCGAGAGGAGCCGCAGCCCGGATGGCTGGCGCGCTTCTGCAGCCGCCGCTGCCGCCGCGCACCCGAATGTCACCTTAGAGACACTCGCCCAGCCTTGGGGTCCGGGGAAGGGCCCCGCCCCGCCCAGCCTGCCCGGCTCGGGGCACCGAGGGGAGCGTGCCCGGTGCGGCGGGTCACGGCCATCAGGCCTGCTGGGGGCGCCAGGCCGGGTGCAGGAGCTGCAGGGGCCCACCTCTGCGCCCCAGCCGGGGAGTGGGTACCGGTTGCTCGGCACCTGCCAATCATAGCCCGCCCGTCACTCAGCGGCTGTGATGCACCCCCATCCCCCTCCATCCCGCTTTTTCCGGCTTCGGTATTCGCCGCTGCGGCGGGCAGGTGGGGGTGGGGGGGCAGGGGCGGTGACAGGAGCCAGCTTTAACCCCGTCGGCGCCGTGGGCATTTAGAGATCCAGCTGGGGTTGGGGAGGAAGCATAGGAAACACCGGCACACATCGCCTCTAGGGACGTCTTGGGATGGTAGGCAACACTGTCTCCAGGCCTAGCGCTCTCAGGACCAGGTCTCAAGTAGGACCGAATTGGGACGTGTGGGTGCTCAGCCTGTTGGAAATCCTCCAGGCTGCATGGCCGGAGTCTCCCAGAGGGCAGAAACAGCCTCCTGGGGCAGAAGAGGCCTGTTAGGAGAGGGAAGAAGCCAAGGCTGACAGGAAGGACTAGAGACTTCCATATGGTCCGACTTGGGTTCCTCATCTTCACCCTCCAAGTTGCCCATCTCTCCTTGCACCATCTGTTCTTGGGCTTGGGGTGTTCACCACTGTGAACCATGACAGGATCCTGGGTAACTCCTTGGATCTGATGTCTATTTGTGGCCCAGATTTCATCTTTCTGAAGTTGACCCAAGGCCATCTGCTCTCCCTCTGCAGTATTTAATGACCCTCTCTTGCCCTAACTCTAGCTTGGCATTCATCTAGTCCCATCCACCCATTTCCTTCTACACACGTTGTTTTGGGAACTGTCAGTTCTTTACAGCATCCTTTAGATGGTCCCTCCATTTGAAGTTTCCTTCTGCTTACAAACTTTAAATCCTGAGGCTCCCTAGATGGGCCCTCCTGAATGGCTTCCTCCTAGCCCACGGTGCCCTCTGACCTGGATGTCTAGGGTAGTCTGTGCTTTCTTTTCCCAGGGCCTGTGAGTGTGGGAAGGTGGGAGGGACCAGACTCACATAGAGAATGGGCTGCTCTGGGGTCTCTAATATCTCCCTGCCTCAAAGTGGCTGTCCTGCTCTGTGCCTTTTGCTCACATCGTTCCCGTTGCTTAGTCTCCTTTGTCCCTCATATGGAAACCCTTCAAGGCTTATATCCAGAGCCATCTTCCCCATACTTTCTGATGTTCCAGCATGGACTCTTTCTCCTCTGGTCCCATGTGGATTTCTCGGGCATCTCACCAGGCATCTTTGCCCACTCTAGCAATAGTTACCATCTCATTTGTCCCTAACCACACCCCTGGGTGGCAGATGTCACCTCTTCTTCCATGCTGCAGAGGAGGACTTGGAAGTGACATTCAGTGATTTATTTGCTCAAGATAGCTCAAGTGGTGAGTGGTGGGGCTAGAATTTAGATCTCAGTCTTCTGGTACCAGAACTCATGTCCTTCTCTCTCCGCTGTGCTGCCAGACAGTGGCAGCTGTGGCAGCTTTCACTTGGTTTTCCCTACTCTGGAAACTTTCAAAGGTTTGCTATTTTTCTGTGCTTCCCGCATCTCAAGGGTCCAGGAAACTCTTTTTGACTGAATGAAATTGTATTAAACTTTCTTGGCCATAGTGGAGCTCTCTCCCTAAAGCTGCTGGAAGGCCCCACCCTAGACCCCAGCTGCTCTTGGGACTGGCCATCCAAGATTCTTGGCTCTGATTTCCAAGCAGTCTGGCCCAGGGTAGCCTCCTACACCACGAATTATGGTAATACTGGCTGGGTTTGACATTCACTCACCAGCTGCCTAGCTGCTGGGTTCCCAGGTTGGATTTTTGTTTAGTTCTTTCCTGCAGAGCTCTCCAGACTCAGCCTTTTAAAATGTGAGGCTTGATTCCACTGTCCTCAGAATCCCTGCTTAGGGCCAGCTGCTGGCTGCATTATCTTTTAGCTATAGCTTGGCCTCCTTCCCAAAAAGGGAAAAATGAAGCTGTCTCCCTGGACCAGCCTCCCCACTTTCCACAGTTTCTTGCAGCTGCAGTCCACCCCTCTGATTGCCAGTCCATCCATTACTGCCCCACTTGGAGAATAATTGCTAAAGTCTACTGTATAACAGGTCTGGTGCTAAGAGCTTTACCAGCAAGCTTTCATTGACCTCTCAAGCAACTTTATGAGGGTGGGTACCATTTTAAAGATGAGCTTACTGGGACTTAGAGAGATTAAATAGCTCAGGGAGACCACACACTCCAAGACAGCGCATATCTCAGAGCCCATGCACTTAGCCACTCTGAAGACAAGCACTTCAGGCTAAGTGTCCAGCATGTCTCCTCCACTTCCAGGGAGACCACAGGGTACTTTTGCCTATATCAGACAAGGGCCCATTTTGGTTAGATGGTTCTTGGGCTGGTCCAGCCCTCCTGGGATTAGAGCCTTGCCAGGACCATCTCTGCTCTGGGCATTGCCCACAGCTACTCTCCCTGTTTCCAGAGCTTTCCTTTCCAGCTGTAACAAAGGATTTGTCGTGACAATCAGAACAGGATTACTGGTACTGTAAAAGCTTTCACATGGGCTGTAGCAAAGCAGGCTATCGCAGCTGACAACAGAGTGTGGGGGCCATGACTCCGTGTCCTCTTAAGGGCAGGCACACAGGGGCCTGAAGAGGCATTGTGTCTATAGATGGTCTATAGAGAGGGGAACTAACCCGGCATCTCAACACAGGCTCGGAAGACAGCCTTGGCTGAACCTGCCTAGGGAGGTGACCCCATCACTTGTCAGCCATGAACTTCAAGAAACCCTGATATTCATGGCTCTTGTGTGGCTAGATGAAGAAGCCACACCAGCAGGGAGGAATGGGGCGCTGGGAGCTGGGGTGGAGTCTAGCAGACCTGTGTCAGATAATAGCTTTGGACTTGGCTGCTGGAATGATGCAGTTAGGTAATTTTTGCCTCTTTGTACCTTTGTTTCTTCATCTGTAAAATACCCTTCTGGGGGTGGAGAGGGGTGTAGTTCAGTGGCTGAGTTTAGCAGGAGCAAAGCCCCAGGTTTCATCCCCAGCACGGGAGAGAGAGAGAGAGAGAGAGAGAGAGAGAGAGAGAGAGAGAGAGAGAGAGAGAGAGACTGAGACTGTTCTAGTTCCTAATTGATATATACTGAGTTCTCAGTCCAGTGACTACACAGGAAAGCTAGTGAGGGATGAGAGAAGTCTGGATTTCCGTCCATTGCTCTCAGGAGCTGTGATGTGTCTGAGCTCCTGTGTTAGCACAGAGCCATGCACAGGACAGGGGCCCCCTTATTTTGAGTGACTGCTACTGTCCGTTTCTCCTCAGTTCAATTAACTGTCAAGGCTGTCCTCTGTGCTGACTTGCCCGGAGCCTCAGTTATTGGAGCTCCCTCAATTTCCTTCTCCTCTCTTGCTTCACTCATAGAAGTCCCTCCCTCTCTGGCCTAGAACTCTCTAGTTCAAATGGACCCCTCCCCTGGCTTCCTGGATCCCATCCCCCACTCTTTTTTCTCTTTGTGGCACCCTCAGTCTTCCTTCCGTTGTCCCTTTGTCTTCTAGAAATAACCATAGTCAATGCTCTCTTATCTGAAAAAAACAACAGTCCAAGCTGCTCTTGACCTTGCTTGTGTGCCTCCCACAGCACAGGCTTCTTCCCATCTTCCCCAGCCTTCACCCCCAAACTCCCATTCTCACCTCCACCTGCTCTGGCTCACTTCTACCCAAGCTCTTCTCCTTGGGTTCCTCCCTAGAGTATGTGACCTCCTTTCACATAGCCTTCTGACACCCGGGTCACCCAGCTCTGAAGCTGTCTTCTCTCTCAGTTTCTGTGTCCTCCCTTCCCATTTCCCCATTCTCTCTGAGCCCTTCACTCTACTTCCTCCATCCAGCCCCTGTTCTCCTTCTCTTCTCCCTCTGTAGACCCGAGCCTCTAACTCATTCCCGGGATACTGGCATTTCCTGGTATCAGTTGGAAGCCCTTTCTCTTCAGCCGCAGATTCACAGATTAAATTTTATTTCCTTGTTATCATGTGGCTTTTCTTACTGTTGTTTTGTGATGTTGCCTCTAAATGCCCAATTGATGCTCTCTAGCTTTCTATGAAAACTTATCTCATGGCCTTCTCCAGCCTCACACATAGGTGTTAAATCTTCATTTTATAAGTGGAGAGGTGTGGCCTCGAGAGCTTCAGCATCCAGCATCTCTTATGTTGCTAAGTCATATAAGGAATTGTCACCAATCTGGTGCCATGAAATATATTTATGACATCGCTTTCTATGGCTCAGCTGGGTACTCTGCTCTGGATGTGGCAAGGCTGCAACTCATGGAGCTGTCTAGGCTGTGATCTCATTTGGAGTCTTCAGTCAGATTGGTGGCAGAATTCAGGTCCTTGATAGTATAGCACTGGGCCCTTGGTTCCTGATAGCAGCCCCTCTTTACAACATGGCTGTTTACCTTACAGCCTGAAGGAGGCGCTCTCTCCCTCAGTTCAGGAAAGTTCCCCTCCCTCTGCCAGTGGCATTCACCAGATTGAGCCAGGCTCACCCCGGAGGCTCTCCCTGTTTTTAAATTATTAGTCAAGATTTTATTTATTTTTATGTACATGAGTGTTTTGCCTGCATGACATGTATGGTGCCTGAAGGGGCCAGAAGAGGGCATCACATCTCCTGGAACTGATTTAGGGATAGTTGTCAGCCACCATGTGGGTGCTAAGAACTGAACCCAGGCCCTCTGCAAATCTCCAGTGCTCTTAACTGCTGAGTCATCTCTCCATCTCCAGAGCCTCTTTCTTTTTGATGAACTCAGAATCAATTGATTTGGAACCTCACTTACACCTATAAAATGTCTTTACTTTTGCCATAAAAGATAATTGAATTATTTACAAGTCCTTCCATACTCCATAGGAAGAGATTAAACAGGCTGTGTATATCAGGGGCAGGAATCTTAGAGATCATCTTAGAATTTTGCCTACTAGACAGTTAACAAGCAGTAACTCTAATGTTCAAATCCAGCTACTTAAAAATGTTCCTTGAGGACTGGAGAGATGACTCAGTGGTTAAGAGCACTGGCTGCTTTTGCAGAGGACTTCAGTTCAGGCTAAAACCCTTCCTTAATTCCAGTTCCAGAGGATCTAATGACCTCTTCTGGTCTCTGCAGGCATTGCATGCATATAGTACACTTACAAACATTCAGGTAAAACACTCATACAAATTAAAAAAAAAACCATAAAACTTAAAAACTTCCTCCATTCCAGCAGCCCCCATTTAAGTATTTTGAGATGGTGTCTTTTTATTTTATTTACTATTTTTATTTTATGTGTATGAGTGTATTGTCTGCATGTGGGCATGTGGGTAAGTGCACCTGTGTCATGCAATGCCCACGGAAGTCAGAAGAGGGCATTGGAGCCCCTGGAACTGGAGTTACAGATGGTTGTTAGCCACCATGTAGGTCCTGTGGATTGAACCTAGGTCCTCTGCAAAAGCAGCCAGTGCTCCTCATTGCTGAGCCATCTCTCCAGTCCCTGAGACAGTGTCTTTTAAATAATATTTTATTTTTATTTTATGTGTATGAGTGTTTGCCTACAAGTATGTATGTGCACCATGAGTGTGCCTGCCATTAGAAGAAGCCAGAAGAGAGTACTGGATCCCCTGGAACTAGAGTTACAGATCGTTGTGAGCTTCTATGTGGGTGCTGGGAACTGGACTTGGATCCTCTGTGAGAGCACACAGTGCTTTTAGCTGCTGAGCATTTCTCCAGTCCCTTGAGATGGTATCTGGCTACATTACCCAAACCGGCCTCAAACTCTTGTGCTCAGATGATCCTCCTGCCTTCTCCTGACTTGCTAGGACTCCTGAGGTGTACCACTGTGCCCTAGAGCCCGTGCCTTTAATTTAATGAGGCACAGGAAGAAAGAGCTTGGAAATTCTTAGGCAGAACCCAGCAGGGTCCAGCACATCAAGTGTTTAGCACTGGGCCTGTCCTCATCAGTATCATCCCAAAGGCCAAGACATACCTGACTCTGCTTCCATAGTAGATACCTGGAGCACTCCTGAGGTAGGAGAATTACAACACAATTCGGCTGTCCAGTCTGAATTTGGTGACAGGCTGGATGAAAGCTGCCCAACAGAAAGATCTTCTGAGCATGTCCCACTTCTGCCCACCACCAGAATATAAAATAAACTTGCTTCTTTCACAGCCCCCCCCCCCCGCCACATACACAAGAAGAAGGAACAAAGTCAGGAATTGATGCTGAATCTTTTTTTTTTTTTTAAATTTTGCTTTCTTAAAGCATGTGCTGAGCTGGTGGAGGGAGCAGTTTGGCAATTAAAAAGGCCCAGCAGTTTGGGCAGCGGCAGGGGAAGCCAGGTGAGGGTGGGGAGGCCCTCTGTTCCTGGCCGAGGGATAGCAAAGCCCGCACTAACTTCATAAAATATAAAACAAGGGAGGGGGGACAGGAGGAGGGAGATTTGTAAAATACAATATCTTAGGGGATTGGAAATAATAAAAAATAAGGTTCATTATTTACAAACGATTTCTGTTCTTGGTCTCTGTACAGTGGAGGTGGGGTCTGTGCTCGTGTGTGCACGTGTGCACGTGTGTGTATGGGGGGCCAGGGGACAGTGGTCGTGTTGGTCATTGCGGGAGCAGAGGGGGTGGCCCAGTGAGTGGTTTATATGAGAAGGACGGATGGTTGTGGGAGGGAGAGCTGAGACTAGAGCAGCAGCTCCAGGGGAACAATCCAAATGTCTGGGGACACGGAGGGGTCCCAGCCACTACAGAAGTGGGGAGGGATGGGGAGAAGTGGAACCCTTTCTCCTGGAGCAGGAAGCGGGGGCAGGGCAGGAGTGCGAGCTGGATCCGGGTCAGTGAGCAAGAGAACGCCTCTTCTGGGTGCCAGGGGGTCTGTCCTGTGTCCTGGTCTCGGAGAGGCCTAGGAGAGTTTGATGGTGGTGTTGGGGCCCAGATCCCTGAAGAGAGAAGAGATCTCAGTGATGAGTTGACCAGACAGAACTGAGTAAGCATCCAGCTCCAGGAAGGGGTGAGGCCTTGGGAAGATGTGGTCCAGGGTGGGTATTGCCTGGGACCCTGGAAGGGGAGGAACTACCCCAACACATACCTGTCATGGAACCACTCCTTGGTGTGGGAGAAGTTGGGGCCAGTGCCATTGCCACCAGCATCCTCAGCCCAAGTCTCGCTCAAGTACTTGGTGGTCTCATGGGTGCCGTCCAGATAATCATGTTGAAGGTGGTCCTGGGGCCTTGGCTCTGTTGGGCCCCCTGGCTTGAGTTCCCAGCCTTCTGGGGGCTCCACAGGTAGCAGGGTGCCACGACCATCTTCCCATGAACCTGCCCCATCGTCGTAGAACAGGAGGCTTCGGGAGGGCACTGGGGAGGAAAAACAGGGTGAGTCGCAGGTACCCGGTGGGTGTCCTCCTGTCCCTGATTAGCTTCATTTACGGCCTAGGAGTGAAGAGCACAGGCTCTGATCTCCCACTGTGTGTCCAGTCACACGCTCTGCTCTAACTTTGCTGAACATCAGTTTGTTGATCTATAAAATGGAGATACTAGGAATAACCTCGTATAGTTGTGAGGTTTCAATGAGTAATACAGAGGAAGTGACTGAAACTGTTTAGTGAAATAGTGAGCTCAGAAAAATTTAGTTCTCCTTAAGCAAGAGAGCACCAGGCTAGGCACTGACAACTGGGTTCTTTGTTTTCCCCTTGAGTGCTAATGATTGAACCCAGGGCCTCATGCATACTAGGCCAGCACTCTCCCACTGAGCTATGGTCCTAGCTTGCTCCCTCCCTCCTTCCCTATCTCTCTCGTTTTTCTTTTGAGACTGGGTTTCACTAAGTTGCTCAGGCTCGCCTTAAATTCATTTTGTAGTGTAGGCATGCCTTAACTTTGCAATCCTCCTGCCTCAACCTTCCAAGTAACTGGGATTACAGCCTGTACCACCAGGGTTCTAATGCTGCCACTACCACTTCCTGGGAGACTTAGCAAAAGCCTCTTTTCTAGGCTAGTTCACCCTACAAAGAAATCAAGGGATAGAATATGAATATTTGCTGGACACTTGTGTCAGGCATTATATAAGGCCCTCAAGTTTATAGCAAATTAAATCTTATATATAGTCTTGGAAGTGAGGTTGTCTTTAGTCCTGTTTCCCAAAGCTGGCCATTAAGGGTCTAGGCAGTCAGATAAGTTGTCACACATTGTCCTCACTGAAGAGAAAATTAAAACTCAGGTCTGCCTGTTTCCACTGTCTGCTGCTTGCCTCCCAACTTCTCCTGTAGGATCTAATCTATGGGAGAGGTCACCCCTGGCATAACGCAAATCCGAAGCTCGGGAAACCAGACTGGAAACCAGCCCTGCCCTGCGCTTCGCTTCCTCCAGGGGCTCATTCACTCCGTCTTTCCTCAGTGTCTGTGTCCACCAGCCCCTGCTCTGCAGTGTCCTCTTTCCTCTCCTCCAGCCTTGGATAGCCTTGGATAACCAGAGTGTGGATGTGACTCTGGGGTCTGCCAGACCCGTCACAGTTCTCCTGCTTGCTCCTTTTCAGACCTACCTTTCCAGGGAGTCGCTTCCTCTTAGCCTTCCCTGCAGATTCGCAGGGTCTGCTCAGGCTCCTGCGGCGTCCCTCTCCAAACTCACTCCTCCCCCTGCCTCCCATCTGCTTCCTCTTTCTTTTCTGCCATGTTAGATTTATACTTCTGGTATATGACAGATGGCCTGGAAGTCCCTCCACAGGTCTACCTGAAGTGTACTCTGCCTCTGAAGGCCACACTGTTCCTTACTGCACCCTGCACTGCTTTTGTGTGTGTGTGTGTGTGCGTGTGTGTGCATGTGTGTGTGTGTGTTTTAAGACAGATTCTCTCTGTAGTCCCAGCTGGCCTAGAGCTCCCTATGTAGACCAGACTGACCTCCATCTCCCAGAGGTTCACTTGCCTCCCAAGTGCTGGGATTAAAGGTGTGAGCCTGCCCAACTAAAGAACTTAAAATACACACTCTAGGTCACAAAGTTAGCACATGGCAATTCTAGCTGTGACTGACTTTGAGCCCCTACATTCCCAGTCCCCATACCTCACAGGCCAACTGGGATGACACACACCTGAAGCCATGCCATGACCAACCACCAGTCTCAGCAGGAGTAGAAACTCCCAACAGAGCCCTGTCTCCTTCCTGCGGGTCCTGTGTACCTCAGAATCTTTCTTAATACTGTGTCAGGAAGTCACTACCATCATAGTAGAAATGGCTGAAGAGTTGAAACTCATTTGCTGTCCCAGAACTGAAATACTGAAAGTACATAGCTAATGCACCCAAACCACTGCCACCCTCATACATGGAGGTTAGCCCTGGAACATGTCTGTTATCCCCAAGGCTACCTCCTCCAAGCCACTACAGAGGCGCCCAGAGAGGTAGAATGGGTTGGGCCTCAGTTTCCCTCTCTGCAAAATGAGGATATAGAATGAGAAGATGCCATCTCCAAACACGCTTCCTTTCTATATCCAGCTTCTCAGAAGCCCAAGGTTGAGAGTACTCACTCTGACTGGCTGTGTAGACACTGTCAGCTGCGATAGGCTCTTCCTTCACAGTCTTGGAGCTGGAGGAGAACTCAGGAAGGCAGGGCACAAGGGAGCCCAGCACCAGAACAAAGCACAGGGCTGCCACCTGGCAGTGAACAAGGAAGCCATCAGATCTGGGGCAGGGAGGGGCTGCAAGGCTGACCATCCCTGACGTCCCCAACCCCAACCCACTGAGTCCAAGAACTCAGTGCTTTCCCAGAAAAGTAGCTCCAGAGCCCACTGCTCCTAGAAATGGGGTTTCTTGCTCTCAGAGAAGCAGGTGAGGGCTGCTTAGGCCACTTCAACCAGTTCTAGGAGGCACAGAAGGCAGTGCTCAAGAGAAGAGGGAGAGGCCAGTGTGGTTCTTACTTACAGGATGGAGAAGCCAGGAAAGAAAGAAGGGGGTGTTGAAGCTGTAACCTGGGAGGGAGACCTACCTATCACCACACCGCATTCTCAGACTGAACCCCAGGAAGACTGGCAAGAAGAAGAAGCTAAGAGTCCCTGGGAGCCCGAATAGGTCTGTCCTCAGGATCTCAGAAGCAAAATGTGCTCAGTTGGGAGATAATGGACAGAAGAGAGCCAGACAGAAGTGGGGCCCACTGTGGTCATCCCTTTGAATTTCTGGAGTTTCCTTCACCTTCTCCTCATCACGCATTCCAGAAAGAACCACACTCATCCCTCCCTGAGCGTGCAGGGTCTGTGGGAGACACTTTTGTCAGGGGATCTCACTGGCATCACCCATACATGTGTTAGAACTGGCCAGGACAGGTCACCAGTCCCTCAAGGCTCTGTTCACACTCCTACAGAGCCAGTCTTAAGGATAGCTGTCTCCTTGTGGCCCTGGTGCGTGGGAGCAGCACCTACCATGAGGCAGGTGCCTGTCTGAGTGGCCGCCATCTTGTAAGGTCTGGAGATCTTGCTGGTGACCAGAGTCTGGAGTTTCTGCAGCTGCTGGAGCAGGGTTCTGAGAAGGACACAGTAGTCACCAGGGAGGGTCAGGCACAGCAGCCAAGTCTATGTCCTGGCCTCTCCTTAGGGGAGCCTAAGCTGGCTCCTGGCTGGGCCTCCAAGCTTAGGTGCCCATTTCAGTCAAGACATGAAAGATCACTTCCTGCTTGGTTCCTCTGTAGTGTGGCTTGGCAACCTGGAGCCTGCCTCACAGGGGACAGCTGGGATACCCTGAGGAATCTTAGGGGTGTCCTGAAATGCTCCTGACTCAGTTGGAGACTGGAGAGGGAGGGCCTGACTCTACCCAGGCAAGGCTGGACTTCTTTTTCTTACCCAGCATCACCGCAGGCACATGGACTTTCTTCCTTTGCACCCCATGGCACCCTGAGCTGACAAGGACACTTTTGGCGTGCTAGGTGTATAGTGCATTCACTAAATGGTAGCTATTGCTTATGTTAATTTTATTGCTGTTTTTACTATTATCACAACACCTATAACATTTTAGCTGTAACAAATACATTTGTGTATTTGTATGTCAGTCTCTATTGTTAGCTGTGGGCTCACTAAGGTTAAGGACAGGGTGCCACCCAACATGTAATCCTTAGGGTACATATAGAAGTAACAAGTGGTTAAATCACTGCACTTCTCCTAGCTGGGCTCATGCAGTTCCCAGAGCGAACAGCAGATGGAGAACTAGCTCCAAAGCTCTGCCTTAGGGGAAGAGGTAAGAAGATGAGGCATGCAGGCTCCTCTCCTGTTCAGAAGTGGGTGGGGCTGGGGAGTGGCGTTGCCAATCAGTGCAATGGCTGGATCCTGCACCCAGAGCTGGTTCAGAAGTTAGGAAAGGAGGAAATAAAGCCAGGCACTGGGGATGCGGGAAGAGAAGTTCCAGGTCAGCCTGGGCTACTGCATAGGAAGATCAAGACTGGGCTACATGGCAAGGCTGTTTCAAGAAATAAGGGCTAGGTGGCACACATCTGGAAAATGCTCTGTGTTAGGCCTGGCACTCAGCAGGTGAAGACAGGAGAGTCAGGAGTTCAAGGTCAGTCTCAGGGCCGTAGTGAATTTGAAGCCAGCCTGAGTTACATGAAATTATGCTTCAGGAAGTAAACGGACTGGCAAGGTGGCTCAGAGGATGAAGGCACTTGCCTTGGAGGTTTGACCTGAGTTTTATCTTCAGGACCTACATGGCGAAAGGAGCAAACTCCCAAAAGCTGTCCGACAACCTCTACACATGGGCCATGATGTGCACCCCTCTCCAATAAATAAACAAATGTGATTTAAGAAAAAAATTTAATGTGAACAGGCCAAAAATTTGAAAGAAAATAAGAGAGTACAGCACAATGGTAGAGCACTTGCTTAGCATGCACAAGGCCCCGGGTACAAACCCAGCACTGCTGGGAGAGGGTGTCTTGTATGCTGTTATTTATGTTGTTGTAATTACAGCAAATGATATGAAACATCTAAGTGGGTTCATGACTGGGCACCAAATAGAATTCAGAATAAAGGAGGAGGAGGAGGAGGAGGAGGAGGAGGAGGAGAAGGAGGAGGAGGAGGAGGAGGAGGAGGAGGAGGAGGAGGAGGAGAAAAAGATGATTAATTGAGCATTCTTAAATGTCATGTTCCATGCTGGGCCATTTAGTTGCTGTATTTCAGAGAACTGTCACATCAGTCTTGAGCTATAATGTCCCTGTAGCTAAGACAACTGAGGTCCAGAGAGTCCTCACAGTTTCCCCAGAGTGGCAAAAAATGGTAGAACTGGGAAGAACCCAGAGCCTACATTTCAGATGTCATGTGGGCTTCCTGACACTAATGTTTCTCAAACTTAATTATGCATGGGGACCATTCGAGGTTCTTGTTAAAATGCACGTTAAATGAATGCAAATGTAAAAAAGATTTTTTTTTAAAAAAGCAATTTCAGGGACTTGGGAGATGGCTCAGCAGGTAGGTGGTTGCCACAAAAGCACGAGGTGCTGGGTTTGGATCCCCAAGACCCATGTAAAAAAGCCAGGCAGGGTTGCACCCTAGTGTGCATGCATGTGTTGGGGTATAGATGATCTGAGAGATCCTATCTCAGACGATAGTGGAAGAGGGCAATTGAGGAAGTTACTCCGTGTTAACCTCTGGTCTTCACATGCATCTCTCTCTTTCTCTCTCTCTCTCTCTCTCCCTCAAACACACACACACGCACACACACACACACACACACACTCTACAGATTCTGGCCCAGCAGGTCTGGGGAGAGCCCTGAAATTGCATTTCTTACAGGTTCCCAGGCCATGGTGGGTACTTTGAATAGCAAGAATCAAGGGCAGTGATTCTCAAATTTAGTAGGTATAGGAGCAACTTGGAGGGCCTATTAAATCTCTGACTGTAGCCATACACATCTGTAATTACAGAGACACATCCGTAATCCCAGCACTTGGGAGTTGGAGACAGGGGAATCAGGAGTTCAAGGTTGGCTTCAGTTACTCATGTAGCTTGGGCTACATGAAAGTCTGTCTCAAAACAAAATCCACATAGATCGTGGGGCTCTACCTCTGGAGTGTCTGATTCAGTAGACTTGGCTCAGGGCCTGAGAACAAGCATTTGTAATAAGTTAAGAGAAGATACTGATGCTGTGATGCTGAGGAACAACTTAGAAAGTTTCTGCTCTGAACAATCTTACTTGGGCATCTCACCATCCCTAACAGGCATCTAGAGTTATGTGCAGGTAAGGACAGAGGGGAAGCTAGGAAGGGGTGGGACATCAGAGGTCCGAGGCTGCAGAATTCATTTTGGGGTATCATCCTGGATTATCTTTCTTTCCTCCTACCTCCCAGAGCCAGGCACTGGCTGCAGTGGGACAGGTCGGACACTGGGAATACCACTCACCTGTTTGCATTCTCCAGGGTCTCCACCTTCTTCCAGAGCTCATTGTTCTCTGATGTATATGTCTCCACCCTGGAAGGACCAAGCAGGCACAGGCTCAGGGCAGACCCTCCCAATTCACTTGCCCTGCAGCCTCTGCCTATCACCATCCCACTCCACTAGCCTGCAGCCGGGCCTCTGACCATGACAGCACACCAGGCTGGGGAATGGGGTCCTGGCCCCACCTCTTCTGGAGCTCTTACTTCTTTTCTAGACACTCCACGTATTCCTTCTTCTTACGTCGGCTCTCCTGGGCTGAGATCTAGAGGAGAGGTCATGAAACAGGGGTCACCATTGCCATGTACCCAATTTGGTTTCCAGTTTCTGAGCTGATATCACCAGGGAAAAAGAGACCACTTCCAGTAGAAAGGTCTCCACAGAGTGGGGTGGAGGGGTGGCTCCCGCTTTACCTTATTCTTAATTTTTCTGCGCACCCTCTTCAAGGCTTTCTCCTCGGCTTTGGTGAGGGGGAGTTTGGTTGGGATGGGGTACCCCTCTGCGATCAGGGTTCGCTTCTCCTCTTCTGTCAGGAGCAGTGGCCCTGATGTCCCCTGTAGTTTCTATGGGAACCAGACAGTTCTGGGTTCAAATGCAAGTTTTACCATGGACTATTCATATAGTATACTCAACTCCCCGAGCCTCAGTGTCCCCTTAGAAAAAGGAAGGGATCTGAGTTAAATCCTGTAACATCTATCAAGGGCTAGTACGGGACCCTTTCCTCATCCTATCCCAGAACACACAGCCTCAAAGCTTACTTGCCCAGAGCCACCCAAACAGCACCCCCTGGCTCCTTCCCACAATCTCCACTTAGGAGGCTCCACACCCACCCCAGGGTTCAGGGTCTGCTCCATGTTGCCCATGAAAAGTGCTCTTTGGAGGCAGCCTGGGTCACACCCTTGGAGCTCAGGAAGGTCATCCTGGCTCCACAGCAGTGGAGCAGTGGCCTCGGGGCCCCCTTGGACCTTGTCTCACTAACCTGGATTTCCATTCATTACAAGGCAGGATTGAAAATGTATTCACTGCCAGGCAGGCACCTCCCTGAAGTCTGATAGAGTATCAGACTTGGGGTTCCCCGTCCCTTCCCATCGATCAGGGCATTGGGTGGACCTACTCAATTCCTTGACTTCAGGGTCAGTCACCCCCAGTTCCTTACGTGAGGGGCAGTGAGGAGTGGGGAGGTGGAGATGGCTGTGGAGGAGCGGGCCATGGGCCGGACAGGGCTGGAGGGGGGCAGAGAGCGGGGACTCTGGGAGCCGTCGCTGTCGCTGCCGTGACTGCTGGGGGGTGTTGGAGGCATCTGTACCAGGTCCTCTGGGAAGAATGAGGGACCAGGATTAGTAGGGTTGCACACCAGCTCTGCTCTGACGACACGAGTTCAGCCAGTTCTGATACTGAAGGACGTGCGCTGCCAGGTCCTTGACCTCAGCTGGAACTTTGCAGTGTTAGGAAGGCAGCTGATGCCCCAGAAGATGATTCCTGAGCACTGCTCCCTCCATCTTGATGTGGCTCCCCAGGCTGCATGCTGCATGCTCCTCTACCCCTGGTTCATAGGGTTTCATGTCCTTTAAGCCTCAGCTCTATAAGCCCAGAGGTACTAGGGTTTCAAACCAGACCTACGGGGCTTAAGTTGACCAAATAGTATCTTCCCTCTTCCTTTCTTTGCCTCCAAAACGTTGATCCAATCTCTGGGTAATAGAGGGGCAAGTGTTGGGATTTCAGCAGAGCAGTGAGAAGCAAGCCTTCTCCTCCATGTTGTTTCCTCTGTGGCCCTAACACTAGGAAGACTGACACTCTGCAGGTGTCAGAAAGAGGTGACTGAGAGGCTCAGCAGCGAGTCCAGCTGAGAAGCTCTGGGGATGGCACAGAATGCCCAGGTAGCTCTATGTGTGGAAACTACAGGCTCCATGACTGTGAAGTTCAGGGCCAGGACTGTATCCTCAGGACTTGGCATGGGTTGACTCCTGCAGGAGTCTTCTCTCCTTCCTCTGACACTTGCTTGACTCTTATGGACACCACTCTGCAAAGAGTGCTGGACTTGGAATACGATAGACCTAAAGTTAAGTCCTGACTGTCCTGTCTCTGGAACATTGAACTTTAGTAATGTTCGCTATCCTCTCCAAGTCTCACCTCCCTCATCTATTGAATAGAGTTGAAATGACTATTCTAAGTTACAAGGATGCCGTGGGCTAATATGTATGGAGAATGCTTTAGAACTTAGGCATTCTACAAAGTAAGGTATCTCAACATGAGCCCTTTTCCACACCTTATCTGCATTCTGGCTTTTCTCCAATGTATGAACATCTATGGGACCTTATGCATACCTCCAGTCTTGTACTTAGCCCAGTGCCTGATAGATGCATAGTAGACGATGAATCAGTGTTTGAGAAATTAATGGGATGGTATCAGAATGGTTCTGTTTCCCTTTCTTCTGGTAACTTCCAGAGGCTGCCCATGTCCCCTTCTCCCCATCTGGTCTGGTAAAGGTTCCCTGTGGATTTGCCATCTACACACCCATATCACTGCTGGGTAGTTGGTAGTTTATCTGTGACTCTGGGAACCCTGTGATGTACTTGGGTACAGGGACTGCTTTCTTTCTCTGTTTTTGCAGTACTTGGGACTATTAAAATGGTGCCCAGTGAACTCTTGTTGGATAGTTGGTTGCGTGTATGGATGGGTAGGTGGGGGGATGGATGAGTGGATGGATAGATAGATGAGTGGATAGGTGAATGGATGGATAAATGGTTAGTTGGGTAGATGGACGGGTAGATCAGTGGTGGATAGATGGATGGATGGGAAGATGGATGATAGATAGACTGGGGAGGTAGGTAGATGGATAAGTGAGTGGACTGACGGACAGATGAATGGGTGGATGAATGAATGCATGGGTGATGAGTAGATGGATGTGTGGCAGATGGATGGGTGCATGGGGGAGTGGGGGCATAATGGGTGGTTGGGTGGATGGGTTAGATGGATGATGAATGGGAGCGTGGGTAGATAGATGGGTGGATGGGTGGACAGACGGGTGGAATGGAGGCTAGAAGGATGAGTGGATGGTTGAGTGGGGGATGACTGAATGGTCTGATGGGAAGATGACTGTTGATTTGAAGTGGACTTCAGTTAGTAAGTACGCTGAAGGAAGATGGGCACATGGAGTGCAAACGTGGTGGTAGAGTGATGGCGAGGAAAGAATGGTGAGAAAGGAGTGGAAGAGAAGAGGCGTAGATGGATAAAGAGTGGAGAGGTTGGAGAGGACAGAACATGTGGGGGAGAAGCAGGGGGGCACGATGCTGTCTGCCCAAGACTGGAAGGGGAGAGTCCCTCCTTGTGCGCACTTACCTGGAGTCATTTTGAGGAACTGACTCATTTCCTGGGGCTCTGCTTTGATCACTGGCAGCTGAGTCATCTCTCCTGGGGCCTGAGAAAGAGACAAATTCAGCTCCATCACCTGCCCTGGAAAGTCCTCACCTTGCTGTTTGCTCCTCCTCCCTCTCTGAGGTGCTCTAGTTCAGTTCAGACAACTGAACTAGAGCACCATATCCTCTGCCCAGTCAGGGGAGTGACTGGCCTTTCCATGTTCTGGGCTCACCCCAGAGAGAACGGAGGCAAGTTCTCACGTTTAGAAAAGCCATACTACACCTAAGAGAAGAAAACAGTGGCCACACAGTGTAGGTCAGAACTTAATCTCAGGCAGAGAGTTCCTTTGGCTTCCAGGGCCAGGTGACCTTTCCTGGTGAAGGCTGACCTTTCATTGACTGTGAAAGCCACGTAGGCTTTGGTATGTGGTTGCCATGAGGACCGGAGGTAATTTCAGGCCCACTGTAGCTGTTCCATGAAAGGGAACAATAGTACAGGAGGAATTAATTGGCCAAGCCTCAGAGAAGGCTGCCAAAGCTGAAATATGACATGGATCCTGGAAGAGAAGTGTGAGCAGAATCCACACAAGGAAGCTTGAGGTTGTGAGAGTCCTTATGGGAATTCAGCAAGGCACCGGGGTGGAATCAGATGTACATTCTTAACAAATATAGGTTTCTGTTTATTTATAGCCCGATGTATTGTTCCAGGAAGGGCTTTGGGAAGACATGTGGCTTTGTTCATGTGACTCTACCAATATGCATGTAAGTGGTGGTCTCTGTGAGGAAGGCGTGGTATCCGGGCTTTGCTTTTGGGACTCTCTTCCCTCTGGGTCTCCTACCAGCAGAGGGCATGACACTGTGAGTGGGACACAGAGTCCAGAATGTGGAAGATGAGGAAGAAGAATCAGGGGAAGTGCAAGTTGGCCAGGATCTTGGCAATTCCTGGTTTGTTTTGCAGCTCAGCCCCTGTATTCCAGCTGAGAGGACACAAAGGGACTGTGACGTAGGGTGGTGACAGCACTTTGGTGGTTCACATGGCTCAGTATGGTCAGTGCTAGTTCCCAGCTCCTGTGCCCTGTGCGGGCTCGGGTGGGACATGTGGGCTCTGGGGCCTCTGGCAGGCGTAGCACAGAAAGCAGCCCCACTGTTTCTGACTGTGGTCTGAGGCTCAACTCCATCTAGGCTGCTGTCATTCCTTCCTTTCCAGTTTTGGCTGAGCCATTTTGGAATGGGTCTTGTTTGTTTGCTGCCAGCCCTTGAGCTGTAGGGTTAGGGAGGGGCTGACCTTTTGTGCCTGTGTGTCCACCTACCATTCTAACAGGTGAGCCAGGTGGCTGGCGGGAGGCAGAGTCTGTCAAACCACATGTTAGGGATTTAATTGGTCTTCTACTGTAGAATCCTAGGCCTTGAGGGTGGGGACCCATGCACCCACTTTACAGGGAAGGCAGTGGAAGAAGAAAGGGAGAAGGCAAAGCTTGTGGAGCACAATTAGGAACCAAGGTGGACTCAGCAGGGTCTCTTCCGGGAGTCAGTGGTCTGGGTCTCACATTCCAGTTTATAGCGGTTATCTATACATTTGAGGAAATGGAGGTGGGGTTTGGCATAGAATGTGGTCTATTAATCTCCTAAACACAGACAACTGAACTAGAGCACCATTTTTAAAAAGTCTGTATTTTTGCCTTTCTTCAAATCCTGAAACTTCTAGAAAATAAAGTATCCTAGGTGTTTCCCTTTCTGAGTTCCTTGACTGGGCAACTAATGCCCAGTCCTGGCTAGTGCTGTGCAAGCTTTCTCAATTACAGGAAGGAGCCAGCATGCTTAGAAGGTGCTGCAGCTGTGCCCACTAGAGGACCACAAAGTGGGGGCGGTGGAGAGGACCCTCAGCCCTAGAGGGGAGGCCTGCATTGTTTCCAGTTCATGAAGGCCTGGGGTGGGGCCCAGGACTTTGGGGATCACTCCTCCCCACCCCCCCAGCCCTTCCCCTTCCCTCAGCCCCTGTCAACAGTTCCCAGGCTTACCTGGTGGGGGACAGGCAGTCTGGAGAGGGGGCTGAGGCCCAGCAGTGGTGGGGTGGCCATGGCAGAGGCAGCCATGGCAGAGGAAGCCGCCAGAGGGTCGACTGGCAGCTCGGGGCTCTGCTCCTGCTTCACCATGATGGAGCACAGCTTGTGTCCCAGAGCCCATGCTCCATGTTCCACATCTGGGGGAAGAAGGAGGAGGAACCTAAGCTCAGGGTCTTCCAGGACTGAGAGCCCCAGCACACTTCTACACACTGGTCTCTGCTCTGGACTGGAGCGAGGGGAGAGTGCCCCACTTAGAGGCAAACAAGAAAAGGTGGGTGCCCTTGTGAGGTGAGGGAGTGGGCCAGAGCCAAAAGAGGTGAGTGCGTTTTCTGTACTGAGCCACTCATAGAACAGGCCTGGACACTGTACCTGGACCCCTCCTGACCTGCTGTGTGAGGCAAGATGCTTATCCTCTCTGACCTCAGCTTCCTCATCTTTGAAATAAGGAAAGTGAGTTGGAGAGATGGCTGTCAGTAAAGTGCTTGCTGTGCAATAATGAGGACCTGAGTTTGGATCCCCAGAACCTACGTAAAACACTGGAAGCAGCAGCATGCACCTGTAACCCAGTGACTACAAGGAAGTGGGCAATAAAGGAT
This sequence comes from Eospalax fontanierii, assembly GCA_035773235.1. Taxonomy (NCBI): domain Eukaryota; kingdom Metazoa; phylum Chordata; class Mammalia; order Rodentia; family Spalacidae; genus Eospalax; species Eospalax fontanierii. Next base: position 19,346,250 of record CM069526.1, read on the forward strand.
CCTTAGAGCTTACTGATGAGTCAGTCTAGCTAATCAGGAGCATCAGGATCGGGGAGAGACTCTTAAAAAATAGGGTGGATGGGAACTGGAGAGATAGCTCACTGATTAAAAGCATTGGCTGCTCTTGCAGAAGACTTGGGTTTGATTTCCGACACCCACATGGTGGCTAACAACCACTGTAACTCCAAGGGATTTGATGCCCTCTTCTGACCTCCATGGGCACTGCATACATGGGTGCACTTACATGTAAGCAAAACGCTTCTACACATAAAATAAAAGTAAGTAAAAATTAAAAGAAATATGGTAGAGGGTGACAGAGGAAGTCACCCAGTGCCCTTCTCTGATCTCTGTGTGCACTAGCACACACAGAACACGTACAAACAGACATACTAAAAGAAAGAGAAAAAAGGAAAGAAACAGGATAGAGCTAATAGGACGATTCTGAAGATTAATAGGGTAATGCCTGAGGACGCACAGCACAGCGCCTGGGGAGGAATGAATGTTCAGTAAGTGGCAGCTAGTGTTACTACAATTGTCATCAGTCAGTAAAAGTTTGTTCTGTGCCAGGTACTGGGGATCTAGCAAGAGCCATAGCAGCTCAGAGGAGTTGGAACACTGGGGGACAGGGATGCCGGAGTCATCGAGGTCAGTATCAGTGACCTGGGGGCTGGGCCTGAAGCTGTAACTTCATCTAAAGGTGATGGGGAGCCACAGGCGGCTTTTGAACATGTGGGGTTTATAACTTCAAAACAAAACAAAACAGAGCTCTAGGGACTGGAGAGATGGCTCAGCAGTTAAGAGCATTGGCTCCTCTTGCAGAGGACCTGGGTATGACTCCCAGCACCCACATGGTGGCTAACAACCATCCCTAACTCCAGTTCCATCAGACACCCTCTTCTGACCTCTTCAGGCATTGCATGACACAGTTGTATTTACACACATGCAGGCAGTATACTCATACAGATAACATGAAAATAATAAATAAAATATATTAAAAAAGAATTTTATGAATTGGAGTCTCTTCAAGAGATTCTCAGTCTTATCAGTTTCAGATTTGAATGTGAATTGTGAAGCCCAATTATGTAAAAAGAATAAACATGTAGGATGTATCTTAAAAAAGTCTCTGAATGAAGACTAGACCAAGTCCCAACAAGATGGAGCAGGGAAACACACAGGAGGCTACTGCACCAGGAACATGAGGATGAGGCTGAACAGAGGCAAGCAGGGAGGAGAAGGTGCTTTTTTGTTTGTTTGTTTGTTTGTTTTTAGACAATATCCCAGGTATCCTAGTTTGACTTCAAACGGGATATGTAGCCAAGCATGGCCTTGAACTCCCGATCTTCCTGCCTCTGCCTCCCAAGTGCTGGGATTGTAGGTGTGTGCAGGTGTGCCCAGTTGCCCTGTTTATGCAATGCTGGGGGTGGAACCCAGGGTTTCATGAATGCTAGGCCACCGCACCTGGCATTAGAAACAAAGTTCAAACGAGGAATCCCTGCCTGGCATGGTGGCATTTGGGAGGCAGAGGCAGGCAGATCTCTGTGAGTTTGAGGCCAGCCTGGTCTACGTAGCAAATCCCAGGCCAGCCAGGGTTGCATGGTGAGATCCTTCCTCAACCCTCCCTTCCCCAAAAGAAAGGAAGGGAAATTCATAGGACTCAACCACAGGGCCTTCTGGCAGTGAGGAGGATGCTTTGGATTCCCCAGGGCAGAGTCTACTTCCTGTCATCTAGTGGGCTTCACCTGGGCCACACAGCTGGCAAACCTGTTTTTTCCTGATGGATGATGGGAGTCCCCATTCCAAGTCAGCCCAGCCCCGCCGGCTTCTGCTACTACAGTGCAGACAGGCAGCTGTAAGGCAGGCTCTGGGAAGCCAGCTTGCAGGGGAGGGGCTGTGTGGGACTCTGCCCTCCTTCCCCCGACGGGTGGAGAGAGGAGTCCATGGCTGCCTGATCTCACCTCAGAGCCCAGGCCCCTCCCTGCTGGGAGCCCGAGAGCCCCAGCCCTGGGCCACAGGTCCAGGAACACCCACAGTCTTCCCAAATTACAGGGCCAAGGCTTTGGCCTCCAGGAAGCTGTCCCTGAAAAGGGCCACAGACAAATTGCTTTAAAAACAGACCTGGGGTGGCCGAGAAGCTGCTGAGGCAGCCGCGGCTTGGTGGATGGAGACCCTGGCACGGGAGGGGTCCACTCCATGCCTCTGCTCTTCCTGGGCTGGAGCCAGAGACCTTGGGAGGTCCAGAAGTTTGGTGCTGCTGGATGTGGTGAGCAAGGGGGACCTCAGCAAGCACAATCATGGAACCCCTTAACACCCCGGAAGGTATTCCTATCTTCAGGGGGCGGGACAGAGGCCAATTTTCACCCTTGGGACCCCTTATAGCTCTAAGACCTTGATGGTCATGAACTATCCCAAAATGTCGTGCAAGCACTGTTTTCTCCCAGTTTAATAGATGAGACCATGAAGAAGTCACTCAAGTTGGGCATGGTGGCACAGGCCTTTAATTCCAGCATTTGAGGCAGAGACAGGCTGATTTATTATTATTATTATTATTCCCAGGTAGACCCTAACCTGGGAATTTTATGTTCTTTCCCTCTAGAAACTATAAACTATTTTCATATTTTTAAAAACACTTTTCCTGGATTTAAAAAAAAATTGTTTTTAACTTTGTATATGTGTATGTCTGTGTGTGGGTATGCACATGTGAGTGCAGGTGCCTGTGGAGGCCAGGGGACCCTCTGCATAGGGTCCCTCTGCAGGGTTATAAGCACTTGGGAGCTACTTGACGTGGGTGTTAGGAGCTGAACTCAGGTCCTCTGCAAAAGCAGTATGTGCTCTTAACCACTGAGCCATCTCTCCAGCCCCTATTTTCATCTTATAATTGAGGAAACAGAGGCCCAAAGAGGTTAAGGAATTTACTTAAGGTGATCCAGTCACTAATGGAGATACCACAGTGCACACCAGATCCTGTTGTGTGTCCAGCCCAGCAGGCTTTGCTGTCTCCCAGGAATGGCAGATGGAAGGAGTGGTGGAAGGGTGAGGCTGACCCTAGCCCTCCATTCTGCATCTAGCTGTGTGCATGACCAAGACAACTCCACTTTCAGGAAGTATCTTCCGGTGTGGGTTGAGTGGGATTCCTACCTAACCCCGCCTGTTCACTGTGAGACATAAATCAGACAGTGAACCTGCAAGTGCTGTGGAATCAGAAGTATGCTCTACTCTGTTATCCCCATGTGTGCATAAAGATGTTGAGGCTTCTAGAGGATGAGAGACATATCTGTGATCATGCAGCCAAGAATGACAGTCAAGACCACCTGTCTTTGAGGAAACGATGGAACAGTCAGTTGAGGTGGGGCCAGTGTGGAATTTGCTTGCTGCATGCTTTCTATGATTGACTCAGATACAGAGGCTGTTGGCTTCAAAGTGGGGAGTTGGAGGAGAAGGGAGCTGTACTAAGCCCCACTTCAGGATCAAATCCAGTACAGGGTTCCCAGGTGTAGCTTGGAGAATATCACAGCATGAGAAAGTGGGAAGGTCCTAGATTCTTTGTAATTTGTCCACATATACTATGATGGTGATTGTTATTATTTTTAAATTTTATTTTTATTTTATGTGTATGAGTGTTTTGCCTGTGTATTTATAAGTGCACACCATGCATGCAATACTCACAGAGCCCAGAAGAGGGCATTGGATCCCCTAGAACTGAAGTTAACCAACAGCTGTTACCTACCATGTGGGTGCTGGGAATCAAACCTGGGTCCTCTATAAGTGCAGTCAGTGTTTTTAACCACTGAGCCATCTCTCCAGCCCCTTAGTGTTATTATTTTGAGATAGGGTCTATGTTGTAACCTAAGATTGTCCTGGAACTTGCTAAGTAGCCAGTTCTAGCCTTAAACTCACCATCGTCCTGCCTCAGCCTCCTGAGTGCCAGGATCACAGGTATGCACCATCACGCCTAGTTTGCATTTATTAGTTAATTATCCCAATTGTTTGCTCTAAGTCAGTGATTCTCAGGAAACCCTGAGATGCTGGGTCCTATCCATGGGTTTCTGACTCAGCAGTGTTGGGTGCTGGGGATTGGCTTTTTGTTTATTTGGTGCGTGTGGTACTGGAGATTGAACCTCACATGATAGGCAAATGTTTACTACTGAACTGGATCCAAGTCTCTTTTTACTTCTTTTAAATTTTAAGATAGGATTGCATTAAGTTACCTAGATTGACCTTGAACTTTCTATCCTCCAACCTCAGGCTCCTGAGTAGGTGCATTTCATTTATTGTTGGTTTGTATGTTTGGAGACAGTCTCTCTTAATGTAGCCCCGGCTGGCTTAAAACTTAACCATCTTTCTGCCCACTCTCCTGAATGCTGGATGCACCACTATGCCTACTGAGCTGGCTGAGGCTCTGCAGTTACTGTGTTCGTGCGTACGTGTGTGTTTGTGTGTATGCGTGCACTAGTTAGTGCATCTGTATTTGTGCTTGTGCCTATGGAGGTCAGAGGTTAATGCTGGGTGTCTTCCTCTATTGATCTTCACCTTAATTTTTGAGATAGTGTCTCTCACTGAACCTGAAGCTTGCTGTTTCAGTGATTTAAAAAAATTAGTTAATTAATTTATTTGGGTTTTTGAGACAGGGTCTGCCTATAGCCCCAGTTGGTCTGAAACTCATTATGTAGACCAGGCTGGTCTATCTCTGTCTCTGTCTCTCAGAAATCTGCCTGCCTCTGCCTCCTAAGTGCCAGAATTAAAGGCAAGTGCCACCATACCCAACACTGATTTATTTTTGTATGTAAACGAGTGTTTTACCTGCTTGTATGTCATGCAATGCCTGTGGAGGTCTGAGAGGGTATTGGATCCCCTGGAATGGGAGTCATGAACGGTTGGTAGCCACCATGTGGGTGCTGGGAACCAAACCTGGGTCTTCTGCAAGAGCAGTCAGTGCTCTTAACTGCTGAGCTATTTCTGCAGCCCCTTTAAACATTAAAAAATTTTAATTATGTGAATGTGTGTGAGTATGTGTACATACATGTAGGTGCCCATGGAAGTAAGAAGTATCAGATCCTCCTGGAGCTGGAGTCATAGGTGGTTGAGAGCAACCCCACATGCATGCTAGAAACTGAACTTCAGTCCTTGCAAAAACTAGATGTAGACCAGGCTGGCTTGAACTCACAGAAATCCACCTGTGTCTGCATTCCTGAATGCTGGGACTAAAGGTGTGCGCACTGCATTCAGCCAGTGCTTGCTCTTAGCCCTTAAATGCCGAAGTGATATATTTCTAACAAGCTCCCAGGTGGCCCTGTGGTCTAAGAGCCACAGTCTAGGAACCAATTGTTGTCAGGCCAAGTCCTTTGAGAAGTGACCGAATGGGTTCAATTTCAGGGGTACCCAAAAGGCCAGGAGTTGTGCCCTGATGACAGGGGTTTGTGGGCAGCTGCTCTAGGAATCTCAGTCTGCAGAAGTCCCTTCTTGTCTCTCAGAAGTTTCCTTTGAGAGGGTCCTTGCACTTCTTACCTTGGGTGGTGTCCTCCATCTTGACGGGCACCAGGGGACTCTGGGGCGCAGAGTCCCCACTCAGGGAGTAGCTGTGCTCAGCCTGAATGCCTGGTGCCGGGGAGTCCAGTTCCATGTCCAGCAGAGGGCTCTTCTCATCCAACACAGGGTCATCAAAGAAACTGCTGAAGAGGTCATTAGAGAAGTCCTCCATGTTCTCCACAAAATGGTCCAGGTGCTCTGGGAAGTGCTGAGAGGGAGAAGGAGCCTCAGTTTGGCCTGGGGACAGGGGATTGCTGCAGTCATCCCCAGTTCTGTCCCTGCATCGTTAATGCCAGCATGCACCACCCACCTTCGCGGGACTAGTGTCACCAGTTCCGACTTGCACCATGTCTTTCTTCTTTTAAAAATTCTCGGATTCCCTTCCCAGGATGCCCATATTCCTGTGGCATCCCGTGACGATCGGCAGCAGTGCCAGGCTCAGAGCCCTTTGCTTTGCCTCTGACCTCTCCAGCTTTAATTCGTGGTCTCTAGTCTATCCTATGAACATTAAATCTAGACTTATCACCCAGATTGTTTTTATTTAAAGTTACATAGCAGTTTGGGAAATTCGACATTCATTTTCATCAAAATTGATGGAGTTAAGAATTTCCCATCTGTGAATGTCAGAATGCTAAGGTTTTCTGTGATCAGTCAGATTTACTCACAGGATGACTGAAAGGGATGGTAAAGAGCAGTAAGGGCCAGTGAAGGGGATGCTGGGATACCGAGCCAGCAGAATATTCCCATGCTGTCTTCCCATCTCCGAGTTCTTATTTTGAGCTCCATTAGTTGGAGGGGTGTAGAGCGGGGGACGGGGTCTGCAGGTGCACCAGTGTCAGCATGCCAATAAAGCCATGGCATTTATCTGAATGAGAACTATGCTCTGAATAATCACTGCTGTAAATGCTATGGAAATGCTTGAAAAGTAGACGGGGGTCCTCAGTGCTCTGGTTTTAAAGGTGGAATCAAGATAAGTGATTTGAGAAAACATTTGGAGAATTTACAGAGAAATTGAAACAGCTAAAAGAAGATAGATAAGTTTAAATAACTAAATTGTACTGTAATAAATTAATTATGTTCAATAAATTTCTTGACAAAAATGAAAAAAATTTCTTTGATGATGATGATGATGATGACGTGTGTGGGCAGGCACACATGCCACAGCACACGTGTGTAGGTCAGAGGACTTTGTGAAGTTGGTTTACTTCTTCTACCTTCATGTGGGATCCAGGAATCCAATTCAGGTCACTAGATTTGTGTGGCAAGTGCCGTTAAACACCAAGCCATCTTACCAACCTCCTGTACTTAAAAAAAATTCATTCATTTATTTATTTAAATTTTAAAATTGCATTTATTTATTTACTATATGTGTGTATGGGTGAGGTGCCACATGCCACAGTCTATCTATGTGTGGAGGTCGGAAGACAACTTGTGGGACTTTGTTCTCTCCTTAAACCATATGTTTGATTGAATTTTGATTGAACTTGGATCATCAAACTTGGCCACAATCTCCTTCATTCTCTGAGTCACATCATTGGCCTTTTTATTATAATTTTTTAAAGATTAGTTTATTTGTGTGTGTATGTATTGATGTGTGGGTGTACATGTACATGTATGTGCTCATGAATGCACCTGTGTGTGTGACTGGAGGCCAGAAAAGGGCAATCAGGTGTCTTTCTCTATTACTTTCCATCTATTCCTTTGAGGCAGGGTCTTTTCTGAGCCTGGAACTCATGTTTCCTCAGCTAGGCTGGAAGCCATCCATTCTCAGCAATTCTCCTGTCTCTGCCTCCCACAGAGCTGAGGATTTATGGGTGTGCACAGGACATCTGGCTTGTCATGTGGGTGCAGAGATCTGAACTCTGGTCCTCATGCAAGCTATTTTACTGCCTGAATTATCTCCTTCCCTGCCCCAGATTTTTATGTATCCCAGGCTGGCTACAAACTTGTGATTCTCCTGCTTCCCCCTCCCAAGTACTGAGATTACAGGGATCTACTGTGCCCTGCTCAGGCCTTTCGTTATTTTTAATTTTTTGATGTATTTATTTTTATTTTCATAAATATGAGTGTTTTTCCTTCATGTATACAAGTGCACTATCTGTGTGTAATGCCCGTGGAGGTCAGAGGAGGGCACTGGATCCTCTGGAACTGGAGTTTTGGAAACTTGCTAACTGCTACTTGGGTGGGTGCTAGGAACTGAACCAAAGTCTTTTATGAGAGGAGCCAATGCTCTTAACCACTGAACCATCTTTCCAGTCCCCTCAGCCTATTCTTTGTCCCCAAAGATCAGGCTGTGGAGCCACATTGCTGAGGCTGGAGTCTGGCCTGGATCCTTCTGTGACTCAGTCTGTCAAGCTGCAGAGGTGACTCACCAATGGGTTATGAAATCAATTTAGTGGGTCATGACCAGAATTTTTAAAAATACATTTAGAAAATTTTTTTCCTTGACACACAATAATTGGGGTACAGTTTGACATTTCATTACATGTACCAATGCATAATGCCTAGACCGAGAATAACAGGCTGTATCCATTGCTTCAATACGTATCATTGCTTTGTGGTAGGAGCATTGAAATTCCTCTCTACTAGCTATTTTGAAAAACATAATGAATTGTTGTCAACAGCAGTTACATTGTGCAGCAAAGTATCAGCACCCACCCCTCCTCTCCCATCATGCCCTTGCGCCCACTGTCCACCGCTTTCCCTGCCAGCCCAGTCCCCCTAGTAACCACTCTTCTTCACAGCTTGATTTCTAAAGCATCTACATGTGAGAGCAGGTTTTTAAAATCTTTTGGTTGTATTTTATTTATTTTTATTTTATGTGTACAAGTGCTTTGTCTGCATGCATGTAAGTGCACCGCATGTGTGCAGCACCCACAGAGACTAGAAAAGGGCATCTGGAATCGGAGTAACAGATGTTGTTAGCTGCCATGTGAGTGCTGGGAACCAAACCCAGGTCCTTTGCAAGAGCAGCCAGTGTTCTTAACTGCTGAGCCATCTCTCCGCCTTCCAAAACATGGTTTTTAGTTTCATCTTTCTTTGCAGCATGGAGGGATTGAACCCAGGGCTTTGTGCATACTAAGCAAGTGGTCTACCACAGTTATACTCCTGGTCCAAGTATGTGGTTTTTATGACCATAATTTAAGAAAAAAAATAACAGAGAACAAAATACAAAAATAAAGTGGGATATCACTGCATAGCACACAGTGAAGTTAATATCTGGTGAAATATTTACCTTGTTATATGTGTACTCGTAAAGATGTCAGATCTCCTTCTTACAAACAAACAAAGAACTCTGACAGTGATCTTGGGAAAGCAAATTAACCTCTGTGCTTTACCCTCCTCCCTATAGAGTGAGGTTTATCATAGTTTCCACTTGCTAAAATTATTGTGGAGATTAAACCAATTCATACCAGTAAAGGTTTAGGACAGTCCTAGGCACAGTCATGACTCTACAAATGACATATCATTAGTAAAGAATGTTAAGGGTCAGGCTGGGCATGGTGGAACACACCTTTAAGGTAGATGGTCTCTGTGAGTTCAGGGTCAGCCTGGTCTACATAGCAAGTTCCAGGCCAGCTGGGGCTACAGGGAGACCCTGTCTCAAAGACCAACCCTCCTCCCCCAAACAAACAAACAAAAACAAAAAGGCCAAGGACTGGAGAGATGCCCAGCACCCCACATGCAATCAAACACTGCCTGTTCCTGGGAATAACTAGTTGATACTATGGTTCATTCGTTCTTTGTTGAATGAGTACAATTGCTGGTGGGTTGGAAGACACTAGGTGTGGAATGGCTTCAGGCCCAGGATGCCCACCTGGTGAAAAAGGCTGGCTCTTTGGGATTGACACAAGGTGCAGAGTCATTGGTTTTCTGTGGGCTGGCCTATCAGGAGCCTGTTCCAGTTAGGTAGGGATAAGCCTGAAGATAGGGCTCAGGGCCAACTGAATCTGCAAGGACCAAGGGATGAACAAGGGCCCTGGAGCCATACAGACTTGCTTTTGACTCTGAGATCTGTTACTTGCTGAGTTTTTGCTTTTTGCTCAGTGGTTAAGAGAACTTGTTCTTGCAGAGGATCTGGGTTCAGTTCCCAGCACCCACATGGTGGCTCACAACTGTCCACAGCTCAAGTTCCAATAGATCTGAAGTCCTCTGTGGAATTTCTTAATGTCTCTGTGCCTCGGTTCCTCCACTGGGAAGGGGGAAAATAATTCCTATTCTATAGCATTGTCAGGAGGATCAAGTGTTGGTTAGATGCTTAGTACTCACCTTATAGGATTTTGAGGATAAAATGAGTGAATGCACATGAAGCACTCAGAATAGCAGCACCTGATGTGGAGTGCTCGATGTTCAGTATTTATTTTTATGAAAATTGAAACCCCTAAACTCTGGGCATGATCCTGGAACCAATAGGAAGAGGTGGCTTGATCGTCCCCTCTGAACAAAGTGTGAGGAGAGACTGCAGGGCAAGATGAGTCCAGAGGAGCCATGATGTACTCTGTGCTCCCTCTTCAGCTCTCCCAGGAATCATAACCGTCATCTTATATTTTTGTTTTGACTTGAAACTTCCAAAGTACGCTCATATCCCTGCCTAGGAAGCCCTTGAATTTCTGATACTCCTGCCTCCACCTCTGGTGTGCTGATTAGAGGCATGCACCACAATGTCTGGTTTATGTGGTGCTTGGGATGGAACCCAGGCCTTGCACATGCTAAGCAGGCAACCTACCAACTGAGCCACACCTCTGGTCACTGCATTTCGTTTAAGCCTCGTAATTCCTGAGAGCAAAGGCATACACAGCTTTGCATTTGACAGACAGGGAAACTCGGGCCAGAAAGCCAGGCAGAGCCAGCAAAGTTTCACAGTTCCTCACTGCTCAGTCCTTCCCAGTTCACACCTCCTCTCTCTGTTTGGAAATGGCTTGTCCGCAGCCAGACTGTGAACTGTCATGGATGGTTCTGTATTTGGTTCACCTGCTAGATACTCATTCAATAGGGGTGCAGGGGCGGGCCACTAGTATATCAGCTCTCCAGCAGGGCCTGGACAAGTCTCTAGAATAACCGAGATCGCAGAACAGAAATGCTTAAGGGTGTATATATACTCCTCCTGCCTTCTCTCAAACAGACACAGTCAAGTCATATCCACGGCAGAGTCTGGCCAGCCCAGCTGGGGGCGCTTCCATCCAGCCCGGCCTTCTCAGGCTCTCAAAGGCTGCTGTGGGGCCCAGGGGAGGGGGCTGTGCGGATGGGGAGAACCGTGAGTCAGCCGCCACGGTATTTCTCCAGCAGCTGCTTTGCAGCCGATAAGGGTTTGCCAAGCCCCTTCCCGGGGGCCTGGGAGAGGAGAGCCTGCAGCCTCCAGTCTGGGATGGTGTGCCAGGGTGTTGGGGGGTGGTCTCCAAAGGTTCTGGCTTCGGGAAGATGAGTGAGAAGGACCCTTTTGGGGATGCCCAGTAGGAACCTGCTAACGGAGGTTTCTTTTTGAGGAGCCCCCACCCCACCTGCTAGAAACAGCAGCCAAAGCTCAGCAGGCTAGAGCTTCCAAAGTGGCGGGAGCCAAGTGGAAGGGGAGGGCGGCCAAAGGGCAGGCAGGGTGGGGGTGGAGTATACTCCCGTGCTCCGTTCTCCATGTCCAGGGTTCCTGGAGTGCTGGGTGCGTGGTGAGCACTTCACATCACACCTGGACGCATCTGCCCTCCATCACACCACTGCTACCAGTAGTTACGCTCAGAGTGCTGTAACCTGCCTCATTAGGTGTCTGGTCTCTCGCAGCAGTAGCACAGTTATGGTTTGAGGCAGCAGGGACCTGAGAAAGCTCATGGTCTATAACCCTCAACCCCATTTACTGATGAGAAAACTGAGGCCCAGAGAGGGCAAGCCATCTGCCTACAGTCACACAGTTAGTTGGTAATATCGGGGGTCCTCCGCAACTGTGGGCCTGCACTGGGCGGGGGGGGTTCCCTTTGTGGTCCTTTCTTCTTTGTGCCCACCTCCTCCACCACTGCAAATCTCGCTCTGGGGACTTCAGACCTCCCCTCCAGCTCCAGCCAGATCCGTGGTTTCCCTCGCCCCCCAACCAGACTTCCTTCCTTCTTTCAACACCCCCCTCCCCGCGCACACAATCAGTTTTAGACTCTCTGATGGAGATTGGGGGTGGAGCCGGGTGAGGAAGGCCGGTGGCCAGGAGTCCACAGTGGGACGCACGCCAACATTTGAAGGGAACAGGGTTGTGCCGGGGTGAGCTGTCTTCGGGGGTGCCTTTCCAGGCAGCGGGGGTGGGAAGCCAGAGAAGGAAACGTTAGGATTCGTTTCCCTCCTTAAAGACTTTTTCCTACGGTCGTGCCAATATCAGCTCCTCCTCGGCCGCCACGCGCAGCCGGCGCCGGCTCCGCTCTCTTGGAGGAGAGGTCCCCAAACCCTTCGGCTCACAGGCCCGCACCCCCTCCCCGCGGCTGAGCCTCCCCTTGGCGCCGGGGCCTAGCCAACCTCCCTTTAAATTGTGCAGATCGATCCGGGTCCCGTCTGCCCTACGCGGCGCTGACAAGCCCGAGCCGGCCGCCCCTCGCCGGAATCCCGCCCACTTATTGGTGAGAGCCGAAGAGCTCCTGGCCAATGGGAGGAGGCTGCGGAGCCGCCGCCCGCAGGGGACGGAGTGCGGCTGCGCAGACCAGGGTCCAGGCACCCGGTGCCCCGCCGGCCTGTTCCCCCAACTCCGTCTGGGGTCGAGCTGAGATGGCAATCTCACGGTATCCCGAGACCCTTATCAGGCGCGTGGCCGCCGCGATGAAGGGCAGACGAACAGAGGACAGGAAGCGTCTCCAGCCTCGACTACTGCCCCCCCCCCATTCTCTTGCCCAGTTCTGCCCCTCCCTCTCCTTCAGTAATCCTACCAGGGGGTCACTGTTGGCAGCAAGAGAGGTGCATTCCTAGGACTGGAACAGACGAGACCCCACTGGGGGTAGTAAAGGCAGGGAAAAGTAAAGGAAAGGTCTGGGGTGCAGCTGCCCGCTGGTGTGTGTGTGTGTGTGTGTGTGTCCCCAAGCAGCCCCAGCGCGCTCCTTGCCCCAAGCTGCTGGCCCCTAGGTGCCTGCACCCCCGCCCTGGCTTCTACCCCAACCTTAGGTCCTGGCTGATTCAGCCTGTGCTGGGTGGGGAAGGCCCAGAGTTGGTCCGGATTGAGACGTGGGATCAGGGGTGGGGGGAATCCCCAGCGAACATTCCTTCTGAGAGAGTGAACTCTGGGAAGAAATGGGACGGGAGCCCTCTCTTATTTCCCCCTTTCTTTCTCCAGGAGGGCGGCCCACAAAAGCCATCCCCAAACACAGTGACCCATAGAGTCCTCTCACATTTCCCTCTTTTCTTTCCTGGGAGGGCGTCCCGCAGGCTCCCCCACAAACACACTGACCCATACATTCCCGGACAGTTACTCGCCTTGTGGCCACTAGAAAACTGCCCCCATTTCAACTAGAAGGGCCACCACTGTGAGTCACTGCTATGCCCAGCATTTGTGTGTGTGTGTGTGTGTTTGTGTCTGACTGCCTGTCTATCTATTGATATGATCAAGACAGAGTAGGGAAGGGAAATGGGCCCCTGGTCCCCAGTTGTCATCAGATCTTCCTGTCCTTAAACATCATACAGATATTTGGGAAGGAGGATTCTTTAGTAACTCAAGTTCCTAGAGTTAGACTCTGGCTATCTGGTAAAAGACACTGAACTCAAATTCAGAAGGCCCCAGATGGAGCCCAGCTCTGTTCTGAGACCTGGGTAGGGGCAGGTGGTGTGCTCATGTTGCCTTGTGGGGGTGGCAGGGGCAGGGAGAAATGACTTAGTCCTCAAAGAGTCAAGTTCTGTTTCTTCCTGGTTTCTCTGGGCCTAAGAGAGATGAAGCCCATCTCCCCGGAGTCCTCCTAGCAGATGTAGGGTTACCAGGAGTATGCTGTTCAACTTCCAACTTCACTCTTAACCCCTGTTTCCACAGGCCAGGGAAGGCAGCTGCTGAGGTTTCGAAGCTTCCCTCTATTGCATATTCACCACACAATGCAAGTACAAATGAATAGAAATGTTTGTGTGTATGTGTGCACATGTGTGTACACCTGTATGTGTATACACTGCTACAAGGACCTGGGTCAAAAGGGTTGTCAACCTAGGAAATCTCAACTTCTCTGACAGGATGAAATGAAAGATAAAGACCCCCCCCCCCCACATTGTGATATATCTTGCATAGAGTCTATGTTACATACCCACATAAGTGGACACAATCATGTACAAACACAAGCCCAGTGAGGCCATTCATCATTCATAGGCCCACTCTGGCTGGGGATGTTGCTCAGAGACAAAGCACTCACTGAGCATGTGTGAAGCTCAGCACCACAGAAACAACAAAGGACATAAGACAGCAACACACATGTGTTGTCACCTGAGACAAGCTCACACAGTTACACATGAACACACACGACATCACACACCCTCCCAGATTATAAACTGGCTGTGCCAAGCTGTGTGCCTGAGAGAACTGTCGTGTGAGCCCATGTGAGAGAAGATTTGGGAGTCCCAGGCTTGCTTGGGGCTGGGACAGTGACAGCTGGGATTAAAGGAGGGACTGGCATAGGGACTGGAGCTTTTTTGTGCCAGTGAACACTGGAAAAAGAAGAGTGGGCAAACTGGCATCTACCACAGGCTGTTTCTGTGCCAAGCAAGGTCCTGGGAGGGCATGTGTTACCTCTGCAGCTCCCAGGCTGGCAGTCTAGGCATCTATGTCCCACTCTTTTCACCAGTAACCCTGCCCAGGCAGGCCATGGGTCCCTCAGGTTTCTAGCCAACCCTGGAATCTTCTGACAAGGCGGCCCCTGTGCTGTGGCCCAACCCTGAGGCGGGTACCAGGCCTCATCTGGACAGGAGGCTGCTATGGTGGTGAGCGGCAGCACCCAGGTCTCAGATTAGCTGTGACTAGAACTGAGGGTCTGGCTGCTGAAGAGGTTAGCCCATATGCAGTGGCCAGAGAATCCCTCCAGGACAGCTCAGGACACTGGAAACCAAGTGCCAGAGTTGGCACTGGGGCCTCTGAGAATATGGGCAAGCAGCTGCACTTATTTATCCATCACTCACACACTCACCCTGCGTTTACTGAGCATATACTACGTGTTCAGCTCTGTAGACAGAGATGAACAGGCTTGTTCCACTCTAGAAAGACTTTCTGACATGGTAGGACCACCTCATTTATGGAGGTAGGTCCATATTTGGAAATGTGATTCCTCTCTAGAGTTGTGAGCTTCTAAACCCTAAAGTAAGTGTCATTTCCCTGCTCAATATCCATCCATGACTCCCCAGTGCCCTTATATAGAGTCCAAGTTCCTTGGGGTAGCTTGGGATGGCCCATTCATATTGCCTCTGACTTTCTGTGCCCAATTCCTTTCCTTCCCTTCTCTTCCCTTCCCTCCCCTTCCCTCCCCTTTTTCCTCCTTCCCTCCCCTTTTTATGAAACCCATTCTTGCTTTGTAGCCTAGGGTGACCTCAAACTTGCAATCCTCCTGCCTTGGTCTCCCAAATGCTGGGATCATACTCATACTACTACTGTGCCTGGCCTGCTATGCTCAGTTCTTGCAGGTATTGCCAAATCCTTGCATGCTCAGGTAGGCCTCAGGTATTTTGAGACTGGCTGAGTGGGTGAATGAAGGCATGTGTCAGTGAACTAACGGACCAAGGCCCCTTCTGCAGCAGAGCGTCCAGGAATGAGTGTCCCAAATTCCGTTCTGCTGCCAGCTCGCTCCTGCTCCAGGCAGAGTTTCCACTGGCCTGGACTCCTTCCCTGGGTTCCTCCCTGGGGAGGGCGGGGGCAAGGGGTACTGTACCCATTTTCCAGGTTGTTCTGGCCCAAGGCCTTTTTGTTCTTAAGCCCAGTTATGTGGAGCATATGGACCCCGTTCAGTGCTGGAGGACCTTGTGGTCAGGTGTAGGCCAGGCCTGTGAATATACATAGGGCCCACTGGTCAGCTAACTGGAGCTGCTCTTTTGTGGTCCTTGGCCAGCTGGAAGGTCTTCCAGCCTGGAGTCTAGTGCGTGGCTCTGGCTGCAATTCCCCTGGCCTCTTCCTCTCCTCGGCACACTCAGCCTTCAGCCTCTGGCTTCCTCAAGGCCTGGCCTGTCTGAGTTGTCCTCAGGTTTTATTTTTGGAAGAAGTGGCCTTTCTCTCCTTATAGCCTCCCTTCCTTCAGGGAAGGTGTGGGGCCCCTGGGCTCAGCTGGGGATCAGGCTCCAGTGCCTGGGGCCTGGACCTCTCTAGGTCTCCTAGGGAGACTCCTGACCCAGAAGATGCTCCCAAGACAGCTGCCTCTGTCTTCTTTCCCCACCCAGTATGTGACTAATGCCTGTCCTTCTTCTTGAAGAGCCACATGGTAGCCAAAAAGAAATCATAATAATTTAAAACACCAGTAAGTCTACCTCCTTTTATTGCAAAGGCCGTAGAGCTCAGTGGTTATGAACAGGGAGCCAGACAGGCCTGGTTCGAACCTCAGCTACAAAGAGGGAGGAACTTCTATCTACCCCATCAGGTTGCTGGGAGGACTGAATGGGAGAACATTTGTAAAGTGCTTTCAACAGTGTCGGGCATGTAGAACTTCCACGCAGTCACAGCAGATGAAGAAAATGGAGGGCCCAGGGTGGGCGTGGACTTCCGGAGTGGCGCAGCTCAAGGTAAGCAGCCACTTTCAGTGTTGAACTTGATCTTCCAAGGAGAAGGGAGGGAGGACATAAGCCCAAACTCGAATTTTCTTGAATCAGTCAGATGGGCAAGTCCCCAGCCTTCCTCCATGCCTGCCTGCCACCCTAACCAGGCCACCTCTAGGACAGGCCTTTCTTCCTCTGTTGCCCTAGGAGATTTCTTGTCCCCAGAGTGCTCAGGGCCTGGGGATTCCTGGACAAACCCCTAGAAATCAGCTCCTAGGTAGACTCCAGGCCAGTGGGACTCTGCAAGGAAGTGGGGTGTTGGGTCCTGCCTGACATCAGAGCAGGGAAGCTGGAGCCGCAGCCTCTAGGGCCAGCTGGGGCCTTTCCAGCTCGGCCAGATGTCTCAGGAATGTGCTGAGCTGGGAACTACCTCGAAGCCTCCCTCGCCACCCCCAACCCTCACTCACATCTGCTTGCTCAGGCTCCGCCTCCGCCCCACCCTCGTCTGCCCTTTCTGTCTCTTTCCTCTATGAAAGCAAGGCCTGGCATCCCTCTGGCCCCTTCACCACAGTCTGGCCTCGCTCAGTCCTCCGAGATGGTGGTCAAAGGAAGGGGCCCTTCTCTTGGGAGAACCCCATGGGCTGGGCTGACCTGCAGGCGCTTGAGCTGTCCGGTAGGGGAGAGGTCTGAGCAGATCGAGCATGCCAGACCCAAATGTGGAACTGATTTGCAGTGCTGGAAAGAGAAAGGGTGAAGACTTTGGGGCAGCAGAGGGCAGGGCTGGGCCTCCTCTCTGGGAAAGGATCTCTGGGCATCTTGTCCCAGCTGAAGGGCGGGAGGGCCAAGGGCGTGTAGTGCCAAACTGGGCTTGGTTCAAGAACAGGGTTCAGATACTTCCAGACCCCCTGGGGTTCATAGGGACATGCTTTGCCTCGCATTAGAGGGTCCTGAGTGTTGAAGGGAACAGGAGAACCCCGATAGAGTACTGAGGTTGGGTAAGAGCAGGATATGGTTCTAGGGAGACCCCAGCTCCAAAAAGGAGTTGCCTTGGGTCCTAATTTTGTGATGAAAGGGTCAGAGAAATTAGGAACTGGTACTCTTGGCCCAGAGAGAGGGTCACATCAGGGCACTCTGTGTGTGTGTGTGTTTTCATAGACGAGGCCCTGGGCTCCAGGAAAGCCTACTGTTGTCTCCTCTCCAGGAGACCCCTTGACCATTCAGACTGACAGCTGAGTCCGCCCTAATGAACTCTAGGTCTTCTGGCACCAAGACAGGTCAAAGTTTCTGGGACTACCACCTTGTTGGAGCCAGAATTATCATTGGCTCCCTCTGACCTGCTGAAAAAACTCCCAGTTCCCTATAGCATAGTATCCAAGGCCTGTAATAGTCCTAACTACACTGAAACCGGAACTCCCCTTCCCTTCCCTCTAGCTTAGCTGGACGGTTAATTTCAGCTCCTTAAACTGGCTGGGAGCTTCACTGTCAGGGTTTTTGCTTATGCCCTGCGCCAGGAATGCTTGGAATGCTTTTTATTTTTTTTCCTTTTAAGACATATTTTATTTTTGGTCTTTTTTGAGACAGGGTCTCCCTGTAACCCCAACTGGCCTGAAGCTCGCTATATAGACCAGGTTGGCCTTGAGCTCACAGAGATCCGCCTGCCTCTGTCTCCTGAGTGCTGGGATTAAAGGTGTGGGCCACCACACCCAGCAGCATATTTTATGTATGTATTGTGTCTGTGTGTTTGTATATGCATGTGTGTGCAGGTGTGTCCTACAGAGGACAGAAGAGGGCATCAAGTCCTCTGGAGCTAGAGTTACAGGCAGTTGTGAGCTGTCCAATGTGGACTCTGGGAACTAAATTCTGGTCCTCTGCAAGAGCAGCAAGGGTGCTCAATTGGCGAGTCCTGCTCCCAATGTCTTTTTTCTTTATCTCCTCATCCTCACTGCCTTCATCCTCTAAGGCCCAATTCATACGCTGTTTCCTCTAGAAGTCTGCCCTGATCACCCAACTTCAAGATTCTCCCTCTTCCTGTGCCACCACAGCACATATAGACTGCTGGTTAATACCTTGAACTCTGTACCAATGGGACTTGTCTCTCCTAATTTGGAACCTTGAGTGTAGGACCAGGAAGAATTTTATCCTGAACCTCCTGAGGAGCTTTACATGGTGCCCAGCATCTGTGCCTCACAGAAAGTAATACTACTACTAACAAAGGTTAATATTTATGTACCAGATGGTTCTTTGCCTGAAGGATCTTATTCCACCTTTGGAAGATAAGGGAGAGGCTACAGAGTGCCCACTTTTTAGAGAGGAAACTGAGGTACAGAGAAGTTGAGGATTGCCCAGCTTTATGCTGCTGGTAGTTGGTCAAGCCACATTTGAATCCAAAGCCATGACCTCACTGTCTGCTAAATCAGGAGAGGGTTCCTGCTGTCCCCTTCCATCTAGTACAAAATATAGGCCTCTGCTCTAGGTGTGGAGTCTAAACCCAGAGCCCCAACTTTGCTTTTTCCCTGATATCGGCTCTGAGACTGGGGCTGGGATTTTCTTTTTCTTTACCCAAAGAAAATGTCTTTAGTTATGCCTGCTATTGTAGACTTGTTATGCAGGAGGCTGAGGCAGAAAATTGCAAGTTCAAAGACTGCCAGGGCTACAGAGTGAGTTCAAAGCCAGCCTGAACACCTTACTGAAATCAAAATACAATTTTAAAAAGGAAAAAGAAAAAAGAGTGCTGGGAATACAGCTCAATGGAGAAGTCCTTGCCTAGCATGCGAGAGACCTAGGTTCAATCTCCAGTCCCAAAAAAAGAGAAGAAGCTTTCACCTCAGAGAGACCAGTGCTCAGTGTGGGGCTAGAAATGGTGGAGCACTCCTCCAAGGGTGGTCCACTGCAGTTGCCTTTCTTTTCAGGCAATAACAGCAACAACAGTCAGAATGAAAGTAGCAGCAGCTGTCCTACAGTGCACCCGGCTCTGTTCTAGGCCCTCTTCAAGACTTTCTAGTTGAGAGCCCTTGAGATGTCTCAGCTGGAAAGGATGCTTGACGACTGAGTTTGAACCCTGGAATCCACATTGTATAAGGAGAGAACCGATTCCTACAGACCTTCACATGGGCTCCATAGCATACATGTGTGCGCGCACACACACATAATGAATAAATGAATACATTTCTAGTTGAGTCCTCATGAGAACTCCACTTTACCATCTTCTGTACTTTTGGCATGAAGAAAATAAGTCTGAGGGGATTAGGTTTCTGCTTATATTACACCCACAGCAGCTGAGGGGAGCCAGGCTCCTTTTCCAGGCTCTAATGGTGACTCTAACCCAATCCTCACTTCAGGCATGGTTCAGCTCCCCAGTGCCTGTCTAGCTCTCTGCCACTCATTTCTTGGACCTGCTGTCTGTTCTGGTTGGGCCTTGTGGTGAACTCCCAGTGTGGGGCTTTCTAGGTTGAATCTTCCCAAGTGAGCAAGTTTGAGAGCTATTGCTTACCTCTTACCTGAACTCACACAGCTTTGGAGATCAAGCTAGTCAGAGCTCGGTCTGTTTCTCAAGCTGGCTAGTGAATTCCCAGGGAGCTATTTTATTATACTTTAGAGTTCACAGATATGCATTGCCTATATTTTTAGTATTTTGATGGCTCATCACCTAAGAGCACTGGATGCTCTTGCAGAGGACCTGGGTATGATTCTCAGCACCCATACGGCAGCTAACAACCTTCTGTAACTCCAGTTCCAGAGAGATCCAGCACCTTCCCTCTGACCTCTACAGGTATTGCACAACATGGATTCACTTACGT
This sequence comes from Eospalax fontanierii, assembly GCA_035773235.1. Classification (NCBI taxonomy): domain Eukaryota; kingdom Metazoa; phylum Chordata; class Mammalia; order Rodentia; family Spalacidae; genus Eospalax; species Eospalax fontanierii. The sequence continues at coordinate 19,366,229 of CM069526.1, forward strand.
ACATGCAGATGATACACTCATACACATAAAGTATCTTTTAAAACACTGGCTGCACAGGCATGAGGAGCGGAGTTCAGATACTCAAGAGTCACATAAAAGCCAAGTGTGCATGACAGTCTGCCTGTAATCCTAGTGCTCCAGAGACGAACTGGTTAGCTAGGCTAGCTTGATTTAGTGAAAGACCCTGCCTCGGCAACTAAAGTGGAAAGCAACTGAGGAAGACTCCCAACGTCAACCGTGGCCCCCACATGCACACACACAGACATGTGTATGCACCTCTGCATACATATGTACCTACATAAATGTGAACACACATAGACACATGCACACACACATCACTCATATATAATTTTAATATACATATTAAAAGCCCAAAGAAATAATAGGCCCTCTTGATAAGGTGAGACATAGAATTTATTACTTGGATGATTGCATGCTTGAATGAATAGGTACATGCTTTAAAAGAAGGAATATTAAGTTGGAAGTGTGAAAGTGTGCTTTCTCTATCTGTCTACCTAGCGATTCATCTTCCCATCACTGTTCCATTCAGCTCTTCGCACCCGTTTTTCCTTTCGCCACGCTAACCTCTCCCCTTTCATCCCTCTGATAGTTTTCTTCTTTCCATCTTCACCCCATCCATACATCGATCCATTCAGTCTTTTATCAGCCCATCAATGTCTTCAGTTTCCATCCACCCACCCACCCATCCATTCATCCACCCACGCAGGTATGCATGCATACATCCAATCCCTCATTCATCCATCCAGTATTCCTTCCATGCATTCATGCATCCACTCATCCATCAGTCTTTCCTCCATCCATCCACCCATGCATCCATCATCCATCTGTTGGTCCGTAGAATAAGTAAATGTTTCCTAAGCATTTCAACCATAGCTACAGAATAGTCAAAATGACTGAAGTGACATTCTCTGCCTTCAGGGACCCTTGTATCTGGTTTAACAATGAGGAAGTCAGGGTCCAGAAGGGGAAGGACTTTGCCCAAGGTCACACACTAAGTTGGGGAAATGAGGGGATGAGGGGTGAGGACGTTTCAGGCAAAGCAGGATCCAAGGGAGCAGGTTTGAGTCTGTCTTTCTTCTAGACAGTCCTGCAGCCACTGCCTGATAACTGCGTCCTGGCTCTCCAGGAGGGCCTGAAGGGCCTGCCCCACGCCTCAGCTGCTTTCTTTTTTTTTTTGTTATTCTTTTGGAAGGGGAAGGAGGGAGTGGCTGCTGCTGTCCAGCTGTTATGTCGGACCACACATCCCAGCTCAGATGTGTCAGCCTCTTTGTGAAGGGTGAAATGGTTTCTGGGCCAAGAGCCAAGGGCCAAAGAGACATCTTGAGGACTCTGTCCCCGGAGAATTGGGGGAGGAGCAGACTGGGCCCCACATCAGGGAAGCCCACTCACACCTCAAAGTCAACTTAACCTGGCTGATGATATGGTGTGCTCAGGTCCTGGGGGATCAAGGCCTTCGACGTTGATGGAAACCAATACTTTTGACATAGTCCCTTTGAGGGTCAAGTTCTGGGCCATGTTCCGCCCCTTCCAGCTTCTCTTGAACCAGACATTCCCACCTTCACATTTTTCCTAATCCTGGCTCAGGGTCCTGCCTCTGACTTTGGCTTCCCTTGGTCTGTTTGAGGGGGTTACACAGAGTTCCAGCCAGAGAAATGCTCATGGTCTTGACTCAAACTCCACCCAAAGCTTCCTCCTCCATCCTGCCCCCCTGGAGCTCGAGACTTCCAGAACAGCATGTTCTCCAGCATCTGGAGCTGGTTTCATGAGGGAGGTACAAGGGCAAGTTGGGTCCCAGAGAGAGATGCTCCGGGAGGGCCCTGGGTATGGGGATTTCAGGAAGCATGTGACTGAATGAGAAGAGCACACATGGAGGGTGTCCTCTGCTCATCCTCAAGAAGCTAAGGTGCAAGTCCCCCAAAGATTGGGCAGCAGCACCCAGTCTCCAGTGTATAAGAAAAGGGGGAAATGGGGCCTGTCCAGGGGCTCCATCTGTGTCCCCAAACTCCAGGCATTCATCCTAAGGATGACAGCTGAGGAGAAGGTGGGCAGGATTCCTTTGATGGACAACAAATTCTAAACCAGAACAAGAGTGAGAGCCAGCCTCTAGGTGTTTCTCTCTGTTATCAGATCCCTCTGAAGGACTCTTGCCTTGGACATAGTTAGGCATAGCCTCTCTAAATCTCAGAGTTCTCATCTGCACAAGGGATGGCGATGCCAATGCATGTTCAGACAGGAACAGACAGCTTCAGAGCTGCTGGCTGACATGCTTGTCAATAATGCCGTCACCACTAGGGATGGAGATTGTAGGGAGGGGTGCGAGGTCACCTTGTAGACACGTTTTGAGACCTCTGACTTTTCTTCAGGTCCCCACTAAGGTCTGCTCTGTCACGGTGCCCACCAGTGTCTGTGCTATCTGCTTCTCCCTGAGTGGGTGGAGTCCCAGGTGAGGGTTCTTCATGCAGGCATCCTTGGCACCTGCCAAGGAGCCCCTTCAATGTCCAGCCGTTGAAAGAATGGACACGTGTATTAGTGAGTGAGCAAAGAAATGCCAGGATGCAGAGGCTTGGAAGCTGGCGGCATTTCCATAAACATCCCCATCCCACTCAGGGTTGGTCAGATCGGGACCCTTCAGAATTGCCTGAATGACTCTTGAATACTTAGGTCTGTTTTTTTTTTTTTTTTTTTAAAGATTTATTTTGTTTTATTGTATGAATGTTTTGCTTGCATGAATGTACGTCCACTATGTGTGTGCAATGCCCACAGAGACCAGAAGAAGCCGTAAGATCCCCTGGAACTGGAGTTACAGATGACTGTAACTCCATGTGGGTGCTAGGAATTGAACTGGGGTCCTCTGCAAGACCAGCAAATGCTATTAACTGCTGAGCCATCTCTCAAGCTTCTTGGGTCTGTTCTGTTGTTTTAACAGTTTTTCTTAGTGGGGTTGCCCTAGCCTAAGAGAATTTTCTTTACAAAGACAGTGAATTCTTGACTAGGTTAGGTCCTGTGCAGAATGATCACTGTGGATTTCTGTGTCATGCCCAGGTTTGATCTCAACTAAAGTGGACAAATAGATCTCCTGTGTCTGTGGGGCTGGCTTAGGAGCTGTTAAGACCTCTGTGGGACACTCACAGTCTGGCACACAGCCTTTACTTTTGTGCAGTTAGTGACAGTGAACTGTGCTGATTTTCACTGACTCCACAAAGATATAATTTCATATTTTACATAATTTGGAAATGGTAGAATTGGCTTATTGCATTATTGTGAAGTTTTACTCTATGCAGCACCTATTTTACACCACAATATTATGTTAGGGTTATGGCAACGCACAAAATTGATATAGTCTCTGCTTTTATGGAACTTTCTCATGGAGGAAAGAGATAAAAAGCCAATAAAACAGCTGCAGACTGGGATACAAGCCATGAAGAAATCAAAGGAAGGACACAGAAAATAACAAAGAGGTCCTCATTTAAGTGGCCAGGGAGGTTCCTCTAAAGACTTGGCATTTGAACTGAGACTAGGAGGCTGAGGTGGAGAGAATTTGAGGGAATTTCAGGTGATTAGAGGAGAATATGCAAAGGCCCCGAGGCAGGCCCACAAAAGGCTTAACCTTAAGGCAGCAGAGTGTAGATCTAAGAGTAATGTCAACAAACAGAAATTGGGGAAGATGGAACCACTAGACCCAGGCCCAAGGTCTGAGTTCATATTCCCTCTAGACTGTCCTAGACCAGGGACTGAATGGGCCTAGAACAGAGTATGGGGATGGCTCAAAGTAATGTTCACTTTTGGGAAAACAGTTTAGGAAGGTCCTCTTCCTAAAGCCTAGAGATGATGCTGGCTGCAGGACCTGGTGGCTGGGAACAGGTGAGCTTAGCACCCATCTCTTTCCTCCGTGAAAAATATAGAGGTCAGAGAGCCGAGGACATGGCTCAGTCAGTAAAGTGCTTTTCATATAAACATGAGGATCTGAGCTTGAACTCTAGAGCCCATTAGAAAGAAAAGGCAGTTGCAATGTTGCACATTGGTAATCTTAGTACTGGGGAAGTGGGGACAGACGGATCGCTGTGGCTAGCAGGCTGGCCTGTCTAATTTAATTGGTGAGCTTTTGAGATCCTGTCTCAAAAGAAGGAAGATGGAGTTTCTGGGGATCACACCCAAGGTTGTCCTCTGACCACATACACGTGCGTGCACACTTGTACACAAGTAACACCTCCCCCTGCCTTAAAAAAGTGGAGTCTAACCTGGACCTCAGTCATTCATGTTTTCATTCACACATCTATCAGTGATTGGTTGAGCCATAACCTGTACCAGGCACTGGTAGGTGCTGAGGATCAAGGAGTGAAGACAGATGAGGCTCTGCTCTTGGGAGCTTGTCCCCTCAATGGTGGGGAGGCACCGAAAACAAAACAAGCCTTGGACCCCTAATGCAGTGTTGGTGGAGGAGTGTTTGGGGAACCCTACCCTTTTCTTAAAACAGGGTCTCACTATGTAGCCCTGGCTATCATGGAACTCAACTAGCTATGTGCATCAGGATGGCCGAGAACTCACAGGAATCCACAAGCCTCTGCTTCTCAAGTGTTGGATTAAAGTTCTGTGTTACCACGCTGGGCAAAACTCTCCCTTTAGAATAACAGCTCTGAGATTTAGGGTTCTCCATGAGCTCCTCTTTATTCGTTCTTTTCTGGTAGATTCCACTCTGATAACCATAGTGCCTTGGCCCTTCTGCTTCCTTTCCTGTTTGTCAGAATTTAAACACACACACACGCACGCACACACACGCATGCACACACACACACACGCACATACACACACACAACCTCCCCTTTAGAGGGCTGCAAAAGGCCCACCCACATAGACATAGCCAAACACATACTTCACTAATCTCCCTAAATCCTCCAAAGGCTGAGGATAGGGCTCGCTTTCTGTTCCCCCCTTCAGCATTAGTGTAGGAGCAGCTGGGGTGGGTATCTGGGGAATAGTGATCAGCCTTATCAACCCCCCAAGTCCCTCCTCTGGCCTGGGGTCCCCTCGTCTCTACACCTGGCCTTCACAGCTGCTGAGAGAATGGGTGTGATGGGCAAACATCCTTGCAGCTTCCTGCTGCTCCCCTCTGAGACAACAGAACCATCCTCTTCCCCCTCCTCCTCTCCACACTTCCCAGCTGGAGCTTCTCTGGAATCCTGAGCCAGTTCCCTCTAGAGAAACCAGAGACCTTCCTTCTTCCTGGCCAGGAAGGAGATAAGACAGGCATAGACCTTGTCTTCTGATCTTTCATCCCCAGTTATGTGTGCTGACTCTCAGGCACGCACAGCCCTGAGAGACCACAGGGTACAACGGCCAGCCATGTCAGGAGCTGTGAGAGGGCAGAGAGGGGCAAGGAGGAGAAGCCCCACCTCTGGCAGGAAGGGCAGCTGCTCTGAGGAGAGTCTCAGAATCACAGAGACAGGATTGCGGAACGGCAAGGTCTCCTCACAGAAACAAGACTCAAACAGCCCAGCCACTCGCAAGCACGCCTGTTAGGCTCCTTGTACCCTGTCCCTGTCTCCATCCAAAGGAGTGCAAGGTTGTTTCAGAGCTGGAGTCAGGGGTTCCGGGCAGCTGACTTTTGCCTTTTGCTTTTAGTGCAGCAAAGCACACAGAGTTCCCATGAGGCTTAATTGTCTGTATCCGGATTTTTAAGTACAGTGAAGACACTACTTTCCATCATCCAGACAGGGACATTCCTCCCTATCCTCATCCCTGTAAGAGGGAGTCTGGGAGGCGTTGCTATGGCATTGCTGCTGGAAGGGGACTTAGACATGGAAATGGAAAACCCAGAGAAGGACACAGCTTGCTCGAGGTCACACAGCAACTCCTGGCTGAGTGCCACTCACCACCTCTCCCACCCAGTCTCTGGAAAAAGCCAGCTGTGGTCTCTTACATGCCAGGCCTTAGGCTACATTTGCCTTTACATTAATGCTTTCACCCAATCATTACAGTGCTATGGGGAAGATTCTGATGGTCTCATTTTTCAAATGAGGAAATCAAGGCCCTGAAGAAAAAAAGTTTCTTGGCTGAACAGTCCGGCTAGCTCGGTGGCAGAAGCACAGCCAGACCCCAAATTTTCCATTTCTCTTCCCATAGAACACCCCTTCCTCACCCCCTGTCTGACCCTTGTCCAGACAGGAGGGCCCTGCAGGGCTTTCCCTCCCCTTTGTCTCACTGTCTGAACAGGGTTCCCTTCCTGAGCTGGACTGAGGCCCAGAGGGGCAGCTGCGGATGCAGGACAGGCTGTAGAGTTCATTCAGAAGAAAGCCCAGTTCAGTCTGCCAAGGACTGTGTGAGGCTTGCAGGGGGACTGCACTGTCCCGTTTGCAAGGGTGAGTTCTAACAAACCTCTTTCCTTTGACCTGCTCCTAGAAGAGTCTGTAGACCTTCCAGAACTGCTCTGCTTCACCCCTGGGAAACATTTACAACCATCCTTAGAAAGACTTGGTCCAGAATTCTCTCACCTTAGAGACAAAGCACCTGAGGCCTGGGGAGGAGAGCCAGAGGAGCAGCCCAAGCTCCTAGGGAAAGCAGAGGCAGGACTAGACCCAGTTCCCATGCTCCCACTGTAAGCCTCTCCTCATCCCCTTGACCTGTCTGCTAGAGACTAGGACTTGGACACTTCAGATAGCAAGTGACCCAGATGTGCTGCTTGAGGAAGGTGGGAAAGATCCGATACTCCATGCCTGGGACAATTTAAATGGACACAGCAAGACACCCAAGTCCATCACAAACTTGCCTCTTGCCTGACCAAATTTGTCTTAGTCCAAGAGGTAGAAGCCAGCAGGTGGAGATACCTAGTTCATGACACCCCTCCCCCTCCCCCTCCGGGTGAGGCCAGGCCTTTCTTTCTGAGCCATGCCCTCCCCCATCAAAGCTTTAGGGCTGAGCCTGATGGTGAACAAGAAGTGAAGGGGAGTCACGTTTTCTTACAGAGGGAGGGAAAAGACAGAAAGAAGGAAAGGCAAGTTCCGAGACAGGAAACCAGAGAGAGACAGAGGGAGAGAGAGAGAGGGAGAGAGGGAGAGAGAGAGGCGAGACTGAGGGACAGAGAGCGTGTGGCCAAGAGGCGCAAGGATGGAAAGAAGCTTTGCCTGGACCCCATGCACGTGCATCCCCTGAGGTCGACTCCATGAGGCGGCCAGGGCAATGTTCCTTAGTCTCTGGGTCTGGCTCAGTATCTGGGTCTGGCTCTGACCCTGTAGAAGCGTCGGGTCTCCGGCCTTCTGAAAGCTAGTCTGTGCGCCCCCAAGCGGAGATAACAGCCTTGGAGCCACCGAGGCCCTAAAGGGGGCGCAGGAAAGTGCGCCGCCACTTTGCCACCAGTCTGGTCCGGGAACCCTGGGGTGGGTGGGGGGCGGCTAGAAGACGGCACGGCAGAGTGTGGGGACAGAGGGATCGGTGTCTCTTGAGCTCACACCCCTCGAAGCCCCTTTCCTTGAAAAGGCGGCGGCCAACCTGTGCACCGACTGAGTCCCGCGAGCGGCGCTGGCACTAGCCGAGCCTCCTTTCCGGGCTCCAGGTCTAAAGGGAGGTGTCCAGGGACCTAGTGGCCCCATCTCAGAGCCCTAAGCACGTGTCCCTCCGGAAGACCGACACTCTGCGCCGAAACCCCTCCCCGACTCTTTGCGAGGACCCAGGCGCGTGGGGAAGAGGGGTGCGGAGTTGTGTGCAAAGCGGAGACGCCGAGCCTCTCTCACGCTTACCGCATTGTTGAGGAAATCCGACTCGTTCAGATCCCCCAGGTCCAGGAAACTGGATCCCGGGAACAGTCTGTCGGCCGGGAAGGGTTCCAGGACCGCGTCCATCGTGCCGGGCTCCGGGGGACCCCCTTCGGGCCGGGCTTCCCTCACTCCAGAGCGGCGGCGATCCCCGCACCGAGCTGCGGCAGAGCGCGGGCGGGCGGCCCGGGGGGCAGGTCCGGGGCGAGCCCCGGGGGAGGAGCGGCGGAGGCGGCGGGGTCGGGGGCGCTGGGGGGCCTTAGGGCAGCGGCGCCGAGTGCACCGTGGGCATTTAGCCGACTCCTCCTCCTGCTCCTCCCGGGGCGCAGCTGGCTTCCATGGGGAGCCCGGGGGTGGGGCCCAGGCTGGAGGAGCCCCCCGGGCCGGGTGGGAGCCGGGGGCGGGGGAGCTCAGTGCTCCCCCGAGACTGGGTGGCTGCCGGGTCGCCGCGATCTCTGGTCGTCTCTCCCTCGGCACGGCTTCTGTCACTTTCCTCTCTCTGACACCGGGAACCCTGGCTGGTAAGCCCAGCTGGCCGGGGCGCCACGCCCCCACATCAATATTCACGATAACTCAATATTAATGAGAAGAGGGCGTGGCTCGGAGAACCGTCTCTCCTCTTTTAAAGAAACATCTTGGAGTTCGTCTTCCTTGCTAGGCTCAGCACTCTGAATTCTCAGAGCAAAATCGTTCTGGAAGCTGGAGTGTCCGGGAAACCTGGACGACTTGAGAAGGACTTTACAGACCATTCCATAAGTTTGATGAGGGAGCAATGAATTCTTCTCATTTTTCCAGCCTTGGTGCTAAACCCTGATCCAACCCAAAGCCAGGGAACTTCAACAGGTCTCTCAATGGGGAGATTCTAAAACCTTCCTCCTCCCCGTCCTCCTCCTCCTTCCCCTCCTTCTCCTTCTTCTTCTCCTCCTCCTCCTCCTCCTCCTCTTTCTCCTTTTTTTGGGGGAGGGGTGTTCTGGGCAGGGTTTTGTGTAGCCCAGGCTAGCCTGGAACTCAAGTGCTGGGATAACAGGCATGGACCACAACACCCAATTTTATGTCATGCTGGGGGTCAAACTCAGGGCCTGGTGCATCTCATCCAGCTGAATCACATCTCTAGGCCCAATTTTCAGCTCCCCCAGGAAGCCTTCCCTAAAGGCCCAGCTGGACGCAGTAGCCAACTCTGCACACACTCAGGACACATGTTACTGCCTCCATTGTTGGCAGGTGTTACCATCCTTGTTTGCTCACTTGTCTATGGTCCTACAGTCTCCACTTCACTAACCCCCTCATCCCAACAAAGACTTATGCTCAGCTTTCCAGCACATGGAGGGGCTGTATGAACAGCAAGAGATGAGTGGGGCATCTTCTCCCGGCCACTGAGGGCAGGACGGTGGAGAGTAGCAGCCTTGTGAGCCAAGGTGCTGGCTGGTCAGCAGCACACTCCAGTCACCTGACACACCCAGGCCCCCTTGGACTCATTACTTAAGTAACCTGCTCCTTCGACAACTTAATCTCTTAAAAGGGCTGATAAACAATCTCTCAGCACCTGAGCAAATGGAAGTGCCTGAGGAAGGCACTCCCTGGAGGGCTGGGTCTACTGTTTCCTGCCCAGAGTCATTTATGGGATTAAGTGTGTCCTCCTTATTTGGGTAATTAGCTCAGGAACCCAAAGGTCTTTAAGGAGTAGAGATGTCATCGCAGCTCAGCCAAGGTTATCTCCGAAAATCACTCTCAGTGACAACATAGGAGAAGGGCTCATGCTCATCTGAGACCAACGCTCTTTGCGGATCTGAGTGGGCAGGCAGGCAGGTGGCTTTTCTACACCCCTGTCTTATGACCCAGTTGACATAGTTCTGGACCCTGAAGTTGTGGCCTTCCTGGTCATCACATGACTATTGACTCCCAGGCTTCCTACTGAATTTGCTTCTGAGAAGTTGGCATCACTACCCAGGCTCTTGGGGCCCTGCTCATCAGCAATGCCACTCTGAGAAGTTAGGCTGGGCCTGAGAAAAATCAGTTCACTCAGAACAGTGGTGGGTAGAATGAGGGAGATGGGCTCATGAGCCAACTGGAGGCTATTCAAACACAAGAGTAGCTGGACACAGGACAAGGGGAGTGGTCCCTGTATGGGTGGACAAGCCAGCCTATGGAGAGTGAGCTTGTGGCAGCAGGTGCCTGGATTCCTGGCTCCTGAGCTGGACTCTCTGTGGACCCCCAGGAGGAGTAAAAGTGTCCCTCTGCCTGAGGCTGGCTGGTAATTGTGCCTGTGTTCCCCCAGCCTGCCCTGTGATTATAGACACAGGTACCATTTAAGTGATTGGAAAAGATTATAGAGTTTTAGATAAGTAGGATTAGAATGTCCTGTCTTTCCTTATTCTTATCCAGGTGAACACCCTAGGAACCATTGAAAATAATCCTGGGGAGACATTCTGGTTCCGGCACCTCCCGTGGAGTCCGAGAGGCAGGATCTCCCTAGGCTAATTCTAGGGAGAAGAGGGAACGAGGAGAGGGGCCAGGTGGTGCGGAGGCTGGATAGGTATGACCTTCTGGAATGCTGGAGATGTAGAGTCCAACAGAGATGAGGTTGCCTGCGGGGGTCTTCATACATGGTACAAATGTTATTAAGCATCTACTACCCCTAGAGCAGGCAATGGAGATGGGTGGTTGTAGTGGTGGGGGTGGTGCTGGTGAGTGGAAGAAAGTGTGGCAAACAGACTGTTTGAAACAGGGGCTCCCTATAGCCGCAGCTGTCCTGGAACTCACCTTGTAGACCAGGCTGGCCTGGATCTCTCAGAGATCCCTCCGTCTGCCTCTGCCTCCCTGCTGGGATTAAGGGTGTTCTCCACCATATCTGGCAGCAAATGGTCTTAAGCTATAGTGTGAAGGACTACGAAGATATGACTGCCTATCTGAGCAGTGTAAGCTGAGAGCTGAATCATGAATTTGGGTCATTTAGGGGCCTCATGGGCAGGCAGCCGTGCAGAAGGGATGAATGTGGAACCCCAATGCAGTACACAAATCTGAGGCTCTATTCTGTGCAAACACTGGCAAGAATTATGTCAGTTCAGACAGAAACCCTGTCTAGCACATGACCTTATCTCAGATGGCCACCAGGGCCTTTTGCATGCTAGGTGAGCACTGTAACACTGAACTCAGCTCCTCCTGCAAAGGGCTTGGCAACACATGGCTGCTGCTTGCAGCCGTTGCTCCAGCTGTGAAGCAAAAGACTCCTGGATAATGACATCGCCACACAGTTGGTGACAGTCTGTGACGCACAGGAGAAAAAGGGCAGAGATAAGCTTCCTGCCTGTCCCAGACGCTGAAGGTCAGGTGGAGAGAGAGAGGCTTTTGCCAGGCTGCGCTGTGGTTTGTGTGTGTGTGTGTGTGTGTGTGTGTGTGTGTTGTCATACAGACACCCTGAGAGTCACTGTCCTTCACAGAGCCTCAGTTTCTACACAAGTAAGATGGGGAGGAGGAGCTGCTGTACCCTAGCTTTTGTCCTCACCGGATCTTTCAAATGGGAGTGGGTTGGGAATTGGGTAGAACTAAGGGAAGGGCCTGGTCCTCAGAAGACCTGGCACTTTGACTTTCTAGGCTCCTACCCAGAGCCACCAGGAGGGTGCAAGGCGGGTGTTTGCCAGAGGCAGGCAGGCCTTGGGTGGTGGTGAGAAGGTCACCCAAAGTAAACCTGTCTTGTTTGCCTGGATCGTAAAGGAAAAACGCTTTGGCACACTTGAACAGGAACTTCTGGGGAATGAAAACATATTCATCCTGGAGATTAGGCCGACTTCCGGGGTGCAGACGGGGCCCTTTGTTCTTTGTGGTTCCCTAAAGTAGGCTGTATGGCTGTGCTTTCTGTGTCCCCCACTTGGGTTGGACTTAGAGCCTGGGGGAATGAAGCCCTGCCAGGAGGGGAGGATGGCTTCCGACTCTGGCTGTCACTCATCTCGGTGCTCTCCTCTCCGCCCCTTTGGCCTGTGGTCCTGTCCTCTCTCCACCCTGACTTGTAAATTTCCCTGACATTTATTGAGGTCTTGCTTTGTGCCAGACAATAAGTACTTTAGTTATATTATCTGGTTTAATTCTTGGGACAATCTTGTAAGACAAGCTTTGCCATTCACTGATAGGAGCTGTATGTTTTTTTGCACAAGTTGACACTGAAGTCAGTGTGTCTTGTACCCACGATGTCACAGTTTAGTGGATGCCCCCCCTTAACGTATAGAAGATAATGGTGTTTATGCAGTTGATACCACTTCAGAGTCAGCGAAACTTGATACTGTTACCATTCCTAGTCTGGAGATGAGGAAACTGAGGCCCAGGAGTTTGTACTTTTTTTTTATAGGCAACTGGAACCCAGGACCTAGGATCACTCCGCTTCAGGAGGCAGAGATAAGACCGGAAGTTACGTTTCAGCTATGAACCCATGGCTCTTTCCATTTTCCCCAGATGAACTGCATTTGCTCACCGACAAAAGTCAAACCCTAAGAGGAGAGCTTTCTAGAATGTTCTTCAGCAGCTAGTGAGTCACAGGCCACCCTGCCTTAGAGAATGGCCTCAAAGATAGATTTTTTTTTTTCTCTTTAAATTCTCTGAAGACTGAAGTTCCTTAAGGTCTAAGAAAACACTTGCCTCTGGTCCAGCCCCATTTCCTGGTAACTGGATTAGGTTTTTTCTCCTGAATTTCTGCTCTACTGTCCCATCTTGGACGAGAGGCAGGCCCGCCCCTTGGCTCTCTATCTGCCTGCTGCCTGGGGAACAGCTCCACCCGCTTCCTGCTTTCCTGCCCGCTCTGATCTGCCCTCCTTTCCACGGCCTGGAATCACCTGTACCAGCTTTGCTTCTGGATGCTTCCATACCCTGGGCTACTTGAATCCATTGCCCAAAGATATACACAACTTCCTTGCTCTCTAAAGCAAGGAGACAAAAATAGAGCTGGTTGCCTCTTCCGGCCTTGAGGGGTCTGGTCAGGGACACTCCCCTGAAATCCTGCTCCACCTTTGGCTGGTAGGGCAGGTACTGTGGGTCTAAGAGGAAGCTCAGGAGTGTGAAAGTTGGAGTCCTTCTTCTGCCCAGGACCCTACCGGACTGCCTCAGTCTCCCCAGCATCCAAATCTGGTGGGACCCAAGTGGTTTGTCACCAAAAAGCTTAGAAGCACCATCTTTAAATCGAAGACTTTGCTAAAAATCCAGCTTGTCAACCCAGCAGGGAATGCTAGCCGTCTCCCTGAAGCAGCAATTTCCTTGTAAAATGAACCTTTCAGACAGAATGATCCTTGTGTGGCCCTGTGTGCTGGGAGCCCAGGGGTCCTGTGAACGGTGAATGACTGAGAACTGGGTGTGCAACTTGTGATGATGCGACCAAGGACACTCACTGCCAAAGTATGGCCATGTCGGAGAGGTGTGGATCAAAGTGAGGGACTTCTGCCATTTGTGTGTGCGTGCGTGTGCAAGGGTGCGTGTGCACACGCCTCTGTAGAAGAAAGCACCAGTTCCCACCTAGGGGCGGGCCACCTCACTATGCACATCTTTGCCAGAGCGTGCGGCTGCAAATCTGGTTTCCATCTTCCCAACAGGCAGCAGGGCAGGGGGTACTGAGTGGAATATTAATTGTGCTTTTGCACGTGGCCGGGCTCCATGAATGTGGTGGTCGGAGGGAGCAGCCTGGAGCTATGCGGAGAATGAGGGGAAACCACAGCGTCAGGGCTCCTGGGTTTATGGCTGTGCTGAGGTGGAGGCTGAGCCCAGAGACCGAAAGGTGGCTGGTGGGTAGGTGGGGGGGGCCTTCTGAGACCTAAGGTCAGGGAGCAGCTAGATTTACAGGGATTTCCACATTTGCCTACCAGAGAACCTGACCCAGAGGAGGTCTTCAATGAAACCCTTCTAGGGAGAAGATAGAGTAGGAGAAGGAAGAAAGGAAGGAAGGAAAGAAATAGGCACATAGTAGGCACTTATTGTGTGCCAGCCACTCTGATGGTCACTGTCAAGCATTTTAAGTTGTTACGAATTCCCATAGGGCTTAGGAGACCACTGCCAGAGCGAGGAGGCCGAGGGGCGTACCCCTCCACACCCATAACATCCAGCCTCGCCGCTTATCTAAACTTAGGAAAGCCCAGGCCAGACTTTTTTCCCTTTGATTTCAGAACCCAGAAAACAAACAAACTGATTTCTGATTGTGTCTGGGCCCATTTTTAATCAAATGGACTGTCTGGATCTTGACGGTCTTCAGGTCTTTCTCTTTTTACTCAGGTGTAAAGAAGCACAGTGAAGAAATCACTGAGGTCCACCTTTGCAACAGTCTCATGGAGGTGCACGTGACACACTTATCGTGTCCTGCCTTCATTTTAAGCTTCCATCTTCCCTTTCCTCACTGAGGGCTGGAGAGATGGCTCAGTGGTTAAGAGCACCTGCTGCTCTTGCAGAGGACCTGAGTTTGGATTCCAACATCCCCTTGGGGTGGCTCACAACCATCTGTAACTCTAGCTCCTGGGAATCTAACTCTCTTATGGCCTCCATGGGCACCTGCATGCACGTGAATGTGAGCATTCACACACATGCACATACAAAGAATTAAAAATAATACAAGTATCTTTTAAACAACAACAAACCCGTCAGACTCCATTGTCTGTATGACTTCTCAAACACCTGTAGAAGTGAGACAGAAAGGCACAAATGCTTTTAAAGATGAAAAAAGTAAGGCCCAGAGAGGTTATATTTGTCTAAGGCCACACAGCTATTAAATAGGCGAACTGGAAATTTGATCTTGGCATCTGTTTGACTTCATTTTTCCACCCCACCAGCCTCTGGGATTGGACAAGTTACAGGTAATCAGGGGCTTCCTGGAGAACTGGGAGGGGCCTGACCTTGGCAGACTCAGCCTTTACTTCCTGCCAGGGCTCACTCAGACTTTTCCCTTTGAGTAGCAAGACCCAGGTGTGGAATCTCACTCTATGCCATGTGCGTCAAGGGGACCCCAGGGTTCCTGGACACCCCCATTCTTAGGGAATAGCCCCAACTTCTGTGGCTCGGCAGAACAAACAGAAAACCAGAGAAGGCTTGGCCTTGGCAATCACCATAGAAACAAATATATATATTCCCAAGTGGGGTATTATAGCACACACCTGTAATCCCAGCAGGAGGTAGAGGTGGAAGAATCAAGAGTTCAAGGCCAGTTGTAGGGGGTGCAGTGGGGGCTAAATATAATTATGATATATTGTATGAAATCCACAAAAATTCAATAAAAATATATTTTAAAAAAGAGTTCAAGGCCAAGCTGGTATGGTAGTACATACCTTTAATCCCAGCATTCAGGAAGCAGAGGCAGGAGGATCCCTGTGAGACAGAGGCTAGCCTGGTCTACGAAGTGAATTCCAGGTCAGCTGAGGCTACAAGGAGACCCTATTTCAAACAACAACAGCAAAGAAGAAAGAAAGAGTTCAAGGTTTGCCTTGGCTACCTAGTGAATTTGAGGCCAGCCTAAGCTACACGAGACCTTGTCTCCAAAAAATAAAATCAACCAATGAAACAACAACAAAATTAAATGTATTTCCCAGATATTCTGAGAAACATTTGTGGAGACTCCAGAAGTGTGGTGGAGGGAGGGGGAAGGGAAACACACCCGTTCCCTAGGGAACGATGGACGGAATGGCTACAGGTCCAGGGGAGCCTCTTCTGTCTGTCGTCCTATGACAAGCAAGCACCAGGTGTCTCAGGATCAGGCTGGGGCGCCCACAGTGTACACACTGCAGCTCAGTTCCTTGCCCAGTGCATCTTTTGTACCCACTAGGAGCTTCTCTCCCATGGGAGGAAGACTTAGGGTTTCCCAGGGAGGAACTTCCATGTGCTCATACGTTAGCAATTCTTTTCCTCCTTCTCTCTCTCTCATCTTCTGTTTTGTTTTTGAGACAGCTCACTATGTAGTACTGATTGGCCTAGAACAATGTAGAACAGGCTGACTTTGAACTCAGAGAGAGCCTCCTGCCTCTGCCTCCCAAATTCTGATTAAAGATGTATGCCACCATACCTGGTTTCTATCTGGATTACATGTGTACATCCCCCCGACAAAGAATTCCTTTATTGTGGAGACTGGCTCCAGGCAGGTACCTTACAGCTTGGAGACTCTGGGGACAGAAGAATGAGCCCAGACAGAATAGACCAGAGTGGAGTGGTCTGAGAGCAGTGTCTTGAGAACAGCAGTCTGATAACCTAGGTGACATGCAGAGACTCAGGGATGGTGAGTAATGACTTAGGGGTTGTTCAGATGAGCCCCAAGTCTCCACTGTGGAATGCCTTCAAATACCAGCATGCACAAGGTGGAGAAGAAGAGGAAGAAGAAGGATTTTCACAAACTTCCACTTACTTTGGTCCCCATTGCCTTTCGGTGTTCTGCCAGCTTGCAATGAGTAATCACTATGACAAAAACCAGCAACCTAATAAGAGTAGTGGCAAGGCATGCAGACAGTGAGCTGGGTACGACAGAGTGTGCCATTCATCACGTCCCAGGATCTGGTTGGGTACTTCCTGTGTGTCCTCAGTTTTGTAGCACTGCAATCCATAGAGGCAGTACCAAGATTACACTGCTGTCCTAAGGCCCAGAGAGATACAGCGCCTCGTCTAAAGTCACACAGCAAGCATCACAGCCTGACATCCTTACCCATGCTTTTCAGGCATGAACTGCAACAACAGCACTATTTACTAGAATCCAGGCTCTTGGGGGAAAACTTGAGTGGAACATGGGAGAAAAAAATCACACACAGGCAGTCAAGGGAGGTGGAACAGCCTGGAATCTCTAGTTCTGGGCAGTTTTCTACTTTTTTTGTCTTTTAAATTTTGTTGACTAGATAATGCATTGAGGTAATGAACAGTGATTCTCCTGTCTCTGCATCCTGTAGCCTAACTGCTAGGATCCTACCGCTCCACTAACATATCATGCATTTTATTACTTTCTTGGGGCCCTCCTCCTCCTCCTCCTCCTCCTCCTCCTCCTCCTCCTCCTCCTCCTCCTCCTCCTCCTTCTCCTCCTCCCCTCTCTTCTTCCTCTTCCTCCTCTTCTTCCTCTCTATGTGTATGACTGTGTACGTGGATATGGAGCCCCCCTCCTCCAAAGGGGGCATTATATGCTCTGCATGTTTGTTGTTTCTCTCCATCTCTCCTGAAGAGCTTCCTTTATTAGTACACAAAGAACTTCCTCATTCTTTTCTTCAATAGTTGCAGAGCCATCCATTGTATGAATGTACCATAATTTATTTACCTGTCCCCAGCGGATGGGCTCTTGGATGGTTTCCAGTTTTTCACTATAAAAAACAATGCTTCAGTGATAGACTTGTTCAAGTCCTGCATGTTTGTAGGATCAGTTCCCAGAAGCGGGAGTGCTGAGTCAGAGAACCTGTGTTTGTGATGTTGAAAGACATTCTCACATATCTTGTACCAGTTTATGCCCCCAGCGGCAATAAAGGGGATGGGATTGCTGTTTTCTCTACAGTCTCTCAAGCAGAAGACTCACAGACTTTTACATTTTTCTAATCTGATAGGTTAGAAAGAGACTTCTAGTTTGGTTTTTTAAAAATTTATTTATTATTATTATTTTTTATTATTTGTGTGTGTTTGTGTGATATGAGTGTGTGAATTTGGGTACCTGTGGTCACACATGGAAATCAGAAGACAACCCGTGGAGCCAGTTTTCTCCTTCCATTGTGGAATCTAGGGATCAAACTAAGGTCATTAGGTTTGCCTGACAGATGCTTTTATCCACTGAGCTGTCTTGCCAACTCATTCAGGGTGTTTTAAATTTGCATTCTCTTAAATTGAGCACCTTTTTAGATGTCTTAGAACAACTTATGTTTCCTCATCTGCAGACTCCAGTCCTAGTCTATGAGTTTTTAAAAAATTTAATGGTTGGTCTTGTCGTATTGACGTCTGAAAAGCTCTGTTAGGCAGATTTTGATGTTTTTAAGGGTCCTAGGCCCACATTCCTACCTTTCGGAAAAGGTAGTAGAGGTTCATTCCTTTTCACTCTTTTATTGAAGTCCAATTACTTATTTAATGAGCACCTGTTTCTTTGGAGTCAGGGTCTCACGTAGCTCAGGCTAGCCTTAAACTCCTTATGTAGCCAAGGATGACCTTGGTGTTCTGATCCTCCTGCCTCTACCACCTGAGTGCAGGGATTGCAGGTGTGGGTCATCTGGTTAATGTTGTGTTGGGGATGGAACTCAGGCTGGGGCTTTGTACATGGTAGGTAAACACTGCTACCTGCTGAGCTATACCTCAGCTCCAGTAAGCACTTATTGAGTACCTCTTGTGTACTAGCTGAATGTTGATGCACCCAAGGACGGAGATGAGTAGATACTACAATTGTTCCAGTGAGGACCAGAAGGTTAGAGTCTAGTGTGAGATGAGCTACAGGGTTGGAACTCAGAATAAGTGCTTCAGGAACGAGAGGGAGGAAGCTGTAGCCTCTGCCTTCCTGTCACAATTGCTTTGTCTACACCTAAGGCTGACTTTCCTGCCTTTCCCTGCTGATTTCAGCCTCCTGACCTGATTGTAGAATGCTCTGTTCCAGGAAGAGGGCTCCCTCGGGACATATTTACAGTGCTTGCCACAGGTCAGTTCTCCATGGGGGCCAGGCTGACTACTGCACCTCCATGTGGATTCTTTCCCTGCCTGTACCGGTCCTCCTCAGGATCAGAATCTTCTTGATCCTTAGGATCCTCCCCCCTCCCCGCCGCCGGCTTGGTGGCACCAAGCAAAGTTTGCTAGATGATTGATTGACAGATGTTAGGGAAGTCCTCAAAGGCATGTAGGATATGCTAGAGTTACAGAGTCTAGACCCAAGAATGAATGGTATGCCAAGCTGAAACCCCAGCACCAGGACCCAATCAGGAAAGGGTTAATCTTACCAGAGTTTTGTATATGAAATGGCACCAGAGAAAAAAAAAAAAAAGTTCAGACTAGCAATTGAGCCCTGTCTCATCCTGGTTCAAATGACATTGTCTGAGCTTCCCCAAGCCTCGCCTTCTGCACTAATTACAGACCTTCCCTGGGGAGGAAGACTGGGGCCAGGAGTTCCTCATTACAGGCTCCCGTGCTGGAGGGCGTAAACCCCACTGACCAAACCCAATGACCAAACAAGATCTCTGCAAGGAGGCCCAGGGTATCTCTACTGAGCCTCTCGGTCGCTGCCTGGCTGGGAAAGGGTTAAGGAGCGGAGACCTGGGCTGGAAGGAAAGGCCGACATGTAATAACAGGGAGTCCATGTTCAGGAAAGTCACCTCTTTCTGACTTTCTTCATCCGAGCCTGGACACCTCACTCTTGCCCTCCAAGATGGCTGAAGCCAGTGCCGTCAAGGCCTCCTCTCTGTGGTCGCCTGTGGGCCGCCTCTCCCTGTGGCCTGTGGAAACGAAGTCTTCTTTAATCTTCTATTTATCTCGAGGCCTCGCCCCATTGGAGAGTGGCTTTGATGTGGGGTCTACTGCAGGGGGTAATCACTGGGTTTCTGAGGGCTGGTCTGGGCTCTGCCCACTGCCCCTAGCCCAGGCGGGACTGGAGGTCTCCTGACCATCAGAGCCAGACCCTGAGGGCGACCTGGGCAGACAGGACGAAAGCTTTGCCCTTGGCGCTTGGACAGATGGAGGGGTTACTGCCTGTATCTCAAAGTGCAGCGAGGGCTTGGGAGTAAAGTCTTGAGGGATGCAAGGTGATTTTTTGTTGTTTATTGGCAGTGCCGGGAATCGAACCTGCTCTCTCACTGGCTGTAGCTCTAGCCCTTCATTTATTTTTAGACTTATCTCCTTCCTGAGGCCAAGCACACCAACCGAGGGCAGGAGCAGCAGCAGTAGTAGGAATGGTGGTGGTAGTACTTAATGCGATACATCAACTAAGCTTCAAGTACCAGATTGAGCACCTTTCTTTTTTTTCTGTTTATTTAAAAAGTTTTATTAGCTTATTATTGGTATTCTTATTATTATTGTGTTTGTGTGCTTATAACCTCTTGTAGAGCTTAGAGGGCAATTTTCATGAAACACATTCTCTGCTGTCTCCTTATCGAGGAAGGGTCTCTCTGGCTTCCCCCAGGCTACCTGGTTCCTGTGCTTCTGGGAGATTTTCCAGGCTCCCCTCCTGTCTTACCGTAGAAGGAAGGGTGGGATTACAGATGCACGCCACCTTATCTGCCTTTTTTATGAGTTCTGAGGATCAAATTCAGATTGTTAGAATTGTGTGGCAAACGCTTTTACTCAATGAGTTATCTCACTGGCTATTTATTTATTTATTGAGATAGGGTCTCATTGCATAGCACCCACTGACCTGGAACTAGCTTTGTAGACCAGGCTGGGCTTGAACTTACAGAGCTCTGCCCACCTCTCCCACTTGAATACTGGGACTAAAGCTGTGCGCCACCATGCCTAGCCCTATTTATTTGTTTTTTTTGAGACAGACTCTTGCTATGTAGTTCAGATTCAGGATCCCAAGCAGGAGGGATTATAGGCATGAACCACCACTCACATTTTCTTTTCCAGTTTTTAATATCATTTAATTCTTGCAATCTTATGACTGGATATCATTTTACAGGAGGAAACTAGTGGGATGTGGTAGCACATATCTTTAATCTCAGCAGGGGAAACAGAGGCAGGCATGCTCTAGGAGTTTGAGGCTATCCTAGTCTACATAGTGAGTTCCAGGTCAGATAGAGCTACATAGTGAGACCATGTCTCAGAAAAATAAAAATAATTAATAATAAGTAAAAAGGAAGAAACTGAGGGCCACTAACTCATTCATGCCACAAGAATGTATTCAGTTCTTGTTATGTGCCAGGTGCTCTTGGCAGCCTCGTGGATGTCACAGTGAGCAAAATGGTCAGGTTCCCACCGTCACATACTAGTACGAGGGACATGTCATAAACAATTGCTCATACAGTATCATGTCAAATGCACATCTAGAATCGTGTTGTATAATATAGAGATTAGGCAAGCAAGAGTGATAAAGCCTGAATGGCAGGAGGGTGTCAGCCGCGTGTCCATCTGGGCTAACGTCCAGGAGAGGGAAGAGAAGGGCAAGAGCAGGTTGGAGGACCTTGTCTTCATCCAGGCACAGCTAGAAGGCCAGCACATGGAGAGCGGGATGGGGATGGACAGAGAAGGAATGGATTGAAGAAGAGAGAGGACTGGGTGGGTGTGGCCTTCTAAGGAGCTAGGTTTGACTCTGAGCTGAAGGGAACTTTTAGAAGGGCTGGGCAGGAGCCTAGCTTGATCCAGCTGAGGTGTCGGATCTCACACACCAACGAAAGGGTCAGAGCTTGACAGCAAGTTCAGGCTCCTGTCTGCCCCATTTATCAGGGGCATGAGATGCAAACACAGAAACTACAGTTGTCTTTCATGAAGGGTAGACACTATGGTGCGTTCACTTGATATCCTGGGGTCCTAGGAGAGGGCCTGGAGACCTAGGAGAGGGCCTGGTGCCAGGACTCCAGGGGCAACGATTCTTGGGAAGTTCGAGAGAGTGGGTTCCTATATTTCCACTAACCAAAAGAGGGTCCAGGCAAGCCATGTAGCTTTGCATCTGGGGGCAGGAAATACTATCTTCCTTGTCTATAGGGCCCCTGCCTGCTGAGGCTCCGAGGAGGGCTACAGTGAGAGGTCCTTGCAGTGTGCAATGTCAGGGAGGCTCTGAGTTTTGGCCCTATACCATGCATGGCTCTTGGCCTGACTGCTAAGGGCTCAACATATCCTGTATTCACCAGCCTGAACCCATGGGGTAAGGCACAGCTGTGTCTTTTTGTGTGTCTTTTTGACAAACACCTATAGCACAGCTACCTTGGCCTGGTTGCCTCTGGGAACTTGGTCTCTGGGAACTGAAGAGAGGGAATGGAAATGTAAAAATAGTTCCTTTGGGCTGCTGTAACAAAATGCTACAGGTGGTGTGGCTTCTAAACAACAGAGGTTTATTTCTCACAGTTGTGGAGGCTATACAGGTCCAAGATCAAGAATCCAACAGGTTCAGTGTCTAGTGAGGCTCTGCTTTCTGGCTCACAGGTTGTTATTTTTTTTTTTTTTTTTTTTTTTGCTGTGCCTAGAAGAGGCAAGGGATTTCCTTCAGACCTCTAAAAAATAGTTAAGTCCCATTCATGATGGTTTCTCCTGCTTTTCTGTTCTTCTTTAAAAATTTTATTTATTTTTATTTTATGTGCACGAGTGTTCTGCTTTTATGTAAGTGCACCTGTGTGTGCAGATCCCACTGAGGCCAGAAGAGGGCATCAGATTTCCTGGAATTGGAACTATCTGTGGTTCTTAGCTGCCATGTGGGTGCTGGGAATAGAACCCAGGTCCTCTGCAAGAGCAGCCATTGCTGTCCTTCCAGCCCCTCCACTTGCTTTTTTAATGCCACTGTGAACCCATCACCAGCCAGTGAACACTTCTTAACCATCACCTTGAAGATTTAACATAAGAAATTTTTCAGGGAGGGGGGCTTTTGGAGACAGGGTTTTATGTAGCTCAGCATTGTCTCAAACTTGCTATGAAGCAGAAGATAGACCTCCTGATCTTCCTGTCTCTACCTTTCAAGTGCTGGGTTACAGACCTATGACACACTGTGACTGCCTATGGATTTTTAAAATTGATTCAAGAATTTCCTACAATGCATTTTGGTCATATTCAGAGTCCCCATCTCCACCCGCCCCATGACATAAAGATTTTTGTGGGGATGGTGCATGAAAACACTTAGACTGTAGCAAGTGACTTCCTTCTGCCTCCGTTCATACTAGGGTTGCTGGCATTCCTGCAGCCCCTTCTACAGATTGTGGCAAATGGTGTGGGGATTGTGTGCATACTGGTTGCCCTCGTCCACCTTCCCTGGATGCTGAGGTCCAGAACTCCTAGCTCCTTCTGCCCCAGGGCACAACACAGTGTCTGATATCTCATTGCTTTATAGAAAGTGATTGATTGATGGAGGGTGGATGGTCCACAGTCCCTGGATTCAAAGTGGCTGAAATGGTGGCTTCCAAACTACTCTTTAGTCTTGTCTCCTGGTTTTGTCTGTCCCTCAGCTTTCTCTCCTGTAAATGGGAATTGATGTTGACTCCAGGGACAATGATGTCTTGAGGAGTGACTTGGTTCCATACTTCCACTGACCAACTCCTTTCTCATTCTTTGAGTTACAGCTGATTCCGAATGTGAGATATCTTGGTGTGCTCCAGGGCTGTGGAAATTAGCATCAGTGCTGCCCTTTAGAAAAAAGTGAGATGGAAGTTCGTGGCAATGGCTTCATCAGTAAAGCATTTGCTTTGCAAATGCAAAGACCTGAATTTGATTCTCAGAACTCACATAAAAATGCCCAATGTGGGGGCTGGAGAGATGTCTCAGCACCTAAGAGCACTGGGTGCTCTTGCCTAAGACCCAGGTTCAATTCCTAGCACCCACATGGCAGCTACCAACCATCCACAACTCCAGATCTAGGGGAATCCAACACCCTCTTCTGACCTCCTTGGGCATTTCATGACATGGGCACACTTACACGTGTGCAGGCAATACATTTGTACATGTAAAATAAAAATAATAAACTGGGCATGGTGGCACACGCCTTTAATCCCAGCACTCGGGAGGCAGAGGCAGGTGGATCTCTGTAGTTCAAGGCCAGCCCAATCTACATAGCAAATCCCAGGCCAGCTGGGCTACAGGGAGACCCTGTTTCAAAAAGTCCAATAAATAAATACAAAATTTTAAAAAATGCCCAGTGTGTTATTGCAGGATTGTAATCCCAGCACTCGGGAGGCAGAGACAGGAGTATCTACCAGTCTAGTCGAATTGGTTGAGCTCTAGGCCGATGAGAGACCCTGTCTCATAGGAGATGACACCTGGTCTCCACACGTATGCACACACAAACATACACACAACACATACATACACAGGCACAAACATATATACATACATGCACTAAAAAATAAAGAAACTGAGAAGGATTCCCAGCATGAACAGCAATAATTTCAATGTCAAATGGCAATTGTCTTTATGGAGAGTTCCAAGATGTCTCTGGGGAAGATGTGCTCTCCTCTGCACTTGAGGGGAGGTTTCAGAGGGTTGAAGGTCTTGATATGGTCTTGAAGAATGAACAGGTGTTCATTAAATTAATCAAAAGAAAGTGTTCTGAACAAAGAGAACACACACACACACACACACACATGCACACACACACACAACATGGTTACAGTGGAAGTTCATGCAGGCAGGGATGGTGACAAAAATGCAGAGCAGACAAGCAGAAGGCTTTGTGGGACCTTGTAGACCACGCTAAGGAAATCTAAGAGTCATCTGAGGGTGGTGGGAACCATTGATCCCTGATGGGTGTTGAGGAGGCCATGATTCATACCGTTTTTGTTTTGTTTTGCTTTTTGAGATAGGGTCTCACTCTGTGGTCCTGGCTGGCTTAGAATTTGTAGAGCTCCTCCTGCCTCTGCCTCGAGAGTGCTGGGATTACAGGCAGGAGCGACCACTCTCAGCTGAGATTCCAATTTTAGATAGATCTCTCTGCTGGGGGGTGGGGCCAATAGATTGACCATCAGCAAGATTGCAATAGACCAGTGGGGTTAGGAGCTGCCTCTCTTACTTAGGGTAGATATGATAAGGGCCAGACCCGAAGTCAGCAATGGCTTTACAGTGAACAAGTGCTTAACTGATGTTAAACATTCCAACTATTCCCATGGTTCTGTCTTAGCTACCTTGACAGGAGGTGCAGTGATTCTTCTCGTTACCATATTATATACAAATGGGAACAGAGGTTAGAAAGTGACAGAAAGAGAGCTTAAACCAATCACCCTGTCTTCTGTACACATTGGCTTCACCGCTGTTCTTGTCCGCTAAGTTATCAAGGGATGAAAGTAGACAGGCTGGGAGTCCAGAGCTGGTTAGAAGTGAGCCCACTCTGACATCAGAGGGAGAGAGAGAAATAAAGTCCTCCTACTCAGTCTCTGGGATGGACAGAGAATCCAGACAAATGAGTAGGTTTTCTGTCCATTACACTACAGGCCCGGGATTCTGGGAAGAGGATTCCTGCATCTTTGTTGCTGTTACCATGGTCCTTCCCACAGGGTGATGACACAAGGTGTGTTGCCATCAAAAGTCTCCATCAAAGCTGGAATCATCGCTGCCTTATCTTTCCTCTGCAGGAGTTCTGAAAAAGGGACCCATCCTGCACAGTAAGGCCCTGGGGGAGGATTTTTGTGGCTTCCCCTATCTTTCCAAGGTTCTGTCTCTCACAGAGGAATCACTGGAGTCAGCCTGGATGGGGAGGACACTCCTATTGTGTCACATGTGGGTGGACTAGCTCAGCACTGGTCATCTCTGTGTCAAGCCCTGGCCTTCACTTGTCTGAGGTTGGCCTGAGGTGTTCCATCTTCTGGAGAGTCTGAGGGGAGCCAAAGCCTCCTTGGGATAGAACTGAGAAAATGGGCTTGTTCTTTGGTATGTGATATCTACCCAGCAGTGTGCATTCTGATTGTGTTTTCCCTGGACCACAGTTTGAGGTTCTGCCCCTCCCCACACACATCTGGGTGAACATTTCTAGGGGCCAGCTGACGTCAAGAGACCCCAGGACTGTGCGTAGTACAGCTGATTCATCCCACGGCAGTGAACATCTCGACCTGTCCCTGGAGCTTTGCTTTGTCTTCCATAGGTCAGGGCGTTGGCTTTATTATTTTTTTTTTAATAAATAAAGCGGAACCTGACTCACTACTCAAGAGAGGCTACAGGCTTGCTTGGAACCTTCACTGTAGCCATGGCAACAGAGCCATCCGTGAGCACTTGAAAATGTCATTATCAACTGCGACCTTGTGTATTCTTTCTCACCTCACAGAAGTAGCCTTGGGGCCTCCACAGCTCTCTGACCCTTGGGGTAGGCAGTTGGGTAAATGACACAAGACTCCCTTCAAAAGCAGGGAGCTGAAACAATAACCTCAAGTACTGCTCATTCTTGGATAACCTGCCTGCTACTTGAATGTCCATCTGGAAGGACTGAGGGTAAAAGCTCTTTCATAGTGGGATAAGCCCTAAAGATGGCTATGAAGCTTGGAACCCTTAAGCCTATGTTTTCTATTTCTAAGGTTGCATGGTGCATAGAGTGCATAGCTTATGAGGCATAGGATTTTAATAATGTACATGAAGTTGATGGTGAGGCCGACAGCCAGGACTGAAGGTGATTTCAAGCAGAATGTGACCGTTTGTGTATCCTGCTTCCAAGTTCTCACTGTACCTACTCAGAGAGGGTTTAAATGAATGAATTTCAACCCATTAATAAAGATGGCACCTAGCACACATGGAATGCCAGACAGTCCACTAAGCACTTTAACATCTAATTTCATACAGAATACATATGATGACCTTTGTTTTACAGACGAACAGCCTGAGGCTAATAAGGATGATGTAATTTGCTCAAGGGTCATTCATTAGGAAGGACAGAGCTTATCTTTAGGTTCAGGCCCTCTGTCTCACCGGTCCAATTGAGTTCAAGCTATAGGCCAAGGAAATAGCTTCCAGGACTGCCTGACCAAATGTCCTCCAAGGGCCTGAACTGACATTTCTTTCCCTATGTGGTGCCCTGTGACCCTCACCAAGGTGACCTGAGGAGATCTGCATCTGTTGTGTCAGATTTAGGGGAGTAGCCTCCAGGACTGTGTACTGTAGGCACTTCCCCAGTGAAGCATTAACATTTGGGGACTTGGAGGTAACAGCTCCTGAGGGGCAGGGACCACGTCTTCTCTGAGACATGCCCAGGGCTAGCAAGGATGTGACCCAAGGTTGTGGCTTGATGACATTTGTAGAACTTGAATAAAGAGTAATTGGGCCCCTCAAGTCCTCCAAACTCATGTCTCTCTACTGCTCCACCCGAGTGAAGCTGTCTGCCATCACCGCCTGCTCCCAGCACTTCCCTTGCAATGGGCAAAGCGGGGCACATCTGCTGTCGAAGGACTACGTTTGATAGCAGGAAGGATCTCAGTCCCCAAGCAGATAGATAGGAGAGCTGGGTGTGGTGGCACATGCTGGTGATCCCAGCACTCAGGAGGCCAAGGAAGGAGGACGGAGAGTTCAAAGCCAGTTTAGGGTACTTAGTGAGATTCTGCCAAAAGAGTGAAAGGGGAGGAAAGGAGGGAGGCAGAGAAAAGGAAAGGAGAGGAAGAGGTGTTGTCTTGACTTCCGAATAAAGCGGCTTCGAAAAGTACCCACAGTGTGAAATTTCTTTCTCTGACCAGTTTAAACACAAAAGAGATTTATTTATCAGAGCAAAACACCCAAATACCAGATAATAGGGCATGGGATCCCTGAATGATGCTGTACATATATTATGAAATGTCCAAGAACAAAGAGAAAAAGCAAGATGCAAAACTGTATACAGTACGGGATAAAGAGATGGCTCAGTGGGTAAAGATACTTGCTGCCAAACATGATGATCTGAGTTCTACCCTTGGGACCCACTTGGTAAAAGGAGAGAACCAACTCTTGCAAGTTATCCTCTGATCGCCACATGTGTGCTGTGGTATAAAATAAATATATACATAAAATAAATGCAATAAAGATCTAAAAAACCGAGATTGAGGAAATGACTCAGCAGTTAAGAGCACTGGCTCCTCTTGTGTTAGGTTCTCAGCATCCGCATGGTGGCTAACAACCATGTGTAACTCCAGTTCCAAGGGATCTGACGCCCTCTTCTGGCCTCCACAGGCACTGCACAACACAGGTGCACTTACATACATGCAGGCAAAACATATACAAAAATTAAAATTAAATTGACATATTTAAAAGATAAAAATGTGTAGACTAGAGGGTTAACTGGTATTTGAAAGAAATGGGGCGGAAGTCATGCTGAGGGTGAAGAACACACACACACACACACACACACAAGTTGGGCATGATGGCACACACTTGTAATTCCAGCACTGGGGAAGACAAGGTAGGGGACTGAGAGTTTGTAGTCAACCTGGGCTAAATAATGAGACCCTGTTTCAAAGAACCCAAAACAGAACCTTATGATTGCATGTGGAAAATCACTTAGAAGATGTGTACTAAAGTAAATAAGGGCACCAGAAATTGTTCAAAATATTGTTATGAGAAAAAGTTTCTATAACCATGATTCCTTCCTAAAGATGTTTATTACTTTTTATTTATGTGTATGTGTGTGTGCTTGAGTGAGTTTATGTATACCACATGCATGCAAATACCTGTGGAGTCCAGAAGAGGGCATCAGATCTCCCCCTTGTGTCACTACAGGAGCTCTGAGCACCATGTGAGCCCCATGGTTGAGAACCGAACTCCAGTCCTTAGCAAGAACGGTAAGTGCTCTTAACTGCCTGGCTACCTAACCTCACGATTCCTTTCTCAAAAAAAAAATTTAAGTTGTTATTTTCTGTGTATGAGTGTATTGCCTGCATGTATGTAAGTGCACTCGTATCTCTCAGTGTCAACTACGGAGGTCAGAAAAGGGCATCAGATCCCCTGGAACTGGAGTTACAGATGGTTGTGAGCTGCCATGTGGGTGCTGGGAACTGAATCCAGGTCCTCTGCAAGAGCAGTCTATGCTCTTAACTATTGAGCCATGTCTCCAGCCCTGCCCTTTTCTTGTTTTTTGAGACAGGGTCTCATGTAGCTGGCCTGAACTTGCTATGTAGACCAGGCTAGGCTTGAACTGACAGAGAACCCCCTGCCTTTGCCTCTGCCTCCCAAGTGCTGGGATTAAAGGTGTGCACTACCAAGCTTGGCTCACGATTTCCTTTTTTTGAAATAAAAAGGATCAACATAGCATAAATATATGCTAGAAATGTTTTATTTCGAGAAATTTTATGATACAAAAAAGAATGTTACAAACAATAATAAACACACGTTCCTCATTGCCCCAAGTGGAAACTATTAATATTTTGTTATATTTAATTAAAGTTTGTATTCTTTTAAAATAATAAGCATCCCTTTATTTGTTGTCTGCTGTTATAAAAACCGATTACATTAGCAACAAAAAAGTATTTCCTTGAGTTGATGTCTGAGGCAGTCACTTTCCAAGAGGTAAAGTGCACATCAGTATTAAAATGTTACATTTCGTGTTGTCTTTACCACTTTGATCTTCTGAACAGTTAATTGAGCAAAATAAGGTAAAAGATTTCATTAATTTTATCTTTAGGAATGGAAAGGTCTAATTATTCAAACAGTTTTACTATAGTTTGTATTTTAAAGAAATAAGGAGAATCCATTTCTGAAGATATATTATAATCATTGAAACTGTTTCAATTACAGAGAGCTGCCTGCTGGGGACAGCCCAGCATGGCACTCTTGGTCAAGTCCCATTGGCCATGATCAGGGACTTTTTAACTCCTGTCCACCTTTAGCTAGAGGCTTGGCTCTAAAAGACTATTTCCAGGACAGCCTGGGGCCAGGACTCCAGCTTTGCTTGGCGCTTCCTTTGGAACCTCAGGGGCAGGCTAGGAGAAGCAGGGAGCAGTGGGCACTTCCCTCTTGAGGTCAGCCGGTGCCCAACTAGTGTTTACTCACAGGGTGGGGCCTGTGCCTAAGGCTCTGGGCCCTTTCCTCTCAGGGGAGCTGATGCAGGGCAGGCCACAAGCAAAGGATGGTGAAACCACTGTCTCCTACAGACGCAGAGGCCACAGTGGGGGTCGGAGATCCTGGGAAAGAGGCCCCTCCCCAGATGGGTGGTCAAATGGTCAGGCAAGGAAGAATAAAAGGGGAGGTAGAAGCTGTCACTTTTACCCATTGGGCCGATGACAGTGATGCACCTGTTCATCAGATGGCCATTGCACCGATGAGGAAACTGAGTCTTAGAAGGAAAAGTGAGGGACTTGACCATGACTGTACGCCCCCAGTCATCCAGGCTGAGACTGACACCAGCTTCAGGACTGCTGCTCCTGATGTCACACTAGGCAGCATATCCAGGAGGCGGGTGCCTGTGCTCACCTGGTCAGAGTCCTCAAGGGTATCACTTGCCTTGTGTTGAAGGCTCAGAGGGGTTGATAAGGTCTGAATTGAGGCTGAGAGGCTCCTGATATCTTCCTGCCCTGAGTTTGCAGAGAACAGGGCTTTCAGGGTCCACAGTTTGCTCTCCAGGAGAGTAATTCCTTGAGGAAGGATGAGAAAGACAGTCTCGAAGCTGGGTCCACTGGACCTGCCAAACCCACGGCCCCTCACATGCTTCCTTTCTCTGAGGAGCTGTGGCAGGGGCTGATTGCTGCATGCACCACCCTTTTCAGCCTGTCTCCTGCTTTTAACAGCTGGCGTGTATCCCAGGCCCTGCTGAGGCAGACTGGCTCTGTGTGATCCACTGGGCCTCACCTTCACTCAGATGACAGCACCCATGGCCACTCTATGCCACAGCCACATGCAGAGAGATGCACTGAATCTTCCAGGAAGGCCTGGCCTGAGTCTTCTATTAGATAAAATTAGCCGTTCTGGTTATGTGTCTTTAGGCAGGTTCCTTAACATCCTTAAGGCTCAATACCTTAAAATTTTTTTATTTTTATTTTTATTTTTGGCCAGATGTCTTTAATCTCAGAACTCTCAGAAGTAGAGGCAGGTGGATCTCTGTGAGATCAAGTCCAGCCTGGTCTACATAGTGAGTCCCAGGCCAGCTGGGACTACAAGGAAAGCCTGTCTTAAAAAAAAAAAAGAAAGTTTTACTTATTTATATTTTATGTGTATGAATATGAATGTTTTGCCTGCATATATATGTATGTGCACCATGTGCATGCAATGCCCTCAGAGGCTAGAAGAGGGAGGGCATCAGAGCGCCTAGAACTGGAGTTACAGGTGGTTGTTGGCCACCATGTGGGTGCTGGAAACTGAACCTGAGTCCTCTGTAAGAGTGTGCTTAACTGCTGAACCATCTTTCTAGTCACTACAGCTAAAAACCTTTATAACACAGGGTAGTGCGGGTGTCAATGGAGGCAACATGTCTTTTCTTGTGACTGGAACATGATAATGAGCCAAAAGTGACTACGTATTTTGCAGCAAGCATGAGGGAGGAACACCCGAGGCCGGTGCCACTCTCTGGCACCCTAACCCTCAGATCTAGGCATCAGTCTCAAGTGGCAGGGGAGCCACAAATCCTTCTGATGGGAATGTGTTGGCTGATGCTGAGCAACAAGAGGCAGAAAATCCTTGAGGACTAGTGGAGGAGAACTGCCGCGGAGTCTGTGAGTCTGAGATATCACAGACATGGATGCTGGTCCTTGGGGTGGAGGAACCAGCATAGGGACCTAAAATTCACACGCCCCCCAAATCTTGATGCTTAAACTTTGATGATTACATACTGGGCCTCCTTTCTTCCCTTCTCATAGACAGGCTATTGAGCCTTCTCATGTTGTCCAGGTTACCAACATCATCATCATCATCGTCATCATCATCATCATTGATGACTGGTCTCACTGACTGACCTCTTACTTGGTGCCAGGCAATGTGCCATGTGCTGTCTTACATCACCATCCATGGCAATCTTGTGAGAATCACCTTATTTTCTCCACGGTGCAAATGAAGACCCTGAAACACCGAGAGGTCAGGTGACTTGCTGAAGTCACGTGGGGATTCTCGCTGGGGCTGGGAGGTGACAGGGAATCCCAATGCACAGGAAGGTGTTTTAGATTCACCGACCCCCAAGGCCTGGTGTATGGGATAGACACTCTCCATCTAGCCTGGGTCAGGCAGGGTCCAGTCAGGGGACCAGAGTCCAGGTTTAATAGAAGGAATGGTTGGAAAGTTAAAAGGAAATGAAGGCATGCGAGGCATGGGCAGGCAGCCCTGAGGGCAGTGCCCTTCAGGTTGGGAGAACAAGGGCAAGAGGTGGTGGTCTAAGAGTTCAATGGTTGGGGCTGCCACAAAGAAAATGGGGCCATTGGCAGCGATGCTGGGGACTGGGAGCAAGACTCATGTTCTCCTTCCTGCCTCCAGCTCCCCTACCCCCTTCCACAGTGTGATTCTGGTTGGAAACTAGTAGACAGGGAGCTCTGAGGCATGGCATTTCCCCTCTAAGATGTTGAGCAGAGAAGGCAAGGGATAGACATGAGCAACAAAGTTAGTGACCAGGACCCAGACTTCTCTTACGCTATCTCCTCATCCTATGACCACCCTCATCTGCTGTGGCATTCCTTTTGAGCAGGCAGCAGGTGGGTGGATTCCCACTGTCCGTGGCCATACTTCCCCTAGAACGAGGATGTCTGTCTACCTCGGGCTGTGTCTCTGTCCTTTGTAGTTCTCTTTGCCCTGCCCTCCTCTGTACGTGGCCTCATCCTCAGGCTGGGAGCTGTTTCCAGAGGAAGAGAGAGATGAGCAGTCTATCAAGTCCTCTCATAAGCACAAGAGCACTCTTCCTAGAAACTTCCATCTAACTTTCTTTCTATCTGCTGGCCCTAACTAGGTCAACACATTCAATTCTGAACCCATTTCTGAGAGTTAGGAGGGCCAGGTGAGAGACTTGGCTGTCCTCAGGAGGGTTTCTCTCTAGCTCTGAAGAGACTGCTTCAATTTCTGACACCTCCTAGTCAGGGAGACAGAAAGGGAATGGATCAGGGAAGCACCTCGCATCCATCTTGAGGTCATAGCTTAGAAATGGTATCATCTTTTGGCTCCATTCATGAGAACTTAGACCCATGGATACATCAAACTGCAAGGGAGACGGGGAATGTAGTCTTCAGCCGGGCAGCCATCTGCTCAGTCATCAATCAGTTCTAGCAGCCAGGCATGGCAACACAGGACTTTAATCCCAGCTCTCAAGAGGCAGAGGCAGGTGGATCTCTGAGAATGCCAGGCCAGTTAGTGTACATAGAAAGCTTCAGGTGAGCTGAGGCTACATAATAAAAACAAACAAACAAACAAAACAAAACCAAATCAGTTTTAGTCTTAAAGAAGGGGAGAGTAGGTATTTGTGGACCAGAGAAGTCTTTGCTGCACATTGAGTAGTTTAGGTCTAGGTTTCTAAGCCAGTTCTTGGTAAGAATGGTGGGTCTGTCCTGGAGTTGTATAAGGGCGGGGTGGGGGTGGGGATGGTGTCAATCTCTTCCTTCATTTCTTTCTTTCTGTCCGTTTTGAGTCAGGGTCTCCTTGTAGCCCCAGCTGTCCTGGAGCTCACTATGTAGGGACAGGCTGATCTTGAACTCACAGAGATCCACCTGCTTCTGCCTTCTGAGTGCTAGGATTAAAGGTGTGCACCAGCATATACAGCCCTAAGGGGCCAATTTCTATTGAAGCTCATGGACCTACTTGTTATAACAGCTTTACTGGTACTTGAAATCATACACTGTGTTTTGTATTTCCTTCGTTTCTCTTGGTAAGTAGGATGGGGAGAGTGGATGTTGAACAGTCAACCAGCACAGTCCACTTCATTACCTGCCTGTGAGGTCCTCAGACTCTGGAGGAAGGAGCAGATTGCAGCAGATAATTATGAGCCATGAAAACAGATGCAAAAATTATGAGAAAATCACTTAGAAGAGATAGAAGAATTCCAAGAGTTCATTTTATCTGGATCTTAATTGATATGTGGGAGTTTCACAAATGGTTTTAGTTGGGAAGATAAAAAGAATAGAAAAATGTGGAAGTGGGAAGGCCACAGGGTGTGGCTAGTGGTCTGGTGTGGCCAGGGAGTAGGAAGCCAGGAGGCGTGTTGGGATTGGCCATTGCAGGGCACCTGAAGGCCATGGGAAAGAGGTAAACCGTGAGCCAGGCCTTTCTAAGCCACAGAGGGTGACTTGATCAGATCTATGTCTTTCTCTGAGGTAGGGACTGGAGGGTGACTCGTTAGGAAGCTATTTCACAAATTTGGGTGAGTAATGAAGACAGCCTGCATCACATCAGGGTTTTGGTGGTGGGAACCGAGGCCAGGAGACAGTCTGCAGAGAGAGAGTTTCCTGGTAGAATGACACAACTCGGTAACTGGTTGACTGAGGAGGGTTGAGTGAGGACGAGGGGGTGGTGGTTGAAAGATGGTTAAATATGATCCTAAGTTTACATGCCTGTTCTAGGAACCCAGAAAAAGGAGTACAGGAAATGCAAGTTTGGAGGATGAGGGAAGATGCCTCCCCCTGTCCCCAGCCTGGCCCACGACAGACATCTTTTGATTCCTTAAATGTATATCACTTCAAGGTGTCTGAAACACTCAGTCTTTGCTTTGCAGAGCTTCCTCCCCTCATCCCCAGATCCCTAGGGAAGACCTCATGGTCTTTAAGAGTGTCTTTTGAGTCCCATAATCTGGGTCCGAAGCCCCTCCTAGATTCTTGTCTTTCCATTTCTGTCACTGAAAGTTGTTCAAGCTCATAGTCCCAAGAAGTCAGTCACTTGTCTTAGGGCAGGAACCATGCCTGCCCTGTTTTCTGCTGTGGATAGTGCCTGATACACAGTAGGCACTCACTCTGGGTTTGGGGCATCCACAGTTGCCCATGGAAACAAGAGTTGTCTGGTAGTTTAGATCTGGGTCCATTCAGACGGGATGGGTGCTAACAGGGCTACCAGCTGGGATGGGTGACGTAGTCCTTCCTGAGACTGACGCTCTCTTGATGAGTGGTTTTGAACCAGGGGCACTTAGTCCATCTGGGGCCATCTTTGTCATGACTGAGTGAGGGAGCAGAGGCCAGGGACACTACTAAGTGTCCTTCAAGGCATAGCAACAAAGAATCACCCGGCCCAACATGTCAATAGTGTTGAAGTTGAGAAACTGGGCTGGAGAGACAGGCAAGCCAGCTGGCACAACCAAGTTCCAGTGTGGCCTACTGGCTGCGACGGCCCAAGTGGGTAAGAGCAGAAGCAGTGGCTGTCACGAGAAATATGGACTTGTGATGTGCGGCCAAGAGCCACCTTGGACTGGGACTGGGCCTCGGTCAGAGGGCCCAGCACCTTAGGCGGTTTCCCCTTAACTGAACTCCCGGCCATCAGCCCAGCCGGCCCAGCCTGGCTCTTGCCTCCCTCTGACTCACCCCGTTTGGGTTTCTCCCAGTCTTTAGTGGAAGGGCACCGCTCTCTTCCCACCCCATCTGCCTCGCTGATTATTTTCAGCTTGGCTTGCAGAGGTCCAACGCTGCAATTACTCCCCAACCTCAATGGCTCCTTCTGAAAATAACATTTGGGTCGAAGAAAACCTCAGTCTGGTGGGCTGGATTTTATACGAAACAGTTAAAGCATGGGTGTGGGGACGGCGACAAGGGAGTGGCAGAGTGGCACAATTAAGAGAAGAATCTGGAAGAAAAGGAGAGAAGAAAGTGAAGAGAGAAAGGGTGGTGGTGGTGAGGGTTGTTGTAGAGGGCAAACAGACGTCCTGGGCAGGGGTCCTCGTTCTTCTAGAAGGTGGATGCCAAATCTTCATGAGTGCCTCTAATTGAAGGTTCTGTTCGCTGCAATACCCACCCGCTTCCCTAATCTTTGAGGCCTGAGAAATCTATGTCTGCCTGGGGCCAGAAGAATTAAGTCTATGGGCATACCATTCTTTATCCAAGCTAGTGACCAAATTTTCCAACCCCAAAATAGGAGACACATGGCTGACATAGCATTTTTGTTCACTTTCCAGAAGGGAATGGCATTCTGGGATATGTAGTTTCTAGCTGATAAGAGGAATTTCTAAGGGGTTCCAAGGTCAACAGAAGAGAACAGAGGAATTTATCACAGTAAGCATTCTGGAGCTGGGAGATGGCTCAGTGGGTAGAGTATTTGCTGTGTAGGCGTGAGGACCCAGCACACTCATAAAGAGGTGAGTGTAGTAGTATGCATCTATAACCCCAGCTCTAGGGAGTAGAAACAGGTGGATCCTAGGGGCTTGCTGGCCAGCCAGTCTAGTGAAATGACAAGTTCAGGTTCAGTAAGAGACCCTGTGTTAAAAAACAAAAGTGGGGACTCGGTGGTTAAGAACACTTGCTGTTCTTCCCAGAGGACCAGGATTTGATTCTCATCACCCACATGGCAGCTAACGACCATCTGTAACTTCAGTTCCAGGGGATCTGCCACCTTCTTCTGGTCTCTGTGGGCACTGCATGCATGTGGTGCACTTACATACATGAAGGCAAAACACTCATACATGTACAATAAAAATAATAAACAATATATATATTTTTAAAGTGTTGAGCAATTAAGCAATTGAGGAAGACACCCATGTTAACCTCCGACCTCCACACATGCACAGTTAGGTGAGCCCACTTAAACACACATGCATACATCACAAAAGCACACACACACACACACACACACACACAATTCTTGTGGAAATCGTAGACTATGGGTTACTTTGTTTCAAAGAAGAAAATGAAACATCAAAAATAGAAACCTTGTCCCAGTCTGTGCCAAGGGGAGGGGCAGGGGCATTTAGGAATTAGGGAAGGGTTACCTGGAGCACCTTTCAGATTTCAAAGGAGGCAGGAGTAGGAAGAGGCTTTATGAGGTGAACTTTGGGAAAGAAGCAGGAAAGAGTTCCATACATTTGTTAAAGCTTATTTCTAAGTTTAACTCCAGATGGTTCTAAATCCCTGGGTATGACTTCCAACAGTAACAGTTTCTCTGGGCCATCATGTCCTCATTTGCTAAGGTGGAAGTAGGGATGGGGCCTACTTCCTGTGGCTCCAAGAATGGCCAAAGGGGAAGTATGTGTTTGACACACATTCATTAGCTCCTGTTCATCAGTACACAGGAGGAAGAGTGCAGGAGAACGGGGACTGTGGCGATGTATCCTGAGAGATTCCAGAGAGCATCTCTGTCATTTCTGTGTGGTTATGTGTCACCAACCATATGTCTGTGGGAACTTCTCCCCACTGGCTTCCTTGAGCAATGGTACCCTGGATAGGTCAGAGGACCTATCTGACTCAGATGGGTCAGAGGAACCTTATGTGTTCTGTGGGAATGTCTCCATTCCTCTGGGGCTGCGAAAGAAAGGCCTTCCTTCTGTTCGGGCTCATGGTACTCACTGGTTCAGTTTGATTTTAATGGGTGCCCTCTTCAGTAGGCACTGAAGCCGCAGCAGCAAGTGAGACACGGGGTGATCAGCCCACCGAGCTTTTGGCCTAGTGGGGAAGCAGTTCATTGCAACACAGTGACTTTAAGCGACAC
Source organism: Eospalax fontanierii (assembly GCA_035773235.1). NCBI lineage: Eukaryota > Metazoa > Chordata > Mammalia > Rodentia > Spalacidae > Eospalax > Eospalax fontanierii. The sequence continues at coordinate 19,403,035 of CM069526.1, forward strand.
AATCCATGCAGCTACCCAAAGCCAGAAGCTGTCCCACCTTAGGGGGAAGGAAGGCCCACTGAGGTAAAGATGTCTAAACTAGGAAATATGTCCTAAGCTGGCCAGACCAAAGAAGGAACTATTATTTTGCCCACTCTGCAGATAAGGCAATAAAAGGCTCAACTTGGGCAGACATTAATAGCAGAACTGGCATGTGGATGCTGGCTGATCCATCCATCTCTCCCATGCCTGCGCTCCCTTGCTGCTGCTAGCATCCTGGACGCCTTCATCCAGACTCTGATGTCTAAGCTTGGCTTTCAAAGAGGGCCAGGAGTTGGAGGATCCTCGGGTCCTCCCTGCAGAGAGGCTTTGGAATCAGGCTAATGGAATCAGGCTTCTTGGCTCTGTGAGCTCAGGCAGGTTGTTTAACTTCTCTGTGCCTCCTTTTTCTTCTCTGTAGAGTTGTAGACAACATCCACTTCTATGGTGTCAGGGCATTAGAATGTGACCAGTGCTTAGAATAGTCCTGGAAACACTGACAGTAACTCAATACCGTGACTATTATTACCTCCTGACTCTCCCCCACCCCCACTGTCGTAGGTGAGTCAATTTTGGCTAACATAAATATATATTTTATTTGAATGGTTCTAAGTTTGTTTTCAGGCTGCGGTTTTGCTGTTATTGCTTAGGGCAAGAATACATTAAAAAAAAGGGAAAGGATTTGAAGTTAATTTGGAGAAACAGTTAATAAAACAAAAGTCAATTAAAATCTGTAATACAGGTGGAAGGTGACCATGGGAGACACATGAAGGAGAGACACATGAAGGAGAGACACACGAAGGAGAGACACATGAAGGAGAGACACATGAAGGAGAGACACATGAAGGAGAGACACATGAAGGAGAGACACATGAAGGAGAGACACACGAAGGAGAGACACACGAAGGAGAGACACACGAAGGAGAGACTTGAGTGGCTGAAAATTTTGTGAAACAATCGGTGACGACATGCTCCATCCTGCAAATAAAACCTTCCAGGGCAAAAGAGGCAGGACTGTGCTAAGGAGCTTTGGAACTCAGAGGCCGCACAGACTGGGAGGCTCTGAAGGGGAGGCCGACTCCAAAAGCCGGCTCTTCAACTTCGTTTGATTCGGGCCTCTCTGATTTTCTTTCTTTCTTTCTTTTCTTTTTTTTTTTTTTTTTTCTTTCTTCTTTTTTTCTTTTTTGGATCACTGGGTCAATCAGTCAGCCAATGCCTCGGGAGAAGTTTAATTAAGCTCAGATCTCTGGAGCGAGCTGCCAAAGGTCTCCGCGCTGCCGGCCCCGCCCCCAGCTGGCCCCGCCCCTCTCCTACCCGCCCCTGCACATCTGGAGAAAAGCTTCCCTCAGCCCGGCGGGGCAGGGCCGAGGCCCGCGCACGCGCACCGACCAGGCGCCCGGTGCTTGGAGGCAGGGCTGGATTCCCAGAACAGCGTTGCAAACTGTTGCATCAGACAGCAAGCAGCCTGCCTGGCCGCCAGGGTTTCTAGGAAGATAGCAAGGGTTTGCGCTTCTCTGTGGCCACCTGGGAGCACTGGCTGCCCCTCCCGGCTGTGTACGCCAGCAACATGATCCCCTGAAATCTCAAGCTTGCGCCTGTCCGGGAGGGCCCCTGCCACAGGTGACATTCGCTGGACTTCATTGCTCCTGCTTCCACCCACGGCCAGCCCCAGGCAGGAATAGCCAAACTGCATTCAGTTTGCTTTCTTGCAGTGAGAACCCTGGAGGAATGAGCTGGGCTTGATTTCTCTCCCGAGTACAAGAATGCCCCTGAGGAATTTCACACTCTGAAAGTGCAACACTCATTTCCCCAGACAGGCGCTGTGGACGGTTCCCAAAACGGCTTGGCAAGCTCCCAGCAGGAGCTGGGATGCTCAATGGTTTCCAACTCTCTTGCAGCTGAACCTGCAGACCCAGAATTAGGACCCTCAACTCTGGCCATCTGAACTTCTCGGAGGAAGGACACAGTCCTTCCCAATCAGGTCTTCCTTTTAGGCATGTGGCAGGCTGCTGAGTGATGAACATTTGGTGCGTTAGACAACAGAATGCAAAACCTCACATTCACATATAGGCGGCATGTACACCGTTTTCTAGACTGAAATGGCTCAGCATGTTTCATGAGCAGAAAGCTGACCTGTTTCTCTCTGACTCTTCCAGGTTCTAAGCCGCTGCTTTCCTCAAGGGAGAGGAAATGATGCTGAATTTAGAAAGGACTGGGCAGTCTTGGGGTGGAATGCTCAAGAACAATAACAGGGATTTGGGGATGTAACTTAGTGGGAGCATTCTTGCCTAGTATGGACCAGGCCCTGAGTTCCAGCTCCAACACTGACAAACAAAACAGAATGAGTGCTTATTAGAAATCTACCTGCTAAAGAAATTTTCAGGGACAATCTGAATTTTACCGTTCAATTCTTTTTATTTTTGAATAGGTCAAGAGCAAGATCATTCAATATTAATGGACTTTCTAGAAAGACAAGACCTTAAACATTCTTAAAAAAATATTTTATTAGTTTATGTGTATGAGTATTTTGCCTACAGGTATGTAAGTACACCATGTGGGTACAGTGCCCTTGGAGGCCAGAAGAGGGCGTTGGATCCCCTGGACCTGAGTTACAGGTGGTTGTTAGCCTTCATGTGCCTGCAGAGAACTCAACCTGGGTCCTCTGTAAGAGCTCTGAGTGCTCTACCACTGAGCCATCTCTCTACAGCCCCTATTCTGTCTTTTTTAGGGTGCTGATGGTGAATGTTTATTTTGATTGAATAATCTTGAGAGCTAATACAAGCCCACTGTTCTTTTTTCCTCTCATTATTATGAATCACTTGATCTCAAGATTCAACTGAAAAAAATGACCCGAAAGACTGGTGAGCATTGACCAATGTGTCTCAGCAGTCACTGTTGTTTAAAGCAGTATTTTCCTGTGAGCAGTGGAGCTCTGCATCATCATGGGATTTTCAAGATGCTTCATAAATATGGCCCGAGCTATTTCAGTCTGATTAGTAGTGCTCTGATGAGCTGAAGGAATAACAATTAGAAAAGGATGATCGGCAAGTGTGGGAGCTAGAACATTCCTGAGTCCTGCTTCTGAGGGCATATCATCTGGCACAAACATGCCAAGTCAGAATCAGCAAGGTGGGGGCCTGAGGTCCAGGTACATGACCCAGGGAGCTCCAGAGCTGATTGGATGTCAGCTGTGTCTAAGTAATAGTCCACCCCACCCCCACCCCCACCTGGAGACACAAATTGTTTACTATTGTGGAGCCAGGCAAAACATAAAGACACTTGGCGATAGAGACGGGGCTAGAAGTGGTTAGCCTCCCGTGGCTCTTTCATTCTTGGTTTCCCTGTCTGAAAAAGCTGCTAACTGACTATTGTAGAGCTGAGCAGTCATTCTGCATAAGCAACCCTAATGATGTGATCACTGGTCACCTCACCTTGACTGAATTTCCAGAGCAAACTTCTGGAAAAGTAAGGGGCCTGAGTGACAGATCCAGGAGGCAGAAAAATCCCCCTGGAAACTGTTTTTTAAACCCAGATGGTCAGCGACATAGGCATATGTTAAAAGGATGATTCAATTTCTTCATTCCCTGAGCACTCCCACCTAGACACTGTACCCAGCCCAGAGCTAGACAAAGCTTCTGTTCTAAGAGCTTATGATCTAAATTCCTTGTGGAAAGTCTGTCTTTGAGACGCACAAAGCACCTCATCTAATTCTCATTTCCACTTCAAGTCAGGTCCCTCCTTCCTGAGAACCCACCACATTTGAAGTTTCTAGTTGGCTTTCCTTCTGTTTTTGCTATTTATGTGCCAATTTAAAGGGTGGGGAGAGCCACATTAATTTTAAAATAAAACACAAATAGTGAAATGAGGCTTGGTTTAAAGTAAAAACCACAGAAGGGATTTTTTTTCCTTTCCCTTCCATATTTTTCAGATTTTCCTAGAACCACCTTTATTTTCTCAGAGCCCAGACATAGAAGGTGAGTGGGCCTCTCTAGACGCTCTTCCAAGCCAAAGCAAAAGCCTCCAGTCTGTCTCTATTTTTTTCTTTTAGACGTTTGAGTCTCAAAGGGGGCTCAGAAAGCTAGCCAAACCCCCCAGTTGCACGGCACAGCACAGTATTTCTAAGCCCTTGTAGATTTGAGGTTATAGCCTACCTCTTTGGATCAGTTGTGTCCACTTGTGCATTCTGGGTGTTGGGAACAAGAGTTTAAGGGAGGTACTCTTAGATGCAATCCCAACTTCACAATTTATTAGTTTTCTGACCTTATCCATCAAACCGTAATAATGATCCGCATTGTTTTAGGGCTGTAGAATCAAGATCTAAAAAGGGATTGGAGCAGAAGCAGCATCCAATAGGCGGTGGCTATTATGAAAATAGACCATTTCATCTGTCCACTCCCTCTTTAGCCACCACCTCCCATTTTGGAAACAGAGAGAAAATTTCCTATCTATTTCAAGTAGATGGGTTGCTTCCATTTTAAACCACCCACGGGCTCACAAGAAGGGGAGACTAGACTGAGCTGAATCTGCAAACACTAGGCTTTTTAATGGAATAGGAGCCCTCTCCTTGACCCTCAGCAGAACCTGACTGAACTTGCCGTGCTGGGACTTGGCAAGCCTTGATGGCTGATAGTGGCAAATGCGCAGAAGATGGGGGTCTGCGCAGTCAGGTGAAGCAGGTCCAGGATGGAGCCAGAGGGGTGCCAATCACCAGGAGGAAGGCGAGCTTCCGGCTTCGGGGTTTTGGAATTCTGAGTCCAGGCATCTTTGGTAGGCAGAGGTCCTCCTACCGCGGGATCTGATAAACTCCAGGCGCGTGCAACAGCGCCCTCTGCCGGCCACGGGGGACAAACCTCGAGCCTGGCCCTGGGGCTGGTCAAATGGGACTCGGGATCCCTCCGGCAGCCTCCGCCCCCGCTCCATCCCTTCTCGGGATCGCTCAGCCGGTTCCTGGACTGGATTCCTTAAGGAGCGTCCCTATCCAACACCTGAAGGCTGAACTGGGACGAGGCTCCGAAACACCCGATTCACCAAGGCAGCGGAGGCTGCAGGAACCTACCCAAACCGAGCTGCGCCTTTGGGGACCTGGGGTCAAAGCCTGCTGGGCTATCGGAGATGGTTTGGAGGTGGCATCGCCTATGGCCAAGTCCGAGGGTTCTGCGAACAGAGAGGAGCCCTGGGTTCTCTTCCTGCCTCATCCATTTTCCAGCTAGGTGACCTTGGGCAAGGTACTTCAATCTCCATGTGTCTTAGTGTCCTCATCTTTTAAGATGGAGAGAGCGATCCTGACCTTAATGGACTGGTATGAGGATTACATGGGAACAGACAGCTTGGGTTAGAATTCTGGAGCTGGCACAGTTAGCTGTGTGCCCCGGGGCAAGTTACTTAACCTCTCTGCCCGGGTTTCCTGCAAAATAGGGATTATAGAGGTACTTACCTCTGAGGGTGGTTGCCTGCAAAGCGCTTAACACTGCCTTGGCACAGAGTAAGCGCTCAATAAACGGTGGCTATTTTGGCTGTTGTCGTCATTGCTGTTCTTAAGAGCGCTGAGCACACGAGCCGAGCTCTAGCTGGTTGGTTATTATTAGTCTCTTTCTCGGGTCCAGTTATTTCTTTCCGGGCATTGTTAAAAAAATTAAAAAAAAATTTTTTTTTAAACCGTGCTCTCGCGTCCTTATCAGCAGCCGAAGGACAACCAGCCTTCCCGAATTTGGAAAATTGAGGTTCCCCCCGGAGTTGGGCCAAGGACGCGGCGGCGAGTTGCAAGGACCCGGACCTCCCGGGAGGAAGCCGGTGCCCCGCCGCCTCCGCCTGCGCCACCATTAGCGCGCGTCAGAGCCGCAGTGACGTCGCCAGGCCCTGGAGACCGGGAGGCGCGGCGAGCACGCGGGGAGCCTGCGGGGGCGGGGCTGGCCCTGCGGTCCCGCCGCTCGCAGGAAGAGTGCGGGCGGGTGTGTGGGCTGCGCGGCGACCCGTCTGGCGGTGGAGGGTGGAAGACCCCGCCTGGGTCCGCTGTCCCGCGTCTGCCTCTGCGGGACGCACTCTGGGCTCCGCCCGCAGCCCGGGCGCGGGGAAGAGGTGCCAACGCCTGTTCGGAGGTCCCGGGCCGGGCCCGCCTCCGGGGCTAGCCACCCCGAGGCCGCTGTGCGTTTGCAGGGGCCCTCCCTGCGACCTCCACCTCCTCGGCTTTCTCCATCCTCCCCAGCCCGATTCTCCAGCATCCCGCCGTTTCTGCGCCCTCTGCCCTCGCTCTGGACCAACTCCTTAGCGCACACAGGAGGCGCATCCCCCTCCTGGCTCCTAGCCAGCAGCTGCCGCCACTTGCCCCGCATGTCTGCTTGGCTTGCCCGGCACGCAGCTCCAGCTTGCCGCAGCTTGCTCCTAACTCTCCCCAGCAGTGATGGCCACACCGCCTACCCCATCGCTCGCGGTCTCCTCCCCTCCCCTCTCCCTCGCCGGCTAGTCCAGCTTGAATCCAATCACTCTCACTGTGACCTTGTGAAGGACCCCTCCTCTTTGACCTTCAGCACATTCCTCTCAAAGGTCTCCTAGCCTGTCCTCCACGTTCTTTGGCCTCGTGCTACCTCTGTCACTGTCTGTCCACGCCTCTCAGCTTGGGCGGTTCAGCCCGGGGCTCCCAGCCCTCCCGATCTTCATGGGCAAGCTCGCCTGCCATTTTCTAACATCTTATGAGTTAGTCCCCGTTGTTGGAGTCACACTAAGGTCTTCAGTGTCTTTGTGGCTGTGCGGCCTCCTCTCCAGTTAACTTCCTCTTACTCATTCCCCAGAACTCAAGACGTAAGTCACCTCTTCAAGGACGTCTCCTCCCCCCTCTTCTACCAACTGGCAGAGCGAAGTGTTTCTGGGCCTAGTGCTCAAGCTTGGAGGAGAGACCTGACTTTTCAAAGCCGTCAGTGGTCTGTGCCCCGCCCCCCACTCCAGCCCCTTCTTCCCAGAGCTCTTAGCTGGGCTCTTCCTGCCCGGAACACCTCCCCATCATTTCTACTCAATTTCCCCTTCATCCAAACCCTCCATTCTTCCCGAAGAGAAAGCTTCGCAGATGCACCCACCCTAACCCATCCTCAACTCCACCAAATACTTCCAATAAAATAATAAATCTAAAGCTTTTACAAAAAACTATGGAGAACAGCAGAAACACTTGTTTATGGCGTGTGTTCTTTCCGCCTTTGTGAAAGCTTAACATTTGCCTTATCCAATTCAGATCTTTTATAAAAGAACTTAAACGCTTTCAGATTTGGATGGAGTTGTCTGAACTCATTTCTGTCTCTCTGCAACAAGAATCACGTTAGTGCCTTGGCATTGCTTTCCTTTGAACGCTTTAGTCTTTTTACTACTATCTTGGTGACTGTAAGCACTTCATGGAATTATCTGGGATCCTGGATCCTGTCATGAGTTCAGCACACTTTAGTTTCCAGTCTCCTTTTGGAAATTATTTAGCTTATTTTTCCTTCATTTTTTTTTTTTTTTCTGTTAGGAACAATGCTACAGTAGCTACTTATTTTAATGCCCATCCCTTGGTATGAAGGCAACCCTTTGGGTAGATTCTTGGGTGTGGGACTGCTGGGCTCAAGTCGTGGAAGCTGGCAGTAGGACTGGGCTCAACGGTTTTTCCAAGTGGTTGTACAAATTCACAGTTCCATGTGCTATGTGAGAGTTCCCCAATGCACCACATCCTCAACAACACTTGCTAATGTCAAACTTTAAAACTGTTGCCAAGCCCATGGGTGTGAAATGGCATTTCAATGTTTTAATTTGCAAGTCCCTGTTTACAAGTGAGAGAGACAGAACTTACTTTCTTTGTTTATTGGCCATTTGCCCTTCCTCTTTTTAAGTTGGCCATTGGTGTATTTGGACAGGGCTTCTTTTGGATCATCTCTTACGTGTTGGAGTTCTTTATATATTCTTGATACTAATCCTTTGTCGGTCTGTGGCCCATCTCGTGTCTTTTATTTCACTCAATGGCTGTTTTTAATTGATGTGATCATTTGATGAAAGTCTGATTTTCCTGTTAGACTACAAATAAGTGGGGGGAGGACCTTCCCCTGCACCACAAGAAAGGGAACTGTCCTTGGTAACACATGCAATATCTAATACGTATCAGGAACTCAATAAATACTTCTGACTGAAATGTATTGATAGTTGACATTATTATTTGTTATTATTATTATTGTTGCTGTTGTTATTTATGTGCTTCTGTCTGCTACCCCCACCCCAGGCTTTTCCCTCATTTCCTGGAGAGTAGGAATCTTGACATCTTCTTTTTCTTTGTATCTGTAGTACCTATCACAACACAATGCCTTTGTCACAGAGCCTAATCCAGTCATTTTAAATTAATATCCTTTGTATTTCTCTTTCTGTCCCCCCCCATTCTTCTCAGCCCATTTTCTATCTCTGGGCCTCGTTATATTTTTGTAAAACAAATGAACAATAAAAATCATCTAGTGTATTTGTGAGACTACATGATACAATATATATGTATAGCATATATTATATACAATGTATATATTTAGCATCTTATTGGCTGTCAACAAATGGTTACTTTCAGTGACCCCACAACAATCATTTCAGTCACTAAAGAAACACTGTCATTAATTTTAACAGAAAAACTTTTCAGAGACACAATAAAAGTGAGCTTCCCAAAGATGTGGTGACCGAGTTTTTCTTCTTTTTCTTTCTTTCCTTTTATTGATATTTGACCCACAATGTAAAGCTCTGTCCCAATGCAGTTTCTGAAAAGCATCAAATATCATTCTTCTCCTTTTCTTTTCTAAATTCCAGACATATCAAAGGCATATGAACCATACATAGAATTCAAGCCTTTAAGAGGAATCCTATAAAGGCCAATTCTACATCTTTGGCCAGAAGTCAGAGAGCAGAAAGAAGGTCTGTCAGTGATCCCAGAGCTGCAATGTGGTGGTTACAAAAGCAGAACTCTCACATCTGTTTCCCACATCTGCCATCGATTGCATGACCTTTGATCTATTTATAAAATGAAGATAATAATCCTTGCTTTTTCTAAAAATCTTTGAGATCCTTGACATGAAAGGCAGCTTGCATATATTTAAAGAGCCCCCTAAAGGTAAATGGGCCTGCGGTAACATCTGTCCCCACAGATGAAGCATGTGCAGTATTTTGCCAGAAAGTGAGCCCCAGGAGGGTGAATCTGTCCCATCATCTCCCTCCGCCGGACCTCACTCTCATGTGGCTGTCAGTTACCGACAGACTAAAAGAAACTCATTTTGTATCCCAACTCCCTTTACGTGCAGCCTAAAGTCTGCAGGGACGATCAGTGCCAGGGCAACCTTATTTGATCAAGATGAACTGCTACAAGGCGGCCTGTCGTCTCTAGGGTTTCATCCCTGCGTGAGGAAAGCAGGTGGCTACACTGGGCTTCTATAACATGAGCCCACCAAAGGGACTTCCAGCTTCAGTGCTTCCCAGAAGGGCCTGTGAGATGTGTTGTTAGGAGAAGGTGGGCTGAACCCTGAGAGTCCTTGTGGAGACCCTGAGAAAGAGCACAGAGATGCTGGCCGTTCCATGCGAGGGTTGCGTTGGCCCCTCCTGTAATGGTGGGAGCACTATGGATGGACGGAAGAAAGAAACCCGGAGTCAGCAGACCACGACGCTGTAAGACCCAACAACAAAACCCATCAGTGGTGGGCTTGATCACTAGCCCTCTTCGAACCTCAGCGCGTCAGAGGTGGGTTGGGATAATCCATGACACCAACCAACCTGCCAGGGTTGCTGGGGAGAGTGAATGAATCAAGATGTGGCTCAGTCTGCCGTACCTCACACATGAAAGGCAATACTTAAAGATTAAAAAACACCCAAACTCCACTTAAGACTAGGCTCATCCAGGCTGGAGAGATGGCTCTGCAGTTAGGAGCACTGTCTACTCTTGCAGAGGACCTGGATTTGGTTCCCAGCACCTACATGGTGGCTAACAACCATCCATTAACTCTGGTTCCAGGGGAATCTGATACCCTCTTCTGACCTCCAAGGGCACTGCATGACATGGGTACAATTACATATATGTAGGCAATATACTTATACACATAACATTAAAAAATAATAAAAGACTAGGTTCATTTCACTTGCTTTAACTAATCGATCACTTAATTGACCAATTAATTAACCAGCTTTCTTGATGGTACTGGGGAGAGAACCCAGGGCCTTGGATATGCTTGACAAGCACTCTACCACTGAACTACCTCCTCAGTCCTCTTTTTATTTTATTTGTTTGTTTCGGGATGGGGTCTCCCTGTAGTCTCAGATGACCTGAAACTCACTATGTAGACCAGGCAGGCCACAGTCTTGCAGAGATCTGCCTGCCTCTGCTGGAATGAAAGGTGTGCACCACCATGCCCAATTTTTTTTTTAACTTTTTGGCAGGGTCTCACTAAGTTGCCCAAGCTGGCTGGCTTAAATTTAAATTCAATGTAGCCCAGGTGGGCCTCAAACCTTCAAACTTCCTTCCTCAGCTTCTTGTGTAACTGGAATTATAGACCTCACTTAAGTACAAACTTACAAGTCTTTTTGCCTTTATTATGTTTATTTTTATTTTTTTTTTTTGCAGTGCTGGGAATTGAATCCAAGACTTACATAGGTTAGATGAGTGCTCTACCACTTAGCTCTGTCTTTTAAATCTTTTCTTGAGGTCTGAAGAGATGGCTCAGTGGTTAAGAGCACTGACTACTCTTGTGGAGGACCTGGGTTCAGTTCTTAGCACCCACATGGTAGCAGTCCACAACTTCAGTTACAGTGGATCTGATGTTCTCTTTTGACATTACATGACATGAGTGCACTTACACACACACGGGCACATAAAATAAAATTAAAATAATAAATAAAATATTTTTAAAAATCTCTTAACTTTTAATATTTATTTATTTAGGTCTTTTTGAGACAGGGTCTCCCTGTAGCTCCAGCTGGCCTGGAACTCACTAAATAGACCAGGCTGGCCTTAAATTCACAGAGACTCACCTGCTTCTGCCTGCCAAGTGCTCGGATTAAAGGCATGCTCCCAGTTCTTTTAAATTTTATTTATTTTTTCTATTTTATGTGTGTGCATGTATTGCCTGCATGCATGTGAATGCACTTGTGTTGTGCAAAGCCCTCAGAGGTGAGAAGAGCATTGGAACCCCTGGCACTTGTTAGCTGCCTTAATAATTTGAACCTTATTTTTATTTCATGTGTATGAGTATTTTGCCTGCATGTGTGTATATATACCACATGTGTGTAGTGCCAACACAGGCCAGAGAGGGCAGCAGATCCCCTGGAACTGGAGTAACAGAAGGTTGTAAGCCATCATGTGACTGCTGGGAATGGGTCCCGGGGGGAACAGTCAGAGCCTCTGGTTTACTCTTCAGACCCACTTTATCCTTACTCTTAAAGCAATGATTTCATGTGATGGGAACTGGGGTGATGGCTCTGAGGTTAAGATTGTGTGCAACTCCCAACATCCATGTCAGATGGCCCACAGCAGCCGGTGACTCTAGCCCTGGCGGCCTCGGAACCTGTACTCATTTTCACATACCCCCAGACAGACGCACATGATTAAACATGAGTGAATCTTAAAAAAATGTGTATGATAAGACAAATAAGAACTCCTGTTTAGTCATTTCTCTTCTCTGGGTGATAATAATTATTTGTTTCATTTTTAGTATTTTGAGACAAAGTCTTGCCACACAGTCCAATCACCTTGAATCTGAGATTCTCCTGACACAGTTATGTAAGTGCTGTGGTCACAGACTATCACCACACCTGGTTTAGAGGCAATAAATACTACCAGGTGACTTCCAGGAACATCCCATGTGTTTATAAGCATCAGGATAAACAATGCCTGTTCTTGTATAGATAGCATGCTCTGGATATCTTTCTTTGTGTTTGTTTTTCACTTAGTGTACCACAGGGCAACTGACTCCTTATCAGCTTATCTTCCAGAGTGACCTCCTTCTTTCTGCAACCACATATCCTTACACTGCATTTATTTATCAGTCCCCTACAGCTGGACCTTTAGATTTTTATTAGTTTTCTGTGTCAGCTGCACCAAAATACCATGGACTTTGTGAACCCGAATGTATTAAGTTAGAACTGTGTCTTTCAGAAGTGGGTCTTGCTAGGCTAAAGTGAAGATGTCTACCGGACCTCTCTCCCTTCAGAGGTTCCAGGGACGATCTATTTTCCTGCCCTTTCCAGCTCCTGAAGATGCCCACTTTCCTTGGCAAAGCTAATGATAGTAGGTCAAGCTTTTCCTCAAATAATTTCGCTGTGACTCATTCTTCTGACTCTCTTTTGACTTTAAGGACTCTTCTGGTGACCAGGGGCTGCTAGACCATCCTTTCTTCCCCTTTAAGCCATCTGTTTACCAATCTTTGCTCCCTCCAACCCTAATTCCCTTTGCTACATGGATGACATACTCACAGGTTCTAGGGGTGTGTACAACTTTGTGGAGCCATTATTCTGTCCTCCAAAAAGTTATTTGCTGATTTTTTGCTATCACCAACAGAACTGTGGAATTTCATTTGCTATCTATGAGTGTAAATTCATTTTTAAAAATATTTTTTATTTATTATTTTTTATTTTATTTTATGTTTTTGAGTGTATTGTCTACATGTATGTAAGTGTACCTGTGTCATACAATGCCCACAGAAGTCAGAAGAGGGTGTCAGAACTGGATGGTTGTTAACTGCCATGTGGGTATTGAAAATTGAACCTGGGTTCTCTGCAAGAGCAGTCAGTACTCTTAATCTCTGAGCCACATCTCCTGTCCTTAGTGAAAGTTCTTACAAATGGAGTCAGGGGAAAAAAGGTGCACAACTTTTGAGAGATACTGTCAGATGTTGCCCCAAAGGAATTTTTTAAAAATTCTATTTTTTATTATTTTTACTTTATGTATATGAGTGGGTTGCCTACATGTATGTAACTGTACCTGTGTTGTGCAATGCCTGAGGAGTTCAGAAGAGGGTGTTGGATCTCCTGGAGCTGGAGTTATGGACAGTTGTCAGTCACCATGTGGGTGCTGGGAATCAAAGCTGGGTCCTCTGTGAGAGCAGCCAGTGCTCTTAACCACTGAGTCCTCTCAGCGGCCTTCCCAAGGGGATTTTTAAAATTAGTACAATTTCTGTTTTAATTAATAGCTATTTATTTCTGAGCTAGGTCTCACTATATAATCCAAGTTGGCCTGCAACTTGCTCTGCAGTTCAGGCTGGCCTCTAACTTACAATCCTTCTGCCGGAATGATACCATGTCTAGCTTTAATTGTAGGTTTTTAATCATTTATTTAATTTATTTATGTGCTGGGGATTGAACTCAGGACCTTGTACAAGCTAGGCAAGTGCTCTACCACTGAGCTACACCTCCAGTTCTATTCTCTTTCTCTCTCTGTGTCTCTCTCTCTCTCCATATATGTGTGCATGTATATATTCAAGAGTAGTCTTAGTAATGGAAATTGGATCAGAAGACGCAGAGCTCCGTCTGTGCTCTTTCTCCCTCTATAATTCCCAATTATTTGTGTTAGTGTGGAACGTTTGCTCAGGTGGTAAGCCTATGTTGACACATTATTGCCTACAGTTCATTACTTATACTAAAGGTTATTCTTAGTCTTATAGATCTATGGTTCTTTTAAAAAGTTTTTAAATCATACATTAATTATGCATAATAATGGACTTCATTATGACATGTTCACACATGTGTATAACATATTCTGATCATATTTACTCCTGTAACCTTTCTTCTCCCCCAACTCCTGCCAATCCCCTTCCTCTTCCCAACCAGTCCCTCCCCTCATCATGTCTGTTTTGTGTTCCTTTTTCTTTTCTTTCTGGGGACCCACTGAATTTATTAGGGTTGCTCACAGAAGAATGGGTGAGAAGTTATTTTCAGGAGCATGGACACAGTGGCTATACCACTGCAGGAAATGTCTCTCTCCCTCAGCAATCATTAGTCTCAGGAAGGCATGGGACCTTGTGAACTCCTCCCCACTCCATGACAGTGTGTGTGTGTGTGTGTGTGTGTGTGTGTGTGTGTGTGTGTGTGAAGGTCAGAGGACAAACTGCAGAGCTGGTTTTCTCCTTCCATCATGTGGATTCCAAGGACTGAGCCTAAGTCGTCAGGTTTGGCAGCAGAACTTTCCCTTGCTGAGCTATCTCACCAGCCTTATGACAGAATTTTGACTGGCCCAGTCTTGTACAAGTCCTGTGCTGATAATCACAGATGCAGAGGGTTTAAGAGTGCAATGGCCATAATACTCCACACCTTCCTCTGACTCTTATATTCTTTATTTCCCCTCCTCTGCAGCGTTCCTTGGGCCTTAGAGGGGTGATATAGACGTCTCACTTAGTGACTGGCTTGCAACAGCTGCTCTCAGAACTTTGACCGTTTCCGAGTCTCTGCTGTAACTCCTCTCACTGCAAAAACGAGTCTTTGGCCAGAGCTGACAGCAGCACTGGTCTATGGGCATAAGCAAAAAGAGACGGGATTGGAGGGATGGCTCAGCGATTAGGAGACTGGCCGCTCTTGCAGAGGAACTGGGTTTGGCTCCCAGCATCCACACAGCGGCGAACAACCTTCCGTAACTCCAGTTCCAGAGGATCCAATGCCCTTTTCTGTCCTTTGCAAGCATTGCACAACATGGGTGCACTCAAATATATGCAGACAATATACCCACACACATCAAATAAAAACAATAAAATATTTAAAAAAAACAGTTGGGAGGCAATTTGACAGATACATCCTATCTAGTTATCAAAACAGTAGCAGTAACTTCTCCACTAGGGCCTATGATCTCCCCAGCCACAGATTTTTGATCAGGCTTTTAGAACACGATATGAATTCCCTCCAGTGGAGTGGGCCACAAAGTCAATCAGTGAGTGGTTGGTTAACCCCATAGAGGACTTGCCACTATTGCAAAAATGGATCTACATCTTCCTGGGCAGGTTGGTAGTGAAGTACTCAAGGTCTACAGCTGAGTAAGACAGCTGTGCTGGATAGCTTTAGTGCCAACTTGACATACTTGGGTTGAGGGAGCCTCAGCTGGGAAATTGCCTCCATTGGGCTGGCCTGTGGCTATATCTGTGGGGCATTTTCTGGATTGTTGAGTGATGTGGGAGGGCCCAGCCCACTATGGGTGGTGCCATCCCTGGGCAGGTTGTTCTGTATTGTATAAGAAAGCCGGCTGAGCATGGGTCAGAGAAGCAAGCCAGTAAGCAGCATTCCTCCATGGCCTGTGCTTCAGCTCCTGCCTCCAGGTTCCTGCCCTGAGTTCCTACCTTGGGGTCCCTCAGTGATGAATTGTGACTTGGGAGATGTAAGATAAAATGAACCCTTTCTTCCCCAAGCTGGTATTGGTCAGAGTGTTTTATCATAGCAGTTGAAAACAAATTAGGGCTACGGTAGATGACAGTTCTCCCTTGGCATCTTCCTGTACTATGAGGGATAGCCAGCGGGGAGGAAGCTTTCAGCTCAGTTCCAGCTTGATTCTCCATGTCCTGAGACCAAAGCATGTGATGTCTTCAGCAATAGTCTTACTGTCTAGCTCTAGTGAGCAGCCAAGGGCAGTGGCAATGGTCTGTATATTTTAGGGGCCTTAGGGGCCTCCCTGACTAACAGCCTACAGTAGGGAGTTGGCCCACCCCTGGTACTAGGTTTTTATTTAATAACCCTGGTGTCTAGGGCAGCCTTATCTACTCACATAGGGTCAAAAATCTCTTAATTTATATTTTAAATTTGTGTGTGTTTGTGTGCACACACATGTAAACACACATACAAGAGATCAAATCCAGGGCCTTGCACTTGCTAGACAAATGTTCTGCCAATGACCCACAACCCCAGCTCCACATTTAATTTTTACTGTCACCATAGGCCTGTTTTCCAGAAAGTACAGAGTTGGAATCATATACACCATGTGATTCCTTCAGGTTGGCTGAAGTCACTGATCAACCCACATTTAAGGTTCCTCAATGTCTTTTTGTGACTTGAGAGCTCATATTGTTTTTAGAGCTGAGAAACATTCCATAGTGTAGATGTAACAGTTTCTTCAGTCATTTGCTGAAGGACATGTTGATTACTTCTAAGATTTGGCAGTTACTATACAGTTGTTAAAAACAGCCACGTGCAGGTTTTTGAGTGAACCGAAGCCTTCAGCTGTGCCAGTTTTTTCCAAACCTTTGAACATGCAATGTTTTTGCAAATGTTTACTTTGTAATGCTCAATCGGATAGATGAAAAGTGGTATCTGGGGCTACAGAGATGGCTTGGTGGTTAAGAGAAGTGGCTGCTCTTGCAAAGGACCTTAGTTCTATGTCCAACGTCCACATGGCAGCTAAAATATCAGTAACTGCAGTTCTAGGGGATCTAAATCCTTCTTCTGGTCTTTGTGGGCATTGCATGACATGGGCGTACTTACATATACATGCAGGCAAAACCCTCCTACACATAAAATAAAAATAAATAAAAATTTAGAAGTATCTAGCTGCTTTAGTTCACTGTGAGTAAAACGGAATTCTCATATTTATATTTTTATTTATTTATTTTTGGTCTTTTTGAGACAAGGTCTCTCTTGTCAACCCACCTGGCCCTCCCTATGCACACGGTGCTGTCTTGGATCTCACATAGATCCACCTGCCCCTTTCTCCCAAGTGATGGAATTAAAGGCGTGTGCCACCACACCCAGCCCTATATTTTGATTTATAGACATGGTCTGTTCATGTTTATTTTTCTACTGGCTTTCTGTTTATTAATGATATATTTTATATAATATGGAAACTGGAAATTAGTCATATTTTTACAAATATTTTGTCAAGTTTACTTGTCTTTTGATTATTTTTCATGTAGAAATTGAAAACATTATATTTATTTATCTATTTATTTATTTTTGGTCTTTTTGAGGCAGGGCCTCCCTATAGCCCCAGATGGCATGGAACTCACTATATATGTGTATCAGGCTGGCCTTGAACTCACAGAGATCTGCTTGTCTCTGCCTCTTGTGTGCTGGGACTAAAGGTGTTCGCCACCCTGCCTGGTTTGAAATTCTAAACATTTGTAAGTGAAGCATACCTTTCTTTCCTCTTCCCATTATCTTTCCTTTCATTTCAGTTTAGCTAAAATGATGAGCTCCGGATTCAGTGAGAGACTCTGACTCCAAAAATAAGGTCTTCCACATGCACACGCACAGGCAAACACACACAAACACGCACACAAACGCACGCACACACACACGCACACATTTATCTTTAAATATTTTTTCCTTTTCAAAAAAGAACTAGAATGACCAGGAATATGATGATTTGTAAAAACTGACATCTCTACAATAGTACACCATCCTATTAAAAACAGGCCACACTGCGACCTTAAGGCCAACTGTTTGGCCACCCGGCAGTGGGCAAGGGACAAACGGCTTCCTTACTGGACACAGCACATTTGCAATGCTCATGTTTTATATTTTTGTTTAGAGAAATAGAATTTTCCTCCTACTTTATAGCTGCTTCTGATTACACAGGAGAGGTACTGATTTTTGTATAATCATCAGGTAACCTATCATCTTAGTTTGCATTGAATTATTTTATCCAGCATTTCTTTTTAAAAATTTTAAGTTATTTTAATTTTGTGTGTACGAGTGCATTGCCTGCATGCATGTAAGGGCACCCGTGTCATGCAGTGTCCATGGAGGTCAGAAGAGGGTGTCAGATTCTCCTGGAACTGGAGTTACAGATGGTTCTTAGCTGCCATGTGGGTGCTGGGAATTGAACCCAAGTCCTCTTCAAGAGCAGCCAGGGCTCTTAACTGCTGAGCCATCTCTCCAACCTCCTTATCTATCATTTCTCAGTGAATCATCTTGAATTAGTTTATAGTCATAGCATCTATGATAATCTGGCCGTCCTCATTTCTGTTTACATAGTTTTGAGAGAGGATCTTGTTCTGTAGGCCAGGCTAGCCTTGAACCTGTGGCATTCCTCCTGCCTCAGCTTCCCCAGTGCAGGGATTACAGGTGTGAACCACCGCCCCTAACTGTTCTGGTACTTCTTTCTTAGCTCTGCTGTGGACCTGCAGAGGCCCGTGCTTCCAGAACCATAGTAGATGACGGTGGTGTTAGTAGTGGTCCTTGTTCTGTTCTGGTCTCTTAGACTTCACTGAGATGTAGCTTCCCATGCCTCCTCAGTGTCTACTGGTCCCTATCAGCGTCGAGGCTTCAAAAGAGCCTGGAAGTTCCTCTGCTTTCTCTCCGCTTCAGAAACAATTTGAAAAGCAGGTAGAATCGACCCACAGAAGCATCAGTCCCTCCATTTTGGGGGGTTGTAGTCCTTTAAATGCATTCTCAATGTATTCTCCAGTATTTTGTAGCTTTCTTGTGTATGTTTCAAAAAGAACCTCTTTTGGAATTAATTTAATATATTCTATTTTCCTAGACATCTTCTTGTTCAGTGTTTAGCCATTTTTACCTCAGTTGGCCAAGGTATAAAGACTTGTGATTATTTTCCAGCTTTTAGTTCTTTTTTAAATTTCTGTTTTGTATTTGATCTTTTTTGTTTTGTTTTATTCTGTTTTGTTTGACACAGGGTCTCTTGGTAGCCTCCCTGGCTTGGGACTCGATATATAGACCGAGTTGGCCTTGATCTCACAGAGATCCGCCTGTCTCTGCCTCCTGAGTGCCCGGCTTGTCTTCTGTCTTTTGAAGGTGGTATTGAGGGTCTTTCTGTCATTAGGTAGCCATCGCTCCTGTTTTCTGTGTGACTTTAGCTTCATTGTTTACCACTCACGCCCATTTCTGGACTTTCATTTGCTCGTGTAATTCTCAGAGTCCCACCGGATCTTTACCAAGGAGGAAGCAGAGACTCAGAGGGGTAAAGCAGCTCACCTGAAGTCACACACTCGTGCTGGCAGTGCTGGTGTTCTGACTTCACCTGTCTGTCTGCTTCAGGGCCCGTTTTAGACCACAAAGCCTCCTATCTACCAGTTCCACACTGGCTCTGTCCTCAACTGCCAGAGCAACCTAGAAAAGTTTGTCCATAGTTGGTGGGCTTCTAACTCAGACAGCTTCTCTGAGACACCTCACAGTGTGACCTCTACCTTTCACAGCTATTAGCTATTTTTTTGTTGTTGTTGAGGCTTGCTGTGTGCCACAGGCCCTGCTGTGTGACAGTGTGTATAATCCAGGGGGAAAGGAGGTTAATTGTGTTACTAACTACCATTAAAATTCCAATTTAAGGGGTAGAGATGGAGCTCAGGTGTAGAGTGTCTACCAAGCATGCTCAAGGCCCTAGATTCAATTCTCAGTAACACATGCACGTGCACTCACACACACACATACACACATTTTCTTAGAGATAGCAGAACAATTGGAAAAAACAAAACAAGATATCGCTGTGCTTTGAGGTGCAGTTGTAGAGAGTCAGGACTAGCTTCAGCCATCCATGTCTGACCCTTAACAACCAAGTGACTGAGGCTGGAGTGGCTCAGTGGTTAAACACACTTGCTGCTCTTGCAGAGGATCTGGGTTCACTTCCCAGCACCCATATGGTAGCTCACAGATACCAGTTCCAGGGGATATAACACCTTCTTCTGCCGTCCATGGCCACTATGACATGCATATGGTACACATACATACATACATGCAGGCAAACAGTTGTACACATAAAATAAAAATAAATCTTACAAATAGAAGTCACGTGGTTAAGACATGTTGCTTCATCCTCCGATACCACATCTTCCAACTTCAGACAGCATCACAGACTTTATTCAGGTGGTAGGGGGCCTTTTAGAATTGGTGGTATCTCCGAAGGACACTTGGGAGTTAGCGTTCATCTCCCTCACTGTTGGGTAAAGCAGTTGTATGTCCTGTTGTATGTCCAAATCTTAGGTTTGATGACACATACATGTGTGCTTGTTATGAGAATGGAAGGAGCTAATATGAGGTGAAAGCCCAGTACAGGGAAGGTCAGGGAAGGTCATGGCCAGGGGCACAAGCTGACTGCATGGCTCTTTTTATTTTTCTGGCTGCAGATTCTGTCCTGAAAGCAGGAGGAGGCACAGACGGGGCAGGAGGGTTTGAAAAGACCATAGACGTAGGCTCTGGGAGGGGACAGTCTTAGGCCAGCTCTACCACTTTCTGTCTGGGTCAGTAACATAGTCCTTGGGCCAACAACATAACCTTTCTATCTCAGGACTCTTAACTCTAAAATGGGAATAACCTTTCCTGAGGGTTGTTGTGAGTGTTGGGAGTTGAAAGAGATGATGTATGCAGGGAGAGCCTGTAGCTTAGCGCTTGGTGTGGGACAAGCCATTAACAGACAGTCCTTCGCTCCTCCTCCTCCTCTCCCCGATTCTCGCCCTTCCCTTCCTTTCTCACTTCCTTCCTCCCCTTCTCCTGCCTCTTCCTTCTTCCCCTCCTCCTCCCCCAGTATCACTTTGTGGGAAGGAATCCCTGTCTAGCCTGCTGTACATTCTGTTTTAAGGTTGGCCCAGAAAACACTGAATATATTAGCTTCCTTCCTTGATGGCCTTTGCTCTGGCATTTTCTACCAAAGTTGCCTAACGAGCTCAGGTAATGCACTTCTCTATGCTGAAGGAAGCAGGGGAAACAGAAGCCAGGGCTTGGTGCTTTCTAGCCAGGGCTTGGTGCTTTCTAACCAGGGCTCAGTGCTCTCTAACTCGGGGCTTAGTACTTTCTAACCCAGGGCTTAGAAGTGAGATCTGAAGAAGTTACTGATTCCAAAATTGAAAAAGAAAATTGTATAATTTAGAAATGTCTAATTAAAAGTCTATAAAACATGACAATTATGTAAATTTGTTAATTTGTTAGCTCTATTAATTGTCAAATTTTAATGTGCTTTTTTTTTTAGATAGGGTCTTACTCTATGGCCCAGGCTGGCCTTGAACTTGGGGCAATCCTCCTGCTTCTTGCCTCTTGCCTTTGGAACTCTGGGATTACAGACTTGTGCCCTTAATGTCCTCCTTGGATTTGAAAACAATTTGTAGATTGGATTTTTCTCAATTTGCAAGAGTCCCCAGATATGTGCAATAATTACTGAGACATTTGTAGCCAATTGTAAATTAAGAGAGTTGTTTGCCAGTTGTAAATTAAATGAGTGTGTTTAGCCAAATACAATAGCAAAACCATAAAAAGGCTTTTCAAAATTTTTACAGTTAAAACTCTTAATATGGAATATTTTAAACTGTTTTATATAATAGAAGGCCTCTCTAGGGCTTAGAAAAGTCTTTAAAATGCCTTGTGTTGTGCTCGGAGGCCATTAACCTCTTTTTAGTGCATCCAGTTTTTGCCTTCCCCCTGATAGTGGGCTGATTTTTCTTGCCCACTGTGAGATATTTAATATTTAGAATTTGAAATAACTTTTGAAAATATTCACACTAAAATAAAATATCACAAAACATTAAACTATAGCTCTGTTTGATCTCAAGTAGTTTAAAAATTCATACATATATTTAAAAAAAAGACTAGAAAGAATTTTACTAAAATGTTAACAGACTCTCTAGGTAGAGAGCGATGCATAATTATCTTTTATTTTTTATAGTTTTCAGACTTTGCAAATTTTCCACAATGAGAATGCATTACAATCAGAAAAACAATTTTTGGTAGTTACGATTTCTTTTTCTTTACTACAAAAGTAATTTATGCTCATTATAGAAAAATCACAAAATACATATAAGCATAAGGCAGGAGAAGAAACATGCAAATTCCACCCACCCAGAGACAAGCCCTGCAGCCTTGCAGACCTTTTTCTGCATACAGAAACACTTATATTTTTATCACAAAACAGGATCATTCTGTGCATAGGATTGTTTTGAAACCTGCTTTTTTCTCTCGCAACGTACATTGAGAACTTGAAAAAATAATGTGCAACCGCAGATTTCTACAAGATGATTTAATGGTAGTGCAGCCCCACATTCCAAAGATAAACCACAATTTACTTAACACCTAATATTAGACATTTATATTGCTTCCAGATTTTCTCTATCACAACTAATGTCATAACACAAAATACCTGAGAGTTCTATTTTCAAAAGTAGATCATGGAATGGGACCCAAAATATTTATTTGCTTATTGTGTGCATATGTTCATCTGCATGTGTGTGTATGTGTGTGTGTGTGTGTGTGTGTGCTCATGGACACAGGTGTGCAGGTGTATGAAGGCCAGAGGTCAACATCCAGTGCCTTTCTTTATTACCCTTCTCACCTTACTTTTGGAGACAGAGTCTCTCACTGAACCTGGAGCTCACTGATTGGCTAGACCGGCTGGCCAGTGAGCGCCAGGGTTCCTCTTGTCTCCACCTCTCCATCCCTGGGATTACAGGGGCCAGGGGTGTTCACTCTTGTGCCTGGCTTTTTATGTGGGTTCGGGCAGGGGGTGGAACTCAGGTCCTCATGCTTGCTGGCAAACACTTTTCTGACTGAGCCACCTCCCCAGCCTCAGATGTTCATTTTTGAATGATGACAGTGCTCTGAGAATTGAGAGGTGAGTGTGTTGGGATTCTCTGTCAGGAGGCAATGGCAGGTATGGTGAACTCTGCCTGGGAGAGCCAAGAAAGGCTCCTCTAGGACTTCGCGTTGAAGATTATTCACCAGGTAGACAGTGTGGGCAAGCAGGGAGGTGTCTTGGACACAGCCGACAGAGGGTAGCATTTTATTGAATGCCTGGGATGGATAGGGAGCTTGATGTAAATGTTCTCATCTACGTCTGGCAACATCTTAGCAAAGCAACTGTTTCATCCCCACTTCCCTGTGAACCTGAGGTGCCATTGCTTATTCAGCTACAGTTAGAGCAAGGATTTGGACTCAGACTCATCTAAGAGCACCCTCTTCCTTGTTCTCTTTTCCTGACCACAGAAGGGACAATTCTGTATTCCCACAGAAGATGAAAACTAAAGTCTAACTTTTTTTATCCTGGTCCTATCTTTCTTGATAATAACCATCATGGTAGCCAGGTATTTAATGGCTGGAGCTGCCCACTGCCAGTGAAAAGAGGCCAATTCTCAGCAGTGTTTTGTCTCTTTCAGTAGACATTGTTTATAGCTTGAAGGAGATGGGAACATCTGCCACCATCTTGGGCTCTGCCTTTGGCCACTGTTGAAGCGGTCTAGCCTTCTCCACTGGATCTCACTTAAAGACGCAGAGTTAGGCTCAGCACCGCATGCGTTGGGGATGATAAGATCAGGAGTAAGAGATAAGGGCCAAATGGATATCCAAAATGGTGAACCAGAAACGGGAATATGAGGATGTGAAGTCATGGAGAGCTGGGGAGATAGGATGACGGAGAAATGGACAGGTCATGCAAAGCATGGACCAGTGGCGTTGTTCAGGGGAATGATATGGTCAAACTGTTCCTCAAGGAAAGTAGGAGGCCCTGAAAGGACACAGTTAGGCCTTGCAGGTATGTCTAACCTTTGGACACAGTGACTTGACATTGTCATCTACAAATTTCATGCTAGAGAATGGTTCACTCGTTTTACAAAAAAGCAAATCACACACAAGAATCTCAAAATATTTTAAGTAAGTTTGTGATTTTTGTATTGGGCCACATTCAAAGCTGTCTTTGGCCACAAAGGTTGGGCATTCCTGGGAAAGGTGGGTGCTGTGGACAACAAATCTTGGACCGAATATAATAACTAACACTGACTGGCAGACACTACTCAAGCGTTTAAAATTGTCATAGTCCCCACAGGGTAGGGACTCACTGGCTTTTTCAGGTAGGCAAAGCAGGGTGTGGAGAGGTGAGCTAACTCCTCTGAGGGCACATAGTACATGAAAAAAGAATCAAGATTCTGGCAGAGGCTGCTTACATCTAACTTACATCTGCTGAATTTTGTGAAGCACAATGCAGCAGTCTGGCGGAGGCCTGTGGGTCTGATTAACCACTGCATCTCCGTGCAGAGCTCAAGTTCTAGAGCATCAGGCACTGTCAATGGATACTCTATGAATAAATAAATTTGAAAGATGACCTGAACTAACACAGTGGCAGGGGAGTGGAACCGAAGAACGGTTTCTGAGTTAGGACAGGAGGTTTTGGTAACACGATTTGGGGATGAAGAGCGAAAAGGGAGGTTTCAGGGAGAGAACTTGGAGGAATCAGGCTGGTGGAATGTTGGGGTCCCTCTGCTGGGCTCTGCCTGAGAGGGGGACGCAGGTTCCCCGCCGTGGAAAGGGGGTGAGAGGCGCGGAGTTAAGACACAAACTGTGGGAGGTGGGCGGAATGCATGTGGATGGTGAGCCACAGCAAAACTTGTTTATTCGAGGAGGTGCAGCGGGATTATAAGTTTGGTTAGCCAACCCCCTATGGGGTGGTTCATCTCTGGAGGGATAGAGGTTCTCTCCAGATGCAGGGCCACTCCCTTAATCCTCACAGCAGGTGACCTTGCCAGGGCTCACACTGCACCACGGCCTTCAGTGGAACCTAAGGGGTGCTTGTCTGAGAGAGTCATTACCTTGAGTGGCCTGTGGGCTCAGCCCTGGCTCCTCACGTGAGAATCATAGAGCTTATTCTTCTGATTTGGAAAGCAAAGCTAACAGGCTTGCAAACTTCTCACATGCTAATTAAGAAACTAATTAAAACCCACAAGCTCTTAAGGACATATGGTTTATTTAAGGTTGATCCAAGATTGATGTTGAGTTAAACAATGTTCTAATAAATCAAAAGATAAATTGGCTTTAATAATGTTAGTGTGGCGTTCCAGTGTACCAGATGAGTTCGTGGGAATACATCTTTTTATTCTATTTGAAATATGATAAAAACAAGATGATTTAGAATTTAAGAGTGCCTGATGACTGAGGGTCATTTAAAGGCTGTTCCTCCTCCTTGAAGCCCACGGCAACCCTGTGGGGTAGATGTGGCCAGAATGCCCATTTTACAGAAGAATAAACAGGAATAACTGAGAGAAATTAGGGGACTAATACAGAGTGAATTTATAAGAAAGTCAGAATATTGGAGCCTGGGGAAATAATTCAGTCAGTAAATCACTTGCTGTGCAAACCTGAGGACCTGAGTTCAGTCTCAGAACCCACATAGAAAAGCTGGACCTCGAGATAATCACAGGCCCTTGTGATCCCAGCACTGAGGAAGGTGAGGCATGTGGATCTCTGGGGCTCACTCGCCAGCCAGCCTAGCCTAACTGGTGAGTGTCAGACCAATGTCTCAAATAGCAAGGTGTGTAGTGCCTGAGGAAGAGCACTGTAGGTTGACCTTTGGCCTCCATATGCACACACACACAAGTAAGATGAAGTCATAAACTTGAGACTCCTTGTAGGTCTCCCCACTATAGCCTCAAAATACATCCCTAAAGGCCACAGCTCATGGATTACTTATAACCCCACACCCTGCTAACGGTCGATGACCAGGTACGGCACTGCTGGGACTGTGGCCTCTGCGTGCTCCATCAAGGCTTGGGGCTCCGTTTCCAGGCTGCAATGTGACTATAGACTGGAAGATTCCATTCCTTTGCACTGACAGACTGTGCAATAAGAGCAGAGGGAAGAGAGGTGGGGAGAGAGAGAGAGAGAGAGAGAGAGGAAAGAGAGAGAGAACAGAAAAGAAAAGGTGAGGTCCTTTTATGATCTATTCTCAGAAGTCACATTTCCATCCATTTCGCTGTATTCAGCTCAGCAGAAGAGAGTTGTTAGGTCCAGCTCTGTCCTATGGGAGGGGACCCCCTAAGGCTGAAGATGCCATGTGGCAGGGCTCCTTAGTGGGACCATTTTAGGGTGGTCCCCAAGGTGCTTTTTCTTCTGGGTCAACTACATCCTGTCATTTTTATCTTGACTGCCTCTTCTCACCTCCCCACCCCCCAAGCAGAAGTATTTTATGAACTTGATAGAGTTGCAATGTGGCCAGTTTGGGGCAATTTATGTCTCCTATAGACAATAGCATTGAGCTACTTAGTAAACCAGGAGGTAGGAAATGATTATAAAGGGATCTAATTACTTTCATTGCCAAAGCAATGTGAAATGCAACATGAAAAAAATTGGACTTAATTGGTGAAAAATTAATTAGACAATTAAACTTATTTCTGCTTAAATACATTTGGGTGTTAATTGGTAATCTGACTTGAGGTTTATTTGAAGGTGGATTTGTTATCTTGACTCTGTCCTTAAGAAGATGATCTCTGTCTCATTTGCTGTGAACACTGCTGGTCTTGCTGAGAAACAACGGCTGGTTCATGGTCATGCTTCTTCTCCAGATGGGATGAATGGGGTCAGACTGGCCCAGAGGGCAGAAAAGCATTTGCTTTGGAAGCCCATCAAGAGGAAAGTCTCACTCTCACACCAGGATCTTCTAGGAAGGCGATGATCTACAGAAAGGTGCAGGGCTACAGGTGAGAGACAAAGGAAATCCTGCTCTGACTTTGGGCATTTAAAAAAAAAATGCTTAAGGGCTGCAGAGATGGCTCAACGGTTAAGAGCACTGGCTGCTCTTGCAGAAGACTGGGGTTTGAATCCCAGCACCCACATGGTGGCTAACAACCGTAGGAAACACCAGTTCCAGGGGATCGATGCCCTCTTCTGTCGTCTTCGGGTATTGCATGGCACTAAACTAAAAATAATAAATAAAAAATATTTTTAAAAATGCTTAATATTTTGTATTGCATTTATTTGCATGTGAACATGCTACAGCATCTGTGTGACAGTCCAGAGGACAACTTTCAGGAGTCAGTTTTCTCTTTCCGTCATGTAGTTCCTAGAGACTGAACTCAGGTCAGGTTGTCAGGCTTCATAGCAAGCACCTGCTGAGCCATCTACATACACACTACCACCCAGCCTGGACCACAGAGGGGGAAGGAAGGAAGGAGGGAGGGAGGAAAGGAGAGAGAGAGAGAGACAAAGGGGGGGGAGTAAGATGGAAGGAAGAGGAACTGCAGGATCTGAGCAGAGATACATATACCAGAAGGCAACAAACTTGTCTTACTGGATTGTAGAAAGGCCAAGAAGTCTCAGGGAATCACTGACAGCAGCCTGGAGGCAACTGAGCCAAAGTCTGAATAAATAAATGCATGCGTGAATGAATGTATGAATGGCCCCGTGTTCTCCCCCAGCTTCCCTCTGCCTCAGAGCTCCCTGGCAGGAGACTGCAAACTTCCACTGGAGGAAATGTATAGCAAACCTAAAGGAAAAAGTTCTCCGGCAAAATAGGACACTAGTGTCATCTCCTAGTGCAGACCACCAAGTGAACAAGCCCCGACCCCAAGACCCTGAGCATCCCACTCCGTTCTAGCACCACCTTCTCCATGTGACTGCTTAGCCAGGACTCAAGTCAGGTTGGGGAAACTTTATGTTGAGAAAGACACCAAAGAAGATGGACAAGTGAGGGCTGGGATGCGGCTCGGTGGGAATGTGCTTCCAGCACGTGCAGAGCTCCGAGTTCAATCTCCAGCACCACATAAACCAGGTGCGATGGCCTATGCTGCCAAGCAAAGGCACAGGGAGGCAGGAGGATCCGAAATGTAAAGTCATCCTTAGCTACATACTGAGTTTGAAGCCAACTTGTGATACACGAGCCTCTACCTTTGAAAAATGGACAAAAGAGAAAGAGACTGTGCAAGCAGCAAAAGAAAAGTGTGATCATACTTTTTTTCTGAGGCAAGAAGATACACATTTGAGTTTCAGCTCAAATCTCACTTCATCCAGAAGACTTCTGGTCACTCTGTCTGAAATAGTATCTCCCCTTGTTTCAGAAAGCGAGCACAGAGGCAAAGATGGGAGAAAACTATTAAAATAATTAATAAGAAAACTTTCTCCAGAAGTGAAGATCCAAGTCTCCAGACTGAAAGGGTTTACTGAGCACCGAGCACAATGGAGATGGGACCCCACGAAAGCACAAGTACCATTGTGAGTTTCCAGAACTAGGGATAAAGGAAGATTCTAAAAGCTTCCCCAGAGATAAAATAGTAGATTTTTAGAAAGGATCAGCAATCGGAATTGCCTGAGACCGCTCAACAAAAGCATTAGAAACTCCGAGAAAGTAGTTCAAGGCACCAACCCCCAGGGAGAAGGATTTCAACCTATCGTTAGGTTCTCCGCTCAATTATCAATTACGTTCTGAAGGGAAATGAAGAGACTTTCAGACATGCACTTTCTCAAAAGGCTTGCTTGCCACTCTCTTGGAATAAACCATAGAGAAAGGGTGACAGGCGACTCAGGGGGTCCCAAAGCAGGGGAATGGCAACGTCAAGTCTCAGGATGGTGGGGAATGGAGGCCGCCAGACCAGAGTGAAGGAGGATAGGGGACTCAAGGAGGATCTCCAAGAGAAAGTAGAAAGGGGGATGACACGAATTGCTTGGTGGATAGAAATATTCAGACTGTTAGAAAGTCTAAGACAAATGATGGTTGGACATCTAGAATAGCAAGTCAAGAGACCACCACCACCAATAACAATATCATCACCATCACTAAAAGCAACATGACCACCAGTACCAGCGCCCACATCGACCACACCAACATTACCAATACCGCCACACCACTACCACCAACAAAAATACCACCACACCATCAACAACAACACATCAGCAATACCTCCACCACCACCCTTAGCATCAGCAGCAGCATCATCATCAACAGCACTAACACCACCACCAAAACCACCACTTCTACCAACACCACCAAAACCCAGGGGGCTGGAGGGATCGGCTCAGCAGTTAAGAGTTTGTGCTGCTTCTGCAAAGGACCCAGGTTCTGTTCCTGTGAGCTGCACTCACTTCAGGCAGCTGACAGCCGACTGTACCTCCAGCCCCAAGAGATTCAATGTCCTCTTATGGCCTCTTCTGCTCTGACATTCACAAGCACACAAACCACACACATGTATGCATAATTAAAATAAAATAAATAAATCTTCAAAATCTTGAATAAGGCTGGAGTGGCTGCTCTGCGGTCAAATTCTTACCTAGCATGCATGCATATGGCTCTGGATTGAGAGAGAGAGAGAGAGAGAGAGAGAGAGAGAAAGAGAGAGAACATAACAGTAAAGTAAGCATTAGGTGTTTACTTATGCAAGAGTCATAAGCATATTGAGTAGAAGGAACAAGTAGTACTCCTTAAAAGCTGACTCTTGATTGGTGCATCCAACAAGTCGAGACAGGATCTAAACCTATCTTTAGATGTATGAAGGTAAATACCAGAAAATATGTACAACAGAGTGATGGTGGTTACTCTGGTGCCAAGAGAAAATGGGACAAGGTGTGTGTTTTCAGTACTCTTTGACTTTTTCATTGTTCTGAGACAGTCTCATGTAGCCCAGGCTGGCTTGGGACTCACTATGTAGCAGAGGCTGGCTTCAAACTCTTGATCCTCCTGCCTTTACCTCCCAAGTGCTAGGCTTACAGGAGTGTACTCCCACACCCAGCTCTCTGACTTCTTTAAGTGTCATCATTCCTCTGAGAACACCCAAAACAAACAGAGTTGGGAAGTTCTGCAGGTAAAGGACAGGCAGTTCCCAGTCCCCCCACATCTTCCAGAGTGGAGTAGAATAGAACTGAGAATTGCAGGGGAGACCGGCTCCTGCTTCCGCTGCTCCCCACATCTGGTCTGGGGGCCTGGAAAGGCTATCCTGTTCCCAGATCTCCCCCTGCTGATGATGGATATCCCACTGTTCAGGGGGGATGGTCAATGAACTGGGGTAAGAGTATAGTTTCAACTTTCATTTCTCTCTATTAGCTGAGCCATATCAGGAAAATAACACACCTTTAAAGGTTTTATCAGTTTTAAGTTTTATCTTTCTGTGTGCGTGCTCACACGCAGTGCACATATGTGGGCATTCATATGAAGTCTGGAAGACGACCTCTGCTGTTGTTTCTCAGTTATCTTCTACCTTGTTTTTTGAGATCAGTTTTCTCATTGGCCTGAAGCCGGCTACATAGGCTCTGCTGGCTGGCTGGCAAGCCCCAGGGGTCCGCTGGTTTCCTCTTCCCCAACACCAAGATTTCAACTGTGCCAGTATACCTGACTTTTTAGAAACATGGGCTCTAGGAGATTGAACTCAGGTCCTCATACTTAAAAGTCCAACACTTTACCAACAGTGTATCATCCCAGCCCAACAAACCTATTTGTTTGAGATAAGCTCTCATGTCACCCAGGCTGGCCTCCTGCTTACTATGCAGCTGATGATGACCTTGACCCCTGATCTTTCTGCCGCTATCTCCTAAGCACCAAGAGTATATATATATACTACTCCCGAAGCACCGGCCACCAGGACTAGTATTAGACATCAGGAATACTATCCTGTGCCTGAGGAGTTAAGGAGGGAGGTCAGTTAGTTTCTTCACTAATAAAATGTGGATTCATCTGTTCAGTTTCTCAGTAGCCACTTACTGAGTACCAACTGTATGCAGGAGCCTGGTATTGGACTGGAAAGTGTTGGATGGGTCTACTGCTAGGTTCCAAGTGGCCAGATGGACAGAGCAGATGGTAGAGCGGGGATGGGGAGGAGGGAACTCATCCGCTCATGTGCTGTGTTCTGGAGGCTGGGGGTATGTGTTCCTGGTGACCTTTTCACCCTCATGGATGAAGCTGCTTTATCTGACTTCTGAGGACAGAGGGCTGGAGTTTCGGGTTTGAGAAGTGCAGACCCTGGTACGGACTGTCTCCCACAAGCTCATGTGGCTATTTCAGGAGGCTGCAGAAACTCTAAGAAGTGAGACTTAACCGGAGGAAGGCGGTCACCGGGCAGGGGGCAGGTCTTTGGGGGAATACTCCCCCTGGCTCCTGCTTGCTGCTCTCTCTGCTTCCTGGTTGTCCATGAACTCAGTAGCTCTCCCTTTCCGTAAGTGCCTGCTGCTGTGATGATGATCACATGTGATGATGGCATGGGACCATGTAACCATGGACTGGACCCTTGGCAATTATGAGCCAGACTAAATCTTTCCTTCCTGAATTTGACTATGTCGAGTAATTTGGTCACAGTGACAGAAGAGTCACTAATATAAATCCGAGAAAATATCTAGGTCATTCTTCATTTCTGCCCTTTTGCGATTCATGAACCAATACTATTCCCGGACAGATTCCACGACCTGACAGCCTGACCAGATTTTTGCTAGTCTTATAAAGATATGGAGAAGAAACTTCAGGGGATAAAAACCTTCAACTAACATCTACTAGTATTTCATACGCAGAAAAGGACACAAGAAAGAAGGAAACAGAATCTCAGCTACAAAATAGTCTTTGAAAAAATGCACTTACTGGCAGGCATGGTGACGCACACCTTTAGTCCCAGCACTCAGGAGGCAGAGGCCTTCAAATCTCTGTAGGATCCGGGCCAGCCTGGTCTCCTTAGTGAGTTCCTGGGCAGCTGTGGTTACAGGGAGACCCTGTCTCAAAAACAAAAGTATTAGTGTATGTGAGCACCTGTATGGGGAGGACAGAAGGCAATCTGTGGAGTCAATTCTCTCTATTATGTCTATTATGTCAATTCTGGGAATTGGGTTGTCAGGCTTGCACAGCAAACAGCTTTACCCACTAAGCCTTCTCATTGGCCGTACAAAACAGTCTTGTAAGTTGCATATATTTAGCTTCTTTCATGAAAAACCTACTACCTGGGCTTTCTTTTTCTCATGTCACCGAGGTCATGTGACACCCCAGTGCAGACTAACACCTGAGCACCAACAGCCGTGTTCTTATTAGCCCCTGTTGACTGCCCCTGTGCCAAGCTGTGCCGCAGCCTCTTCCTCACCAGAGCCCACTCAGGTGAACAGAATGAAGATCAGTTACGACAGAAGGTGAGAGGAAAACCCAAGGGAGTTCCCTGGAGTTGAGGTTCGTGCTCTCTCTTTCCCACATCACCCCGAGATCCTTACTCTACACCCTCAGTTTTGCTCTTCTGATTCAGTCCCAGCCTCTCCTTGGGGTTCCTGTCCTAGCAGCTTCCTTGAGGCCTGATCTTCATCTGCTAGACTTGGAAGCCCCAGACCTTGTGAGACAAAGTCTCCCTGTATCCCCAATTTGTCTTGAACTCACTTATGTAGACCAGGCTGGCCTCAATCTTACAGAGATCTGCCTGCCTCTAACTCCCAAGTGCTAGGACTACAGGTGTACACTCTCATGCCCAGATCAACATTCCCTTCTTTGTTTTTTATTTATTTTTATTAAAATGTTTTATTATTTTTATTTATGTGTATGAATGTGCTGCTTGCATGTATGTAAGTACACCTGTGTTGTGCAATGTCTTCTGATGGAGGTCAGAAGAGGGCATCAGGTCCTCTGGAACTGGAGTTAGTTGATTGTTAGCTGCCATGTGGGTGCTGAGAACTGAACCTAGGTCCTCTTCAAGAGCAGTCAGTGCTCTTAACCACTGAGCCATCTCCTAGTCCGACATTCCCTTCTTGAGTTTCTTCTCCCCTTGGTCCAGGCGCCAATAACTGCTGTACCTGGGCTGCTTGAAAGTGTGTCTCCTCACGCTTTCTGCCATAAGGAGCCACATACAAGCTTCTCCAGTCTTTTCCTCACCCCCAGGAAACTCATTCATGACCATTCTCCGGCTTTTATTCCCAGCATCACCTTCTCTTCCAAGCTCGGGACTCAGACTCCCGCTCTAACACACATTTAGAAGTCTCCGCCAGGAACTCCGGAGGCGCCTAAAGTAACCCAGGTGCTTTGCGTCCTCTAGGCCTAATCTCCTCTCTCTGTTCCTCAGATCCATTGCATTTTCTCTACCTCCAAGGCTCGAACTTTAGAGTCTGGCACCTCTGCCTTCCTACCTGCCAGGATTGTATCTGGCAAAATCACAGCTCATTACAAATGTATAAACCCCACCATCATGGTCCATTCCTCGTGGTGGCCTCCTCTTTGGGGATGAGCCCGGCATCTTCCTGAAGGGGTCTCCAAACACTCCCTCCCTTCTGACTTGATTGCCCTCCCTTGCTTTTCAAATGTGCATTAGAATGAAAAGAAAAGCCAGGCACAGGGGCATGAAACAAGAGCCGGGCGGGCGTAGTGCAGTCTGTAATAGCAGCACTCTGGGAGGTTGAGGCAGGAGCAGTTGTCACAAGTTCTAGGCCAGCCTGGGCCACACAGGAAGACCTTACCTCCAAATCAAAATAGAAGCAAAGAAAACAAACACCACCAACGTAATAATGAAAATAAAAATAGCAAGGAGTTAAAAAAGCTTAGTTCTCAGTGCCGGTGTGGACACTGTGACATAGACACTCGGTGCTGTAGAAGTGCTGTTTGTGAAACGCTCTCAGATTACAGTCTGGGTTTGCATGGCAAGAACTTCCATATATTCAGTCTTTGAGCCAGTAGTTTCTGAGAAGCTAAGGAAGTAATCCCTTGATGAAAACGCTTCGTGCTTTTAGGAAAGCTTATTTATTACCTCATTATTTATATAGGGAAACATTAGAAATCACCTAACTGCATTACAATAGAAGTAATTTGGGCACCATGAGCCTGGTCTACAGCCACTGAAAGCGGTGCTTGCTCACAGTAAGAAAGGCAAAATCAAAGACATTAAGATGTTAGTAATGACTACTCCAACTAGTGGGATTATGGATGACTTTAATTTTCTTCTTTCTTTGTAATTTCCTATATTTTCCAAATTTCCTATAATAAATCACTATTATAATTAGATGAGAAAGTTATTTTTAAATGACGTTTAAAATAAATTTGTGGTAAAAGTGAAAGAAATAGCAGCATACCAAATTGTAAATAAAACACAATCTGAATAAAAATACAAACAAGAGGGCACAGGAATAGACAGAGACTGCCGCAGTGTGGTGTGCGGTGGGGCTGGCACCTCTGTGCTGATTTCACCTTCACGATTTCCCAAGTACAGCTGAGGAACAGTGTGTTTGCACACACACACATGCACTTACCTATACAGACACATGTACACACTCAGACACATAAACAAACACATCACACATATTCAGGTACACAAACATAAGCACATACATTCAGACACTTATAAACACACACATTCAGACACATAGACACATGTACATACTTAGACACATATAAACATTAATACATGCTCACACACATATAACACATACACACACTCACCCACATAGACACATGCAGACACTCAGACACAGAGACACACACATTACACACATACAGGTATACAGACACAAGCACATACATTCAGACACTTATGAACACACACATTCAGATACATAGACACATAAAGATACTCAGACACATAGATACATACACACTCAGACACATAGATACATGTACACACTTAGACACATATAAACACGAATACATGCTCATACACATATAACACAAACACACACTCACATAGACACATGCAGACACTCAGACACAGACACACACACACATTTAGGTACACAGACACAAGCACATACATTCAGACACTTATAAACACACACATTCAGACACACAGACACATGAACACCCTGAGACACATATAAACATGCATGCTATGACACATAGACATATGCACATGCTCAGACACATATAAACACATACACACACATATATACATACACATATACATGTGTGCACACATATATGCACATGCATACACAAACACACACAAATGCATACATGGGGGACACATGTACACACATATACATATAAAACACACTCATACACATAGACACATGCACAGGTACTTAGACACATAAACATGCACATATGCTCATACACACATCCATATACACACATGCATATACACACAAACACACATAGACTCATTTATTACTAAGAAGCTCATCATTGCCTTCAGGATTTAATTCACGTCCCTTAGCATTTCACAGACCCTGATGACATTTTAAAAATTGAGCTAACTTTCACGTACCACACAGTTTGTCCTTTTGGTGCCCATGAGATGGATCAGCAGTAAAGTGCTTGTTCTGGTAACCTGAGTTCGATCCCTGAAATCCACATAGTGGAAGGAGAGAACAGACTCCATACAGTTGTCCTCTGACCTGCACATGTTCACCATGGCATGTGTGCCCCTCCCCATCTACACACACATAATAATAATTGATAAAAATGTCAAATCCATCTTTTAATGTATGTAACTCAGTGGTGTTTAACATATTCATAACGTTGTACCTCCTAATCCAGAACATAAACATCAGCCCTCAAACAAAAGTCGAACTCATTTGCAGTCATACCTTCCTCTCTGCTGCAGCCCGCCAGCAGCCAATCATCTGTCAGTCTGTGATGTATTTCTCTTTTCTGGACTTTTTGAAGATCACAGGGTATGTGTTCTTTTGTGTTGGGCTTGTTTTGTGCAGCAGAGTGTTTTCAAAGTTCACTCACGTGGTAGCATGGACCAGTTCTTCTTATTTCTGAGATACATTCCTTTGTGGATATACCACATATTGTTCATTAATTGATGGACATTTGAGTTGCTTGTACTTTTTGGCTATTGTGAGGCATGCTGCTATCAACATTTGTGTGCAATTTTTTTTGAATGAACATGTGTTTTCTTTTGTAAATTTATTTTAAATTTCTATGTGCATGGATGTGAGTATGTGTGTGTGTGTGTGTGTGTGTGTGTGTGTACATGTGTCACAAATATGTGTGGGCATGAGTGCCATGGTGAACATATGCAGATCAAAGGACAACTTGCAGCAGTGAGGAGTTGAACTCAGGTCATCAGACTTGGTGGCAAGTGTGCTTCCTCCTGTTCTAATTTGCTGTGACAAAACACTCTGACCAAATCCAACTTGGCAAGGAAAGGATTTATTAGCCTCGTATCTCCCTCCTGGGTCACAGTTCGTCAGTGAGGGAGCCCAAGGTAGGAACTCAGAGCAGGAACCTACCTGGAGGCAGGAGCTGAAGCACAGGCCACGGAGAAATGCGGCTTACTGGCTGGGTCCCCTGGCCCATGCTCCACCTGCTTTCTTATATAGTACAGAATGACCTGCCTTGGGATGGCACTACCCACAGTGGGCTGGGCCCTCCCACATCACTCAATAATCAAGAAAATGCGCCATATACATGGCCACAGACCACTCCAATGGAGGCAATTCCCTAATTAAGGCCTTTGCCTCAGCCAAGACCACGAGACTCACACCTATACCGTCTTCTGAGAGTTTCAGAGTTTAGCATTTATAGTGAGGTCTTTGATGAATTCTGAGTTTATGGTGTGAGGTAGGAATTCACCTCCCTTCTTTTTTCAGTGTCCAAACACTGTCAAAAAGGCCATTCTACCCCCCACTGAATCATCTTTACTTCCTTGTCGCAAACCAATTGACATACATAATGAAGTCAGTGTATCTGTGTGTGTGTATCTGCATGTATGTATGTATGCACCCGAGCATGCAGGTGCCCTGGGAGGTCAAAAGAGTGTTGGATCTCCTGGAACTAGAGTTGCATTTGATTGTAAGCTACCCAACATGGGTGCTGGGAATCAAACTCTGGTCCTCTGCAAGAGCAGCAACAACCTTAACCACCAAGCTCTCTCCACCCTGACCTTGGCCTCATAGTCAGCCCCTTCCATCCTCCACACCTTTGTGCAGGCTGCCTTTGCTTGACTTCTTGTCTCGATGGCTGGCTGTCCCTGCTCTCCAGGTTGATGGGTGTCCACAGTCTTCCCTTCTCCCCCAGGCAGTCCGACTCTAGGAGCTTTCTCCTCATACATCTACAGATTACTGCTCTGCCCACATGACAGTAAACGTATTTATTCCTGAGTCTTCCTGGATAGACTCTGAGATCTTAAAGCTCGGTTAACATCTCACTCCTCTTTGAAGCCGCTGCCACAGGGCCTGGCACTTAGGTGCTTTGCAATTAGCTCAACCACCATTGACTAAAATTTCTGGAGATTAGGACTGTGCAGAGGGCTTTAATGGGAAGATGAAAAGGAAAGTTACTGGCTTTCTGCCTCTCTCGCCTTTCTCAGTTCCAAAGAACATTCATTCATTCATTCATTCACTAATTCATTCCTTCACCAAGGTTTTTTAGGAACCCTCTATGTGTCAGATGTTGAGCTAGACACTGAGGCTAATGGGAACACAGCACACACGTCCCCTCTTTTCATAGCACGGAGAGTACACGAACCCAACATTAATCAAACAGTCATGTAAATATGTCATCGACATGTTCTCAGCCTACTTCTTGCTCATGTGTTTCTCAACTGCTCCTGCCAGTGTTATGATAACTTTAAGGTTAACGTAGATGCCTCTGTTTTTTGGGTCCCTCAGTGCGATGATCCCCCCAAACCCTCATCTCCCACCCACCTCAGCGAGAGCCACAGCACCTCTGAAGACTCCATTTCAACTCTCCTGGTCACTGCATTATTGCACATCTTCCCACTTCTGTGGCCCGCAGATTCCATTCTAGCAATTTTCTGGCCCTATTCTTCAGTCTGTTCTCAACCACTTCTCACGATCCTTTGCCACCCCAACTCAGGCCCTCACATTCATCCTTAGCCAGCCTGGGTTCCATGGCCTAGTATCTTTGCCTTAGGACAGCTTGATGCTCTGCTCACCTGTCCCAACTCAGCCCTGTTGAAGCCCAACCCAACACCTGTCTTGCATCTGCCTCTGAGCATAAGGATGAGGCTGGGAAGAAGCACCCAGTACCATCCAGACAGGTCTTGCTTTATACTTGAGTCCAAAAGCAAGTGGACACAGGCCTCCTTCCACTCCCCAGGCACTGCCCAGGAGTCCCCATGGTGGCTGACTCCACCTATCCTCGCAGACCCTGCAAACTTCACCTGCCTGCTTTTCACTGAGAATATATTTTTGTAGTCTTTGTGTGTGTGAGTGTGGGAAGGTATGTACCAGCCAGGGTGCGCATATGGAGGTCAGAGGACAACCTTGGCTCCTACCTTGTTTGAAACAGGACCATTTGTTCACCACTGTGTATACTAGGATAGCTAGCACTGGGACTTCCAGGGATGCTCCTGTCTCTGCCTCGCATCTTACCACAAGAACACTAGGACACAGATGCTCAATGCAACCCCCAGTTGGAACTCGGGCTCTTTTGCTTTCTCAGGCAACATTTCGCCCACTGAGCTATCACTCCAGTCCTCAGTGAGGATCTTCCCTTTCTTCCCCTGAGAACCTCGACTGTCAGAAGACTCATTACCCAGCACTAAGCTTACCAAGCTCCAGCACCAACACCTGGATGCTCTGTCCTCCTCACTCTTGTATCAAATCTATTTATCCCTTCGCCCAATTAGGGCCTACCCTTTCACTGGGCCCTAAACCTCATTCTCTACTCGAGAACTTGACTGAGATTACCCCTCTCTCATAAATCACTGACAGCACCCCCTGCCATCGAAGATTTCCTTTCAGTGCACAAAGATGCTGCATGATATCCATGTTCAAACAAAGCAGAAATGGCTTCCACAGCGTTTGCATGTTCCCCCAGCTCCTGCCCGAGCTCCCCACCTCTTATAGCAAAGTACCCCCAAAAAGAGGTCTACATGCCATCCAGCCATAGCTCTTTGCCTGCCCACCATCGCCACACTGGCTGTCCTCTGTTGGATTTACCAAGTTCATTCTTTCCTTTGCTCTTGTTGTTCCTGTTTACTGGACGAGTCTTTCCACTTTCTAGGCACGGACTCTGCTTGACGTCACCTGCTCTGCTCTTGCTCTGCTGATGAAACAGTCACCACCGCCACTTTTGCCACATACCAATACCTGGCCAGCTTTCTTTTTTAACTCTTTATAAAACGTGTATTAACTGTAGACCTGTGTGATATTTCTAGCCTTGCACACAGCACACTCTGGTCAAGTTCAACCTCCCCTTTCCTGTCTCATTCTTCTTAATCCTTACTAATCACTATCGCACTCTCAGACTGTTAAGTCTCCACATAGGAGAGAGAGCCTTGCCTTACTTGTCTGTCTGTATCTGGTCATTCTTAACGTAATGCTTTCCAGTTCCACCTGTTTTCCTGTTAATGGTGTGATTTTGTTCTTTGGACTGGATAGTCTTCCATTGTGTGTATATACTTCCTCTTGAGCCATTTAGCTATTGGGCTCCATAAACTGGCTTCTATACAGAGTGTTGCAACAAACGTAGGTGTGTAAGTGTCTATTGTATGTATGTATGTATATATTGCATTGTGTATTGTATATACCTAGGAATGTATAACTGGATCAGATTGTAGTCCTAATTTTCATTGTGCGGAATCTCCATATTGAAATACACAGTGGTTAGACTAATTCATATTCTCTCTAGCCGTGTACAGGGTTCCCGGGTTCCTGCTTCCCTCACATTCTTACTATGTGTTGCTTGTTTTCTTTACTTTTTATTTTTAAGTGTACATGCTTGTGTGTGAGTATACATGTATGTGGGTATGCCCTGGCCTGTGGAAGCCAGAGATCGACATCTGGTATCTTATAAAAACCTCACATCTTTAATTTCAGAACTCAAAAGGCAAAAGCAGGTGGATCTCCATGAGTTCCAGGCCAGATGGTACTACATAGTGAGACTGTCTCAAAGAGAGAGATAGAGACACACACACACACACACACACACAGAGAGAGAGAGAGAGAGAAATAGAGAGAGAGTTTTTTTCGTATGTGTATATGTGTGTGTTTGTGTGCATGTTTGTCACATGTTTGCAAGTGCCCACAGAGGTCAGAAGAGGGTGTCAGATCCTTTGGAGCTAGACTTATAGGCAGTTGTGACACACCTGATGTGGGTACTGGGGACTAAGCTCCTCTGGGAAAGGAGCAAGTCCTCAATCACGCGGCTGTCTTCCAGCCAGTATCTGGCATCTTTCTCAATTACTCTTCACTATAGTTTTGGAGACAGAGTTTCTCACTGAACCTGGAACTCACTGATTGATTAGGACTGCTTGCCAGTAAGCTGCAGGGATCCACCTCTCTCTGCCCTTCAGCACTGGGGTCCAAACTCAAGTCCACCTGCTTCTACGCATTAGGGATTGAACTCAGGTTGTCAGACTTGGTGGCAAGTGACTTTATCTGCTGAGCCATCTCACTGGCCCCTCCTATGCTTAGATCTTGAAGAATTTTCTTCTAGTAGTTTCAAACGTTCAGATCTTACATGATGATCTCTGATCTATTTTGAGCTGGCTGTTGCGTAAGGAGATCCGGGGAGCTTGTTTCAGTTTCCACTTGTAGATGTCCAGTTTTCCCCAAAAGGGATACCAGCTCCCTTTAGGTCACACCAGCTATCACTGCCATACAGTCTATGGTTAGTCTTCTGTTTGTTTATTGCCTCTTCTTGTGTTTGAAAGAAAGCTCATTGGAGGCAGAACTTTTTTTCTACCTTGTAGTCCCAATCTCCATAACCCTGTCCATACATAGCAGGGACTCAAGAAGTGTGAATCAATGAGTGGATGGCTCTTCATGTTCCTATGAGAATGTACATGAGAAGTCTGCATAGTCAGGAAAGGCTTCAATAACTTCTCTAAGCAGGTGTGCTTTTATTGCTGTCTGAACAAAAAAAAAGGTGAGCTAGGCAGGTACGGGAGGTTCCAGACCAAAGAAGTGTGCAAAGGTCCTGAGACTGGGAGGGAGAGTGTTGAATATGACGAGCTGAGAGGCTGGTGGGTGTGGGAGGGCTTGGGGGCAGAGGTGGGAGAGGAAGCTGGTGTGTAAGATGTAGGGTAGGCATCACTAAGCCTGGCAGGGCTTGAAGGAGCACGGCCAGGTTCTGTCCCTGGCTGTAAGAGCGGAGGGAATCCTTGGCCACAAGGCATGACATGATTAGATTTACATTTGGAAAGGTCTCCCTGATCCAATTATCATTGCTAATGATGATGGCGATAAATGCGTGCGTCTGTATAGTATGAAAAAGTATTTTCAAATCCTCCATGAGAGCTTGTCTCTTGAATCCATCACCCCTAAGATATGGGATGCTCTCCTCTTTGCAGGGATCTCCCAAATCTCAAATTAGGTTACATGGTCAGACAAAAGATTTTGTAGAATACATTCTAGTCACATTTAATTATGCACTTGACAAATGGCCTCAATTAAGACAACACAACATGCTCTGCCATTGGGACTGTTGTAGAAAGTTAGGGAAAAAGAATTGCTGGAAGGGAACCCCATACCAAGACCCTGCCACACTTTTAGAGGGATGTGTGCTAGCGTTGTGAGGCTGTAAGTTCAGTCTATCATGACAATAATCTAAAAGTCAACAAAGTTATTCCTCTTTTGAGAAACAGAGCGAAGTCTCCTTTGAGCGCAGGGCTGACTCATATGGCTGAGTAGGCAGGAAGGTTTGAGGCCACTTCTTGTGAGGAGCCCAGGGCTCAGGACCAGTTCTTTCTGAGCAAGTGTTCCTTCAGTGAGCTATCTGCTGCTAATTGGAGCTCCAGGACAGACATAAATCCTCACAGATTGTGGGGTTGGAGATGTTGCTCAGTTGATAGAACACATGCCTAGCATGCACAAGATCCTGGGTTTGACATTTAACAGCACAGAAAACTGGGTATGGTGGTTCATGCATGCCTGTAATTACAACACTGGGTAGGTAGAGAGAGGAAGATCAGAAGTTCAAGGTCATTCACTGCTACATAGCAAATCTGAAGCCATCCTGGAACACATGAAACTATTCCAAAAAAGAAAACAGAAAAAAAAAAGAAAGAAAAAGAAATATACGCTAAACACACAGACACTCGTGAAAACGTTAAACCAGCTTCTCTCCTAAGACTGACCTAGTTCAAGGCCAGCCTGGTCTACATAGTGAGACCAAGTCTCAGACAAACAAACAACAACAATTCAACAAAACCCCCCAAGGAGGATGGTATCTGAGAAACAATACCCAAGGTTGGCCTTAGGTAGACATACCTGCCAGCACACATTCCTCATGAACATACATATATATAAATATACATGCCCCCAAATAAATAATGATCTTCAGATAGCAAACAGCAACCACTGCACCCCAAAGGATGGGGCTGGGCTTCCCAGCATCTGCTGGCTCCATCCTCTTTCTCGAAATGAGCGTAGTTTCTAGAAATTTCTCAATTGTCCTAGTAGTCCTCCAGCAGTCTTGAAGGGACCGGGAAGAAAACAGGATGCTTGACACTTCCAGGCCCCTTGCCCTCTAAGACTAGTGATTCCTAGCACTGCTTTCTTGATAATGGATCCCTGGGCACCCAGCCTGTGCCCACTTCTCCAGACACTGCCACAGTTCCAGACACGAGTGCCGCAGCTGCCGCCTTGCAGCGGGAAGAAGAGTAGACTTGAGTTGCATGAGGCCTGAGGCTTATAGAATTTGAGAAGACACACTTGAAGAAGATTACAGAGTTATGAAAGGAAGGCCTGTGTCCTTTCCAGTAATATCTGACAGGAGGGAACACATGACAGAGGAAAGCCATTGTGGGACAAGACAGCAGGCTTAACTGATGGCTGCTGGTGTTTTGCAAGAAAACATGACTGAGCGGCTGATGAAATGGCTCGGAGGTTAAAGCACTGGTTGCTCTTGCAGAGGACCCGGGTTTGAGTCCCAGCATCCGCATGCCAGCTAACAGCCACTTGAAACTCCAGTTCCAGGGCGTCCAATGCCTTCATCTGACCGCTGAGAGCATTGCATGACATCAATGCAATTACACACATGTAGGCAATACACTCATACACAAAAAAATAAAAATAGTAAATAAAAGATATTTAAAAAAGAAAACATGACCAAATAAATTCATTGCCTGAACCCCTGTGAGCGCCTTGGAAGGGGCTTACACACGTGTCTCTGTCTCTCTTTGTTTTTCCTGTGTTTTCTCTCTGTCTTTCTCTCTCTCCATCTTTCTCTCTCTGTCTCCCCTGCCCTGTGTGGAAGGAGCAGGGAGAGAGGGATGAACTTGTGGAGTTTCCTTAGCCTCAGGGAGAAGCTGCTTTTGATTCCATGAAGGTCAGTGACAGTCCTATGAAGCAATACTGTTCTCTCTCCACTTTCCTAAGGAAGAGATTGAGACTTGGGAGAGGTTGGCAAGTTGTCTTGGAACTAGGGGGTAGTCAGCAGGGATGTAAAGCAGGTCATCCCAGGCCCAGAGTGTATTTCTAGCTTGCTCTTGGCCTACAAGAGCTTATGGCTTCCCGGAGGAGTGAAGCACATAGAAGTGTACCCTCGCTCCCTTCCAGCTCCATCCTCTAGAATGTTCCTCCTCGTGGAGGTCACCTCTTCTCTGTAGAACAGCCCTCTCCACTTTCAAAACCAGCTCCAATTTTCCCCATAGCCATTACAATGTTTTAACATTAGATTGTGTGTGTGTGTGTGCATGTGTGCGCACGCATGTGCACAAGTGCCTGAGGAGGCCAGAGGTATTGAATTCCCTGAAGCTGGAGTTACAGGTGGTTGTGGGTGCTGGGAACTGAACTTGGGTCCTCAGATGCCCTGAACTGCCGAGCCATCTCCAAGCTTCTCTATAGCACTTTTAGATTTAGTTTTATTTTATGTGTATGAGCATTTTGCCTGCATGTATGTAAGAGCACCTATGCGTGCAATATCCACAGAGGGCAGAGGTCAGAAGAGGGTGTCAGATCCCCTAGAACTGGAGAGACAGACAGTTGTTAGCCACCCTGTGGATGCTGGGAACCTAATCCAGGTCCCATGCAAGAGCATCTAGTGCTCCTAACTGCCGAGCCATCTCTTCAGTCCCCCATTAGCACTTTAGATCGGCTGACACACCATGTGTTTATTTTCTGTCTCTTTCCCTTGCAAGGATGTGAGTTCTATGAAGACAGGGGTCTGGTAGGTTTGGTTGTTGATGTGTACCCAGCACCTAGACGCTGTCTGGTGATGTAGAAAGCGTTTTGTGTGTAGTTACTGAACTAGCTAATGAATTAGCTCAGTAGTTATGGTACTAGCCTGTTTCACCAAATACCTGAAGAATGTTACAGTCAACAGGTGTTAGAATGGTTATATTGAAAAGCTTCCAGACCAGAGAGTTGGAACTCTGAGAGGGTTTCCAAAAGGAGGTTGGTCGGAGAAGGATGGCTCAGGATATATATATATATATATATATATATATATATATATATATATATATATATATGGCAATGGCGGGGGAAGGTATGGGATGGTGGCAGTCCAGCAGGCTGCTTGGCATGCCTCCCAGCCCTCGTCAGCCTTCTTGGATGTGGGCCTCTGTGCTATATTCACACATCATCTAAGTGGGTTGTTAAACACAGGCACCAACAACCCAGGGATGCTATGGTCTCTCTTTCCTTGGAGATCTTTAAAAATAGTCAGAGGCATTCAACTGTCCTACATTACTTAGGAAGGGAAGCACTAGCACCTTGGCTCCTACGTGTGTCAGGTATTTTGTTGTCTAATGTAATTGTGTCAAGGATTCTGTGGGGTTGATCTCTTACCGTTATTCTTATTTCTATAGATATGGAAAGATAAGTAACTGCCCGGTCTCTGATGGCAGAGCCTGTGGTCTCCTCAATTTCCAGAGGCTCTTGTGAATTTCTCTTGAAATCCATCTCTTATTTTGATTTAACACAGTCTGGATTAGAACAGCACATGGTTCTCCAAGAAACTGGCATTAGTTACCAGACTTATTTTAACAGTAATGGCAAAGGTGACTGTATGCTATTGATGCATTTAGAGGCCGG
Source organism: Eospalax fontanierii (assembly GCA_035773235.1). Lineage (NCBI taxonomy): Eukaryota > Metazoa > Chordata > Mammalia > Rodentia > Spalacidae > Eospalax > Eospalax fontanierii. Next base: position 19,447,516 of record CM069526.1, read on the forward strand.
GGTTGGCCCTAATAACCTTCTCATGACTCCCTTTCAGTATTATTCTATTTGTGTGTACGTGCATGTGTGTGTGTGTGTGTGTGTGTGTGTGTGTGGTGTGGTGTGTATGTGTTCGTACATACACGTGTACGTGTGTGGAGATCATAGGTTGATGTTGGGTCATCATCAGTCACTCTCCATGTTATTTATTTTTTTAAATACTGATTTAAAAATATTTTATTTATTATATTGTTTTTATTTTATGTGTATTAGTGTAATGCCTGCATGTAGTAATGTAATGCCTGTGTCATGCAATGTCCGTGGAGGTCAGAAGAGTGCATTGAATCCCCCGGAACTGGAGCTAGAGATGGTTGTTGGTTGCCATGTGGGTGCTGGGAATTGAACCTAGATCCTCTGCAAGAGCAACCAGTGCTCTTAACCGCTGAGCCATCTCTCCAGCCCCTCCACCTTATTTTTAAATTATCATTTTATTTATTATTCTCCATGTGTGCAGTTGATGATGATGTGTGTGTATGCTCTGGCGAGTGTACACATGCAATGCGGTATGTTTGAGTCCAGGGGGCAACTTTTGGGATTTGGTTCTCTTTCCACCCCGGGGTCTGGAAATTGAACTCAAGTTGAATTCAGGTCATCAGACTTATACAACAGACATTCTTACATGCTGTGCCATCTCACTGGCCCTCTCTGCTTCTTTTATTATTTTTTTAAAATTGCTTTTTTATTTTTAAGAAGTATTTTATTTATTTTTAAATTTTTATGTGTATGAATGTATTACCTACATGTATGTAAGTGCACCTGTGTCATACAATGCCCGTGGAGGGCAGAAGAGGGTATTGGATCTCCTAGAACTGGAATTAAAGACAGTTCTTAGCTGCCATGTGGGTGCTGGGAAGCAAACCTGGATCCTCTACAAGGTAGCCGGTGCTCTTAACAGCTGAGCCATCTCTCCAGCCTCTATTTTTAATAATATTTTTATTTATGTGTATGAGTGTATTTCCTGCATATATATAAGTGCACTCTGTCATGTAATGCCCATGGAGGTCAGAAGAGATCCCCTGGAACTGGAATTAAGGACAGTGGTTATTGACCCTGTGGGTGCTGGGAACTGAACCCCAGTCCTTTGCAAGAGCAACCGGTGCTCTTCACTGCCTGAGACCTTATTTTTTGAGATGGGGTTTGTCCTTGAACCTGAAGCTCGCTGATACGGCAAGGAGAGATGGTCAGTAAGCTCTCGAGATCCACCGTCTCTGTCCCCAGTGCTGGGATTATAGATGTGAGTTCCACGCCTGGTTTTTGTTTGTTTTTGAGTCGGGGTCTCACTATGTAGCGCTGGCTGGGCTGGAACTCCCTATGTAGACCGGACTGGCCTCAAATTCACAGAGATCCATTTGTCTCATGAATGCTGGGATTGAAAGTGTGCACCACCAGGCCCAGCCTTCACACCTTTTTTTCTTTTTAACGTGGACGCTGGGGATCCTAACTCAGGTCCTTGTGCTTTTGAGGCAAGCATCTTTCTGACTGTGTCTCTCCTCAGTGTCACTCTATGTTTATAGAGAGATGGTGGGTGCTTGTGAATTTTGTCCTCCACAGTTTCTTGGCCTAGGGAGTGAAGATTAAGGACCACTGGATTAAACACCAGGTTTCCAAAGTGGAGGTGTAGTTTCTTTAGTGCACTGATGCACTACATCCCCATGGGCAGAGAGCTGGGGAAGGTGTTGTGTAAGAAGGCAGGGAAAGTAAAGTGAGGATCCGAAAGTCACCTGAACTTGACCTCACATGCATGACAACGGAAAAGTGGGTGAAAGTTTGACACCAGACACCCCTGGGTCCCTAATCTCCTCCTGTTACCTACTGTCTGTCTGTCTATGGGGATCAGACACCCTTTTTTTTTTTTTTTTAACTGACCAACGTTATTGCATCACATGCAACAGAAGCCAGCCACAGTGCCTTGAGTTGAGGGGAAACTGAGATTCTTGAACTGACAGGTGAACGTTGTAGAGTTCCTGCAGCTGATTGTTACTTGTGTAGACCATCACACTGGAGGCTTGGGTGGCCTGTCACCCTCTGGGCAGGGTGCTTGGACTATTGGTTTCATCATGACAATATCCAGTGAGAGAGGAGTTCCCCAAAACTGAATTTTGGTAGAAACCCGGGATAGTCATTGTTTGTAAAATAGGGAATTGTGACAGATTTTCAAGCTTATTTATCTAAGTTAGTGTGCACAAAAAAGAATTTAGTAAGTGGTAGTTTTGCTGTAATGTAGTCTCGAGTCAAATGCTTAATATTCCTCTTGCTGATCGTCCATGGCAAATTTTATTTATTCATATGTTAATTCCAGTCTTCACTTGTAAAAGAAAGGAAGTCTGGGTGTGGTGGTGGTCTGTAATCTAAGCACTTGGGAGGCTGAGGCAAGAGGATCTTGATTACTTGGCCAGCCTGGCAAGACCATAATTAAAACTAACCAACCAACTAACTAATTGACTGACTAACTAAATCTATCCTCATTCAGCTAAAACAGCACCAATAGTTCCCTCCCTCCCTCCCTCCCTCCTTCCTTCTGTCTCTCCCTCCCTCCCTCCCTCCCTCCCTCCTTCCTTCTGTCTCTCCCTCCCTCATTCCCTCCCTCCCTCCCTTCCTTCCCACATAAAAGTTGGGTGTAGTGGCATACGCCTGTAACCCCAGCACTGGGAAAGTAGAGACTAAGGATCCCTGGGGTTTGCTGGCCACTCAGTCTAGCCAAATCCATGAGTTCAAGGTTTAGTGAGAGACCCTGTCTCAAAAATTAAGGACAACGGGGCTGGAGAGATGGCCCAGTGGGTAAGAGCAATGGTTGCTTTTGGAGAGGACTTGAGTTCCATTCCCAGCACCCATATGACAGCTAACAACCATCCAAAAGTCCAGTTCCAGGGGATCCAATGCCCTCTTCTGACCTCTATGGACATTGCATGACATGGGTGCACTTACATGCATGAATTACATTCATACACATACAATAAAAATAATTTTTAAAACTCTTTAAAATTAGGGTGGAGAGAGATGGAGGAAGACACCTGACTTTGACCTCTGGCCTCCATCCACATCTGCATGTACACACACATACACAAAATAAATAAGTAAAAACAATTCCTTCCTGCAACAGATTGAACCCAGCACTTTTGTCTTGTTAGGCAAGCACTCCACCATTGATCTACATGTCTAACCCAAGTAATAATAACTTTTTGATATCATCTAATATGTCCCTATTCAAATTTCCTTGGTAACTTGTTTTGTTTCTTTGAAGACAAGGTCTCACTATATAGCCTTACCTGGCCTAGAATTTACTGTGTAGAATAGGCCGGCCTTGAACTCACAGAGATCCTCCTGACTCTGCCTCTCCAGTGAGGACTGAGATTAAAGGTATGTGCCACCATACCCGGCTCCTTTAAGTCCATCAGGCAACTCCCTTGTTCAGCAGGCACTCTCTGTGGCTCAGCAAAGATAAGCTTATTGCAATGTTTGCCTAAGTCAAACAAAATTGGGAAAGTGCATCTGTTTCAGGAAGGAAAATAAAAAGACCTTGGACTGCATTTTAAGACTAAATAGAGTTGATCTGGGGTTTCCCTGTTTGGGTGAATTCAGGTCAGCACTCCCCCTCATTAGTACCGACTGTATTTAACACTACCACAGTTAATGAAAGCTTTAGCAGTTAAACATGCGCAAGACATCTCCTGTTCCTCCGGGCTGTGTGTCCCTATCTGCCAGTGCAATTTAGCAAACATTTACTGAGTGCCTGTTATATATGCAGGCTTCTTCTTATAAACTTTGTTGTGAAGGTCTCTTGCATTTTGTCACAGCAACAGGCAAAGTGACTAATACACCCTCAAAGTCCCACCTCCAGTAACCCAATCATGCCACACATCTCAAAGCACCCACAGTCTCCCAGGCAGCACCAGCAGCAGGGGAACACCTATCAAAGCAGATGAGCCTGTGGGGGACTCCAGGCTACATCCAAACTGTCACAAATGGTAATCTCAGAAAAGTAAGATTAGAAGTTGTTTTGTTTGCTTTTTGTTTCTTTTGAGACAGGTTAGCCTTGAAATCACTATGTAGCTCAGGCTATCCTCAAACTCATGATCCCTCTTCCTCAGCCTTCTAAATGCTGGAATTACTGATATAAACCACACTGCCTAGAGATTTCCTCTTAGAATCTTTTCTTTTTTTAATTAAAAACATTAAAAAATTTTAAATTTATTTGTATTTTCTGAATATGAGGGGTTAGCCTACATGCATGTAAGTGCACCATGTGTATGCAGTGCTCTTGGAGGCCAGAAGAGGGCATCGGATCCACTGGAACTGGAGTTACAGAAGGTTGTTAGTTGACATGTGGGTGCTGGGAACCAAACGTAGATTCTCTGCAAGAGCAGCCAGTGCTCTTAACCACTGATCCATATCTCTAGACCTGTTTTTTTTAATCTTTTGAGACAGGATTTTATATATTTGAGGCTAGCCTTAAACTCACTAGGTAGTCAAGGATGACCTTATACTTCTAATTCTCCTGCTTCCTGCCTCTAAATTAGTGAGATTTTGGTTTGTTGTTTTTTCTCTCAGTAAATTTTAAACATCAGGATATAGATTTGGTTGTCTAAAGTGGGAGGGAAGAAACGGTTATATTACAGAGTTATTTATCTATGAATTTTAAAATCGAGTAAAAGAAAGCTTTGCTGTTCTTCTGGATACAAACATTTTACAATTTAAATGTAAAAACCAACAAAGCTTCCTTTTTTGTTATTTGAGAGCAGCCTATATTTTTCTCTTTACCTGTCGATACCTTTTCTATCAGAGAAAAGAAATCTGTGAAGAAAGGCCTTGGGGGCCAGAGATGGCTCATCAGGTAAGGATCCTCGCTGCCAAGCCTGATGGCCTGAGTTTGAACCTCAGAACCTGCACAGTGGAAGAAAACAGACGAGTTGTCTGTCCTCTAACCGCTGCATGAGTGCTGTGGCGTACTCCCCCGTCTGCATAAATAAATAAATGTGCTTAAAAGTTTTTTAAATGAAGGAAGGAAAGAAGGAAGGAAAAGAAGGAGTAAGGTAGGAAGGGAGGAAGGGAGGGAGGGAGGGAGAAAGAGAAGGAAGGAAGGAAGACTGGCCCTAGGCTAAATCTGGGAACCTAGCCTTCAGGGCTCTGTTGAAGAGCATGAACTAGAAATCCCAATTGACTGCTATTTCCAGGACTTGGACTCAGAAATCTCCGCCTTTAAGACAGCAAAAAAGAGAAAGAAAAGTTCTGAGCCGGTGTTAAAAAGGCACCAGCATTTTCTAAGCCTCATATGAGCAACAAGGTGGATAAATGGTCTCCCTTCCCCACATTGATTGATACCTTTCTGGAGGGGATTTTGGAAACACAATCAAAAGTCTTATAAATGATCATACTCTTGGAATTGATCCCCAGGAATTAAATCAGGATAAACTCAAAGATTTATCCATAGGAACAGTCATCCCAACACTGTTTATGGTAATAAACAATGGAAGTCAGCTAGATGTCCAACCAGAGACTGATGGAGGCTAATCTGAGAACGAAATCTGCATCCTTCTTTGACGGAGTATATCATTCGGGCATTAGAAATAGTATTGCAACAGCAGGGCTCTCAGCTAGCTCATGGCTCAGGGAATTTCTGAAATTAAGTGCGCAATTGTGTGTGCATGTGTGTGCATGTGTACTTCTGGAAGATTTCTCAGAGATTCTCAAATAGGTACACGACCCAAGAGAGTAAAACAATCACTGCTGTAGAAGATATTCAAAACAGAACGATGTTGGCAGCATATTATCAAGTGAGAGAGCAGGAAGGGCAGGTATGAAGCAGATATAATATGATCTTATTTTTATTAAAAAATATATGTGTATATGGGAAAAATATGTTTCCCACCAAAGTGGTGATCATGGTGTGTCAGTTACTTTCCTCATGACTGTGACAAAAATGCCTAATGGGACGGTGTAATGAGAGGTTTGTTGTGGGGGAGGCATGTTGGCTAGAACAGCTCAGTCAGGGGCAGAAGCTTACTGTGAGGCTTGTTCCCATCTAGATGGACCTGGAAACAGAGAATGGAATCAGAAGCAGGGACCAAGCCGCAGCCCTCTGTGACGGTGGCCCTAATTGTCAACTTGATTGTATTTCATCTCTGGGTGAGTCTGTGGGGGTTTTCCAGAGATGGTGTGCTGCAGGGAGATGACCCACCTGAATGTGGGTTGTACCCTACCACAGGCCAGGGTACCAGAATGAATAAAAAGGGGGTTAGCTGAGCCTCAGCATCATCTCTCTTTGCTTACTGTCTGTCCCCAGACACCATATGACCCACTTCACAGTCCTGCTGCCACCCTGAGAGAAACTCCAGCACCACACCCTTCCTACCCTGATGTCCTCAGACCTTGAGCCAAAATAAGTCTTCCTTCTCTCGAGTTGCTTCTTCTTAGGTATTTTATTACAGCAATAAGCAAAGTGACTAATACATCCTCAAAGGCTCATCTTCAGCGACCCAGTCATGCCACCAGTCTGAAAGCACCCACAGTCTCCCAGGCAGCGCCACCATCAGGGGACCACCTGTCAAAGCAGATGAGCCTGTGGGAGACATTTCACATCCCAAACTGTCGCAAATGGTAATCTCAGAAAAGTAAGATTAGAAGTTACTTTGTTGCTTTTTGTTTCTTTGGAGCCTTGAAATCACTATGTAGCTCAGGCTATCCTCAAACTCATGATCCCTCTTCCTCAGCCTTCTAAATGCTGGAATTACAGATGTAAAGCACAATGCCTCGAGATTTTCTCTTATAATCTTTTCCTTTTTTTGATTAAAAATATTGAAAAAGTTTTATTTGTATTTTATGTATTTGAGTGCTTAGCCTGCATATATACATAAGAGCATCATGTGTATGTGGTGTCCATTGAGGCCAGAGAGGGTGTTAGATCCTCTGGAACTGGAGTTACACAAGGTTATTAGCCACCATGTGGGTGCTGGGAACTGAAAGTGGCTTCTCTGCAAGACTAGCAGTACTCTTAATCACTGAACCATTTCTCTAGGTCTCTTTTTTATTTTGTGAGATTGTAGCTCAGGATTGTATCCTAGACTAGCCTTAAACTCACTAGGTAGCCAAGGATGACTTTGGATTTCTGATCCTCTTGCCTCTACCTCCCAACTGCTGAAATTACAGATGTGTGCCTCCATGTCCAGTTAACAGGGCGGTGAGACGTCGGCCTAGCTGAGGCTGCAAGAGTCAGCATTCTGCGCATTGAGCCAATACTGCCTTGGTGACTAACGAGCGCTCCCTATGGCTTTATTTTGTACCAGTCCTGGGATGAGTCATTCTTGCTTTTCTTTTCTAACTGCAGTTATCTTCTCTTTCCAGAACTGGGCTACTGCGAACTATAGAATATGTAAAGAATTGTAGTTCAGGGGCTGGCTGGGGCTTGACCAGGCCCTCCTGGTTCCCTGTGTGATCTGCATCTAGGCATCCCACCCTTCCAGTTATCTGATTAGCATAGGACCTGGGAAAGGACTATCTTCTCTTCTGAAGTTTTGTGAGATTCTATTATGAACTGTGTATGCACAGTGCATACTTATAACCCAATCACCATCTCCAAAAATCTACCCTGAGTTTTATTATGTGCTTGGCACCGTGTGAAGTCTGTGTATGTGTGTGTGTGTGTGTGTCTGTGTGTGTGTGTGTGTCTGTGTGTGTGTCTGTGTATCTGTGAGTGTATGGTGCTGAAGATCAGACCCGGGGTCTTGTGTGTGCACTAAGCATGCTCTCCCATTCACCCTAGCCCTAAGTTTTTCTCTCCTGTTGTTTTACCGATTCTAGCTGACTCTTCCATTGCCCCCACAGCCAAAGTCCAATACATTAGCAGTCTCTCTTGACTCTTTAAAATATATCCAAAGCAAAACCACTGTCCTCACTTCCCAGTGACCATGCTTGCCCAAGCTTCTATCAATTCTCACTTGGATTTTTTTTAATTAAATAGACTATCTTTTCAGATTTTTCTTTTTACTTTTTATTGAAAATTTCATTGAATTTTTGTGTATTTGATACAGAACATCTCAATCACTTTTATGTATTTTTATTTTATGTGTAAGGGTGTTTCACCTGCATATGTGTAGCTGCAGCACATGTCGTGCAATGCCCGGGAGGCAAGAAGAGGGTGTCAGATCCCCTGGAAGTGGAGTTATAGATGGTTGTTAGTTGTCATATAGGTGCTGGGAACCAAACCCGGGTCCTCTGCAAGAGCAACCAGTGTTCTGAGCCATCTCTCGAGCTCCCAGATAGACGATTTTTAAAGCAACTGTAGCTTCATGGTAAGTTTTTATAAATTTTGAAATTTATTATCACTGGGAGTGTAAGATGTGTGAATAGGAATATGCCACAGTGTGTATACGGTGGTCAGGGGACAACTCTGTGGAACTGGTTCGCTCCTTTCACCTTTATGTGCATTCTAGGGATTGAACTCAGGTTGTCAGATTTGCAAGGTAAGTTCTTTATCACCCGAGCCATCTTGCTGGCCCTGGTAGTGTTTTCAGACAGGATGTTACTGTGCATCCTGTCCTTGCTATGGAGTCCAGACTGACTTCAAACTCACTGAGATATTCCTGCTTCACCCTCCCAAATGGTAGGATTGCACCTTTGAGTTTTTCTGTTTTGATTTGATTTTTGAGATAGGATCGGTATTAGCTACTTTTCTGTTGCTGTAATGAAACATGACCAAAAGCAACTTATAGAAGATAGAGTTTATTTTGGCTTATGGTTCCAGAGGAGTAAGAGATCTTCACGTCGGGGAAGCACGGCAGCAACTGCAGGTACGGCTGCAGGAGCTGAGAGATCACACCCGGAGCCCCAACACAAAGCAGGTAGCAATGGCACGCTTTCTCCAGCAAGCTCTCACTTCCTACAGATCCCATTACCTCTCAAACGGAGCCACCAACTGGGGACCAAAGGTTCAAATAGTTGTGCCTATGGAGGACATTTCTCATTCACGAGATCTCACAGTATTGCTTAGGCTGGCTTGAACTCTTACTTCAATCTGTCCTCCTGCCTCAACCTCCCGAGTAACTGCAACTACAGGCATGTGCCATTGAGCCCAGATCCTAATTTAGCAGGAGGAACAGAGATTTCCCATGAACCCCCTTCCTCCCACACGAGTGCCTCTCTTAATATCCCCCACCAGAGTGGTGTATTTGTTACAATCAGTGTCCTGCACTGACACACACATTTCCATGTGTCTGCCGTTATAACATCACCAACATGATTCCACTGCCCTGGAATCCTTCATGCTCTGCATACTTGTGGGTCTCCCTTCAAACTCCTAGTAACCACTAGTCATTTGCCTGCCTCCCTAATCTTGCTTTTTCCCAAATGCCTTGTGGTTGGAATAACTGGTTAAAAGGCCTCTTCAGGTTGGCTTATTTCACTTAGTAATATGTGTTTGTTTCCTCCACATTTCTTGTGGTTTCATAGCTCATTTCTTTTTAAAGTTTCTTTAAAATTTATGTGAATATATGTGTGTGTGTGTGTGTGTGTGTGTGTACCCAAGGAGGCCAGAAGAGGGCATCAGATCCCCTAGAGCTGGGGTTATAGGGGGTTGTGAGCCACCTGATGTGAAGGCTAGAAACCCAGCTCAGGTCCTCTGCAAGAGCAGCAGGTGCTTTTAACCAGTCCAGCCTGTTTCTTTTGGTTAGTGTTGGAATGATACAAATGAATAGATACAAATGTTTCTATTCACTTACTGTGAATCATATAGGTCTTCCTATTTTAAATTCGTTTATTGCCTGTGGTGTATTTTTTGATTCACTTTCACAATTTTGCCTTAAAAATACATATATATATATATTTATTTTCTGAAAGTTTTATTTATGTATGTGTACATATGTATGCACATATGCATATGGATACACACAGAGTCAGGAAGAGGGTGTCAGGTGCCCTGGAGTCAGAGTTACAGGTTGTTATGAACCTCCTGATGTAGGAGCTGGGAACCAAGCTTAAGTCCTCCAAGTAGAAGCACTCTTAATCACTCAGCTATCTCTCCAGTCCCCAAATTCATTTTGTTGATTTAGTTTTGAAGTGCTGGGGCTTAAATTCAGGGCCTTGTGCTTGCTAGGCAAGAATACTACCCCAGAGTCAAACCCCAGCTCTACAATCTTGGCCTTTTAATTGGCGAATATAGACTATGATGTTCAAAGTGTTTATTGGCATACTTGGATGTCACTTTTCAGTCATTGCTCTCTTGTTTTCTGTGTGTGTGTGTGTGTGTGTGTGTGTGTGTGTGTGTGTGTATGTCTGAAGTTGATGTTGAGTGTTTTCCTCCATGGCTGCCCACCTTATTCATTGAGTCAGGGTCTCTCAACTGAATCCAGAGCTTGCTGATTGAACTGGCCTGGCTAGCCAGTTTGCTGGAGGAATACCCTATCTCTTCCTTGTGATGATGCCACCACATCTACCCAAATTTTATGTGGGTCCACCAGCCCTGAACTCTGGTCTTTGCACTTACACAGCAAGCGCTTTGCTTGATGAGCCATCTATCCAGCCTGTCCTTACTCTTTGTTTCTATTTTTGTCTTCTCTCTGCTTTTTATTCTCCAGTGCTGGGACTTGAACTTAGGGCTGCACACATTCTAGGCAAGTGCTGAACTCTATTCCCAGTCCTTTTTTTGTGGTTTTAATTGAACACTTTACATGACTCTTCTTTTCTTTTCTTTCTTAACAAATCAATGATATTTCTTTTATAACTTGTTTGGTAGTTGACATCAAACTAACAATATATACTTATGGTTAATTCAAATCCACTTTCAAATAACACTATCCCATTCCAGAAGCAGTGCAAGTATCTGAACATAAGAAAATATTCTCTCTTTTGGGGGGAGAGTAGCTTTTATTGTTTGTTCTTTGATAACTTAATACACATATATAGTACATTCTGATTACTGTCACCTCTCATTCCCCTTACAAGTTACATTTGCACATTCATTGTTTTGTTTTGTGACCCACAGAATTTAACCAGGGATGTCTGTGTTGCCATGGCTTTGGAGCTACCCATTGGAGGCTTCAGTACACAACTGAAGACAATGGTTTCCCCCTCACAGAATCCATCAGTAGCCTATAGTTCAACAGAGAGGGCTAAGACCCTGTAATCTTCTCTCTGATCTGTGTTTGACTGTTGACAGGCCCAGTCTTGTGCAGACCCAGTGTAGGCAGCCACAGCTGCTGTGAGATCATGATTACATTGGTTGTGTCATGCCCAGAAGATGGTATTTCACAGCCCTTCTGTCTTCTTGATTTTATGTTATTTCTGTCCCCTATTCCTTGATGTTCCCTGAGCCTTAGACGGAATGATATAAATGTCTTGTTTCAGGCTGAGCACTCAGCAGTCACTTATTCTCAGTACTTTGAGCAGCCCTGAGTCTCCACATTCACCACTGTTCACTGCTGAGAAGCTTCTCTGATCAAGGCTAAGAGTAACATGTGCCTATGGCCATAATGATAAGTATTTAGAAGACAGTTTGATGCTGTGTCAAATTAGCACATCAGAAAGAAGTTCCTTCCTAGAGTCTCTGACCTCCTGAGCCATGGGCTTTTGACCAGATTTACAGTACCAGTCATGAATTCTGCTCTTGTGGAGCAGGCCTCAAATCCAACCAGAGAGGAGCTGGTTACCTCCACAAGTCATGCCACTATTTCACTGGCGGGCATATATCACCTGGCATGTTGCCATTGTAGGTCACAGGACTTACAGATGTGTGAAACTATTGATGACTTTTCTTCTCCAACAGCTTTCAGAGCACCTCTGGCACTATGCTCACAGCCAGCTAACTCAGCTGGACTGGCTGGTCAGTGAGCCCCAGGGAGCCTCCTGCCTCTGCCTCCCTAGCTCTGGGATTATAAGAACTTACTGTTATGTCCAGCTTTGCATGTGTGCTGGGGACCTGAACTCAGGTCCTCATGCTTGCACACAAGTACTTTGCTGACTGAGCCATCTCTTTAGCCCTGTCTTTCACTTTGAAAGCAGAGTATAATTTCTAGGCTGGGACATCTTTTCACTCAACACTAAATATTTCATTTCATTCTTTTTTCTGGCTTGCATAATTTCCAAGAGGAATTGAATGTAATTCTTAACTTTACTTCTCTATAAGGCAAAACGTGGTTTTCTCTTGTTTTCTTTCAAGAGTTAAAAAAATTTTGATCTAAATGTAAAGATCTTTACTTAATTTCTTTTCCTACTTGTCTGTTTTGTTTATTTGAGACATAGGCTCACTCGGTAGCTGTGATGGTTTAAATGAAATTGTTCCTCATAGGCTCTAAGTATTTGACCACCAAGTGGTCAGTTGGTAGTACTGTTTGAGGAGGTCATGGAGGGTACGCTTTTGTAGGTGTACCCTAGCTGGAAGAAGCACATCACTTGGGTGGGCTCTAAGAATATGCATCCACATTCCACTCTTAGCTTCTTGTGCCTGCTTGAAGATGTGAGCACTGAGTGTTCTGCTCCAGCTGCCTCTGCCATTACGCCTCCCCACCACAATGGACTCTTATCCCTCTGGAACCATAAACCAAATAAACTCTTCCTTTTATAAGTTGCTGTGGTCATGGTGTTTTATCCCAGCAACAGAAAAGTAACTAATACAGAAGTTGGTACTAGAGAGTGGACTATTGCTGTGAAGAACTTGATCATGTTGGATTTTGAAGGAACATGGAACACTTTGAAAATTTGGACTAGGAAAGTGGTTAAATGCTGCAAGCAGAGATTAACTCACCATTCTAACAGGAGCATGGACGAAAGTAGGCTGAGACCAATGTAGTTCCAGAGGGAAACAAGGACTTAAACAGCAACTGGGATATTTTGGCAAGGAATATGATTTCCAGCTACCTGAGGCCTAAGAATGTGCTTGAGGCTAAATTAAAATGTAATGGACTAATTTCTTTGGAGGAAGGAATTTCAAGACAGCCTAACATTCAATCAGTGGTGTGATTATTAATGTTGAATTCTATGCTGATCTACAATGGAAAGAGCAAATGGGGTAGAAAGAAATACAAAATATATAGTTTGGAGTGAAAAGAAGCCCTAGGAAGCTTAATAATGTAGCAGCCAAGGATTGCTGGGGGAGGCTTTTTTGATAAGAAGATTAGAACCATTAAGGAGAGACCTTCAAATTTTGTACTTAAACAATGGAAAAAGACCCCACCCACCCAGCTAAGTTTCCAACTTGTGAAAGGAGAAAACCTAAGGAGTTTTCTACTTCTAAAAAAATACAACATAAAAAAGCTGCTGGCAATATGGATGAAGGGGGCCAAGGTCCATCTCAAGCTGGCAACAGAGCTTGGCAGTGCAGTTTTCACAGTGCTAACTCTAGAGGCATGAAAGGTGCAAGAGTGAGGAAATCACCAGTTATTCTAGTGCAGTTTCAGAGAGCTGCTGAGGTCAGTCAAGGGAGTCCCTAAGTAGAGAAGGCCAGACAGGCCAAGAGGACCTGAGAAGCCATAGTATGAAGCTGAGAAGGTAAAGCCTAGTTGGCAGTGGAGACCCCAAGATGCTGGAGATGCTAGAGCTATGAGACATCTGCCAAGGAGAGTTGCATACAGGGAGTGGTACCAACTAAAGAGAGAAGTGTATATTGCAAGCAGCAAAAATAGAGGGACTGAGCAGCTAACCCCTTTGGACGTAAAGTCTCAGACATTGGACATGGAGCTACAAGATTTGGTATTTACCCTGCTGATCGTGGGCCTTATTTTTGGTTTGGCATTTCACTATGCCTCTATTCTTCCCTTTTGGAATGGGAATATGTTTTCTGTGCCATTGGATGTTGAAAGCATGTAATTTGCCTTTTGATTTTACAGGAGCTTATAGTTAAGAGATTGCTACGAGTCTTAGAAGAGACTTTAGACTCTGGACTTTGAATAGTGTTGAGACTGATAATGAAGGCTTTAAAAATTGGACTAAATGCATTGTTCATTATGATATGATCGTGAGTCTATGGGGACCAAGAAGTAGCATGCAATGGTTTGATCGAGAATGTCCCCATGGTTCCAAGTATTTGGACACTTGGTCAGTTGGGGGCACTATTTAGAGGGTGTTATGGAACCTTTAGGTATGGCCATACTGAAGGAAGCACATCACTGGGGGTGGGGTTTGAGAGTACACAGTCACATTTCATTTCCAGTTTCTGAGCCTGCTTGAAGATGTGAATGCTCAGCTTTCTGTTCTGGCTGCTTTTACCACCACACCTCCCCACCATGATGGACTCATCCCTCTGAAACTGTAAGTTAAGTTTTTCTTCTATAAGTTGCCTAGGTCACGGTGTTTTCTCACAGCAGCAGAGCAGTAACTAATACAATAGCCCAGGTTGGGCTTGAGCTTGTGGTAAGCTTCCTGCTTCCATTTGTGAAATGCTGGAATTGCAGGTATGAATCACCATGCCTTGCTACTATTTGTTTTTATTTTGGCATTTATCTTTTGAGCATCCTGGATCTGTAGTTTAGTGTTTGACAATTTTGGGGAAATCTTCAGTCATTATGACTTTGTTCCCTTCTGTCTTCCTCCTCCTTTGGCATTTCCATTATATGTGGGTCATTCCTTCTGTAGTTGTCCCACAATTCTTAGGCATTCTGTTCTCTTTCAGTCTTTTTTTTTTTTTTTTTTTTTTTTTTTTGCTTTTCAATTTGGAAAGTTATATTGAGGTGTCCTTAATTTTGGCAATTTAAAATAACAAAAAAATTGTATTTTTATTTTATGTGCATGTTTTGCCTGTGTGTATGTATGCATGTATGAGTGCAGTACCTGTGGAGGCCAGAAGAGGGTGTTGGATCCTCTGGAGCCACCATTGTAAGTGGTTATGAGCTGCTGGCTGTGGATACTGGGAACTGAACCTGAATTCACTGCAAGAGAAGTAAGTGCTGTTAATTGCCAAGCCGTTTCTCTAGCCCCTTGCCAATTCTTCCCTTACCCACATCTTCTCTACTAAGAAACCCGCTAAAGTTATTCTACAGCATTTACTTTCTATTTTTTCTTAGACGTTGTCTCTGCTTACCTTGCTTCTGTTATTGGCGTGCTGTTTATTCATTAGAGTCCTTAGCATCTCAATTATAGTTTTTTAATTTCTTTCTTTGTTTTTAATGTTCTTATATATATTATACATGGACACAAACATATATGTGTGTGTGTGTGTGTGTGTGTGTGTGTATGTTGAGACAAGGTCTTCTATATCCCAAACTGGCCTTGAACTCACTATATAGCCAAGGATGACCTTGAACTTCTGATCCTCCCAAGTACTAGAACAGCAGGTGTGTGCCATTGTGTCTGATTTGAGCAGGGCATGTTAGGCTAGCACTCTACAAATTGAGCTACATGTTGAGCCCTTTTCTTGTAGTTTAGAGACAAGGTCTTGCTCTGTAGCCCTAGTTGACTGGGTAGTTACTATGTAGCCTAGGCTAACCTTGAACTCACGGCAATCCTCCTGCCTTAGTTTCCTGAGAGCTAGGATTACAGGAGTGTACCATCATGTCTGACTGCTCATAGCTCTTTTAAATTCCTGCTCCAATAATTTCATCATCTCTGCTGTATTTGAGTCTGGTTTTAATTTTCTATCTCTTCAAGCAGTGTTCTTTGCTTTTATTATGCTCTGTAATTCTTTCTTTACAACCAGAAATGATGCCTGGATAAAAGGACTGTGGTGAATCTGCCATTAGTAACATGCTTGTGAGGTGTGAGGAATGGCATTTAATAGTGCAGTGGTTAGGCCTCAGTGTTGTAGTGATCCTGTGCTTTCAGCAGTGAGTTTTACAAGCATTTCTTAGTCCTCTACCCGCTTAGGTAAGACAGAACAGCCAGAATGGGCTGAGGTTGGGTATTACCTTACCTCAGGTCAATTAGGTTTTGCTGAAACCCAAGTAGTTTAGGCTCTGGTAAGACAGCTTCTCCTGAGGGAAGACCTCATTAAAAATGGAGTGTACTGGTCTATTTCAAAATAGTCACTTTCTGGCCAGAAGCAATAGGTTCTTTGTGTGTGTGTGTGTGGCGGGGGGCTATATGCATGTGAGTATGTGGGTGCAGGCATAAGTGCGTGAGAACGTGGAGGCTAGAAGCTAATATGGGATACCTTCCACCTTATTACGCGAGGATCTCTCACTTAACAGGAAGCTCACCCTTATGACTAGGTTGGCTGGACAGCCAACTCCTGTGGCTCTGCCTGCTTTCACCCCTAGCCAGGTGAGGCTCAGTGTGGACAAGTTTGAGAATCTGAAGCTCCAGGAGACCCAGGCACTGAGCCTCCAGCAATTACAGTCTTGATTTTCCTACAGGCCTGCTGCGTCTGTGGAGGTGTCTGATCTAATTCTTCTCGATCCTCTGAATTCACTTGTTTATTCTCCAAATCTGGGGGGCAGTGGTTCGCCCTGTGACCTCTTTTCTAACTGAGCTGTGGTGCTTTGAATGAGAATGTCCCAAGTAGACTCTAAGGATTTGGACATTTTGTCCCCAGTTGTTGGCACTGTTTTTGGAGGTCTTAGAAGGTGTGGCCACGCTGGGGGAAGCACGTCACTGGGGGTGGGCTTAGAGAGTTCTTAAGTCTTGCAGGATCTCGAGTCACTCTGTGTTTCCTATGCCTGCTTGAAAATGTGAGTGCTTAGCTTCTCCTCTAGCCGCTTTGCTGCCGTGCCTCCCGCCATGACGGCCTCTTGCCTCTTGCCATAAGCTAAATAAATTCTTCCTTTTAAAGTTCCCTTGGTCAGTGTTTCTATCACAGCAACAGGAAAGTGAGTAAGACATGGGCTAAGACAGGTTGTTGATTTTCCAGTTTGTTCAGCTCTCTACTTGTTGAGAGAACGGAGGAGCAATTCCCAAACGGTTTACAGGGTGGAGGAGAGGCCAGAGCCTCGCCGGCCTTCTGCCACAGCCTCCTCTCTGCTTCCTTCTGTCTTTGTCCACAACCCAGGAGCTCAAATAAGCCTTTTGAACAATCAGGTCGTGTTACTTTCCTAATATAAAAACAAACAAACAACCCTCCAGGGGTTCCTCACATTCAGAGTAAAAGCCAAAGTAAGAGACCTGGACTCTGTCCCATCTCCAGCACTTTGCTCCTGTGTGTGTGTGTGTGTGTGTGTGTGTGTGTGTGTGTATGCACAGGTATGTATGTGGGTATGTGCAAACATGTAAGCATGCATGTGTAGAGGCTAGGTATTGTCTTCCTCAATTACTCTTCCTCTTATTTTTTTAAGATTTTAATTTTTATTCGTGTGTGTGTGTGTGTGTGTGAGAGAGAGAGAGAGAGAGAGAGAGAGAGAGAGAGAGAAAGAGAGAGAATATGCCATGTGTGTATGTTGGGGGGCAGGTCCACGGAGGCCAGAAGGGATCATTGAAACCCCTTCACCTGGAGGTACAGGGGATCGTGAGCTGCCCAAATGCATGCTGGGAACCAAACTTGGGTCCCCTGGAAGAGCAGGGAGGGCCCTTACCTGCCAAGCCATCTTTCAGGCTCCTCCGCTGTGTTTTACGATAGTGTCTCTCACCCAGTCTGGAGCTCACTAGTTTGGTTAAGTTAGCTGGCAGACTGCCCTGTCTCTGCCTCCCCAGCGCTGGGGTTAGCCTCATACCACTGCGCTCAGCTTTCTACGTGCATGCTGCGGGATCCGAACTGAGAGCTGAGCTGAACTGAGGCAGGCCCTTGACTGAGCCACCGCCCTCTCCACGCAGTACACTGCTTTGATCTTGCTTTTTACAGCAACTCTGTTTCCTCCCTGCAGCCTTACCGCTCCTTGAACTTCCTGAGCACACTCTCGCTGTGTGCCCTCGCTGTTCCCTGTTTAATCTAGTTTTCCCTTCTGTTATCTCTTGGTTCAATGAGGCCGTCCCTAATCCTAATATGGATTATAGTAATTTACCCCTTGTCGTTCTGCTCGTTCCTTTCCCTGCCCGGTTTTCTCCATACAGCATCACTCTCAGCTATACCATGTTTAATTTAAATTTTTAATTAAAAAAATTTAGTTATTTTTATGTGTGAGTGTTTTGCCTGCATGTATGGAAGAGTACCATGTGTGTGCAGTGCCCACAGAGGCCAGAAGAGGGCGTTGGATCCCTGGAACTGGAGTTTGAATGGTTCTAAGCCACCATGTGGATGCTGGGAACTGAACCCTGGTCCTCTGGAAGAGCAGCCAGTGTTCTTAATTGCTGAGCCATCTCTCCAACCTACCTTAATTAAAAAAAAAATCTTTCTCCATCAGAATGTAAGACTCACGAGATCAGGGGCTTTAAGTCCGTGCCAGTCCTGTTACATCCCCAGTGTGTGCAGGATAAGTCTTTGTCAATCATTCGTTGGATGGATGATTATCATAATTTTATAGATGAGGCAAAGGATGCACTTACAGTTCAAACTCAGGTCGCCCCGACTCAAAGCTCGTGTGCTGAGTGCCCGTGCTACATTGCCACTCAATTTCATATGGAATACTGAATATCTAATGCATTCTTCCAAACAGCTATTGCCCGCACTCTGGCAGTTTTCTATTTCTTGGCTCTCGCCAGAGTTGATTTTTCTGAGTTAGGAAGAACTCTCTATGAACTGCACCCTAATCATTCCTCAACATCATTGCATTGCAAAATGGGCTGAAATGAGCCCGCCCGTTGCATTACCTGGCAGGCCTCTCATCTTCTGGTCTTGCTGCAGCCCATCAGCCAGCTAAGGTTAGAATGACACTGCTCCTGGCCAAATTCAATTTCAGGTTAAGTAGTCCATGTTATACAATCTTTAAAAATATTATAATCCCCAAAGGAACCAATACTGTCCCTCTAGTTGGCGTGTTCTATAGCCTTTCATGTACTTCAAAGGTGTTACCTATGTTGTTGTCTTGAGACAGCCCCAGCTGACCTGGAACTCACCATATAGACCAGGCTGATCTTGATAGCACAGAGATCTGCCTACCTCTTGCCTTCTGAGTGCTGAGATTAAAAGAGTGGGCCACTATGCCCAGTCATTATCTGTTCTGATGCTTTTTATTACATTTCTTAGATATATTAGTTATATAAAATAATGAACTTTTGTGACATGTTCATATATGCATATTACATACTTTGATCATATATTCCTCTCTCCTTCTATGCCTCTGATCCTCTGCCATCCTAGTAGTCCCTTTCTACTCTCATAAACTGATTTCTTTTGTAGATTCCACATTCAATATTTGCCTTTCTGACTCTGGCTTACTTCACTTACCATGATGATCTCCAGTTTCACCCATTTTCTTGAAAATGCCATTTCATTCTTTGTGGTTAAATAATATTCCATTGTGTGTGTCTGTGTGTATGTGTGTGTGCATGCCTGTGTACACACCTGTTTGCCACATTTTCTTCATCCATTCCTCTGTTGATGGGAATCTGGGCTTCAGGTTATGGACTATAACTTGGCTGTTATAAACAGTGCCTATTTTGATGCTTATAACAACCTGTTAGCTCGGTCACTGATTACTCCGAGGCGTAGACTAAGATACAGAGGCATAGTTAATGGCAGTTACAGAACTGTTGCTTCACAAACTGTGTCTTTTGGTTGAACTGAGTTTTCTGTGTGCCATAAGTTTAATTAATAGCTCCACAAAGTAGAATCTTGATTGTTCACATGCTTTGTGTGAATGGGAAGAGATTGGGTATATTGGAGCTACATGCAGCTCTGGCTGCCTGACTATGTTTTTCCTTTTGGTAATAGTCCGAGTTTCCATTACTGACTGCAATTTGAGCTCAGCAGTCAATCAAGGTGGCAAAGGAGAAGATGTTTCATTAAGCCAAACCGATATGACTCAAGGAGGAAGGATCTCAGCTAGAGTGGCAGAGGGATGAATAACAGCTGTGCAAAGAGTAGTATCCTAGCAGGGCTAGTGGCTCACACCTGTAATCCCAGCACTGCGGAGATGGAGGCGGGAGGATCAGAAGTTCAAGGTCATCATCTGTTACAAAGTGAGTTTGAGGCAGCCTATGATACATAAAATTCTGTCTCAGAGGAGGAGGAAGAAGAGGAGCAGGAGGAGAAGTCCTAACAAGATTGTTGCCCTCTATCCCAGGACACCTAAGTTGTGCTTGGCTCAGGCCGCCTCACTCTCAGCCAGCTCTTGATTCTGTAAGCTGACCCATCTTTTCCTTGTTAAATAAGACAAGATTTGTTTCTGTTGCTTGCAAGCAAGAAACCCTTCCTGGAGAAGGGACGAATTATAGGAAGCTGATTTTCTGTCAGCCTGGAACTCTCTTCTGTCAAGACAAATTGGGGTGAGTGAGCACTCTGTGGTGCCCTCTGGAAGTCCATGTGGTCAGTGTGCCCAGCTACTGGCTTCTCCTCTGGGGCTTCTCCTGGTAAGGCCCTTGAACCAACCAGAGAGAGGCTCAAGCTTCAAAGCTGTGAGAGGCATAGGGTTTTGTGAGGATTCCTTAAAATATTGAAGGGAGAACAAGGAGGCTCAGAGTGTCTTTAAAAATAATGTTTTCTTTATTATTTTTAAATTTTATGTGTATGAGTGTATTGCCTGATGGATGTAAGTGCACCCATGTCGTGCAATGTCCAACGGAGGAGGTAAGAAGGTGTCAGATCCCTTGGAACTGGAGTTACCAGTGGTTGTTAGCTACCAAGTGGGTGCTGGGAATTGAACTTGTGTCCTCTGCAAGAGCAGTCAGTGTTCTTAACCACTGAGCTGGCTCTCCAGCCCCAGGTTCAGACTGTCTTAAGAAAGCTATAGTAGTAGCTTTCCTATATAGGTAGGAAAAATGGGGCCCAAATTGAGAAAACAGCTTCTTGCTTTGCTGAGAGCATTGTACAGAGGCCAAACTTCTAAATCATGTTCTCAGATCCTGATTTTCATCTTAAGGTAAATGATGAAATTATTAGACATGTACAGTGGACTGAATTGTTGAGCACTGGTAGATTAGGAGGAGATTCATTATGCACCCAAAACAGAGAACAGAGGAGTAGAGTCTTTTCTCTTAGATGTCCCCTTGCCACCTGCGCTTTCTTTACTGTCTAGCCTGTCACTGGCGATTGCAATGCCAGCCACACACCTCCTTTGTGCGGGACAAAGCACTCTGAGTGTTCCCTCACTCACTCTCCTGGGCCAGGTTAAAAGCACTGAATTCTCCCTTCTAGGAGAATTTTGTGTCTGTGTACGGAGAATTCTGTATTTGTGGGGAAGTCAGTGAGTTCAGAGAGGCCATTTGGACCAGCTGTGGAGGCCGTCAGCACTTTCATGTAGAAAGCATGAACTGGAAGCAGCATAGCAATCTGTGATTTAGAAGTCGCATTCCTGTTGGGGAAGCCAAATCCTTGAGAGGTAATAGAGTGTGCCTAAGACACGTCATACGGCTAACACATGGCGGGGCCCACTCCACAGCTCTTTGGCATTTTATTCTAGCTTTGCCACTTACTAGCTCTGGGACTGTCTATAAATAAACCTCTTAGGTCTAGAGTTCACCTATCAGTAAAAAGAATGGCAGAGACTAGAGGTGAAGGTTGGTTTCACATTCTGGGCTAGTGACACTCAGAAAGGCTATGTTAGGTTCATTGGGAAAGGTCTGTGATCACTTAGTGATGTCTGTATGGACTTGGAAGCAGGAAAAGGCAGCCTTTTGGTCATATATTAGCTACCCCTGTGATTCTGAAATATTTTAGTTTGAGAAATGTCACAGTTCCTTGATGTTATTAAACACCTGAACTTTTAAGAACAAATAAAGCCAGGGCTAGAGAGATGGCTCAGCAGTTAAGAGCACTGGCTGCTCTTGCAGAGGACCTGAGTTCAAGTCCCACCACTCACATGATTGTCAACAACCATTTGCAACTCCAGTTCCAGGGGAATCCAACGCCCTCTTCTGACTCCACTGGCATTGCATGACATGAGTGCGCTTGTACACACACAGGCACAAAAAATAAAAATAGTAAATAATATATTTAAAAAGAATAAATAAAGCCCAAAGCTATCCTGAATAGTGTCTTTCCTTTTCCTCTAGCTAAGTCTAAGTTTTCAATTATCTATCCAAAATCCATCATTGTGGATCAATTGGCCAGGTGCTAAAGGAGATCCTTTCTCCTAGTCTAGGGCAGCCCAAGCTTATCAGTTATCTATTGCTATGTAACTATACACATGCCAGGACTTCATGCCTGGGGAAGAAACCGATTACTCATGATGCAATGGACTATCAGGAGCTCTGTTCCCATGTCAGTTGGGATCATTCTGTGCCTGTATTTAATCTTGAACTTGACTGGGGTACCTTGGTTCTCCACTAGTGATTTCTCTCTATGTTTTGTGTCTCCGGTACATCTGCATATGATCTGTCTATGCAGCATAGCCTGGGCATGTTACTATATGATTGCTTGGTTCTAAGAAAGCCCGATGTGCAGACACTATGCTTACTAACCCTCTGCCTGTGTTGCCCTTGATCCTGTCCTAGACTCTTTCAAATGTCAAGTCAGTGGGGGAAGTATTCCTCCAGGTTCTAATACCAGGAGACATGATTCGTCAGAGTCAAGCAATGCAACCTAATCACCAGTCTGAAGCATTCTCAGGGATTTCTTCCACTTCCCCAGGAGTGGTCAAGTGTGTATCGATGGGTCCTGAAGACAGGTACCCTGTCTGTGTGACATTTCCAGTTCTGTGGCTCATAAAGAAAGTGCTCTGAAAGAAGAAAGAAACCCAGTCCACTGCACATACCTGCTGGCCACATTTTACGGTGGATTAATTGTTTGGAATATTTTTTAAGATTGTTTTTATTCTTTAAATACGTATGTATGTGGCTAAGTGCGTATACGTGCAGGTGCCCACAGAGACCAAAAGAGGGCTTCAGATCTCCTGGAACTGGGAGTTACAGGCAGTTATAAACCGCCAATGTGAGTGCTGGGAACTGAATTCTCATCCTCTGCAAGAACAGTACATACCCCTAACCACTGAGCTATCTCTCCAGCTCCCTGGAATCCCTTATGGAATTTTTCCATGAGCCAAATAGGTCAAGTCACAAAAATCTAATTAATCTACAATTCAAATGACAGGGTTTCCTAATCTTCATATATTAATGCACCAAATCATGATATATATATATATATTTTTTTTTTTTTTTGCCATTCACAGAGGCATTAAAACTGTTCTTTACTTAATATTCTCCAGTGATTCTACTTACTTTTTAACACTTAAATAATTTTATTTTGAAATAAAATTTTATATCACTATTGTAAGAGCAAAACCACTGTGAATTATCCTAAGTTTGGGCTAGCTGTGAGAGTAAATTCAGATGACGCGAAGACCAGGGGGAACGTCAAATGCTGGTAGCGATGCGGAGAAACTGCGTCACTTGCCCATTGCTGGTAGGGATGTACGATGGTGGCGCTATTCTTGAAAATAGTTTGACATCTCATTTTTCAAAGCTGAGAACAGACTTAACATGCTGTGGTGGTTTGAATGAGAATGTCCCCTTAGGCTCTAAGTCTTTGGACATTTTGTTCCCGGTGGGTGGTACTGTTTGGGGAGGTCTTAGACAGTCTGACCATGCTGGAGGAAGCCTGTCACTGGGGGCGGGCTTAGAGAGTTCCTAAGCCTTACTGGATCCCCAGTCACTCTCTGCTTCCGGTGCCTGTTTGAAGATGTGAGCGCTTAGTGTCTGCATCTACTTCAGCCACCTCAGCCACCATGCCTCCACCATGATGGACTCTTGCCCCTTTGAAACTGTAAGCTAAAAAACTCCTCCTTTTATAAGTTCCTTTGGTCGGTGTTTCTATCACAGCAACAGAGAAGTAACTAATACACATGCAAAACAACTATTTCATTCTTATACATTTATTTTTAAAAAAAGACTTACTTTCAGGAATTCATACATGAATATTCATAACAGTATTGTGCAGAACAGTCTGAAAGCTAGAAGCTATTCAAATAACCCTGAAGATGTGAATGGTTAAGTTAACCATGGCACATTTATACTATGAAGTACTGCTTAGCAGTAAAGTGAAACCTTGATAACATACAACAGGTTGGATGAACTGAATGAAATTACACCAAGTGAAAGACAAATGCAAAAGGTTGTGTACTGTATGACTCCATTGTTATAGCATTCTAGAGAAGTTAGCATTCTAAAAATGGAAAAGCATTAGGGACGGAGGAGAGGATAAAGGTGTCAGTAAGGCAACACCAGGGAATCTGTGGTGCTGGTGCTGGCGATACTGGCCGGAATCTTGGGACCAGGCAGGCAGAGTCCTGGAGAAATTGGTCAGCCTAGTCTATACAGAGAGTTCCAGGCCGGCTGGGGCTCAGGAGAAACAACAAGAACAACAAAACTCCCAGAAATTTGGTGGTGGTGACAGCTCTGCAAGGCTGTACATGTTGATATTGCATAGAAACATACACACACACAGCATCACACATCATACAGACACCGCACACATACACCATAGACAGACACCACACACCACACACACACACCACACTGCACAAACACAGTACCACACATCACACAGATACGACACACAAACACCATGTACAGACACCACACATACTACACATACTACATACAGTCTACACACACTACACACACACCACACACACTATATACCACACACACATTATATGAACACACCCCCACACACAGCATCACACATCATACAGACACATACATACACACCATGTACAGACACCACACATACTACACATACTACATACAGTCTACACATACTACACACACACCACACACACTATATACCACACACACATTATATGAACACACCCCCACACACAGCATCACACATCATACAGACACCATACATACACACCATAGACAGACACCACACACCATACACACACACACAAGCCCCCCACTACATGCAATCTACACACACAGCACCACACTATACACACAACACCACACACATCACACAGACATCACATATATACACTATATACAGACACTACACACACAAGCCCCTCCTACCACATGCAATCTACACATACAACATCAGACTATACACATAACACCATACACACCACACACACTACATACACCACACACACATGTGCATGCACACATGTGAATGCATATAAAACTAGTAAGATCTGGACCAGTAAGATGCCTCAGTGGATAAAGGCACTCGCCACCAAGACTGACAACCTAAGTTTGATTCCTAGGATCCACGTGGTGGAAGAAGAAAACTGACTCCCACAAGTTTTCCTCTGACCTCCACAAGTGTAAATAGATAACTAAAATTCAATAAATTTGGAAAACAAATGAGCTCTAAGTGAGTGATATGGACTGTTCATACGCTAATTTCTTGGTTTTGATAGTGTTACTATTGTATAAGATTTTAACATTGGAGAAACTGGGAGTTGAGTACATGGGAATTCCTTGCATATTTCATATTTCTTAGCAACTTCATGTAAATCTAAAAATCGTTTCAAAACAAGTCAGAAGAATAAGAAGAAGGAGAAGGAGAAGGAGAAGAAGAAGAAGAAGAAGAAGAAGAAGAAGAAGAAGAAGAAGAAGAAGAAGAACAACAACAACAACAACAACAACAGGGGAGGTGGCCCAGTAGGTAAAGTGTTTGCTGTGTGAGCACGAAGACCTGAGATTGGATTCCCAGCACACACATAAGAGGTACAAGCTGTGGGTGGCACAGGGTGAGTCTCTATAACCTGAAGGCCACGGTGGAGACATCTGGATCCTGGGCCCACCGGCCAGCTAGGCTAGCTGAGACACTGTGCTCCAGGTTCAGAGAGACCTCGTCTCAAAAGCAAATAAGGTGGAGTGTGACAGAGGAAGACACTTGATGTTGACTTCTGGCATGTGTACACACGGGCAAATGTACCTGCATGCACATATGCACACAGCACACACACAGTAGATAAAATAGCGGAAACTTAAAATAGAACAATTAAGAAAAAAGATGTTTGTCAGTCTACTTCCTAAAATACCTAAGATCATTTCCGTTACCACCAGTGTGACCTGGCCCCGTGGAGGACCAGGATTCTAATGTAGGGTAATACTAGAACTAATCCAGTTTCAGGAATGAGGACTGAACCGTACACAGTACTGGGGCATGTAACACTAACAGTCAGTGACATGGGGCTTGCTGCATGTCAGTCACTATTGCAAACCTTCTCTAGGGCATTAGAATTCATTGAACTATCTTGTTAATTTTTCAATTAAAATGTGTGTGTGTGGTGTATGTGTGTGGCATATGTATGTGATATGTGTACATCTGTGTGCATGTGTGTATGGAGGCTGGAGGTTGGCATGAAGTGTCTTTCCTCTTACTTTCCATTTGTGTCTTTCCTCAGTGTATATTTTTTATCGAATCTTTGTGCATTTCACACAGCACATCCCAATCATATTCAGGCCCCTCCCCGATCTGTGCTCTCCATAGCGCCCGCCCACCAAATTTCATGCATTCCGTCACACATGTTAAGGCCTATTGAATCAGGTTTGTGCACCCAGATGTCCCTCAGTGCAAGTTCGTCCGCTGGAGTCTAGTCTGCCTACCTAGAGTCCCTCCCTTAAAGAAGATCGACCCTCCCTCACCCAGCAGTCAGCTGCCTATACTTCCTTGGCTAAGATTGGGATCTGCTGACCATTTTCTCAGTTCTATGCTGGGTTTTTGTTTGATTGAGTCTGCATGGCTCTTCTGCATGCTCTCGCCACTGCTATAAGATCATATGAGCAAGTTCTCAGAGGCCTAGAAGACTCTGTTTCCTTATGATCATGCACCAACCCTGGCTCTTACAATCTTTTTGGCCCCTCCTCAATAGTCCCCAAGCCATGGATGGGTGAGGGTTAATATAGGAGTCCTATTCAGGGACATGCACTCTGCAGTCTCTTATTCTGTACACTTTGGCCAGTTGTGGCCTTCTGTGTGCATCGCCCTTTGTCACATGAGGAAGCTTCTCTGGAGAGAGCTGAGAGATGCATTAGTGTTCTCTCTGCCCACTGTTCCACTGTGTTCATGAACCTTAGGTGTAGAGCTTCCACTGTACATGTGTCACTTAGGGTTGGGCACCTTACAGACACTTATTCTCTGTGTGTGACCAGTTGTGGAACTCTGTACTAGACTAAATTTATTGCAAAAAGAAGCTCCTTTGATGAGTGATGACTGGCATCCTTGCCTGTAAATATAAGGATCTGTATTTAGCATACAGTATGAAATTACATTTGTCTAGAGATTCGACAGAGATAAGGTTTTCTCTAGAATCTGTGACATCTCCAGATATGTGTATTTGACTTTGTTTACAATGCCACCTACGAGTTCACTCCCATTGAGAAGGCTTTAAGTCCAATTAGACAGCTGTTGATACCCCCCAGGAAACAGTGCAACTTCTACGCCACTATAGTTTGTTGTGTCAGTCATTGCTGTGGTTATTAGGCTTTGAAGCGGGGCTTGGATGGCTGATTGATTTTTCTCCCTTAGCAGCTTGCATAGTGTCCTCTAGAACTATGAGAGCTAGTCTTCAGGGAGATAGCTTCCAGGTCAGTTCCAGCTCCATTGCTCCAAGTCCTGTGTCCAAAGTATGTCCTGTCTTCAGCAAAAGGGTCTTACCTTAAAGTTCTGGGAGGTGATCAAGGGCTGCAGCATTAGCCTGTGTTATTTTGGGAGCCTCTTGGACTACCCTGACCAGCATCTCAAAGAGAGATTTCTCCTGTCTGGCACTGTGTTTCTTGTTATTTAGCCTTCAGGTATATACATGTATGTGTTTTTTCAATGGGTTTTTGAGCTAATACAATTCCTTCTGGGTTTTTGTACCACCTAAGCCTTATTTATCTCTCCTCACTCTCCCTGTCTAAGCTCCCTCCTCCTCCTTGCTCAGTTAAAGCACCTCCATTTCCCCATTTTCATAGGCACACCCTGTTAGATACAGGAGCAGGAAAGAATTTTCTAAATCGGACATCAGTTGCTCAGGAATCAAGGTCAACAATCGACAAGTGGGACCTCATTAAACTAAAATGCTTCTCTATGGCAAAAGAAACAACTGAGGAAGTGAAGAGAAAACTCACAGAGTGGGAGGAAAATCTTCACCAGCTACACATCCTACAGGATTAATATACAGAATGTACAAAGAACTCAAAAAAAAAAATAAATCACCAAATAAAAAGACGGGTTAAGGACCTGAACAGAGAGTTCTCAAATGAATAAATAAAAATAGCTGAGAAACACCTTAAAAGGTGTTCAACATCCTTAATAATTAGGGGAATACAAATCAAAGCCACTTTAAGATTTCATCCTACTCCAATCAGACTGGTTAAGTTCAAGAGAACGAAAGAGGGTGTTGGTGAGGACGTCGGGAAGGAGGAACACTCGGTTACTGCTGGGGGTGTGTAAACTTGCACAACCATAGGAAAGCAGCGTGGAGAATTCTTAAAAGTAAAAATGAACCTACCATATGATCTGCTGTAGCACTCCTTGGCATATACCCAAAGGACTCCTCCTACCGAAGAGATACTTGTACAACCATTTTTGTTGCTGCTCTTTTCACAACAGCTAAGAAATGGAAACAACCTAAGCGTCCCTCAACTGATGAATGGGCCATGAAAATGTGGTCCATTTACACAACGGAGTCCTACTCAGCAGTAGAGAAAGAAGAAATCATGAAATCTGCAGGTAAATGGACGGAACTAGAAATTGTTACGCTAAGTGAAATGACGCGGACTCAGAAGAACAAGTGACCTATGTTCTCCCTCATCTGTGGGTCTCAGCACCAAATCCTTATGTGTGAGTGTATATCCTGATGTAACCATAGGAGCCAGGGAAATGGAAAGGAACTGGAGAGGTAAAGGAAAGAAAAAGCCCGACAGAGAGGGATGGTAGGAATTGGATGTTACCAAGTGGGAGATGGGGAAAATAGGGGTACTTAACTGGAAAGGGAGGAGGGAAGGGGAGGAGGGAGGGGAGGAAGAAATGGAGGAGGGGAGGAGTGAGGAGAGGAGGGGAGGAGGGAGGAGAGGAGGAAATGAGGAGGGGAGGAGGGAGGGGAGGAGGAAATGAGGAGGGGAGGAGGGAGGGGAGGAGGGGAGGAGGGAGAGGAGGAGGAAATGAGGAGGGGAGGAGGAAGGGGAGGAGGAAATGAGGAGGGGAGGAGGGAGGGGAGGAGGGAGGGGAGGAGGGGAGGAGGGAGAGGAGGAGGAAATGAGGAGGGGAGGAGGGAGGGGAGGAGGAAATGGAGGAGGGGAGGAGGGAGGGGAGGAGGAAGGGGAGGAGGAAGGGGAGGAGGGAGGGGAGGAGGGGAGGAGGGAAGGAGGAGAGGAGGGGAGGAGGGGAGGGAGGAGAGGAGGAGGAAGGGGAGGAGGAAATGGAGAAGGGGAGGAGGGAGGGGAGGAGGGGAGGAGGAGGAAATGGAGAAGGGGAGGAGGGAGGGGAGGAGGGGAGGATGTGCAAGGAACCATGTGAAGAGGGAGAAGGAGCTCAAGAGACGGGGATAATGGGAGACAGGCATCCATCTGTATTGTTTTTAAATATTTTATTTATTACTTAATTTTATGTGTATGAGTGTTATGTAAGTGCAACCATGTCATGCAATGCCCACAGAGGTCAGAAGAGGGTATCAGATCCCCTGGAACTGGAGTTACAGACAGTTGTTAGCTGCCATGTAGATGCTGGGAATCGAACCTGGGTCCTCCGCAAGAGCAGTAAGTGCTCTTAACCACTGAGCTATCTCTCTGGCCCCCACCATCTTTACTGTTTTGAGTCAGGGTCTCTCATGTAACTGAAGCTCATCTGTTTGGCTAGGCTGATTGGCCAATGAGCTTCAGGGATTGTCCTGTCTCTTCCCCCGCCCCCACCTCCTTCCCCTCCATCTCCTCACCCCTCCCACTCCCAAGACTGAGGTTGCAGCACAGACCACTGCCATGCTCAGCTTTCTATGAGTTCTGGGGATCCTCATGCTGAGCCATCCTCCCAGTCCTTCACTGAATTCTTTTATAAGCTCTGTGTTAAGTATAGGCTTCTGTGAGAAAGATTCCCAGGCAAGATTTTCATGTAAGAAATGAGGTTCCTGTCAATATATGTGACTTAAAAAAAGTTTGTTTAAAATCCACCTGCATCGAGTGAGGGACACAAGGTTGAGCAGAGGAGTAGAACCAGTAAGTGACTGTGGCAGAGGTCTTTGCAGCTCGGGGTCCAGGACGGCTTTTCACAGTTGTCATAATCTGTAACGGGCTGAGCTGTTTAGCTCTTTATTAACCAGTCTTTGGGCAGAGTCTGCCTGCAGGGAGGGGCACACACTGAGCTTTGCTGGCTGAAAGTAGTGTCTGGAGAGGAACTGGATAGTGAGTGGGTAACAACCAACACTTCAAGAAGGTGGGGGGCAGCTGGAGAGATGGCTCAATGGTTAAGAGTACTGGTTGCCCTTCTAGAGGATCCTGATTTGGTTCCCAGTACCCAGTACCCAACGATCATCTGTATGTCCAGTTTCAGGGAATCCTACACCCTCTTCTGGCCTCTGTGGATATTGCATGAAATGGATACACTTACATACATACATGCAGGTAATACACTCATATACATCAGAAGAAGGAGGAGGAGGAGGAGGAGGAGGAGGAGAAGGAGGAGGAGGAGGAGGACCATCTGGGAAATCACAACTTCCATTCAAAAGGGGAGAGGAAGCACCGTGTGGTACGCCCATGTCCACTGCAGTCCGCCTCTCATGCTGATGTCACCTGTGTTATAGAGTGTTGCTTCCCTCTGGATGCTGCTCCAGAATTCTCTATTTGGGGACACACCGGAGGAGGAAGTAAGAGAGACAGCACCCAGCTCTCCGTGCTACTGCTTACACCCGGCTGCGTCCTCAGAGTCTTTTCTAGATTCCTCTCGCTCATGATCAGCATGGCTGCTGGCTTGGCCGCTATCATGTCCATCCATCGTCTGTATTGAGCGGAGAGTTTGCAAAAAGGGTCCCAGTGAAACTTCTAGGTTGAAATGTGTTGCTCTTTGTAACTATTTCACAACAGCTCTCCCGCCTCCTGCTCATGACAGTCCCGCTGACCCCACAAGTGTGGTGACACCTTTCTTTCATGATGGTTTCTTGACACAAGAAACTTGAACTGATTGGAAAGTTTAATTGGATTACTGTGTCACTGATTGAAGGAAACTTTGAGAACTGAGACTCCTGAGCTTCTAGAGCTGGGAGTACTGACAGGAAGAGCCATTTCTGTTTTTTGTCATCTTGTTCCTGGATAGTGTCATATGGTCTACCTACTTGGGACCCAGGACCATGTATATGATAGGCATTGATTTGGGGTCTAAGTTATGTCCTGGAGGATGCAATACTCCCTGTTTCCTGTTAGTAAGTGTGTTTGTTCTGTTATTGCTACAGCTGCTGCTGCTGCCACCATCCCTGGCTGACTTCAGAACCCAGCTTCTAGTGTGGACAGAACACAGCCTTCCAGTGTGGACTGAAGACCAGCAGTTCTCCAAAAATTGTTTAGAGCCTCAGGACCAGATTGGTACTCCGGAGGCACCCAGCCTTGTGGACTGCACAGCTACTGGGCCCTCTGCCTCTCCATTGTGCAGACGGTTATTGTTGGATTACCCAGTTCCTCTCATGTAAGTTAATCTAACCACAAAGGACTCCCCATGCAGCTATCAATGGGAGCCAAGGGAGAGGAACTGGTACAGAAGCGGTGGGCACTGCGTTAGTATGACCTCCTGTTCATGCAGCTTACTCCTGCCCTCGTGGTCTGCTCAGGGCTGGGCTTGGGATGCATCCTCTCCATCTTAGGATGGAGTGCTTCTAAGTCTATATGGCTTTATAACTTGGTGGATCTGACAGAAGCCAGCTTGGGATAAGCGTCTTTCATGTGCCAGAATCAGACACTTCTGAGAGCACTGGCTATTAGATTCTCAATGGGCTGTATAATTCTCTGCTGTACATGGTATGGTCTTGCTCTGGAATCCTTCTGGTACCACACTGTGATCTTCTTGGGTTTTTCCAGAAGCTATTCTGTAAAATAACTGTAAATATCTCTATACCATCTATGGAGCATTTTGTGCTCTGGACCACCACTGGGAACTGGGAACTCACAGCCTTACTTGTCATTAAGTAATCTCCTGGGACAATATTTTCAAATGTGGGACACAGTGTGTCTGGAACCCCAATATGTCTAGTAGCATGTGGCAGGCAGACTCTAGGACAGTCCACCCCCCGCCAAAAAAAATCACTGCTTCTGCATTCACTCCCTTACCTTTCTCCTCCCTTGAGTGTGGGCTGGGTCTGGAAACGTCTAAGGAACAGAAAATGGCAGAGGCAAGTGATGGCGCTTCTACACGAGGATTTGAAAAGACTGCAATTTCTGTCTTGGTGATCTCTCTCATAAGCAGCCACTTTTGAGAGGGTACTCAGAACACGCAGTGAGATACCAGTCTCCTCAATGGCAGAAAGAGCTCCAAAGCAGACCTTCTAAGGCCTGCAGCAGCCATGAGAGCAATCTTGGAAGCAGATGCTCTGGTCTTCACTGAACCTCCAGGCAACCGCCAGCTTGACCAGTACCTCGCCTGCTGCCTCCTGAGAGTCTCAGGGTTCCATTCTTTCCAATTAGGCCCCTGACCTTGCATAGCAAACTGCTGGAGTTGAGAATTCAATCTTCCCTGCAGTCCAGCTCTTTTTATAATTAAGTTCTGGTCCCTAGTTTTCTCTGCCCTCTGGTATAGATGAGATTCTCTTTATATGCTGCCAGAGACACCCTCAAGCTTTTACACTTTGCCCTGTATTGGTGATTAATCATCTTTGGCCTTTCATTGTCTTTGTCTAATGAATCAATGTCCCTGCCACCCTTCAGCCACTGTTACCTTGTTCTATACTTTCTACAAATATCACTTATGCCAAGCATCAGACCCCCAAGTGCATTAACACCCACCTGTGTCCTATCCTAGTTCATCATCAGGGAACAACAGCAAATACACCATAACTACATGCCAGGGGCTCTCAGTGTCCCACTTACATTTTGTCCTTAGTGCCAGTCAGCCAGCAAGCGAGACAGCTCCTAAATTCCATTTTGGAGACTGCTTCCTTAGACCAGCCAACTGTTGTAGGTCAGGTTTCCTGGGAAACAGGCTCCAGGCGGGGATTCCAATACAGGAGTTGTTTGGGGAGCAGTACCTGTGGGAGGAAGGGGGAGAATGGCTGGGGAGAGAGAGCAGTTGTGAGAAGGTGAGACACTGGGCTGCCCTTGTCTGGGCTGAACAGAGGGAGACACTGGGCTGGCCTTGTCTGGGCTGAACAGAGGCCAGGCTTTTGAACCCGTGAAAGACTTGTTATTGGAAGCCAGCTGCCTGACAGAGGGGACATCATCTTGGGCAATGAGGCTTCCTACAGTCAAGGGTGATTTCTGGAAGGAACAGCGAGACAGCTAGAACTCCGTCCTGGAGGATTATGCCACCACATCCATCCACTCCATTGGTCACTGATGCCATTCTTCCTTCACAGATGTGTGAAACAGAGGCACAGAGTTGATAAGGAACTTTGCTGACTAGCAAGCCACAGAACCAGAGTCCAGCCATGTTCTGATGCTGCTCTGGTAGGAGAAGGAGGAAGAAAATCTTCCCCATCCCTGGGATCACTGCCAAGGTAAAGAACAATTTAGAAAAGTGAGTCTGTTTTTGATATCTCCCAGTCTCCATTTCGTTGCTTTTTTTTTTTTTTTTAACTTTCTAGAGTCCCTTTCCTAGGCCTTAGAGGCACAAGAAAGGCATTCCAGGCTTGGGTGTGGAGGAGATCATGCTTTCTGGGTGGGTGTAGGCATGGTTAGGGTGGAGGTATAAACAGGCTACCTTGGCTGAAAAACCAAAAACCAAACACAAGAGTTTGTAAAGACCAGTGGAGGGAGATCAAATGAGAGAGAGGCTGAAGCCCGCTGCACAGTCTGCAGTGACTGCCCTAGGGGATCCGAACACTACTCTCTCTGCAATGACAGGGGAGTGGAGAGATCTGAGCAATCGCAGTAAGCGGGGATGATGTTCAAAGGGTTGTCTGAGGAAGACTTACTGGACTCTCCAAGGACCAAAGATGAATCGGCAGAGACAGAAATGAGGCAGGAAAATCTGTTAGAAAGCTATTCCAACCAAGCAGAACGCTGGAGAAGTGGGGTCCATGAGAACGGAAAAGAGGACGTTGGGATTAGTGGTTTGGATGTGAAATGTCCCCTACAGGCTGATGTCCGAACACTCAGTCTCCAGATAGTGGTCTGTTTGGGTAGGTGGGAGAGCTTTTGAGACTAGCTTTGGTAGTGGAAATAGGTTCCTGGCACTGGGCTTTAAAGGTGACAGCTCTTCTGGTTTTGTTGTGAGTTCCCTGATCCACCACCATGTGAGCAATGCATGTGGCAAGTTCCCACCACCGTGGACCAAGTTGCTCCTGCCAGCATGGCCTTCCCCTCCATGCTGAGCTGCAATCCTCTGAACCGTGTGCCAAAAATTGCTTCAGTCATGAACTTTGTTACAATAAAAAAATTGTACAATGTGGGCATTGATGTAGGAAGAATGTCAGGGATGTATGTGCATGAATAGCAGTCATCTCGAGAGATATCTACTTGGACAACAGGCCTTCAAGTATGCTAAATCAAGGGCTCTGTTACAAGCTCCCTAAAGAGGAGGCCTCTCAAGGGATTTTCATGGGAAGGTGGCACAGTGGAAATCTGAATACCTACTATATAAAAAATGTCATGTACAGGGTAGGCAGATCTGAGAGTGCACATTTGTGAACCTAGGTAAGGGGTTTAACAACATGGATAAAGCACTTGCTGTGTGCCTAGAACTGCTCACTATGAAGAGCAACTTATTATTGTTACTGTTATTCTGTGAGATACTTTTACTTTTGTCCATTTCTCAGGTACAAAAACTAAGGTAGAGAGGAAGTTAGTAACCTTTCCAAATTTATCCTGTATCAGGTCAACTTAGGCTGCTATTACAAAATGTGATTAGGTGGATGGCATATGAACTCTTTCACACAGTTCTGGAGGCTGGAAGTTTGTAATTGGCATGGTTAAGCTTTGGTGAATTCTGAACTGCAAGATGACTGACCTCTCTCTTCATGTGGCAGAAACAGAGCAGGAGAGCTTCCTACATTGACAGAACTCTCTGGGAATTGAATTGTGAGGCCTCTGTGCTTTTGACCTATTCACTTATCAAAGGCCTTGCCTTCTGATACCGTCAAGTCAGGGATTAAGACTCAACAGATGGATTCTGAGGGAACACAAACATCTGGTTCATAACCCCCGTGTTTTAGTTTGTTTCTTCATTGCTGTGACAAAACACCCAGACCAAAACCACCTTGGGGAGGAAAAGGTTAATTTGGCTTATAAGCACAGTCCATCACCAAGGGAAGCCAAGTCAGGAACTCGGGGCAGGAACCTGGAGCACAGACCATGGAGGAAAGCTGCTTACTTGCTTGCTCCCCTGGTCCTATGCTCAGCGTGCTTTCTTATACACACCCACAGTGGGCTGGCTCCTCCCACATCACTCAACAATCAAGAAAATGCCCCACAGACATGGCCACAGGCCAGTCCAATGGAGGCAATTCCTCAGCTGAGGTTCCCTCAACCCAGGTGCATCAAGTTGACAATCAAAGCTGCCCAGCACACCCCAGAAAGTAGAGAAACTGGGACTCAAAGCCAGACAGTGCCTCCGCCTTCCCTGCAATCCTCTGTGCGTTGTTTATGACACTTTGCTATCAGGATCAGTGGAGATAAAAGACATCCATGAACTTATTGAACCCAGCTGGAGTCACTAATTCCCAAAGACTTCTCATTTTATTTTAAAAGCAATTGTTTTCCCACATCCCAGATTCTCCTTCAATTCATAAATACTTTATGGGAAGCCACGCCTGTCACTAAGACCCAAGTTAGATCCTAAGTCAGAGCAGCTGGAGGCACCCCTCATATATCCACACTGATAGGACTGATATAGCATCCCAAGCCAACTGCAAGTCACTTATTCTTTAAGGAAGTGCTTCATTCATTCAGGAGACCACCATTGTGGTAGCTACTGTCCTGCTCAGCACTGGTCACTTCTATTGAGTCCTCCAGTTCCTAGTCCAGAGCTCTAAGAGCCCCTGATAGCCAGGGAAGCAGAGACCACCCAGGACCTTAGAAAGCAGCAGCAGTGGGGGCAGGGCTGCCGGGTCACTATCAGGAGAGGACCAGGGCGATTGCTTTGGAGAGGAAACTGATGAGGACCAGGGCGATAGCTTCGGAGAGGAAACTGGTGTTTCCCACTTTAGACCTTGTCCAGACACCCTTCTCAACTTGACCTTTAAATGCTTTCTAGCTACTTTTTTTTCCCCCGTCTTAGAAAAAGCTGAGGATGCTGTTTTGTTGATGTTTTGTGTATCGTTAGATGACTTCTTCAATGTGTGTAGAATTCTCTGTACCCTACTTTCACCAGCTTCTTTCTATTAAAAAAATGCTTGAAGACTGGCTAGGTGTGAGCGCTCAGGGGGGGAAAGGCACTCAAGCCATACAAGTTAAGTTAGATTCAGATGGATGTTTTTGGTGGCTGTACTCCATTTTTTCAACTATTTATTCTCATGTGTATGTGTATGTGTGTGTGTATGTGTTCAGGTGCACATACATATATACACATGTACATGCAGAGGCCTACATATATGCACACACACACTGTGTACATGTGAAGGCCTAAGGTTGATGTCAGGAGTCTTCGTCAATTGCTTCCCACTTTATCCATTGAAGCAGGTCTCAAAATTGAACCCACAGCTCACTGATATGGTTGGTCAGGTTAGCCAACTTGCTGCAAGGGATTCCCTGTCTCTGCCTTCAAAGCACTAGAATTATAGAGGAGTTGCCATGCTCATCTATGTGGGTTCCGGCATTTACGTGGGTTCTGAGTATCTGAACTCCTGTCCTCATGCTTGCACAGCAAGTGCTGTTTAACAACAGAGCCGTCTCCCTAACCCTGCAACTGTTTATTAATTCATACAATGAACATTGATCGGGTCTGTGTAATATTCTATTAAGGGAATATATCACAATCTATTTATGTAGTCTCCTATTAATGGATGTTTTGGGTGTATTTTTCTTTTTCTTATGAATAAGGCAATTAGGAACATTCTATCACATGACTTCTGACATACTTGAGTAAGAATTTCTGAAGAAACACTGGTTGGTTCTCCAACTGGGATTCTTGAGCTTTAATAGTGGTGAAATAAATTTATGAAGGAACTTTTTAAATAAAAGAAAGAGAGACTGAGGAGATAGCTCAGTTGGTAAAGGGCTTGCTGTGCAAGCATGAGGGCCTGAGTTCAGTACAAAGCCAGATGGAGTGGCCTGCACTTCTAATCCCAAAACTGGGGAGGCAGAGACAGGTGGATTCTTGAGACTCACTGGCCAGCCAGCCTAGCCTAATTTGCTCCAGGTCCCAGTGAGAGACCTTGTATTAATTAACAAGGTGGTTGGCTCCTGAAGAATGGCACTTAAAAACCTCTAGCCTCCACACACATGCTCTTGCAGAGAGGTACCTATACACTCAAAAAAGCACACACATAGACA